>CM066033.1:1173722926-1175011884 GCA_033557465.1 Ichthyophis bannanicus | reverse complement strand
AAAGGAAAAAAGGGGACTGTTGTAGTTGTTGATATGGAAGGACAGACTAAATAGGCCATGTGGTCTTTTTCTGTCGTCATATTTCTATATTTCTATGTTTCTAAGTTAGAGGAGGAGAGAAGGCAGAGAAGTTGGAGGGAATGAGAGGACTATGTACACCCCCAGCAATGATAGTCCCATAGGCCTAGTGTCTCCCTACCTGGCCCTTGGTGTGTCAGTCGTCCTGTTGCCCAGCTGCTTGTTGCCTTCTATGGTTGTGTCTCAGTGTTCCAAGGTGCATCTGTGTCTTTGTGTGGTATCCTGCCACCTATCTGTGTGGGTGGGTGTGCGTGCATATCCAGCATGGTGTGTATGTATGTGCATGTGAAGTTCAGTAGGTGGAGGGAGTTACTGGTATTGATGTAGAGAGGTAGGAAACATGAGAGACCTGGACAGGTGGTTTGTCCAGATCATGCTGCATGATGCCCACAGGAAACATAGGAAAGTCACTAGGAAGCATCCATATCAAAAGGCTTAGAAGCTCACTACCCAATCCGTAGACTTCACAGATCACTTCCTATGCATTGATGACCTATAGTAACTCCTCTATCATCCAATGGTCCAAATGACCGTCTCACAAGCTTTTTTGCTACAAATGTATTTGAAAACCTTTTTATTATGCATTTTTGCTTCCACAGCAAACCTTTTTTTCAAATCCCCTCTTTGCCTGACTTATCAATGCCTTGCATCTAATTTGGCAATGCTTATGTTGTTTCCCATTTTCGTCATTTGGCTCCTTTTTCCATTTCCTGAAAGATGATTTTTTGGCCACAACAGCCTCTCTGACTTCATCTTTAAACCATTCTGGCAGTTTTTTGGCCTTCCTTCCACTTCTCTTAAAGCATGAAATACATCTGTTCTGGACTTCCAAGTTAGTATTTTTAAACAATGCCCACACTTTATGCAAATCTTTAGCCTTTACAGCTACTCCTTTTAGTGTTTTGTTAACTATTTTCCTCATTTTATCATAGTCTCCCTTTTTTAAAAGTACTGTGGATTTCCTTACCGTCCTTCTTTCCTTTATTAAATCAAATTCAATCATGCTATGATCACTGTTGCCAAGTGGCCCCAACACCCTTATCTCTTGCACCAGATCCTGCATGTCACTAAGGACTAGGTCCAAAATAACTTCCCCTCTTGTTAGTTCTTCTCAGCTGCTCCACGAAGCAGTCATTTAGTTCATCGAGAAACTTTATCTCCCTAGCATGTCCTGCTGTGACACTGACCCAGTCAATACCCATTATTACTGTGTTGTAAGTTTTGTTAGCTTCTCTGGTTTCTTTCAGCATTTCATTATCTATCTGTTCATTCTGGCCAGACAGTCAATATTACACACCCATTGCCATCACCTCCCCCTTTTTACATAGAATTTCAATCCATAGAGATTCTACAGCGTATTTTGTTTCCTGCAATACTTTAATTCTATGTGACTCAATGCCCTATCTAACATAGAGTGCAACCTCTCTACTAATTTAATCTACTCTATCATTGTGATATAATTTGTACCCAGGTATCACAGTGTCTCATTGGTTGTCCACCTTCCACCAGGTCTCAAAGATACTGATCATATCTAACCTCTCATTTAGAGCTATATAGTCTAACTCTCCCATCTTATTTTTTAGACGTCTCAGCTTTTTAGAGGTTGTATTTCATTGATATTAATCTGTGTATCAGTTGATAGAGGTAATTTGGAATCTTTCAGCTCTGTATTTAAAGACATCTGAGTAACTTTTATCTTTATTGGAACCTCTCTGTTTGGGCGTCCTAACTTCCTTTGTTTTGTTAGTATCCTTCAAGGATACATTCTTTTGAACATGCGCTCTAGTTTAAAAGCTGATCTATCTCCTTTTTAAATGTTAATGCCAGTAGCTTGGCTCCAACCCAAATAAGGTGGAGCCCATCCTTTCGGAAGAGCCCCTCCTTTCCCCAGAAAGTTGTCCAGTTCCTAACAAATCCACAACCCTCTTTTTCGCACCATCGTCTCATCCATGCATTGAGATTCTGGAGCTCCGCCTGCCTTTTGGGCCCTGCGCGTGGCATGGGAAGCATTTCAGAGAATGCTACCCTGGAAGTTCTGGATTTCAATTTCCTACCTAAAAAAAACTAAATTTGGCCTCCAGAACCTCCCTCACACATTTTCCTATGTCATTGGTACCAACATGTACCAAGACAGCAGACTTGTCTAGGTGGCATGTGAAGTCCACTACCTTTGCACCAGGCAGGCATGTTACCAGGATTTCCTTATGTCCACCAGCCATCCAGCTATCTACATGCCTGATGATTGAATCACCCATTATAACGGCTGTCCTAACCTTTCATTCATGGGCATATTGCCCTGGAGAAACCTCCTTGGTGCAACAGGGTGTTACATCTCCTGGTGGAAAGGTCCTAGCTACAGGATCACTTCCTGTCTCACCAAGGTGATGCTCTCCTTTTACGAGACCTCTTTCCTTCATGGCAGCTTAGAGGCTGCCAGACTGGAGGTGGGGCTTCAATACTACATCCCTGTAGGTCTTGTCTTTTTACCTCTCTGACTTACTTATGTCTTCCAAGTCTGCTACTCTAGCCTCCAGAGATCACATTAGTTCCTTGAGGGCAAAGAGCTCCATGCACCTACTAGAAGAAAATTGTACATGTGACACTCAGTACATAAGACTCAAAATTAAGCTCATAAATCTAGATAATTGAATGGCAAACCTAAATTTAGGAGCATACATTTTAAGCCCCTAAATTAGAATGACTTTTCAGCTGAAAACATAGTTTCCTAAGAGTGGCCTAAAATAGGGCACACATTTAGGTGCTTTAAATCTTTTTTTTTTATATATTGAGCCCATAGGTCTTTGCTTCAGACTCCACATCATTTTGATAGCTGTTCTTGCAAAACCATCTGATTTCAGAGATATAACCTTGAGAAATGAAAGCAATTCTAGGATACAATCGTATCATTCGCCAGTTGTTTTCTACTGGTTATTCATCTCCTTCTATGTTTATGTCTTCTAGCACCCCTCTGCCTCAGTTTACTACTTGTGTTATACTTTACAACCTTGAGTTCATTGACTGTAATTACTCTCTTCTGCTTTACGAGCATCAATATCTCACTTCTCACTATGTTCACTCCCTCATATTTCAGTACCCTAAATATTTAACTCCTATTTTTTTTAAATAAAATGTATCAGTCACAGATCACATCTGTGTTCCCTCAGGTATGTCCCGTTTTTTGCAGATTTTAGTGTCAGTCGCAAGACATCTTTTCCTCCTAATACCTTCTCACTATTGCTCACAAAGATATTTTATTTTTATTTATTTACATTCTCTTATATACCGCGCTATTCTGCATCAGTGCAGTTTACATTGAACAAACTGAAATTACATTGAACAGGGCATTATAACTTGGAGATAACTATTTTACAGGGAACATGGGCTATGGAGGGTTAAGTGGCTTGCCCAAGACCACAAGGAGCACCTGTGGGACTAGAAACCCCAGTCCTTCCGGCCCAAGTTTGCTGTCCTCTAGTGGGATTTGAACCCCCAACCTTCCAGCCTGAAGTACCTTGCCCCGGCCACTAGGCCACTCCTCCACTCCTCCACTTAAAGAGGGTCTGCCCCAGGCCCAATCCATGTAGTTCCCCATTCTTCAGATTTTCGGTTTAGAATGAACTCCTTTTGCTACCATGCTTTGTTGTCTATCCCTCAATCTATTTCTAATCCTGTCTACCTTCTTAATTCCAGCCCTAGGTTGCTTGTCTAATTTTAGGCTTCCATTGTGAAATAGTACCATAATCTTTGCTGAAATCCTAGCATACCACATATGCTCCAGATATTCAAAATACTTAAGATGTTTTCTTCTTAACATTGTAAAGTCACCAATAATTGCATACATGATATTGCTAACTAAATATTATAGGGTTATCTGCTGAACACATTTTCCTATAATAGAAATAGAAAACCTTTGACAAATTATGCCTTTATTCAGGTATGAAATTACTACCCTGTAGTACATATTTTTCAGTGCAAAGTTTGAATTCTAATTCCCTGATGATGGGTGATCTTTATACGTACAGCATGAATCATAATCCGCTAAGTACTAGGGACAGAGTCGAGGCTGTAATCTTATCTAAATCCTGCTGCATTATCAGTACCTTCCTGCACACTCTGGAAATCTCCAAATATCCAATAAACACTGCAATTATTGAGGAAATTGTTCTGTGGCAAAACACTGGGGCCAGTTGATTGAATTACTTTCTTTTAGATTGATCTCTCCATAAGAATGTCACCAAAAGAGATTACATCTGCTCTGTGTGGAAAGCACCTGTACATACATCATGATTCTGTGGTCTTCTTGTTGTCAATTGAAATGGTTAGTTGGTAATAGGTGAGATACTTTATCATTATCCCCTGCAAACCGGGAAATGACCCAGTATCACTTCATGCTCCTTAAATTATTAGAAGAATTTTAAAATTTGTGAACTTGAAAATAGTATGTTGTGAGTGGTCATTACTAGAATAATTTAATATTACAGCAAAAAATGAATTCAAGAGAACGAGCTCTCATCCTGGAGGCAGAATATAATTTTAAACCATTAAGGATAAAAAGTCTACACTTCCTAGTGAGCCTGCAGCACTTGATGTGTATTTAAAGGAAATAATTAAGCACTGGCCAGAATTACAGTAACATCCTTCAGAAATGTTATTATAATGAACTCCTATTGCAGCCTACTCATTTACAAAATCTTCACAGCTTATCCCTATAGTTTGATAAGCTGGATCAACTCAGTAAAATACATAAAATTTCTCCTTAAGCTGAATGTTTCAAAACTATTGCATGTGAGAATGATGAAATATACTCGTGTTTAAATTTATAAGGTATATACATAACTACTCTACTGTCTAAAATTATTGCTATTAAAAGAACATAAGAACAATCATCATCATTATTTTACATAGTTTTTATTAGTTACATTAATGAGCAAAAAGACATTTAAATCTCAATCTGCATCAGTTGTTAACTGTAATCTCTTAAGCAATATGAGATCAATATTCAGCTGCACAGAAAACATATAATTTGAAATGTCTGATTTAGATCATTCCTCAGCACCTAGCCCCTCAGAGCTAGCTACCTTTTTTTTTGCCTCAAAGCTCCAACGCCTCTGTTTTTCACTCCCATTTAGCACCTCTCCACTCAGGTCCTCCCCTCCCTCACCATCCTCACCCCCATCTATGTCACACACCTGGTCCTCCTTTCAGCTCATCTCTTCCATGGAACTTTTCAGATCTATTCCTGCCACCCAAAAATCAAACTGTGCTCTTGATCCCATCCTCTCAAAATGGCTCCTGGAGCTGTCCTTCACTCTCCTTCCCTTTCTGCTCTCCTTGCTTAACTCCTGCCTAGCCTCTGGCACTTTCCCAACTCCCTGGAAATATGCATTAGTCTATCCCCTCATCAAGAACCCCTCTTGACTCCTAATGATCCTTCCCACTACTGTCCTGTTTCCAACCTCCCTTTCATTTCTATGATTCTTGAAAAAGCAATCTTCTCCTAGCTTTCCCCTCATCTTGACTCCATTTACTTCTTGTACCCACGACAATCTGTTTTTTTTCTTTATACACTTAATTTCCTCACCTGTTAATGTATCACTGTTCTGCATTCCAAAGAGTTCAGGTTTGTTTTCATCTGTACACAGAACATTTTCCCAGAAAGATTGTGATTTCTCAAGATGGGTTTGGGCAAAGAGCAGGCATGTCTTTTTATGTCTGTCTTTGAGCAGTGTGGTTCTGTTTGGCCTTCACCCATGAAGTTCTTCTTTGTTTAGTGCATGTCATATGGTGCGGGTTGAAACCACCATTCCAGAATGCTCCAGGTCAGCCTTAAGCTCTTTAGATATTGTACATGGTATTTTTCCAACAGTTCACACTAACGCAGCCCAATGTGCAGTGGCAGCCAAGAAAGCAAATAGAATGCTAGGAATCGTAAGGAAATGCACGGAGAGTAAAACAAAGGATATTACAATGCCTCTGTATTGTTCCATGGTGCAACCTCACCTTGAATATTGTGTGCAATTCTGGTTTCCGTATCTTAAAAAGGATATAGTGTTATTAGAAAAGGTACAGAGAAGAGCCACCAAAATGGTAAAGGGGATGGAAGGATACCCCTATGAAGAGAGGCTAAAAAGGTTAGGGCTTTTCAACCTGGAAAAGAGACGACTGAGGGAGATATTGATAGAGGTGTATAAATTAATGAATGAGGTGGAACGGGTAAATGTAGATTGATTGTTTACACTATCAAAATATAGAATGACTAGGGGACATGCAATGAAGCTACAGTGTAACCTATTTAAGACTAATAAGAGAAAATATTTTTTTCACTCAACGCATAATCAAACTCTGGAATTCATTAACAGAGGATGTAGTAATATGTAGTAAAAGCTGTTAGTGTAGCTGGGTTTAAAAAAGGTTTGAACAAGTTCCTGGAGGAAAGGTCTATAAATCATTATTAAAGGGGACCTGGGAAATCCATTGCTTGTCCCAATACAAGCATTGTGGAACCTGTGTCCTTTGGGGAAACTGCTAGGTACTTTGTGACCTAGATTTGCCACTGTTGGAAACAGGATATTGGGTTGATGGACCTTGGTCTGACTCAGTATGGCATCTCTTATGTTCTTATGTTAACCTTCAAAGAATTCTTGGATTAATTTTCCTCTTCCCACCATGTTCTAGGAGATTCTTCACAGTTCCATGAGCAGAAAATGTCTTAACATTGTGAATGCCAGACACAGGAATCCTAAGGCCTTTGGCAATGGCCTTCTATCCCTTTGATGTTTGGTGATGATGTTTTTTTTGATGGTCTCAGGCAGCTCTCTTCTCTTCATGATTGTGAAAATGGAACAGGGAGTGAATGTTGCCATTTTAAACATTAGAACCATCATTCATTGGTTCATTCAGGTCAGGAGTACTGACAATTGATCATAGGTGTGTCTAATTTTACTGCAATGGGAATGTGGTTCTTCTGTTCAAACTGATTTGAATTGTTTATAAGGGTGTCAATAATCATTACCTTATCAAAAAATAACCACTAAAGGGAAAATAATCACAATGTTCATACAAATCCCTTCCAAAATCCCTTCAAGACAAAAAACTTTAGATTAATATTTTTTTGGACCATTTGCCTTGAGGGAAAACCCTCCTGAAGCAAATTTTCCTTTTAGTTTGTTTTTATGAGCTAGTAACCTGCTCACATTTCAACAATTAAGTGAAACATGAGGGGAATTGCACTAAGCAACCCCCTCTTCATTTAATATGAGGAACACCATCTTAGCTTTAAGTTGAAGTCCTTATGTGCAGCTTCAGAATAAAACAGTAAGATCATTGTGTAGTCTCCCAGTAACTTCGTATTTTCAATTCCTGTGGCTCAGCATCATAATTCCTCTACTTTGTGTCTCCGCTGTTGGAAAAACTAGGTTATAAATCACATGTTGCTTCATAATGCCATGTTTCAGGCCATCGTCATTCTCCCAGCCCTTCTTCAGGCTGAACCAAGGTTGAATGTCACACCCCGAAGCCCAATCATTTATATAGGGAAATGATGAATGACGTCATGAAAGCACACAGACAATCAGAAGCTCTTAACGTGAAATCATAACAAACTCCACCAATCAAGTTCAAGATTGAGTCCAAAAGGTGTAGCTGTCCGTAATTTAAATATCCATCTGTTGTTCTAGGTATTGTAATTGTGATCCCTATCACCACTCCGAAAGGATGGGGGGACCTGATCTATAATTCTCAAAGTATAATCTTGAATGAGTGACCCTTAGCGATACTATGGGAAACAGTCGGGGTAGACAATGTCTGTCTGCAAAGTCGAGAACAATGTTCTTGTAGACGTAATTTCACAGGCCTAGTAGTCCTTCCTATTTATTTATTTATTTATTTATTTATTTATTGTTCTTTTATACCGCACTCTTTTTCATCAGCGCGGTTTACATTAAACAGAAATACTCATTACAATCAACAAATTGTGATAAGTTACATATAACAGGAGTAGTCAACTGGGAATTTAACTTTGGGAAACTTTGTACATATTTGTAAATAACATATATACAGAGGATAGGATTTCTTAGTTACATCTTGAGTAAATAAGGTATATACAATTTTACTGTGCATGTTAGAGGGATGGTGATGAGCTTTGGAAATGCAGAATGAAGAGATGGTGTTTTATAGCTTTTCTGAAATTCTTGAGGTCCGTAATAGCTCTTATGTTGTGGGGAAGGTTGTTCCAACATCTGGGTGCATAGTATGCAAAGGCCCTGTCTGATGTTGAATGTTTGCATTTTGTGGTCTCTTGTGGAATAACTAGGGTATTTGCCGCTGCTGACCTCCTGGATCTAATATTGGGAGTCGGATGGATGAGTTTTGAAATTGATGAAGGAGCTATAGTATTTATCGCCTTAAAGGTCATGAGGAGAGCTTTATATGCTATTCTGCAGTAAATAGGTAGCCAGTGAAGCTCCATTAGGATGGGTGTTATGTGTTCGCACTTTGCAGCACCGTAAAGAACTCTGGCTGCGGCATTCATGGCTAGTTGTAATGTATTTAGGGTGTTTTTAGGGAGACCATGGAGTATTATGTTCGCATAGTCGAAGTGGGGTGTGACTATGGTTTGAAATATGGTTCTGAAGCTGTCTGGTTCGAGCATGTTTTTCAGATGACGCAGAGTCCTTATTTTGAAGTAAATAGTTTTTACAGTGCGGTTGATATGTTCTTTAAATTCAGTCGCTGGTCGAGTATTACTCCAAGGTATTTTATGGACGGCTTGATTGGGAGGTCTGCGTCTCGTACTTTTAGTATATCAGGGGGTGAGAATGCTCTGTTTTTCGTGATTATGAGTACTTCGGTTTTTTGATAGTTTATGCGCATATTCTGGGTGAGGAGCCAGTCTGCTATTGCGTTAAAGCAATCTATTAGTGTTGTGAAGTCTGGAAGCTTGACGTTGATTGGTGTAAATATTAGTACATCGTCTGCATAGATCAACGAGGATATGCCATAGGAACGAGTGATGTTGCATATAGGCTGCATATAAATATTAAATAGCAGCGCTGATAGGGAGGAGCCCTGAGGTACTCCTTGTTTTAACTGGAAAGGTTGTGATGTCCCTGTAGTAGTCCTGACATGTTGCAGGCGATCTTCCAGGTATGATTTGCACCATTCCCATGCCAGCCCGTGGATTCCCTTGTCAAATAGGCGGGTTAGAAGTATTTCATGGTCCACAGAGTCAAATGCTGCAGATATGTCCAGGAATATTAGGGCAAAGCCTTTTTTGATGTCGTCTAATCCACTGATGAGTGTGTTGGTTAAAGTGGTCAGCAATGTCTCTACTCCGTGGGCTTCCCTGAATCCGTGCTGACTGGGGTCGAGTGGTGAGGAGGTGTCTATGTGTTGTTGTATTTGATTGTTGGTTACCTTCTCAATTATTTTGGATAGAAGCGGTATACTAGAAATCGGGCGGTACGATTCTTCCTTTGATGGGTCTAGTTGGTTATTTTTTAGCAGCGGTCTTATGGAAGTCTGTTTTAGAGCCGATGGGAAGATGCCTGTTGAGAAGGACATCTTTATTATGTTTGCTATGACTGGACTAAAGTCGGATCGCAGAGCTCTTATCCAGTGTGCTGGGCAGGGGTCGTTAGGTGCTATATATATTTAAGCAAACAGGGACATATGAGCATGTATACTACAAATGAAGATAAACATGTAGTATGATGGTATGCGGTATATATGATGTTAGATGACAAATCAGTCCATTCTGTCCCAGAAATTGTGGAAACACAAAAATCGCAGCATCCACAAGTATTATGACCATTAATAGGTGTCAATGATAAATCCTTTTGACTACCAAATCCCTCTTGATGTACCACATAATTTGCAATATTCTGTCCTCACCGATAAGCTACCATAAATGGACATTGAAAACAAGAGTGAACCCTTAATATATGCCAATGTTTTTTTAAAATACGGCTAATTTTATCAGTAGAATGCATATATGGTAGGATCCCTACAATAGGAGCTAAATCCGTCTTAGAATCCTTTCTGTGAACTTTGCCACCATTCAGGATGATTAAATTGAGCCCTTTTATATGCTCTATAAACTAAAGCTGCTGGATAACCTCTTGATAATAAATGCTGAGAAAGATCCTCAGCGTGTTTATGAAACTCGGACAACGTCGTACATAACCTACAAATTCGTAGAAACTGCCCCATGGGAAGCCCTCGGTGTAGTGAACCTGAATGATGACTTTTATATTGAAGCAAAGTATTCCTTTGAACTGGTTTTCAATATAAAGTGGTATATAATTTATCACCTCGTTTATATATAGCAAGATCTAAAAAAAATAATTTGTACAGGATGGAACTCAGGAACAAACTGAATATTAGATTTTAATGCATTAAACCATAGAAAAAATTCCTGTAATTGAACAATTGTTCCAGACCATAAGAGAAAAATATCATCCAAAAACCAAGTCCATATAGAAATGTATTGAAACCACTGCTATGCATAAATAAATCTTTCTTCATAATGTGCTATATATAAAGTAGCTTTCGATGGTGCTATGGTAGCAAAAAATAAACTGTCTTGGTAATCAAGCTGGAAATGGCAAATGTAAAGAAGACATAATATCCAATGCTTCTTGTTTGTCAATATTCATATATAAGGCAGTGACATCCATGGTAACCAAAATTATATTGTCCAACTGGTGAGTACATTGTTGTAACAAAGTAATGAAATGAAAAGAATCCCATATATAAGATCTTACTGACATAATCAAAGATTGTAAAAAATAATCACAAAACTGTGACAAAAGTTCTAAAACTGAACCACGACATGACACTATGGGTCGACCCAGTGGAGTCTCCATAGATTTATGTATTTTGGGCACCATATAAAAAATGGGAGTCAATGGGTCTTTCGGATTTAAAAAATCAAATTCTTTTTTTGTGATCCAGCCTTGGGTTGTTGCTTCCTCCAAAAGTAATTTAATCTCCATTGCCAAATCCTTAAGGGGCTTCTGTGTTAATAAGCAATAATATTGATGATCATTAAGATGGGCTAAAACTATTTAGTGATAATAATCTGTATCCTCAATTACTATTACTCCTTCCTTATCTGCTCGACAAATGACTATCTCAGACATTGATTGCAACTGCTGCAATGCTCGCCATTGTTGTGTGGTAATATAATTATAATACTTCTTTGAGGGTATATGTTCTAAATGTTCCATATCCTGTAATACTAATCTCTGAAAAGCTATTATGTTTGGATCAATCTCTCCTAGAATAATGATGGATATTTAAATTACGGACAGTTACACCTTTTGGACTCAATCTTGAACTTAATTGGTGGAGTTTGTTATGATTTCACGTTAAGAGCTTCTGATTGGCTGTGCACTTTCATGATGTCATTCATCGTTTTTCTATAAAAATGATTGGGAATCGGAGTGTGAAATTCAGCCTTGGTTCAACCTGAAGAAGGGCTGGGAGAATGACGGCAGCCTGAAACATGGGGCTATGTAGCAACATGCGATTTATAAAATGTTTTTTCCAACAGCAGAGACACGAAGTAGCGGAGTTATGATGCTCATCCGCAGGAATTGAAAATACAAAGTTACTGCGAAACTACACAATGATCTTGCTGGGGTTTTTTTTGCTGAAGCTGCACATTAGGATTTTGACTTAAAGCTAAGTCGGTGTTCCTCATTTTAAATGGAGAGAGGATTGCGTGGTGCAATTCCCCTCATGTTTCACTTAATTGTTGAAATGTGAGCAGGTTACTAGCTCATAAAAACGAATAAAAAGGAAAATTTGCTTCAGGAGGGTTTTCCCTCAAGGCAAGTGGTCCAACAAAAATATTAATTTAAAGTTTTTTGTCATGAAGGGATTTTGGAAGGGATTTATGTGAACATTGTGAATAATGATAACCTGGCAATATCCCAGTTTTTACTATTTCCTTTTGTAATTGGTATTGTTTTATTTGATTCTTTTATGTGTCAGATATGTGTGCATATATAGTCCAAAGCCATTTCACTGGCTACTTTTTCTTAGGAGATATTGGACATAAAGGGGTTGAACTGCAAGAGCGCCAATAATATTGACCACAACTGTACAAAGGTACTGTCATCTCCTTTATCCTGCTGGCCATTCCTCTCCCTCTGACCCCCTAGCAGGAGCGTCACAATACTACTGTTAGAGGTCAAGTTGCAAAATAAGGAGTGTGGGCCTTTATTTGGCAGCTTGATCCCTGGCAATAATATCATGAGACTACCACAAAGGTTAAGATGTGCCATTTTGATGTCTGGCACTCAACAGAGAGGAATGACTGTCACTGCTGCTTGCTACAAGACCACCAGAGAATCTCCAGTAAGAGTCTGAGGGGAGCGTCAGAGGGTAGAGGCTAAGTTGTGAGAGTGCCAGGGGGTGGAGGAGTCTGCTCATGATGTTGGGGGTAGGGAAAGGGAATTCCATCAGCCTTTGCATCTGTCTCTTTCAACTGGCACTTGTGCCTACCTCAGGTCATGTATGCAAGCTAAAAGAGAGATTTTTTTTTCTGTAGACTTAACTTTATCCATTGTGAAAACGGAAGTTCACATCTATTTGTTAGGTATACACAAGCCACACCTCTGCCACCTCTTTGAAATCTCTGCATCCAAGGGGTTCTACATGGCAAATAGCAGCTTTCTAATGACACAATTTACACGTGTTTTCTATCTACATGTGTAAATGTTTATATCTGCACATATAGATGCCTCTAAAGTAAAGGTAAAAATGTTCTTTAGGTGAAATACATTTTATGTAATTTGCAATTATTGATGAGCAACAATTCAAGTGAAGGAGTACCATCGGGCGCATCGGCAGCAGCCAGACACACCAGCGAGCTCCCCCGATCGATCAAGGTCGAGCCAGGATGCCCAGAAGCCACCCGCTCTCAGAGCAACTGCCCAATCTGAGGGACCCCTCAACAATTCAAGTGAAGGAGCGTCATCGGGCGCATCGGCAGCAGCCAGACACACCAGCCAACTCCCCCGATAGATCGGGGTCGAGCCGGGATGCCCAGCAGCCACCCGCTCGCAGAGAAACTGCCCAATCAGAGGTCCCCAGCAACAGTTCAAGTGAAGGAGCGCCATTGGGCATGCCCGTGCCTGAGGGCCCCGCCAGAGGGTCCTTTAGCGTGGGCCTTATGTGGGAGACCAGAAAAAAGAACCAACCCACACCATAGGAAGAACTGATAACCCCTACAAATGGACACCAACACCCTCCAGACTAACAACCAAGAACACAATCCAGCGGTGAGTAGCTCACCCTACACAGAGGACACTAATATGGAGCATCAATCCCATCACGCTTTTCCTACACACAAAAGCTACAAACTCATATACGGACAGCAAAAGTACAAAAGAATACTTGTCCTACAAATGTATGCTTTCATACTAATTCTTACCCTATGCTCTTACCAAACATATGCATTTCACTACACCAACTACTTTACAGCCTTACAAGCTCCCCCTATATATATATCATACTTCCCTACCATATACCAACCTTTACACACATCTGCACACTACAAACCACACAGCAAGAGACCTACCAAATACATTCAAATAGAACCATGGTCACAAAAATACATACCTCAATCACACTCTCCACAAACCACCCGCTTAAACATAGGCCTGATAAATGCAAGATCAATATGCAACAAAACAAACACTATTACCGACTACATCTATGAAAACAACTTTGACATCCTATGCATTACTGAATCATGGCTCAAGAGTACAGACCAGGTAATACTGAACCAGATAACACTACCAGCATTCACAGTTTACAACTGCCCCAGAACCCACAAACGAGGAGGCAGAGTATTAATTCTTGCCCGATCAGACTTAAGGCTCAAGACATCAACCTCCAAAAGCTCCAAACACTGTGAATTCATCAACACTGAAAACAAACATCTATCCATCTGCCTAATATACTGAACCCCCAATGCCCCAACAGAGGACACATCCAACATACTGGACATGATATATGCAGCTAACTCAACACACAGGACTCTCATTGTTCTAGGAGACCTAAACCTCACATCTGCCTCAACAACAACTGAATTCGTATTTCACAAAGCAATGGAATCCATTCAACTCAAGCAAACCTTATCGAGCCCATCCCATTGCTCTGGTTCTACACCAGACCGTATATTTTTTCCGAACAATACCCTAGATAAAGATCTCATAACACCACCTAAAACTACACCAATACCATGGTCAGATCACCATGCCATATCATTTGAGCTCCACCTCAATACTGAACAGACAGCTCGTAAAATGGAACATCCAACCAGACATTTCAAAGCTTTTAACAAAGAGCAATTCCTGAAAGATATTATGCAGTCCCTACTCCAAGATTTCACCAACTTGGATGACGCCATCAACTCATGGAATACCACCATATTTGCTGCATCTCAACTAACACCGCGCATGAACTCACACCACAACAAAAACAGGACCAGATCTATACCATGGTACTCTAACATAATAAGATAATCCAAAAGAAAACTAAGGCAACTGTAACATCGCTGGAGATGCAACAAATCAGAAACTACACTGAAACAATATCAGAAGATGCAAAAAGATTACAATAACTTAATAAACAAACATAAACAACAATACTATACAAACCTTGTACTAAAAGCCTGTAATAAACCTAAAGAACTCTTCAACATAGTTTGTACACTAACAAATGACCCAACAGTGAAAGATGAAAGCAAGATGCACCTGCAAACCTTTGCTGATTACCTAACAGCCAAGAGCAGCACCAACACACACCAAAAGAACATCTCCCATCTCGACAAAAAGGACCCAGCAGCATACCGTCCAATCTCCAGCATACCCTTCCTCGCAAAAATAATCGAAAAGACGGTTCAACTACAACTTCAGGAACACATTGACGAACACGGAACTCTCGACGACAACCAACACGGATTTCGTCCCAACCATGGAGTCGAAACTCTACTGATATACCTCTTCGACAGCATCATAAGAATAATTGACAACACCAGGAATGGAATTATAATGATCTTCATCGACATCTCCTCAGCTTTCGACACAGTTGACCACAATACGCTCCTGGAGAGACTAAAGATCACTGGTATACACGGTACCACTTTGAAATGGTTCCACTCGTACCTAACCGAAAGACAGCTACAGGTCAAGGTGGGACATGACACCTCCCGACCCATAAATGTCCAACAAGGAGTACCGCAAGGATCCGCACTCTCAGCACTCCTTTTTAACATCTACATCCAACCAATATGCAACATTATGAAAGAGAACAACATCCAATACACAATATACGCAGACGACATCATGGTATACTCCCCGATATCAATCGACAACCCGGACTTCTCTAAGATAACAGACTGCCTTACCCAAATGACGAAGTGGTGCCAAAACAACAACCTCGCAATAAACTACAACAAGACCGAAGCTTTAATCATCACTCGGAACCAAAGCTTCATACACCCACCAAACATAAAGATACAAAGCACCACGATACCGATAAGATCAGAGGTGAGATACCTTGGGGTTACTCTGGACAGTAAACTCAACCTCAAACCACACATAGACAAAACAATCCAAAAAGCCTACTACAGGATGCGAATCATCAGGAGACTGAAACCACTCCTCGCCCCAGAACACTTCCGTACCGTCTGTCAAGCACTGATAACCCCAATACTGGACTTCTGCAATCCGATATACCTTGGACTACCGAAACAAGCTCTCAAACCACTCCAGCTGGCACAAAACACTGCAGCTCGAATCATATCCGGAGCCGCAAGGCAGGAGCACATCACACCTACATTAAAGGACTTACACTGGCTCCCAATCAGTGCTCGCATCAGATACAAGACTATCATAAACCTATTTAAGATAAATCAGCACACATCAGCCAACAGCCTCCACACGCTCATACAACCGGAAACCAGCGCACGTCCTAGAAGAAGTCAAACACGCAACCGAGTCAGTACCCCAAATGAATACAAACACACACGCAAGGACACAACAGACAGAGCTCTCTCCATGGCTGCTCCAACAATATGGAACAATCTACCGGACGATCTAAGGGCAAATCCAGACCTCAAAGACTTCAGAAAACAGCTGAAAACCATGCTGTTCATAGAGCACTATGGTCACATCACATAACCTAAGAGAATGTATAACAGCACTCCAATCCTCCTAATCTCTGTATGTATATAAAATGTGTTTTTAGCACCACTGTAAATAGCCCACCTTGTACATAGCTCAAACGAATCAAGCACCCAACACAGCCCTCACACTTCTAAGTTTCACCCTCACTGCATGTATAACACACACACTTTACCTGATTGCTTGCTGTGACACCACCTTGATTATTAAGATAAGGCGGTTTAGAAATACTGTTAAATAAATAAAATAAATAAATCTCCCTTATGGACACACCAGCAACAGATGGCTCTACAACTACCAATCAATGGAAGAACTTCAGCATTCCATTAACAAAACAAATAGAACAAACCATCACGGCTCTAAACACCACCACCTACTAATATTTATCGATATATCATCAGCATTCGACACAGTTTCCATTCAAATCCTATTGAATCGCCTAATGGAGATTGGACTACAAGATAACACAATAAAATGGTTCCAATCATACCTTGAAGATCAACAGCAGAGAGTAAAATCTGGGAACCTCACCTCAGAACCCTTCAAGACTACTCAAGAAGTTCCCCAAGGCTCATCATTATCAGCTCTTCTCTTCAGCATCTATATTCAGCCCATATGCAAAATATTTAACAAACACAAGATACAATACGACATATATGCTGACGACATCATGACATTTATTTATTTATTTATTTAGCTGTATTTATATCCCACTTTTCACCGGGTCAAAGCGGTCAATTGGGAGATACATTTAACACGAGGGGATATGACACACATACGCTAATACTTACAGGGAACATGGGCAATGGAGGGTTAAGTGGCTTGCCAAAGACCACAAGGAGTACCTATAGGACTAGAAATCCCAGTCCCTCCGGGCTGAGATTGCTTTCCCCAGGTGGGACTTGAACCCCTGGCCCTCCGGCCTGAAGTACCTTGTCCTAACCACTAGGCCACTCCTCCCATATATGCTGACGACATCACGGCATATACCCCTATTCAACTAGACTCCCCAGACTATACCACTATATCAACCTGCATTCAAGAAATAACAACCTGGCTAACCAACAACAACTGAAACATCAACATAAAAAAACGGAAGCAATTATCATCACGAGAGACGCCAAATTCATTCCTCCTACTGCTATCAACATATCCAATACACCGATTAGAATAAAAGATGAAGTCAGATACTTTGGAGTGATTCTAGACAAGCAACTCACCCTCCAACCGCATATCAACAAGGTATCTAGAACAGCCTTCTTCAAACTCAGAACACTCCGGAGACTAAAACCCCTCCTCAATAAAGAACATTTCCGTACAGTATGCCAGGCAATCATTACACCTCTGCTGGACTACTGTAATATACTATTCCAAGATCTGCCTAAACAAATGACCCGTCCCCTACAATTAGTCCAGAACACTGCTGCCAGCATTATTACTAGCGCCTCAATACAAGACCATATAACTCCAATATTACAAGATCTGCACTGGCTACCACTCTCCTCATGGGCAAAATATAAATCAGTGCTCACCATCTTCAAAATTAAAAACAACATCTCAGCAGGAATACTACAAGAAATCATTGAAACCAAAACAAGCAAAAGGCCAGACAGAAACAGCACCAAAAACAATATTTTATTTATTTTTATTTATTTCCTACTGTATTCTGTCACCCAGCGTGGGACCCCACAGGTTAAGGCAGGGTACTACACTGAGGCCTTATCTTGAACTGGCCAGAAAAATGATATAGAAAGCCTTGCTATGCTCTCTGGGAGTTGTAGTTCTCATAGACCAGCCAAGAAATGAGTTGCGGACGCGTGGTAAGGCTCAAAGACAGGATTTTATTCCCCTTCCGGGAGGATTCTTTTTGTAATGAAAAACAAGGCAGATAAACTAACTTCAGGTACAAAAATAAAGAGACAAAATGTGAACAAAAACTGCTTATTTTTTAGCTTCTTTACACCAAATGAAAAGGTATTTTAAACAGTCCTTTTTCCAACAAACATAAACTCTTTCTCTGTTACTTCCACAGTTAGAAAGTTTCACAGCTCCTTTAACATAGAGAGGAGATCTCGTCTGCAATTGTGAGCGTACAATCCATGTATTCAACAGTGGGTTGGTCCCCCTGCACTTCACACTGCATGTCCTCACTCTCTGTTGCAAACAGTCTCTCTTTCAAATAGCTAGACGTGTTATTTAGCAGTCTCTCCCTATTACAAAGAGACTTCTTTTCTTCCTCTGTTAACGTCTGTGAAAAACAATTACCGTATTCACTAGAGTTCCTTTCTTGAGAGCCCTTCAAATACTGCCAATCATATGGGAAGTTCCTGCATTCAATTCTCTTTCTATTAGAGGTAATAAGCTTACCTTCTGGCTCTCTCAGCTTAGAGTTCCTCGGCACAGCTGAAGCTACCGGAGTGGAACAGGACGGCACTTCCTTACAGGTTTTCCCTTTTGGCTTTTCCCCAGGCACAAAACTGTCTTCAGGCCAGAAGACTTTATCCTTTCTGTCCCTGTAGCCTGGGTTATTGGCTTTTCCAGCCTGTCTCAGCCTGGCTTTAAAACGGCCTTCTCTGTTACCTTTTATATAAGCATTACTGTGTTCAAAGGTGTCTGTGCACTGCCTTCTATGGCAGACTCCTGGGTTTTCTCTCTCAGCCTTGGAGCTAAACCTTTCGGTTCTCCCAGCCCTCTCAGTGGCTCCGCTCCAACCCAGACTTCCAGCAGAATATCCTGGGCTCCTGGGGTTCTCTGCCCTTTCAGAGTTCCTTGCCTTCTCAGGAGTTTCTGCAGTTGCTGCTTTCTCTGCCTCTCTGCTAATTCCTGTAACTCCTGGGACTTCTCTGGCTTCCAGGATTTCTGTTGCTTCTGCTCTCTCAGCTCTGTCTAACCCAAACCTGAACTTGCACTCGCCCTTCCCTCTAACTCCAGGTGAGTGAGGTTTATCCACGTGTGTCTCAACCCCGCCTCCTTTCAGCTGCTCCTCATTCCCTAATGATTCCTGAGCTTTCCTGCAGCTTGGGCGTGTTCTCAGAGCTCGAGACCTGGTTTGTTTATGTTGCCTATAGCAACTCCCTGTCATGTGCTTGTCTGAAGTGTCAGTGTCTCTGTATTTCTACTTATTTCCATGGGCTCTGCTAGATCCACTTTGTGACAATTCACAAGAACAAACAAATCCACATCCATGTGTGCCTTCTCTCTAGCTGCCCCTGCAACCTGGAATGTCCTCCCAGATAATCTAAAATCAACAACAGATATAAAATAATTCCGGAAGCTACTTAAAACCACCCTATTCATTGAACAATTCAATGAAGACCACCAATCAACCTTAACCACCCCACAAAATGACTTGTCCCTTTCGACTTCATTGTTCATGACACCCACCCCCTACCTGCCTTTGCCCCCCCTCCCGCCTCCCTCCCCCATCTAGCCTCCCCCCACCTCCGCTTTGTATATAGCACTCTGTAGATAGCTCACCCTGTATATATTACAAATATAATCAAGTTACACCTTTCTTACACCTACACACTCACTACTAGATAAACATTGCATGCCGACACCCCCACACTCTTCATTCTGATTCGTGTGAAGTGAAACCCGCTTTGATTTCAGGATAAAGAGGGATATAAATCCTTTTAAATAAATAAAATAAAAAATAAATAAATGTAATTCCTCCCAAAATGCAATGCAAAACATGGTAGCCCTTGAAAGGATGGATGTAGTGCTACTGCATGTCAATACTTTCATATAACAGTTTTAACTCAATAAGATACTGTAGAAGATAAGAATGTATGCTACTGAAGCATTAGAATGATGGCGGATTAAGATTAACATATGTGGTTTATTTACCAAAGTAGTGTGCTAAACAGTTAGCACTTGATTTATTGTGTCCTGTATGTGCATAGCATAGTAACTGCTACCATGCTGAAATATCAGTATGCTGTTTCACATACATAACGTGTTATGGGGCAAGACATGGGTGAGTTATGGGCATGGAATGGGTGTGAATGTCATTGCAGTTAGCACATGGTACTTTGCTGTGCTCTGTCACTCATACAGTTAGCACAGATGCACTTTCCACCTCTTGAATTGGTGCATCTCCTTATTTGTCATCTTTGACCCTAGTAATAGCATGGTGAGACCACCAATAGGGGATGACCAGTGCCATTTTGAACCTCGGCATTGATGGAGAAGGAGCATCCAAGGATCGCTCTTGTCACTCTCACTAGCCATCAGATAAACCTCAGGTAGTTACCAGGTGTTTGGGGGGATTGGGAGATGAGACTATGTATTTATGACCTATTGGGGGGTCAGGATGCTGGGGGTGGAATTACCACAGGTATTTTTCGCATAGTCTCTATGAGAGATAGTGGCTCTAACATGGGACTCACTATCTATATTACTGCAGCCAGGAACCTACAAAGTTCCTGGTTGCAACAACACATAATTTGCAAGATCACAATGTTCTTCTTTCCTACAAACATCTTTCTAAAATCATTGTTCTCACTGAGTGTGCTAGCAAATAACATATATTTTCCAGCATCCTATATATCTTTCAAAAGGTTTCACATTCTTCAGATTATTTTGTAAATTACAGAGGAAAGTGAGCACATATTGACCTGGGCATTCATTTTGGATCTCAATGACCTATCTAAAGTGGGCATTCAAGTGACACTTTAGTGTGTGTGTGGGGGGGGGGGCGGGGTGAGGGGAGGTGAAAACATAGCTCCATGATTGAAAATATCATCCTTCATGGATAAAAATCTTTTATTGCAAGTTGGCATGACAGAAGCACTAACAGGAAGCATACTCAATGAAAGAGATTATGATTTTATTATTTTTCTTTTGAAATAAGATTTAATAATTATATTTTATCCATTAATACTATTTTTTACAATACAGTAAGTGTGGATTGTATACTAAGTAGAACAAGGATATTTTCAAAGAGATTAGAAGTACTTTATAGCAGACAGAATTAAACTAGAAGGTGTAATCAATAGCGGACTACTGTTCTCAGATTTACCGCCTTGACCAGATTTATTCTGTCCTTCAGGTATATAAAAAAACAAGCTTGCAATAGATACAATAGTTCCTTTGGGAACTGTAAGGAATTCCATCAAATAATGATGAAATAAATCAGCTGGGGCAATAGAAGTCAACTGGGGGAAATTGATTAGTCTGAAGTTCTCATTTTGAGTAGTTTTCCAAATTTGTTTGTTGCTGTAGGTCTACATTTTCCCGTCTAAGGGAATTACTAATCTCTTGTTGTCCAATAGCATTTTTTCTTCTTCTCTCATTCGTCTCACTCATTCTAAAAGCCCAGAATGAATTACAATGTGGAAAAAAATGATAGAAAAATGCAAGTCCTTCAACAGCAAGTACATAGAGCCTCTAAATAAGCATTGACACCTTGCCTCTTGTAGCTGTCAAGAAATACCGTTTTTTATAATGCAATAGACTCAGGAGTAACTGAATGTCTCTATCCTAACTCCCTGCCTTGCTTTCTTTAAGAAGCCCATATTTAGGTCCTTAGAAGGTAGTTGCTAACATGCATTAAGAGAATAATGCACAATTTTTGCCTCTTAATGCATATGAAAGAGCCAAATTCTGCCTTTTCTTATAATGCACATTATTTTACCCCAGCACGTTTCATAATAAATAGAGGCAAACCATATAAATATGTGCAAAACATCTTATTATGTAAATTGAATAACACAGCTTGCCTTGAAATTCCTAGGAAAAATAACTATGGTTCAAAGCAGGCATTTATTTTTTTATTTTCCTGCCCGAAAGCATCAGGTTGCTAACAACTGGCTCACTGCTTCTGGGTGCAGTCTTAATGGGGACAGCATAATAAAAAAATCAGTATAGTCCAGGATTCCCTCTCCTTCATTCCCCCAGGAAAGTCTCACCCTCAGATACCCCAACCCCAAATACAGACTCCCTCTCAAGACACATGTAATAACATTACCTCAAGCACTACCCTTTATAGGCCCCCCTAATCATGATCACCTACCCGAGAACCCACACTCCTATAGGCCTCCTCTGGCCTACTTCAACCATTTTCTGTCAGTCTATGAGTCTCAAGCAGAGGTGATCTACAATTCTTTCTGCCCCTTCCAGTTCTGGGTTCAAGATGACACTTGTGAAGCCCAGCAGCATTATTGTAAGACTACCATTAAGGGTTGTGGACACCATTTTGAATGTTGCTCCAGAAGGGGCTGGAGCAACTGGGATCCCTCTTGTCCAGAACCCCTAGACCACCAAGGAATGCTTGAGGTAGGCCCAGGGGCCTATGGGGTAGTGGTGGGTTTCCAGGTAGAGGGAGTCTTCAATAGCAGTCTATAGCAGTGGGCAAGACTTGGAAGTAATTCAATCACATGTATATTTTGGGGGTGTCTGTGTGGGGGTGTGGTTTCTTTAGGGATAGGCCTTTGCTATAGGAGAGAGGGACCCCTGGGCCATGCTTCTTTTTTAGCAATCTGGCCCCTTTAAGCTGATATTTGGCAGCATCAGACCACTTGTTAGTGGCCCAAGGCTCCCAGGGACAGAATAATGCAGCTTGTGAGGTTGATTTCAAGTCGCGCTATTCATTTACCAGGAGCTACTAATCTTTGATATTGAGTTACCACAGGTTAATGACTCCAGCTGAGCTGTAAATCAAACTGTAGTGAAATCAGTATTTTACCATCATTTAGCAACATTCCCCCAAGTCTTATTTCAATGGGCTTTTGGTGCTGACACTTTTTACCATTTTGGCAGCCCTTATCCAGACTGCCTCTACATCTAAGAACTAAGAACATCTACATTTTTGGATACTTCTTATATTGAAGAGCATTTTTGGGGATAGATGTGGGTCAGAGGATGCATGAATTTTGATTGATGCTTAGAAGTGGAAGGTGCACTGAGGATACTATAACCTGGAGGAGGGGCTGATTTTATCAAAATATTTCAAATCGAAAGGAAGGAGCTTGCAAACCTCAATTTTTTGTACACTTTACCCTAACTGCTTCCATTAACTTTCTAGCTGCCTCTTTTTTTTTTTTTCTTTTGCTTTTATTTTCAATTGAACAGTACAGATAAAAGTACACCTTGCACAAGAAGTTAGGTCCACCTAAGAAGAATAAAGATAACACTCACCCATTACAAAAGAGAAATAATTAGACCTCTCTGAAAGAAAACAAAAGAAATTCAAGCTGCAGGAACAAAAAGTACCAGAATTAATCAAATTCCTCTAAAAATGGAAAAGAGCTGAGTTATACTACATTGAGGCTACATGAATGACCAATTATACTGGCTGTGTCTTGGCATCAAGAAACATCTTAAACTGCTCAGGATCAAAAAATACTGTACATAGGAAATATTGTGTAAGGTAAATATCCATTTACCAGGAAATTATAATAGAAAATTAATGCCCAGTGCATCAGTCTCTTCTTGCAGCAAAAAAACCCCAACAAATCTTTGGGGTATATTTACTAAGGAGCGCTAAGGTAGTAAAGGTGCCGTTAGCAGGCGTTATCAGTGCCTGTGAGCAGCCAATGCTGTGGAAAACATTGATAATGCTTGAATAACGTGCATTAGCTGGTTCCCTAGCATTAAGTTGAACAAGAGTGGAGAGTGGGTGTTAATGGGGTGGGGATAGGATGTGTTCTGTTACCGCTGGTTGTTGTTACTGTGTGTTAGAGGTGCAGCCGGCAAGAACCCCAAAGCCAGCTCAGAGCTCACGTTAAGGGCTACCTCTGATGGGAGAGAGCTATTTACATCATGCAAGCAGCACACTGGGAGTCGATTTAGCTGTATGCAATGTGCTATTCCTATTGTAGCCTTAGAGTTAGTGATAGCAGTGCTCCATTTGGCAGTAACAGCACGGTGTCTTAGAAATGAAGTAGACTATGTTGTTGGTGCCAGATTGCCACAGGAGGTGGCACGAGAGTGATGCAGTGGGTCAGGCTGGACCTCTAGGTTGACCAGGCACCTGCCTAGGGTATACATATGTGATGTCTGTTGTGACTCTGCTGTGACAGCCGTGATCCACATACATGCTTCTGCTGTCTGAAATGAGTTGGCCCACTGCCACCACAAAGCCATGTTAGCATTGTATGCAGGTGGGGGTGGCGGTCGCAGTCACTTCTGCCTGCTGCTGAAGAAAACCTAGTCCTGACCCTGTATGTCAGGAGCAATGCTGCTGTGTCTAGTCATGGGCTTGCCAAGCATGTCACTGGCAGGTAGAGGGCATGGTGAATCTTTCCATCTTTGCTCTGGCAAGATTCAAGGCAGCAGCTTGTGTGCTCACAGGAGTGGTATACTGTGACTAGCTGCATTTGTGCCACTGCCCCAAAGCCACCTGCAGCATTGAATTGTTGCCTGTGCCATGATTGTAGGGAGTAAGGGATCTTCTGACATGACATCCACCTAGATTGGTGGACCTAGGTACCTGCCTAAGTTGCCCACTGGATGGCCCATACCTGGGTACTGCGCCATGAACAGCTTAATTAGATCTGACCATGCATTTCCTAAGGAGAGACAACATTGTGTGACTCTTTACCTGCATGTGACAGAATGCATGGCAAATCTCAAGAAATGGTGCCCATACACATCACACATGTGACCCCTGTAACACAGGGACTGGGAAATGATGTCCACCACCTGCTATTGCCTTCTTACTCTGAATGTGTATGTGTTTATTTATTTATATAGTCAAAGTGGTTTACATTGTAACTTAAACTTGGTGATGTACATTCAACAGGGACATTGTTACCTTGAATTTTTCTGAGGTAATGGAGGGTTAAGTAACTTGCCCAAGGCCACATGGAGTGCTAGTTGGAATTGAACCATGGTCTCTTGGTTCCAAAGCCAGTGCTGTAACCATTAGGCTACTTTGGGTCTTGACAACATCACTAGTCCCAAATTGGAGGACAGGTTGCCTGTGTCTACCCATGACTCACATCTTGCAGTAATTAGCAGTATGACAGTACCTTTAGTGGGAAGGGTTACATCAGGATGTCCTCGACATGCACATATTGGGTGGATATGTTCATGTTGGTGGAAATATATGCCACTGAGGCAGGCATATTATGCAATATGATAACAGGACATGTCAGAGACAAATAACCACACTGCTTTCTCAGTTGCAAAATGATGACCATAATGTGTGTGTGAACTGGTGGCCATTCCATGATTAAGCCCTCAGGCAACCACATCCAGCTGAGCCACATGTAATGCTAGTCTCCCTTTTGTGCTCTGCCACATATGAAATTATTCCCAGACTGGGCCGCTTGTACACACCCAGAAATGGGTACGTTGGTCACTCTGCTAGGTCAACCATGGTCTGGAATGTATGTGTACTTATATCATGGCCTTCCCATCTGGCAGGACAGATCTCATATGTAAGTTATACATGTCAGTTGAACCAGTAGCATATCAATGCAGTGCTATACACAGATCAAACCCTTTCCCACACCTGGCTAACATATCTTGTCAGGCAAGTATGGGCCAAAGCCTGACGACAGTTACACAGACACAGGCTATGAGTCATCCTGACAGTGCCCACATATACACATGAATTAATGAACCCATGCTATCACATGGCTCCGAACATCTGGCCAGTGTGTGTGTGTGTGAAAGAAAAGTGTCAAGGGTTCTAGACCAGCCTGTGGATCAGAAAATATTATGCCCAGGTGGGTTAACTTTATCTGAGATTTCCAGAGCTATACAGCATCTGCAACCCTCCTCATTTCGTTCAGCATGAGTCTGCACACTGAGAAGCTGCACCAAGAACTGCTGGATGGCAGTGCCTGTACATTGACCATGTGCGAGTGCCTTAACAACATCTGCACACTGAGAGGGCATTGACAATGGCTCAGCATTAAAGGAAGCTCACAAGTAACAATGCCAACTTATCACTGTTTTGGACAGTGGGGTCATGTGTGTGTGTGTTTGTGTCGAGAGGACAGTGAGCTGCGGCAATTCACTTTGCATGCATGTGATGCCCAAGCCTCATGGTTGTACATACAACAAGCAGCTGGTCAGGTATACAGCAAATCCATACACTGGAACACCATTTACAAGGAGGTGAGTTCTCAGTAAGTAGTCACTCCTCTGTGGGAGTCACTGGATGACCAGCTCTGTATGTACGCATGTTGTCTCCACAGCTGTGATACTGTTAAAAGCAACTATTGCAGAGATTATGTCATTTATACTATATATTGATAACCAATCATTATTACAAGGACAATGTCCTAAAACAGGTAATAATCCCACCCTGTTCTAAAATCAAAGTCAAATGACAAGGACCATCCTAACTCCTATAGACCAATCTTTAGTCTTCCGTTCATGGCCAAGGTCATTGAAAAGGTTATACAGATCCAGTTACAAGATTTCATAGAACTAAACACTCCCCTTGATGAACAGCAACACAGAGTGTTGAGACACTTATGTTAGCCTTCACTGACAGAATCATGCAAGGCCTGAAAAACAAAAAGCAAACATTTATATTAATATTCCTTGACATAGCTGCAGCCTTTGGCAGCATTTATTACAGTACATGTATTACACTCATAACAAGATGCCAACAGATTTGTATACGTGGCATAGTAATTCAATAGTTTAAATCCTACCTGACTGATAGAACACAACAGGTTCAGATTGGTCAACCATGTTCCTCACCCTACAAACAAGAACAAGGGATTCCTCAAGATTCCTCTTTCTGCATTACTTTTCAATGTGTACATCCAGCCAATCTGTCACATTAAAAAAAAAAACACACAAGGCAAATAACCGAGGTATCCGGATGTCCCTCCCTTGTCTCCAGCATCCTTACCTCCCTTCCTCCGACAACCACCCCACCTCCCACCCGCTTCAGTTCAAGCTCAAATGATCTTGATGAACACCACTTCTTTATCCCCCATCTCACCACCCTTAACTCCCAAACAAAACACTCACACGCCAAAACCTTTGGTAGAATTGCTTGGTCGCAGCTTTATTTATAATATTGAAACCGGCCCAACATGGGCCAACTGAACATTCTCAAGTCAAACTTCCCCCCCTTTCATTTCCGGATGATGCACCCCCACCAGCCGTTATAGCAAAGTGGTGCATCATCCACCCCCCATTCCCCTACCGCCCGCCTCGCCATATTATTAGCAGAGGCCGGCAAGTTGCCTTCCACCAGGCAGAGACCACAACCGTGATGTCTCTCCCAAACTAAATAGCACTGCCACTCCCCTGCCAAGCGGCATCCGCCTCAAATGCCCCCCCACCGGGTCAACGAGTGCCAGCTCGCTACCCCGCCATCGGCACAAGGTAGACCACAATCCTTGCACCGCCCCCCCCCCCATAGAAAGCTGTGACCAACACCAAAATTCAAGGGCCTCCTGCCAGTCATTCAGGGACAAGTAAACCCTATCCAAGCGATACAAGCCACTGCACCTGACCTCTGCCCAATGATGCAACACCTGCAGCCCACCCGCTTGCTGGACCCATCGTCCTGTCTATTAATCTTGACCAGGCCTCGCGACCACCGCCGCTGTGCCCAGCACGCAGGGTGCGGAATGATGTCTGACCACACAATGGCCACCTCTAGAAGCAGCTCCCGCAGAAGACCGATGTCCCTCTGCACCATTCGGATGATCTGCCGGCATGACCAACTTGACAAATCATTGCCACCCAGGTGTATCAAGAGCCTGACTGGCCGCTGACGCTGTGCAATTTGCGCCTGTGCGAATGCCACAAGTTGCCACCACCGCATCCCACGTTGTCCCATCCAGCAAAGCCGAACTCCGGAATCTGCGAGCCCAAGGTGAAGTCCCAGTGGCCGCGTTGCAGCCCTTCGTTCGGCCCAATAGATGAAGGAATGTCCGATGATCCACCAGTCACCGGAACACACAGCATCTGAAAGGACAAATAGAAAACTGTTAGTACCCCCCCTCCCCCGTTTGCACCCCCTTTTTTTTTTTTTGCATCGCCACCCCTACTGACAGACCGAGCAATCGGCCTAGGGGTGAATGTACCCTTTGTACGCACCTGAACGCCACCTCCCAATCTGCTGAATCACCCGCCCTTCAAGATCCACTGCTGCCGCACTCGTGGCCGCTCCGATCCGAAAGGAATGCGAGGCATAACTCAGATCATCATGGCCCAAGAACCGGAGAACCAGCCACAACACAGCCATAAACTGGAACTGCGTTACTGGCCGGCCGTCGTCGTGAATGAAGAAATAAGCACCTGACAAACCAGGGCGCCACTGCAAATAT
This sequence comes from Ichthyophis bannanicus, assembly GCA_033557465.1. Lineage (NCBI taxonomy): Eukaryota > Metazoa > Chordata > Amphibia > Gymnophiona > Ichthyophiidae > Ichthyophis > Ichthyophis bannanicus. The sequence goes on along the minus strand of CM066033.1, from coordinate 1,174,983,356 downwards.
CTCCTTAAGGTATGCACCGGACAAGATGGCACGGGGAAAATAGCGCTCAATACCACCCAACCACCTTTTCCCGCCTGATCTGTCTTCGACCGCGGAACGAAAATACGGACCTGAGATGCCTCCACTGACACGTGCTCAAATTCGATACCGCCGAACACCTCCGACCTTGCAGACTGAGGCACAAGTTCGCACACATGAAATGCACCGAAAAATGCAGTCACAAACAAACAAAACGGACTCAAAACTCAAGGCCGCAACCCGAGGTAACGCCTCGCAAATCTGCAACAAAAGTTCATGGGAAACCGGGCGCCGCCCATCCCGTGGCCTGGGGCACAACTTGGCCCATCCTGCCAACAGGTGCTGGACTAAAAACGAAACCCTAGGATTCCCCCATCCCGCCGCCTTACAAAAGAAGGAGAACCCCGACACCGCAGACGCAACCGTCGTTCGGGCCCAACCTTTGTTTTTTGCCCAGAGAACAAATTGCCCAACCGACCCATCAGGAACCCACCCCCCGACCCAACCCAATGCGCTCAGGAACATACTCACCTGAGAGTATCCTCGCCGATACAGGGCCCAAGTACCATGCGAAACAGACGCAGACAAGAGTGCCATCAAGTCCGAATCCCAACATTCCAAAGATGCTCCGGGACCGGGGAAGCCGCCTGATCTGCCTCCGGAGCCAGCTGTCGGAATTGCTCCCACTGGAAACGGGAGAGAGCATCAGCAATGGAATTCTGGGTACTCGGCACATGCCGTGCCCTGGTGGTGACATTCATGCGAAGACAGGCTAGTACAAAGATCCGAATCAAGGCAGCTACCATCGGGCAGCGGGGCGCCTGCCGATTAATAACCTCCACCACCGCCGTGTTGTCACACCAAAAAACAACCCGCAGATCCCTCAGGCGCTCCGGCCAAACCCAAAGAGCAACAACTATGGGAAAAAGCTCCAGAAAGGTGATGTTACGAGTCAAGCTGGACTGCACCCATTCGCCGGGCCAAGGCTCCGCACACCACGCTCCCTGACAATAAGCCCCAAACCCGGAACTGCCCGCCGCATCTGTAAACAAATGCAGGTCCGCATTCGACAACTCCGGTAACTGTATAACAGGGCAGCCATTGAAATCCGTCAAGAAAGAGTTCCACACTCGTAAATTTTCCCGCATCCCTACAGACACGCGAATACGATGATGCGGACGCTCTACCCCCGCCATGGCAAGTGATAACTGCCGCGCAAAAGTGCGCCCCATGGGCAACATTCTGCATGCAAAATTAAGGTGCCTGACTAACGACTGCATTACCCGAAGGGTGGTCTTGCTCAAGGACCCTAAATGCGCCACTAGCAGCTTGAGACGCTCGACCTTCTGCTCTGGCAAGCGCACAACCATACCAACAGTATCGATCTCAATCCCGAGAAAGATAACGGGCCCCACCGTCTTGTTAGCCACCACCGGAATACCAAAATCACCCGCCAAACACAAAAAATTCTCCAGCAATATGGAACAAGTTTGTGCACGTCCAGAGCCAACGAACAGAAAATCATCAAGGTAATGCACTATATTAGGGAACCCGTTTGCCTCTCTAACACCCAGTGCAGAAAGGTGCTAAAGGCTTCGAAGTAGGCACAGGATATCGCACAGCCCATAGGCATGCACTTGTCGAAATAATACCGAGATTCAAAATGGAAACCTAACAGAGGGAAAGCCGAAGGATGAACAGGCAGCAATCGGAATGCAGATTCAATGTCAAACTTCACCAACAAAGCACCAACCCCACACTGCTGAACTAAAGCCACAGCTGCGTCAAAAGAAGCATAACGCTCCACGCGCAGCTCCCAAGGGATGTGATTGTTCACAGAATCTCCGATAGGGGAAGAGAGGTTATGTATCAACCTGAACTTGCCTGTCTCCTTCTTGTGCACCACCCCCAGTGGGGACACCGTGAACGGAAAAAATGGAGGCTTGGAAAATGGTCCCGCAAATCGGCCCTGCACACACTCCTCTGCAATCTTCTTCCGCACAACCTCAGCTAAGGATCTCACCGAACCAGCATTACGGGACCCACCCCCCGCCGGAAAACCTTGGCACGGAATCCGAAAACCCACCGAAAAACCTTCCAACAACAAATTTGACGCCCCCCTGGTTTCTCCCGCCCATACGCGACTAACCAGCTGCACATAGCCTCCACTCTAACAGGCGTAGGCGCCAATGACCCGAAAACTCCCTCACTTGCCCATCGCTGGGGCTCACACCACACTTTTTTGACTACACTTCGTGGCGGCGTGCCCAGCCCCACACAAGGAACAGATGTGCTTAAATTTGCAATCAGGGAACGGGCAAGACGATTTGTTGAAATGCCAACAGATGTCCGCGCCCACAGCGCCGCCTCTGGGCAGAGATGTGGGGGTAACGGATGCCCGAAAGGACCGCACACCCGCTGCCACAGCCGGCAACACTGGCTTGACGCCCCCTCCTCCAGTCCCCCCCAACACGGCTCCGCATGGACATCTGTGTTAACCACAAGTTAATGTCCTTTGTACCCCACGACAACTGCCTGTTCTCTTCCATCATGTCTCTGAACTCCTCATCATAGTTCAGCAAGCCCACCCGTCATTGTATCAGCGTATGCAAGCAGCGCCTCATACTGATCTGGGAAATAATGTCCCCAAACACTAGCCAATCTCAAAAAGGCACAAGACTAATTAAGAGTGTTATGGGAGACCTTCCGCACTCTACCCGCTTTCTCGTCCTCCTTCCTTTTTTTCTTACTTTCCCCAAAACGCTTCCTACCCTTCAACAGGTGAAAAATGTCAATATACTTGTGATGCTTAATGTGATGACCCAACTTCCGCGGAACACCCTCTCAGAGCTCAGCACAGCGCACCACCGCGGACCCCCCGCCCTCACCCTGTGCTCCTGCAGCTGCCATAGAGCCGACCGAGGAACCCGTCGACGCAGACGAGGAAGAGGAGGTCCGCCGACAACATCGCCCACACTTTCGCTTCGCCCTCACTTTACCCCCTGCCGCAACTCAAGCACTTGGGGTTTGCACTCCACCCTCCATGCTAGCAACACCCCCCGCACACTCACCAGCTCCACCAGAAGGCACCTCAGAAGGCATCAACATTCTGAGCCCTGACCACCGCACAGGTCCGCTCCTCCACCGCACCCGATAGGACTGCATTGCCAGCTCGAACAGGGCCGCCCAACTCCATTCCAGGCCTATCGCTCTGAGGAACCTGTGGAAAAAGAGCAGAAGAAAAACCGGCAGGCACTGCCCACAAAGCGCTGGGCGCAACACCCGGCCCCCCACCCCAACCCCACATCGAGAACCCAAGACCGCCCGCCTCCCAAGCTGCCATCCCACTGCCCGCAGGACTCGTGCCCCCGCAAGCCCCAGCCCCCCTCCAGTCACCCCAGCCCAATGACCCGGACTGCCCCACATACCCCTACCAAAAGCCCATGGACCCGAAGCTCCAAACATTCCAGCTTGCAGAAAATGCCCGCTCCCAAAGCCAGGAGCATACCATCCGGATGACAGAGGAGGAGAGGCCACTCACATGTCCTCGCCAGCCCTGAGATCTGGGCGCACAGCCACCGAGTCCGCCACTGCCCCCCTCGAACCGACCACTGACCCTGGACCCCAAACCCCATCTGGGCCGACAGCACCAGAGACAGCCATTGCCCCACCTGAGACCACACCATCTCCCCCCCAACCTGAAGGCCCAGCCTCACCATGCCCGGGGACCGCAGGAGAGGCCGCACCTGCACTGACCCGAGTGGCACTGCCAGTACTACCGCTGGAACCTGCCCCTCTTGATGTCCCCCTACCCTGACCCCTTCAGGAGCCCCGAGAAGCCACCGCTGCCACTCCTTCACTTGCAGGGGCAAAACACCCAGACCGTCCTGCTGCGCGATCCCCAACAACTGCCAATGGGGCCCCCACCCCTTTCCTAGCTGCATTTCTCCCGTTCCTACGAGCCATACCCCAGCACCCTTACACCAAGTGGAAAAGACCAGCTACCCTCTCAGTTGGTCAACCAATCCCCCCCCCTTGTCTGTTCTTATTATTTTTTAAGTTTTTTTATCAACCACAACACTAACAATTAATGTATACCCAATTTTCATTCATGTATTTATCTTTGTACGTTTTTTTTTTAACTATGTGCCACTACTTCCTCTTCTTTTGATTGAAAACACCCACACGATGGCTTTCAGGCCTCCAGCTGACCACCCAGCACTCGAATTACTCCCGCAGCGAGGGGACCCTCAACGCCCAGTCAGAAACGGCCCTAAAGCCTGAACAAGCGTCCCGCCCCCACAAGGATGCAAGAGCTCACCATGTGCTGCTAGGCCCCAGAAACCCCCCCATATGACCAGAGCCCTCCACCTCAAAGCAATACCGCCAACCGCCGCCAACCACCCCAACGCACCAACCACCCGCCCAACCACACAGCCCCCCGTTATATGCCCTACAAATTCACTCGCCCACTCACAAAGAGGAGCCTGCTAACACACACCTTTTGCTGCATCGATCACGCGAAAAAGAGGGAGATCGTACGCCTGCTATGTCCCATGCACACTGCTGCTCCGCCCTCCAAAACCGACACCAGCCTATCTGCTTTCACCATGCCACCTACGTGGCCGCTGGTGCCGGCCTCCCCTCGTGTCCATGCTCTCCCCCCCGCCCCCCCTAGACTGCACCGCGCTGCTGTAGCAAGGAATACAGGGCCCCGGGAACCCGGTTACAAGCCGGCCTCGGGACCCTGCCCTGCAGCTCGGCGGCATTTATCATATCTATGTGGACAATATAATGATGTATCTTTCCATAGATGCAAGTAAACACATGTACCACCAAATAACAGCCTGCCTAATGGAGGTCACTGAATAGATGACAATGCACAACTTGAAAATAAATTTCAACAAAACAGAAGTTCTATACTTAACTTGAAATCAAAATGTTATCCCTCCACCAAAATTTCACATCCAAGGGAATGACATAGATTAAAAAAAGAGTGAAATATCTTGATATCATACTTGATAGCAAGTTACTAAAGCTGTTTATTTCAAATTATGCATGATACAACACCTCAGATGACTTCTAGAAAACTACGACTTTAGATCTGTATTACAGACACTAATCTTACCTCATTTTGATTTTTGCAATAGTATCTTGACAGGCTTCCCTAAAAAAACTACACAGCATCTTCAGTTTGCCCAAAACCTTGCTGCACAAATAATCTACAAAACCCAACACTTGACCATATCACCCCTCTTCTTCACAAACTACATTGGCTGCCCATATGAAGCATAATAAAATATAAATACATTGTGACTGTTTTCAAGCTTATCAACAACATTACCCTCTCATACCTATCCTCCCTGCTCACCATGCCCTCAAATTTAAGAGTCAAATGAAGCTGTTCCCAAAACACAATTGACATTCCCATTCACATATGCAACACCACAAGCAATAGAGCCTTTACCTATACTGCCCCCAAAATTTGGAATACTCTTCCAGACAATTTAAGAGCCATAAAAGACCTTCAGTTATTCCGGAAAGAAGTTAAAACATTCCTTTCCATAGATTATTATGGAAACCTATCCGACACTCATAACAACAAGCATAGACAACTTCTATCTCTCTGTCCATTGCATCCTGCACTACTCTCATCTACTAGCTTAACTTTATACACCATCAAAATAGTATTCCTGGAATATTCCAGTGTATCCCAAACAACTTTTAATATGTTTTCTAGTTCTGTTACTAACCATCCTCCCCCAACACAAGTAAAAAATCCTAGATTCTCTCAGACCTTACCAGGAGTTTGCCTGGTGCCCCAACCAAGAGTTAGAGTGATCCCTCATCATATCTGCTCCATCCAGAACCTGGGCTCAAAATGATAATCACATGGTGCTACTTCTATAGGTCAAACTGCTAAATAAATAGGCAAAAAATAAGTACCATCTCAACCTCCCATCCTGAGCAACCTGTTATAAAATTGCTCCATAATGGAAAATTTGAGGATGGTACAAATTGTGATACAACTAGTTCAGTGACAGTCAATATGCTTTCTGAGGAGAGGAAAGTGTCCCAACAGGATGCCACGGGGCTTGATTCTTGAAGCAGATCTCTTCAAGATTTTCATAAACTATTGTGCTTTGAAACTAGAATGGAAGATCAGTCTTTTTTGCAGATGATCAGATGTGAGACAGGGTCTACACTCCACATAGAATTGAAACATGAAGAACATAAAACTGACTGAGGAGTAGTTAGAAGTATGACAGTTATACGAGGTGTGACAAAAAAGAAACAAAACTGTCTCATAAATGTTTTATTACAACATCTACAGAGAAATTATGCATTGTCCCCTTCAAAGTAATCCCCCTCAGAGTTAATGCACTTCTGCATTCGCTTCTGCCACGTACGGAAGCACTCGGTAAAGTCCTCCTCCTTGAGGTCCTTCCGCTTCCTCATCACAGTGGCCATGATCTCTTCTACAGAGGTGAAATGAGTTCCTTTGAGCACAGTCTTCAGCCTGGGGAAGAGCCAGAAGTCACATGGTGCAAACTCTGGGGAATAAGGAGGGTGGTCGAGAGCTGTGATCTGTTTGTTGGCCAAGAACTGCCTCACACTGAAGCGCAGTGGGTGCAAGCGCGTTGTGGTGGAGCAGCCATGACTTGTCTCTCCACAGAGCCCACCTGCTGCACTGAACCCGGTCATGGAGGCGATTGAGGACCTGCTGGTAGAAGTGCTGCTTAACTGTCTTACCCTCAGGCACAAACTCATGATGGACCACTCCCTTCTGGTCAAAGAATGCGATCAGCATGACCTTGATCCTTGATTTGGACATGCACACCTTCTTGGGTCTGGATGACAGTTGAGTCTTCCACTGCAGGCTCTGTCTCTTGTATTTTGGGGCCATACTGGAAGACCCAGTCTCGTCTCCTCTGATGACTCGGCCAACAAACTATGGGTCTTCTCCAATCTTCTCTAGCGAGTCTCGACAAACATTGATCCGGTGCTCCTTCTGGACATCTGATAAAAGCCTGGGCACCATCTTGGCGCACACCTTTCACATCCCCAGCTCCTGCACCAAGATGGTCTACACTGACTACCTGTTCAGGCTGAGCTCCTCAGCTATCATCTGCACTGTCAATCTGCGATCACTCCACACCAGCTGGTTCACTCTGTCAATGTTCTCAGCTGTTTTTGTTGTGGAAGGCCATCCTGAATTGGGGTCATCCTCCAGCTCCTCACAGCCAGTCTTGAAGCGTTTGTGCCACTCGAAGTCTCGCAGCCTTGACATTGCATCTTCTCCATAAGCCTTTTGGAGAAGCTGGAGACACTCAGTGGGCCCTTCTCCAACTTAACCAGAAATTTCAAGTTGGTTCTTTGTTCCATATTTCTGCCACCTCCAGTTGTGTGACAAAGCAATGGAGCAGTGTGCTACAAAAAAAACCTGATAAAGAAAAACAGAGTGAGAGAGAGATGAAAAATATTATAGCAGAACAGTGGTGAGATGTTGCACAACACTGTGACATAAGTGGTTAGTCAATTGGCATTGAGTCATGGGCGTGGTTTCCACAGTCTCGTTTCTTTTTTGTCACACCTCATATATATTTAGAGAGGGAGAGAGTACTATATGATGGAAGTGAGGACTGCAGAGAGATCTGGCAAGATCTAGATTGTCTTTAGTACTAGCACTGTCCTGGTCCTTTCCTCCTCCTTACCCAAAAGTTTGTCTCTTGCCTATATAAACATTCATAGTTCACGAACACTAAGCCCACCCATGTCCTTATGAAACCACATCTCTGAACAGCCTACCATCTTATACTGGACTTGCAGGTTGTTGCTCTCCATGATTACCCCCACTCACAGCAGCTACAGTGTCTGTGGTCCACTCCTAGCATGCCCCCTGCAAACTGCTTTACTGTTGCTTTCCTGTCCATCTCTCCCACTCCCTTGTCTACTACCTACTAATCAAAGCAGTCCATAATGGCAAAATCTCCACACACAGACATTTGCATTTTAGCAGGAGAGCTCCTCAGTGTCAGAAGTACTCGCCCATCAATTTTCACAACAATCCAGCTAGCTATTTCTTCACATATACTGTCACAGACAAATAGATGGAGAAACATCACATCTGCATAATGCATCCTTTATGTTAATTTTGTAAAGAATTCCTAAAAGAAAACAGTCAATAAAGCACTGTGATAACTATGTTAATCCACTTTAATGCTAGATAAATAAAAAGAGAAACAAAAAAATAAAATAAGGTGATACCTTTTTATTGGACTAACAGTACAATTTTAGGACTAACTTTCAAAGGTTAAAAGCATCTTCTTCAGGACAGGACAATATGAGCAACAGATGATAAGTGGAGAGAGTCCGTGACTACGAGGATGCACAAGCAGAGTTATAATCTGTTGGGTAAAAGCATTTCCAAGGCATAATCTGGATTACTGGGTCCCATTCTTATGGCTATACAGTAACTCCTCAGGAAGAAAGAGACTAGATGCAATTAAACAAAGTTAGCAAAATGGTTCAGAATCTGCATTTCAAATGCTGAAATGTGTTCTAAGGGCAAAGGAGAAAAGGCAAACAAGGATATGACAAATGTATTCAAATATACACATTTTTCACAGCAATGATGTGCACAAAGCAAATTCTTCTCAATTAATTTGCTTATGGTTTTTCAATTCATTTCAATAAAATCGTTTTAGCATACATAAATTGACTTTACACATCTTTAACATAGGTTAATGTGCATTAAATCAATTTTGTGCAAACTTTATTAAGGCATGCTAATGAACCTTCCCATTCAATCATTTTGCTACCGGAAGGAATTTTGAGGATAAAGTCATAACATAAAGTTGAAAGAAAATATATTCAGAGATGGATACATTTTGCACAGTAATAGCTTTTCAATGGAGGTGAGGATTGTAGTGGTGGTGGTGGGAGGGTGTTAATAGTTCATAAATTCAGGTGAACATGCGTAACAAGTATTGAAATGATATTATGGAAGCAGGAAAAATCAGAGATTAGGGTGTGTGGTATTGCATTTGATAGGAACAAATTAAATTAGGTAGATCGGGGGACTTCATCTCTGAACATTTTTTGTTTCTAAATAAACTATTCAACAAGTCAATATAAGAAACAACTTTCAAATTAAAAATATAATAACATAAAATATGCCATACTGGGTCATACCAAAGGTCCATCAAACCCAGTATTCTGTTGCTAACAATGGACAATCCAAGTCACAACTACCTGTCAATGTCTCAAAAGCTAGACAGATTGCATGATACTTATCCTGAGGTAAGCAGTGGATTTCCCTGGTCCTCTTTAATAATGATTTATAGACTTTTCCTCCAGGAACTTGTCCAAACCTCTTTTAAACCCAGCCACAGTAACAGCTTTTACTACATCCTATGGCAATGAATCAATCTTAAATGTGTTACATTGTAGCTTCATTGCGCATCCCCTAGTCTTTCTACCTTTAAAAGGAGTAAACAACTGATTTACCTTTGCTCATTCCATTCCACCTATTATTTTAAAGATCTTTATCACATCTCGCCTTAGCCATCTCTTTTCCACGCTGAAGAGCACTGAATTTTTACATTTATCGTCATAGGGATATCCTTCCATCCCCTTTATCATTTTGGCAGCTTTTCTCTGTACCTTTTCTAATTCCAATATATCCTTTTTTAGATATGGTGCCCACAATATTCAAAGTGCGGTCGCACCATGGAGCAATACAGAGGCACTATAATACCTTTTGTTTTAATCTCCATTCCATTCCTTATGATTTGTTATGATTCCTTGTGTTCCATTTACTTTCTTGGTTGCTACTGCACACTGAGCAGAGGTTTTCAAAATATTACCCACAATGATGTTTAGATCCTTTTCCTGGATGGTGATAACAAATGTTGAACCTTGCATTGTGTAATTGTAGTGTGGATTATTCTTCCCTAAGAAGGTCATTCTAAAAGTTTTAGTCATCATTTGGATGCATGTGGATGTCAAAATCACCAACATGTTTCCGTATTCATTCACAAATGCCGTTCTCAGACATCTCCAGTAGAGGGGCGTTCAAGTAAGCACAGGATTGTGGCAGAGGCATGTCTGGGAAGGGGCAATGGACTTCAACTGCCCCGTTCAATCCCAGAAGCAGTAGAGCCACCTGCAGGCATGTGCATGTTTATTCCTGCTCCATACACGAATAGGGCCCAATTCCATTGAAGACGTAGATCTCCTTTGTACCCGGACGTACAGAGAAGATCGTGATTCTGATCCTGCGGGGCACGTCTAACCCCTCAGGATAAGAATCGCGAGGGCCGAGACTGAGATTCAGTCCTGGCCTGCAAGTACAGCGCTAGCCTGGCTAACTCAGCCAGGGCTTTTAAATGGAACCGCGGCACCATGGCTTCCTTTTGCCATGGCACCGTGGTTCCATTTAAAAGCCATGATGCCAGCCGATTCCCACAAAGTTAAGACCCCCGATCAGGCCTCCTAAGGCCAGGGTTGGGCTGTGGGGGATTAACTTTGTCCCCCCCAGCCCCTTCCAAACCCCGACGTCATGAAAAAAGAATGTCCAGGGAAGTTATTCCGTCCAGGGGTGGAATAACGTCCACAGACATTTTGCTGGCCCTGGACGTATAGATCCGGCATTACAATCAGCCCTGTATGTCCAGGGCTGGTGACCACCCACTCACTCTCCACCCCGGGCTGCCTCTTCCCCACCCCCGACTAACTTCTCTGCACAACTACTATTTGTGGTTCGAAATAATCCCCATAGGTATCAGGAAAGTGTTTGTTTTCACCTTAAAACATCTAAAGAGTGTAGAGAAGATGGAGAAATAAGTGACTAGCTTTAGATTACAAAGTCCCACATTGGGATTTCAACCCTGGCCCCTCAGCTCTTAAGCCACTACTCTAAGCATTGTGCTATTAGACATCTTAGTTCTGAAATGGTGTCCTAGGGACATCTATATAGACATTTGATACACTTGCATATCAGGCACGTCCATGTTTCTGGAATTGTGCCTGAACTTGCACGTGCCTGCCTTTCTTTTCAGACATTCTGGCTTTGATGTCCCAGATTGCACTTGGCTGTCCCATTTGAAATGTGCCTCTAAGCGCATAACTTTGCACTTGCTCACTTTACACTTCATCTGCCAATTGAATGCCCAATCTCCCAATTTCTCAAGGTTCTCTGGCAATTTTTCACAATCTTTTTGTGATTTAACAACTTTGAATAATTTTGTGTCAGAGCAAATTTGATCACCACACTCGTTCCCATTCTCAGGTCATATAGGAATATGATAAAAAGCAGCGGGCCCAGCACAGATTCCTGGGAAACTCCAAAATTCACATTTCTCTATTGAAAAAAGTTGTAATTTATCCCTACTCTCTGCTTTTTTTTAACCAGGAATATGATAAAAAGCAGCAGGCCCAGCACAGATTCCTGCGAAACTCCAAAATTCACATTTCTCTATTGAAAAAAGTCGTAATTTATCCCTACTCTCTGCTTTTTTTTAACCAGTTTCCAATCCGCAATAGTATAAGGTGTGATCAAAAAGTATCAAGACTTGTGGTGTAGCTATAAAACAATAAGTCACTCCATGATGCTATTAAGCATGCAGTGACCTAGTTATATGTTGTGCATATGCAGAGTGTAGCATGGCTGCAGCACACTTGTACTTTTTTAAATCGGAGTCGAGACCCTCATGACATCACTAATGAACACCCTCATCAAGGGCATACAGACTAAGCACTCTGGATATGCTATGCTCTTCCTGGCCATATCCACAGCCTTTGACATCATCTCCCACAACATCCTCCTACACAGACTCCAAGAAATTGGCATAAAAAAAGTCGTACTTCAATGGTTCCACTCCTACCTGACCAATAGACAACAACTGATCCGCACAAGCATAGCAACCTCCCCCTCCCCCTTTCAACAACACCAAGGAGTACCCCAAGGATCCACACTATCCGCCATGCTCTTCAACATCTACCTGCAACCACGCCACTCAATCATACGTGCTCATAACATCAACTACCACATCTACGCAGACGACATAATGCTCTATGGTCCAATCACAACCACCAACCCAACAAACAATCACCTATCAGTCTGCTTCATAGAAGTATCCAGCTGGCTACAAAAGAACAACCTATCCATCAACATTAAAAAAAAACAGAAGCCCTCATAGTAACCGAGGACCCAAACTTCACACCACCACCACACCTCAACTTAGGAACCACACAAATACAAATTTAACCACACATAAAATACTTGGGAATCATCATAGACCAAGGGCTCACACTCAAGCAACAAATCAAAAAGACTACCGGAATAATATTCCACAAGGCAAAAACAGTACAATGCCTCAGGCCTCTCATCGATCCACAGGACTTCAGGACAGTCAGGCAAGCTATGAAGCTCCCTCATCTGGATTACTGCAACATCAGTGACTTGGAAATCATTAAGCAAAGTTCAACACAGCAGCTTCACAGCATAATGAAAGAGGCATTTCAAAATTGTTTCCAGCAGTGGCAGGAACGCTGGAGGAAGTGTGTTTTATCAGAAGGGGGTTACTTTGAATGAGACTGAGTGCAAGAACTGTCAGTGTTATATTTCTTGTGTTATTATACAAGATCAGCGTAGGCAGCAGCCATGATCGGGGACTGTGGGCGGGAGCTTCCCCTCACCACAGCCAACTTCCAATCAGTTTCCCTGCCTAACAGCTTTAAAGCCGCCGCTCCGGAGGCGCACCCGCGCCTTGTGGGCCCGTGCCTGAGGGCTTTGCAAGAGGGCCCTTTGGCGTGGCCCTTAGGCGTTGGACCGAGCGGGACCAGAGAAACAGCTGTTTTATGAATGGTTTACTTTGCTGGTATGCCTGTTTTAGGTTAAATGTTATATGATGTCTATACTGTTCCCCCTTTGTTATGTGCCCCCACTGCTTACTGCTTGATGTAATGATGAAGCGGTGTATGTTGCCCTTCCTTTGTATATCCTTGTCATGTTCTGTACCGCTTTGATTGAAGGAAAAGGCGGAATACAAAACTTGTCAAATAAATAAATAAAATAAGTCTCAATACTTTTTGATCGCACCTCGTACACCACCTCCTCCTATCTCATGACCTTTTAATTTTCTCCATGGGGGACTTTGTCAAAAGCTTTCTGAAAACCCAGATACACTATATCCACTGGCTCACCTTTATCTACCTGTTTATTTACAACTTCAGAAAAATGTAGCAAATTAGTGAGACTTTCCTTGACTAAATCCATGCTGGCTTTGGGGGGGGGGGGATTTTAAAAGGGATGTCCAAGTTCAATCTGTTAACTAAATCTATATAACTTCTCATTCAACCTGTTCAACAGAGTTAAAATATCTGAAAGAATTCTCCAGCTGATCTCAGATCAATACGTGCATCACTCTCACGTTTCAAAGAAACTTCAACGGTGTGCCGATTTCACATCAAGGATCTGCTGAGTTTTTTATTTATTATATCAAATACACTTGCCAGTAGTTTCGAATTAGCAATGTAGTTTCAAGTTAGCGATGCAACTGGGCTCTAAGCTCGAATGTTGTAAATATAAAAAATACTTAGCTTAGTAATCAAAATGGGGCCCAGCACACTTCAGCATAGAAAGTTTGTTGCTACTTGGCTATTGTCCAAATCCCAACGCTAATAATATTGGCGCCTTGCGTTTCACACTGAGGCGGTTCATCAGGGGAATTAAGGATCTCATGAAAATCTGAAAAAAATAGGAGAACTTAGGTGATATAACTCTTTTGTTAACATATTTCTCTAAAGTACAGTTGTCGAAAAATCTATACAAACAACCTTTCAAGATTATATAAAACCAGTAGGGAAATGTATGGTACCTCATGATAGATGCTGCCCACGTTCCACTAAAAGATCTTCTTGTCTTCACTGAAAGATCATCTGAAAAAAAGGCCGCGCATGCGGGAAGACCATTTCCCCAGATGCTTTAAAAGGACTCTGACGTCATCGAAACTCGAGAATCGCCGGCTTGGATTGGTTGGCTTCATTTAGTTCAGAGACAGACGGACCAATCAATTTCTGAATTTAAACCCCCTGGGTATACTGTTGCTAATGTGTAGATCCACCATTGCTCTCTATATAGCAACCTTTGATCTCGGGTTTTGCCAGAAACTGAAGATAATACCCTCTCTATACACCAACAGTGGAGATCTTCGAACTTGTGATCATTTGTGAGACAGTGTTGAACCAATGGAGCTTCTATTCTTTTACATCATAATCGGCTTTTATGTTCTTTAATACGTATCCGAAATTCACGAATAGTTTTACCTATGTATAGAAGCCCACACGGGCAGCTGATAGCATAAACAACAAAAGTGAAATCGCATGTTGTGGAGGATCTTAGATAATAATGAGAATCATTATAGGTAAACTCTGACTGTTCCAAAGTGATGGTGCAGATCTACAGTGTCCACATTTTCGATGTCCTTTTGGTTCCAGATCAGCTGCATTTAGCTGTGCTGAACGTAATCTCGTAGGGCTTAAATATTCTTTCAAATTCTTGCCCCGCGTCCAAACACAACGGACTTTTTTATGTGCTAATCCCGGTACTACCCGTAAAATCTCACTGTGTTTTGTAATGATCCTTTGGATTTGGGCACTGAATGGAGAATAAGATGTAATCAAATTAATGTGAACATCATTTTGTGGTATAGCTCAATCTGTGACATCTAAGCTAGAACATCTGAAAAAAAGGCAGGTATATTTGTTTTTTATACTGTGCTCTTTAGAATCAGTGCAGTTTACATGTATACTAACAGGTACTTTTTATTCCCTTGTCCCTGAAGGGCTCACAAGCTAAGTGTACCTGAGGCAATGGAGGGTTAAGTGGCTTGCCCAAGGCCACAAGGAGTGGCCATGGGACTAGAGACCCCAGTCCCTCTGGCCTGAGGTTGCTTGTCCCCATGTGGGAATTGAACCCCCGGCCATCTGGCCTGAGGTAACCTGTCCCAACCACTGAGCCACTCCTCCCTCATACATATCCAGATGCAGACACAATGTCACAAACATGGGCATGTCTGATATGGACGTCTGCGGGTAGAAGCTACATAGACATTCCCAGAACCATATTTCAGAACCTGGACCTCTAGGATTGCTTAATGGTAGAGTAGTGGGCTAGAAACAGGGCAGCCAACATTCAAATCTCACTGCTGCTATCATTGACATTATGCTGAGTACTGGGAACATCCCAACCATGCCTCCACCATGCCCCTGTTCAGACTTGAACATCCTCACATTGAGGACATCCTCATAGCCAGCTTCTAAAATGGCTCTAAAGATGTTTCTGTGCTTTGGATGTCTCAATGCCCATTTTTGGACATCCAAAGCATGAATAAGGTTTCCAATATGACACTCCTTGTCTCATTAAACCATGGCTATCTATATATTTTGTTCTTTATAATGGTTTCTACCATTTCACTGAGCACCAACATCAGGTCAATAGGCTTTAGTTTCCCAGATCACCCCTGAAACCTTTTTAAAAATTAGAGCTAGGTTGGCCACTCTCCAATCTTTAAGTACTATAGGTGATTTTAATGATGGTTTACATATTACTAATAGCAGGTCTGCAATTTCATTTTTTAATTCTTTCAGCATATCTGGGATGTATACCATTCAGTCCAGATGATTTGCTACTCTTTTGTTTATCAAATAGCTATATTACATCTTCCAGGTTTACAGAGATTGGTTTTGATTTCTCCAATACATACCCTTCAAATATCATTCTGGCATGGGTAACTTCCCTACATCATCTTCAGTAAAGACCAAAGCAAAGAATTTATTCAGTCTCTCCACTCTGGTATTTTCCTCCCTTAGTGCCCCTTTTACCACCTATCATCTAATGGTCCAAATGACTCAAATGTTTTTTGCTATAAATATAACTGAAAACGTTTATATTCTAATGCTTTGCTTTCATGACAAATTCCCTATTTGCCTGCCTTGCATCTAACTTGACAGTACTTATGTTTTGTTTTGTTTTTTGTTCCGGTTTTCATCATTTATTTCCTTTTTCCATTTTCTGAAAGATTTTTTTTTTTTTGCTATAACAGCCTTTCTGACCTCACCGTTCAACCATGCCAGTAGTCATTTGGCCTTTGTTCTACCTTTCTTAAATCATGGAACACATGTGGTCTGGGCATTCCAGACAGCATTTTTAAACAATGTACAGATTTGATGTAAACTCTTAACTTTGCAGTTCCTTCTTTTAGCTTTTTATTTTTACCGTAATTTATCATAGTCTTACTTTTGAAAGTTAAATGCTACTGCGGTGGATTTCAATACAGTTCTCCACCTATCATATTATGATCATTATTGCCAAGTGATCCCAACAACATTGCCTCTCACACCAGATCCTGTCTTCCACTGTGGATTATTATTTATTTATTTATGTATTTGTACATTTTTTCTATACCGCCCTTTCCAGAGATCAGGGGCGGTTTACAGAGAACAGAAGGATAATAATGACATTAAACATTTTTGATACATAATAACTATTCACAATAAAACAGAAACATTGAAACTATTTACAGTGAACAGGAAACAGCAAACATATTAACTATTTACATGCTTGAATATAAAGTTATGCATCAAATTGCCCTAGTGTTATTTACATGGAATGGATTAAGGAATGACTATGCGGGGGACCGAGGATATTGAGCTGGTACCTGCAGTGTCTTAGGTAGGGCTGGTCTGGGACTAGATTTAAAATAGCTTCCCCTCATGTTAGTTTCTGAACTTGCTGCTCCACAATGAAGTAATGTATTTCAACTAAAACTTTATCCCCCTAGCATGTCCTGATGTGACATTGATCCAGTCAATACTGGAGTAACTGAAATCACCCATTATTACTGCATTGTAAATTTTGTTAGCTTCCATAATTTTTATTAGCATTGTCATCCGTTTATTCTGGCCAGGCAGATGGTCGTACACCTCACTGCCATTCTCGTCCCCTTTTTACATGGAATTTCTATCCATAGAGATTTTGCGGTATATTTTGTTTCCCTGAGAAACCTTTACCCTGATTGACTCAGTGTCCTCCCTAACAGAATGCAACCCCTCCACCAATTTAATATACCCTATCATTGCAATATAGTTTGTACCCAGGTATCATGGTATCCCATTGGTTGTCTTTCTTCCACCGGGCTCTGAAATGCCATTTATATCTAACCTTTCATTTAGTGCTATATAGTCTAACTCTCCCTTCTTTTTATTTTAGACTTCTAGCATTTGCATACAGGCATTTTAAAGTTTGATTACGTTCATATTAACCATGTGGTTATCAGTTGACAGGGGCAATTTGGAATCTTTCAACTCTGTCTGCTGTTTACTTAAAGTCATCTGGGTTATTTTTACCTTTGTTGGAACTTCTCTATCAGGATGCTATAACTTACCTGTTTTATTAGTATCCTTCAAAGATACATTATTCTGAACAATGCACTCTTGTGCGACTGTCTGCTTTCTACCATTTTCTAGTTTAAAAGCTGTTCTATCTCATTTTAAAGGTTAATTCCAGCAGCCCGGTTCCATTCTG
The DNA here is from genome assembly GCA_033557465.1 of Ichthyophis bannanicus. Taxonomy (NCBI): domain Eukaryota; kingdom Metazoa; phylum Chordata; class Amphibia; order Gymnophiona; family Ichthyophiidae; genus Ichthyophis; species Ichthyophis bannanicus. Next base: position 1,174,965,748 of record CM066033.1, on the reverse strand, counting down.
GTTAAGGTGGAGCTCATTCTTTTGGAAAAAGCCCCTTCTTCCCCAAAATGTTGCTGAGTTCCTAACATATCTAAAGCCCTCTTCTTTGCACTAATGTCTCATCCACGCTGAGATTCCAGAGCCTAAGAAAGCGACCCTGGAAGTTCTTGAATTCAGATTTTTACATAAAAGCCAAAATTTGGCCTTAAGAACCATTTTCCCATGTTTTCTTATGCCATTGTTACCAAAATGTACCAAGGCAGTGGGCTGCTCCCCAGCATTCTCTAAAGCCTTAGCTGGGCAGTGGTTTAGGTTCACCATCTTCACACTAGGCAGGTAGTTACCAGATGATCCTCATGTCCTCCAGCAATCCATCTATATGCCTAATGATTGAATTGCTAACTATAACAGCCATCCTAACCCTTCCCTCATAGGCACAGGATCACTTCTTGACACACCAAGATGATGATCTCCTTTTATGTGATCTCTCTCCAGATAGAAAGTAGGACTTCTCTACTATGTCCTTGCAGGTATTCTCTATATGCCTTTCTGTCTGTCTTAGCTCCTCCAGCCTCCATAAATGGAACTGTTCTCTGAGAGCAGGAAGCTCTTTGAACCTAGTGCACATATAATGTAAGACTTCTCACCCATTGGGAGATAATCATACATGTGGCACTCAGTGTAAAAGACTGCATAGCCACGAACTCACTGCTGAACTGCTGTCTATATCTTAATTTTAATGATTTGTTTAGCTATTTAAAGTTGTTCAGCTATTTGAATTTGCCAGGTGAATAGGGATGCTTAAACAAATACAAATATACCTTTTTTAATGTTCACCCGAAGATGAAATGCAAGGACTTTAAATTAATCTATTCCTAAGGCCTAATGACTTGATGAAGAACATAACTTGTTAAACCTGAAAATGAAAAGTTTACCTCCAATACCTTTAACTAACCTAAGTGACTATTAATCAAAAATTGCACCTAGTTGGGTTGGTGAGAGCTAAACACTAACTGAAAGTTTTTCTGTTAAACTATACTCTAACTGACTTTAATTAACTGAAAGTTTGGCTGTTTAACTATACCCTACATGACTTGATAAACAAAGATTTAAACAGAAACAGATTTTGTCAGTTTAAACCAAAGAATCCCCTTTCCTGCAATATTTTGAGAATTTCCCAGCAGGTAAATATTTACAAGTTCAGATTCTTTCTAAGGAGTAGCAATTCCTCTTTCAGTAGTCCTTAAAGATTTCTTTGCTTCACATGTACTGTTACTAAATTTATAATATTAGATTATGCTATGACTTTAAATTGAAGTCATTTGTTCAACATCAATATTAATCACTTTGATTTTTTACCAGACTAATTCCCTTTCTTTAAACTTTCAATTAAGCTAGTGCTAAACAATATCCATACATCAAATGAAGTTTAATTATCATTCTTGACTATGTTCACTTGAAAAGACATGTAAGAACCATTTTAATGGTTCAGTGGAAACTTGTATGCAAAGGTGTTTTAAAAGCAATGCAATCATAAGCCCTTGGCAGTTAAATCAATGCTTCAATGACTCTTTTCACTCTTTGACATTTTGTAACTGAAGATGTGACATTACATTTTTAAGAAAGACATTGCCCATCTGGTGTTTCTGCAAAATGAAAGCTGAAGAGATACTGCTTACACTAGTATCTTAGAAGTAGCTGGTTAGAATTTTTGTAACTGCTGAAAATGATAATTACAGTAAAGTATTTCTTGTCTCTGCTTTTCGAACATTGTTTACTTCAGATTTATAATAAATATATATACAGAAAATTTCTATAGATATAAAATGGGAACACACCTTATTAAACATGAGGCCTATTAAGTTTTCTGTTTACTCCTTAGGGTCTAGTAGGCAAGTACAATGCAGTGCCTAAGTCAGTTCTTGGAACAATGTAGTGTTAGCTTATAATGAATTAATGGCCTAATGAGAATTTATTTACTTTCTAGGTTGACTGGCATGAACCTACCTTCTCCTGTCATCAGCAACAAGAACTGGTTGCGCCTCCATTTCACTTCTGACAGTAACCATAGACGCAAAGGGTTTAATGCACAGTTCCAAGGTAGGAATGCTTCATCTATTCTGTATACTAGGTCACACTTTTAATTCATTTATTTTGTGTACACAGAAATGCTTCTGTGATAAACCTCTATGGTATGCTATGAGTTAAACATTGTAGTTAAAGTTTTAGAAAGCCTAAATGACCCTATTAGCTTTAAACAAAAATCATTTTTATTTTATTTTTATGGTATGGTTAAATGTTGCTGCAGGAGTTCAGATCAACACTTTTTCCCCATAGTGAACAATCTGGCAGAAGCGACTCTATAAATTAAATCATAGGGTCAGTTCAGCACTGTGAGGTTCCCTAATTCTCTTCCCAGGGTCAAGCCTACTGCTTACAATCCTGTTTTATAAAATTAAGTATAGACATGCTCGACTTTATAAAATGACAATACTGACACACATAAAAGCGCATTAAACAGGTATGGCCAGGGCTGGCCCGTTCACTAGGCAAGCTAGGCGGCTGCTTAAGGTGGCTGACTTAGGTGAGTGGCAGCGACACACATGGCCGACTGACCTGCCACTGCGCAGGTAAGTGTCAGTAGTTGTATTTTAGAAGGTGGTAGCTTTTTCTTCCCCGTGGCAGGCCATGTGTGATGAAAGACATGGCCTGCTGTGGGGAAGAAAGTGGTTAGTTCTTTTTTTCTCTTAGTTAAAATTCTCAAATTGTCTGCCTAGAGGCAAATTTTATAGGAAATTTGTAGTTTTGGATTTTGTAGCTGCATTTCAAAGGAAAAGCTGTATATATAGCATTTTCCCTTTGAAATCTGTGATAGAGATAAAGTAGCCACAATCCTTATACCTACTGTTGATATTCCAGTATGTAGATCTGAAATTCTAAGCATACATGCCATTTTATATAGAAATTTCATCCATACAAATGTAGGAGCAATGTGGGAGGATACTTTATAAACTCGAATAGGGCAAGCATTCATGCCTTTAGTAAGATGCAGTAGAATATTAATGTGTTTAACACACAGAAATGTTGATATTCAACAGCATTAATGTGCTCACCATCAGTAACTGACTACATAAATGCTTTTATTTAAAATTTTCAGGACACTAAAATGCCGGCTGTGACAGCCAAAACAACTCCAGATATTCTGCAACAATATCCAGGTGGAGGCCAATTCCATAACATGCATAACATTCCATAACTGCAAAAATGTCTAAATCAAAAGTGGGCCCGATTTCACCCTGATTCTGCAGTCATGGGTATAGACGCACCCACCGTTTCAGAAGCCGGGACATAGACATTTCTGCCACGGCATGAGCAAACCACTATGGATAAACACAGGCCCCAGAGTTATAATGAGACATGGGTATATGTAACAAATGGTTTGGATGTCCCCGTGATCACTGTATTCTGAAAGGATACATGTTTCCGATCCTGCTCGTCTCCGCCACATAGCTGCAGGTTTCTCAGACGCCCACGCCTCCTCTATTAAAACATGCATCTCTTAAGCTACTCCTCTCACTGACAGTGTTGTGTTCATACAAACTACACATAAATATTGATGATACATAAATAGACTAGACTAGATATAGTCTGTTGCATGCCCAGTACAGTGCAAGGTGATCTCATAGTACTCAAAGATATCATAACAGCAAGTAACGGTATGTTTGTCATGACATACCTTGCATCAAAACATACTGGCAGTAGAAGAAATCTGTAGTTATTATTTCATTGGTCATCTCTAAAAATGGTCTTTACAATGCAGAGTATGGATCTTACCAGTCTCACACAATATGGTGCTTTTGGGCATGTTTCAGTGCTGTTTGCATGGTTGAATGCTCTTATTCTGAGGGTCTCTTGATATCGAAAGGGATATGTTTTGAAATTTAAATACAGAGAATATGTTGTTGTTTTTTCTGCCCTAAACCATTGGCACCTGGTGATGCTGTGGTCATCCATACAGTCCAGGTACTGGCCAGGAATTCATGTCCCCCCCTGAATTGCAGATGAGTACACCAGATTTTCCAGTTCAACCTTCAAAACCACACACACTTTCACTTTCAGTCACATACATCATCAATCTTGATTTATTTAACCAGGCTTATATACTGCTTTTTTTTCTACCACTTTGTACATTCAGGTACTGTATATATATTTTTCCCTTGTCCCTGAAAGCTCACAATCTTTTTTTTTTTTAATCTGAGACAATGGAAGGTTAGGTGGCTTGCCAATGGCCACAAGGAGCACCTGTACGACTAGAAAACCCAGTCTTTCTGGTCCAAGGTTGCTGTCCTCTAGCATGACTTGAACCCCTGGCCCTCTGGCCTGAGGTAACTTGCCCCAACCACTAGGCCATTCCTCCCAAAAAGATGCATCTCTGCCGAAAAGATGCTCTGAACCTATAAATAAAGCTGATATAACAGAATAGCATGGAGTCCCAAGACTAAAAATATGATGTCCGTTTCTGACCCAAACAAGAATCCTTTCCATATTTACACACATACTATACAACAGTCCTATTTTTCAGGACACAGGAATTGCTAGGGTCCCCTAGATTAGCTCCTTTAGCACAAACAGCAAATGTCAGCATGGCCAGAATTATAGTAATATAGTATATGACAGCAGATAAAGACCAGTATGGTCCATTTAGTCTGCCCAGCAAGGCGGCAAGAGTAGTTCCACTTGTCGCTCCCTGCAGGTCACACCTCCCCATGCCTTTGTTTAGGAGTGTACCCACCGCTCCGTGTTGGTCACTCCTATTTATTCAGACACCTTCTTCCAGCAACACAAGCGGCGACTGTACACATGGACTTCACCCAATGGATTGTATAAAAATCAAATTGACTACATCTGTGGAAGTCAACGAGGGAAAAGCTCTATGACATCAACAAAGACAAGACCTGGAGCTGACTGTGGTACAGATCATCAATAACTAGTATGCAAACTCAAGCTAAAGTTGAAAAAGAGCAAACCACTCATGAATGCAGCAAAATATGACCTTGAGAATATAGCACTGGAATTTAAAGACTGCCTGCAAAATCGATTTGCTGCTTTACATACTAATGACAGAGTTCCAGAAGAGTTATGGAATGACATCAAGAAGGTTGTGTTGGAAGAAAGCGAGAAGTCTCTACAAAAGGTGAAAAAGAAAAAACGGCCAAAATGGATGACGGAATAAACTCTGAAAATTGCCCAGAAACGCAGAGAAGCTAAAGCCAGAGGAGAAAGAATGACAATCACAGAACTCAGAGATTTCCAACGTGTCGCAAGACAGGACAAGGAAAAGTACTACAATGACGCATGCAAGGAAATAGAAGCAGAAACTATTAGAGGAAGAACAAGATCAGCTTTCCTAAAGCTACGAGAGTTAAATAAAAAGTTCCAGCCTCGAATTGGAATGTTACAAGATGCTCAAGGTTCTATGTTGAATGATGCTGAGAAGATCAAGAAAAGGTGGAAGGAATATACAGAGTTTTTATATGATAAAGATCAAGGGGACCAACAGCCTTTTCAACCTATACCTTATGATCGGGAACCATTGGTGATAAAAGAAGAAGTTGAAGCAGCATTGGAAGCCTTATCAAAGAACAAAGCACCAGGCATTGATAGCATTCCCATAGATGTATTACAGCAATCTGATGCAGCTGTTACCGTACTTACAAGGCTCTGCCAAGAAATATGGAAGACAACATCATGACCAACTGACTGGAAAAGATCTGTGTTTATACCAATACTAAAAAAAGGTGATACAACTGACTGTGGAAATTATCGCACAATCGCTCTGATCCCACATGCCAGCAAGATTCTACTGAAGATTATTCAAAAGAGACTACAACCATACCTGGAACAAGAACTACCTGAAGTGCAAGCAGGGTTCAGGAAAGGGTGAGGAATGAGAGACATCATTACGGATGTGAGATGGATCCTTGAAAAGACTAAAGAATACCAAAAGGATATCTATTTGTGCTTTATTGACTATAGCAAGGCTTTTGACTGTGTAAACCATGAGAAACTCTGGGCCACATTAAGAAGCATGGGTATACCAGAACACCTGAACGTACTCTTGCACAATCTGTACATTGATCAAGAAGCAACAGTTCAAATGGAACAAGGAGAAACAGAATGGTTTAAAATAAGCAAAGGTTTAAGACAAGGCTACATACTTTCCCCCTACCTGTTTAATTTATATGCAGAACAAATCATCAGTGAAGCAGGATTGTATGAAGACAACAGAGGTGTGAAGATTGGTGGAAGACTCATCAACAACCTTCACTATGCTGATGATACCACATTACTGGCTGAAAGTGAAGATGATCTGAAACATTTGCTTCTCACAATCAAAGAACATAGTCTCAAAATGGGCCTGCACCTTAATGTAAAGAAGACAAAGATCATGACAACTGGTATAATCAACAGGTTCATCGTTGAAGGAGAAGAAATTGAAATCATGAATAACTTTAACCTACTTGAATCAACTATCAATAAAGAAGCAACAAGCAGCTAAGAAATAAGACGACGCATTACTCTTGGCAGAATGGCTATGAAAGACCTAGATAAGATTCTCAAGAGCAGAGATGTCTCTCTCTATACAAAGATTTGACTTGTTCAAGCCATGGTATTTTCAATAATATCATATGGATGTGAAAGCTGGACAGTGAAAAAGATAGACAGGAAGAAAACGGATGCCTTTGACTTATGGTGCTGGCGGCGAATACTGTGTATACCATGGACTGCCCAAAGAACAAACCAGTCAGTACTAGAGGAGATCAAACCTAGGCTTTCTTTAGAAGCTCAGATGACAAGACTTTGACTTTATACATTGGACACATCATGTGAAGAGAGAGATCATTAGAGAAAGACATCATGCTTGGCAAGATAGAAGGTCAACGCAAAAGAGGAAGGCCAGCAATGAGATGGATCTATACAATAACAGCAGCTGCGGGTACCAGTCTGTCAACAATGAGCCACCTGACTGAAGACCGAACACAATTTAGGATAGCTATCCAGAGAGTCACCATGAGTCGACTCCGATTTGATGGCACTTAACAACAACAACATTTTTTCAGATATAAGAGATAGTTATGCTTATTTTGATTTGATTTGATTTGATGCTGTTACTATAAAGGGATCCATTGTATCTGTCCCATGCCATTTTGAATTCTATCACTGTGTTTGCCCCCAACACTTCCATCGGGCGGGCATTCCAAACATCCACCACCCTTTCATTGAAAAAGTATTTCCTGACATTGCCCTTCAGTTTACCCCCTTGCAGCTTCAAGTTATGCCCTCTAGTTTTACAGCTTCCCCATCTTTGGAAGAGATTTGTTTGTCCATTAATACTCTTTAAGTATTTAAAGGACTGAATCACATCTCCCCTATCCCTCCTCTCCTCCAGAGTGTACATATTTAAGTCTTTAAGTCTCATCTCATAAATCTTCTGATGCAGGCTCTAAATCATTTTGGTCGCCTTCCTCTGAAATGCTTCCAGCCTTTTTATATCCTTTGCGATATACGGTCTTCAAAACTGAACACAATATTCCAAGTGAGGCGACTTGTACAGTGGCATTAATACCTCTTTCTTTCTGCTGGTAATTCCTCTCTGTAAGCAACCCAGAATCCTTCTGGCTTTTGCCATCGCCTTGTCACACTGTTTTTCCACCTTGAGATCGTCAGAAACAATCACTCTGACGTCCTTCTCCTGGTCCATGCACACCAATCTCTCGCCCCCTATCACATACATTTCCCCTGGATTTCTGCTTCCCAAGTTCATGACACTGCACTTCTTTACATTAAATCTTAATTGCCAAATATTGGACCATTCTTCCAGCTTTTGTAGATGTTTCCTCATGATCTACACTCCCTCAGGGGAGTCCACTCTGTTGCAAATTTTTGAGTCATCTGCAAAAAGACAGACTTTTCCACTCAGCCCTTCAACAATATCACTCATGACTATATTGAACAGTACTGGTCCCAGGACTGAACCCTGGGGCACACCACTTATCACTTTCCTTTCATCCGAGTGAGTTTTGTTTACCGTCAGACTTCTGTTGTCTATCAGTCAACCAATTTCTGATCCACTTCACCATCTTGGGACCAATCCCCAAGCTGTTGAGTTTATTGATAAGCCTCCAATGAGGAACAGTATCAAAGGCTTAGCTGAAATCTAGGTAGATCACATCCATCCCATGCCCTTGATCTAGTTATCTGGTCACCCAGTCAAAGAACTCAATCAGATTTGTTTGGCAAGATCGTCCTTTGGTAAAACCATGTTGCCTTGGATCATGAAACCTGTTGATTTCGAGGAAGTCCACTATATTCTCTTTCAGGAGTGCCTCCATTACTTTTCTCGCCACCGATGTAAGGCTTACTGATCTGTAGTCTGTCACTTCTTCTCTATTACCACTATCAGCTCTTCTGCAGTCCTGTGGAACCTCTCCTGTCTCCAAGGATCTATTAAAAACATCTTTTAAAGGCCCTGAAAGAACCTCTCTGAGCTCTTTCAGTATCCTGGGATGTAACCCATCTGGTCCCATATACTTCTCCACTTTCATTTTTGCAAGCCGTTCTAACACATCATCTTTTGTGAATGGTGTGACATCTACTCTATTCCCATTTGTATATTGGTTAAGCTCAGATTTTCCTTCTCCAGGATTTTCTCTACTAAAAAAAAAAGCAGAAGTGTTTGTTTAGCATTTTCACTTTTTCAATGTCACTTTCCATGAATCTATTCCCAGCACTTTTGAGTCCTGCAATTCTACCTCTGATTTTCCTTCTCTCCCGAATATACCTGAAAAACGTTTTGTCGCCACACTTCACATCTTTAGCCATCTTCTGCCTTTGATTTTTGCTATCCTTATTTCTCTTTTTTGTCTCTTTTAGTTTGATTTTATGTTTATGTTTATTTGAATTTGATATACCGCTCAGACCAAAAAAGGTATTAGAGCAGTTTACAATACTACATCATTTATGGGAAAAGAAAGGAATGCCAATTATAAAATAGGACAGAGTAGAGTACAGACACAGTCAAACAGATAAGAGGAGAAAGACACGGAACAGCACATTACCCAGATAAATAAGCAGGACTTCAATATAGCCTCCAGAGACCAACGCCACGAACCAATGCCTAAGGGCCACTCCAAAGGGCCCTCTGGCGAGGCCCTCAGGCGCGGGCCCGCCCCGGCAATGGCAGTTCTTCAGCTGTTGAGCTGGGCGGATGATTGGCTGCTCGGGGAGGAAGGGGGAGCTCCTGCTCTCACCCCGGACTGACGCGCTGCTGAGCTGCAGCCCCGGCAACGGCAGTTCTTCAGACGTTGAGCTGGGCGGATGATTGGCTGCTCGGGGAGGAAGGGGGAGCTCCTGCTCTCACCCCAGACTGACACGCTGCTGAGCTGCGGCCCTGGCAATGGCAGTTCTTTAGCCGTTGAGCTGGGCGGATGATTGGCTGCTCGGGGAGGAAGGGGGAGCTCCTGCTCTCACCCCGGACTGATGCGCTGCTGAGCTGCGGCCCCGGCAACAGCAGTTCTTCAGCCGTTGAGCTGGGCGGATGATTGGCTGCTCGGGGAGGAAGGGGGAGCTTGTATTTTGTATTCTTTTCTGTGTTCCTCTGTTTGCCATCTTCTGAATTTTGTGAAAGCTGTGTTTTTTGCCTTTATTTTTACAGCCACTTCTTTGGAGAACCAAATAGGTTTCCTTTTCCTCTTGTTTTTTATTTACTTTCCTTACATATTTATCTATTACACCTTTTATTGCCTCCTTTAGTTTAGCCCATTGCAATTCCACTACCCTTATCCCCTCCCACCCTACAACTCCTCCTTCAGGTACTTGGCCATTTTACTGAAATCGGCTTTTTTACAGACTAGGACTTTGAGCTTGCTATGATTGGACTCCACCTTGGCTTTTATCTCAAACAATACTGTGTGATGATCGCTGCTGCTCACATGGGCACTCACCTGGATATTCAAGACACTATCTCCTTGGTTAGCATTAAATCCAGCACAGAGCTCTCCCTGGTTGGTTCCATCACCATTTGTTTAAGTAATGCATCTTGGAAGGCATCCACAATTTTTTTTACTTTTTTCCAGATTTGCAGAAGGAACACTCCAGTCTACATCGGGTAGATTAAAGTCACCCAATATGATCACTTCCCCCTTCATGGCTATCTTTGCAATATCAACAAAATTTGCTATCCATTTCTTCGGTTTGAGTTGGAGGCCTCTAGACCACATTAGTATGGATGACAGTGTCATCTTCTCTTTCCAACACAATCCAGAGTGCTTCTTCTTTTACCCATGTCTCCTGCATTTCAGCAGCTTTAATATTGCTTTTGACATACAGGGCTACTCCTCCTTTTTTACTCTCTCTATCACTTCTAAATAGATTATAGCCAGCTATGGCTATATTCCATTCATGCGACTCATTAAACCATGTTTCTGTAATAGCCACAATGTCCAAGTCCATTTCCACACATTAGGGCTTCCGAATCAGGTACCTTGATCTTCTTAATATTTCTTTCAGGGTATTTAATAATGCCTCTTTAACTTATAAGATTCCCAAACCTCTGATTTGTAGTATAATTCCATACTGCAGTCCACCATTTCAGAATAGACTAGTCACCACTTTTCTATAAACACAGCAGAATTGTTTTGAAGCACTGGCCTTATTCCGTATCTCCGGCAGGTATAATGGGCACATCTGCAGAGACCTTCCAAAATATCTACAGGCCTTTCCTAAATATGCTTTATACACCTCCACAGCAAACCACGCCTCTGTTCCACCCCTCCCGGACATGTTCAGAGATCCCTGTGTTAGCAAGATAGACATCCATGGATGATATGTACCGTGAAACACTTGTAGAAGTTTTCAGCTGATAAATGTCCCTGGCACACATACATACCCTTATTCGGTTTCTAGAATGATCACCATAGTGTCTGGTGCTGAATATCTGGATAATGCAGTGACTGGGACCACTGTGTTGACTGTGGATTTGCTGTCCTAACTTTATACCGATAGTTATCCAAACAGAGAACTGAATAGCACCACTATCCGAATAATTTGTCACCCTGCCAATGGATAAGTCAGGTAGATATTCAACAGGACTATATAGATAATGCCATTGAATATCACCAGATAGTCCTGACCAGCAGTACTTATCCAAGTAGCAAACGCTGCAGTCTGGATTAGTGTACTTCAGTATTTACTCCATAAATGTTGGGGGCCTTTTCTTAAAGTGTGCTAGCTATCAGCACACGTTCCAGCATATGCTGAAGGTGAGTAAGGACATGCATTGACAATTAGCATGGGGCTATGGCAGTTACTACATCCGGATCTCCATATAATTTGCCCATGACATGTTAGGAGAGCAAAAAACAAAAAAAAACCTCGACCAAAATCAAATAAACAAATCCCTAAAAAAATTCTGATCGAATAATGGAACAATCCCTCGTGCATACCATTTACTTTTTGTTGGAGCTACCAGCCCAGTGAAAAGAACCAATCAATTCACCACCGTGGCTTCTCCGTTTTAATTAGTAAAATTCTTTAAAAAAACAGTTTATCATTGTACTTAGCTGAATAATGAAATCCTTCAGGCTGTTCAGGATACCACATAAACCAACGACGTGTCAAGTTTTGGGTTCAAAATTCAGCAACCCTGCTTCAGGTCAAGCTCCATGCGGTCAGTCTTCAGCCAAAATGAAGTTCTAAAGCTTTACTAGGAACGCCTTAAGTATTCCGGTTCAGCGTCTGATCTCACAACTGACATAAGCAACCCCCAACCTATCAGGGAGGTTGAAAAAATGCACCAATCTAATAAGGGGGAGGTCCCACCACTCATAAACCTCTCCCTAAATGAAAGGCTATAGTGGACAAGGCATCCTAAATGACAGTGTACCAATCAATCTGTGTGTTTAAGCCTTTGGGTAGACCGTGTCTAAGGAATAGAACCACCGCTGCTCCAAATTTTGCAGATGTTGAACCCGATCACCACCACGCGGATCCAGCGGTACATAATCCAACACTCGCCAATGAAGGGACTCAAATGTATGTGCATGTTCAATACAATGATCAACAATGATCAACCATCAAGAAATCTTGCAGCAGAGAAGGCATGGCTGAGGATTGTTTCTTCCCGCTTTGGGGCCAGTGATCCAGAGGGTGTGGATTCAGGGTGAAAGCAGGCAAATTCAGCAGGGGAGGGAGGGGGAGCTTTATTTAAATTAAATAAAATGTGAACAAAATGATGTTTGGTTTTCTTTTGTTTAAACTAAAACACATCTTATTTGTATAGGGCCTGATTCCATCCCACCCATCCGGGCCCTCTGTATGTTTGTCCGGAGCCAGACGCACAAAGGGAGTCGCGATTCTGATCCCATGAGGCGCATCTAGCCATGCAGGATCAGAATCACAAACAAGCCTCTACGTGCTAGCCGGGACCCCTATTCCATCCGCCCTGCACATACAGGCCTTCCCCAGTTAAATCAGTAAGGGCTCTTCAATGGAGCCGCAGCACCATGACATCCAGTTACCATGGCACCGCCGCTCCATTGAAAAGCCACCATCCCCTGCCGCCAGCTTCAGCAGTGATTTCCCTGCATCCCGACCCTTGACCTGGCCTCCTAAGACCAAGTTCAGGCTGCAGGGAATGTCCTCGGCCCCCACCCGCCCCATCCGTGCCCCAGGCCCGCTGATCCCTGACGACTAGGGGAACGTATTCTACTTCGGAGGTAGAATAAGTTCCCCATGCAAGTAGCCTGCCCCGGATGTATACGGCCAACATTAAAATCGGCCCTGTACGTCCGGGGCTGGTGACCACCCACTGTCCACCCTAACGCTGCCCCCAATCCATCCCTTTCCCACCCCCAATCTATCTTCCCCTTACAAGATGCAGGGAAGGTAGACAGAACCGGAAAAAAGCTCGAATAGCGGGGATGGACGTCCCAACAGGACGTCCATCCCTGTTATTTGTGCCTCAGAATGACCCTGATACTGTATACTGCTCTGCTATTACGAAGGGTGGTATATCAGATTTTAATAAACCATAAACCATATTTATGGATTATTGATTAAGACGAATGGAAAATCGTAATAAGAAATCCCTCACCATATGCATTATTGATATACTCTTATTAAATTAGTAATTTGTATACTCGCATCCTCACATAATGGGTTCCATTATACTGAATCTTCACATCTGCCCAGGGGCAGAAGTTCAAGTGACCCTTTTGAAAGGATCCTTTCTTCATTAGGTCCCCCCTGCACGGCAGGGTCTGCTTGAGCAGAATTTACTTCACAGGTAAATTTATTTTATTTATTTAGCTGTATTTATATACCGCTTTTCACCGGGTCAGAGCGGTGTTACATGGGGGTGGGGGAATTAAGTACAAGGGTGGGGCCATCACCAGGGAGGCAACATTGATGATTTTGACATAGGAAAGACTTTGGACAATGGACAAACGTTTGGACAGAGACAAGTAGCTTTGGGTTAGAGGTTCATTGTGGGTGAGATCGGGGGTTCGTGGGTTTTTCGGTGATTAGATCTGGTACAATTATCTCCTCAGCTATTGATTTTGGAGAGCAATAATAGAATTAATTGTCATTTGTATTTTGTTGTAACAACCTAGGCAACAAAACACATCAAATCAGGGGCAGTATGAGGCAGCCTAAATAAACCTTCAGCCTCTTCCTTCACGCCCCTCCCCCCACCCAATTATCCTTTGGGCCTCTAGGTTCCCTGAAAATTTGATAAGTACGCTGAACAATCATGACCATCCCAGCAAGAGCAATACTGTACATATACATAATTGGATATTACAGAGGTAATTGTATAAACATATCCTGTATGTGGAATCCTGTTTTACATGCATAAAAGGTTTTTATAAAATTACTCCAGGGGGTACGAGTAGAAATGAATGTACAATGACAAGAACACACATACTTTTACACGACACAGGTGTAGACATGTTCTGGGCCGGAGTTGGATGGGGCATGGGCAGCATAGGCAGCAGAATGTGGTGGGTCACAGAGGCTATGATTCTTCAAATATTTTGCCCAACACAGCATCAGCAAGAAGGGGTTTGGGGGCGGGGCTCGGGAGACTGGTTTGTTTGGTCCTCCATTCAAAAAAATGTTCCACTGCCTCTGTCGTGTGGCGACTGCCTAATCCGTCTGATTAAACTGGTCTTGCACTTAGCCAGAATGGTTTTCAGGATATCTACGAAGAATATCCATGAGATAGGATTTGTATGTCATTGAGGCAGTGCACACACATTTATCTCATGCATATTCATTGTGGGTAGCTGGAGAAGCAGGACAGGTTTAAGAACCTCTGTACTAGACAAAGCTGAATTGTTTTGCAGAATGTGCTATCTTTTATTGGATCAAAATGACCCAAAGAAGAAGGAAGCTATGTTGTCTCCAAATCTCATGTCTAACAACCAGTATCTTCTTTGGATAATTTGTATGCAGGCGAAATACAAAATGTCATAATCTGCAAAGAAGCTAAGCATTGGTTACAGTATTTGATTAAAAACGGCTGCCTAGGAATGATGGAAAACAGATTCATGTGTGCTTGCTGCAGGAAGATGAGGTTGCTGTATAAAGAAAATGTAAAAGCTCTGAAGTGTTATTATTCCTCAGGAAAAGTGCCTTTCAACACTGCAAATTTATGTGGTGTTAAACTGTAATATTATGCGGTGTAGTATTTCACTTTAGCAAAGCATAACTGTGCTAATTTGTCAATGTGTTCTATGCTGTATTTCTAAATGCTATGCCTCTTTATAATGCATTTGATGAGTCTTTTGGCTTATTTCACATGTGTTTCTATTAATAAAGGCAGTTTATTTTAAGGAATGTATGACTCGCCATATAAAATGCAAGTACTGTCTTATTTGCAAGCATACGATGGATATAATATCATATATTATCAATAATATGCTAGGCATTAATAGCATCTATTTAACATCTATTTAGCAGCCCCTGACCACTGTGTCCAAGAAGATTATCCTGTATATATGTATTTATGTATATATGTAAATGAACTCCCCCATAGCTAAGAAGTGTTAGCTCTGTATGATGTGCTTTTCTGACAATCTGTATGTAAACAAAATTTGTACCTGCCTTGATTCGGCAGTTTCACAATAGTAATCCTACCCGCTTCTGATCGCTGGAAGGAGCGGGCTACAAATGCTTGCTAAATAAATAAATAAATAAATACATACATATATAAGCATATAATGTAAGGGAGCAGCTATTATTAATATAATTAATGCATTTGTTATTGAGAAGAGAACATAAAAAAGGCATGCAGAGTTAGACTAAGGTTCATTGAGCCCAGCATCCTGTTTCTGACCAATGTCGATATATCTCTGTTAGAAGTACCCAGCAGATCCCAAAAGTTGATTTACCTCCTATAGTTCATTTCTAGGGATAACCAATGTTTTCTCAAGTCTGTTTGGCTAATTATTGTTCTGGAACTTTTCCTCCAGGGACTTGTGCAGTCCTCTTCTGAATTCCGCTATACTGGTCACCTTGATCACATCCACTGATAGCATATTCCAGAACTTATTTGTGCAGTGCTTAAAAATAAAATCTAAGATTTAATTTCAATTATATACATAACTCAATTATATAAAAAATTATAAATTACAGTAATATTTGAAGATATTGAAAATATTGGACTAGAACTATTAATACTGCTAATAAAATATTGTGCATAAGGGCTGAAATTTCTTGGTCTCTGATGCTTAGACTCTAGACTCTCTACCACTGAGATTGTAAATATCTATTATGCAGCCCTAATAAATTATACATCCAGATTTTTTTTTTGCCTGACTTAAAAGATGCCAAGTTGTAATATAAGATGCCAGAGATGCTACAAACAATGAAATGAATGAATAGACAGGGTGAGTTCTCCCTGGTTCTAACAAATGCATTAGCAACCTTTTTATGAAAGCAAATTTGAAACTGGGATGTGTTTGTTTTGTATTCGGATGCCTCTTCCTTTCTTTTGCTGCCTCACTGATTTCCTGTATAATGTTAATATTTACAAAACTCTGTGGGCCCGTTATTCGAAAGGCATTTACATGGTTTACAGCCCAGTAAACTGTGTAAATGCCTTAAACAAGGATATTCAACAGCACCTACATGGTTAGCACCGTTGAATATCCCCGTTGATGTCCCCTAGGATCGGGGCATGTTGGAGGTGTTCTGGAGCAGAGCGGAGGCAGAGATTGCTGCTAACCGGGGAGCAGCAATATTGCAACGCTACCCGGTTAGCAATCCGTGGCTAAAACTAGGGCATCATTTGGCTTGCCTAGTTTTGGCCATGGATGCTAACTGGGTAGATTTTAGAAGTCTTATTCTTTACTTAAACATATATGGGTTCATTCTAGAACATGAATAAGCCCTTTGGACACGCGGTGTAGATGATGTTCTAGTGAAAATGCCTATGGCCGTATTCTGAACCCCCCATAGCCCTGCGCGTACATGTCGCTAGCACAGGGATCTCAGAACATGGGTGGGAGGGGCGGAACGGGAGCACGGTCCTCAGCGGAGAAATACAATGCGTATTCAGGAAAGGCCCATGTACATTCTGTGTGTTTCCTGTGGATATCACATTATACCTGTGGAAACGTGGAATAAGGCCAAGACTTAGAAACGTTTCTGCTTGCACTGCAATGTGTACCATATTGATGAATGGCTGTAACAAAGATGTTTTGATCCGGTGTGTCAGCAGTTTGGAGGACCACACAATGCAGTTGTATAGAGTTGTGGGATGGTGGTATGGTAAACGACACATTAATAGACACCCCTACAGAAAAATACAGAGGTGCAATTGTGATTTTTCTGGCTATGCTGACAATTGCTGTGTGAGCTAGAGGAGATAATCTACGGCACCCTGACAATTCCTGTCTTCAGAGAAGTGGGATTGTTGATGTAGGGATTGTATGTGGGTGAGTATAGCATAGTTACTCACCTGTAACAGGTGATCTCCGGGAACAGCAGGAATTTAGTCCTCACATATGGGTATCGTCAGTACCGACGGAGCCTGCGCAGGAACGCTCCCCAGCGTCCAATTAGAAAGCTTTTGGGAGCATCCCACAGTGCCTGCGTGCTGCCTTCCCGCCTTTCCCAACTGCCTCTCTCCAGTTGAGTTTTAAAGCTGAGACAAAGAGAGAGAGAGGGAAAAGGAAAGAGATAGATAGAGAGATACAACTCCTAGGGGAGGTGGGTGGGTTGTGAGGACTAAATTCCTGCTGTTCCCGGAGATCACCTGTTACAGGTGAGTAACTATGCTATCTCCAGGAACAAGCAGGAATGTAGTCATCACATATGGGGACTCCCTAGCTTGAGATGCCAGGGAGAGACCCCAGAAGTTGTGTGTCCCTGAGAAGGGCTCCACTTTCCCCCATGGATCTCTGGCATCCTACCAGTGATGGTGGGTAGGAGTTGATAAGGTATGGAACAGGTTTTGGAGAACAGCCTGACCAAACAAGGCATCCCGGCGGGAGTCCTTGTCCAAGCAGTAATGGGCTGTGAAGATATGAACCGAGGCCCAGGTGGCTGCTCGACAGATGTCATCGATAGACACAGAGTGCAGATGAGCCATTGAGGCTGCCATGGCTCTCACATTGTGAGCTGTGACATGGCCCTCCAGAGAAAGGTTCTTACTCTGATAGGCGAAGGAAATACACTGAGAAATCCAATTAGATAGTGTTCTCTTGGAGACTGGAAGTCCCAAATGAGAAGGATCAAAAGCAACAAAAAGTTGAGACGACCTTCTATGTTGCTGTGTTCTTTGTAAGTAAAAGGCTAAAGCTCTTTTACAGTCCAAGGTATGAAGATTCCTCTCTGCATTTGATGCATGAGGCCTTGGAAAAAACACAGGTAGGTAGACTGCTTGGTTCAGATGAAAAGACGAGACCACCTTTGGCATAAAGTGTGGATGAGTCCTAAGGACTACCTTGTCATGATGGAACCTTGTATAAGGTGGATTAGCTACTAGCGCTTGCAACTCACTAATGCAACGTGCTAATGTGATTGCAATAAGAAAGATAACCTTCCAAGAAAGGAATTTTAAGGAGGTAGAAGCTAAAGGTTCGAAGGGTGGCTTCATGATCTGCCCAAGAACCAGGTTTAAGTCCCATGCCACCGGTGGTGGCCTAATGAGAGGCTTAGTTAGAAGAAGGCCTCTCATAAATCTTGATATAAGAGGATGAGAGGAAATAGGCTGTCCATTTAGACGCTTAATCCTTTGAAGGCCTACTTTAAATTTTTAATCCACATTCTGCAGCCGGGTTAATTTTTGCATATTTCAGGAAAATTGTACCTGTCTTATTCAATATGTTCTAATAGTGATTTTCCTTCTGCTATGGTCATGTATTATATACCATTTGATAGGAATATTTAGTCAGAATTTTGGAACCTGAGAGTTTTGGGCTCGGCCTGGAAAGGGTTAAAGGAAGCTGTAATAGCACTCAAATGGACCCTTACTGAGTTAGTCTTAAGTCCTGTATTGGATAAATGAAGGAGATATTCCAGTAATGATTCCAGAGGTATCGCAAGGGGGTTAAGACCCTTTTGCAAACACCATATGAAAGCATATGAGTGTCTTGTGGAAGGTTTTCTAGAAGCAAAAAGAATATCTTTTACTTGCTGAGGGAGATTAAGATCATGAAGATCTAGGCCTTCAGCAACCAAGCCCTGAGATGCAGAGACTGGGGATTGGGATGCCATAACATTCCGTCCTCCTGAGATAGGAGATCTGGAGCAGACCCTAAGTCCAGGGAGGGAGCTTGAGAGAGATGTAGAAGCAGAGGGTACCATACTTGCCTTGGCCAATGTGGAGCTATGAGAATCATATGGCCTCTGTCTCTCTGAAGCTTGAATAGGGTTTTGGGAATTAGGGGAATAGGTGGAAAGGCATACAGGAAGTCTTGACCCCAGTAAAGGAGGAAAGCATCCCTGGCCTGAGCCCCCTGAGCCGGAATTCTGGAACAGAACCGGGGAAGTTTGGCATTCCACGGACTTACAAAGAGGTCTATGTCCGGGGTTCCCCAAATTTGAAAAATCTTGGTCACCTGGTCTGCATGCAGAGACCACTCGTGTGGAAGCAGAACTCGACTGAGTCTGTCTGCCCAAGAGTTTTGTATGCCTGGAAGATACACTGCCAGGAGATGAATCTGATGCTCGCTGGCGAGGGCCCATAGTCGCAAAGCTTCATTGCAAAGCGACAGAGAGCCTGTTCCCCCCTGCTTGTTCACATAGAACATGGCTACTTGATTGTCCATTTGAATGAGTACTGTCTTGTAGCTGAGCAGGGTATGGAACACTCGAAGAGCAAGGAAGATTGCTCTGAGTTCCAAAAGATTGATATGTAGATGAGTCTCCTGTGGAGACCAGGTGCCTTGGGTGGAGAGGTCTTCAGATGAGCTCCCCAACCCATCGGAGAAGCATCTGTTGTGAGAGTTGCTTGGGGTAAGGGTTGTTGAAAAGGGGACCCCAGCAACAGGTTTTGAGCGGACTTCCACCACTGGAGGGACAAAATAAGGCGACTTGTGTTTGCTATTTTGTCTGACAGGCATCCTGATGCCTGGGTCCATTGAGTGGAAAAAGTCCACTGGGCTGCCCTCATATGGAGGCGAGCATAGGGCACCACATGCACAGTGGATGCCATGTGGCCTAGTAGTTGTAACATTTCTCGAGCAGTGAGATGAGACTTTAGCACTGCTTGAGAAGCTAACTGCACCATGCGAAGACAACGGGCCTGGGGGAGGTAGGCCCTTGCCTGTCTGGTGTCCAGCAAAGCTCCTATGAACTCTAAAGACTGAGAGGGAGTTAGACTGGATTTTAGGATGTTTATGACCAGACCCAAATACTGAAGGATACGCATTGTGTAGGCTAGAGAAGTCCTGGCCTCTGACTCTGTTGGGGCTCGAATGAGCCAGTCGTCTAAGTAGGGGAAGACGAATATCCATAGAGTATGGAAAAATGCTGCTACTACAGCCATGCATTTCGTGAACACCCTTGGTACAGAGGCCAGGCCAAAAGGAAGCACCCTGTATTGGTAGTGCTTTCCTTGAAAAGGAACCGAATGAACTTTCTGTGGGTTGGATGGATGAGAACATGGGTGTATGCATCCTTGAGATCTAGAGAACAAAGACAATCCTGACTCTGAAGGTATGGCAGCAGAGTTCCGAGAGAAATCATCTTGAATTTCTCTTTGACAAGGAATTTGTTCAATTCTCTGAGGTCCAAAATAGGTCTGTATCCCCCTGTTTTCTTTGGGATAAGGAAATAGGGGGAGTAAAATCCCATACCCTGTTGAGGAGTGGGTACTTCTTCTATTGCCCCTTGGGCAAGAAGGATAGTGACCTCCTGATCTAATAGGTTGATGAGAGGTGTCGGAGAATTGAACTGCCTTATTATTGTGGGAGTGGGCATGCTTGAAAACTGAAGCCTGTACCCCTCTTTTATGATGGAGAGTGTCCAATGCTGTGCCGTTATCTGCCCACATCTGGGGGCAAAGTGACATAACCTTCCTGGAATGGTGGAAGGCTCTGGTCCCCCGAGAGCCAGAAAGGCTAAGTTCTCTAGCTGCAAGTCAAAGGCCTTGTGGAGGCTGAGACTGCTGGAATGGTTGAGGCTTAGCAGTCTTTGCTTTCTTCTGTTTGGGTGGTTGCTGACCTTTCCTGGCAAGCTGACCTGCAGAACGTCCCTGCTGAACATAAGCAGGATAATATCTTTTCTTCTTAAAAATAATGGTTTCTTGAACAATTTCTTTCTAGCAGGATCAGCTGTGGACTTGGATAACCTATCCAAGATGGAGTTGTCAGCATCCATCTCATTGGCCTTTTCCTGCCAATCTTTACCAAACAGGTTCTCACCAGTACACGGGATATTTCCCAATTTGTCTTGTACACAGAGCTCCAGATCGGATGCCTGGAGCCAAGCAATTCTACGTGCACCTATGGCAATAGCAGAGGTTCTGCTTATGCACTCAAAGCAGTCAAAGGCTGCACGGTTGGCAAATTTAGAAACATCTTGGGCATGTTTGACCAAAGTGAGAAAATCCTATCTTCTATCCTCAGGAAGAATAGGACTTAAAGCTTCTAAATCATCTGTGACCTCCTTCAGGAACATTCCCATGTAAAGACTATAGGAACTGATCCTGGCAGAAAGCATGGAAGCTTGGAAGACACAATGTCCAAAATCATCCAGGGTTCTGCACTCACGTCCTGGAGGATTAGAGGCATGCCTCTTTGCACTCTTGATCCTTCTCATAGCTGATTCCATTGGACTCCAATAGAGTGGTGAGGAAGCTGAGTCTTTTGGAAACCAGGACAAGGAGGGACTCGATACATAGTATCCAGTCTGCGAGAATGAGGAGAGGTGGTAAAAGGTGTCTCCCACATCCTTAACATGAGATCATATAAAATCTCATGAATGGGCAAGGTAGCTGCCTCCTTAGGAGTTTTGGGATATTATAGAATTTGCAACTCCTTGGCTCTTGGCTCTGTTTCAGGGGCCACAGTAATGGACAGACCCCGAGCCACCTCCCTGATAAAATCCTGGAAGGAAATATCCTCTGGAGGAGACATCCTGCGCTTAGGGGAGGAGGGCTCCTCTGGGAGAAGCATTCCTGCATCGACAGAACTGTCAGAATCCTCAGATTCTTCTGAGGACTTGAAGTACCGTCTGTCTGGATGCTCTTGAAGAGCCCGATACCCGTACCGACCAAAGTCGGTACCGGGAGTAATCGGTACTGGGGTATCAGTACCGGAGGGCATCGGATGACTGGGTACCGGCAAAGCAGACACCGATGCCGATGTCAATGCTATCGGTACCGGTACCGATACCGATGCCAGGGCCGGTGCCGGTACCAGCCGAATTGTCTGTTGCGGTTCTGAGGGCATCATGCCACAAGGAGAGCCACCAGACTGCGCTCAATAGCCAGGACTCTCTGGTCTATCGATGCTGCCGATGCCTGGATGTCGGTACCGGAGAAGACCGCCAGTACCCCAGAGTATGGCACCAGTAGTTCTGCCGAGGTCGAGGCCTCGAGAACATCCTGGAGCCCCGATAATGCTTTGGAAGCCGAAGCCTCCCGCCAGGGCAATTTTGCCGGTGCAGAATCCTCAAGGGCAACGCCAGAGGCATCTCGATGCTTAGAAGGAGATCTACCCTTTGAGGACCGGCTGGACTTATGTTTAGTTACCTGAGATCCACGGTAGGAAGAGGAAGCCCTGGAAGACGTCGATGCCACCGAAGCTGCATCAGAGGGAAACAGGGTACTGAGCTTAGCAGCTCGGTTCTGCCGACCTGTTTTAGACATCATGGCGCAGGACATACAATCCGTGATGGAGTGGTCAGGACCTAAACATTTTAGACACCATTCATGGGTGTCAGTGACGGAAATGGTATCGCCACACTTGGTGCACTTTTTGAAACCTGAGGCAGGTTTCTCCATTGTAAGAAAACGTTTTTGGGCCTAAGGCCCAAAAAGGCACGTGCACCTGAAGAAAAATCGTAGTAAATATATATATATTTTTTTAAGAACAGAAAAAAGAAGGAAAAAATGGTGGTACCGGTAAAGCGTCGAGGAAGGCAGATGCGACCACAAAAAAGAAAGAAAAAAAGAAGAATTCTTCTGCGGTGACAGGAACAACAACCTGCTGGCTCCGCGGAAAAAGAAGAACTGGAGAGAGGCAGTTGGGAAATGCGGGAAGGCAGCACGCAGGCGCTGTGGGATGCTCCCAAAAGTTTTCTAATTGGATGATGGGGAGTGTTCCCACGCAGGCTCCGTCGGTACCGACGATACCCATATGTGATGACTACATTCCTGCTTGTTCCTGGAGATAGGGTGGATTCATGTGTGGGTGAGAAATGCAGCTCCAGTTAGTAGTCCTGGGGCTCAATGCCATTATGTTATACCAGCTGTTTTCTAGATGTGCAGGACATCTTTACTGCAGATATATGTTTGTGAGACTGCAAGTGAGAGAGATTGTGTGTGTGTGTGTGTGTGTGTGTGGTTAGAGGAATGATTGCAACATGACCTGGTGCCAGTGTGCTCAGCCAGGATGCATCAGAAAGGGGTCTCTATGGCTAAATGTCGCAGCATAGGGACCATCAGAATGAGTACATGCAACAGGGCACACAGCACCATCAGCGGGCTCACAAAAGTGCACGTCTACTGTATATAGACATATGCTGGTGCTCTTGGGCATCTAGTAGTGCTGTTTGCTTTGGTGTATACCCTCAATCTGAGGGTCCCTAATTATTGCCAGGGATATGCTCTGATGTTTAGCTGTAGAGGACCTTTTCTGATGTCTGCTGGTCTATGGATATCATTGTACAGACTGTTGTCAGAGATGACCATTGCAAGCACAACCAAAATGTTCTCCTCCTGCCATGTAGGTTTTGCTGTAGGGTATGTCGGAACAAAAATATCACTTTCTGCTAGATCTTGTAACATTTATGAGTGCACAGAGATCACTTAGCAGTGTTCTAGTCATGCAATGGACTAGCTTATCTGGTCTGTTGTGCATCAGCACCTCTGTATCATTTGTTTTCATGGGTAGTTTGTATGAGTAGTACACCGTCAGTGTGAGGAGCACATTCAGGGATGCATATTTAAACTGGGGAGGCATGGACGGGCAGCATCGGATACATACATCTGTTCGGAATTCGCCAAGGGCAAGGATGTCCAGGCCACTTGCCGTGTATACCCATGTCCCGGGGTTTGTACGTGCCACACCAGAACCGTCTATGTCCTCAATTCCAGAAGCGTGGATGCATCTACACTCACAGATGCAGAATTGTGTTTAAATCGGGCCCATCTTTAATTTGCACGATCTTGCGGTCCAGATTTGCATGTTATGGAATTGTGTTATAGAGTATAAACAGCCATAGACATGTGTCAATTGCATCCACATGTAAATTGCCATTTTAGAAAAGGTGAAATTTACACATGACTTATTGCATCAGTAGATGGTGGTGAGTTGTGGGGCATACTCTGGGGGGAAGAAAAGTTTAGATGTGTATTCCTCTTTTCATACAGTATATGGTATGCAGGTGCAAGCTCAAAAGTGTTCAAGTCCCAGATTTACACCTGCTCCCTGGCATCAGTAGGATTTTAAAAAAATGATCTTTTGGCCATCACTTTACAGGAGGAATTAAGGGGGTTATCCCCCTTCATCTCCCAATGTTTATTCCCCCTCAAAATTGAAATGGGGCAAAAGCGAGTACTCTGTACTTAATTCAGAGCATCTGCCTGCCCACATTAGCAAAAGGTGCCAAAATTTACAGGTATTCATTGTGAAATGCTGGTACTGGCATGTGTAATTGGCTGGGTTCCCCTCGTCAATTTTTCCCATGTGTATATTTTTGAAATGACTCCTCCCCCTGCTGCATGTGGATTTGTATTTTTGAAACGGCTCCACATTTACCAGAACTGTTCCTAAAATACCGTCAGAACTGTGTACGTCCTGACCTTGACGTTTCAATTCTGATCTCTATGTCCTATCTAAAATGTGCCTTAATAATAAGTTTGGAACAGAATAACAACTTCAAAAAGTATGTCACGGATTTGATTGCTACCATGTTAGCCTGCACTAATGTGTTATTTTAATGCATTTCTCATTTTTTGCAATGAGGCCTAGTTACTAGTAACAAGCGTTAACAGTGCACACTAACATAGCAGGGTACATTAGTAACTCTAACTGTTAGTCATTGCATCTTAGACTGGCTAAATGACTTGTCCTAGGTGACAGGAAGCATAGGTGGGAGAAGTAGGATTAGATCCCCTGCTTCACTTATTTATAACACTGCTCTATCCACTGGGTGGCTGCTCCACCAAATGACCTGCATAGGTGTCTTGCAGTTGCTTTTTGATTGATCGGTAGCTATAGGGGTGACTGAGTTGTAGGTTTGTTCTGGGGGTGGGAGGGTGTTTGGATGAGAACGTGTATGTATGTAGGATTGGTGTGTGTAAGAGACTGCACTGCTCTTTCTCATGCCACCCCACCTCATCCACCTCATACTCTGCCTCATTCCTTTACTCACTGCCCATTCCCTTTTCTCCATCTCCTCACTTGTTTCAACCCTTTTCTCCATCCCCACCACTTGTTCTCTTCTTCAATCTATCTCTACCCTCCTCTTCCATACCGCCTTCCTTAGTCTCCTCCATACTGTCTTCCCCCCTGCCTCCTATCCCTTCTGCTTCATTTTCTGCCCCCAGTGGCACAGTTCTTGGGCAATGGAGAGGCATGGGTAGGCAACTGCATTGATGTAATGGCTGCATGTTTAGGCTTCCAGCCTCCTCAGACTTCAACTTGTGGATCGTGGACTTTCCACTGTCAATATCTTAGCAGCAGCTACAGGTTCTGTGATCTTTGGGCTACCTGCTATCCTATCTTTCCTTTTCTCCATTGACTTGGTCCTCTGTAGGTAATGGGGCCATAGCTTCCTACCATCACTTTAACTAGCATAGAATCCTCTTCTGGTTGTAAGGTCTAAACTCTCTGCCACCTCGTGTCTTTTGTTCTCTTCATTGCTAGGGTTTTTTTTTTTTTTTTTTTACTTTTGTCTGTACACTCACTGGTCATGCCAGTGACATCATCTCTGACATCAGTATCAGAGATACAAATGAAAGTATAAGCCCTTTGTGATTTCATAAAATGCTCTAAATACCTAATCCTATCTGGGTTTTCAAATATTCACAGTTACGTTCACTTAGAAACCACTGGATAAGACAGCCACACTGCCTCCCACCCCAAAGCTTTCAATTATCTAGGTTGAGCCATCCATTTTGGCAACTCCCCCAGCTCTATCATTTTGCAGAATGAGCTTTTTTAATCAGTTCCCATAGTTGCTTAATTGCACTGCTAATTAAAGGGGGATCCTGTAGCCAATACAAAATCCAAGAATGAACTTTATCTGGGAAAAAACAGCCTTTTGCAGTTCACAAAAGATACATTGCCCTTAGATTAGTGCAATGCATCTATTTCATGTTCCTGCCCAGCTCAACATTAGTCTATTAAATTGTTAATGCCAACAGAAAGGTGATGCTTGATGTGACAGAAGTACTTCCATTTCTTATAAGGGTCTATTTTTGAAGCTAAATGTTTTTAGGAAACATACTACCTAGCTACTCTGATGCTTTTTTGTTTGTTTGTTTGTTTGTTTTATTCTGATGCATCCAGTCAAGATATAAATGTTAGAGATCAGCATAGGCAAGAAAAAGTGTTTTTTTTCCTGAACTTTTCCTGATTTTCAGGGGCTTATGGTTCATTTCACACATTTGTTTTTCTTGAATCCTTTTTAATGGAGATTATAGCATCAACCTAGCATGCATTCATTTGTAGGTTAATGCTCTTTAAATCAATTTAGTGTCCATTACATTTTTTAAGGGTCACTAACAAACCAAGGGGTATGTTTACTAAACTGCTGTAGTGTACTATTTGTTCAGCCCCCAAAAATTAGGGTGGTGCTGGACCCACGCTAACAAATGGGGGCATGCACAGCTTGTCCCTATGCAGATGCCCCCTTGCAGTTATGTGGTTCCAGAGCCACTTCATACTAATTCAATTGCCATAAGTACTGCAAATGCAGTTACTGCTACCCATTGAGGTAGCAGTAAATGCACCTGTGCTAATGGCAACATTGACAGTGATAGCATGCTAATGATGCCTGCGCTAACAACAGTGTGTAGTCAAAGCCTACACTCTACTCCTATCCTGCCCAGTCTCCTCCCCAACCTACATTAAGCAGTTAGTGTGCGATTTTTAGCACACCTGCATTTTAGGCACATGCTAATGGTTGCCACATGTGCAGTAAACCCCATGAGACTAATTCTGTTCTGGGCATCCCCTGCCTGTCCAGGTGCCCAGAATCTGGACATGACCCAAGTGCACCCAGTTCTGATCCCACAGGGGCTAAACGTGCCCGTGGAATCAGAATCGGATGCAACTGGCTGGATGTGCAGGTCGTGCCTCGATTCTGGGCAACTGGACATCCAGCCCACTACCTGGCTAGCCCAGCCAGGCTCCTACATGGAGCTACGGCGCCATGGCATCCTGTTGCCATGGCACCATGGCTCTATGCTGGAGACACGATCCCCGTCAGCACCGAGATGTTCCTTTCCCTGCTGCCGGACCCTCAATTGGGCCCATCGTGGTCAGGGTCGGACTGTGGAGAACCCCCTGCACCTCCGCACCTTCCTTTCTGGGCCTAGGTCCTCTGTCCTCTGCCATCCAGTGAGACTTATTCCACCTCAGAGGTGGAATAAGTCCCCCGTGCAAATGGCCATCCCCAGATGTAAAGGGCCAACCTCTGATTCGGCCCTGTACATCCAAGGTCAGGTTCCCACCCACTTCCTGCCCTCACTCCTCCTCTAGCCCACCCCCTCCCGTCCACTAAAAGAGCTCCACATACAACTTGCCTATAGTGCGGGCAGCTCTGTCTTCCGGACCGGCAACCCGCATTTAGCAGGTCTGGATGTATGGATTGGACGTCCAGCCCCACTAAATGCTGTTCAGAATAGACTCCCATATTAACTGTTAGTGCACTTTAGTAAACATACCCTCAAATGCACAGTAGCATTCCCCCAAGTGTACATACTCCCACTGCGCACATCCCTAATGAAAGATCTGTTTTCAGGATAAACTCAGACACACCATATAAGTATGCAGCCCCTCTCACTGTGGGTTGAGGGTTTGCCCCAGTGGGTAAACAAATTACAGGAAAACTCAAAATAAAGGGCTGTGGTGGGTGAGGGCAGATAGAATGTCCCGAGGATACATTTTCCTGCTTCAGTATAATACAGATTGTTTCTCTCCTTCTATCACTCAAGTCAGATATGTTTTAAGGTCCGTTTTGAAGGCATTCACCAATACAATGAACTCTTTATTTTATTTTTGAATCCTGAGTATGTAATATGAAACCAACATACAACACTGTGCTGGTATAATAATATTGCCCAAGTCCTGTTTCATGGAAATATTATGCCCATGTATGCAATTAAATATATAATAAAACAACTAAGCAGCCAGGCAGAGTTGAAGAAATTAGCCTGCCCAATATTCCAAGGGGTTTATACTTTAAGCAGTAGCCACTTCTGTATAAACCCCTGTATAAATACAGTGCCACTGAAATTTCTTACTGAATACACTGACACTAACTGGGAAATGTTGGGGCAGAGCAAGGGTGAAACATGGAAATTCTTCCTAGTTTAGAGAAAAAACTCAAGGTGGATTACAATAATCAATAATCAAAAATTACAAAATAATACAGAATTAAAGTAGTCTGACAATAAAAAACACAGAAAACTTACTATAATCAGAAAATTTAAAAAAATAATTTAAAAACAGTCAGTAAATATAAACCTAAATAATCACATCAATAGCCCTATTCCAAAAAATGTGAAATAGTAATGTTTTTAATTTTTTTACAACATTTCATATATTCACCTTCAGTTTGAAGTTCACAAGGCAATTTATTCTATTTACTAGGAACCTGCCCATAAAAAGTATTTCTCTGAGTTGAAACCTTCCTAAATTCTTAAATGGAAGGAATAATCTATTTATTAATATTGATCTTTCGAAATGAACAACTTGATCCTGCCACTGCTATCCAAGAAGATAAATATAATGGTGCAAGACTGTGAATAATTTTATTTTATTTATTTATTTAACAGGTTTTATATACCGCTTTATCATTTCAATCAAAGCCGTTTACATTGTAACGTAAACTTAGTAATGTACATTAAACAGGGACATTGATAACTTGGATTTTTCTTTTAAAAGTTAAATAAGCTCAGTTCTGGTCTGAATGGGCAGCCGATGTAATAATATTAAAAGAGAAGTGGCTCCATCCATTATAGCAGCATTCATTATAAGTTTGGTGGCAGAATTCTGCTGCATCTGGAGGTGAAGTAAAGATTGCTGTGGCAGTACTATATACAGCGAATTGCAATAGTCTACATGCGTAAGAACCACTGAAACTGATCAAGAGAGAGACGTTTCTGAATCCGATGAATCATATGAAGATAGAAAACAAAATTGCAAATAACTTTCCTAATTTAATTATTAAATAAAAAAGGATAATCACTAGTCTGGCCCAACTACTACAAACATATTCATTCCCATTTAATTTAAGACAATATTTCAACATTCAGATTTTCACTTTCTCAAAACAGACTGTAAGTGGAGGAGGCCACTGTATGGTAACTGGCCGGCGGCTGGATGGTAACTGGGTGCATGGTTTTGGAACCTTTCACCACAAGCAGGAAAGGATTGCTAGAGCCTATGAGTTTTTATTGGTGCCGTGAAAGAGGGAGGTGGATACAACAGAGAGAAGAAGCAAGGAAGTGGAGGAGGAGCGTAGAGGGGAATGGAGGAGGTGTAAGAATGGCAATTGCAGGGGAATAGAGGAATTTTAAAGCTAGGGTGAGTTTTAAATTCCCTTTCTTGTGAAAGGATAATTCCCATTGGCCACAGAACCTGGAGGCTAACCAGGCAGCGGCAATATTGAGCCGCTGTCTGGTTAGTGACATGCAGCTAAAGTACTTTAGCTGAAGAAGCTAACCAGGCAGTGGTTGAATATTGCCATTACTCGGTTAGCTTCCAGGTTCTGCAGCCAACCTGGATATTCAGTGCCTGTGGCCGGATATAGCCTTAGCATCTAGAATTCAGAGCTGGCGGCTAGCTGCTATAGAGGTGCTAGCTGCCGACAGGGACGGCCCAAGGGGGTGCGGGGCCATGTGCGGAGACTCATTGCAGGGCCTCAATATCATAAGGAACCTAATTTGCATAAATATTAGCATAATGTTAACACACCTCTTAATGAGTGTTTGGATAAAGAAAGAATACCAGATTTCTACAATACTATACTCCAGTGCCAATCGCCAGGCACATTAGGAAGTACTATAAATACTGCCCATTTAGAACCCACAGCAAACCCGCTCTATCATAACAGCACTACCAGGACTCACAAAGCACCAAACCCCTACCTATCAAAAGGCAACACTGCAAATATTAAACCAATACATCTCAGAGAATAGCAATGCATCTCACTGGGGGAAAGAGAACAAGTGTCATTGTCAAATAGAAATTACATAAACAGAATATCTCAGCTCGGTTACACATGCAGAACATAGAACGTCACCAAACAAAGAGCAAAGGATCACAATTTAGAAATAGGAAGACAATAATTTAAACTGGAAACCCTAAAGGCCAAAGTTGGAACATATAACAACACTGGAGAAATAAACTATAAATTAATTTCCTCTTGTACTAAACAAAAACACAAAGACATTAGCAATGCACATTTCCCACAGCTGACATATTCCAGTTAATAAATTCAAAATAAAAAAGTATTTTCTACCTTTTGTTTGGGCATTTTATTTTTCAATTGCAATTGCTCCAGGGACTTTCTTCTGGTTTCTTCTGTCTTCTGCGAATTCTCCATTGTCTGCTGTCCCTTTGTCCTTTCTTCTCTCTTCTAGATTTTTTCCATTCTCTCTCTACATCTGCTTTAACATACTGATCTTCCCCTTTTGATCTTTCCCCCATTTCTTTCTTTATTCCTTTATTATCCACTCAAATTGTACCCTTTCATCCTCAATCCCCACTTACTCTGCCAGTACCTGGCCAATCATAGATTTTTCTTCCCTCCCACACCAAATATCCTTTCTCTCTCCATCCTCATTCCCCCAGCCCCATCCCCTTCTAGTTCTCCCCAACATCAGCTCCCTTCTAGTTTCGGCCTCACCAAGCATCTGCTTCCCTCTAGTTCCATCCTCTCACTCCCTCATATCAGCCCATTTCCAGTCCAAGCTCCCCATCAGCTCATTTTCAATCCTATTCCAGCCCCCCCAATCAGCCCGTTTCCAGTCCAAGCTCCCCCCAACAGCCCATTTGCAATTCTAGCCCCCCATCAGCTATTTCCAATTCTAGAGCCCCCATCAGTCATTTCCAATCCTATTGCAATCCCACATCAGTCCATTTCCACTCCAAGCTCCCCCACGCAACCCATTTCCAATCCTTGCCCCCCCCCCACTCAGTCCATTTCCAAGCCTACCCCCCCAAAAGCCCATTTCCAGTCCTAGCCCTCCCCATCAGTTCATTTGCAGTCCTAGTCCCCATGCCCTAATCAGCTCATTTCCAGTCCTAGGCCCCCCCACCCCCTCAACCCATTTCCAATCCTATCCCCCCATTCAGCCCATTTCCAATCCTAGTCCCCCCCCCCACTCAGGCCATTTCCAATCGTAGACCCTCCTAGCCCCTCCCTGAAGAGCCCCGCGGCAAGCTTTAGAGGCCTTGGCTCACCTCTACAGAGGCTTGTGGCTCCGGCAGGCTCAGCAGCAGCTCCCTACAGCCACCGAAGAGCGTTGTTTTCCTTCACTTTGCCAGCGATATACATTACACTACAGCTGCCGAAGTGAAGGAAAACAATGCTCTTCACTTTGGTGGCTATAGGGAGCTGTTGCTGAGTCTGCCAGGAGCCTTGAGCCGCTGTAGGGAAAGCCGAACATGTGCAGAATGTTGTTGGCACAGGGCCCCCTGAAGCGCAGGACCCTGTGCGAACAACATTCTCACACAATGGACAGGCCGGCCCTGGCTGCCGATGCTGAATATCGGGCCCAAAATAATTAAACACCACAGCCTGCATTTGAAAAAAATACAGCCCTTCAGATAGAAATATTGACCCTATTATTTTCATTCCATTTTCAGGTTTGCTAGTTCACAGATCATAGTCTCTTCCTCAAGATAGGAACATTCCAAATATGTACTAAAAGCATTGACAGGCAAAGTGGTGTAAGACTTCATGTAACAACCCAAAGCTCACTTAGAGAAGTATCCTATAACTCTGCTAGGCCATTCGGATTTGGTTTAAGGCTTATACCTACCTGGAATAGTAAGGTAAAGCTTATTATGGGTGCACTTAGCCTGATATCTATTTGTCTAGTGACCTCTGGACAACCTTTCAGATCCCTGTTTTCCTAACAGTCCCCTGACTCTCTGCTAGCTATGTCCCTCATAGGTTCTTCCGCTCTGTCAGCTTCCTCTTGCTTTGGAAGCCTCCCCATGAGTGGCACCTTAATTAGCCCAACCTGACTAGCACAATCAGCTTCCTGTTTTTCTGCTCTCAGTTTAGTCTCTAGTTTGGCATGTTCAAGTGTCTAGAAGCCACCTTTTTCATCAGCCTCCTCCATTTGTCCTCTGGTATACCTTGGGGCTACAACCATCCCGAATTTTCTGATTGTCTGTTTCTTCCTTTTACAAAGTAGCATCACCGGCTGCCTACTTTTTACCTTCTGGACAGTTCTTGACTTATGAGGATATCTCATCATCACTAAACTTTTACGATCTAGTCAGGCACAGTTGTTGGTCGTACCAGGGTTTTATCAGGTATGGCTGCACAATTGGATGGATGTGTTTTCATGGTGACTGCTCCATCTTGGAGGAACTACCTCACTCAACCCTTCTTCCTCTGCAGACAGCCCTCCACACAACAGCCCGGATCATCCAAAGAGCTTTACTGTGCCACAAGGCTTCCCACAAGGCTCTGCACTCTTATTTATACTGTTCAATCTATACATATGCCCTGTCTGCGATATCATCACAAAACATAAAATTCTGTTACACCTGTACATCGATGACCTCATAGTATACATAGTATACACTCCGCTTGACCTGGAAGCACCAAACCTCACGGCTATCACCCAATGCGCTGTACATCAACAGAAGACCACCTTGAACCCACCAGAACAAATCCATCTGTTGAACCAAGCCCTACCTGTAAAAGATGAAATGTGCTACCTAGACATCACTCTAGACAAAACCATCAACCTCCAATTGCACATAAACAAAACCACAGCAAAGTCATAACACAAACTAAATTTCTTGAAAAAACTAAAACCACTTCTACACCAGGATCATTTCCGGAACATATGTCAAGCCATCAACACACCAATACTGTGCTACGGCAATTAGCTCTACCAAGGACTTCCAAAGCAAGCTATATACCCACTACAGATGGTTCAGAACACAACAACATGAATCATTAGCGGAACCAGTAAGACAGATCACATTACACCAGTATTACACCAATTACACTGGCTTCCAATTCAAGCCTGCGCCAAGTTCAAAACAATTCTAAATATCTTTAAAATCATCCACCACTCTTCTGCAGACATCCTAGAAACCCTAATCACAAGAGAAATCAGCACCTGCCCCAGTCGGAGCAACAACAGGTACATGATCAATGTGCCAACAGACTACCAGAACAGCAAACAATCAACCTCCAAAAGAGCATTCTTGCTAGCCACACCAGAACTATGGAACACCCTCCCTGAGGAAATCAGTTCCACTGAAGGCAATAAGGACCTCAGAAAAATAATTCAAGATCTTTATGTTCATCAAACATTATGGAAACATCACGTAGTCCGACAACCACACTGGCCCCAACCAAAGACTCCTTGGAACATTAGAACAGCCACTGACAACCCTGCTCAGTTATAAATAGACTGAAACAATACAAATAAGTTAAGCAACCTGTAAATAGGTTGCTATCCTATTAAGTACCCTAAGCTTAGTTAAATGTATCCTGTTCGAGTTTTGAAGTGTAATGTTAAACCACTTTGATTTCAGGATAAGGTGGCATAAAAACCAGGTTAAATAAATAAATAAACAGACAAATAAATAAATAAATAAATAAAATATGGCCATATCACTACCCATCCTCTACCAACTTCACTGGCTCCCCCTTCCGTGCAGAATACAGTACAAGATCCTCATGATAATATCAAGACACTCAGCAACCTATTGTACTCGCACCTACAAACACTCACCAACTCACCCCAGACTAACAGACCCAGATGCACTCAACCAGGAACCTCCTAGCAACCCCCTACACAAAAGCAAGAAGCATCCAACAAGCATATGCCAGATCCTTTGAACTCCCTCTCCAAACCTATAAGGATCACCAAAGACCTCTTCACATTCCACAAACTCCTCAAAACCCACCTGTTCACCCTACACTTTGGGCCCCTCCCCTACCTACACCCCCCCCCCCTCCATCATCCCAGACCTGTCCTCTCAACTGACCTTTCCTGCCCCTCGCCCATACAAGATAACTTTAAATAAGTTAGGACAGCATGTCCTAGTTGAATTGTTAATGCAAATAGTTACAGTTCTCTCGAAACATTGTTTATGTTCATTCTATGTACACTGCTTTGACCCAGTGAATAGCAGTATAAAAGCTCAGTCAAATAAATAAATAAATAATTGAAGGAAACTGATTTGGCTGTGTTTCGGAAGTTGGCAGTGATTGGTGGCAGGCTGGCAGGCATTTTGTTTTGTTGGGGGTGGATGGGGAGGTGCATTGTATTTTATTTTTTATATTTGTTATAAACAGCCTTGAATACTGCTGTAAATGGTGATCTAAACATGTTTTAAAATAAGTAAATAAATAAAAAAAATCTGAAAATGATCTTCCCCTCCCTCATTTCTTGCATCTCAAAAATATGTAACCAACAGCCCACTAAAGATGATGTACTGGCTTACCAACCACAAAGGGTACAAAAATGAATCAAAGGGATTCTGGTGAATTGAAGGAAGCATGTGCCCTTAGGTCTGCCTGCATGATAAAACCAGGAAAAGAGCAACAGGTTTGCACTGTTCCAACCTTAAAGAAAATCAGGTACATCATATTTTCTTACAGGCACACCTTTATTAGGTATATCCCCCAAAATAAGTGACTTACAAACCATCAGCAAAGTAACATGTTTCTGTTTCTATATATGCTTTAAAAATACCATATGGAGCGCGATTCCATAAAGTGTATGTTTCAGATCCTGCCCATCCCCGCAATGTTTTTGCAGACGCCATTTCCCTCGGGAAAAACGTGCATCTCCTAAGCTGCTCATCACAGACAGTAGTTTGCTGATGCACACTAGACATAAATCAATGAGAAATGACAGCTGTTGCAACATAGACCATATACCAGTCCCCTTCATGCCCTAAAAAGTGCTAGGTAAGCCCTGTGCACCCCAATATGGTATACAAGAATGTAAATATGAGCATGTACATCAGGACATTTATTTTTATTTATTTTATTTATTTGACTCTTTTTTTATACTGCTTTTCACTGGGGCAAAGCGGTGTACAATACACTGCATGGTATGTGGCATTAGGAACCAGCCCCAGTGATTCCTTCCCTGGTCATCTCTACAAGCACACCTTAAGCTGTTAGGGATGGACCTTCAACAAGTCACCAAAACCCCAAACTAACCTTGCAGGTCCCCAAAGGATGCATAATATTGCTGAGCAACAAATGTATGCCCTATTCATGCCTCTGGCCTATAAGTGCAATTAAACTGCTGCTTTGCACCACCATTTCCCCTCTTATCTCTCCCTACAACCCTCCCCATGAACACTGCTGTTCTGTCAGATTGCTTCTATCTGTGCCCTTCCCTGCTACTGCCAAATCCAGATGTCACTCTTTTCACCTTGCTGCTCCATATGCCTGTAAAAAACTACCTGAGTCTGCACAGGGGCGGCTCAAGGCAATCTGCTGACTGAGGCGAAGGATGAGATGTTGCCCCCCCCCCCCCCCCATAGAGGTGGGCAGGGATTTTTCAGAGCTCCATTCAGGGAATGAACCAAACCAAAAAGCCAATTAGGAGGAAATGCAAGATGATTGCACAACAAGGAACTAAAAGAGAGCGAGATCCAACAGCACAGTTTATAAAACCAAATTATAACTCATTTTTATTTTGTTGTTATAAACTGCGTTATGGTTTTGCTTTTTCTTTTTCAACATATATTTGGCATCCACAGTGGGTGCAGAGCAGAAACAGGACATTGATCCACAGAACTCAATATCTTTAAAAAAAAATCTGATTCTGATCATCTCACTAACAACAAACATTCTCCAGTACCAGGCATATTGTGAACTAATACAAAACCCTACAGCAAAGAGCACATCTATCATACCATACCATATTAGCACCAACTTCCAAAACTCACATAAGGAGCCCATGTAAAAAAAGGTCACTGTAAATACTTCAGTGGGCCCTGGAACATCCATGCACCTATTTGAAAAGCTGAACAAGTCAAATTAATACAGTACAGTATAGATCTTTATGTACAAACTCCATGTTAACAGAACACTGGCCTCAATAACACACTCATAACAGAGATCTTCACCAAGTACAGAATAAGTAACTACAATCTAAAGTAAAAATAAAAATATGTAGAAAAATGTTAAACTGAAACTCCAAGAAGCCAGACTCGGCATACAGTGCAACAACAGATAAATAAGAGATGCAGTTACCCCATACTGTGTAAAATATAAAGATAGCACAAAGTCCAGTCACTAACATTAAATAAACATATTTTTTCTACCATTTTATTCTCTGATCATGCTGGTCCCAATCTGAGGCTTCTGCTTTCCTGTCTTCTCTTATCTCTCTTTCTGTGGTATATGGTCCATCTGCCATTTCTTATCTCGTCTTTTGTTTTCTTCACTTCCTTCCATCAGTCCATTTCCAGTTCCAGTAACCCTCCCCAGTATCGACCCCCTTTCCAGTCCTCCCCTCCCAGTACCCTCCAATGTCAAACACCTTGCATTCCCATGACTGTCACTGGTGTCCATTCCCTTCCAGTCCCCCTCCTTCCCCACTGTCCAGCCCTTTCTAGTCCAAATACCATCCCAGGTATTAGCTCACATCCACTCTCAGTGCCACCCCCCCAGGCAGCTCCCTTCCAGTCGCCCTACCCTCTGTCCATCCCCCTTCCAGTGCCATTTGCACATGTCAGCTCCCTTCCAGCCTCCTCCACATTACGCAGTCACCTACCACTCCCATCCCCAAGTGTCAGCTCCCTTCCAATCCCCCTTCAGTACATCCCAGGTGTCAGCTCCATTCCAGCCTCCTACTTCCCCCGCCATATCAGCTCCTTTCCAGCCCCATCCTTCCCCCTTGTCAGATCCCTTCCTGCCCCCTCCTTCCACTGGCAGACCTTCTCAACATCCACTCTCTTCCAGTCCTATTCACCCATCCCCCTGCATCAGCCCATTTGTAGCCCTAGCCCCTAATTTTCATCCAGGACCAGCAACACTCTCCTCCCCTTCCCATTAGCGCATTTCCAGTCCTATCCCCCTTATCAGCCCACTCCAGTCCTAGCCCCCCATCAGCCCATTACCAGTCCTAACCCCCCCATAAGTCCATTTCCAGTCCTAGCCCTACAATCAGTCCATTTCCTGTCCTAGCCCCCCTAATCGGCCCATTTCCAGGCCAACCCCACCAATCAACCCATTACCAGTCCTAGCCCCCCCTCCCGATCAGCCGATTTCCAGTTCTAACCCCCCATCAGCCCATTTCCAGTCCTAGTCCCCCTCCCGATCAGTCTACTTCCAGTTCTAACCCCCCCATTAGCCCATTTCCAGTCCTAGCCCCCTTATCAGCCCATTTTCAGTCCTAGCCCTCCCCCATCAACCCATTACAGTGGTACCCCCTTCCCCAGTGCAGCCCAGCCCAGCCCAACCTTCAAAGTGAAATTAAAACAGAAAAAAACAATCAGAGGAGCCAGAGCCGCCGCTGCCACGGTAGCAGCAGAATGAAGTGCCCCATAGCCCCCCACCTCCCCAACAGAGCCCTCCTTGTATTTTCTTCAGCGCTAGCTGCTTTTCAGAACCGTGAAGGGAGAGTTTCCCCTTCCCGCGATTCTGTTATTTGAGCCCGCCAGCACTAATGGGAAACAGGAAATGCCTGTTTCCCATCAGCGCCAGCGGATTCAGCTTTAACAGAGCTGCGAGAAAGGGAAACTCTCCCTTCGCAGCTCTGAAAAGCAGCTGGCGCTGAAGAAAATACAAGGAGGGCTCTGCCGTGGAGGCAGGGGGCCGCGGGGCACTACATTTATGTATTTATTTTAAAACATTTATATATGGCCATTTGCTAAAGCATTCACAGCAGTTTACAACAAAATAAAAATACAACCCCATTGATGCCACCCAGCACGATCCCTATCCCCTTAAGAAGAGAAGTGCTTAACATCCTGTCATCCTGAAACCACCTGCCAAAAAACAAAACAAAACCGAAGAAACCGCTGCTCATCCTCATGGAAACAGAAAGGTTTTTAATGTCTTTCGAAATAAAAACAGGTTTGTCTCCAACCTGAGTGCCAAAGGGTAAGGTATTCCACAGAGCTGGCATGACCACCGAAAAAAGTCTCGCCCGCCAGCACTGCAAATGAACCTGGGACCAACCAGGGAGCTCCAACAGACATTCAACCCCTGAGCACAACACTCTACTGGGTCTATACCACTGCAGTAGTTTTTTCAAGTACTGCGGGCCATTGCCCCATTACACTTTAAATGCCAACACCAACAATTTAAACACACATCTGGATTTAATCGGGAGCCAATGCAACTGTCGCATCACCCCAGCCACCGAATCACATCTCCGTAGGCGCCAAATGATTCGTGTGGCTATGTTCTGCACCACCTGCAACTTCCTAAGTATATATGCTGGCAGGCCCAAATACAGTACAAGGCGTTGCAATAATCCAGACACGACAATACCAATGCCTGGACCACCCAACGCAAAGCAGCTTGATCTAAATAGGGCCTGAGCTGCCTCATCAACCGCAAATTAACAAAACCAGCACACACTACCTGTGAGACCTGTTGATGAAACAGAGCTCACCATCCATAATGACTCCTAGATTCTGGATCTCATTCTTCCAGGATAACTGAATATCCCCAATAGAGAGCTCTGCACATGTAACTATAGAGAACTCTCTCTGAGTTTGACTGTTCAGTCACACTGGCACCTGGTGATGCTGCGGTTTTCCATACAGTCCAGGTACTGGCCAGGCTCTCATGCCCCCCCTGAATTGCAGATAAGCACACCAGATCCTCCTGTGCACCCCTCAAATGACATACACACACACTCTCTTACTCTCTGTCACAAAAACATGATTCTGCCAAAGAGATGCCCTGAACCTATACAAAGCAGCCATGACATAACATAATTGCATGGGGTACCAGGACTACAAATATGATCTCTGTTTCTCACCCAAAAAGGAATCCTTTTCTAAGTTGTCGGATGTTTCTGTTCCATGTGAACCGCGCTGATTGCAAATAGTGCGGTATATAAGAAATATAAATAAATAAATAAATAGCATCCCTGCATCAGCAGTCCCATTTTTTCAGAACATGGGTATTTTTAGGGTCCCATAGATTGGCTCCTTTAGCACAAACAGCACTTAAGTGCATGGCCTGACTAAATACTGCTGCTCTTCTTAACATTTCTGTAAGGGTGTTTATAAATGTTTCTTTACCTTACAACATTTCCTCACCTCTGCTCCCTGTACTTTTAGACTGCATCTTGTATTTTTCCAGACTGCAGTCACAGCAGTTCAAAACATACTTGCCAAACCATTCTTCTATATGGGAAAAATTGAAAAGCACAACAGACTATTTTCTAAGTCCTAGACTTAGACCACATTTCAGCAGGAATAATGTGGACATTTCTGGGAAACACTTAATAGGTACGCGGGCCTTTCCTGAGTATGCTTTCTATGCCTCCGTGGCTGACCACACCCCTATTCTGCCCTCTCTTACCCCGTTCTGAGATCCCCATGTTAGCGCCATGGACGTGCATATCAGCAGTGTTTCATAATATGGTCTGGAGCATTTTTGGCACATAAACATCCCCGCCGCATGCACAAACCTCTTATTTGTGTTCTGGAATGACCTACAAAACATCTTTAGTTTAATTAAGTTCAGTTAAAGTCACTTAGGTCATAGTGTAGCAGGCAAACTTTCAGTGAAATTAAAATAAGTTAGGGCATAGTGTAACAAGCAGATTTTCAATTAAATTGAAGTAATTTAAGATGTGTGTGTGTGAGGGGGGGGGGGGAGATTTTAGAAAGGATGTAAATGTGCAATTTGCAAAGTCTAAGCCAGAACTTCTGGAAGAAAAGCAGGCATATTCAAATGCAGACATGATTTCACAAACATGGACATGCCCCATATGGACATCTGTGGAGACATTTACATAGACATGCCCAGAATAGTATTTTAGAAGCTGGAAATCTAGGAATAGCTTAATGGTTAAAGTAGTGAACTGGGAAACCAGAGTTCAAATCCCACTGTTGCTTTCATTGAAATTGTGGGCTGTGGATGGTGAATTCTACAACCTCGGCCTAAAGAAGCACTTTCTAGATGCCTCTTCATGTCTGGAGTAGGTCTAAACTTAGACACGATTCCAAACATCCAGGACATTTCTGAGATAAGCAGGGACATCATGTCCACGTTTTTACTTAGACATCCACAGCCCCAGATTTTAAAATGGCTCTGGAGATGTCTATGTGCTTTGGATGTCTCGATACCCATTTTGGATGTTGAAAGCATTAATATGGCTTCCAAAATAACCCATGTAGATCCTGATCCCATAAGAGGAATGTCTAAGTCATCTGGACAGCCAAGCATTGGATGGGTCTTACTGTACTCGATTCTGCATCGCAGGAGCAAGATGCTCCCAACGTAGCAGGATTGGACACTGAGATGGCCCGGGGTGCTCCTGCAGCAGCTGTGGGAAACGTCCAGGCAGTTAGATGGCCAGGCCTCCTTCTGCTCCTGCTGGTGTGCTGGTGCTGTGGCATCTCATCACTATGGCACCAGGATGCCTAGCGGGGGTGCTGATGGCCAGGCACCCCACCCGTACAGTTTTCCTGCCATCTGACTCTCGGCAAGGTCTGCCAGGGCTAGGATCAGACGACAGGGACTCACCTCCTGTGGATGCTGTGCTGCTGGGGGGCTGCCAGGCTGGTCTGACACCATCGCTGTTGCTTATTCCACCTCGGAGGTGGAATAAGCAGCATGGACATCTTCCACCCACTGGATGTAGGGGCCATGACCTGAATCAGCCCTGTACATCTCCGTGCCTGGTCCTTGCTCCACCCCGATGACACCCCCATCCAGATGTCCCACACAGTGGCTATGTGCATGTGGGGAGATTGTGTGTTAGAATACAGGCCAGACGGATACCTAGACTGCACATCCAACTGGGACATATGGCCCCGCTGTTTGCATCTCTGGATCAGGCCATTAATGTATCAATGGGATGATGTTACAAGGGCTACAGAGCAGAGATGGCGTCCATCTGTCCAAGAAGGGTCGAGGTATATTCAGTAGCAGAATGGCTAACCTACTGAAGAGGGCTTTAAACTAGATACGCTGGGGATGGATGACAAAAGCTCCCACATAAGTGAAACATTAAATACCTCTATAGCAATGGGTAAAAGGGGAAACATCTGGAAAGCAGTGTGTGCAAATGCCCGTAGCATGGGAAATAAGATCCCAGATGTTAAAACTTTAATGGAAGAGGCTGACTTGGATTTAGTGGTGGTTACAGAAACATGGTTTCGGAGACAACCATGACAGGTATATAATTATAACAGGTTATACTTTACTCAGGAAGTATAGGGTAGGAAGAAGGGGAGGCAGAGTGACACTATATGTAAAAAAAATAATATTAAAGCTATAGAATTACAGGGCTTAAACGGGAGAGAGGAGGCACTGTGGGTTAAACTAGAAAAAGGGAAAGAGAAATCCATTTGCACTAGTGTGATATACAGACCCTCCCCCCCCCTCACAGGGGGAAGAAGTGGACATAGATTTAATTGAAGACATACACAGCAGGGATGTGCCAGTCAACATCAGGCATATTGAAATCACCGATCAGTAGCACTTCTCCTTTCAATATGATTTCAATATGCCTGATGTTGATTGACACATCCCTGCTGTAGTGTCATCTAGAAGTAAGTAGATCCTGGATTCTCTACTGAAGAGGTTGCCAACTCCAGTCCTCGGGGAACCCTAGGTCATTAGGGTTTTCAGGATTCCCACAATGAATATGCATGAGATAGATTTGCATGTTCTGCCTTCATTATATGCAAATCTATCATATGCATATTCATCGTTAGTGGGATGGGAACAGCTGGGGGTGTAGAAAAACTGGGCAAAATTCAAAGGGGATGTTTTAAGGGCAACCAACATTTTTGTTACAAAGGTAAATAAAGGAAAAGGAGGCCGCTCTGTTTCTAAAAAGAAGTAGCTGAAAAGGTGAAGAAAAAGAGGTATGCCTTTCTGAAGTACAAGAGATCACAGAGAGAGGAAGACAGGCATCTATAATTGGAAAAACTTAGAGAAGCTAGCAAAGTAGTCAGGAAAGCAAAGATATAAAAAGAAGAAGAAATAGCCAATACAGAGGGGCGGAGCCTGATGTCCAGCGGGATGGTCGCATAATGCTGAGGCTCCCGAGAGGCCTACTCAGAATCCTGAATTAACACCGTACCTACTTGGAATTTCTACTCTGATCTTGCCGGGGCACATTGGTGAGATGGCGGGGACCAAACCCACGCGCCTGGAATTTGGATCTCCAGCGGCTTCTCACGGCAAACGTTCCAAAACTGAACCCCCGTCCCCGCAGAAGGGGCTAGCCTTGCGCGAGGGCCCCGAAATGCAGCAGGAAATCCTCGCAGAGATTAGAGGGGTCAAAAACCTCGTGCAGTCAAACGGTGAAGCACTCCGAGCGCTGCGGGAAGATCTTGGGGTGCTGCAAAGCAAGCTAGAAGGGCTTTCTTCGCGTCAGGACAAAATGGAGAGCATATTGGACTCCCATGCGGCCCGGTTGTCCAAACTCGACAAAGTTGAACGTCAGGTGCGGGCCTTGCAGAAGGAAGTGGAAGATGGCAATAATAGAGCGCGCCGCAACAACATACAACTCGTGGGCATACCGGAGGGAGCGGAATCGGGAGACATGAAAGAGTTTCTATGCAAAATCCTCCCTTCCCTGCTCCAAATCACCTTTACTAAAGATTTGGAGATCGATCGCGCTCATCGTGTACCCACAAGCATAACGCTCAACAGGAAGACCCCGCGGCCTATCATTTTTCGACTTTTGAGATATCAACACGTGGAGCAAATTCTAAGTGCCTCTCGGGCAAAGGGCCATATGGAGTTTGAGAGCCACAAGATCTCCTTCTATCCTGACTTGGCTAAACCCACGGTCGACCGCCGAAAGCGCTTTCTGGAATTCCGGCCGAGGCTTCAACAACTACAAGCACGCTATGGCCTGATGTACCCGGCCAAGCTCCGAGTCACGCTTCACAATCAGACAAGAACATTCGAGGACCCTGATCTACTAGCGGAGTTTTTGGATTCCAAAGAAGCCGACTTGATGCGCTGACTTCCAGAATATTCCTGCAAGTATTCTCATATCCGCTGTACCTGCCATATTGGATCTGCCGCAGCCCAGCAAAGAGTCTGGCGAGGGCAGTTTGTTTGCCTTACTTTTGATGATATCTGTGACCCGACTCCATCTACCCACAGTAGCCTCGATGAGTATCAGAGACAGTGTTAATTATGGACTCTGGTGTTCCTTTTCTTTTTTTTTCATGTCTTTCTATTTCCTCTCTAGGGCCTCCTCCCGCAGACACATGGTCGCCATATTCCTTGGGGGTTTTGCTTCTTCTCTAGGATACTTTGGTACATACTTTTCAATATGGGGTGTATTAGCCAGCATATTCGGTGATTATGTCATTGTTGCACAGATTCTGATTATGTTGTATGTTTTCAAGCGCCCTTACCTAAAATGTCTATTACCGATTGATGGCACCATGTAAGATTTTCTCATTGAACGTAAAAGGAATCAATAATCCGATAAAACGGAAGAAAATCCTAAGCTACCTAAGTCAGGAAGCTGCGGATCTGATTTTTCTCCAAGAAACGCATTTAAACTCGAAGGAAACTCTTAAACTCAATATTAAACCTTACATGGTGGCTGCCTATTCCCCAGCCGTTTCTAAGAAGTGTGGGGTTGCCATACTGGTTAGGAAATCTTGCATGCTACTATTATTGCGACTAGCTCAGATACAGAAGGTAGATGGTCCAGAGTTCACCTCAAGATAGGTAGCCTTGAGGTTACATGTATATGCCTTTATGCTCCTAATGTGGATGACCCTGCCTTTTTTGCTACCATTGCTCAGGTTGCGCAGGCCTCTGCTAATACTTCATTGATAATTGGGGGGGATTTCAATCTAGTCCTTGATCCCCTGATTGACAAACAGCCGCCTAGGACAAGTGGTCCCCCCAAGAGTCACACCACGCTTACCTCCCTGATCAAAGATCTTGCTTTAGTTGATCTATGGAGGTTTGTCAGGGTACAGACATGGCCACTTTTAGAGCCCAACAAGCCTGGGAGCGCGAACTGCAAACCACTTTAACCCCTGTGCAATGGAGCGTTTTCCGGAGCAAAGTAGTGCGGGTTTCCCGGTCTGCCTCTGTTACCCAAACTCTCTTCTTTTGCACACAGATGCTTTTATACCCCGGGAAAAATAGCCAAATGGAACACAACTGCTAGGGACCAGTGTTGGTCTTGCCATACTGCTGTGGGAACCTTCGCTCATGTTATTTATGAATGTCCTCAACTACAGGTTTATTGGGGGCGGGTTTGGGGTTGTATTCAATTTATCTTACACCTTCACGAACCTCTCTCTTGGAAGATCGTGGGACTCCGCTCTGTGGCGGAGGTCCCCTCTCTGTTTAAGAAGGGTCGCTTTCTCCTTGATTTCATGCTGGGTATAGCCATATGCTTAATCACGAGGAATTGGAAGGATAGCTCTCGACTTACTGTCAATGACTGGTGGAACCTCGTCTGCTTATATAGTAAATATGAGCAGATACCTCGGAGAGCTATTCCCCATGCCTAAACTCACTCTCGCTTGTCTAAAT
The DNA here is from genome assembly GCA_033557465.1 of Ichthyophis bannanicus. NCBI lineage: Eukaryota > Metazoa > Chordata > Amphibia > Gymnophiona > Ichthyophiidae > Ichthyophis > Ichthyophis bannanicus. The sequence continues at coordinate 1,174,920,916 of CM066033.1, read as the reverse complement.
GGCAGATGCTTAATGATTATGTACAATCTGTTCATTGTTCCAACATGCCTGTATAATGTGCACTCATCATGTTTCAGATCACCGTTAGGTTTTGTAACACAATAATGTAAGTACACGCCCGCTTCGGGAATGATTAGTTTTCTAGAGAAGAAGCAGGGGGGAGGGGGGTGGCAGGGGTTTACTTTGGTGTATGTATTACACTTTATGTATCTGTCTTTTAGCTGTATGTCTTCCTTTTCCTTTGTTGTTATAAAACAAAAATAAAGAATTTAAAAAAAAAAGAAATAGCCAATACAATAAAATGGGGGGATAAGACATTTTTACGATATATTAGAGAGAGGAAGAAGGGCAAAAGTGGTATTGTCAAACTCAAAGTACATAGTAACACAGTAAATGATGGCAGATAAAGACCAGTAGATGCACCTGCCACTCTGTTCAGGCCACCCCTCCCCATGTCTTTGTTAAGGGGTGAACCCACTGCTCCGTGTAGGACACCCCTGTTTGTTGAGAAATTAGATAGTTAAGTTTATTTTGATTTTATCTTGTTGTTGTAAAGGGATCCACTGTGTCTGTCCCATGCCATTTTGAATTCTGTCACTCTATTTGCCCCCACCACTTCCATCGGGAGGGCATTCCAAGCATCCACCACCCTTTCAGTGAAAAATTATTTCCTGACATTGCCCCTCAGTTTACCCCCTTGCAGCTTCATGTTATGCCCTCTAGTTTTACAGCTTCCCCGTCTTTGGAAGAGGTTTGTTTGTTCATTATTTCTCTTTAAGTATTTAAAGGTCTGAATCATGTCTCCCCTAGCCCTCCTCTCCTCCAGAGTGTACATATTTAGGTCTTCAAGTCTCTTCTCATAAGGATGCTGATGCAGGCTCCAAATCATGTTGGTCGCCTTCCTCTGAACAGCTTCCAGTCTTTTTACATCCTTTGCAAGATATTGTCTCCAAAACTGAACACAGTATTCCAAGTGAGGCCTCACCAGTGTCTTAAGGGTGAAGGGGAGGCATATGTAGAAGCTGATGAGGATAAAGCAGAATTGCTTAACAGCTATTTCTGTTCTGTGTTCACAGATGAAAGGCCAGGAGCAAGACCTACAAAAACACCCAGAAATAGGAACAGAAGTGGCAGGGATTTTGAACAATTTTCAGAAGACTGTGTTCGTAAGGAACTTGCTAAACTAAGGGGCATGTTTACTAAACATTCCTAACGTGCGGGGCTGCGCTAGTGTGCCTGTGCCATATAAGGAGTGGGCGGTTCAGGCAGAAAATAGAAAAAAAACGGTAGTAAGCAACCGGACGTGTGCGCGTCGTGCTAATGTGCGGGGGTCGACATTAGCGCGTGGAAAGGCAAAGTGGCGCGCTGCTGAGTATACAAAACAACAGAGCCGTAGTACAACGGTGAAGACACTGACCAATGGTGCAGGGGCCATGGGTTCAATCCCCCAGTGTGCGCAATGACAAAGGTCAGCTGAGGCAGTAACTGTAATGATTAAAATTGTTTTAGGAGGCAAATTAATTTGGAACCGCATAAGGCGGCGCACAGTTATTTATGAGCGGCATAAGGCGGCGCACAGTGCTTTTTGGGCGGCATAAGGCGGCGCACAGTTAATATTTGGGCAGCAGAAGGCGGCGCACTGGTCCCCTTGGGCGGCAGAAGGCGGCGCGCTGATAGGCACAAGGTGGCGCGCTGATGCACAAGCATAGGAACAGAGCCACAGCACAATGGTTAAAACACTGACCAATGGTGCAGGGATCAGGGGTTCAACTCCTCACAATGCCCAGTGAAAAATGCCTGCTAAGGCAGTATGTATTATGTTGTGGAGTGCTGTAGGAGGCTGTATAATTTTATTTTGTTATCACTACTAGCAAACGCACTCTCCCAGCATGTTAACATACGGCAGCCCATAAGGCACATGTTACAGTGCACTGTTCGCCAAGGCACCCTTGAATGTCCCCTATAGGGCAGCATGTATGTTGCGACACAGGATAATGTAGAGTGCACCCTATAGGGATGGCAACCATAAGGTGGCCTACAGGGCGCCCTATGAAGCACCCTCAGAGGCACCTAATGGGTATAGTAAGCTGAGGGTGGTCTTGCCGGCATAGACATATGTACAGTAAATAAAAATAAAGCAGTGGACAGCCCTACCAAAGGGCCCCACTGTGGGTTTGAACCCATAACCTCTGGCTGCACAGGCAGTGATGTAACCATTGCGCTACAGCTCCATAGCTGTAAGCAGGCCCCTGGCTGGCTGCAGATAGCCTACACGTTACCTCACAGACAGTCTGCTGGTGTCAACAGGATAGGGTTAGGCCACCCGTACCCATGATGCACTGCACATGCAAATTAGCTGTCCGCAGATGGACACAAGATGGGGAATGCACCCCCACAGCACCTCGGCCCTGTTGGGGGAAGTGACCGGGTGCACCCACACAGCACCTTGGCCTAGTAGGGGGCACTGACCGGGTGTTTTACTGGCACAGAGTAGCCACACACCGTTACATCGTGCGGGTACTGTGCTCACCCTGAGTGTGCAATGAGGTGGCCAGGACCAGGTCAACAACACCTGCCATGGCTGATGGAGGCCAAGTGGGCGTTCCAAAGCAGTGTTAATGTGTAAGATAGCTAGTCTCTGCACAAACACCATGGATATCCCTGTCTGCCGCCATCCGGCACACCCCCCCCATGGCAAACATGGTCCCCATCAAGGGATCCACACTCTACCTCCCTGCAAAGGTGGCCGTAGAGGGCAACATCAACCCCAGCCCTGCTGAGGAACACCACCACCCCCCCAGGCAGGCAGCTCCATAAACAGCCATAACACAATAGCAGACAGACATAAGCCCAAGGTATGGTAAGCTGCACTCCACCACCAGATATTCCCCTGCACCCTGCAAGCCATTATAGCAAGACATTTACCAGCTACAAACAGTCTGCTGGTTAGTCCATAGTGCATGTTCTCAATGGAGATGCATGCACCCAGAACTGGGCTGTCTGCATACACAGCAAGCAGATAGATCAGTGACTGGGCCCCAAAGAGAAACCCATATCTATCACATGAGAGAACTACTATACAGCACTATTTTGGGTGGGTGGGTGGGTGGGGGGCCCAGCCATGCTGTGGTCACTGCACAGTCAGGGTGAGCGTGATCCCCCAGAAGGACATGCACTACAGACACTACAATATCCCAGCCAATGTCCCTGCCAGGGCCCTATGCCCAGTGCAGATGCATCCTGGCCACGCCACCCTGCCCTGGCTATACCCATGGTACCTTGCACCTCATTATGCACATTGGCTGGCCAATACTGGCAACAGTGCTGGCAGTGTGGGCTGTTGAAGGGGCTTGCAGCCAACACCCACTTTATAGACAGACACACACTTCCACACCTCTGCCATCATGGTGCTACGATTGAGGGGGTAAGTAGCCTTGCCCACCAAACTGGTCCTGAGCACGGCAAGGCATGGATATGGTACGCATTACAGCTGGTGGTCACTCCCTAGGGTGGTAAACACCGTCAGAGGCCAAGCCTGGAGCATGCCCCGCAAACACCTAACAGATTGTTTGGATGGGGTCAACTAGCAGTATGTACGTAACGTATGGATATCTGCCTGCCTGTGCTCCTAGCAAACGTCTCAGAGCTGTGTACCGTATACCTCAGGTGTAGGGTGACATTGGTAAGTTATGCAAGTGCTCGTTGTGGGTGCTGCATGCACGGTCCAATGTTCTGCCTTTCCAGGAGACATTGGCCAATGGGGCCTGTGGGTGTGGGTGTGTCTGCCCTTGATAGCTGCTGCTTTACGGCACAGATTCCCAACTCCAGTCCAGGTTTGCATCACACTGTTCGGGTTTTCCTGCTATCCCTCATGAATATGCATGGGCTACATCAACATGCCATGGGGGTGGTGCATAGATATACAGCACAGGCATTTGTATGAGTGTCAGCATGGAACCTGACTGGTGTGTGGCCCACCAGGACTGCATTTGGGTGATTCTGCTCTAGGTACTGCCCCTGTTCATGGTGTCTGTGCTCAGTGGGGTAAAAAATAGATGTCTTACCATTGCATATGTCCCCGCCATGAAAGGTGTGTCCTTACTATCACCGTTTAGTTGTGGGAAAAATATGTGGGCAGGATTGGCAGTAGCCCCAGCTGGGCTTTGAACCTGTGACCTTCTGTTCTTGCATGCATTGTCTGTGTGCACTGCACCACTGTGTAGCCACAGATTGGTTGTATTCCCTGGACTGTCCATGACTGTGGATCCGGCAGGGCCTGTCTGTTGCAGTGGACTGTGCCAGCCTGCACATGGCTAGGCCTCTGTCTTCTGTGGTTAGCAGCCACTGCCCCCTGCACCACATGTACTTGTCCGCCAACATGCTGGCATGAACGTCTCTCAGAAAAAGCAGTTGGCCTGATTGCAATGTGGCAGTACGGGACTGCATTTGGGGGACTTGGCTGTAGGTAATGCCCATTGTTGTGGTGTGTGTGCGGTGTTGGATAAAATATGGGTGTTTTCCCCATGCTTATGTTCCCTGCACTACAGGGGTGTCTGCGCTATCTTTATTTAGTGGTGGGTAAAATATGGGGACTGGGCTGGCAGGTGCCCCAGCTGGGTTTTGAACCTCTGCCCTCTGGTCCTAGAGGTAATGACTCTGTCTGCTGTACCACACTTTGGCCACAGAGACAGTGCAGCCCCTGGAGGCAGTAGGCCTGGCAGGATGGAGTCACAAACCCTGCTCTACACATTTTTACTGTGGGCATATGCACCCTGTCTGGTGACAAACGTGCACATAAACACCAGAAATGACCACGGGAAAATGGGGGACAACATATCACCACGCTGGGCGACAGTGGTATTAATGGGCAACCATAGCAAACACTCCGAGGAAAGCTCCAAAAACGGAGATGTTTTTCGGAAGAGTCTCTGCTCCGTAGACCCTTCCAATATTCATCTCTTTTTTCTGGAGCTTTTCTGGGTGTGTTTTGTATATTTGCCCATCACTATAACTGTTCCCCAGCTGGATTACTATTTATAATAGTTTTGTTGTGGTCATTTTCAGGTTCTATTTGCAATTTTGTTCTGTGCACATATATCACACTGCTCACGTTTTTTAGGTTTCCCCGGTGTTCCTGTACATTGCTGACGGAAATGGTTTCTCTTCCCTTTAAATGCCCTCTACCGCGAGGGTTTCACTCGCGCTAATATTTACATGGAAATTCGGGCCCGATACTGTGCGGGGAGCCTCTCCCCTCCCACTCTCCACCCATTGACCCCGTCCCTCCACCCCTCCGGAGCCTTCCTCCGCCCTCTTTTAGCCGTTCCCCGCCTCTATCGGACATTTGCGGGCCCGCACTTGTACGGGGCCCGTTAGTGTGCCGCGTACCTGTGCGGGGGTGAAACGCACGTGTGCGGGGCGTTTAAATGCGTTTCTGCACGTTTAAATGCCGCGTTGCCGTGCGCTATTTTGCGGCGCGCAGATTTGCGGACTTTAGTAAACATGCCCCTAAAAGTAGATAAAGCGATGGGACCAGATAGAATACATTTGAGAATACTGAAGGGACCTGGGGATGTTATAGCGTCTCCACTGACTGACCTTTTCAATGTCTCTTTGGAGTCGGGAGTGGTGCCAGAGGACTGGAGAGAGGCATATGTGGTCCCTTTGCACAAAAGTGGAAGTAAGGATGTAGTTGAAAACTACAGTCTGGTTAGTCTAATCTCTGTGGTGAGTAAATTATTGCAAATGCTGCTAAAAGAGAATATAGTGAGGTTTCTGGAGTCCAATAGATTACTGGATCGACAGTAGCATGGATTCACCAGAGGCAGGTCTTGTCAGACAAATCTGATTGATTTCTTTGACTGGGTGACCAGGGAGTTGGACTGAGGGAGAGCCCTAGATGTGTGGTGTACTTGGATTCCAGTAAAGCCTTTGACACTGTTCTGCACAGTAGACTTATAAACAAACTGAGCACCCTAGGGATTGACCCTAAAGTTACTGCTTGGGTTAGAAATTGGTTCAATGGGAGGCAACAAAGGGTACAAGTAAATGGAGCTCACTCTGAGGAGAAGGAGGTTACCAGTGGTGTGCCCCAGGGATCTGTCTTTGCTCCAATTCTTTTTAATATCTTTGTTAGTGATATTGCAGACGGGCTGTCGGGTAAGGTTTGCTTCTTTGCAGATGATACCAAAATCTGCAACAGAGTAGACACCCAGGAAGGAGTAGATAACATATGAAGGGATCTAGCTAAGCTTGAGGAATAGTCAAGAATTTGGCAGGTGAGTTTTAATGCTAAAAAATGCAGGGTCATGTATTTGGGCTGCAATAATCCAAGGGGGCAGTACAGTGTAGGGGCTGAAGTACTTCTGTCCACAAAAGAAGAGCGGGACCTGAGGGTGATGCTGTCTTAAAATCTTAAAGTAACTAAACAGGTAGAAAAGGCAGACAGCTAGAAGGATGCTTGGGTACATAGGGAGAGTAATGGCCAGCAGAAAAAAAGGTGATAGTACCTCTGTATTAGTCTTTGGTGTGACCTCATTTGGTATTGTGTGCAATTCTGGAGACTACTCCTTCAAAAGGATATAAACAGTTTGGAGTTGGTGCAAAGGGTGACTACTAAAACGATTAGTTATAAAGCATATGAGGATAGACTTAAGGATCTTAATATGTATATATTAGAGGAAAGGCAGGATAGGGAGATATGATAGAGACGTTTAAATATCTCCATGGCATAAATGCACAAGAGGAGAGCCTCTTTCGATTGAAAGCAAGCTCTGCTACGAAGGGACATAGGATGAGGGTGAAAGGGGATAGACTCAGGAGTAATATATGGACATATTTCTTCATGGAAAGAGTGGTAGATGCATGGAATAATCTCCCAGTGGAGGTGGTGGACAAGTGAACCGTATCTGAATTCAAAAAAGCATGGGACAAACACAGAGGATCTCTAAAGGTAAAAAGAGGATTATTGTAGTTCATATGGAAGGGCAGATTAGATAGGCCATGTGGTCTTTTTCTGCCGTCATGTTTCTACGTTTCTAAACAAACTTTCAGTTAGTGTTTATTTCCCACCCAGGCACAACCCTTGATTTATAGGCTCATAAACCACTAAGGAGGAATCTTATTCAATTTCAGGTTTAACTGGTTATCTTCTTCAGCAAATTAAGAGTAGATTAATTGCAAAATCCTTCCATTTCATCTTAGGGTGAACATTAAACACAGTCCCTTAAACTTATTAGGTATATTTCTATTTGTTCAAGTATCCCTATTTCCCTAGCAACTTTAAATAACTGAACATCTTGAAATTGCTAAACAAATCATTAAAACTAAGATGCAGACAGCAGTCCTGCAGCAAGATGAGGCCTTTCAGTCTTTTACATTGAGTGTCATATATATGATTATCTCACAGTTGGTGAGAAGCCGAGTCTGATCTCTGGAAGCTAGAATAGCAGACTTGTATGAGGTGAGGCAGATAGGGCGGAATATAGATGAAACCTTCAGAGACATAGTAAAAACGTTCCACAACCATTCTGGCATGTCCTCTGCAGCCATGGAGTAGGCAGGTCACCTGAAAGGAGAACATAATCTTTTTGTAACAGGAAGTGATCCTCTAGCTAAGATCTGTCCTCCAGGTGATGTAATACCCTCTTGCACCAAGGAGATTTCTACAGCATCATGTACCCATGAGGGTGAGTTAGGACAGCTGCTAAAGTTGGTGATTCAGTCATTAGGCATCTAGCAAGTTGGATAGCTGTTGGACATGAGGATCACCTGATCTATTACTGGAAAGGCATGAGCTAATTACTGATAATAAATACATAAATAAATAAATAAATAATGTGTCTGCATGATGTGAAGGTGGTGGACTTAACATGCCACTCAGATAAGCGTTTAGACAGTGCTGGGGAAGAACCTGCTGTCTTGGTTCATGTTGCTATCTATAACATAGGAAAGTGTGGGAGAGAGGTTCTGGAAGCCAAATTTAGGCTTTTAGGGAGAAAGCTGAAATCCAAAACTTCCAGTGTAACATTCTAAGACATGCTTCTTGTTCCATGTGCAGGGCCCAAGAGGCAGGCACAGCTCTGAAGTCTCAAAACGTAGATGAGACGATGGTGCAAGGAAGAGGGTTTTAGATTTGATAGGAAATGGGCAGCCTTCTGGAGAAGGGGAGGCTTTTCTGAAAGGATGAGCTCCACCTTAAACAGGGTGGAACCAAACTTCTGGCATTAAGCTTTAAAAAAAGGAAATAGAGCAGCTTTTAAACTAGATAATGGGGAAAGCTGACAGCTGCTGCATGGTTCAGAATCTTTGAAGGATTCTAGTAAAACAGAAAAATTAGGTCATCCCGATAGAGAGATTCCAATAAAGGTAAAAGTAACCCAGATGCTTTTAACTAAAGAACAGACACTTGGAAAAGTCCAAATTACCCCTGTTAACTGTTAAACAGATTGTTAATATGAACAAAATACAAACTTTGAAATACCTGTATGCAACTGCTAGAAGTCTGAAAAATAAGGTGGGAGAGTTAGAATATATGGCACTGAATGAAAGGTTAGATATAATAGACATCTCAGAGAACCGGTGGAAGGAGGACAACCTATGGGATACTGATATCTGTGTACAAATTATTTTAGAATGACAGGGTAGATCAAGTTGGCAGAGGGGTTGCATTATATATTAAAGAGGGCATTCAGCCAGACACAATAAAAGTTTTGCAGGAGATACACTGTAGAATCTTTATGGTTAGAAATTCAATGTAAGAAGAGGAACGGAAGGGCAGTGGGAGTTGTACTACCTTGCCAGAATGAACAGATGGATGATGAAATGTAAAAAGAAATTAGGGAAGCTAACAAAAGATAAAACACAGTAGTAATGGGTGATTTCAATTACCCCACTATCGACTGGGTCAATGTCACATAAGGACATGCTAGGGAGATAATGTCCTAGATGAAATAAGGGACTGCTTCATGGAGCAGCTGGTTCATGAACCAATATGAGGGAAAGCTATTTTAGACATAGTTCTTAGTAGAATGCAGGATCTAGTGAAAGAGATAATGGTAATGGGGCTACTTGACAATAGTGATCATACCATTATCACATTCAGTTGAATAAATGGATGGAGGACAGCATGGAAATCCACAGTGTTAACATTTAACTCTCAAAGGGGAGACGATGATAAAATGAGGAAAATGTTTAAGAAAAAACTAAAAGGAGCAGCTACAAAGGTTAATGGTTTCTATCAAGCCTGGGCTTTGTTTAAAAATACCATCTTCGAAGCCCAGATCCAATGTACTCCTTGCTTTAAGAAAAGTAGAAGGAAGGACAAATGAATGCCAGCATGATATAAAGGTGAGGTCAGATAGGTTGTTATAGACAAAAATGCCAAATGACAAAAACAAGAAATAACATAAGCACTGGCAAGTTAGATGTAAGGTATTAATAAGGCAGACAAAGATAGAATTTGAAAAGAACCTTGCCATGGAAACAGAAGCTCATAATAAAAGTTTTTTCAAGTAAATTTGTAGCAAAACCCTGTAAGAGTCAGTTGGACCATTAGATGATAGGTAAAAGGGGCACTAAGGGAGGATGAGTTCATAGCAAAAAGACTGAATGCTTTCTTTACTCCAGTCTCAATAAATCTAGAAGATGTAATACAACAATTTGATAAGCTAAAGAGTAGCAAATCACTTGGACCAGATGATATACATCCCAGGGTGCTGAAATAATGCAAAAATGAGATTGCAACTTAATATTAGTAATCCGTGAACTATCACTAAAATCATCTTTAGTACCTGAAGATTGGAGAGTGGTCAACATAATGCCAATTTTTGAAATGGGTTCCAAGGCTCATCCTGGAAACTACAGACCAGTGAACCTGATGTCACTACCAAACAAAATGGTAGAAACCATCATAAAGATCAAAATGACTGAATATATAGATTGTCATGACTTAATGGGAGAAATTCAATCTGGATTTAGCCAAGGAAAGTCTTGTCTACCTAATCTGCTATATATTTTTGAAGATAGTTAAAGTTAAGCAAGTTGATATAGTGTATCTGGATTTTCAAAAAGCCTTTGACAAAGGTACCTCGAGAGATTCTTGAGTAAATGAAAAATGTCATTAGGATCGAAGGCAGGGTACTATTATGGATTGGGAATTGGTTGAAAGAAAATAGAAAGTAAGGTTAAATGGCCAATTTTCTCAATGGAGAAAGGTGAATACTGCAGTATTTCATAGATATATTGGGGGGCCCACTGATTTTTAACATATTCACAAATGACCTGGAAATGGGAGAGTGAGGTGATCAAATTTGCAAAGAATACACAATTATTCAGAGCTGTTGAAACACAATAGGATTGTGAAAAATTGCATGAGGACCTTGACAAACTGGAAGTCCAAATGGCAGATGAAATATAATGTGGACAAGTGCAATGTTATACACTTAGGGGTATGTTTACTAAACTGCGGTAATGTTACAGACCGCGCGTTATGTAACGTTAACGCGCGGTATGTAATGTTAACGTGCTTTAAAGTTACTTAACGATCGTTAACATCCCCGGCCGCGGTAAACACCGCAGAGGGTGGAGAGAGGGTGGGGGGGGAAGGGGTCAATGGGCAGGGAGAAGGGGTCAATTGGTGGGGAGTGGGTGGGCAGAGGCTCCCTGCACACTAACGCGCTAAACTGAAGGGCTGAATCATACCGCAAATGAAAACCTGCCGTTAGATGCACATTTGCAGGAGAGAGAAACGATTTAAGTGTCAGCAATGTATAGCATAGACAGGGAGCCCAAGAAACGTGATAGTAGTGCTCCATGTCCAGCACCAGCATAGTGCCCAAGTATGAAAGGCCACTATGGCGATGGTGCAAGTGGGGCATAGGAGGCTGCAGGCGGGACATGTAGCGGGGGCAGCAGGGGCACAGGGTGGACTAGGTGGGTGCCTAGGTGGCACATAGGAACATAGAAACTGGAAATCACCATGACAGCAGCTGACAAAGTTCAAACACAATCCACCTGCATCTACCTGGTCCACCCGAGCTAACAGTTGCCAGGGCATTGACCTGACATCCCCCCAGCCAACCCTCCTCCAAGCGGAAAGAACATACTATTGGTAGACGGTGATGGGGGGATGTGAGTAAGCTCATGTATGCCCCAGACCCCGCTCCCTAGGCAACCACCTACCCACACAGTGGATGGCCTGGGACTGCGCACTACTAGCACCGACAGCATATGGCCATGTCAGCATGGCAGGGTGTGTGTGCTCGTGCTGGAGGGGGCAGTGGCACCTGCCTGCAATGGACCTAGGCCATGCCCTGTACCAGTACGTGGTGTGCAGTGCAACATAAAAGGTCTGGCTGAGGAATGGTACAGGTAGCCCCAGGGACCACCATGCATCTGTGGCAACAGTGTGGTGCAGTACACCCAGTGAGTGTATCCAGAAGCAGAGGGTCACAAGTTCAAGCCACAGCTGTGGTTCCTGCAGAGTATGTCCCTATGCTTTACCCTACAATGCAGATACAACAGCAACATGTGCAAAGCCCAAAGCAGCGGCGAACAGGGGTACAAATACCCACTCACACAGGCTCCACAATCCAAAGATGCATGGAGAGTCAGGCTGTTGGCCCCAGCATTGAGCTGCAGTTATCACCAGGGCACTACTACTACCTCCTGCACAGTTTAGCAATGTTGGCACTGTGATCAGGACCAGTGTGGCAGGCAGGGTTGCCAACCACTGCTATCTGTGCACAATGCTGCAATAGGAGTGTGTGTGTGTATGTCTGTCCATTGTTTTGTGGCTGCCCACACCTTACCGGGCCCACAATGTCCCACTGTTACCAGTATTAGCCTGAATATGTGCATAATGAGGAGCAAAGTGTTCTGGGTATGGCCCGGACAGGGCTGATTGGCCAGGATGCATCTTCACAGGGCGTGGGGCAATGGCTGAGACACTGTAGTGCCCAACCACCGCCTGCATGGACAGGGTGGCCACAGCATGGCATGCTGGGAGGGCACTCACTCTGACCGAGAAGTGACCATGGCATGTCTAGGTTCCCACATAGCACTCTATATTATCTGCCTTCAGTGATCCTGTTGTGTCCCCAGTGCTGGGGCCACAAACATTGAGATGCCTGCTTGGTGCACATAGTTCTTCTGTGAGCATGCACTATGGACTGGCTAGTGGACTGTCTACAGTTAGACTGTGCATGGTCAGAACACCTCTATAGTGCAGTCTGACTGTGCTGTCTGCTGGTGACTGGCAGACAGTGGTGTGAGGCAGTTGGGGTTTTCCAGAGCTAACCCCATCATTTCTGCTGGTCTTCCACTGCCCCAGCCACAGGTATGGCTCTAGCCCACCAACCCTGGAGGGCTGTCACATACCAGCAGGATGGAGATTGCTTCAGAGGGTCTGGGGCATCCGTTCCTTACCTATAAAAAGGGTGATGTGAGCCCTTTGGGGTATGAGGTGTATACCACTTTGAACTATCAAGGCACTGCTACACAAACCTCATGCAAGTTTGGAAACTCCTCTACCCTGATGCAAGTTTGGAAACTCCTCTACTCCTTTACCATGTCAGCCCGACCCTAACACAGGGTACATACTAATCTGGGTGGTGTCTGGTCCCAGAGGGCCACATGTGACTGCAGGATACAGATGGACACCAAATTACTTTCAGCTGCACTGCAAGGAACACCTGTCACACACTGGCAGTGATGGGAATGTACAGCAGGGTCTATCTCTAGGACTACATGTACTGCAGACCTAGTACTGGGCACCCATCCTATCCCTCAGAAAGAACACAGAACCTGCACAATGGCATGGTCTGTAGCTACTCTGTGCCAGTATCACGCACTGTCAGTTCGTCTTTCTAAGCTGAGGTACCGGAGAGGTGCAGACCCCATTTGCTGATCAGCTGTAGACAGCTATTCAGCATGTGCATTGCATCATGGGTACTGGTGGTGTTACCCTATCCTGGCACTCAGAGCAGACAGTTTGTGCGGTGACCTGCAGTCCTTCTGTACCCAGCCATTGCTGTGACATACACCATAGAGGTATAGCCTACTGGTTAATAAAATGCCATTCTTGGCAGTGTTCATGGGTTCAATTCCTCATTGTTCCCTCCTCTCATGCCTGCCCTACTCAAATAGTGTGCATGCCTGTAACAGTCATATTTTTGCAGATTTGTGCTGCCAGCCCATAATACCCTCACAACAATTGCCAACTTTCCCTCGGTCCGTCTATCTGCGTCTGTCAGCTGTGTAGAGTCCTGTCTGCCTGTGCAGGCTGTCACCCCATATCCTGAACTGCTACCCTTTCCTGCATTGCACCTCTTCATGCTTGTCTCACCTGTGCCTGATCTGCATGGCACCACCACTCCTCTGTTCACCCATCATTGTAACTATCCTGCCACCTCTGCCTCCACTAGGGGACACGTATTCCCATCGTCTGCCACCCACTGTCTTTCCAGTACTTTAAATTGCCAACACCCTGTGCTGTGGTACAGTTGCCCCCACCATGTTTATCATCAGTACTGGCAGCCATATGGGATGCCCACAGATATGGCAGGTCCAGCAGCTCCCGGCTCTCCCTCCTTCACTCACATGTTCATTGCCTTTCCTGAGTGCTCTATCTAGAGTTAGGGCTACATCTGTCTCTGTTCCTCACAGGTCATGCATCTCATCCTGCAGCACCTTGCAGCCCTTAGGCCACAATAACCTAGGGCGCCATAACCTTTTTAGGCCACCGTAACCTATGGTTCCTAACCCAGGGTGCCCTCTAAGGTGCCCTGCCCAGGGGTGCCTAATACGGCGCATAGCCTAAGGAGCCCTACTGTATAGGGCACCTTACAATGCGCCTTATGAGGCACCTTTTTTTTTTTAAAAAAAAATTTTATTTATGCATTTTCAACATTACAAAGAAATAAATGTTACATCACAATAGTCATATCATTAGACAATCCAAAGAAAATAAACAAAACCAAAGACTCTAGTCCACATCAAGGAGGTGCTTACATTAACAAATTAGTAATAAATCTGGGTGGTTGCTGTACAAAATAATAACCAAACTCCTTTGACTTATCGATGAACCCAGAAAAGAGAAATTAACAGGAAATAAAAGAAGATTAAGTCCTGCTATCCAAAAAGGCGGTTAGCTCATCAACTACAGAAAAGATATATCTCTTCCCCTGGTATACAATATGACATTTACAGGGAAATTTCAAGTAAAATAACATACCCAAAGCCAAAACCCGAGATCTAAGCTGTAAAAAGGATTTACGTCGTTTTTGAGTCTCCCTGGAAACATCTGGGAATAGTTGAACAGTTTGACCACAAAATTTTTCTTTGGAGAGAAAAGTGGTTGACCAGGAGTCTACTGTGTTATTACAGAAGAATTTTGTTGAGAAGTTATCATTGGATTCCCTATTATTGCATCGGCAAGATAAGTTTTTGGAAAATGTTGTGAGATCTCGTAATCTCCGATTTTCAAATTTTCCAAAGACTCATTTCTTGTCTCCAATTATATTGTTGCGTAAATATTTCAAGGAGATTCTATCACTGTCTGATTCTGATGGAATTCTTTTGTCTAAGCTCTATTATGTTCCTCAGGTTATTGACCATCGGAATGGGGTCAGCCAGAGCGGTTGCCCCCATCTCCCCTTAACATTTCTGAATTTATTGAATCAGACAATGATGTTATTCCCTCTAGAGCCACTCTTTTGGTTAGTTTTACATTAGAGATGGATAAGGATAGGGTCTTCAGAGCTTATTTTCCTAAAAAGAATGAAATTTTTTTTTATGAGGCACCTTATAAGGAACCTTACTTATACAGCACCTTGCAAGGCACCTAACAATGCGCCCTACAAGGCGCCTTGTAATGTGCCTTACAAGACGCCTTGTAATGTGCCTTACAAGACGCCTTGTAATGTGCCTTGCAAGACGCCTTGTAATGTGCCTTGCAAGGTGCCTTGTAAGGTGCCTTATGAGGCGCCTTGTAGCGCGTTAGTTTGTAACATGCGTTAGCTGAATCGGCTTGCTGTAACGATACACTACCCATGCCTTTATATGGGCATCTGTACCTTTACCGCGGAACCTAACGCGAATGACATTACCGCAGTTTAGTAAACATACCCCTTAGGGTAAGAACAAACCAAACTAAGGGGTATGTTTACTAAACCGTCTTAACGTGCGCCCGGCGAGAGTGTGCAGGCTGCCATAAAAGGAGTGGGCATTGCAGTCTTAAAGTAGCAAAACGGGATTATCGTGCAATAATGCGCGCTGCTGCGCACATTATCGGGCGAAGCGCCACTAAGCGCGTTAACGCGCGGTACTCCTAAGTAGGTGCCCAGACATGCAAACACAGAAACGGAGGTGTAGCACAATGGGTAATACACTGACTGATGATACAGGGGTCATGAGTTCGATCCCCCAGTGTGCCTAATGCATAAGGCTGGCTGAGGCATCAGCTTTGACATGTAAGTATTGTTTCTTGAGGCATTTTAATTGTATTTTAATTATTGCTGCCAGCAAACATATCCTCACATGCCGTAACCTAAGGTGCCGCATAAGGCACCCTATAAGGCACTCCATAGAGCACATTATAAAGTGCACTGTCCGCCACGGCACCCTATAATGTCCCCTATAGGGCACCCTATAAGGCGCTCCATAGGACACCTTATAAGGCACCTTATATGGACTGTAACCATAAGGTGCCTCAGAAGGAGCTTTATAGGGCACCCTATAAAGCGCCTTCTGAGGCACCTTATGGTTACAGTACTCTGAGGGTGTTTCTGCTGGCAACAGTAATGCACATTAAAAATAGACAATGCTTTGGACAGCCCTATCAAACAACCCCACTGTGGGTTTGAACCCATGATCTCTGGCTCCACAGGCAGTGAAGTAACCAATGGGCTACAGCTCTAGAGATGCTAACAAACCCCTGGCTGGCTGCAGAAGGACTGCACGGCACCACACAGACAGTTTGCTGTGATCACCAGGATAGGGTTAACCCACCCGTATCCATGATGCACTGCACATGCAAATCAGCAGTCTACGGATGATCACAAGATGGGGTATGCACCCCCACAGCACCTCGGCCGGGTAGGGGGAACTGACCGTATGTGTTACTGGCACAGAGTAGCTACACACCGTCACATTGTGCGGGTACTGTGCTCACCCTGAGGGTGAGGTGGGGCGCCCAGCACCAGGTCCACAGCACCTTCCATGGCAGAAATAGGCCATGCTGCAGGTCACCAGCAGTGCTAGTGTGTGAGATAGGCAGTTCCTGCTGACACACCTTGGATACATCTCTATTTCTCAGTCAGGTTTAGCCCTTATGGACCCATAGGCAGATTATGTACCACCACCCAACCCACCCTCTGGGGCTGGGGGGGAAACAGGGTCTCCCACCAACAGATCCACATTCTACCTCCCTGCAATGGTGGCAGTGGAGGGGACCATCAACCCCAGTCCTGCTGGGGATCACATACTCTACAGGGCAGTTAATGCAGCTCTGTACACATCCATAAAGCAATAGCAGACAGCCATTAGGCCTGGAAATGCCCAGCTGTGCTCCACCACTATCTGATATTCTCCTGCAGCAAGCCTCCCGCCACTGCACCCTGCAAGGTGTTTCAGCAAGACACATACTAGCTGCAGACAGTCTGCTAGCTAGTCCATAGTGCATGTTCCTGGTGGAGATGCATGCACCCAGAACTGGGATGTCAGCATACACACTAAGCAGATAAATCAGTGATTGGGCCCCAAAAGGGAACCCAGAAATATCACATGAGAGAAATACTAAATAGCACTATGGGGGAACCTAGCCATGCCGTGGTCACTGCTCAGTCAGGGTGAGAGTGATCTCCCAGCAGAACATGCTGTGGCCACCCTGTCTGTGCAGGTGGTGGCTGGGCACTACAATGTCCCAGCCATTGCCCTATGCCCTGTACAGATGCATCCTGTCCAGGCCACCCTGTCCGGGCTATTCCCATGGTACCTTGCTCCTCATTATGCACATTGGCAGGCCAATATTGGCAACAGTGCTGGCAGTGTGGGCTGTGGAGGGTGTTTGCAGCCACCACACACTGGATAGACAGACACACACTCCCACACCTATGCCAGCATTGTACAACTATAGAGGTGTTTGGCAGCCCTGGCCACCCCTCCAGTCCTGGGCACAGTACAGGCATGGCTATGGTACGCAATACTGTTGGGGTCACTCCCCAGGGTGGTAAACACTGTCAGACACAAGACCTGTAGCACACTCCACAGACATCAGAAAGGTTGCCATGATGCAGCTCAATCAGAAAATTGTACTTAATTTTGGAATTGCTATCTGCCAGTAATCAGCAACCTTTTGATAGCTGTGTACCGTATTCCCAGGTTTAGGATGGCATTGCTAAGGTATGCAAGTGCTAGTATTGGGAGATGCACGCAGGGCCCAATGTCCTGCCTCTCCAGGAGGCATTGGATAATGGAGCTCGTGGGTGCGGGTGTGTCTGCCCTTGTTGGCTGCTGCTTTACAGCAGAGGTTCCCAACTCCAGTGCCAAACACTGTTCAGGTTTTCATGCTGTCCCTCATGAATATGCATGAGATACATCTGCATACCATGGGGGCGGCACATAGAAATGCAGCACAGGCATCTTTATTAGAGGCAGCATGGAACCTGAATGGTGTTTGGCCCTCCAGGACTGCAGTTGGGAGACTCTGCTCTAGGGTATGCGCATGTTTATGGTGTCTGTGCCCTGTAGGGTGAAATGTAGGTGTTTTGGGCATGTTTACGTCATCTGCAATAAAGGTTCTGTCTGTACTGGCACGTTTTAGTAGTGGGTAAAGTATGGGGACTGGGTTGGCAGGAACCACAGCTGGGACTTGAACCTGTGACCTTCTGCTTCTGAACACACTGGCTTTGTGCACTGCACCGCTGTGTTGCCACAGAGACAGTGCATTCCCTGGTGATGCCATGACTGTTTGTCAGACAGGGCCTGTCTGTTGCAGTGCATGGCACCCACCTACACAGGGCTAGGCCACGGTCTGCTCTGGGCAGCTGCCACTGCCCCCTCCACCACCAGTATCCCTCTGCCACCATGCTGACATGCCCTTCTTCTGGTGGTGCTGGTGGAGCGCAGTCTCAGGCTATCCACTGTGCGGGTAGGCGGCTGCCTATGGTGCAGGTTCTGGGGTAGGGGTGCATGCATAGCTGTCCACGCTTCCCCCCAGCACCGCATGCCAATGTTCCGTGCCCTTCAGGGTACCTTCTGGGTACTCTCCCCTGTGACACTGTGGGAAGCACACTCGTGCCCATGTTGGGCCCTCAGAAGTTGCTGTCTGGCTGCTCTACTGTTTCAGCATTCCTATGGGCCAGCTAGGTATCACCCTAGTCCGTACTGTGGGCCAGCTGCACCGCAGCATGTGCCGCCTGCAGCCCTCTGTGTCCCCTTTTCCAGCATCTGTCCAGTTGCCCGTTCCTACATGCCCGTCCTGCTGTTGTGGAACATGTGCACGCCATAGGAAACCTGGCCGATGGAGTCGGAAACCCTGCTCAGCGCAATTACACTGTGGGCTCATTCACCTTGTATGCGGACTGAGCATAGACCCTTCCAAAATTCATATCTTTTTTTTTTTGAGCTTTCTTGGGAGTGTTTTTTGATGTTTCCCATTGATATCACTATTGGCCAGCTTGGTTATTTTATTTTTACATTTTCTTCTGTACATTTTCAAGGTTTATTTGCCCTTTTGTTCCATGCACATGTATCACACTTATCACTTTTTCGTAGGTTTCCCTGGTTTTGCTGTACATTGCTGACGGAAATGGTTTCTTTTCCCTTTAAATCTGCTCTAACGCCAGGGTTTTACTGGCGTTAGTTTTGAGCCTCGGATTTCACAGCGTTAGTGTGCAGGGAGCCTCTCCCCTCCCACTCTCCACCCATTGACCCCCTCCTCTCCGCCCCTGGGGAGCCTTCCTCCGCCCTCCGGGAGCCTTTCCCCACTTTCAGTGCTCGTTTGCGCCGCAGCGTGTGTTATCGCGCGATAAGGTACCTGTGCGCCCTGTAACATTACAGAGCGCACGTTAAGATGGTTTAGTAAACATACCCCTAAGGTTCCACAAGGCAAGGTTCCACATTAGGAATCAACACTCAGGAAAAGGTTCTTGGCATCATTGTGGATAATATGTTGAAACCATCTGCCCAATATGCAGAGGCAAATAAACCATATAGAATGCTAAGAATCATAAGAAAATGAATGAAGAATAAAACCAAGAATATTATAATACCACAATATTGCTCCATGATGTGATGCACCTTAAATATTTTGTGAAGTTCTGGTCACCAAATCTTAAAAACAATGTAGCGGAATTAAAAAAGATACAGAGAAGAACAGCCAAAATAATAAAAGGTATGGAAGGATACCTCTATGAGGAAAGTCTTAATTGGTTAGGCTCCTCAGCTCAGAAAAGAGGCAGCTGAGGGGAGATATTATAAAGGTCTATAAAATAATGAGTGGAGTGGAACAGGTAAATGTGGATCAATTGTTTACTCCTTCAAAAAGTATACTTGGGGATATGCAATAAGGCCACAATGTTGCACATTTAAAATTAATCATAGAAAATATTTTTTTACTCAAAGCATAATCAAGCTCTGGAATTTGTTGCTGGAAGATGTAGTAAAAACTGTTAGTATAGATGGGGTTAAAAGAAGTTTGAACCCGTTCCTGGAGGAAAAATCCATAAACAATTGTTAAAGTGGACTGGGGAAATGAACTCCTTACCCCTGGGTTAAGCAGCATATAATCTGTCTACCTTTTGGAAACCTGACTTGTACTTGTGATCTGGATTGGCCACTGTTAGCAACAGGATACTGGGCGTTATGGGCCTTTGGTCTGACCCAGTATGGCATATCATATGTTCTTATATAGGGTCAATCTCCCAAATAAGGACAATCACTCCTTATTTGGAAGTCTGACCCCTAGTAGTAGTACTATGAGACTACTGCTAGAGTTCATAGCTGCTGTTTTGATCCTGGGTGGCAATGGAGTGGGAGCAGGGAACTCTTGACTACCAGGGAACTTTTAGCATGCACTAATATACTGTATGCTTGCTGTCAGTGCTGACCGTGCCCTTTCTCCATCCATAAACCACGCCATTCCCACCCAACCCACGCTAATGATTCAGCAGGGATTTTTACCATATTGATAGGTTTTAGCACATGGTTGCTATTAGCACAGATCCACGCTAAGGTTTAGCATGCATGAAATCCATGTTAACTTCTTAGTCTACTTCCGTAAACATCCCTATGTGTCTTTATAAATTAAAGCTATAATAGGCACATTCCTGCACACTTAATCTAGGAGCCTTGTTTTAAAATTGCCCCAATATTGTCAATAGAATCTTTTGAGTTGATGATGCAATGCCAATTTGTTCATGTTTATGTTTATGCAATTTCTTGATATACCGCACAGGCTGAAGGGCGCGTCATGCTAATATTCATTGTAAATAAATATAAAGTTTCAATACAAATGAAAATAAAAACACATTAGAGTGCGAATGGATGGAAGAGCCTCTCAGAGGTGGTAGTGATGACATATAGTGTAATCAAATTCTAGAAAGTATGGAATAAGCATCGTAGGTCCTTAGTAACAGAGCTATAAAAGGTAAACCAGAGATCACGTGATCTCTGTAGTATTGCCACAAGAAGAAAGTTGGTCGGACATGATGGGATTTATGGTCTTTGTTTGCCATTTTGTTTCTATAAGGTTGAGTAGGTTATAGTAGATGCATAACTAAGTAAAAAGGCGCGGGCAGGGTCCCGGCGCCTGCCCGTAACCGGGTGCTCTGCCCGGCGCGGGACCCTGCTCGTGCACGGCGGCGGCTGGGCCGTGCACGGGGCGCATTCTTTGAATTGATTGGCTCCGCTGGAGAAGAAGCAAGCCAGCGGAGCCAATCGGAGGGCAGGCGACCCATGTGCTCCGGAGTGCGTTATCGCGTCGGAGCACAGGTCGTCTGGCGGGAGGCTCGGCTCCCCACCCGCCAACCCAGCCTTTTTGGGATGGGGCTGGAGTCGGGGTGTCGCAGCTGGGGGGGGGGCGAGGCGGGATCCCGGAGGTTTCCGGGGTCCGGGGCCTTTGGCGACTCGGGGACGAGGGCGGGGTGCCCTCGGCCCGGACTGCCCCTGGAAGACTTTTGCTAGTAATATGGCGAAGTCGGATAGGGGTAGTCGGAACGTTGCCGGTGGTGTGAGCTTGGCTAGAGCGGAAGCAAGGTCGCTTTGCTAGTAGCATGGCTGGTGACGCAATGCTCCGCTGGTGGGGGGGGGGGGGGGGGGGGGTTTGAGATCATTGTTACTGTTGTGTTTTGAAATTTGATAAAATAAAGCTGCGACCAGTTGTCACCATACTTGGAGTCTGTGTGTAATCTGTGAAAATGAAATGGGGAATGTCTAGAAAAGGGGGTGCGGGTTGAAAGGGGGAGCTAAGGGTTGAAAAGAAAGGAGGGAGCGCCGGGTCTGACTACCCGGTTACTGCATTCTGCATTAGCAAATATGTTGTTAATACACATGAATGAACATTTCTCCAAGTTAACTGCATGATTGCATTTTCCAAAGTGCTGGAAATGTCTCAAACAATTTACAGAGAGGCTTTGCATCTCATATGTCTTAACTTTGGCTGTTAACATATGTTAGGTACAAACCTTAGTGAACCTTGGTAAATAGGCCCTTATAATGCAAAACTTATAGCAGCAAAATTAAGGTTTTGCTTTAAAGTTAAGCCACTGCTTTCCATATCATAGAACTTAATTTGTCCACTTAATTGACAAAGGGGGTCATTTTAAAAGTCTTATTTATGATTTAGACATCCAAATCACAGAGACGTCCTGGGACCATTTTGCATATGATTTTTAAAGATGTCTCTGGTATGGGGCCTTCCAAGTATGCAGGAGGTGTGGTGGTGGCACATCCGGGGAAGTGCAATGAACGTAGATGTCCTGGCTCAATTTCAGAAACATCAGGGAGAATCCCAACCCTGTCCATGTTTAGATCTCCTCCAGACACAAATAGACATCAGGAAAGTGCTTGTTTTAGCCTTAAATCATCCAGAGAAAATGGAGAGTTCAGTGACTCACCTAAGATCACAATAACGAGCACTGGGATTTAAACCCGGGACATCCTGCTCCTAACCCATTACTCCATTAGGCTATTAGACATCTCAATACTGAAATGTTATTATGGGGACGTCCCTGTAGATGTCCATATTAGGCACATCCATGTTTGTGAAATCATGCCTGTATGTGCATTGGCCTGTTTTTTGTTTCAGACATTCTGGCTTGGACATCCTAGATTGCACTTTGTAAAACTTCTTGTCATAAGATTTTACATTTATACTCGTATTTACTTGTGTTACAGTCTCATGTGATAGTAGCTCTGGACTCAAGGTTAGTACATTCTTTAATCAGGTACCTCTAGAATCTCTAGAAGCTCTGTAAAGTGCTATTCTGGACTTCAAATGTTTCTTGCTCAAATGCTATACTATATAGTAGGGATTCTGGAAACTAAAGTGGAGATCCAGAAGCAGTATATTGATGTTGTTTGAGAATGTGATCAAATTAGAAAAGGAAATTGAAGATCTGCATACATTTAAGGCTTCAATGGTCTAGAATAGTTACTCCTTTACTCCTTAATTCTCCCCCCCACCCCGACAACTGTCTGCTCGCTTTCCTTTCACTTCTCAGCTTCCCACCCTGTATAAATTGTAATTTCCCCTCTTCTTTTTTAACTTGTACTTTTGCCTCCTTTCTTTGCTGTCCTCTTACCCCTTTTTTTATTGTTTGTAAACTGCTGCGATAGCCTTGATTCTTAAGCGGTATAGCAAGCGCTCCAAATAAATAAATACATACAATGTTCAGAAGAGTCTCAGGATTAAGACTGAGAACAAAAGTGTTTCCTTTTGTGAAAGTCATTTTGGAACTGGAGTTGAACAGAAATTAAATGCATGACTTTGGGTAAATTCCTAGAGAATGACAGCTACATACAGCAAAATCTTTTACCTTCAATTACAAAATTCTTCTAAAAAAACACTTTTTCTGCCTCTGCATTTAGATTCTTCCTTGTGAAAAACTTCCTGACGCACTATCCTTGTGATTACTTTTGTATTTGAACAGGATACAGACTGGGTGATACATACGCACATTCATAATGTGGGGTCATGCATTTGGGCTGCAAAAATCCAAGGGAGTGGTACAGTATAGGGGGTAAAGTACTTCTGTCCAGAAAAGAAGTGTGGAACCTTGGAGTTGTTTATTTTGGATGACTTTAAGGTGACTAAAGAGATAGAAAAGGCAATGGCAAAAGCCAGAAGGATGCTGAGGTGCATAGGGAAAGGAATGGCCATCATGAAGAAGGAGGTGATAGTGCCTCTGTATGTCTTTGGTGAGACTTCATTTGGAGTACTGTATGTAGCTCAAACAAATCAAGCACCCAACACATCCCTCACACAACTAAGTTTTATCCTCACTGCATGTACAACACACACACTTTACCTGATTGCTTGCTGTGATACCACCTTGATTATTAAGATAAGGCGGTTTAGAAATACTGTTAAATAAATAAATAAATAAATGGAGACGACATCC
Source organism: Ichthyophis bannanicus (assembly GCA_033557465.1). NCBI lineage: Eukaryota > Metazoa > Chordata > Amphibia > Gymnophiona > Ichthyophiidae > Ichthyophis > Ichthyophis bannanicus. The sequence continues at coordinate 1,174,897,295 of CM066033.1, read as the reverse complement.
TCTGAAGGACATAGGTTGGAGTCAGTGCAGAAGATGTCTGCTATAATAATCAGTGATCTTCATCACAAGGCGCATGGGAACAGATACAAAGATCTCTGTATGTATACTTTGGAAGAAAGATGGGAGAGGGGAGATATGATAAGGACATTTAAACACCTCCATGGCATAAATGCACAGGAGGAGAGTCTCTTTCAGTTGAACAAAAGCTCTGAATGAGGAGTTATAAGATGAAGGTGAAATGGGATTGAGTCAAGAGTAATTTGAAGAAATATTTATTTATGGAAAGAGTAGTAGATGGATGGTATAGACAGTAGAGGTGGTATAGACAAGAACTGTATCTGAATTCAAGATACAAACAGAGAGGGACAAGCACAGAGGATCTCTGTGGGAAAAAAAGTGACTATAAAGCTTAGTAGTTGGTATGGAAGTTTTAGGACACATTCTGTGTTGGAATGTATCCTAAAACCTTGGGGCATATTTATTAATAAGTGGTAGCTTACACATCATAGTGTGCATAGATACGCACAATTCACATACACTTCCAGTTCCCATACAGACTCCATATAGTCCCCCTCATCTACCCACATAGCCACTACCTCTCTGCTGAGATACCCATGTAGTTAGTGTGAGTTCCATGCCACCTGCACACTAAGCTGCTGGGATAACTGTGAGTGTACTTAATAACATCCATTGAGGTGGTAGTTAGTTCACCCACGCTAAGTGCAATATTGATGGTTTGCATGGTTCAAGATGCCCATTCTAACTGCAGCACACACGCTCCACGCCTGGATTGCCCAGTCTCCTCCCCAACCCAAGCTAAGCAGTCAGCATAGGATTATTAGCATGACCGTGTATTTGACATATGGCAACAATTATTGTGGCACACTTGGTGTGTGGCTAAGCTCTGTGCTGTTACCGCAGTTTAGTATACATGCTAATTCCTTATGATATTTTGACAAAAAAAGGTTATTTATATTTTTTTATTTATTAACATTTCTTATATACCTCACTATTCGCCATCAGCGCGGTTTACATGGAACAGAAACATCCGACAAGTTCCGTATGTCTGGTCATTACAATTAACAGGATATGAAACTTGGAGAACAGGGTAAACTATATACATAAGAAGTGAATTGAGAAAGGATACTGTTTGGTGTTTTACATTGTTGGGGACGCCTGTTGTGAGGGCTTGCCTGGTTGGTACTGTTGCTGAGGTGCTCGCTATTCAAGTGGGACTGGGGTTCGGTGTTGTCAGTGAGATATTTGATGAAGAGGAAGTGTTTGAGGGCCTTCCTGAACTGGCTCAAGTCGGGGATTGCCCTGATATGTGCCGGTAAGGTATTCCATAGTCTTGGGGCGCAGAGTTGGAAAGCTCTGCTAGCTGTTGTTTTGGTGCATCTTGTCATTTCTTTTGGGATTGCTAGCATGTTGGACTCTGCGGTTCTTCTTGGTCTGTTAGGTGCAAGTGGTTGGATGAGTTCAGAAAGTGAGGAGGAGGAGAGTCCCTTGCCAGCTTTGAAGGTCATCAGCAAGGTCTTAAAACTGATCCTGGCCTGAATAGGGAGCCAGTGTAACTGTTTCAGGAGGGGTGTCACATGGTCTCTCCTGGATGCCCCCAAGAGGACCCGCGCAGCACTGTTCATAGCCAGTTGCAGGGGGTTCAAGGTGGATTGGGGGAGCCCTTGTAGTATGGAGTTTGCATAATCGAAATGGGGAATGATCAGGGCCTGGTAAATGGTGCGGAAATCCTCTAGATCGAGTAACGGGCGTAGGTGTCTGAGGGATCTGATCTTGAAGTAGATCATTCTTACGGTGTTGGCAATGTGTTTCTTCATGTCGAGATTTTGATCCAGCGTCACTCCAAGGTAGCGTATAGTGGGTTTGACTTGTAGTTCGGCATCATTTACCTTCACACAGTTGGGTGGTATGAAGTTCGGATTCCTCAAGATGAAAAGAATGAGTTAGAGATCCTTTACCATTTTGGAACTTATTTTCTCAAAATGTCACAGCAAGGTCTGCAAGAGCTGCTTTCTCTGAATGATTAAGGTCTCTGAGCAGAGAGAGCTAAAAGGATTAGTTTGGTTTTCCATCTTTCTTTTTTTTAATTTGTATCTTGCCAATTCAAGATTACAGCTATAAGTTTTTTAATTGCTGAGTTGCAGTTTTTTATTGACCTTCATAGCTCATTTTCCCATTGTTGTGTTTCTCTAACTCTTGTGGACATTGTTTTTTGGGGTGTTTTTGTCTACAATCTGAATTGTTTGTTTAAAATACAAATACTAATATGATACATCTACGGGTTTACAGCATTCTGCATCCTTAAAATACTCGTTGTAGTGCACAAATATATTTTACAATTTTCTTATTCTGTGCTGTGTAAATTCTCCAGTATATAAGTTGATTTACAAGCTCTCACTGGCAGGTTTGGGTCGATGACATCTTATAGATTTCTTTCCATTTGATAACGTTGATAGTGACAGGATTTCCACATAATAAAGTTAGTTCTTCTTCCCTTGGTATTCATTAGTCTTACTGAACTAATAAGAAATGGAAACAAGGCTTGCTTATTTTGGATTATCAAGTCCATTCAGCTGTAAAATCAAATCTGCAGTATTGACATATTAGAAATCTAATTGAAGTAGCAAATAAAAAAATGTTTTTTTTAATTGAAATTGTTCTCAGAATCTAAAACACATTTTTAAACAACATTTCAGTTATGCTTTTCTTGGACCATAGAGTACAGGGAAACATGTTTCAGCAAATTGTATGCTATCCACAGCAGATTTGATATTTGTCATTAATATATGGTTCAATATTTAGATATTTATCTCTTTCCAATTTCTTGATATTCTGCTTTCCACAAGTATCAAAGTGGTTTACAATAGTAAAAAAAAAAAAAAAATAGAGAGTAAGTGGAAGAAAAGGCGAGAGGTGACGAGAGACGGGTAGGTAGGGAGGGTCAAGAGTGAATCAAATTAGAAGGAATGTGTTTGAGGATAGGGGAAAGTATAGTGCAGCCAAGGGAAAAGAGAGAGTTTGGAAAAAGTATCATTGCACATCTGCTCACCAAATGTGTCAGTGAGAAAAACTATTTTGAGACCAGTCTAATTTTTTTTTATTTGCATTCGGTGTGGAGGTAGGTGAGTAAGGACCTCCAGAGCGGGAGCAAGAAAATAGAAAGCAGTATGTTATGTGGAGACATGATGGGCACGGTGCACTGGAGGATGGTATAGTTTGTGTTTGTGCTGTGACTGGGTGGAATGAGTGGAACAGGGAGTGAGGTAGGTGGAGAGAATGAGAATGTCGAACTTGATGCTGTGGATAACAGAGAGCCAATTATGTATACAATATCAGATGCAGCCAGGAGTTACTTACCTGATAATTAGCAATCCATAGGATATGCTTCATTTCCTATCTGTGTGGAAGGAAACAATATTTAGAAATAACACGGGCAAACATCACAGCTACAGGTATTTGGAAAAACTAAAATTTTGCATGTATGTAGTTCTGAAACATGAACAAATTATAGTAAGATAAGAAAAGGTGTTTAAGATAGCAATGCACTAATTTGGGATTCAATATCAAGATCTGAAAGCAGGACACATGGTGTGAGGCTCCTTTCTTTGAATAATGTGAGGCCAGCCACCGGACAGTGTTGGCCCATAACCGGTGCTGGGGAGGAAGGGTTCCTGTAACCAGGTGGAGGTGGGGGATAAGGGGGGATGTAAGTACATTGGAGATACAGTAGGTGGGCAGGCAGGGATGGGAACAAGGATAGGGATAAAAGGCAAAGAGCAAGAGAGAGTCCTTCCTTTTGGTCACGGCCATGAGAGAGAGGAAGCTGCTAGTGAAGAAGTCGGGAGGGAGAAGTCCAAGGCCATGAGAGAATGTATGCCAGAGCAGATGCCGGATCTCGTGGCTGAAGCTGGATCCTCTGCAGGATAAAGGTTTGGTGGCATAACCCTCCCATTCCCAGAACAGCGGCACAGTTGAGTGGTTGAGTGGGAGAGGCAGTGCAGCCTAGCCCAGCATCAGCATGCAGCGGGGACCCACGCGGCAACACAAAACTGTCAGGTCTTGCTTGGCTGCCGCGGCCATGCTCTCAAAACTGGGGTGGACAGAAGGGCAGCCACAGCCATATTTTTAAAAGTGGTGGCTTTAGAACAAGGATCTGGGGTATGTTTATGTTATGTTTATGTTTATTACATTTGATATACCGCTCAGGCCGAAAAGCATCAGAGCGGTTTACAATTCTACATTTATGTTACGGAAAATAAGAAAAGAACGCCATTTATAAGATAGGACAGAGTAGGAGAAACAGAGATAGACAAAGAGATAGCAAAGATAGGAGAAAAGAGAACAGCAGACTACCTTCACAAACTACCGGCATGACAAATAGACTGTGCTTTGTGGCTTTCTCCTGCTCCTCACCCCCTCCCTCTAAGAAGCACGATTGGCAGAATGAGAAGCCTGCTGTTGCTGTACAGAGAAGTGCAGCAGGATCGCAAACTTAACTGTGGAACCAGGGATTCCAGGGAGGATGGGGGGAGACTCGCAGAAGCTGTGGCAGTCCAACAATGCAGAGAGAGAGGCACCGAGGGGAGCTGGGGCTACCGGCACAAGAACAGAGCTCCCCGCATGGCAGCCATCTTTGGGACCTCTCTTCCAGCTACATCACTGCAGGGAGTGGATCCTCAGTGAGATCAGCAACACAGAGCAGAGCCTTAAAGGGACAGCAGCAGCAAGGCACCAGGACAAGCTGACAAGGAGAATGGAGAACAAATGCAAACCATCAAGAGAAAGAGCAAGAACTGCAATGGCAACACCCACAATCACACAGAGAAGAAACAGTGGAAGACGAGCATGACAGACCAAGAAAGCAAGAGGGCCAAGGTCTCGGAGGTGCAGCACACAGTACACAAGGGGAAGGTGAAGCACAACGTCAGGAGCAGTCATACGACAGTGGAGACTGATAACAGGAGCAGACGCCACAACAGAAGAGCAGTACATAGGCCCAAAGGGCCAGGTCATGGCATAATAGGCAGCTATGTGAACAGCCTTAATGCAGAGGATTCAGCACCATGGACTGGCGGCGAAGCTCAGGAGGAACCAGGGATTTGAGACCTGGTGAACAAGGTGAGAGTTATGGCTGCAGTCCATGGAATAGGACACATGCAGACTCTTATTAGTTCCCTCAAAGAATCACAGTGCACCCATCATGAGGAGAGGACAGCAGCATTCCTGATGCTGAGGGATACAAGAAGCAACCTCACAGCGCTACCCAGTGGAAAGAGGGGTGAATACGGAACATTCACATGTGACATGCAGGGCACTGTGGGGTTGCAAGCAGATGTGGGCAGCGCAGGAGGATTGGCTGGTGATGTACTGTAGGGTGAGAAAAGGAAAGAGAGCAAAGCTCATCCAAAGGGGTAGACATGAGGAAGGAAGGGGTTACGGCAGTGACACAAGTATGAGGGGGTGGAAGAACTGTTGAGGAGGGATGCAGGAGGGAACAGCCAGATATTATGGGGCTGTTGCAGAAGCTGGTTCAAATGGTAGTAAAAAATAATGCAGAGCAAAACCCATGAAAACACAGGCCTGCATGGGGGCTAGGGTTGCCAACTGGCTCCAGATGCGCCCGACAGGCTTGATCCAGTCCTGCGTTTACCCTATTGCATGCAGGGACTTGTAGTCTTGCTTTTCTTATGGAATGCAATGGAGAAATTAGAACTACATGTCCCTGCATGCAATGGAGTAAACCCAGGACTGGATCAAGCCTGTCGGGCGCATCTGGAGCCAGTTGGCAACCCTAATGGGGGCCAGAGCAACGACTCCATAAAGGCTGACCTTAGCAGCATTACACTGAGCACCCCTGAGGAGAGCATGCCAAAAATGGATAGGGACAGGGCAGTAGGTCCTCAGAAAGGGGATGATGTTTTCATGTCTGAAGCAAAGCCAGCAGAATATATTTGCCTCACCAGTTTAGTGGATTGCCATGAATCCATAGCCCAAAAGGACAAGATCTGGAAGGGTTAGTATGTAGACATATTCTCCTTACTGGTGAAATGGAGCGACATTAATTGTGATTGTATGAATTGCCGGGGCAAATGCAAGTTGGTTAGCAAAAAAGCGGATAGTATACTGAGAACATAGCAAACTGGTATGCTGCCTTTTTTATTTTAGCAAACATAATTAGCAAGAAGCACCCCGAGCAGTGCTGGGGCCTCTTCAAATGCAGGACGGGTGTACAGGGGGACCGCATAGCTGGACTACAATGAGCAGTTCCACAGGAACCTGTCAGGGAACAAGGAACTCAGTTGAAATAGGAAGGACGTTGACCTATGGATCAGATTGATGGCACAGGGCCAAAGGGGCAGAGCAGGCACAGCCAGTTAGATGCAGTAGCCAGGCAGAAACCGAGGGCCCCAGCAGCCCTTTTGGGGGGGGGGGAAGTAGGTTTGGTGTCTGGGACAATAGCGGGACACCACTGCTGATCCAGAGCACCCAAAGGGGATTTTGCAGATTATTCAATGGTGGTTCCTACAGATTTAACACCAGCTGAAAATATAGACACACTTTCTCTGCCGGTCCGTGGTGCTGAATCCTGTGCATTAAGGGAGGAGTGGCCTAGTGGATGGGGCAAGTTGCCTCAGGCTGGAGGGCTGGGAGTTCATATCTCACTGGAGGACAGCAACCTTGGGCCAGATGGACTGGGGTTTCTAGTCCCACAGGCGCTCCTTGTGGCCTTGGGCAAGCCACTTAACTCTCAATTGCCTCAGGTACAAAATGTAGATTGTGAACCCTTTGGGAACAAGGGCAATGTATACCATACCTGAATGTACACCGCTCTGATCCAGTGAAAAGTGGTATATAAGCATTGCTAAATAAATAAATAATAAATGTGGCAAAGGCACCTAAAAACCAAATGCCGGAATAGCTAGGGAGGGAAGCCTTATCATTTTTGATAAGAAGGGTGTTTTTGGGCGGGCTGCTATGCCAATAAGGATTGGGGCACTACAGCGGAATATTTGGGGTTATGATAAGCAGTAGGTTGATTGGCTAATTCGGGATTTTATGGGCGTTTTTTTCATACCTTATAGTGGCCACTGTGGGCAGCTGGCAACTTAAAGTCAGAATTGGAGATGAGGGGGTTGGTGCAAAATATAATTGACAAAGAACAGTACTGGGAAGGGTAGCCAGGCCTTTTGGGCACAGGCCCATGCCCAACCTGAAAATCTCACCATTGGGCCTGGCCCCGAAAAAGGAGCTGGGGGAATATCGGCTCATCCATCACCTGTCTTACCCAGACAGAAATTCAGTTAATGACCATTTCATTCAATCAGTGTGTTCAGTTAAGTACACCTTGGTAGATCAGGCCCTAGATCTAATGAGGAACCATGTGAAAGGGGCATGGTTGGCAAACACAGATATCAAAGCAGCCTTCCGGCTAATTCTGATACTTGAGGATAGGTTCCATCTGCTTGGGTTCTGGTTTAGCTGCTACTACTACTTTGACAAATGCCTCCAGATGTGATACTCATCGTCGTGCACATAGTTTGAGGAGTTTAGCACAGCCATACAGTGATAGTCTAAATGGAAATCGACAAGGAAAAAATGATCCATTACCTGGATGATTTCTTGCTGAACAAAAGCAATCAACAGGCCTGCCAGAGGGACTTAGGGATTTTCCAGTGCAGGGCCATGGAACTGGGTGTTCTACTGGCAAAAAACAAGACAGAGAGGCCCCCCCAATGCTTGTTCTTCCTGGGTATCAAAATCAGCACACTTGAAATGGTGACCAGGCTCTCAGCCAAAAAGGAAATGGCTTTGAAGGAAGCGGTACAGGTGATAGTGTCAGCTAAGAATGCCACTCTGAGATAAATGCAGTCCTTAACGGAACTTATCATGCCTATGGGTAGAATATTCATAAAATGGATAGCTGACTTCTCCATAGGGGTGTGTAAGAGCTACTACTTTATCAGGGTTAGTGCTACCATCAGGAGGGACCTGGCCATATGGCAGGATTTCCTCATAACATACAATGGCAGGAACATCTGGAGAGACAGACTCACCAGCAACAGGGAGATGGAATTATTCATGGATGCGGTAGGCAGCATTGGTTTCAGCTTCTATTTCAAGGGGCAGTAGTACCATGAGAAATGGCCAGTTAAGTGGCACAAGCAGGGTATAACTAAGGATAATCCATTACTCGAGATGTTCACAATAGTGGTACCTCTGCATTATGGAAGCCCAATTTTGCTAATAAAAGAATAATCTTTCAGTCAGACAATGCCACCATCGTGTATGCAATAAATAAGTAGCTTTCCATGGTGGGAAGAGTAATGAGGCTGATTAGGAGAATGGTGTTACTGAGTTTGGAGTTAAACATGTTCATCACAGCTAGCCATGTGCCAGGTGAGTTTAACAAGATTGATGATGCTCTTTCTCATTTTCAGCTGCATCGGTTCAGGTTACATGCCCTAACAGTAACGTGTATGCCTGTGGAACTGTGGAGCACTGGGTGGTAAGAGCCAGCAGATTGTTGAGTAGCTCCCTGTCAAGGAACCCCTGGAAGTCATCTGGGCAAGCTTGGGCCAGGCAATGAGGTTTCAACCCAGAATGTGAGGTAACCCTGAAGCAGTTGCTGGAATTTATAATTTCTAAACAACTGCTGGAATTTAGGATGAAAGGGCAATGTTTCAGACATGCTATACTGATGCTAGCTGGTGTGGTATTCTTTTTGAAGCTCGAGGGAAAGTGTGATTCAGTGAAGGAATTTAGTGTTAAGAAAGTAATGGAAGGCTGGGCGAGGGAGACCCCAGAAGGTGACTCTTGGCGCGAAGAGAAGGTCAGACTGCATGCCTCCCCCACCGTGGCCTGATCAGCATCGGGGAGTAGAGTGGGAAGGATTGCTCCTCCCTGATCAGCCCCCCAAGGCCCATCTGGCCCCAGCACCAGCACCAGCATTCAAATCACAAGGCACCTCTCAGCGTGCCCGTGCCAGCGGGCCCATGCCTGAGGGCCCTTTGGCGTGGCTCTTAGGTGTGGACCATAAGCAGGGAGGAGTGGTCTAGTGGTTAGGACAAGGTACTTCAGGCCGGAGGGCCGGGGGTTCAAGTCCCACCTGGGGACAGCAATCTCAGGCCAGAGGGACTGGGATTTCTAGTCCTATAGGCACTCCTTGTGGTCTTGGGCAAGCCACTTAACCCTCCATTGCCCATGTTCCCTGTAAGTATTAGCGTATGTGTCTCATATCCCCTCGTGTTAAATGTATCCCCCAATTGACCGCTTTGACCCGGTAAAAAGCGGGATATAAATACAGCTAAATAAATAAATAAAATAAATAAGCACCAAAAAATACCCAATCTAACTCCACAAAATGCTACAAAACATGAAGATACAAAATAAAAGAAGAACCCACACACAACACAAGAGTCGCTTATCAAACAACTTGAGTAATCCAGCCGTAAATAGAAAAGCTACCAACGAAACACTGGATTGTATACTCTGGAGAAACTACGCCGCCTTCAACAAAACTAGGAGACAACAATTATCAGCCTTCAAAAGGTACCAAATACGTTTTACATACATATCAACAAATTTAGCCTCCAGCTTCTCACAGTTAAAAACTGCAAATATTCCTAACCATCATTCAATTAGATAGCCTACAAACTTAAACATCTTCCCTTCAAAGGGCTATAGTAGTAATCTAAGAAAGAAGAATCACAAGAAGAGAAGCTATCTCTGATTGAATTTATATACACAAAAGGATAAAAAAAAAAGAAACCCCTGCACTCAATAATGACCCTTGCTATACTAATAGCACTGTCTCTATTCACCACGTCTCAAGCCTTATCACCGGCTATCCTATACCGGTCATACACACATAACCACCGAAGCAAGAGCGTGTGACCCATCAAAACAGAGCGCAAACAATGCCTCATTCAAATCAATATAAGCAAAGCAAATAATACTAAATTCACGCTCAACAGATACACCCAATTTAAAATGCGCACTCATTAATCCACGCTTCATCAGGAACAAAATACCTCTAATAACAGACTACATTACAGATAACAACCTGGACATCCTATTTATTACCAAATCATGGCTCACAACAAACGACACAGTGTTGATCAAACAACTAAAACCTGCAGGATACGACATCTTAAACCATAAAAGACCTAACAAAAGGGGAGGAGGGGTAATCATACTAGCAAAAAAAGAATTACAACTTTCAAAAGTTCCAATCAAAATCTCTCAAACCATAGATGTCCTCCTAGTTGAAAATTCAAGTATGAATCTCTGCCTAATCTACAGACCCCCATCATTGAAAGGAGAAGAGCTTGCTAACATCACAGATTACCTGCAGCAGAATCACTCCTAACAAAAACATAGTCATTCTAGGAGACCTAAATCTACCATCTACCACAACTCATCAAACACAAGGTTTTATAGAAACAATGAATGCATTGGGCTTTAAGCAAACAGTGCAAAAACCTACACACACTAAAGGCAATATGTTGGATCTCATTTTCCTCCCATAGGACTCTCCAAGTGAAATACTCAATAAAAAATTATTGATCCAACAAATGCTTTGGTCCGACCATTACTCAATCAAATTCAACATACCATCCCTATCCAGTAAATCTATTACAAATCAAGTCATCATCGGGGGCGGAGTCTGCCGTAGACGAAAATGGCCGCTTAGATCGAAGCTCCCTCTCAACACTATAGAATCCGGAGCTGATTAGGGCAGCGGATATCCCTGGGAATACAAAATAGTGATAGAGGAGACTGCGGAGAGATGTCCACTTTAAAACCGGCCAGACTAGACTTTCAGCAAGCTTCGGGGCAGTCAAATAAGCGTGCAAAACAGGAGCTCACCTCCCCTCAAAAAATGGCACCCGATAAAGTCACGATGGAAGGAGTGCGGGAGATCTTACAAGAATTGCGGTCCGTGAAAGAAATAGTCACCACAAACTCCGGAACGCTAACGCAGGTTCAAGAAGACTTACATGAGGTGAGAGAGCGACTGGGAGACCTGACCAAGTGCTTAGACGACGTGGAGGCGGAGGTGGACAGGCAGTCCTCAGTACTGGCGCAGATAGGCCCGCTGGCTAAGAGGGTCGCAGCTCTCGAAGTGCACATGGAAGATCAGTCGAACCGAGCCAGGAGAAGTAATATTCGCCTCTTGGGAATTCCAGAGGGCCGGGAGGGGTCTGACCCAATTACTTACCTAGAGAAATTCATACCAGAGATCCTCGGAATTACCTTTGAGCGGCCCTTGGAACTGGAGCGTGCACATCGAGTCCCATCGCACCCATCTCCTCATACCCCGCGGCCTCGTCCATTTGTAATGAAAGTGCTTCGATACCAACACGTCTTACAGATTATGCAGGCGGCGAAGCGGAAACAACACTTTCAGCAAGACGGGCAGAGAATCTCCTTCTTTCCGGACCTCAGTAAGCAGACAGTCCAGCATCGGAAGGATCTTTTGGCCTGCCGGCCTATGTTGCAGCAGCTCCAGGCACGGTTTGGACTTTTTTACCCAGCTAGTATGAGGGTGACCCTGGACAATAATACCCACACCTTTACGGATGGTCACACACTCCGCGCCTTTCTGCAGGATCGAGTTTCGATGGATGTGGGGTCCTGAGAGACAGTGTAGACTCTGAGGGGTTGGCTGTAGAATCAGAACGCTACTGGTAGTAAGTAGCGTTTCTGAGGGAGATAACTACCTTATTCTCCAGCTCTCATATCTCGAAATTGTTGGTATGGGTGAAAGTTGGGTTGTTAGAAGTAATTATGTTAGTATGTAATCTTTGTATGAAACTTATATACTACTGCTGTACATGTTGTGTGATATGGGATTCCAGCTGCCTAATCCAGCTCGGTGAAGGGGGCTGGTTTGTCCCTTTCTTTTCTTTCTTTTTCACTTAGTGTTGGGAGGGGGTTGGCTGGGCCAAGATGGACGGTTGGGGCCCCACCGGGCAAGTTATACTAGTTTATGGTGCAATGCCGGCAGATTGTATGATCTCAGATTTAAGAAATATTGTTTCCCTTTTCCTGGGGCAGTTGACCGTGAATGTCATCCTCCTATATCCCAATAAGGCCCAGTATGGCTAACAGTCGAGTGCGGGTATTGTCCCTAAATGTCAAAGGCATCTCCAACCCTGCTAAGAGGAAGAAAATTCTAACTTATTGCAAGCATCAAAACGCAGATGTTATATACCTACAGGAGACCCATCTGTCCCTCTCTGAGTCCTACAAAGCAGCGGACAGGTCGTACCAGAATATCCTCTCCGCACCGGCCCTTAACAGGAAAGGAGGGGTCATCATCCTAGCTAAGAAAGCCCTTCCATTAATGGTGCAGGAGACCAAGATTGACCCAGCAGGGCGATGGGCCAGGGTGACAGCGCGGCTCAATGGAGAACCCTACACTTTCATGACGATATATGGTCCCAACACGGACGACCCACAATTCTTCATCCAGGTCATCCAGGAGCTCTTAAGTACTGGGCCATCGCAAATTATTCTGGGGGGCGACTTTAACCTTATACCTGATCCTCTCCTGGATAGAACTCCATATAAGCCGCAACACAAACCGCAGTCATCTCAGGAGCTCATGAATATGAAGGAATTGCTTGGGCTATTAGACCCCTGGCGACTCTTCTCTCCTAATGGCAAGGAATACTCCTTTTATTCTCTACCTCACAACTCACAAACCCGCATAGATTACTTCCTAACTTCTAAGACGCTGCTGCCTAAGATTGAATGCGCAAGTATGCTCCCTAGAACAGTTTCTGATCACTCAGCGGTTTTCATCGATCTCAGCTTGGGCCCTGAAAGAAAGTTCCAAGGGCGGTTCTTTTTTGAGAACTCATGGCTAGCAGAGGAAGACTTTCGCATCGGCATGAAGGAAGCCATAACAGAATACTTTGCAATCAACAGACATGGGGAGACCTCCACGTGGGCTTGGTGGGAGGCCTTCAAGGCTAATGCCCGTGGACATATGACGTCCTACAAGATCCGGAAATGCAAAGTGGAGGCAATGAGAAGGGCAGAACTAGAGGTGGACATCCGAGCGGGTGAGCGGCTCCTGGCCCGGCGGGCAGATCCGACAGTCCTTGTCCGATTGCAGAGGCTCCGGGCCCAATACAATGCTCTCTTGCAAGCTGAAGTCATGGAATCTCTTAAAATGCAGCAGGGGAGGTGTTATCATGATAGCAACCGAGCGAGCTCTATGCTTGCGAACACGTTAAAAACGAAACGCGTGGTGACCCGGATTGCCGGATTAAAAGACCCAGCAGGAGTGCTCAAAGTTTCAGATGAGGAGATCCTAGCGCTCTGTGAAGTTTTCTATTCTAAATTATATCAATCTGAAGTCTCATGCTCCGAGTCCGCGTTCTTCACTTTTGTCTCCTCAGTTGCGGGTCCCCAGCTCATGAAACAACAGCAGCAACTCCTTGCTGCAGCGATCACCTGTAAAGAGATACGTACTGCCCTCAAGCAGCTGGCCAAAGGTAAAGCGAGTGGTCCTGATGGGCTACCGGTAGAATTTTATGAGGTGTTTTCCGACCACCTGGTACCAGAGCTACTGTTTTACTATGAGGGGGTGAGGGAAGAATGCCCCGCTGTAGGAGCACTGGCAGCAGCGACGATAGTGATACATCCCAAGCCGGGGAGAGATCCGGAGAAAGTGGAGAATTACAGACCTATCTCCCTATTGAATGCCGATTACAAAGTATACGCCAAAATCCTAGCTAATCGATTGTCCAAGGTCCTGGGGACACTTATTCATCCTGACCAGTGCGGATTTATGCCAGGGAGATCTACAGTAGACAATGGCCGTCTACTAGCCCATGTTCTCCGAAAGGCGCAGCAGATGGATCTGCCAATAGTAGGCCTTGCGCTAGATGCAGAGAAAGCATTCGACAGGGTCGAACTCTCCTATCTATTCCAAACCATATGATGGATGGGTATCCCGGATAGTTTCCTGAAGAGTGTTCAACTGCTATATGCCAAGCCGGTGGCCCGGGTGGCGGCGAATGGTACTTCGTCACGGGAGTTCCAGCTTACAAGAGGCACTCGGCAGGGCTGCCCTCTGTCCCCTCTGCTGTTTAACCTAGCTCTGGAACCTCTGCTCCTGAAAATACGACAGACCTCTAGTATAATGGGAATGCCGCTAGAAGGCTATCATTGCAAAGTATCAGCATATGCAGATGATCTTCTATTATTCCTTGATGTGAATTCGGTAGATAGCACCTTGCAGATTATTGAGGAGTACGCAGGCATATCGGGATATAAATTAAATTTAGACAAGACTATAAGTATACCACTTACAGCAGCAGTCTCGGAAGGCATGCTCAAGCGGTACTCCTTTCAAGTTGAAAAATCGTCTTTCAAGTACTTGGGGGTCACCTACGGTGTCACCTTGGCGGATACGGTCTCTATCAACGTAGACCGCTGCAAAGAGATCCTACAGGAATGTGTTCAAAAATGGTCACCACTGAACTTGACATGGTGGGGACGCTTAGAAACCATTAAAATGGTTATTGTCCCCAAGCTAACTTATATTCTGAGCATGGTCCCGGTCTTATTTGACAAGACGTTCTATCAGGACTTGGAGCGCAAGCTACTGGTCTTCCTATGGGAGAAGAAAACACCGCGTATTGCAGCATGGAAACTAAAGCTTCCTAAGAAACAAGGTGGGGTCCACTTCCCGGATTTTCATTGGTATCACATTGCAACTATACTAAAGCAAAGTTCTTGGTGGGCTGAGGACCCGGACGTCCCGGGAGCCCCTATGTGGCTCCTCGTAGAGGCTGCTATGAGCAGTCCTCTCCCACTGCAGTATTGTATTGGGGCAGCTGTACCTCATACCCAGGCAAACAATGAGATCCTACAAGCCACCCAACAAGCTTTTAACCTTGTGACACTGCTTCTGGGAGACGAACCGACCTTTACAGATGCCACGCCGCTTTGGCTTAATCGCCGCTTCCAGATAGGAGGGACAAGTTTTGCGTGGACCACTTGGGTGGGTCATGGTATCTTATACCTGGGCCAACTGCTCAATGGACGGCGGTATAAAACTTTTGCGGAATTACAACTAGAATTCCAACTTCCTTACAAGTGTTTGTTCCAGTGGGGTCAGTTGCGGCACTGCTTGAGTAGAGCAGGGGTGACACCGTTACATAGGGTTGACGGACAACCGCCCCATCTTCGGATTCAAGTGCTCAGGTTGGGAACCGGGCTGATATCGAAATTTGTGGAGCTTCTCAGATCAGCGGGTGAGCGCAACCCCAGAGGTGCTCGACTGGTATGGGAAAATGAAGTGGGACCCCTATCAACCCCGGAAAAATGGACTCTCTTTTGGGGGTCCCAGATAAGGATATCAAGGTCTGCCTCGCTCACGCAGATGCTATATTTTTTGGCGCACCGCGCATACCTGACTCCAGTTAAGATTTCCAAATGGCAAGCGCAGGAGAATGATCACTGCTGGTCATGCGGCTCTGAAGTCGGGACCCTGTCGCACATGCTCTACTACTGTCCGCAATTGACGGCTTACTGGCAAGGGGTGTGGCAGCGTGTTCAGCAGGTATGCCGGATTTCCACGCCCTTAATGTTCCCGATAGTTATTTATAAATCCTTAGCGGATGTGCCAGACCTCCAAAAGCAGCAGTTTACGATGTTCGATTTACTATTAAGCCTGGCGCTGAAAGCCATTATGAGCCATTGGAAGACTTTCAGTGCCTTGAATGTGGCATACTGGTGGAATTTAGTGTGCTATCATCGCTCTTGTGAAACGGCGTATGTCAAGCAGAATCCCACCTTTGGCAGTTTGTTGCATAAATGGGACGACCATAAGATGGAATAATACCACTTGTCGTTGGCATTTCACATAGAGGTATGACATTCGCGGTCCTCCCCTCCCCCCCCTCCTTTCTTTTCTGCCCTTGTTGTTTTAGGTTAATGATGAATAGGTAATGAGCCTGTCTGCATTTGCCTTTTGATCAGTTAGTTGCATTTGTTATTGTAATGTTTGGATAGTCATGTTGAAAAATTGATAAATAAAGCTTCAAAAAAAAACAAAAACAAATCAAGTCATCTATCAACAAAGAAAGTACCACAAATTCAACAAGGATCAATTTTTAAAAGAAGAATTACCCGAGATCCAAATAGACACCACAAATACCGACACATTAATTAGCAGATGGAACACGATAATAAACCAAGTTGCCACCGTACCTAGCAGACCAACAACTTCCAAAAATCAATCCAGGAAAAATGCAGTATGTTACTCTAAAGAAGTACGCAACCTAAAAAGACTCTTAAGAAGGATCAAAAGAAAATGGAGGAAATCAAAAAGTCCTGCCAATAAAATAACCTACTTCAACAAATTAGAAGATTACAAATCATTAATTAACAACAACAAAAGAGACTACCATACCAAACTAATCAAATCGGCACTAAACAAGCCAAGAGAAATGTTTGTCATTGTCAAATCCCTTACTACCAACTAAAAAAAAGATAACTCAACATTCACAGCAGATACCAACTCCATGGCTAGTTACTACAAAGTAAAAGTGGGCACGATAGCAACATCTAACTACCAACTCAAAACAAGCATCCTCACTATCAATCAAAAATGGAAAGCATTCACCCTCATCAGCAAAAGACAACTAGAAGTTATAATTAAATCTCTTAACACTTCAACATCTGTACTAGACTCTTGTTCAGCAACTTGGATTCAATTGACTCGAGACCACCTATCTCCACATATACTAAAGCTAATCAACTCCTCACTAGAACAAGGATATATTCCAGCAGAACTTGAAAACGCCTCCATTCGCCCCATCTACAAAGGAAAAGACCTGGACAAAACCCAACCTAGCTCCTACAGACCTATTTCAAGCATGCCTTTTATGACAAAGATACTAGAAAAAGCAGCACAAAACCAACTACAATACCATGTAGACAGCCACGCTCCACTTAAACCTCAACAACACGGGTTCAGACTAGGACACGGAATGGAAACCCTCATCATGGCCTTAACAGATAAGCTGCTAAAAGGCATTGAAAAACCCAATGTAGGTTTCATTTTAATATTCCTGGACATTTCAGCGGCATATGACTCCATAACACACGATTATCTCACCCACAGATTACAGGAAATTGGACTCAGAAAAGGTTCTGTCATGGTTTGTTTCCTACGTAACAAACAGAAGCATCCAAGTTAAAATCGGTAACAACATATCTAAACAATTTTACCAAAAATCAGGAATACCCAAGGATCCACATTATCATCACTTCTTTTTAACCTATATATCCAACCTATCTGCAGCATAATCAAAGAACATGTCATATATTCTCATTTATATGATTATGATATAATGCTATACACTCAAATCAACACTAAAAAGCCAAATCTACATAAAACTGAAGAATGCCTCAATAGCACCACCACTTGGTTGACAAACCACAACCTCCATCTAAATATCAAGAAAACAGAAATTCTATTCATTACAAAGGACAACTCCTTCACTCCTCCAGATTCAATTACGTTAAATAAAGAAAGCTTCAAGGTTAAAAAAGAGGTGAGATACTTAGGAGTCACCCTTTCCTATCAGCTCAATTTCAACAACCACATGAGTAACATAGTCTAGGCCAGTGATGGCTAACCTTTTTGAGCCCGAGTGCCCAAACTGCCGCACAAAACCAAAGAATTTCCTCAAAGTGCCAGCACGTCAATTAAACCTTAACAACAATATTTTAGAGCCTTATAATGATGTTCCAGATCACCCATTTTGGGCAAGGATACTGGGGCGTTACAAATTACACAACACTTGTCTTTCACCATGATGAAGAAGTAGTCCATTTCCCATTCATCATGAAAGTGGTAGGTTTTGCTCTTCTTTGGAACCCAGCTCCCGCGCGGGTCCTATAATCTCGCGAGAGGACGGCGCACGAGCCCTAGCGTGCAGCTTCTCGGCGAGAGGCGCGCAGAAGCTCCGACCGGAAGGGGAAGCGCGGGGCCGGGCTGGGGCCTTTCTCCTAGCACAGGGGTCTGCAACCTTTAAGACATAAAGAGCCACTTGGACCCGTTTCCGAAGGGAAAAAAAAACTGGGAGCCGCAAAACCATTGCGACATTTAAAACAAATCTAACACTGCATATATTGTTTCTTACAGTGTACCATCATAATCACAATCACAATCATAGCCTGAGGTAAATATGAGGGCCCAAATGTAATCCACATTATAAATATATTATTATATTATTGTCACTTTTCTTTTAATATTTTTTTGACCCCCCTCAGAACTACTTTTCATAGAAAACGTTAAATTTACTTACCGTATTTTCCGGCGTATAAGACGACTGGGCGTATAAGACGACCCCCTACTTTTCCTGTTAAAATATAGGTGTTTGGCCTATACTCGCCGTATAAGACTACCCCTCTTCCAGCGCACACCAAAAAAAATACGCCGGAAAATACGGTTAATTAATCACAACAAGTAACAATATTTGATTTCAAAATTATGATGATTTTGTAGTCAAATCACTAATATGAAATAAAATTATTTTTTCTACCTTTGTTGTCTGACCAATTTATTCTCTGATCATGCTGGTCCCGATCTGAGGCTTCTGCTTTCCTGTCTTCTCTTAGCTCTGTTTCTGTGGTCTATGGTCCATCTGCCATTTCTTATCTCTTCTTTCGTTTTCTTCACTTCTTTCCATCAGCCTATTTCCAGTCCCAGTAACCCTCCCCAGTATCAGCCCCTTTCCAGTCCTCACTCCCAGTACCTTCCAATGTCAACTTGCATTCCCATGATTGCCACTGGTGTCCATTCCCTTCCAGTCCCCCTCCTTCCCCACTGACCAGTCCCTTCTAGTACAAATACCATGGCAGCCCCTCTCAGATCCACTCCCTTCCAGTTCCATTCTCCCATCCCCTCGCATCAGCCCATTTGTAGCCTTAGCCCCCAGTTTTCTTCCAGGGCCAGCAGCTCTATCCTCCCCTCCCCACAATCAGCCCATTCTCAGTCAAAGCCCCCCAATCAGCTCACTTCCAGTGCTAATCCCCCCTCAACCCCATTACCAGTGCTAGCCTCCCCTAATCAGCCCAATACCACCAGTCCTACCCCCCCCATCACCAGTCCTATCCCCCATCAGCCCATTTCCAGTCCTAACCTCACCGATCAGCTCATTTCCAATGCTAGCCCCCCATCAGTCCATTATCAGTCATACCCCCCTATCAGCCCATTACCAGTCCCAACCCCCCCCCTTGATCAGTCCATTCCCAGTCCTAGCCTTCAACCCATTACCAGTCCTAGTCCCCTCCCATCTGCCCATTACCAGTGCTAGCTCCCCCATCAGCCCATTATAATCCTAAGCCGCAATGTCTCTCGCCTCTCTCCAGCATTTATCCCGTCTGTCCAGTATGTCCCTGTCTCTCCCCTTTGTGCATGCCAGCCCCCCTCCCTCCATGTCAGCCCCTGTCCTTCCATCTGTCCATGTCAGCTCCCTCCCTCCCTCCCTGTCAGCCCCACTGTCCATGTCAGCCTCCCTCCATGTCAGTCCCCCCTCTGTCCATGTCAGCCCCCTCCCTCCATCTATCCCTCCTTCCATGTAAGCCCCCCTCCTTCCATCCATCCATATATATCAGCTCCCTCCCTCCATCCATCCATATCAGCTCCCTCCCTCCATGTAAGCCCCCTCCTTCCATCCATCCATATCAGCTCCCTCCCTCCATGTAAGCCCCCCTCCTTCCATCCATCCATATCAGCTCCCTCCCTCCATGTAAGCCCCCCTCCCTCCATCCATCCATATCAGCTCCCTCCCTCCCTGTAAGCCCCCCTCCTTCCATCCATCCATATCAGCTCCCTCCCTCCAAGTAAGCCCCCCTCCTGCCATCCATCCATATCAGCTCCCTCCCTCCATGTAAGCCCCCCTCCTTCCATCCATCCATATCAGCTCCCTCCCTCCATGTAAGCCCCCCTCCCCCCATGTCGATGGTAACCCCCCCCCCTCTCCCCATGTCGATGGTAGCCCCCCCCTCTCCCCATGTCGATGGTAGCCCCCCTCTCCCCATGTCTTCCTCCCTTCGTCTGCAGCCGCGGCTCCCTGCCTGTTAGGGAACCGCGGCTGTGCTTGTAAAATCGTTGCGGAGCCCTTCCTGTCTTGACGGGCTCCGTGCAGCATTGTCCCGCCTCTAAAGGAAGGTGCACCCCTCCCCATGTCTTTGTTCAGGGGTGCATCTGCCACTCTGTGCAGGCCACCCCTCCCCATGTCTTTGTTTAGGGGAGAACCCACTGCTCCATGTAGGACACCCCTATTTGTTGAGAAATTAGATGGTTATGTTTATTTTGATTTTATCCTGTTACTGTAAAGGGATCCACTGTATCTGTCCCATGCCATTTTGAATTCAGTCACTGTGTTTGCCCCCACCACTTCCATCGGGAGGGAATTCCAAGCATCTACCACCCTTTCAGTGAAAAAGTATTTCCTGACATTGCCTTTCAATTTACCACCTTGCAGCTAAAGAAAACCTAAACGAAATAGCAATTAAAAAGAAAATATGTCATAAAGTCTCTCAGATTGAGAGCAAAAGTGACCAAATTTAAGAACATAAGAGAGATCAACCCCCTCTCCAAGTAAAGAAGAAGTCTAAATGCTAGTTATAAACAAAATAATGCAGATATCATTCAGACAAAACATCCTTCACAGGAGTGGAAATAGCACAGAGATCCATCCAAGCTCTGAATGACAAAAACTGAGTCAGCTGAAAAAATGTAACACTTTTATATTTCACAACTTGTTTACAAGGATAATTGAGCCAAAGTTATGTACCAATCTATAGTACACCAAGTCGTATATAGAGCAATCTCTTCTTTCTTGCCTGGGTAGACTTAGCCACAACTGGAAAAATACAAACTTTAAGGCATGTCTATTTTTAAAGAAAAATCTCAGAATAAAGTTTCAGAGTCCAGAACTAAGGAGACTATCAGGATAGTGGGTATAGCCTTCTCCTCAGCTGAAATTTCCAGGAAAGCAGTTAAGTGTTGTAGAGCCATACTGGATGCTTGCAACATTACCAATGCCTTCCCTGTTCCACTCGGGAGAGGTACATAGTAAGTCTTAAGACAGTCATAAGACAGTTTTTTTTTAAGTATTTTCAATGCCTCCACTGGATATTTCTTGAATAAATCTGAAGGAGAAACCAACTTAAAAGAGGACAATTAATCAGACGTAAATTCCACTATCGAATTACATTTTCTAGTATTTCAATCTTATTTTGAAGAATTAAATTCCCTTTAATCAAGAAAGCAATGGTTTCTTGTTCTTGTTTTCCAACACTTCCACTTTAATTAACCTCTCTTAATCTCCTCTTGCTGTTTGGCCATAAGCTCGGAATGTGGAGAATGTTTTCTGAATAAATAGTGGCTAAATCATTTCCGGACTGATTACCTTGGGCCTTTGTAAAAGTAAAGTAGGATTCACCATCTGTGCAGCCCCCACCATCGATCTGGTCGAGTCAGCCCTGGGATCATCTTTCTCCCGCACTCCACTCTCTTTGGGTTGTAGTGGTGGTATCTGTGAGGCCATGGAAAGAGACTTCCATTTCAAGGGGAGGAGCCAGCTTCTCTCTTCCCAACTCCTTCTCCAGTGAGACGCCAGAGGCCTCAGATAGCATAGATTCTTGGTTCAGATGCCGGTCCATTAGGCCATAAGCTTTTCCCTTGCCTGAGGTGCTAGAAGGATCTCTGACTACTCTTTTGTTCTTAGACTTGCCCATTCATACAGGTAAGGAAAAAAAAGAAATCTGAGATGCAGAGGCCCTGAGAACCCAAGCAACTAGCAAGCAGCCATCTTGCTCTGCCCACACATCTTTTTTTCCAGAGGCAATTATTTTTATTTCTTGGGCTTTAAAGTCTATATTAAGGCTCATTTTAGAAAGGCTATTTGTGTGGTTGCAGTAAAGTCTAAGTAAGGGTGTCTGTTATTCTGTCAGTTTTAAAAGAAAAGGTGAGCATATGCAAAACCGATCTAAAGTTAATTAAGTTAATATATCTCTACCCCTCACTATAGACATGTATGTTAATACAAACTAGGAAGTGCATGCACACCTGGGGATGGGCATCCATGTGCAGCAGGACTCATTTTATAAACATACACGAGGAAAATAATAAACAAGGGAACTCTGGGAACTCTGGGAACTTGCACATGTAAGTGCTGGTATTTAAGAACACACACATGCAAATGTCAGCACACAAATGTGTATCCTGACTTTCTTGCATACCTAGACATCGTACCACTCTTCAGTTATACTGTAGATGATTCACATGTCTACCAAAGTAATATATGGAGGAGGAAGTAAAGGACCTGTAAGGGTCTGGCCAAAATGAGTACTTTCTAAACACCTACAGTCAACGCGACAGGGAGAAGGTGTAATATCAACGTGGAGAATTTCTGTCGATCACTTGCAACCTCTATATGAAATTGGTGATACACGTGTCTCTTTCTGCCCCATTCAAACCATACCCCTGATGTGCCCCTGACATGCCCTCAGGCGACTTGTACGTGATCGGTGCAGGCACATGTAAAATATGACATTTCTAAAATGGCTGTTTGGATATGGAAGTAATTTGCATGTCTGAGTGGTCATATCCACATGTGCAAATGATGAATAAGGTTTTTAAAATAATTTCCTTTATGTCTTACAAAAGCTTCAAAAGACCATTGAAAAAAGCCTTCAGCCATGTATCAGGAGGCTTATTCTGTTGGTGCAAGATTTTGCCTTTTTTTCTTTGTAATTGTTTAGTTACTCTACGTTCTGCTCATTTTAGTTTTATTGCCTTTGAACCTTCTCAATTCCATTTCTTCTTAGACTCTAAGGGGCTTGTTTACTAAGCAGCGGTAGCGGCTTCCAACCAATAGCAGAGCCGTGGCCCCATTGAATTGGAGTAGGGGGAAATTTGTGTTTTGGGTTTGTTTATTGTATTTTGAATTTTTAATGTTGTATTTTGTAATTAATGGTTTTTCTCTTCTTTTCACTTAATTAACCTTTTGTTTGTTACCTTCTATTGTGCTCCTGAGTTCTGTTTGGTTGCGCTGTTTGTGGTAGTTCTCTTAGAAGCATGAGACAGGTAATATTCATAGCGGGGATGCTTGTTTTCATTGTAGAATTGATATATGTGGTTATGCTCCTTCATATCTTTCAAGTTTATTTGATGTGTAATTATTGAAAGCATGTTTAAAGAAAAACAAAAATAACCATATACTTCAGTAAATTTCAGTGGTATTACATTATCTGGTGGGTAGCCTGATAAAATTCAATCAACTTTGATTTTCATTGCCAGCACACAAAAGTCAGGCTTTATTCTGTAAAGTTAGTCCTGAAATCTGAATGTCAGAGGGCTTAAGTTGTTTCCTCTTTGACTCATTATAAGGCATATTTTACAAAGGATATCCAAGTGCAATCTCAGACATCCAAGCCGGAATGTCTGAAAAAACCAGCAGACATGTCCAAGTTCAGGCACGATTTCATAAATGTGGAAGTACCTCATATGGACATCTACAGGAACATCTATATAGACATCCCTGGAATGGTAGTCAAGAACCAAGGACATCTAACAGCCTAATAGTTAGAGTAGTATACTGCAACCATGAAAGCCAGGGTTCAAAACCCATTGCTCTTTGTTGTGATATTGGGTAAGTTACTTACCCCTCCATCTTCTCTATAACATCTGGATGTTTTACAGTCAAAGCAAACACTTTCCTAATACCTATTCATGCCTGGAGCAGGTTTAAACTTGGATGTCCCTGCAAATGTCTTTGATGTTTATGAGATCAATTGAAACATCTAAGTCCATTGCACTTCCCCAGATACTGTATACCTCTGTTATGCCCTCTGCGTACTTGGTCATCCCTGCACCAGAGACGTCCTTAAAAGCCAGTTGTAAAATGGCTCCGGCAATGTCTCCATGATTTGGACGTCCAAATGTACATTTCCAGACATGCAAATCATGACTAAGACTTTCAAATGACTCTCTAGAATTTCTAGATGTTTGTCTAATATTACTTATCAGGATTCTATATATGAGATCATCTCAGTTTCCAAGCCTGTATTCTTTCTTACCCATCTCTTGTTCTTGAAAGAAATGTATGTCTATTTCAGGTTTAATAAAAGATTCTGAACTTGCTGGTATAAGGTTTTCTGTAAATCATTCCAGCTATCTAACAAAATAGTCAGATTAACTATTTTAAGACTCCATTTTGAGTCAGTAATTTTTAAAAGAGAAAAAAACACATCAAGAGTAGAAAATGCAACCTGGATGCATTATTTTCTTCCATGACCTAAACACCATTTAGAATGTCTCTTCTAAAGGTGACCAAATTTTGTGCATCATTTCACAAGAACCTGTAGCAATTTTTTGATGGACAATTTACACATTTAAGTGATTATTTTCTTGTCTAAATGGCTTTGAAAATTGCCTTCCTGGGGTTACATCTCAGTAGCATAATTGGACTCAGATGCTATGCATTTGAGATGACTATACAAGCAAATTTTAGGAATGTGTTTTCCTTGGAAACAAAATCTAAAGAGATGCCAATGGCTAAAGAGACCGCAATCCAGAACCTCTAACATAGCGCTCTCTAAATGCTCCCTATTTCACATACAGGACTCAAAGACAAGCTGGGCTTCAATATCACTGTGTGGCTGATACAATGGTTCGAGGAGGATGGCTTTAGATGTGTAAGAAACTGAAGGATATTTGAGGGAAAAGAGTCTTTTCTAGTGGGATGGTTTCCACCTGAACCTGAATAGAACCTGGCTGCTGGTACTAACAATTAAAAAGGAGAGAGAGCAGCTTCTAAACTAGATTTTGGCAGAAAGATCATGATTCAGAGTAAAATAATCTTCAAACAATATGGTTCTAAAAAGGAAATTTGAATATCCAATATGGATTTGGATATTCTGACTTTGGACTGTGCCTGTTTGATAGTATTGAGAAATGAATTTAATTGAAACTGAAATCCCTGACCTGTTTTGAGTCCTTTGAAATAATTGGAGTCATTGCTCAAAGACTGAGCTACGATCCCTGTTCCATGCCCAGTGGGAGTTCACATTTGAGTTTTGAACCCTGTGGTGAAAAAAACTCATATATTCCTCAGGTAACCCTGCTGTTTAAGAACAAATTGTACTTGGACTAAAACAAAAAAATTAAATTGGGCACATACGCTCAGGCAGATAACTGACTGCAATGTCCAGTTGTGAACTAATATTAAATAGACAGTTTTCTCAAAGGAGAAAGGTAGATAGTAGAGTGCCTGAGGGATCTGCACGTGAAGTAGTGCTATTTAATGTATTAATGGTTTGGAAAATGGATTGAATAAAGTAATCCAATTGCAAATGTCTCAGCATTATTCAAACTAGTTAAAGCAAGAGCAAGACTGAGAAAGTATAGGACATTTTAAGACTGAGGAGCTCGCCATCTTTAAATGGCAAATGCAATTTAATATAGAGAACTTAAAGTGAAGTGTGTAAGAATAAATATCCTAATTGTATTTACATAGTGTTGCTTTTCACTTTACGAGTTACCACTCAGGAAAAAGAACCATAGTATCATTATAGACAATGCAATGAGTACTAAGCTCAGTATTCAGCAGTGGGCAGAAAGATGAATAGAATGTTAGGAATAATACAAAAAGGAAGCGAGAAGAGAACTGAGACTATCATAATTCCTCAGTATAAATTGATAGTGCAATAATGATAACCACATTTTGGAAAAGATAAAGCAAAATTAAGAAAAGTACAAATTGAAAAGGGCATACTTACAGGATAATTATGGAAAGGTTTTCCATACGTAAAACCCAATTTTACATGTCGAAAGCAGGGTATGCAAAATTTGCCATCATATACAAATATAAAGTTATATGCAAGGAGCCATCCTACATATGCTGTTACAATTGTATAAAGCAGTCCTTCTTGGGGACAGAGGGGGGCAATTTGGGTTTTGCAGGTATACTTTGCATAATGCATAAACATGTGTATTATGTCCGCTCTGGAGCAATCATAAATATACGTATGGTTGCACATATAAGTGGTGATTTTAGGAAGGACAGCGTATGGGTACTTTCACTTTCTATAATTGCCAGGGTCAATATTAAGCCCATGGCGGTCAGCACCTCTCAAATGCCTGACTGCTGTGGGCAAAAATGAAGCCAGGTATTCAGTATCAGAGCATTCAATGTTCAATATCCATTTTCTCCGCCAACCACGGTGGCCGGCTGGTTAGTGATGATATTCAGCTGCCAACTGGATAGCACAACTGCATACACTTAGGACAGCCGTTTACCTGTCTTCACTTTGGCCGGCTTGCAAAGTGCTGACCAACGGGGTTGGACATCTGGGATGGACATCCAACCACCTCTAGATGCTGGGATCTGATTCCAAGTCCAAAGCTTCCTGCACATTCAGGGCCGCTGTGCGGGGAGCTATGGACGGGACTGGGAGGGGGCAGCGACAGGATGGAGAGTGGGTGGTATGGAGGCAGCCCTATGACCTCAGACATACAGGGCTAATTCTGGTCACACCCTGTATGTCCGGCGGTAAAGAAATGGCTGTCTGACTTATTCTACTTATTCCACCTCAGAGGTGGAATAAGTCCAACTAATATCGTGGATCGGGGAAAACAGGGTGGCTGAAGATGCAGGACAGCCGGAGGTAGGTCCCTGCCACCCAGTCCCAGCCCCAGCATCCCCTGCTGAGGTCCAGGCAGCGGGGAGTGAAGAGTGGGATGGCGGCGGCCCTACCTGATATTGCGCATGGTGTCCTGGCGTCATGGCAACAAGTTTCCATGGCACCAGGGCTCCTGCAGGAGGATGGGAAGGGCTAGCCAGGGAGGTGGGATGAATGTCCAGGCCCTTGGGATTGGGGCACGGCCAGCCCATCTAGCTCCCCATTCTGCACACGCAGGGCCATCTCTAAGCCCATACTCCACCCCTGACCCACTTTCCTCCCTAGTGTGAGATGGCCACTTAACCTCTGTTTTAGCAGTGAGTAGTTGGAATGTACATGCACTAGTGTTCGCAGCTGCTGACTACCCCATGTAAAACTGCACATTAACCAGTTAGTGGCCTTTAGTACAGTGGCTCTCTTCCCACTCCTCAGGGCACAGCCTAGGCCAGTCATGTTTGTCAGGATTCGTACAATGAATGTGAATGAGATAGATTTGCATACAATGAAGGTAGTACATGCAAATCTATCTCATGCATATTCATTGTGGGAATCCTGAAAATCAGACTGGCCTAGGGTGTGCCCTGAGGACTGGGTTGAGAACCACTGCTTTAGTAAAAGGGAGCTGAGGGCGATATTCAGCTTTACTATCCAAATAGAACCACTAAATATCTCCATAGTCCATCACAGAATTATCCAATTAGTGCAGGGGTGGTCCATGGGTAGAGCTAGGGCAGTTCAGCCACTGTCCAGATAATGGCAGTAATTATCTGGATAATGGCAATTTTCAGCTGGTATCTGAATGATTTATCCAGATAATTTAGGCAGGCATAAAAGCTGATATAGAGAAGAGCCACCAGAATGGTAAAGAGAATAGAAGGATGCCCCTATGAGGAAAGGCTTAAAAGGCTAGGGCTCTTCAACTTGGAAAAGAGATGACTGAGGGGAGATATGATAGAGGTCTATAAATTAATGAATGGAGTAGAATGAGTAAACAGTTGTTTATCAAAGAATCACCATCCAGGAAAAAGATTTAGGCGTCATTGTGGATAACATGTTAAAACCCTCGGCCCAGTGTGCAGCGGCAGCCAAGATAGCAAATGGAATACTAGGTATCATAAGGAAAGGAATGGAAAATAAAACAAAGGATATTATAATGCCTCTGTATCATTCCATGGTGCGACAGTGACTTGAATGTTGTTTGCAATTCTGGTCGCCGTTTCTTAAAAATGATATAGCGTTATTAGAAAAGATACAGAGAAGAGCAACCAAAAGGGGATGGAAGGATACCCCTATGAAGAAGGCTAAAAAGGTTAGGCCTCTTCAACCTGGAAAAGATATGACTGAGGGGAGATATGATAGAGGTCTATAAATTAATGAATGGAGTGGAACGGGTCAATGTAGATCGATTGTTTACACCATCAGAAGGGACATGCAATGAAGCTACAGGGTAACCTATTTAAGACTACTAAGAGAAAATATTTTTTTCAGTCAACGTGTAATCAAACTCTGGAATTTGTTACCAGAGGATGTAGTAAAAGCTGCTAGTGTAGCTGGGTTTAAAAAAGTTTTGGACAAGTTCCTGTTTGAAAGGGATCCGGGAAATCACTGCTTGAACCAATACAAGCATTGTAGAAATGTGTCTTTAGGGGAAACTTATGACCTAGATTGGCCACTTTTGGAAACAGGACAATGGGCTTGATGGACCTTGGTCTGACCTAGTATGGCATATCTTATGTTCTTATTTTCTTATATTCTTATGACTGTAGAGTTGAAATATCCAACGCTTGTTGTTGCAAGCAAACAGAGTTCACAGAAACGTGTGAAGCCAGATCCTGAACCTGGGGGATAAGCATGTCCCCCAGCTGTGCTATGGCAGTCCATATAGTCTCCAGGGTAAATACCACTGGCCGACTCAAAGAAAGAGTTAAAAGCGCCCCTTTTCCATCTGCCCCTTCTGGATCCCATGTATCCATCTTAGCTGCTAGGTGCACATCCACCTTACCCTCAGTCTGGTTTCACGGCTCTGAAACACTGGCAAGATGACCCAGAAAGGAAATACCTCTCTTTTCTTGCTGCATTCGGGTCACCCCTCGAGGGAGAGCTGGCTCATCACTGCCAGTTACTGTGCTGTAACTTTTGTTAGCTTCCCTGATTTCTTTGAGCATTTCATCATCCATTTGTTCATTCTGGCCAGGCGGTCAATAGTACACCCCCACTGCCATCACCTTCCCCTTTTTACATGGAATTTCAATCCATAGAGATTCTACAGCAAATTTTGTTTCCTGCAAAACTTTAATCCTTTGTGACAAAATGCCCTCTCTAACATAGAGTGCGACCCCTCACCAACTTGATCTGCTCTATCATTATGATATAGTTTGTACCCAGATATCACAGTGTCCTGTTGGTTGTCCTCCTTCCACCATGTCTCTGAGATATCTGTCATATCTAACCTCTCATTTAGTGCTATTTATTTTAACTCTCCCATCTTATTTTTTAGACTTCTAGCATTTGCATACAAGCATTTTAGAGACTGTATTTTATTCATATTAATCTGGCTATCAGTAGGCAGGGGTAATTTGGAATCTTTAAGCTCTGTCTGCACAATTTTGGGAATCGGTGGGTCGTATGGGAGTGTCCTCAGGAGCGGTATGCATTAATCTTTCTGGTGGTAAGGCACAGATTGAACATTTGGAGAACTTTGGAAGATACTCTAAGACGTATTAATTCTTCAAAATCCTCTCATGCGAATGCTAAGGAAATAATTAAGTTATATATGATGGAAGTCCTTGGGGTTCCAACTGAATCTCAGCCCTCAATTACTCGTTTATTTTATTTACCTTCTGGTCTGTGAGTATCTGAGTCTTGGGCTGTTCCTGGTATGTAACCTGCGGATTCTATTTATCTGCGATTTTGGAGGATTCTAGCCATGAGACATTTACACCATCAACACTTGTTGTTACCTTTGCTTTAATTAGTGATCGGGATTGGTTTCTAATGATGTTTTTTTTGGAAAAGATCTGTATTATTTAAAGGTTTGACTGTTCGCGTATATCCAGATTTATGCCGGGTTACTCAGAATCGGAGGTGTAAGTTTCTCCTCCTCCAGCCTGGGGTCCTGCAGCTAGGTGGTCAGTTCTTTCTTAAGTTTCCTTGTAAATGCAACGTTAAGTTGCAATCTAACTCTTATATTTTTTATGACCCTGCCCAGCTGCGGGCTTTTCTGAACTCCCAAATTGCCACCGTATCTGATGCTATTATCACTGCAGGGATATGGGGCGGTCTGTATCAAAGCTTTCTTTTTCTTGGATATTGGTAATTTATTTTTCCTGGTGTTCCTCCCCTTTGATGGTGGGCTATAGGGGGGACTGTCCCGAGTTTGACTGTGTTAGTCAATTGCTTCTAGTTATTTTCTTTATTATATAAATTTTGATTAAGTCCCCTATTTCTGGCAAGTGCAATGTGTATGCTTGTATTTTGGAAAATTTATAAATTAAAAAAAAAATAGACAAATTCCTGGAGGAAAGGTCCATAAACCATTATTAAAGAGGACCCGGGAAATCCACTGCTTGCCCCGGGATAAGCATTGTGGAACCTGTCTACTTTTTTGGGAACCTGCCAGGTACTTATGACCTGGATTGGAAAAAGGATATTGGGCTTGATAGACCTCAGTCTGACCCGGTATGACATTTCTTATGTTCTTAAATTACTAACAAGATAACGTATCTGGTTAACTGCTGAAAATTGCCACTATCTAGATAATTGTTGCTGTTATCCAGATAGTGGTCACACAATCCAGATATTCAGTGGTAGACTTTATCTGGATAAAACTGCTGAATATCCATTGGATATTTAAAAGCCACATCTGGTTGCCATGGAATTTAAATATATTCTGCTTTGAATATTAGACAATAAATGGATAAATCATCACTCTATCCATGCTCCTCCCGAACTCTGCCCTGAACATGCCGACACACAGGTCTTGTAAAAGCATGTATGTATCTACTTTTAACCATGCGTGACCCCTGGTGTAATCTTATAAGTGCTTTTATGCATGTTAAAAGGTCTTCACACACAAGGAATCTTTTATAAAATAACTTCTACTATATATTCTCTCTTGACACTTTGAAATTCTGCTTCTACATATCACGTAACATATTTCTTTGTTTTTCATATTTAGTTTTAATCTTTCTCGGACCATAAGATATTAGCTATTTAACTACATTTGAATAATTTTAAGCTTTCTAAAGCTTGCATAAGACATAATTGCACATTGTTGCCTAGAACCCACTTTCTAGTAAACAAATCGGACTGTTCACGTGGTCTGTTAAAAGGTTTCCTGGTTCGGTTTCCTGATGCTTCTATCAAATTGTGTTTGCTCAGTTTCTATAGTTAAACAGTAGAGATTTCCTATTCAGCTACATTTTCAGAGAACTATGTAAATTTCCCTTTTTCTAAACTAGATGTTAATACTTACAATTAAATACCACCATCTGGTGATTATTCACTGGCCTACATGCACTGATAGTCACTGCTTAGATCTTTGTACACAGCTGTCTATATCCCAAAAAGTATAATCACAAAATATATTTATTTTCATCCAAATTGGCAGTTATACCAGACATAGTAAGCCAAGAATTCAGTGGCAAAAGAAAATGAAACTATTTTTTCCCCATCAGAAGATGACTGAGATATTTTGTTAGGACATTGTATAACAAATTTCAATTCCTAGTTCATTTCTATGATTTTTATTTCTTATACTATAAGGCCCTCATTCTAGAACACGAATACGGGCTGTCCACGTGCGGCATGGACATGCAAGTGGTGAATTTGTCCCCCACCTTATTCCGCAACACCACTGACATGCATGTCCTGGGTGTTAGCAAGGGGAGTTAAGAACATAGGCAGAACAGAGCAGAGCAGGGACATGGTCATCCGCCGCAATGTAGAAAGCTTATTCCCAAATGGGCCATGTATGTATGAGGTGTAATCCGGAAACATCTACGTTAAATCTGCTGAAACCAGGTAAAAAGGTTTGACTTAGAAAAAATTAAGCTCTGCCCCACAATGCGTCCCATAGAGGTGAATGGATGTGAGAGGTCAGGTCTGAAGTGGTGCCACCAAAGACAGGACAAATACAAGATGTATGCAGAAGGTACAGGGAGCCGGAAGAGAGTGGCCATTGTCGGGCAAAGAAACATAACTAAACAGATGTGCAGTGATACAGCTAAGAATACCAGTGTCCAATCATGCCATGCTGCATGTGATGTATGTGCCAAGGGAGACAATCCACGGGATGTCAACAAAACTAGATGGGACTGCAGAGCCAGGAAGAGTATGGATGTGAACAGGGAAAGGCTACCTTTTGGGGTGAGAACGGGAAAGCAGATATGTAGCCCTGATACCCTTTGTGCATATGTTATATCATAGCTGATATGTAGAGGTATTGGGCAGCCCCTTGTGGAATCATATTGCTTGTGCAGAAAGTGAGAGGGTGTGGGTGTGAGATAAGGAGTATGGTGGGGGGGGAGGGCAGTTTGGGCAGCAGCAGGGCAGGTGGGACATGAAATCCTGGCCAGTGCCTGGACCATATGGATTAGCACAGTGTTACCTGGTAGCAGTGTGATGAGGCAGGCAAAGACAGAGAGGGCCCACCACAGCCAAATGTCCAAAGATAAGGGTGGCAAAGATAACAGTCCCCCATAATAGGGGCACCCAATATTGCACTAGTGCATGCCCGTGATGTACAGTGTGCTATTAAGCAGGTAGTAGTGAGGATAAGTGTCCACCTGAAGCCACTGAAGGCGGGTCTGTACAGATGACCATGGTGGAAATCACTGAGACTGCTCCAGAATGTGATATACCATGTGATGGTAGTTATGTCCCAACATACATGCTGAAATTTGCAATTTGTAACCCCTATATAGGTGTGCACTGGGCCTAGGCATTGCTCCACAGGGCATGAAGGGGAAGAGACATGGACAGGATGATGTAGTTGCAATAGCACAGTGTTAGTAATGTCCACAGTGCATAAACACAGTGCTGGCTGTGATGGCCAGCGTAGGACATACTCGTTCTACCTGAGGGGCATGGTGTCAGCAGGTACAGCGTGAGGACGAGTAGGATCGGAAACATCTAGTTCCAACATATGGTATGCGTGTGGATGTCCCAAACCATTTACTGTGTCTGAGGGCCAGGGCAGCTGAAGAGTGCCTGCATGAGCCCCACAGAACACATCTCCGCATACATGCTAACCCGGGGATGCAGTGTTGGGTGCAAATGGTCACTGTGTCTGCTATAGACATGTCTCTGGGCTTGGCATGCACGTCCAGCAACCATAGCATGATATGTGACCAGGGGAACCCATGTCCATACTGTGGGCCTGTCCAAGACTCCCCCTCAGACTGCCCACACACCCCCT
This sequence comes from Ichthyophis bannanicus, assembly GCA_033557465.1. Lineage (NCBI taxonomy): Eukaryota > Metazoa > Chordata > Amphibia > Gymnophiona > Ichthyophiidae > Ichthyophis > Ichthyophis bannanicus. The sequence goes on along the minus strand of CM066033.1, from coordinate 1,174,864,132 downwards.
ATAGGGAATGCTAACATTGCTTAACAGCAATGTGATGGCGAAGATGGCAAACCCATGTGAATGGCAGTCCACACATGCCACTTCTGTTGCTGTGACATGGGTACACCTCTGAAACAACCCCCCAAACATGTCTGAGAAGATGTGTGCTACCCAGCATACATGACATATGTAACAAAGACATGGACAAAGAGGATGCACAGAGATTGAGCTGTGCCCCACAACTGTGAATTGTGCCATTATGATCACGTTGCCAAGTACATTATCCCCAGGGGCAGGCCTGAAACACACAGACAACTGCCGCCAGCGGTGGATGGACACCCAATGTCTAATCTCCCAGCCATGGTCTGAGAGAATGATTAATACCAGAACTGTGGCATGGATATGTGATAACAGCTGGAGAGATGTACATGGTGTGACTGCAGTGAACCATTTGTAGAACAGCAGTATGTGGCTACCATATGTGCACACATGCAGTAGAGACCAGTAGGAGGAAGCCTCACTCATTCACCATCCACATTGTGCCACGATGGACTGACAGATTTGCAGATATAAGATATGTATTGTCTGTATCCTGAACACACCAATGGCCCCCTGTGTGTAACCCATGCATGGTCAGGGTGAATGAGAGCTGCAGATGCCAAGTCATAGTATGGGGACTGGCCTGACACACCACATGGCTGACAAGTTCCAACACAGTAGGGACCATGGAAATGTCAGTGGCCAGAGGTATGAAACTGGATGGACAAGGCATTGCCTCAGGTACACTTAGATTGTGAGCCCTTCGGGGACAAGGGAATAAAAAGTACCTGTTAGTATACATGTGAACCACACTGATTCTGAAGAGCGCGGTTAAAAAGAAAGACAACATCCATCTATCCGTCCATGAGGGGACAAACCTGCCAACTATGATCAGAGTGTGATGCCGTAAATGCGGGCTACGGTTACAGGCAGCCATGCACATCACATAGTGGATGTGAAGTGCACTGGAAACAGCACTACCTGGGAATCCAAATGCCATGGGTTTGTGACCCACCACAACCCAATGTGGCAATGTAACATCCAGAGCATCATGTCTTGCAGCATCTGAGGTACACATGTCTCGCCACAAGAGTGCACCTCATGCAGCCACCACAACATTTGTCAGACCAGGTCCAGGAAGACATCTTCACGGCACAACCAAAGAAAAGCAAATGTGTGAAAGATATCCACCACTGGTCACCAAGCAGGACAGGGGGCCCTGAATGGGTCACAGTGCCACCAGTGTCCCAAGAACCTAGGCAGATGTCCCAATACCCTGTGGTGCATGCAGAGGGCAGGTAAAGGGCCCCCCAACACTTTAGAAAGATCATTTGTGGAGGGTGCCCCAGGACAAGCACCTAATTTTATGGCAGTGAATGTGTCCCTAAGCAGACTGAAATGGGAGGTGGGTGTAACAAATGTGACAGTGGGCACAGCATGGGCATGTGCCACATGCATGCGTTGATGCTGGCAAATGCCCCCGCAGTGTCTGCCTGAGGTGGCACAGAGGTACACTGACCAGTAGACCGATGCCACACACACCAGTATCCCAGGCTGGACAGTGTGTGTATGTTGCAGACATATACATGTGTGATTTACATAGCAAAACATGAACATAGGTGTTCATGTCTTGCAGAGTGGTGCATCCTCTGCACATATCAAATGCCAGACCTATGAGGCAGTGCCACCCCGTGGATCACCCCAACCACCCATGCCTACCCACATGGCACAATGCCACACAGACAGCTCTGGAATGTGATTGCCACCCACCCCATATGCTCCTGCACAAACCCATGCTGTCTGTGCACCCCATGGGACCCAAGCCCACACACCAAGCATTCTGCACCCCAATCCTGGTGCTAGATGACATCCCTGTGTCCCCTTCCCCATGCCCAGCCCTTGTCCCTCCCCTTCCCTGAGAGCACATGCGCCTGTGCCTCAGTCACCATGGTCACAGGTGTGCATGGTGGTCCTTCCTTGGACCCTGTGGTATCACAGCTCGTGCTGCCTGACTTCATGATACCCTCATGGAATGGGGGAGCTGGCCCAAGTAGAGGGGGTGTCTGTGTGGCTGGTAGACCACATCCCTGTGCAGAACCCATGGGAGAAACACTGGAGTGTGCACAGGGCATTACAGGGATGGACCAGACAGGGACACACCACATCTCCATCAGGATCTCCACCATGGTTGCCTGGATGGTGCTGGTAGCTACGGTCAGCTGCTCTGTAGCCACAACATGTCATTCCTGCAACACCATAGACTGTCACACCAGCTCCAGCTGTTGCTCAGACTGTGCCTGCTGGGCACTACTGTGTGCAAGCAGACGCTCAGCACAGCAGTGCAGTTGATGCTGTGCACCCCTGTGGGTGTGCCCCTCTTGGTCTTTGCCATCAATAGGGAGGGCTTTCTAATCTCAATGCTGCCGTTTGCTTCTATAAAAATTATCGAGTGGTGAAGGTTCCAAAAAACGCCACGCATGCGGGGAAACGAACCTGCTCAGCACTTATGCTTCCTAATAATGACGTCACATATCTAGTAAAATCCATAGATTTTGAACTAAACCAGGGGACTCTTCCATTCATTTTCTCAAAGACACCCTCGGGTAGCAGAGTTTTCAAGTTAAAAATCCAGCGTTGTTCCCGCAATAACAATGTCTGTTCCTCTGATTTTCCATGCATCGCTGACATCACCCACTCTATACAAAAGCACCGTAAATGCTCAAACTCATGTAAGAGTTCCAAACAATGTTGAACCAAGGGTGCCGTCATTGTTTTGCATTTTAATCAACTTTTATGTTCCGCTATTCAAATTTTAAAGGGACGTGTGGTCTTTCCTATATACAATAAATTACAAGAACATCTAATAACATACACCACTGATGTTGTATCACACTATGTATTATGTTGCAAACTGTACGTTTTGCCCTGATGTGTGAACTCTTTAATTTCCTCTGTAACTTCGCAGATCCCAAAGTGGCTACATTTCCTATGTCCCCTCATATTAAAATCCTCTCTCTCTTCTTCTAAGGTCTGTAAAACTGCCGGACTCAACTGTTCTTTTAAATTCTTGTTTCTCTGCCAAACACACCGAATATGTTTCTCTTCGAGGCCTGCGTAACACATTAGTATGTTTAGATATTATATGCAGGATTTTATAACTTAATGGTGAAAATTTAGTTATCATATTGACATGTTCTGCATCAATCCCTTTTACACTACCTCGAGAGTTCCCTATCAATCAGGACCTGTCATTAAATAATGCTCGGCGATATGCTCGTCGAGAAACCTGGGAGGGGTATCCTTGATCACTAAAATTCTTCAATAAAATTAGTGATTGCCTCTTGAATTCTTGCACATCTGTACAATTCCTCCAAAAATGTAGAAATTGAGAAAAAGGGTAAACTATTTTTCAATCTCGAAGGATGGGCACTACTATAGTGTAAAAAAGTATTTGATCTATGGGCTTTCTATATACAGATGTGGTCCATCCTTGTTGTCCTTTTTCTACCAGCACATCCAGAAAGGTAATGCTAAAGGGATTGACTGAATAAGTGAACTGTATGGCTTTGTTCACTCCATTCAACCACTGTACAAATGGGGGCACTGATTCTGTTGACCCCTTCCATAGTATAAAAATATCATCAATAAAACGACACCACATCTTAATTTAAACTGTGTATATAGATGGAGAAAGCTTTTGTATAGAGCGGGTGATGTCAGCGATGCGTGGAAAATCACAAGAACAGACATTGTTATTGCGGGAAGAAAGCTGGATTTTTAACTTGAAAACTCTGCTACCCGAGGGGTTGAATTCTACTATCGACTGGGGGAGGGGGTGTCTTTGAGAAAATGAATGGAAGAGTCCCCTGGTTTAGTTCAAAATCTATGGATTTTACTAGATATGTGACGTCATTATTGGGAAGCATAAGTGTTGAGTAGGTTCGTTACCCCGCATGCGCGGCGTTTTTTGGAACCTTCACCACTCGATAATTTTTATAGAAGCAAATGTTGGCAGCATTGAGATTAGAAAGTTTTTCTTGGTATGTGAAACTAACATGTTGTAGATTTTTTGGGTTGGAATGATAGTTATTTATAGAGCAATTAGTATTTGAAGTGATATTTCACTTTGCTCTGCAAGGACCGTTCCTTGTATTGTATCAATAGGGAGGGGGCATGGAGCTGCAGATCATCCAGCCCTGGTGCATGGCAGTGGAGTGGAGGAGTGGCCTAGTGGTTTAGGCAAGGTACTTCAGGCCGGAAGGTCGGGGGTTCAAATCCCACTATTGGACAGCAAGCTTGGGCTGGAAGGACTGGGGTTTCTAGTCCCACAGGTGCTCCTTGTGGTCTTGGGCAAGCCACTTAACCCTCCATAGCCCATGTTCCCTGTAAAATAGTTATCTCCAAGTTATAATGCCCTGTTCAATGTAATTTCAGTTTGTTCAATGTAAACCGCTCTGATGCAGAATAGCGCGGTATATAAGAGAATGTAAATAAAAATAAATAAATAAAAAGTGGGGCATTATCCGGGTCCTCCCTGCCCCTCCCTTGTGGCATCCTCCATGGTCACTGCTGGCAGAGCAGTCACCGCTGCCTGTGGAGCTACAGCAGAGGTGCCTGTGAAGACACAGACAACATTGTGGGTCATACCAATGGGGTGGCAGACATGTGGGTTGGGCACGAAGAAACACAAACTGAGAGGGGCTGCTGCCATGGTGTGTGATACACCCTGTCCTCCTCTGCGGAGCCAGATGGGCACAGAGGGGATGCCATGTGCATGGGATGCAGAGGGTTTGCCTTCCACAGTGGGCACATTGTAGGGGAATGTTTATGCACAGACAGCAGCCACAGAAGGGAGCAGGCATGGTACCTCGGCAATAGGGAATATAGTGAGGTCAGGCTAGGCCACATGCAAACTTTATGGTTCATGTGTGTGTTCACCTTCACATCACACATGTGCATGTGGCTGTGAACATGTGTCCATGCACATGTGTTGTGTGTACATCTGTGCACAGCCTGGCCCAGCCTGGCTCAGCGAAAACTGCTTTGCAGCAGGATCAATACAGCATATGATAGTGACAGTGCCGCCTGCAGCTTTCTGTGATACTCCACTATCTGTGCTATGGCCACTAATTATTGTGCAGCCGGCTGGCTGGCTGAGAATACCATGCAGGACATCTAGGGCTAATATGTTCTTGCCCCGCTGCACTGCTGCACCCATGGTGGGCAGGACATGGGTTACGGGCATCCCCATGCCCGTATCCCATGGCAGAAGGTCCAGTACATGGACATGAGCGATGTGGTATGTGTGGCAAGGTACTGTTTCGACAGGGTAGTCATACATGACCTCTGCCAGCAGCTTGAGCTATGGCTAGAAAGCCCAGAGCAGGGGGCGATCCGATTCCAATGCACCTGAAGGTGATGACAGCGCTGGCCTTTCTGGTAATGGGATCATTTCAGATGGAGCTCTCAGCTTTGGGGGGACTCAGCCAACCTGTGGTTTCACGGTGCCTCACCCAGTTTCTGGGTGCCTAGTTGCTTTCCATGGCGCAGAACATCTGCTTCTCATCAGCACAGCAGGACAAGCACCAGATCATGCAGGAATTCTACACTGTGACAGGGTTCCCATCAGTCCTAGGTGTGGTAGATGACACACACATCACTCTCCAGCCACTGCGACAGAGTAAGGCTGCATACAACTACTGCAAGGCATTCCTTGTGGATCACTCCCTTCTCCTCTCATGACTACGGGATGCAGGCCTTCGAGGTGCTGTCCACCACTGCTTCCACTCTTTCCTTTCCTCCCATCTTTTCTCCATAGCCTCTTCCACAGATCCACACTCTCTCTCTAATGCTTCCCCCTCCCCTGTAGTGTCCCTCAAGGTTCTGTTTTGGCCCCCCTATTGTTCAATCTTTTCCTTGCACCACTGGCCCTTTGCATTCAACAAATCGGTCTGTCTGCTTTCTTCTATGTAGACGACATTATCATCATTCATCACACTAGTCCACTGCATCCTGACCTCACTCCCTTGAACTCATGTCTCACTCTCATCTCCAGTTGGTTATCCTCAAACTGTCTCCACCTCAACTTCGCCAAAACTTCAGCTACATAGTTCACATTCGGAAGTCCTTGCCCTTCTCTTGCCCCCTCCCTTGGCTGTTTTGCGATCCCCATTGTTTCTTCTTTCAAATATCTTGGTGCCCTCCTTGATTCCAATCTCACTTTCAAAGATCACATATCGCACCTAGCTAAGATGTCTTATTTCTTCCTTCGACAAATTCATTCATTATTTCTTCCTTTTCTGTCCCCCTCAGCTTTAACCACCCTCACGCTATCTACAGTCTTGTCACGGTTAGATTATTATAACTCCGTTTTTGCTGGCAACACCAAAGTTCAACTCCGTCGGTTACAACTTATTCAAAATACCGCAGCCAGAATTATCTCCCACTCCTCCTGCAGAGACCATATTACCTCCTTACTGTCTCTTCTGCACTGGCTCCCGGTCGAATACCGCATTAAAATTCAAGATATTAACCATGGTTCACTGAGTCCTTTATACACACACGCTGCAATACCTCGCTGATCTTCATTTTCACACCCCCACATGTAGTCTTCGCTCCCTCCATATCAATCGACTTCACCTCCCCCCACCGTCTTGTGCACATCTACAATCTACCCGTCACTCTGCTTTTTTCTTCCACGGTCCAGCTCTTTGGAACTCTCTCCCCCTTTCACTCTGTCTGGCGGAAAACTACACCACCTTTAGGTTGCTACTCAAAACCCATTTCTTCACCACTGCATACAACCTTCCGGCCACACTCAGCTGACCTGGATTATCCATGTTTACTTATGTCCTTCCTTCTTCTCGCTTTACGTCTTGTCCTATGTCCTACTATTTTCTTCTTTCCTGTCTCAATTTTGTAGTTCTTTTCTTACTACGGGGCCTTGTGCCAATCCCAGTTTGACTTTATACATGTAAACCACCCTGATGTAACAAAGGGCAGTATATCAAATTTAAATAAACATAAACATAATGTGCAGGTGGTCTGCAATGCGAATTGGGAGAGAATAGATGTATGCGCCAGGTACTCAGATCCCTACCATGATTTCTATGTTCTGAACTTCGAGGGGTGCCACATCAGTGGTCATGTTGGGGCCAACACCACCTGCCTAGTGGATCTATCACCATGCATTGCATCCTGCCTCCCAGTCCCAGGGTGTGTGTGCGCATGTCCAGGGCCATTCATGGCCAGGGCCACTTTGGCCGACAGACACATAGGTACACATGGTATGCACGGTGAACTGCATAACACTTTATTTTCCCAGCCAACATGCATGGGACAGATAGAGAATATGGGCGAAGAGTGCACACACACACTGACCAACAGGTGTGCCCCCCGGCATTCAGCCCCACCCTTGCCACACCTACAGAGCCATTAACATCGGTGGCCAGTCTGACCTAGTGGTTGTCACTGGTGCCCACCATGTTTCTTAGTGCCACTGCTGCCCTGGGCACCTCCCAGATGGCATGGCCCCCTCAGTGACCTGCAGGGCTGCCTGCTGTGTGACTGTGGGATGGTGTGTGGGACTGTAGATGGGCCTCCATCAGCAGGCGCAGGCCCATGAGCTCACCCCTCAGGCTCTGCATATCACCCCTGAGAGCCTCCACATAGTGCGAGAGGTGTGAGAGGGGTCTGCGCAGATGTGTAAGGTTGCATGCTAACATACACTCCAGATGTGCTAGGGCTGGCATGTCTTCAGGGCCTCCAACTCCCCCCCTGGGCCCCCTCATCAGGTCCCACTTCAGATAGAGGTGGACTACATGGTCAACCAACATGGACATGCCGCTCCCACGTGGACAAGGATGATGGCACCTCTGTAGCATCACCACCCTCATCATTGACGACCCGGCACTGCCACTGCTTCCTGGCAACTCCAGCTTCCATAAGCTGGCACACCTACTGCCTCCTCACCATCTGCATCCTCCTCCAGCTGCACTGTCACATCCCTCCCCACACCCTAGCTCAGATCCTATATCCACTCTGCCCACACACCCTCGCCTGCACCCACACTCTGCCTCCCCTATATCCACACACTCTGCCTCCCCTCCATCCACACACTCTCGCTCCCCCTCCTGCCACTCACACACCCCCACACACTCCCCTTGCATGCACTCCAAGCCCTCTCCATCACTACTCCCCTCCTGTCACTCACACCCCCCCTCACATACCCCCCACCCTCCCCATCCCTGCCTGGCGACTCAGTCTGCATTGTTACAGCCTTACCCAACACACTCCATGGGGCCTCCCCAGCCACCCACCATGCCAAGCCACATGCACCCTCCACCAGGAGCTGGAGGATGAGAGTACAGAGGTCGCCCCCTGTCTCCAGGGCTTATGCACATGGCACATGTGGGACCTGACCACTGCCTTGCTGTGCACTATCCCCAGGGTATGCTGTGAGACAGATGCCCCCTTATCAAATACCATCAGCTCTGCCCCCTTCAAGGAAGGTGGAGGGGGAGAATGCTGCCTCCCCTGCCAGTTCTCATCATCGTCCTCTTCATCCACAGATGGTGTTGGGCTGGACAAGAGAATGGGGCTTTGCTGTGCACTGCTGCTTCCCCCACTGCCATTTGTGCTGCTTCTCCCACTGGAGCTAGGGGGTGTATCTGCACTGTCATCCTCCATGGTGTCAGGGTAGAGCCATCTGTGGACGGGGGTTGGGAGGAGTCCTCCCACTGTGCTGCCACTGTGGGGGAAGGAGGTTATGGTTAGCTTCATGACTGTGGTTGCTAGGGGGGCCAACCACACACCCACAGGGTGTTCCAGCATATCTCATCTCTGCAGTGGATGGGACAGTGTGAACCGGGACTGTGTTGTGAGACCCTGGGGTGGAGCATGCTGTTTCTGTGGAGTCCACATCACATTGGAGTCTTCTTTTATATGTGTTGGCCCACCTCAGTGTTGGGGGGGCCTGTCGGCCTGCTGCTCAGATAGGATACTGCATGGCTACTCACCCTCCTGCTCCTGCCACGGACATGTGTGGCAGATTGAGCGGTACCACACACAGAAGGCCTCTATGTCACGCAGGATCTGAAAATATCTGTGGGGTAGAGACACACTTCATCATTCACCCGTGCCAGAGCACAGACCTGCCTACTCTATGGGGTGGTTCTGCTGGCAGTCTGCACATGCTCATCATGTATCATGTCTCCATCTGCTTTCAGTGGCATGTCACCCTGCCATGCCATGCCAGGGAGGGGTGGGGAGAAGCAGCTGGTCATTGCATTTGGTATACATGCATAGGGACATGTTCCCTCCCTCACTTGAGAGCACTGACAGCTGTAGCCTCCTGGTTCTGTCCCTGAACCTCAGTGCTCCGGATCCTGGGCTGCTTTGTTTTGCACTTCTACCATTCACACTGAGCCACCCCTGTGGCTTGCCATGCACTCTTTTTTCCTCCTGCTTGGGAGCACTGACAGCTGTAGCCTCCTGGTTCTGGCCCTGACCCACAGTGTTTGGGGTCCTGGGTTCGCCTCCTACCTCGGTGCATGTACAATGCCCTTTTCTTTTGCCTCCTCGGGGGGCATCTGTGTGACCTGGAGATGTAACTGACATTCTGGGAATGCTCTCTGCTATGCATGTCCCTTCCATCTGCCTCTCTGTTCTCCAGTGCCTTCACTGTGGGCCTGCCTGCATTTTATTCTCCCTTGTTTCCTGGGCCACTGCTGTCGGGCTGCTCTGTCTATGCTGTGCTGTCCTGTCACTGTGCCGCCTGCCAGCTTTCTGTCTGTGCCAGATCCTGACTTCCCCTGCCCTTTCTCTCTACCTTGGTGCATGCCTGTCTCTGTGCCAACCTGGGTTCTGCTCCATCCTGCCCACTTCTCTCTACTTCCAGGTTTGTTTACCTCTGTTGTGCTGTACTTACTGAGCGAGGGTGGTTCTGATATGATCCCAGCCACTGCATGCTGTTGTGTTGGCTGATTGCCTCTGCATGGTGGGGAGGAGAATCTCCTCCTGCTCAATGACCATGGTCACCAGCAGCCTTGTCTCTGCCTCGCTGAAGTTGGTCTGCCTGGTAACCATGTTGATGTATGCGTTATGTTGGGCGGGGGGGGGGGGGGAGAGGTCTTCTTCCTGGATCTGGTCACACATTGGCTGCAGGACATGGCGTTGTGGATGTTTTTGGGGTTACAGGTGTACAGAGTAACTGGGCAGTGTGTGCACGGCCTACACGTGCATGTGGTGCAAGGCAGGCTGATAGGACGCCAGTTGGACATGCTTTGCCAGCCATGGCCACACACCAATTCTACAACTCCCTGTATGTGTTTGCGTGGGGTTGTAGAAACAGGCCTCTGCATGCACATCCTATCTGGAGATATGTACAAGGCCCAGAAGTATTTGCACTTACTGCATCTACCTTGCATTTACAGTACAAGGCGGATACCACATGGATGCATGTTCCTTGCCTTGGCAGGTCATGTAGGAGCACCTGTCCTACCTGCCAAGAAAGGAAATGCGGGCCTGGAGACCAAAATGAAGGCAAAAAAAGAAACAGCTGAGGCTACAAAGTTATGACCCACAGATCTGCCTCCCCTGCTGCAGCATAGATTACCCTGCATTCCAAAAGTCAAACTGTGGGAAACAAGACCCCTCCCCAGCACAACCCCCTTCAAAATAAGATCCCCTCAACAAACCCCTCCTTCAGCATCCCTCCAATGGAAAGCAACAGTAACACATGCATTCAAGTTCCCGCATGACCCCTCACCAGCAGAGTGCCCATCCTGCACAAGGCCATCCTCTAACCATCCCCATCCCCCAACACATCCCCAGATTCTTACCTGGGCTATCTCCATTAATCTAATGATCATTGGGCTGGAGTGGTCTCTCTCCACTTCCACCACAACAGTGGATGTTGTTAAAATGGTGACTATGACTCCTAGTGATATTCTCAATGAACTACTGCTCCAGGTCATTCCTCTCTTTTGACAACCTCTGTTATTGGATTTTCATAATTTTAAACTAGCTATTTAAGAACTCTCCCTCACTTGGTGTGCAGCTTGTCATGCTGTGAGGGCTTGTGTGCATCAGTGATGCTGAGAGCTAAACTATTGGTAGTTTAACTACTGGCAGGGTCTCCCAAGATGGACAGGTCTCAGCTGAGGTGCCAGACCAAGACAAACCACCCATCTGGGCAGCAGCAGAATGGGATAGTGTTGACGGCGGAGGATCACATTTCTGTGACAACGGCAACAACACCAAACTTAAACTGCGCGGAAGAAAGGCCCGGCAAGCTACTTCTGTATCTTGCCATGAAAACCCAATGGATAGTTACAACAAAACAGATTGTGCTATAGTGCTGGAAGATGAGACCCCCAGGTCGGAAGGCACTCCACTAGCTACTGGGGAAGAGCTGAAGATTTTTCAGAGTAAAGCCAGCATTTATGATGTGGTTGGATCAAAGCCCTCGGGACGTCTGACTGCTGATGTAGCTGCGCATGAAATGAGAGTCAGAAGCTGTAAAGATGTCTTACGCATTGGAACATGGAACGTACGAAGCATGAACCAAGAGAAGTTGGAGGTGGTCAAGAATGAAATGGAAAGTGTACAGCTTGATCTGTTGGGTGTCGGCGAACTGAAATGGACTGGCATCGGGCACTTTGCATCAGATGATAAAATGGTCTACTATGCTGGAAATGACAGACAAAGAAGAAATGGTGTTGCATTTATAATAAAGAAGAAACTTGCAAGAACTGTAATAAAATACTATGCTTTCAGCGAATGCTTAATCTCTATTCGTCTACAAGGAATGCCTATCAACACAACTATAATTCAAGTATATGCCCCAACAACAGCTGCAGAAGAGAATGAAATTGAAGAGTTCTATGAACAAGTACAAGCTGAAATTGACAGAACATGCAAACAGGATATCCTGATAGTCATGGGGACTGGAACGCAAACGTTGGCAACAGAGAAGAAGGCAAAGTAGTTGGAAAATATGGACTTGGGAACAGAAATGATGCTGGAGAAAGACTGATAGAATTCTGCAAGACCAACGACCTATTCATCTCAAACACCTTCTTCCATCAACACAAGCGGCGACTGTACACATGGACTTCACCCAATGGATTGTATAAAAATCAAATTGACTACATCTGTGGAAGTCAACGATGGAAAAGTTCTATAACATCAACAAAGACAATACCTTGAACTGAATGTGGTACAGATCATCAACTACTAGTATGCAAACTCAAGCTAAAGTTGAAAAAGAGCAAACCACTCATGAATGCAGCAAAATATGACCTTGAGAATATACCACTGGAATTTAAAGACTGCCTGCAAAATTGATTTGCTGCTTTGGATACAAATGACAGAGCTCCAGAAGAGTTATGGAATGACATCAAGAAGGTTGTGTTGGAAGAAAGCGAGAAGTCTCTACAAAAGGTAAAAAAACAAAAACGGTCAAAAAGGATGACGGAAGAAACTCTGAAAATTGCCCAGAAACATAGAGAAGCTAAAGCCAGAGGAGAAAGAAAGACAATAACAGAACTCAACAGAGATTTCAAATGTGCAGCAAGACGGACAAGGGGAAGTACTACAACGACACATGCAAGGAAATAGAAGCAGAAACTATTAGAGGAAGAACAAGATTGGCTTTCCTAAAGCTACGAGAGTTAAAGAAAAAGTTCCAGCCTCGAATTGGAATGTTACAAGATGCTCAAGGTTCTATGTTGAATGATGCTGAGAAGATCAAGAAAAGGTGGAAGGAATATACAGAGTTTTTATATGATAAATATCAAGTGGACCAACAGCCGTTTCAACCTGTACCTTATGATCAGGAACCATTGGTGATGAAAGAAGAAGTTGAAGCAACATTGAAAGCCTTATCAAAGAACAAAGCACCAGGCATTGATAGCATTCCCATAGACGTATTACAGCAATCTGATACAGCTGTTACCATACTTACAAGACTGTGCCAAGAAATATGGAAGACAACATCATGGCCAACTGACTGGAAAAGATATGTGTTTATACCAATACTAAAGAAAGGTGATCCAACTGACTGTGGAAATTATCACACAATCGCTCTGATCCCCCATGCCAGCAAGATTCTACTGAAGATTATTCAAAAGAGACTACAACCATACCTGGAACAAGAACTACCTGAAGTGCAAGCAGGGTTCAGGAAAGGGCGAGGAACGAGAGACATCATTGTGGATGTGAGATGGATCCTTGAAAAGACTAAAGAATACCAAAAGGATATCTATTTGTGCTTTATTGACTATAGCAAGGGTTTTGACTGTGTAAACCATGAGAAACTCTGGGCCACATTAAGAAGCATGGGTATACCAGAACACCTGATCGTACTCTTGCACAATCTGTACATTGATCAAGAAGCAACATTTCGAACGGAACAAGGAGAAACAGAATGGTTTAAAATAAGGAAAGGTGTAAGACAAGGCTGTATACTTTCCCCCTACCTGTTTAATTTATATGCAGAACAAATCATCAGAGAAGCAGGATTATATGAAGACAACAGAGGTGTGAAGATTGGTGGAAGACTCATCAACAACCTTCGCTATGCTGATGATACCACATTACTGGCTGAAAGTGAAGATGATCTGAAACATTTGCTTCTCACAATCAAAGAACATAGTCTCAAAATGGGCCTGCACCTTAATGTAAAGAAGACAAAGATCATGACAACTGGAATAATCAACAGGTTCATCGTTGAAGGAGAAGAAATTGAAATTGTGAACATCTTTAACCTACTTGTATCAACTATCAATAAAGAAGCAACAAGCAGTCAAAAAATCAGATGATGCATTGCTCTTGGCAGAATGGCTATGAAAGACCTAGATAAGATTCTCAAGAGCAGAGATGTCTTTCTCCATACAAAGATTCGACTTGTTCAAGCCATGGTATTTTCAATAACATCATATGGATGTGAAAGCTGGACAGTGAAAAAGATAGACAGGAAGAAAATTGATGCCTTTGAATTTTGGTGCTGGCGGCGAATACTGTGTATACCATGGACTGCCCGAAGAACAAACCAGTCGGTAATAGAGGAGATCAAATCTAAGCTTTCTTTAGAAGCTCAGATGACAAGACTTCGCCTTTCATACTTTGGACACATCATTCGAAGAGAGAGATCATTAGAGAAAGATATCATGCTTGGCAAGATAGAAGGTCAACGCAAAAGAGGAAGGCCAGCAATGAGATGGATCGAGACAATAACAGTAGCTACGGGTACCAGTCTGTCAACAATGAGCCACCTGACTTAAGACTGAACACAATTTAGGATAGCTATCCAGAGGGTCGCCATGAGTCGACTCCGACTCGACGGCACTTAACAACAACAACAATTTAAGAACTCATAAAATACATTAATCTAGTGATATAAAATAATGTCATACCTTTTTCAGCTTGTAAAATATCCAACTAGTCAAGCATGCAGTACTTGGGCTATAATCATAAAGTATTTAATTGCTAAACACAAAAAGCAGAGTTTATCCTGAAGTTTGACATATAAATATAATTTTGGCAATACATTTTAGAAAAACAAATGAGTTTTTTTTTCTTTTGATGTTGATATTTTGTGATTTTATCTCCAATAGCTGTCCAAAGACCACAGACAACAGCTCATCCTATAGCCTAGTATGCATATACCCCACAGTTTGTCCTTATGAGCCAAGTCACTTTTTGCACTTGGGGGATCAAGGTTTATTAAAGTTACCCAACAGTCATGGGAGGCGGACCATGATCAGAGCCAGAGGTTTTACCTGGCTAGCTCCAAGTCTGTGGAATTTATTTCCTTTGTCTTGAATACCATCTCGTACTTGACCTTTCAGAAGGTAGTAAAGGCTTTTTATTTCATGGAGGCATTCAGAATGTCCCAGATTAGTTAGTAAGATTTTAGTGTGTGTGTGTGTGTGTGGGGGGGGGGGGGTCATTTATTTCTTGATAAGGCTAGGTCTAATGAGGAAGAACTTAAATTCTGTATTACATATAGGTCTATACTTTATTTTGTGTGATTTTTGTAAACTGCTGAGGAAGGCTGAAGTCTAAATAACAGGTATACAATTTTTTTTCAGTAATAATATAATAGTAATAGATATTGCTGTTGAATAGGAATTCCTTCCTCTGAAAGAATAGTAAATGCCACCTACACAGTTGCATATTTTAGTGCACTTAGGGGCACATTTACTAAATTGTGCTATCCATTAGCATGGGGTTTGCCATGCACTAAGCATGCCACACTAACATCATTGACCGTATGATAAAAAGATCATGCTAAGCGGTTAGTGTGTGATTGGGTGGGGATTGGGCAGGTCAGGGTTGAACATGGGCACTGATGGTGCAGCACGGTTAGAACGGGCATCTTTGATACATGCTAATTGCAGCTGTTTCCATTTGATGGATGGCATTAAGTGCAGCCATGTGCCGATTAGTGCAGTGTGCTTTAAATGCAGTTGTAATACCCTAATAGCATAATGATGGACACACATGCCTCCTGAGATTAGCGCAGGCCTCCATGCTAGATCTGTAGCTCTATCGTGCCAATTTAATGTACTTTAATAAACATGCCCCTTACTATGCCCCAACACTTCCTGAGAAAATATGACATATTTACAGAATTCTCTTTAAACAAAAGAAATCATTAATCAGAGGAAACCATAGTCCACCAAGTTCATCTTGCACCTCTACTAATTATACCAGAGGGAATTAAGTGCCAAAAATGGCAAAATTATGCAACATTTAAAAAATTATGAACTGACAACAATCTAATTTATTCACAATTTTGCAAAAGTAAATACTTTTATTTTTTTTACAAAAACAAAGGCGATAACAGCATAGGGGGTCATTCTGAGCTGCGTTTAGTGGGGATGGACATCCGACCTGGATGTCCATCCCTGCCAAATGCCAGAATCGTATCCTCTGCCCAACGATCCCTGTACCTACATAGGAGATGTATGGGGAGCTCTGGATGGGGGCGGAAGGGGGTGGGCTGAGGGAGGAATGAGGGCGGACGGTGGGCAGGAATGCGACCCTGGATATACAGGGCCGATATTGAGGTTGGCCCTCTACATCTGGGGTCGCCAACATGGATGAAGGACTACGTCAGGATGGCAGCGCAGGCCCAGGTAAGTTGGACGAAGGAGTGCAGGAGCTTCCCTGCAGCCTGACCCTGCCTTTGGAAGGCCACATCAGGGTTCAGACTTCAGGGAATGAACTTTGCAGTGGTGGCCGGGGATCACAGCCCCTTAATGGAGCCGCAGTGCCATGGCAACAAGATGCCACGGCACTGCGGCTCCATGCAGGAGCTGGGGCAGGCCTGTGGGGGGAAATGATTGGATGTCCGGCGGCACAGAATTGGGAGACAGCCTGCCTGTCCAGGCATGAGCCGGCCATCTAGACTCGATTCTGATTCTGCGGGAATGTCTAGCTCCTGTGGGCTCAGAATTGGGAACTAGACCAGCCTATCCAGATCCTGGACATCCAGGTGGGTAGAACATTCCCTCTTTGGAATCAGGCCCATAACATATAAAGGAGTGGAGGAGTAGCCTAGTGGTTAGAGCAACAGCCTACAATCTAGGTGATAGGGTTTTGATTCCCACTGGCATGCCTTGGACCACTTTACTCTCCATTGCCTCAGTAGAAGAGGCTTGGCAATGCTCTTCTGATCATATCTTGCCAAGAAAATTCATCAGCTGCTGGCTCACCAGAAGTCGGCATTGACTTAAAAAAAAATAAAATCAGTATAAAACTTACTTACAAATTGAGGCATGCATTTTTCCAACAGTTCTGAATATATTCTTAGAACCAGATGCTCAGGCTATTAACTGAGTTTGTAACTGCATGTGTAGTGACTGTATTTGTGAGTGTGTAGGGAATGACTGATAGCAATGTTTGAGATATGCACTGATGGGAATGTTTACCAAAGTGTGCTGATGGTTAACATTGAGTTACTACGTATAAAGTAGCCATTAGTGCACACTAAAAATGCAGCTATGCTAAAAATCCCCTGCTAATTGCTTAGCATAGGTTAGGCTGGAGACTGGGTAGGTTAGGGGTCGAGTGTGGGCATTGACGTTAGTGCAGGTATCCTTAGTATATAATACTTTGGAAAGACCCCGGAAGATGATGATTAACAGTAACAACAACTGGACTATGAAACACAGCTAGAGTTCTTGTATATAGTTAGCAACTGACAATTGCTTGTTTTACCCCATGTAACCTGCAAGTTGAATAACCCTGTTCAGTGTAAAGCGTGTTGCTATAACTGTTCATTGTAAACCGCCTTGAATGTATATGATAAGGCGGTATATAAGACCTGTTAAATAAATAAATAAATTAGTTGACACTATTGATGTCACAGTTAGCATGGGTGCATTTAGCATCACCTCAATGGGTGGCAGCAACTGCTCCTGCAGTACTCATGCCAATTGGACTAGGACTCTGTGGTGCTGGAGCCTTGTTTACTATATGAGGGATGCCTTGCATGCCCCATTCATTAACAAGGGCCCAGAACCACCCCCACATCAATATTTTGGACTGAACATGCAGTAAACTAAGTTTTAGTAAACATACATAGATTGATTCCTAAATGCAATCTGATCAAGAGTGTGGAATGAGTGAGTGGGGTGGGTTTGTACGGATAAGCAACTGGATACAGTGAGTGAGGAGTTACCACAGGGGACTGTTGATGGCTACATGAGAGAGAGTGAAATGTATGGGTGAAGATCATGTTGCAGGTGGGAGCCGTCTATAGGAGCAGTCTAAAAATATGTACTTTGGTTCTGTGTGTGCACAGTTGAAAGTTTGTTAATGAGAAACATTGGATAATATTCTCTTGTGACATACTTGTTGACTTCATTACATATGTGTTCGTGTGCATATATATAACTCCAATCATCTCCCTTCTTGCCCTAGATCATGTCCCACACATGTCCTCAGCTTTTTCCCACCACACACACATATTGGAAATGTCATTTCCTATGTCAACATGTGAAATAGTGACATTATCTATATAATTTCATATTGCTTTTAAACTTAACACAACATTAAAAATTCCAAAATTCTGTTCCTCCTCCCTCCTCCCCCCCCCCCCCACCAGTGTAATCATAGGCAGGTGGACTTTGAACAAGCAAGTAATCATTGAGTTAGAAGGCAAAAATCTTGCAGGGAGAGCTATTATGATGCATGGGGACTGTCTCTAGCCAGCCTGTTCTTTACAATTTCTTGTTTTGCTAGTGATCCCCCTTCCTGATTCCTGATTGACTCAAAATGTTTTTGGTCTGGAGCTCTGTGCAAAACCCAGACCAGAAAAGCTTTGGGCCAATCAGGAAACTGGAATGAGAATCACCAGCAAAACAAAAGACAGTTAAGAGCAGGCTGGCTAGAGCCAGCCCCCATGGAGACATAACAGCTCTTCCTTCAAGATGCCTCTTTTATAATCCAATGGTTCCTGGTTGGAAGCCACATGCTCACTTAAGAATAAAAAGCTATTTGGGTTTTTAATTTGCCTGAAACCTCTTGTAACCATTCTGCTATGTTTATTGTTTGGGCAGCAGCCGTAGCTACCTATTTAATAAACAAAGTGGCCCTGAACTGAAAATTTACAAAAACAAAATGGCACAGCAAAAATTTATTAAAAAAAACAAACCTGAAAATGATACAGGAAAGTAAACAAAACAACTTTGTTTTTGCCTGCATTCACCTAACAAACCGCCTACCTCCTATCTGCTCTAGCTTATCTCTCCTCTTACACATTATTATTATTAATTATTTTTTTATTTATGCAATTTTCATATACATCCAATACATGAATAAGAAAAAAGAAACAAAACTATTTTCAGGAAATTACCAGCATCATGCAATATATACAAATCATTTATAGTCCCCAAGAAAGAAAAGGAGGCAAGACACAGGCAATAAAAACATAGGAATTAACCATGGAAAAACACAATACAAGCAGTTGCCCCCTCATCACCAGCTAGACTCAGCCGGCTTTATTCTTACACCTTCTCCCACAAGCTCCGCCACTTGCATAGTACCCTCTCTACCCTCTAGAAACCGAAGCAACTGATCAGGCTCAAAAAACATATATTGTTTAGACAAATATGAAATCATGCATTTACAAGGAGAAAAAAACTTTCATAGCAGCCCCCAGAGCCCCTACCCTATTTTTCAGAGCCAGGAACTCCCTGCGCTTTTTTGGAGTATCACGTGAAATATCAGGAAAAATATATATCATTTTGTAGAAAAATAAGCATAGAACTGCATTTCTGTATGACCCAAAGGCAAAGCAAGCCACCAAAGTAGTTCTGTTACCACCTCTAAGGAGGACTCCAAAAAGGTGGTCAAATTACCTCCCAAAGGGAACTGAGACAACCAAGGGTCCCCTTCAAAGCCTCGAGCTCGATGGCTCAAAGACAAATATCATGCCCAAACAATTGGAGGTACTGCGTCCTCTGTGATCTTCAACACCTCACTCAGATATTTACGCAGCATATCTACAGGTGATATAAGTAGGGATTTAGGAAAGTTCTAAAATCTTAAGTTGTTTCTCCAAACACGATTCTCAAAAAAAAGCAAATTTCTGCTCAAAAATTATTTGTCTTTTAATTGAGCAACACTCACAGTTCGTAGGCTTTCCAGGGCTTCCTCCAGGGCTCCCAGTCTAGCAGCATGATCTGCCACCACAGTTTCACAGGATACAGTCCTCCCAATCACTTGATCCAACTGAGTTTTAAAACCACTAGCATAGTTTGCCAGAGAAGAGTCCACTGACTTAATGGCATCCCACAGCACATCCAGTGTTTTAAAAGCCAGTCTTCCAACCACTGCTGCCTGATCTTCCTGGGCCAAAGAAATCACCGGCATCTTACCAGATGCTGCGGGCTCTGAAGGCTGCTCCACATTCACACACCTGTGATTACTCCCTCCAGGAGTGTCAGTCACACCTGCAGAAATCTCCAGACCTGGCAGTGGAGGGACTGTCCATTCCTCGGGGCTCAACAAAGCCCCGACTGAGCCGAAGTGTCAAGTTGCGACGGGGAAACTGAGGCCAAAAATGGGAGAGTCGACTGCACTAATGGCTTCAGTGTGGATGCGGAAACCACCACCGAAACTCTCCCATTCCTCTTACTAGGCATGTTGGTAATGCAGACAAAATCGCACACCCAGGTCACGGTGCATCTGCTACCGCCGCCATCTTGCCCCAACACATTATTATTACTAGTATTTATTTTTCATCTATTGCCCATTTCTAAGCAACTTACAACGATTTACAATTTATAAGAACATAACATTAATGTAAGAAAAACTAAAACTGCAGTCATGCCCCTCCAAGTCATCCTAAAGATTATCTTAATTTTTTAGTTTTGCCAAAAAGACACCTCTTTAATCACTTTCTAAATGACAACAAATTCTACTCATTTTTAAGATTGGGAGGTTATTCCATCTGAAAGGGTCAGAAACATAAAACATCCTTGCTTTACTAAGAAACAACTGAGCTACCTTAAATGATGGGCATTTTAATTGGCCCTGCTCTAATGATCTTGAACCATGTGTAGATTCATATCTTGTTATTACTACAGAATAGCTAGGACCATCATTGCTAATCCCTTTTCATATCAAACAAAGCACCTTCCAGTGATTGAATGGTGAGGGGGGGTGGGAAAGGGGGGTTGGGGGAATGGTAGGGGAGGGGTTAAGGAGGGAGGTGGAGGGGGGGGAATATGGGAGGCCCCTATTTATAAAACGCAATTCCACAGGGGGGCAGAAGGGCAGAAGTATTGGTTTGGCATACAATGCTGGGCTTCCACTCTGCTGCTTCGGGAGGTGGCAGGGAGCCCCTAGCATGATAGGAGCTCGTTAGGACAGGGAGTGCTGCAGGGTGGAAAAGCATGTTTGCATACGTGGATAATTTTGTTGTATGCTATGTGTGTATACTGTTATCACGATTGTATATATGTCACGAATGTATCAAGGTTTGGAATGGAGTTGTTGTTAATAAAAAGTTAAATTCAAAAAAAAAAAAATTAGATTTGGTATACTGTAGTACTGACAACAAATGTAAATCCCTTAAAGCTGAAGTAACATTTTTTCTGTTGTCCCCAGGTCTTCCTTCACAGCATGCATACACATCCCCTACCCTGTCCTCTCCAGCTCATCTCCCTTTCAACACATATTCCCTTACCCTCTGTTTTCCCCAGGTCTTCTTCCCAATATATCCCCTGTCTCTTTCAGCTCATTTCCTCTTCCATACATGTCCCTTTTCAAGAGGACCTCTGGACCCATCATTGACACAAAAACTGCATGCTGGCCCAAGTGGGCTGTTAGACGTCCCACCCCTACAAATTTCTTTTGTGAGCCAAGTAGTCCCCTTGAACCTATCATCCCTTTCCCCACAAAAGAATCGATGATTTCCTAAATGGGCCCTGGACCTTATACCTCCAAATTCTGAAAATCTCCCTGGTGGTCCAATAGCCCCCTTGTACTACCACCACTCAGTTCTACAAAATTACACAGTGCGCTAATTGAGCCCCTGGCGCTACTCTACCTCCTGATCCCCCCTGAAACTCACCACCTCCTCCACTCATCTCTATTTTTGCCTCTAGCATGGCCATCTTTAAAAATGTCAAAATCTGATCCATAGTAGTGCATCAGAACACACTACTAAGGGGCAGGCACTGCCATTTTAAAAGATGGTGGTATTGAGGAGAAATGTCAATGGACCTCCTGCATGAACCAAGTACAGGTACTCTGTGAGCCTGAGGTTCTCCTCGCCTAGAGCGCCCCATAAGAGAATGTTTGGGGTGGTCAGAGTCTGGAGCCACAGGGCCACTAGGATGTTTTGGTGGGCTGAGAAGATCAACCAATGGTTCGTGGCCACTGGGCGGCCATAAAGGTTTGTCAGACTGGGTACTCAAGGGGTCCAGGACCACAAAGCTGGGAGTTATGGCAGGCTGGGTCAGATGAGGTTTTGGGTCTGCCGGGCCATTAGGGAAAATTGCAGGATTGGGATCCCAAGCCTTTTTCTAAATGGTTGCTTTCCTTCACAGGTATCAATCTGTCTGCTCCAACTGTGCTTGTCATCCCTTCACATGGAATCTGACCAACTTTTTTTTTTAGCTCTTACTACAATCTGACTCAAAATATGCAGAATTATGTGATTATGTGCCAGCTCATTAATTCTGTGGAAAATTATGTGGACTCATAATCACTTATTTCCCCAGGGTGTAACTAATTAAGTAATCAATACACAAACACCACTTGACTGTGTCTTTGTATTGATTGCTTAATTATTTATACCCCATGTGTGTGTGTATAGATAGATAGATAGATAGATATAGATATATATATAGAGAGAGAGAGAGAGACTTGACAAGATACCTGAGTCCTCCTATCAACCTATAGATATCTATATCTAGATTCCAAACATCCCTTAGAAAAGTGAAAGAGCCAATCAAAAATAATTGCATCTGTATTCATTCACTAGTTTCATGCAAGCCAGTTTACCAGCCCTTGAACCATTACGGGGATTACGGCTCTCCTACTACCCAGCAACAAATAGGACCAGATGGGTGATAGAACCTAGTCATTCTAGATAATACCTTAGTCAATGTCTAGCAGCAGTCATGACTCTTGCCCCTATTGGGAATGAATCAGACCCTTCCCTACATTTAACCCCACAAGTCTCAAGAACTCTGCTCTGAGCTCTGACTAGCACAACACCAAAAAAATAATAATAGTATGCTTTATTCCAGCCAAAGAATCTGTTCTGACTAGGCGATTTCAGTAGCACATGTAATACAGCAAAATTATCTCATTTGTCACTGCTTATCATTACATCCCTTGACTTGGTTTGCAGCTTGTCATACTGTGAAGGCTTGTGTGCATCAGTGATGCTGAAAGCTAAGCTATCGTTAGCTTAACTACTGGCAGGGTCTCCCAAGATGGACAGATCTCAGCCGAGGTGCCAGACCAAGACAAACCACCCATCTGAGCAGCAGCAAAATGGGACAGTGTTGGCGGCGGAGGATCACATTTCTGTGACAATGGCAACAACACTAGAATTACCTGCACCGAAGAAAGGCCTGGCAATCTACTTCTGTATTTTGCATGAAAACCCAATGGATAGTCAGAATAAAATAAATTGCACTATAGTGCTGGAAGATGAGACCCTCAGGTTGGAAGGCACTCAACTGGCTACTAGGGAGGAGATGAAGACTTTTCAGAGTAAAGCCAGCATTTATAATGTGGTTGGATCAAAGCCCTTGGGATGTCTGACTGCTGATTTAGCTGTACACAAAATGCTTCAGAAACTGCAAAGATATCTGACATATTGTGGCATGGAACATATGAAGCATGAATGGAATGACATTGGAAGTAGTCAAAAATGAAATGGAATGTCTACAACTCAGTTTGTTGGGTGTCAGCGAACTGAATTAGACGGACATCGGGCACTTTGCATCAAATGATCATATGGCCTATTATGCTGGAAATGAAAGACAAAGAAGAAATGTATGTAGCAAAATATGACCTTGAGAATATACCACTGGATTTAAAGATGATCTTCAAAATTAATTTTCTGCTTTAGATATAAATGACAGAGCTCTAGAAGAGTTGTGGGGTGACATAAGAAAGTTGGGCTCAAAGAAAGTGAGAAGTCTCTACAAATAGTGAAAAAGCGAAAAAGGCCAAAATGGATACTGAACAAACTGAAAATTGCCCAGAAACGCAGAGAAGCTAAAGCCAGAGGAGAAAGAGAGGCACTTGCAGAACTCAACAGAGATTTCCAACATGCAGGAAGACAAGACAAGGAGAAGTACTACAATGACACATGCAAGGAAATTGAATCAGCAACTATTAGAGGATGAACAAGATTGGCTTTCCTAAAGCTATAAGACCCAAGGAAAAAAAATCCATCCTCGAATTGGAATGCTACAAGATGCTCAAAGATCCATGTTGAATGATGCTGGGAAGATCAAGTAAAGGTGGAAAGAATATACAGAGCCTTTATACTATAAAGATCAACCATAACTGGAACGAGAACTACCTGAAGTGCAGGCAGGGTTCAGGAAAGGATGAGGAATGCAGATGTGAAATGGATCCTTGCAAAGATAAAAGAATACCAAAAGGATACCTATATGAACATAAGAACATAAGATATGCCATACTGGGTCAGACCAAGGTCCATCAAGCCCAGTATCCTGTTTCCAACAGTGGCCAATCAGGGGCGGCCCAAGGGGGGTGCGGGGCCATGTGCGGAGACTCGGTGCGGGGCCTCATTTGCATAAGTGGCCTTATTTGCATAAATATTTGCATAATGTTACCATACACTAACTTTTAGTAAACATGTCTCTTAATGAGTGTATGGATAAAGAAAGACTAAAAGATTTCTACATTACTATAATCCAGTGCCAACCGCCAGGCACATTAGGAACTACTACAAACGCTGCCCATTTAGAACCCATAGCAAACCCGCTGTATCCTGACAGCATTACCAGGACTCACAAAGCACCAGTCCCTACCTATCAAAAGGAAACACTGCAAATATTAAACCAGTACATTTCAGAGAATACTGGGGAAAGAGAACAAGTGGCAATGTCAAATAGGAATTACATAAACAGAATACCTCAGCTCAGTTACACATGCAGAACATAGACCATCACCAAACAAGGAATCGCAATTTAGAAACAGGAAGGCAATAATTTAAACTGGGAACCCCAAAAGCCAAACTTGGAATGTACAACAACACTGTAGAAATAAAACTATAAATCAATTTCCTCTTGTACCAAACAAAGCGCAGACGTTAATGATGCACATTTCCCAGAACTTTCATATTCCAGTTAATAAATTCAAAATAAAGAGATATATTTCTACCTTTTGTGCATTTTTTTTCAGTTGCAATTGCTCCAGCCACTTTCTTCTGGTTTCTTCTTCATGTTTTCTGCTAACTCTCCATCGTCTGCTGTCCATTTGTCCTTTCTTCTCTCTTCTAGTTTTCTTTCCATCCTCTCTCTCTACATCTGCTTTAACATACTAATCTTTATCCTTTTGCTCTTTCCTCATTCTTATTTCATCCACACAAATTTTACCCCTCCATCCTCAATCCCCACTTACTCTCCCAATACCCGGCCAATTGTAGATTTTTCATCCCTCCCACACAAAATATTTTTCCCCTCTCCATTTTACTCTCCCAGCCCCATCCCATTCTAATCCTCCCCCAACATCAGCTCCCTTCTAGTTCCAGTCTCACCCAGCATCCATTCCCTTCTAGTCCTGCATCAGCCCATTTCCAGTCCTAGCCACCCATCAACCCATTTCCAGTCCTAGCTCCCCCATCCATTTTCAGTCTGAGTCCCTTCATCAGCTCATTTCCAATCCTAGCCCCCCATCAGCCCATTTCTAGTCATTTCCTAGCCCCACCATCAGCCCATGTCAAATCCTAGCTCCCCTCCACTCAGCCCAATTCCAGTCCAAGCCCCCCCATGAGCCTACTTCCAGTTCTAGCCCCTCCATGAGTCCATTTCAATTCAAGCCCCCACCACAGCCCATTTCCAATCTTAGCTCCCCCCAACAGCCCATTTCCAGTCCTATCCTAGCTGCTCCATCAGCCCATTTTCAGTTCTAGCTCCCTTCCCTCACAGCCCATTTCCATTCCAAGCTCCCTCCCCATCAGCTATTTGCAGTTCAAGCCTCCCCGTCCACTCAGTCCATTTCCAGTCATAGCAATCCCCCAACCCATTACCAGTCCTAGCCCCCCATCAACCCATTTTCAGTTTAAGCCCCCCCCTATAAACCATTACCAGTCCTAACCCCCCATCAGCCCACTTCCAGTCTTAACCCCATCAGCCCATTTCCAGTCAGCCCCCCATAGCCCATTGCCAGTCCTAACCCCCCCCATCAGCCCACAGCCCATTACTAGTCCTAACCACATCAGCCCACCTCAAGTCCTAACCCCTCCCCATCAGCCCTTTTCCTGTCCTAGCGCCCCCATAGCCCATTAGCAGTCCTAACCCCCCCCATAGCCCATTAGCAATCCTAACCCCCATCACCCTATTTCCAGACAGCCCCCATCAGCCCACAGCCCATTACCAGTCTTAACCCCCCCCAGCCCATTTCCAGTCCTAACCCCCCATCACCCCATTTCCAGTCAGCCTCCATCAACCCCCAGCCCATTACCAGTCTTAACCCCCCCAGCCCATTACCAGTCTTAACCCCCCCAGCCCATTTCCAGTCAGCCTCCATCAGCCCCAGCCCATTAGCAGTCTTAACCCCCCCAGCCCATTTCCAGTCCTAACCCCTCCCCAGCCCATTTCCAGTCAGCCTCCATCAGCCCCAGCCCATTTCCAGTCCTAACCCCCCCCCAGCACATTTCCAGTCAGCCTCCATCAGTCCCAGCCCATTTCCAGTCCTAACCCCCCCCCCCTTGCACATTTCCAGTCCTAACCCCCCCCCTTGCACATTTCCAGTCCTAACCCCCCCCTTGCACATTTCCAGTGCTAACGCCCCCACTTGCTAATTTCCAGTACTAACCCCCCATCACCCCATTTCCAGACAGCCTCCATCAGCCCCCCCCCCCCTTCCCTTCCCTTCCCTTCCCTTCCCTTCCGGCAAATTTAAAAACAAAAACCTGGCTCTAGCTGCTGCCGCGCGTCCGTCGCAGCAGCGGCAGAATGGCGTGTCCCGCGGGGCCCCCTCTCCACGTCGAGCCCTTTGCAAGGGCTTTCAGATTCGCGAAGGGAGAGTGCTCCCTCGCGTCTCTGTAAAGCCCGCAGGGGCTAATGGGAAATTTCCCATCAGCCCCTCGCGTCTAAAGGGGCTGATGGGAAATTTCCCATTAGCCCCTGCGGGCTTTACAGAGACGCGAGGGAGCACAACTCTCCCTTCGAGAATCTGAAAGCCCTTGCAGAGGGCTCGAAGAGGAGAAGGGGCCCCGCGGGACACGCCATTCTGCCGCTGCTGCGACGGACGCGGCAGCGGCAGCAGCTAGAGCCAGGTTTTTGTTTTTAAATGTAATAAAAAAAAAAGCAGAATGTTCTTTATTTATTTATTTATTTATTACAATCTCTTATATACCGCGCTATTTGGCATCAGCGCGGTTTACATTATAACACAACGACCATAACAACATGCTGTTTGGTTTTACATCGAACAGGTGATCAAACTTGGATAACAGGGGTAAACTATATACATGAGATATTTACATGGTGAGGAGTAACTTGTTAACAGGGGTCAATTATGATATACATGAGATATTTACATGGTAATGAGTAAAATTATCATAGTGAACGTAGGTAATCTCTTCAGAGGGGATGTCTAGGTGCCATTGGTGGTTGGGTAGTATTGGAGGAAAGGTGGGGGAAACGCGGGGCCCTGTGCAAAAAACATTCTTGCTCAATGGACGGGCCGGCCCTGTGGCCAATCTAGGTCATACATACCTAGCAGTTTCCCCAAAAGACACAGGTTCCACAATGCTTGTACTGGATCAAGCATTGATATCCTGGGTCCCTTCTTAATAATGGCTTATGGACCTTTCCTCCAGGAACTTGTCCAGACCTTTTTTAAACCCAGCTACACTAACAGCCTTTACTACATCCTCCGGTAACAAATTCCAGAGTTTGATTACACGTTGAGTGAAAAAATATTTTCTTTTATTAGCCTTAGTTTACCGTGTAGCTTCATTGCATGCCCCCTAGTCTTTCTATATTCTGATAATGTAAACATTCGATCTATGTTTACCCGTTCCACTCCGTTCATTAATTTGTAGACTTCTATCATATCTCCCCTCAGCCGTCTCTTTTCCAGGTTAAAGAGCCCTAACCTTTTTAGCCTTTCTTCATAGGGGTATCCTTCCGTCCCCTTTACCATTTTGGTGGCTCTTCTCTGAACCTTTTCTAATAGCGCTATATCCTTTTTAAGATACGGCGACCAGAATTGCACACAATATTCAAGGTGCGGTCTCACCATGGAACGATATAGAGGCATTATAATATCCTTTGTTTTATTTTCCATTCCTTTCCTTATGATACCTAGCATTCTATTTGCTCTCTTGGCCAGTGCTGCACTCTGGGCCGAGGGTTTTAACATGTTATCCACAATGACGCCTAAATTTTTTTCCTGGGTGGTGGCTCCTAATGTGTTTTATTGACTACAGCAATGCTTTTGACTGTGTAAATGAGCATTCAAAGGACACCTGTGAGGAAGGGGTAATGTAAGGCTTGGTAGGAGGGGGAACTGTTTGGTTATTTGGGTCTGCATTCTGTTGTTGATGTTATCTGCTCTTGTGCTATGTATTTCTGTGTCTTGATTGTCTCAGCAGAGGCTAGCCCATAGAGTGTGTGGTGTACTACTCTGCCTCTGAGGTCTTTCCTTGCTGTGTCATTGCCTCTAGGTTCCTCTGTCCTGTTCATGTTCCAGAATTCTTGCCTGTCTCTAGTCCTGTCCCGGTATTATTTTGTCCCTATACCATGTCATGTTTTCCCTTGTTTGATTCTTGTTTGTGCCTTTCTAAGTGGGATACAAAAAAGGGAGATGAACGAGAGACATCATTGTGGATGTGAAATGGATCCTTGACAAGACAAAATGATATCTAAATGTGTTTTATTGACTACAGCAAGGCTTTTGATTGTGCAAACCATGAGAAACTCTGGGCCACAATAAGAAGCATGGTACAGGACTGTACCTAGCCCTGTGCAAGCTGTGCGGCTACACAGGGTGCAAAGTCTTAAGGGATGCATTTTGGCTGTCTGCCATTGCTTGCCCGCCGCCACTTTTTCTTCACTCAGTGGTAGCAGGCAATGGCAGACATCTGAAATGCGCCCCTTAAGCCTTATCGCGGCATGCTAAACACATTTGTCCCTCCCTGTTCTGACGCGACGTCAGAGAAGGGAGGGACAGATGTGCTTAGCACGCCGGCAACTTACACAGTGGGCGCGCCTCTTCTCTCCCGCCGTGGGGGAGGGAGGCGCGCGTCCATTGTTCAAGTCACACAGGGCGCGATTCATCCTTGGTATGGCCCTGCATGGGTGTATTGGAACACCTGATACTTCTCTTGCACAACCTTTACATTGATCAAGAAGCAACAGTTCAAATGGAACTAGGAGAAACAGAATGGTTTAAAATCAGCAAAGATAACATAGTAACATAGGATATGACAGCAGATAAAGACCATCATGGTCAATCTAGTCTGCCCAGCAAGGTGGCAAGAGTAGTAGAAGCACCTGCCGCTCCATGCAGTTCACCCCTATTTGTTGAGATAGCAGAGACATTTAAGGTTATTTTGATTTTATCCTGTTGCTATAAAGAGATCCAATGTGTGTGTCCCATGCCATTTTGAATTCTTTCACTGCATTTGCCCCCACCACTTCCATCGGAGGGCATTCCAAGCATCCACCACCCTTTTAGTGAAAAAAGGTTTTCCTGGCATTGTCTTTCAGTTTACCCCCTTGCAGCTTTATTTATTTATTTAACAGTTTTTATATACTGCCTTTCATATTATTAAAGCGGTTTACATTAAACTTCAAGAGTACATTGAACAGTGAACAATCAAATGAACAGTGTAACCATGTACAACATAATTATGTAACAGAAGCAACTATATACAAGGGATTTCTTGTAGTGAGACATTATGTTCAGGTTCCAGGGCTGAAGTTCTCCTGGAATAATAGGGTCTTTCGTTTTTTCCAGAAGTCCCCGCAGTCTTTGATATCCCTCAGGGTATTAGGGCGAGAGTTCCATAATGTGGGTCCATATATTGAGAAATCTCTCTGGCAGGTTGCTTGGGTACTTTTCCATTTGTGGATTGGAATGCTGAATAGACTCTGGTTTTGAGTACTTCTTAATCTTGAGTTTGGGGGCTTTTGGAGGAGGCTAAGGAGGCAGTCTGTAGCCTGGTTATGTGTGGTCTTGTAGGCGAACATAATTGCTTTGTCTTTAATGCAGGCCTGTATGGGTAGCCAATGTAGGCCATTCAGGACAGGGGTTACATGTTTGTGTCTTGGGGATCCTGCTATCAAACATGCTGCAGCATTTTGAAGTAGTTGCAGAGGTAGTAGGGTCTGCTTTGGTAGGCCTTGGAGGATTAAGTTACAATAATCTAGCTGTGGGGTAATGATGGCATGGCAGACTGTGCGGAAGTAATTCAGGTCTAGGAGTGATCTGAGGCTATATAGGTTTTTTATTTTGTAATATGCTGAGGTTGTTATTCTTTTTATATGTGATCTCATGTTTAGATGTTGATCTAGGGTGAATCCAAGATATTTGATTTCCTGTTTAACTGGGATGGTGTTATTGTTTATTATAATCTCTTTTGGGGTGGTGAATTTGGGGTTATGGGTTATGACCATCACCTCTGTTTTTATAGTTGATGGGGAGGTTGTTCTTGTTTAGCCATTCAGTCATATCACTGAAGCATGAATGTATTAGTGAGTAATCAGGGTTGCATGTGGAGATGGGTGCATAGAGCATTAGGTCATCTGCATATATGCGGTACAGGGTTTTGTGCTTTTGAAAGATGTTACAGATTGGTTAGATGTAGAGATTGAACAGTAATGCAAAGAGAGATGATCCTGGTGGTATACCTCTCCATAATTTGAAAGGTGTTGATGTGTCATCTTTTATTCTTTATTTGCTGGGTGCACTCAGACAAATAGGAGTGGAACTACTTAAGTAGGGTGTTGCTTATGCCCAGGTCCATCAGGCGTTCTAAGAGGGTATCATGGTTTACAGAGTCAAAGGCGGACAATATATTAAGGAATATCAGGATAAATCCTTGTTTGGTGTGTTCAATGCCCTTGAATAGTGTATGAGTGAGGTAAGAAGGGTCTCAACACCGTGAAAGTTTGTTGCTGGGGGTCGAGTGGGGAACATGAATCGATGAAGTCCTGAAGTTGCAGTTGTACTGTTTTTTTTTTATATTAACTTGGCTAAGAATGGTATGTTAGAGATTGGCCTGTAGAAGCTCGGTATGTTAGGATCAGCAGAGGGCCTTTTAAGATGGGTCTGATAGAGGAAGATTTTAAGTTAACGGGCATGTGTTCCTGGTTAAGAGAGAGATTTATAATTTTGTCTAATGTTTGCAAGAGTTCATTCTTAACCATCTTGATCCATGATACAGGGCATGGATCAAGGGGTGAAGTGGTTGTGTTAATCATCTTTATTATTTTTACAAGGTGCTGTTCTGTGATTGGTTCAAATATAGTCCATCTCTGTGAGCCTCTGTGAGCCACATGTTATGTTCTCTAGTTTTGCAGCTTCCCCGTCTTTGAAAATGGTTCATTTGTTCATTGTTCAACAAAGCTGAATGGTTTAAAATCAGCAAAGGTGTATGACAAGACTGCATACATTCCCCCTACCTCTTTAATTTATATGCAAAACAAATCATCACAGAAGCAGGACTATATGAAGACAACCAAGGTGTGAAGATTGGTGGAAGAGTCATCAAAAACCTTAGCTATGTTGATGATACCACAATGTTGGCTGAAAATGAAGCCGATCTGTAACATTTGCTTCTCAAGATGAAGGAACATAGTCTTAAAATGGGTCTGCACCTTGACATAAAGAAGACAAAGATCCTGACAACTGGCAAAATCAATAAGTTCATCCCTGATGGAGAAGAAATTGAAATAGTTGACAACTTTAACCTACTTGAATCAACAATCAAGAAAGAAACAATGAGCAGTCAAGAAAGCCAATGATGCTTTGCTTTTGGCAGAATGGCTATGATGGACCTAGACAAGATTCTCAAGAGCAGAGATAGAAACATAGAAAGATAGAAATATGATGACAGAAAAAGACCACATGTCCTATCTAGTCTGTCCTTCCATATCAACAACTACAACAGTCCCCTTTTTACCTTTAGAGATCCTCAGTGTTTGTCCCATGCTTTTTTTAATTCAGTTACTGTCCTCATCTCTACCACCTCCACTGGGAGACTATTCCACGGATCCACTACTCCTTGCGTAAAGAAATATTTCCGCAAATCTCTCCTGAATATATCTCCCTTCACTCTCATCCCATGTCCCCTCATAGCAGAACTTGCTTTCAATTGAAAGAGGCTCTCTCCCTGAACATTTATGCCACAGAGGTATTTAAACATCTCAATCATATCACCTCTATCCCGCCTTTCCTCTAAGGTGTACATATTAAGATCCTTCAGTCTGTCCTCATATGCTTTATAATGAAGACCACTAATCATTTTAGTAGCCACCCTCTGCACCAACTCCATCCTGTTCACATCCTTTTGAAGGTGCGGTCTCCAGAATTGCACACTATATTCCAAATGAGGTCGCACCAAAGACTTATACAGAGGCACTATCACCTCCTTTTTTCTGCTAGCCATTCCTCTCCATATGCACCCAAGCATCCTTCTAGCTTTTTCTACCTGTTTAGCTACTTTAAGATCATCAGACACAACTACGCCTAGGTCCCGCTCTTCTTTAGTGGACAAAAGTACTTCACCGCCTATACTATATTGCTCCCTTGGATTGCTGCAGCCCAAATGCATGACCTTACATTTTTTTAACATTAAATCCCAGCTGCCAGATTCTAGACCATTCTTCAAGCTTAGCTAGATCCCTCCTCATGTTATCTACACCTTCCTGGGTGTTTACTCTATTGCAGATTTTGGTATCATCCACAAAGAGGCAAACCTTACCTGACAGCCCTTCCGCTATATCACTAATAAAGATGTTAAAAAGAATCGGACCAAGGACAGATCATACAAAGATTCAACTTGTCCAAGTCATGGTATTTTCAATAACGTCATATAGATGCAAAAGTTGGACAGTGAAAAAGATAGACAGGAAGAAAATGGATGCCTTTGAATTATGGTCCTGGAACAAATACTATGTAGACCATGTACTTCCCGAAGAACAAACCAGTCGGTATTAGAGAAGATCAAACCTAAGCTTTCTTTAGAAGCTCAGATGATAAGACTTTGACCCGGGGAATGCACAGGAAAGCTGTTGCACACATCAGCTCAAAGGCATACTCCTTCAAGCAAAATAGAGCACAGCAATTAAAGACTTTCACCAGCGCTCCCACAAAGGCAGCAGCAGCAACTAGTTGGATTGGCCATCAGCAATGCCTAAGCTAAGTACATTGTGGTGACTTTGGGGGAGCGCTTGTGAAAGTCTTTAATTTCTGTGCTCCATTTGGTTTGCAGGAGTATGCCTTTGAGCTGGTGCGTTTAACAGATTCCCTGTGCATTCCCCGGGTGATCACTATATTTGTTCTGGTTTTACCTCTTAAAGATTGTGGTTAAAGAGGGCACCAATAATTGTTGAATGGCACATAGATAGAAATTGCATAGATAAACATTGATTAAAGAAAGATTGGAGATTGAAAAATTACTTTTTTAAGTTTTTCATTTTAAATAAAAATAAAAATTTCATTAAAAAAGGGACGTTTTTTTAAGCCAGTGATGTTGAGTGTTCTAATTCCCTTATGGCTGTGATTTGCTGCATAGTGGGATGTGATAATATCCTGAGGCTTTTTCTCCCTTGTTTGGTAAAATGTTGAGATTTGCATGACTGATTGATTTATCTTTCCTTTTAAGACTGAATCTATAGAGTGGGATCTTTTTGGACAATTCTAGTCCCTTTGAAGTATCAATGTTGATAGTTTGAGATATTGAATGATTCTGGGAGTGCATTAATACTCTTTTTAAGGAAATATCAGAGGGAGGGTCAGGTCTATCAGGTAAAGGAGCAAAATCAATCAGACTTGGCAATGAACATGATCTTAACATTAAAGAAATGTCTGAAGTAAGTACTGAAGACTGCAGAGGAGAGGAGGACGAAGGAGACTGCTGTTCTTTCTCGAGGTTGGCAGAATCCGTCAATAGAACCAAAGTTTGATTAGGCTGGGTTTTAACGCCCTCAATAATCAAAGGAGATTCAAAGGAAGGAGTACTTAGAGATAGAGAAGAGTCTGTAGTATCTGAGGGCAGAGGTTCCGCAGCTGAAAAATATTATTTTGACATGAGATTCCAAGATCCTGTTACCTTAACGGATTTTGCAGATGTGAGCTGAGGCCCTCTCTTCTTCCACTTTCCCATCACACACAAGGTATACCCCATTCAGGCTCCTTTTGTGCTCCGAAGGGGCTGCAAAGGGGCAGCACCCCCTCCCCCTTTGGACATGCCCCTTTGGGCACACATCCATGGCCACATGCCATGGCAGGGCTAGCTTTTATGGACCTTCCAAGCTACATCAGACTAACATGCAGAGACTCGTCGGTCTAGGGAACCAGTTAGTCTAGGCAATCAGCTGAAATCCAGGAAGTAAGTAATAGTGTCCACCTGGTTTTGGATTTTGACATAATATTGTTTTTCTTTTCTCTCTCAAGAAGCACTCTAGACAGCCTAGGTGTTCTTCATATAGGTATTTCGCAGCTTGGAACTAGGATTTCTTTCAAGTTTGCTTTGCTTTCTGCAGCATATTTATCAGTTTTGCAACCTCAGATAAATGCCATGGGCCCTGATTTTCATTAAAGATAGATTTTGCTCCTAAAGGATATAACACATGCAAAGTATTAGCTAATGATTAGTTCCAAGCAGGGCCATACCAAGCCATTAATGCGCCCTGTGCGAATGGCATATCTGGTGCACCCTTCCCCCCCATCATCACAGGTTTGTCATTTACCCCATGCCCAACATCACAACATCTTACTTCCATGTCCAGCCGGCTCCTCCCATGCTGCCTGCCCTTTCCCAGCCGCCACTGATTTTCATGTTCCTTTGGCAGCAGCAGCGGTGGCAGTAGTGGAGTGGACATCTAGTTGAAAAAAAAAATACACGCAGGCCTTTCCGACTCTGTGTTTGCATACAGGTCTGATCCCTCCCCACTCTGACGTAGGCTCGCATCAGAGGAGGGGGAGACCAGACCAGCCATTCAAATGTGGCTCTTTGCAACTCCACGCTTGAGTGGATGGTGTGTTCCCGCCTTCCTCTGATGCAAACCCAAGTCAGTTGAAGGAGGGATGATGCCAACATGCAATCACAGTCAGAAAGACCTGTGGTTTCTTTTTCATTTGGAGGTCCGCTCTGCTGCCTCCACTGTCACTGCCACTACTAAACAAATATGAAAAGCAGTGGCAGGGGCAGGCCAAGGGCAGGTAGTGTGGGAGGAGAGCCGAGACCAGCAATCTTAAATGTGCGCCTATTTTTTTGCACCCTGTGGAACTGCACCACTTGCACAGGGCTAGGTACACCACTGGTTACAAGCTTTCATTAATTCATCCACCCCACCAACCTTCGTTTGTTCCCAATCATGTTTAAAGATAACTGCATTAACTGTTTGTCTACTGTATAGCTGTCTGTAGTTTTCAAGATGAATATCCCAGTCCCCAACTATTTTCTTAAACGTGATCAAAAACTATCTAATTAAAGACTTTCTGAAATATACATATCTGTGAACTTTGAAAGAAGGAAGGAGCCGCTGTAACAGATTTTCTGAGATCATGTCACCCCTACCAGAGAATTTGCTAATAAAATGATGCTTATTACAACAACCTTTTACACCACTATTTTTATAGAACATTATACTCAAATAATTTGACCAGGTCACAGACAAATAAGGATCAGTATTCTAAGCTGTGGCTACTATGTAAAGATAAACAGAAGATTTATGTCTGATATTTAGTGTCTCTATCCATTTGGGTAGAATTGGAAAGTATGTGATCCTGAACTGTAACATTTTTTGAAAATGCTACCGTTCTATGCCTATTTTATAAAGGCAAAAAAACAAACTAACTATCACTCTACACTATAAACCCCAACCCAAAAATAGAGTAATGTGTACAGATTTGCAAGCTAGCGTGTATGCAGTAATGTCGGAAGAACAGCCATGAGGTTTAATCCGCTTCTTGAAACTAAACTTCCATTTTGCTCAAATTTTAAATGAGCTCACTACGGAGCTGTATAAATAAAGGTGAAGCACCACACATAAGTGCCCCCTATATAAAACCAATCCTATAGCGGTCTGAGCATGCGCTGGCGTTTGTGATCAGCCGGGAGCTTGTTTCCACATTGCAGTTAAACTAAGCATTGAGACAAAGCACGAATTTGATGATTGCCCGAAACGCAGTGCTGTGTACTTTTTACAACTGCAGATTACTCTGTGAGAGGTCTGACTAGTCTGCGAAGATTTGAAGTGGATCTTTGTGAAGAATTGAAGTGGATTGTGGAGAAAACTACGACGGGACGTTTCAGATAAGTCATAGTCATAGTCCCTATCTTTCTTGTTTTTTCCAGTCTGGACTTCTACACAGTATATTTAAAAACACCATAGGATTGGTTTTATATAGGGGGCACTTATGTGTGGTGCTTCACCTTTATTTATACAGCTCCGTAGTGAGTTCATTTAAAATTTGAGCAAAATGGAAGTTTAGCTTCAAGAGGCGGATTAAACCTCATGGCTGTTCTTCCGACATTACTGCATACACGCTAGCTTGTAAATTTGTACACATTACTCTATTTTTGGGTTGGTATTTTATAAAGGCAACATAGACACCCACTCTATGTGCCTTTAGAACATAGAACCCCACAACTATCCCCGGTAGTGCAAACTTGTTTTCACAACAAATTTATGCACATATTTTATAAAGTGTGGGCCCGATACTGAGTGGGGCAGGCTATGCGCCATCGTGGCACATAGCCTACCCACCGACCCCCCCCCCAACCCGGATTTTCACTTCTACGCTGGTGGAAGTAAAACTCTGGGTTAGCCTGGATGCCCCGACAGCCAGAGGCTACATGGGTAGCAGCAATTTTCGATACTAGTCACATAGCTTCTGCCATAAAAATAGGCAAGGATTTTCCTCGCCTATCCTTAAGGTGCAGAGGGCTACGTATGTAGCATCGAAAATCGCTCTACCCATGTAGTCCCTTCCTCTGCCCCCACTCCACCCCAGAATGCTCATAACACTCCCTGATGCTATGTGGATAGCATCTGGGCGCGTTAGTGACTTAGCCAGGATTTTCGAAGGGCACTATTCATGTAGGTGCTCTTCGAAAATTCCTGTTAAGGCCTTTACACGGGTAACAAAAATCAGGCCCTATATGCATATATCTGAACTCTGCTCAGACTCGGCCCAAACCATGCCCCCCAGGGACACCTACATGGATATCATGTAAAAGTAGGTGCTATTTTTGTATGCCTACTTTTTATTGCATGCTAATTTATGAGAGCATATTTAGTAAAGCCTACCCTGGTAATGTACATGTGGGCCACGTTACCAGTGCAGGAGGACCTGTGCTAACTTCAGGGTGCATGTGGACTTATCACAGAGGGGATAAAACTTCTTCGAATGAATATCCATTTTAATCAAATTTTGCAATGAAGAAAGGCAAGGAGTACTTAGCTGTATGAGTGAAGAACTTAAAATCCAGTCCGTTCAACACATAACCTATTTAAAATAGGTATTGGCACGACGTAGCACCATGTTTCGGGTCAGTCCAATTCACAAGACCCTGTACCACCTTTGATGAACGGTGAAAGATTGAGACTTGAATTTGGTGCAATGCTTATGTGGGCCTCCTGGAGGCACACGCGTCCCACCTCATGGCCACACCTTTGTGGATCTTTAACCCCCCCTCTTCCCCCACAGCTAGTTCCAGGAGGCCACGGACAATGCTGGCCCAAAACAAGCACCATCCAGGAGCAGCAATCCAGTGCCAGCACAGCTGTTCCAAGGTGCAGAGCCCTGTGGTACCTCCAGCAGTGACATGGAAGAGAAGTCCAGCAACACTGCTTCAGAGGACAGCACCATGGAGGGTGAGGTCAGTGAGGGGGCCATAGTGTAGCAGCAGGATGGGGTGTCTGAGGAGGAGGTATCAGAGGGTCAGGGGCATGGCGGGGAGTCTGAGGAAAAGATATCAGAGGGTCAGGGGCAGTACGGAGAGTCTGAGGAGGAGGAGGGTTCAGAGGTTCAGGGATATGGTGGGGAGTTTGAGGAGGAGGAGGTGGCAGCGGGACCACAGCTGTCCCCTATGACTGGAGCAGAGCCGGGCCCAGAGGGGGAGCAGGGGAGATGCATGTCCCACCCTCCAAGTTCCCCGATATGGTGGTGCGGTGCAGTGCACAGCCAGCAGGTACCTGGTGGGAAGACCAGAGGAGGAGCTGCCCCCCCCAGGCTGTGGCCCACAGCCCACAGTCATGCCTGCCCATGTCCCTACCAGGGTGCCATGTGTCCATTGCATGGCTTAGCATGGACCGTTTGCGATGGGCAGCAGAACTGTGGTCCACAGTCTATGGCCGTAGGCCCCCACAGCCACATCAGCTCCCATGGGCATAGCATGTCCGTGCCATACCTGGCCCCTCTACGCCACCACCCACACGGCTATCTGGTGACTGGGCTCTGGCTGCCCTGGTGGTGGAGGCGCGGCTCCTCAGGGAGGAAATGCGAGCAGTAGCACAGACAATCGATGCTCACGTGGATGCCCTTACTGCTGCAGTGACAGGGCCCAGGCAGGGCCACACTGCACCATAGGCCATCCCCATGCCAGGGATTGCCCTGTGATGGAGTGGACTATGTGGCCACGGATATAGGTGCACAATGTCCCTGTTTATGTGTGGACCTCTGTTTTTTTGTACTGCTGTTGTTTTTGTACTTCTATTGCTGCCATTGTTGTACCTATTACAGGTTTCCCAATAAATTGTCCCCGGCTTGGAATCAGAAGGTATTGTCAGTTTTCTGGGGACAGGGCTGTATGTCTGCATGGGTGGAGTAGGGGACCATGGGGGTTATGATCATGGGGTGTGTGTCCTGTGGGCCATGTCTGTGTGCACAGTGACACCACATGCACAGAACAACGGCAGTCTCAGCTCTGCATGGGTAGTGCTTCTGTGCCATACCCATGTACAGCGGCTGTGAGTAGTGCCTCTGTGCCATACCTGTGCAGAGTGGCTGCAGCTAACACCCAGCGCAGGTAATGCCTCTATGCCATACCCATGCCGAATGGGTACTACAGCATTACCGGTGAAGGTGCATGCGCCGTCGCCAGGTAGCATGGGTATGGCACAGCAGTACTACACATGCAGAATGCTCCTTGCCCCATGGTGGCATATGGTCAGAGCGCTGCTGTGTGCCTGTTGTCATGTTGCAGCCATGCCCACATACTGTGCTATCTGTCCTACTTTGGTATTACTGTCTGGGTATCCATGCACACATATGTTGCCATTATGCCATGGTATGCGGCTATGGCGTCCTACGCCAGACAGCTATCATGCAGATTTTCATAGCGTCAGTGCTCAGGAACCTACGTGGGTACCAGATATGCCTTTTGATGGCACGTGGTGTGGGCTGCATGATATATCTGTGTATGTGTGAAAGGGCCTACGCAGGTAGCCTGACACTGTCATAGCACCTCAGCTACACAATGGCAGATACAGTGCTGAAAGGGCCAAAGCGAACCTAAAAGACAAACTATACACCCTCTGAGACCTCTATGGCCCTGGGGCTCATCATGCAGCAACACATTGCCCTATTCACAACAGAGGATGCCAGCTCACAGCTGTCAACATGTTGTGAATTTGTCAGGCGTGTCAATGCCATCCACCGCAACAGGGATGTGGAGGATATCAAGAAGAAGTGGCAGATGGTACGGCAAGCTGTGAAGGAGAAAAGGGCCAGAAACCATGGGATTCACCTGTGCGGCAGCACAGACTCACCCCTCTGGAAGAACAAGTGCTGCAGTTCATGGAGGAGGCCTCCATCTCAGGGGTTTGAAGCTTTGACAGCTCCACCCCAGGCACACAGGAGGGTTGGTATGGGTTGCCCCATAGCCTGGGTGGCACTGTGACAGCCATGTATATGTCCCCACCATGGTTCTATCCACCCAGGGACTGCCTGTCTGTCTGTCGATTCTTGAGTGATGCGGGGGTTGGGGACAGTGCAGACTGGGGATCCTTCTGCCAGTTCTGTTATGGACTTGATGTCATCCCATAGGCCGACCTAGCAACCCATGTCACTAACTCCTGCCACCTGTTCTCTACAACAGACCTGTTGGGGACCCAATCCTCACAGCCTGGAACCGATGCATCAGGGGAAGCCTCACCTCCCCCCCGTGGATGATGCTAGTGTGCAGCCAGGATGCAGCACAGACACAGGGTCTGGTGCACCTACCATGGTGGAGGTGTAGTCTGATGCGACACCCAGTTTGGAGGTGCAATCTGGTGCGACATCCAGGGCAGAGGAGCAGGCCGTTGCAGGTCCCTGGGCAGTGCAGCAGTATGTCTGCCAGTGCTGGAGAGGTGGAGACAGATGATGCCCCACTTGCTGACGATAGTTCGCCATCCTGGATGACCCTGTGGATGTAGGGGGCATGAATGTGGACCAGGAGCTACTGCAGGAGAGTGCACACCTGGTGGCCGGCACTGAGGGCATACTGGCCGCATGATATATGGCAGGACATTCAGGCAACTGCACAGGCAAGGGAGGCTGAGTCTGAGGCACGGCAGGAACACTGACTATGATTGGAGCGCCATCTGGAGGGACATATGTGTCTAAT
The DNA here is from genome assembly GCA_033557465.1 of Ichthyophis bannanicus. NCBI lineage: Eukaryota > Metazoa > Chordata > Amphibia > Gymnophiona > Ichthyophiidae > Ichthyophis > Ichthyophis bannanicus. The sequence goes on along the minus strand of CM066033.1, from coordinate 1,174,823,586 downwards.
GAGGAAGATGGTGGCATACCAGGTAGTGATTGTTGGTTCCCTGCACAGTTTGTTGGGCCTCCTGCAGGCCCAGACAGTGGGTCCTGGGGCTACCAGCGCACCAGCACAGCCACCTGGTAGCCCTGAACAATGTGTAGTGGCCTGCCTTGATTGGGAGGGTGATGATGTTGCCAGCACATCATCAGATATCACTCCACTGCATTGCAGTGCATGTGTCAGAAAATGCCCATGGCTGGCTGTGAGCCCGGGGGCAGGGGACACATGGGGGTAAATAAACACACTGCACATGTAGCTTTATTGCGGGCACTTTATTGGTGAATGTGTGTATCCCATCTAGGTGATGGTGTGGCAGTCACCTCAGAAACTGTCTCATTTCAGCTGCACATGGTGGGCCAGGGTACAGGCCTGCTGCTAGCTCCCAGCATCTGTGCCATCACGATCTGCTGCCTCTGCAGTCTCCCACTCCTCTGCAGCCACAGGCTCTGGGTTCAGCACTCCCCATATCTGTGAAATGTTGTGGAATATGCAGCACGATGCAAATATCTAGCAGACACGCTCTGGGCTGTAGAGGTGTTCCCCGTCACTCCTGTCAAAGCACTGGAAGAGGATCTGAAGCACCCCTATTGCTCACTCCACAACTGTCCAGGTATGCTGATGGGCAGCATTGTACCATTCCACCTGCTGGCTCCTGGGGTGGTGAACTGGGGTCAGCATCCAGGTCCTCAGGGGATATCCATGGTCACCTGTGGGGGCAATGTGAGATGTGCACATGAGCATGGAACATGTGTTGGTTATGGTCTATGGGCTGTTATGGCAGCATGCAACATACCAGCTATTAGCAGGGTGGGGTGGACTATGTGACATTCAGGGACACTGAGGCAGTGAAAGGACACCAACATATGGCTTGTGCGGCAATCAGGCATTTGGAGCAGGGCGATGAGGAACAGTGACATGGGTATCCTGTTGGAATAGGGGACAGGGGTACGGCACTGAGATGTCATGGGGGGGTCTGCTGGCATGGATGTGCCCTACATGGGCTGCTGCCATGTGGCTGCACTACATGATGCTAGCCCACACTCCTTCACATGTCACATGTTGGTGTGTGCTGTCTGCTCTTGGTTGTCTCCATGATGTGCGACATGGCCTGTTGTGTGCATGGATCTGCAGAACAGCAGCACATGTGCAAGCCATGGTCATCGTGTTGCAATATGTATGTAACACATATATCCCTACCTGTTTGCATTACATATATCATCATTCTACAGCAACCATTTCTTCTGGGCTTGTCCTGGGGCTCACATATGTGCCCACTCACCTAACAGCTATGCATCTCCGAGCTGACCCCCAGCTGCTGCCTGTCCCAGGCAGGACTGGGAAAGGACAAATGCATTGTGGCAGGACCCCGGGTAGTGGACACACACACATCAGTAATGGTTATGTTGGCTTCCACGATGACCTGCATGTTCATTGATGTGTAACCATGCCTGCTCCGGTATGCCCTCTAGTCCAGCCATGGTGCCTGCAGTGCAATGTGGGTGAAGTCTATACATCCAAGCACTGATGGCAATCCAACAACATTGTAGAATGCCTGCATGGTCTCCTGCCGCATCTACTGTGTCTGGGGGAAGGCTATGATTTATTTTTATTTACATTCTGATGATGTGGCTCATCCTCCACAACAGGGCCCTGGTGAAGGCACTTGTGCAGTGGCTGTCAGTGGACTGCATGATTCCAACAGTCACCTCTATCACATGCTGGAAGCTGCCAGTTGCCAGATATCCCAGGACAGTTGTCACCATCATAGCCACCGGCAGGGCCTGGCTTCTGATTGTGGAGGGCTGCAGGTCCACACTGAGTATACTGCAAACCTCCGTTATTGTTTCCCCATCCATTCTGTATCTCTGGTAGACTTGTCCTCCATCAATTGCAGGTAGCTCACCCTGGGCCTGTGTACACATGGGACATGGTACCTGCATCTTGGGTGCTGGGCTACTGCCTGCCGACGGATACACACTGCCTGCCACATCCTCTGTGGTGCCAAGGCACGGCGGGCACGTCTCCACCTCTGGAACACCAAGTGCATAGCCACATGGCTTCACAGCAGGTCCAGCAGCGCTTTACCTCTGCACAGTTCGGGTACAGGCCTGCACACACTCTTCTCACTACTATGCACTGTAATGCCACTATACGGGTTCGCCGCACACCATCAGCAGTTGAATTCACAGGAAACTTTGCTTAGGCTTATATGGTTAGTGACATCCAATGTTGGCACATATGGCTTTCGGAAATTCACGGGTTTAAGAATGACACCCCCCCCCCATTCTGCCCCCGGTCCTCGGCGCTTAGCGCTGAGCGAGTATCTGGGCCTCTCCGATTCAAGCAACCTTGTTGAGTATCAGGTTTACATGGTTATGGCAGTTTTAGAAGGGTAAGGCCATCTTTTACAAGTATAGCACATGCCTAATGCTTCAAAAATTGGGCCCCATATGCATATACTGGATTTTCAAATCTACATACATTTCCAATGAAAAACCTACCTGCACAAGTAGGTGCAAAACTTTGCAGGCAACTTTCAAAGGGAAACTAGGGGTACAAAAATAATCTGGGATTTTGCAGCAAAGTGAACAGCTTGATTATTGCTCCCATACTATGATATAAATAAATTTTATATACAACTAAAGTATTAATACTTCTTCAAGTTATAAATATTAATATAGAGCCAATAAAATAAATATGTCTTCCTTCTTTTTTTTTTCTCATTATTGGATTGCTGCACACAGGGCGGGCCGTATTAAAGTCTACATTTGGTAAACATGTCAATACAAATTGCTTTGAGAAAATCCTCTAAAGAATGAAATGAAAAGACTGAAGGATAGTGTATTGTTCAAGTTTATTACTACTCTAGAGTTCTATTTAAAAGGAGAAATCAATGGTTTCCTTTAATGAAGGCACCTCTAGGCTAAGAAGGCTTAGAAGGATGATTGGCTTTCTAGTCTTTCTATTTCGTTAGTGGCAAGACCTATAGATTTGGAAACAATTGTTCTATATTTTTTTGTCCAAAGTGAACACACACAAACACAGTGTGCCCCTAAATGGAAATGTCTTGCTTGTATATCAAGCAACAAGAAATACATAGGGGCTGAACATGGAGGGTTAGCATGCACTATCTGCCAGCATGTCCATAGGATTCACATGGACAGCAGCTAGCACATGGTAATGCCCATTAACTGGGCATGTTTACTAAGCTGGATGAATGGTTAGTGTGCACTGTTTGTAACTAGATCCTATGTTATTTAATATTACCTATTTAGAAAGAGCGCGTGCTAAACATTGGCCCGGCTTAGTAAATATGCCTCAATGTTTGTTAATGTTTAGTTAGCAGGCCTCTTAGATCAGCGAATATAGACAACAGTGGGAATTGTACATTTTTTGTTGTAAACTTGAGGTAACAAATATTTCAACACAACTCATGTATTTTTATGCAAGACATTGCTGCATAGAAAAAGTTTTAATTAGATCAGTTCATTACAGTAAGTGAAACCTCTGCATCCTGCAGAATTTTGTTTGCAGGCTTATGTAATAAAGCAGGATCTTATAGTTAGGATATTGCATGTGTTCTTGTATGCCAAGCACATGATTCCCAATGCATGTATGAACTACAGTACCACACTACTCAGATGGCTTTGATTATTTTTAATTTGCTTTTTCTAAACATTTGCTCTCACTTGTTATGCAATTAACTAAAACACAAAGCCAAATGCCAAAAAATATGGCATACCTAAAAGTGATTTTTTATTTAATCTTATTTTATATTCACACTGTACATGTGTATATAATACAAGGTTATTTTAGAAGCCCTATTCATGTTTTGGATGTCTGAAAACAGACAGAGACGTCCAAAGCATGGAGGCGTCCCTAGAGCCATTATAGAAGCCATCTCTGTCTACGCCTCTGTGGCGAGGAAGTCCAAGTCTGAACGAGGTCATGGAGTAGGTGTGTCTGGGCTGCTCTCAGAACTTGGACGTCCTCGCCCAATCTCAGAAACACCCTGGACATCCCAAGTCACGTCCAAGCTTATAGCTTCTCAGGGCATGAACAGGCATTGGAAAAATGCTTATGTTGTCAGACAGATAACTGGACAGTGTGGAGAAGGACGTTCTCTCATGACTCCTTTATTTTCCATGCAGATTTTATTTTATTTCATTTATTAAAACTTAATATACTACCCTTAGTGTGGACAACAAAACAGTTTACAATAAAATGTATTAAAATCAGAGACAGGAAAGGAGCGCCAATGGTGTATAAGAAAGTAATGAAAGACATGCCAACAACAGGAGTCTTAGAGCAAGAGGAGAAGAAACACAGATGAGGACACAAATGAGTCAGGGTTATGGAGGATCGGACGGGAGATCAAAGGCTGTAAAGAATAAGTTGGTCTTGATCTGTGTTTTGAATTTTGAGAGTGAACCAGAGGGAGATTATTCCAGAGAAAGATGCCGAGAAAGTAAAATACAGAATGACAGGTAATGAACACTGATGAGAATGAGGGCTCATGTTTTTGTTTTGCTATGCTACTGGATATCTTCTTATGCTAGCTTGCATGAGATGGATGCCACTGCCCCATGCTTTCCTGAAGGGGATGTCTATGTGGCCGCCAACACAGATGTCCACGGCAGGGACATCTATATCACTAAAATCAGGTGGAGAAAGAGACACCTCTGGTATTTCTCAGCATGTTATGCCCTGGACATCCCCTATTTGACTTGGACATTTTTTTCTAAAATATCACTTCACTTGTTTCAAAAGTAGCATTTCATCCTTCCCTGTTATTTTCTCTCTCTGAGACAAACTCGTAAAGGCTGCCATCCTGTTGTAATCCTGAGCACTTGGAACTGCTTTCTAGACATGGGAATTAGAACCTTGTAGATCTTTCAGCTGATATACATGCCCTTTTTCTCTAGCATAGGTGCGAGGGCCTCTGTTGCAGTACATATAATATACTGTTATGTGTTCATACATAGTGGAGGAAGAAAGCAGCTCAAAAGCAAAGGAATGATTTAAAGAACACAATTACACTAAATAGATCATCTATCTAACATCAGAACACGTTAAATAGCCAGAAATATCAGAAGTAATCATTTAACCTATTTTGAGCATGGATGAGTGAATTGAGCACATGAATCTTCTAATAGCTTTAATAATTTCATGTTTGTTTTTTGAAGATTGTTCCGTGAGATTAAGCACCCACGATTCATAAGCACAAACAATAGACACATATTGGAACTCACTTTTAACTGGATAAGAAAAAGTCCCAAAGAGTGGAGAGTAAAGGAGAAAAAAAGAAAGATAATTTGAATTTCCATAACTATACAAAAGAGAAACCTTGAACTCTTAGCAGGAAGTACCATCATGTGTGACATTTTATTCTCAGTTAATGTTACAATATTTATTTAATTCAGATCAAATAAAAATAATACTCCAAACTTGAATGTTATGTATAAGGAAGTCATTCCATGATGGGAAATTGATTAAAATCTAGTGCTGTCTAATCCAATGACTGAACAAGTTTTGCAGATTATTGAAAACAAGGTTCAAAATTCCTCTGACTTATTCACCAAGAAAGGAGTGCACTCCAGTTAAATCTCTTCATCTTTCTGCACAATGCTCTCATTCTTCTCCTCCACCTGTTTCTCACTGACTCTTCTCCTATCCCATTCTCACCCACATATATCCCTGCCATTCTGCCCCTCATGTTGCATCCCTCTTGTTCTCCTCACCTCCTACCATTTACAACTCTCCACTAGCCCCTCCTGACCCTCCCCAGGCCTCTTATTATACTCCCCCACTTCTATCACTGCTTCTTCTACCACTGCAGAAAGAACACTTCAGCCACCAAGTTAAGCCCGCCATTTCCATCCTACTGCAGTATCCTTTGCAGAATGTCTCTATCAGAGCAGAAGACACTGAGGTTTCCTTTATCTAAGGTTGAAAATGATGCCAAAGACACCACCTTTTTCTATAATCGTTTGATTTTGCCCACTAGCCATGAAATACTATTGGGGGGGGAGGGGTATTCAGCGGCAGCAGCTACTACTACTACTTACTACTGCTTAACATTTATAATGCGCTACCTCATACGCAGCACTGTACAGACATATAAGAGTGACAGTCCCTGCTCATCAGAGCTTACAATCTAATCAAGACAACAAAACACACAGAGCAACAGTCTAGTTAGGGCAAAACCAGGTTAGCTGTCTCCCATTATTACTACTAGTACTACTGCGCAATCATAATTAAATAAATAAGAGACAGACAGACAGTCCCTGCTCGACAGAGCTTACAGTCTAGTCAGGACAGTAATACAGACAGTCCCTGCTCATCAGAGCTTACAATCTAGTTGATACAACACAGGGAGATTATGATCTGGTTAGGATAAACAGAGAGGTGAAGGTAGGAGTGGGTAGGGGGAGAGGAGATAAAATGGGTTAATGGGTTACATTAAAGCAGCATATACTACACACACAGTATAAATAATTGCAGTCCAGGCAGGTTGGGCATTGCGGGTTCCATTACATCACAACGAGGGTTACATTACAGGCGGGCTGGGTAACAAGGGTACATTGGATTACATTAGATTGGAGAATGCTTACATGGTTAAGTTCTAGTGGTTCCGGTGCCTCTGGTATGATCTGCTCTTCGGTGGAGTTGCTGGAGTGGGGTGGAGGAGCAGAATGCGGCTGTTCACAGTGCCACACCTAAGGGCCACGCCAAAGGGCCCTTTGGCGTGGCCCGACAGATGCGGGCGTGCCTTGGAGTGCTCTAAATTCAAAGTCCTGTGCCGGGTGGTTCTTCGGCCTGATTGGACATGTGGTGGGGAGAAGGGAGGAGCATACCTGCCTGCTCCCTTCCCCGTTGCCGATCGGGCCGGTGGCTGGTCTCCCGCGCCTTGGAGCGCTTTAAATTCAAAGTCCTGTGCCGGGTGGTTCTTCGGCCCAATTGGCCATGTGGTGGGGAGCATGGAGGAGCATACCTGCCTGCTCCCTTCCCCGTTGCCGATCGGGCCGGTGGCTGGTCTCCCGCGCCTTGGAGCGCTTTAAATTCAAAGTCCTGTGCCGGGTGGTTCTTCGGCCCGATTGGCCATGCGGTGGGGAGCAGGGAGGAGCATACCTGCCTGCTCCCTTCCCCGTCACCAATCAGGCCGGTGGCAGATACTCTCTCGATGCAAAAATATCGTAAATCTTCAAACGTATGACCTCCATCCGGGCAATGTTGTACCAATGGCGCTGTCATGCTCTTACACTTTAAACGACTCTTATGCTCTGCCATACGTATTTTGAAAAGTCTTATAGTCTTCCCCACATAAAGTAAGTCAGATGGGCATCACACTGCATACACTACAAATGTGGTCACGCAGGAGGTGTTACCTTGTAAAGTGTAGTTAATTCCGTTGTACATAAAATTCTTAATTTCATTGGTGATACTACAAATGCCAACTGACTGGATACTACAAAGGCCAACTGACTGGAAAAGATCTGTGTTTATACCAATACTAAAGAAAGGTGATCCAACTGACTGTGAAAAGTATCGCACAATCGCTCTGATCCCACATGCCAGCAAGATTCTACTGAAGATTATTCAAAAGAGACTACAACCATACCTGGAACAAGAACTACCTGAAGTGCACGCAGGGTTCAGGAAAGGGCGAGGAACGAGAGACATCATTGTGGATGTGAGATGGATCCTTGAAAAGACTAAAGAATACCAAAAGGATATATATTTGTGCTTTATCGACTATAGCAAGGCTTTTGACTGTGTAAACCATGAGAAACTCTGGACCACATTAAGAAGCATGGGTATACCAGAACACCTGATCTTCTCTTGCGCAATCTGTACATTGATCAACAAGCAACAGTTCGAAAGGAACAAGGAGAAACAGAATGGTTTAAAATAAGCAAAGGTGTAAGACAAGGCTGCATACTTTCACCCTACCTGTTTAATTTATATGCAGAACAAATCATCAGAGAAGCAGGATTGTATGAAGACAACAGAGGTGTGAAAATTGGTGGAAGACTCATCAACAACCTTCGCTATGCTGATGATACCACATTACTGACTGAAAGTGAAGATGATCTGAAACATTTGCTTCTCACAATCAAAGAACATAGTCTCAAAATGGGCCTGCACCTTAATGTAAAGAAGACAAAGATCATGACAACTGGCATAATCAACAGGTTCATCATTGAAGGAGAAGAAATTGAAATTGTGAACAACTTTAACCTACTTGGATCAACTATCAATAAAGAAGCAACAAGCAGTCAAGAAATCAGACGACGCATTGCTCTTGGCAGAATGGCTATGAAAGACCTAGATAAGATTCTCAAGAGCAGAGATGTCTCTCTCCATACAAAGATTCGACTTGTTCAAGCCATGGTATTTTCAATAACATCATATGGATGTGAAAGCTGGACAGTGAAAAAAATAGACAGGAAGAAAATTGATGCTTTTGAATTATGGTGCTGGCGGCGAATACTGTGTATACCATGGACTGCCCGAAGAACAAACCAGTCGGTACTAGAGGAGATCAAACCTAAGCTTTCTTTAGAAGCTCAGATGACAAGACTTCGACTTTCATACTTTGGACACATCATGCAAAGAGAGAGATCATTAGAGAAAGACATTATGCTTGGCAAGATAGAAGGTCAACGCAAAAGAGGAGGAAGGCCAGCAATGAGATGGATCGATACAATAACAGCAGCTATGGGTACCAGTCTGTCAACAATGAGCCACCTGACTGAAGACCGAACACAATTTAGGATAGCTATCCAGAGGGTCGCCATGAGTCGACTCCGACTCGACGGCACTTAACAACAACAACTACAAATGCCACATTGGCCACATTTCTTATGGCCAATCACATTGCCTTGTATACAAATATACCACAAACAATGGAATATGAGACAGTTGAATGTTTTTTGAGACACGGTGAAGACCTTTCGGAAGAACAACTAACATTTTTATTATGATTAGCTAAGCTGACTATTTTTCAAAATTATTTTGTTTTTGAAAAGGTATTATACCACCCAACAAGTCTCGGGAGTAGCAATGGGAGCCACGTGCGCCCCCTCCATTGCAAGTTTATTTATGGGCAATTATGAACAACAATGGATTATTCCATCTTCATATGGTGCTAATTTGAAGATGTGGTGCTGCTACATCGACAATGTTTTTTTGCTATGGAGAGGTTCTCATCAATTGTTGAGAAACTTTTTTGAATGGGTGAATGGATTAGACAGTAATATCCAATTTACCCATGCTACTCATATCAAGACTATGACTTTTTTGGATGTGATCGTCACTAAGTGAGATCAAGAGTGGATTACATCAGTTTATAGAAAGTCTATAGAACGTAATATTTTTTTGCACTATGATAGTGCGCATCCATTAAAGCTCAAAGAAAGTTTGCCATTTTCTCAATTTTTACGTTATAGAAGAAACTGCTCTGAAGATCAAGACTTCAAAAAACAATCATAGATTTTATCAAAAAAATTCTGCTAAAGAGGTTACCCTCAACGGACGCTGTATAACAACAGATCACTGCTAATGGGTTCAAGAGACAGGAATAAATTTGCTGATACCATTCACGTAAATTTAACTATGAAATATTCCCCACTGAGTTTTAAAATACAACGTATTATATCGAAACACGCTAATGTCCTCAGTAGTGTTCCAGGTTTGGAAGATAAGAAAATACGATGTGCTTGGCTAAGGAATCAAAATTTGAAAGAAAAATTGAGCCCAGCTACTCTGTGGTCCCCGATGGTAGAAGTGGATGAGGACCGTATGATCACTGGAGGCCTCCGTATCAGTACTAGGTACCTTTCGAGGCCGCTACTTATTTGACTCTTGGGAACGCCGAGGAGGGCTAAGGGAACAAGCACGAGACAGCTCACGCTTGTCTGGAGCCCCCAACAGCGACTTCAAGGTGGTCTTCTTCTTTTGCCGTTCCACCTCGGGTGAACCCTGATGAAAGTGACGCCTTGGGCACGGGGTCACTGTGGGGGATCCCGCAAGTGGTGGATCGGTGGGGTGAGGCACCACTGGGGATTCCTTACAGAAAATGTCGTCGGACGTCTGCTTATGGCTTAGCAAGGTCTTAGTGGACATTTTCTTACAGAGTGAGCGGAGCTCCGGGTTGTGGTTGGCCCCCCGACACTGCAGACAACAGTCATGGGTGTCCGTGAGCAACATATTCCTGGAGAATCTATCATATATATATATATATATTCAACATATTCCTGGAGCATCTGGAGCAACTAACATGGTTTCAGTGGCTAGCCATTGTCACTGAATATCTGGGTTGGCCAGATTGCTAGGAAGCTAAACGAGCAGCGGCAATATTCAGCCACTGCCCAGTGAGCTTCCATGGCGAAAGTTAGTCCAGCCTTTGCTGCATCTTACATTTGCCGCTTTTCCATAATTGTCCAGCAGCTCAATATTGCCCACTGCCCGGTTATATCCAAGTGACATCTCCAGAACACCCACGTCTCCTAACCGTGTTAATCCCTTTGAATATCGGGCACTACAATTTTTGTTTTGCGGTTAAGTATTTTTTAAAGAACTAGCATAAACTTGAGACCACACATGTTTCTTCTTCAGATATCACTCAAGTGCTGCTAAAGGGAATCATTTTCTATCAAAATGATGATGTGGGGAAATTATTCCAATAATAGAAGTCGTCATGAGGTATCTGATGGAGAATGAATAATCATCTGTTAGAGACAATTAGCAAAAGATGAGTCAACTGGGATGTTAGAAATGCTATGAATAAGGTATTAATGTAACATTATGTCAGAACCAAGTACAGACGGTTTTAAGGGTTTCCACAATGTCTGAGTTAGGGCTATGATTTAATCTATGAAGCAAATATATTTCAGATTCATGCCCTTTTTCCTTTTATATTTTTAAGGACCATCACAGATTAAGGGTCCCTTTTACTAAAGGTTAACATGCATTAATAAAGTTAACATGGTCTTAAGTGCTATTGTTCCCATAGAATAAGTATAGAATAATATAGAATAATATTGTTCCCATAGAATAAGTATAGAATAAGTATTATTCCCATAGAATAAGTATGCACTTAATGTATGTGAATGTTTTTAAGGCATATTAAAACATTTAGTAAAATTGCCCCTAAGTTAAAGAACTCAGGGGGGTAACTACTAAGATGCAATGAAATTTGTGCTGTGAATTTCATTTTGTGTTGATGCATGTGGGAACATTATGTGTTCCTGGTTGCCGACCTCAAATTGACCCTGCTATCTCTTAAATTGTCAGTTTTGGAATAAAATAATCTCCCACCTTCAGTCCAAACACCTGATTGCCCGTGATACAAGACCCAAATCCTCTGATTCTTGATATAATCCCCCACCTCCCAGTCTAAAATCCAAACCTCTAGTCCTCATCCAAAATTCCCCATTCCTTGAAACCCCCTTTATTAAAGCCCCCACTCCTGAAACTCCCTGCTTATTTAGTTTCCCAATCCCCATCCTAAACACCCACAGGGGTCTCTCTGGTGGCTAATATGAGGGCAGGGATGATCTCCAGTTGTTCCTTTCTCATTAATGCCTTGTTTCAAAATGATAGCAAATGCCCCCTAGCAGTAGTCAAAAGTTCTTCCAGGGGTATTTTGGCTGCTCTTTTGAACTCAGGCAGCAAAGGGACAGAAATTCAGTGCTCATTTGTTTCGCATTGCTTTTCAATGAATGTATATTTTTAATGTGTTTTTGTTAGAGTTCTGTTGAATTTTCAGTTTTATGTCTGTACATTGTAAACCGTTTATAAATGGCTGCTAGGCAGATAATAAATGCAAGAAATAAATAAAACCAGAAATTGAACCTACCCTCCCTCTAGGCAACAAGGAGACATACCCCGCAAATAGGTGCCAAGATTATCAGGGGGGGGGGGGTGGAGGGATATTTGAGAAGAGGGTTTGGGGGAAGTCTTGTATTGCAGTGGGTGGCGTGATTGGATCTTGGATTATGGGTGGGTGAGTTGGAATTGGGGATTGGGAAGCGTATTTGATTCTGAAACCACACCTTTAAGTTGCTCCCTGGAATCAGCAGGTTGCATATTAATGGGTTAAAGCTCCTGGGGAAGAAAGATAATGCAAGCTGGCATTATATTTCCATTAATAGTTTGCAAGCTCAAATACAAGCTGCACTTTTTATTTTGCATCAATTAGAATTAATTTGCATGTTTGGCATTTCACTATTACTTGAATTACACTAAAATTTTGCATTGAAGTCAGACAACACACAATTTAGCTATTTAATACCCATTATTTGGTATAAAAATATGCATTATTCTCTTCATTCACATTAGTAACTTCTCCTCCAAGAACGGCAAGGCCGCGGAGCCATGTGCTCGCGGCCACCATTAACCGGGGGGGCGGCCGCGTGCATTCCCCCGGCGGAAGCGGGGCCGTTGCGAGCCCGGGGGGGGGCGGAGCGAGGGGATAAGATCTTCCCATTGGCGGCGGCGGGTGACTGCTCGGCGCCACGGCCAATGGAAAGAAGGACCCCATGAGCAGGTGCGGGGACGCAGCGTGGCTCCGGCCTCTTTTGGGTTGATGCCGGAGCCGTCGGACGTGTCTCAGGTACTCGGAGGAGCATTTTGGGGCCTGCGGCGCGTTGAAAGGGGGGGGTTTCGGGCACATAGCAGCATAGCAGCCCTGCCTCCGTGCAGCTTCAGTCCCGTTCGGGAGTGAGTGGCTGCGCGAAGAGTCCTTGCCGCCGCCTTCCTGGTGCAAGCTTCCAGGCAGTGAAAAAACACAAGAGCCAGGAATCTCCGGGGAGGCTTAACGAGGGCGGCAGGGAGTTTGAAGGGTGCCGTTGGTGCTTAGGCACTCGTGGGGGGGGGGGGGGTTTCTGGGGCTGACAGTTAACAAAAAAAAAATAAAAAAAAATAAATAATTAAAAGAACAGTACACTGCAACGAAGAGGGCAGGCTATCCCGGGAAAGATGCCCAAGAATAAATCAGGGGGTAAGCGGGCTGCGAACAGCAGTGAGGCAAGCGGGGTGGGAGCCCCGGTGGAGGGGCGGAGGGAGTCCGGGGCACGCGCGGAGCGTTTGGCTAGCAGGGCACGGGGTCCAGCAGGGCATGGAAAGGCAGCGCGGGGGGGGCTAAGGGCAGAACTCCTCAAACTGCTGGGTCAGTTCAAGGCAGGGGGCAGCCAGCGGGGGAGTCCGCCAGGGGAAATAGGGGGCGGGGGGGCAAAGGGGGGGCAGGAGGACCAGCGCGGATGGGGATGGAAGGGGAGGGGGGGCGGCAGGGTCGGGTGGGGAGATGGGGGTCCCTCGGGATGGTCAGGTTGGCGGGAATGGGGAGCCTGGGGGGGGGATGCTGGGACATGGAACCGCTGGGCCACCTGAGGCGCGGCCGGCGGGGGGGCCGCCACCCCTGGACGGTACTGATCGGTGGGGGTTTGCGGGCATGTGGGGATGGCCTCAGGAGGCGGGGGGCGGCCCGTCCCCCTCGTGGGAGCGTTGGCAGAGCGGAGGACAGGGTTCCTCGAGGGCGGAGTGGCTCGGGGCGTGGCAATCGCCCTGGGGTAGGGCGGGTGTCTCGGCGCCTCTCCCTTTCTTCTCTCCACAGGTACCTCCAGCGTGGCAGTGTGCGGGGAATCCTCGATGGAGCGGGTTTCGGCCCAGTGACGGCACTGGCGGTCAGGCGGACGGCGGTCCGTCTGTTGCGATGGAGGCAGCAGTCTCGACGGCAGCGGAGCGTCCCGAGCTCGGAGTACTGGCTGGAACAGCGGCGAGTGCTGCGGGTGAGTTGGCAGTTGACCACGGGGAGGAGCATGGGCAGGGTACTGAGACGGCGGGCGGGGATCGGGTCAAGAGAAGTCGAAAGCGGCGGAGGGCGTGTCATAGGCACCGGCGATCGGATTCGTCGTTCGCGTCGTCTACGGACTCATCGTCTAGCTCGGCATCGCGAGAGGGGAGGCAGGGTCAGGCATCTGGGAGAGGGGCCGGCGAACACAACTCTATCAGCGCAATTCCTACAGTAGCGGCGTTCTCGGAGTTGTGGGAGGGCGTACCGAAGAAATTGCGGAAAAAGATACAGAAGCGGCGCTATATTGACATTTTCCGGTTGCTGGAGGGTAGGAAGCGGTCGGGGGATAGTAGACGAAAGAGGAAAGAAGACGAAAAAGCCGGTCGGGTGCGGAGAGTCGCAAGGAATGTAGTGAATTGGGCGAGGGCCTTTCTCCGGCTCGCCAGTGTTTGGGGGTGCGTGCATCCGGAGCAGTATGGGATGTTGTTGGCGTACGCGGACTCCATCTTAGAAGCGTCTCAAACCCATGACAGTTGGGCCTGGCTCAACTACGATGAAAAGTTTCGGGACAAGATGGAGGAGAACCGGTTGTTATCGTGGGGTACCCAAGATATCAACCTGTGGTTGACGCAGATGGCGGTCAAACCGGGAGGGGGGAATCTGGGTAGAGGAGGCTTGGTCAGCGCGGCGGGGTCCGGGAAGCCCTTTCGCGGGAGCGTGTCCCCGGCGGTGCAGAGACCGGCGGGGGGAGGGGGCTCGGGCGACGTATGTTGGCGTTTCAACAAGTCTACCTGCCCCTTTCCGGACTGTAAATTCCGACACGCCTGCTCTGTCTGCGGAGGAACTCATTCCGCCCTCAAATGTGTCAAACGGGGCCCTACGGGTTCCACTGCCCCCATCGCAAAACAATAGGTCTGCGATGAGCCTCGCGCCTACTCCCATTCAGGTTCAGGCTCTTCGTCCGTGGTTAGCTCGGTATCCCCGGAGGGCGGACGGTAACGTTTTGGGACAGGGATTCGAGGGGGGGTTTCGGATTCCTATTATTGGGAGGGTGGCCGCGGGCGTAGCGAGGAATTCACCATCGGTGCGTCGTATTGCTAGTGTTGTGAGAGACAAGCTGGCTGGGGAAATTTCGCTGGGGCGGGTAGCTGGCCCTTTTCAGGTTCAGCCCTTCGAGGACTTTGTGGTTTCCCCCTTGGGCATAATCCCGAAGAAAGAGCGAGGTAAATATAGACTAATCCACAATCTTTCCTTCCCGGAGGGTACTTCCGTGAATGATCATATCCCGAAGGATTTGTGTTCGGTGCGTTACGCATCGTTTGATGAGGCGGTGGAATTAGTAAGGGATTGTGGGCCCGGGTGCCTGATGGCTAAGGCCGATATCGAATCAGCCTTCCGTTTGCTGCCGGTGCACCCTTCGGCGTTTCATTTGTTGGGTTTTCGCTTCGAGGGGCACTTTTACTTTGACAAATGCATGCCTATGGGTTGTGCAATATCCTGCTCGTATTTTGAGCATTTCAGTTCATTCCTGCACTGGGCCGTGGTTCAGCGTTCGGGTTGTAGGCAAATGGTGCACTACTTGGATGATTTCCTTTTCGTAGGGTCGGCGCAGTCCAGGCAGTGCCGGGATTTATTGGATGATTTCAACCAATTGGCACAGGAATGGGGAGTACCGTTGGCAGTGGGGAAGACGGAGGGGCCAGCTACGCGTCTTACTTTTCTGGGGGTGGAACTAGATTCTCTTTTCATGGTGGCGAGATTACCGGTAGACAAGGTCGAGAAGCTGCGGGTTTTGATTGCGAATGCGATGTTAGCCACAAAGCTGTCGCTGCGGGATATGCAGGCGCTTATTGGCTCACTCAATTTTGCATGTTGGGTCATTCCCATGGGACGGGTATTCCTCCGCCGCCTGTCGTTGGCTACGGCGGGGGTGCGTAAACCTCATCATCGGGTTAGGCTATCCCGGAATATAAGAGCGGACTTGGGCGTCTGGGATGAGTTTTTAAGGGAATTTAACGGTGTATCGGTGTTGCGGGAGCCGGTCGTGTCGAGTGAGGAGTTACATTTATATACAGATGCGGCCGGCGGGGCCGGTTTGGGGATTTACTTTGGGGGCTCGTGGTGTGCGGCGGAATGGCCTCCGTCATGGCGCGAAGCCGGCCTTACCAGTAATATCACCTTCCTAGAGTTGTTCCCAATCCTGGTGGTGTTGTCCATATGGCCGGGGAGGCTGCGGAATCGCCAGATAGTATGGAGGTGCGACAACGAGTCCGTGGTGAGTGTCGTGAATAATTATACCCCAAGGTGCAGGCAGGTCGCAGAATTGATGCGGCGGGTGGTTTTGTCCTGTTTACGTTTGAATGTGGTGCTTAAGGCTCGCCACATTCCGGGGAGTATTAACACTATTGCCGATGCTCTTTCCCGTTTCAAGTGGGAGCTGTTTCGGACCTTGGCGCCGGCTGCCGAAGAGCGGGGGGCCTCGGTCCCGGAGACTTTATGGCAGATTGGCCTGCAAGCATGATCGACTTGTTGAAAAACTCTGTGTCGGCAGCGACGTGGGAGGCCTACCAAAGAGGCTACAGCAGTGTGAGGTCCTTCCTGTCGGAGCGGGGATGGAGAAGGGGCCCAGCATCGGATTGGCTACTGGGTCAGTATGTTTGGGCAGCAAAGGGTGCGGGCTTGTCGCGTTCTACGGTTAGGAAGAATTTGGCGGGATTTTCCTTTTTCATGAAAGCAGTGGGATGGGGCGCGTGGCGGGGGGGGTTTGACGGCCCGGCTGTTGCAAGGATGGGAGCGTGAGGCGCCGCCGGTTGGGGATACCAGGCAGCCAATCACGCATGCAATGTTGGAGCGGTTGTGCGTGGTGTTGCCTCAGGTGGCCTCGTCCAGTTACGAGTGTTGCTTATTTCGGGCGGTTTTTGCCGTAGCGTTTTTCGGGGCCTTCCGAGTGGGCGAATTGGTGGCAGAATCGGGTAGAGGTGCGGCGGTTGGGGGTTTGCAGTTGCACCAAGTACGGTTGGTACCGGGTCAAGTTCGAATTCATGTCGCGCGTTCAAAAACGGATCAGCTGGGCAAAGGTGTTTGGGTACTCTTGAGTCAAGTGTCCGGGGCCTTGACTTGCCCGGTCGGGTTGTTACAAGCATACTTAGGGGTGCGGCCCTCAGGCGCGGGTCATTTATTTGTCCATGAAGACGGGCGGGTTCTGACGCGCTTCCAGTTTACGGCGGTTCTGCGGATGTCTCTGCGGGCGTTGGGGGAGGACGCTGGTCGGTTTGCTCCACATTCATTCCGGATCGGGGCGGCTACCAGCGCGGCAGCGGAGGGAGTGCCGGAGAGGGAGATCAAGCGTATCGGTCGCTGGAGGTCCCAGGCTTTCCAAACCTATGTGAGGTTGTAGGGGTGGTGGGGGGGGGGTGCCTAACCTATCTTCTTTTTGTTGCAGATGTGGGATATGACCGGTGTCGCTGTTGGGTGACTGGTCATTCGTTCGTTTACTGGGCTGGTCAGCGAGCAGCAACACGTCCTCTTGGCGCGAATCTTGGACTGGACGTCTCTGAGGTGTCCGTCACATGGCTGGGAGAGCGCGGACTGCGGTGGATTCAGCTCCTGCCTTTGCTACGGCACCACGGAAGTCGGAGGGAGAAGCCTGCTGTTCTGTTGATTCATTTGGGAGGCAACGACTTGACGTCCTGGACTTGTCGCCAGTTGATTCGTGCGGTGCACAAGGACTTGGGGCTGGTTTTAGGGATGTTCCCGGGGGTAATCTTGGTGTGGTCAGATGTACTTCCAAGGCCTGCTTGCAGGGTTCAGCGGCGCTGGTCCAGGGGGCTGTCCAAAATCAATCGCCAAATAGGCAGATGGGTCGTTGAGAATGGGGGGCGCCAAATTTTGCACCCATGGGTGGACGTCGATTGTGCAGGTTTGTTCAGGTCGGACGGGGTGCATTTATCCCCGATCGGGTTGGACTTGCTGCTTAACGATTGGCAGGAGGCCTTGGAAGTGGTTCTGCGTAGGAGACGGGCTGGTCGCAGCTTTTTGTAAGGGGGGCGGCTCAGGACGGAGGTGTCCTGAGCCGGTGGCGGGATCCCGGAGG
Source organism: Ichthyophis bannanicus (assembly GCA_033557465.1). Classification (NCBI taxonomy): domain Eukaryota; kingdom Metazoa; phylum Chordata; class Amphibia; order Gymnophiona; family Ichthyophiidae; genus Ichthyophis; species Ichthyophis bannanicus. Next base: position 1,174,805,659 of record CM066033.1, on the reverse strand, counting down.
TTTCCGGGGTCCGGAGCCGGATGCAAGCAGTACGGCGGGGGTGGGGTACCCCCGCCCGGACAATCCCTCGGCTTTTGCTAATAATATGGCGAAGCCGGATGAGGGAGGGCGAAGCAATTTTGTCGGGGCCTGTACCCGGGGGAAGCGGCAGCGGCGGCACCTTGCTAATAACATGGCGGGTGCTGGCTCGCGCTGCTGGTGGGGGGGGGGAGATGTTAATTTGTTAATTGGAAAGTTATGATTGTTGTAAGTTAATAAAGCTGCGACCAGTTCAATTCCAAATGAGTGGTAATGGTTTTCTTTGAAAGTTTAAGTGTGCCTCTTATAAGGGAGGGGAAAAAGGGGGTGGGGGGGGGAATCAGGGTGGAATCGCCCGGTCCGCCTTACCCGGTTACGGCAAGGCCGCGGAGCCATGTGCTCGCGGCCACCATTAACCGGGGGGGGCGGCCGCGTGCATTCCCCCGGCGGAAGCGGGGCCGTTGCGAGCCCGGGGGGGGGGCGGAGCGAGGGGATAAGATCTTCCCATTGGCGGCGGCGGGTGACTGCTCGGCGCCGCGGCCAATGGAAAGAAGGACCCCATGAGCAGGTGCGGGGACGCAGCGTGGCTCCGGCCTCTTTTGGGTTGATGCCGGAGCCATCGGACGCCCACCCGCCCTCCCTGATTTCAGGTGGGTCTGGGTGGGTGTAGTGGGGGTGTTGCAGCTGGACGGGGTTGGCGGGATCCCGGAGGTTTCCGGGGTCCGGAGCCGGATGCAAGCAGTACGGCGGGGGTGGGGTACCCCCGCCCGGACAATCCCTCGGCTTTTGCTAATAATATGGCGAAGCCGGATGAGGGAGGGCGAAGCAATTTTGTCGGGGCCTATACCCGGGGGAAGCGGCAGCGGCGGCACCTTGCTAATAACATGGCGGGTGCTGGCTCGCGCTGCTGGTGGGGGGGGGGGGAGATGTTAATTTGTTAATTGGAAAGTTATGATTGTTGTAAGTTAATAAAGCTGCGACCAGTTCAATTCCAAATGAGTGGTAATGGTTTTCTTTGAAAGTTTAAGTGTGCCTCTTATAAGGGAGGGGAAAAAGGGGGTGGGGGGGGGGGGGAAACAGGGTGGAATCACCCGGTCCGCCTTACCCGGTTACAGTATCTTCCATGGGTGTTTTGATGTTTTGTTTGGATATACTGTAGTATATCACTTGTGATTCTTCTTATACTGAGCATCTTGACTGCACTTATTCTACAAATTTACTTTAATGTTAGTTCTTTAAAAAGATATCACAACTCATTTTGGGTCTGAATTACTAAAATATTTTCTTCATCAAAATAGAATAGGAAAAAGCCTAATAGGGACCCTCCCATCCACCTATTTCAGAACACTTCCATAAAACAAGGATCACAATGATCAGCCGTGCCAGAAATAGGGAGGCAGATGTTTTCAGCACGTCAAACAGCATCACATCAGTGCACAGTGATTAGTATTAATCAGTCAGCCAATACCATCCTTATGCAACACCCCTAAATTAATCAAGTGCCTGTTTGCAAACTTCAAAAAAACATATTTATGGCTGCAAACTGCAAATGTCATGTTGGGTACTAGTGCAATACCTGTGTTAATTGCCAAACTCAAGCCACCAATCAGTCAGTAGGATCTGGCCATAACGGGGTATCTGTGTACCATGAATTTCAATGTACAACAACAATGGGGTAAGAATAAGCTGTACAGGTCCAGCCAATCAATATTGGGGCCCTGGGGAGCACAAGCTGTATAGCACTATCATTAACAGCATACTGACTTTCTAGCCATCTCTCAAGTGATGTGGAATCTGCCTTTACACCAATTATCTGCGATCACAAATGCTATGAAATCAACTTTTTTGACTGGAAACCCAATGCTTTCTGACCCACTAAGAACTCAAACCAACTTCTAAAGGTTGTAATTTTGGATTTATTGTTTTGTTTCTTGTGTTGCTGTTATTTGTTTAAGATATTTTTTTTTCAATGTAGGGATGTGGGATTTTATGTAGCGGGCACTATTCATCCACAGTAGTCAACATTTTTTTTAAATGCAAGCCACCATAGTTAAAAGAAATCCAGATATTCTGTGCCAATTTACAGAGTGGCCAGTACCACTTATCCAGATAGCAGCACCTGCTATCCAGTTCAGTGGTTTGGGGTTTTGAATATTGACTTCGTAATGTATTATGCTATAAGTTACTTTGGGCGGTTATCTGATTAAGTGTCATATTAGTAGAAGCAAAGAGTGGAGGAATAGCCTAGTGGTTAGAACAACAGCCTACTACCCAAGAGATCAGAGTTTGGTTCCTACTGGCACTCCCTGTGACCTTTGGCAAGTCATGCTACCATCTAGTACCTCAGAAGAAAAGGTCTGGCAATTTTCTTCTGGTCATACCTTAACAAGAAAACCCATGGGCTACTGGGTTGTCAGTTGACAGCACTTAAAAAAAAAAAAGTAGAAATAAATAAATATGTGTATGCCACACAATGATGTTTATTTACCTATCGATCTATAATTGCAAAACTCAGAGAATTGTAATACTTTTCATAGTGTACTTGATACTAAATGTTCTTATTGTTTTTTTTTATAGTGAAAAAAGCTATTGAATTGAAATCAAGAGGTGTCAAGATGTTGCCTAGCAAGGACAGCAATCATAAAAATTCTGTCTGTAAGTTCTATCTATTCTTATCATGATTCTTATGAAAAACACAGAAGGTTTACTGAACAGCACTAACCATTAGCATGGGGTATAGTTTGTTAAAATTCCTATGCTAGCAGAATAGCGCCTGACTGGGTGGAGAGAGGGTGGGTAGGGGGTAGAATATGGACATTGACAGCACATTGTGGTTAGCACAGGTGTTGTGGGCATCCGCTAACTGCAATTGTTGCTGTCAACATAGGTGCACTTAAAGCCACCTCAGTGGGTGGTGTTAAGTGCACCCATGTGCCTGTTTCCATGGTGCCATGCATTTGCAACACACCAATGGCAGAAGGATAGACACACACACCCTTTGAAGTTGATGCAGGCCTCCGTGCTGGTTTCATGGCCCATCCACATGCTAATGGTGCACCCTTTGGTAAACTTTCCCTACAATGTAATAACGAATCTTGGATCAAGAATGGTTATTAAGACATCATTGCATTCTACCAATTTTGTGTATAGCAATAGAAAAACTCAGGACAAATATTTTCAATTCATCATATACTTCTATAACATGACTTTTAAAGACCCTCCATTGGTTTTCTATTGCAGTTAGGGAGAAATTAGTGTTAGTTGTATCTCTTAAAGCTATGTGGGGAAATACAGCCAGTAGTGTCCAGCTGATGTTCCAAGGGTGTACTGCTGTCGCCCAAAGTGAAATTGTTCGCAAAATAGCTATGTTATTCCTGCTTTGAATAACTGCAGAACTCGGTTTACCCATATTAGAGCATTTTCATTGTATGCCCCAGGTTCATGGAATTCTAGACTTGATAAGTTTCAGGCTAGTAGGGATCTGCTTGAATTACAAAACAGACTGAAACTTGTCTTTTCAGTAAATATTTTGGTACTGAATTATAATTTGTAATTTGTTATTGTTATATTGTATTTGTTTATGTTGCTTATAACAAACATTTTTTTTAATTGAGTGGGATATAAATTTGTGAAATAAAAATAACAAAATATTATGTTTTAAATAAAATCCTCTTTTTGGAGCTGGCCTGGTGATCAGTGGCTATGCTGAAGGTCCTCAGTTCATTCCCCAAGTCAGATCTTCAAATCTCTGGGTCAGATGGGCCTGGGATTACTACAGAATCGGCTTTCATAGACATTGGGGGTGAATGGAAGAAGCCATATTTATTGCTCATGAGTGACCCCTAGTGGCTGGATTCATTACTCAGGATTGCAGGGTTTGGGGAGGAACCCTAGTTCATATTTCCTAGTCCAGGGCTGTCAGCGAGTTGACCAGACTAAGCATGCCCTGGTTCCAGTTGATCTGGAGGCTCATAGGAGCAAGATGAAACTGCAGAGTCAACAGAACCAAATAAGCACCAAAGTGATTGCTGCCTAGCCATTCCTACTTTTGAGTGTGGAAACTATTGTTGCAAGATATTGTTATCTGATTGCATATGTTACTTGAAAAAAAAAACAGTAGTTCCTATGTTAATCAGACCCCTGTGAGCATTATTGATGCCAGATATAAATAATACATGAAAAACATCATCATCATAAAATATGGTTGAAAGAAGTTAGCTTTTTTGAATTGAAAATTTCAAGAAAATAAATTCAGTAAAGAATGCAGGAAATGTGAGCCCAGTAATATATCTGGTAGTATATGTAAATATAAGACTTATAATTGAGCATACCATACAAGGAAAACTAAGGGTGTTAAGGTAAGAGGCATTAACGACAGCGATAAGGGGTGTTACTTGCAAAAAAGGCTCTGGGCAAGTAGGTTTTCCGGCATTAAGGGTGCAATGGGCGTTAACAGGACATCGGGCGTTAAGGTGTCAAGCATGCACCTTTATGCTCAAAAATGGCTGTCACTTTATTGCTGGATAAGGGAGCCCCAGAAAGAGCCAATGTAAAGGTGATAAATGTGAGGACGGGTGGGAACTAAAGGGACTGACAGATTCACAGGCATCCGACATGCCAGCCAGTAAGAGTGATGAGCATGTGGGAGGCGGCAGTACCTATGTACAGGGTGGTGCCTACATAAAATGCCGTAATATCATTGTGTGGCTTAGGATGGGGAAGACATTTCCCCCAGCAAAGTCAGAAGTGGGATGATGTGTGCTTTGAAAGGAGGATGGAGCAGGACTGGTGATGTGAAGATCAGGCATAGGAGAGGCATGAGTGAAGTGACCAAATGTGGAAGACAACAAAATGTGGAAGATGCAAAACACAACACAAACACCTCCAAGAACTCACAGGCACACTAAGCACATACCCTGACCCAAAGTACAAGTACGACCGTGCTGCAGATCCCCATTGCTGCCAGTGTGTGGCAGGTATTGTCTGCAATGTGTTATGCTAGTCGCCTTGTTTCCTGCACAACTGCAGCATTCTGTAGGTGCCAGTCCCATCTGGGCCCTGTATCCTGCCCCAGTTGGACAGGATCCTCCTTGAACAGTGCATATCAGTGCCCAGTTTTAAACAGGTGATGCCAACTGCAGTGGGAGCTTCTAGGCTTGTGTGGGGCTGGTACTACAGTCCTGCGGATCCTACCATGACTACAGCTATTCCAACCATCTAGGACTAACAATCCACCACAGCAAACACAGTCAGACTACAGATGTTGCCCACCAGTGGGATGTTTCAGCCACTAGATAACCTCAGAGACCAGTGGGATGTTTCAGCCCTACCAGAAAACCTCAGAGACTTAAATGATCTACAAACCTTCCGCAAAAACCTCAAAACGCATCTATTCACCAGTCACTACGGCTGAACATGATAAACAAATAACTACCACCCCTACACCCTAAAACACCTCTTATCAATAAGAACAGAGATGCAAATAACTCCTGCTGCCCCGAAGTACTAGGTACCTTTATGTACAAAGTTTTAAATGTTGACTTAGGGATTAAGTAACTCCAGCTGCTTAGAACGTCTAAGCACACTCATGTACATATTAGCTTCTTTGTATATAGTTCTTATAGCATTCTCTGTAATAGAATTTGTACTTGTTGCTGTGCAATCTACAATGTTGTTAATTGTAAACCACGTTTGATCACATGGAAAACGCGGTATAAAAAATATCAAAATAAATAAATAAATAAAAATAAAATAAATGTACATCTCACTGTGGCCAGTCCGCTGGTCAGCACACAATGCAGATGCACAGAGCTACCATGTGCACCCTGGCTTGGGATAAATGGCATGGTCACCCAGCATTTGGCTCAGTGATTGGGCTCCCAGGATAGAAATTGCATCCACATCCTTGGAGCCATTTCCTAAATAGCATTATGTGGATACAAAACTGTGCCATGGTCACTGCTCAGTCAGAGTGAGATTGCCCTCTCAGCATTACATGCTATGGTCACTCAGGCCATGATTGTGGCAGGCAGGCACTATGAAGTCTCGGCCATGCCCACAATTCTCTGCTCCTTGTCATTGATATTTGCAGAATAATACTGGGAATAACTTAAGCAATGCAAGGCACAGCGAAGTGCATAAAGCCACAGAACAATGGAGAGACATACACACACACTCACATTGCCACGCTGTGCAAAAGTGGAGATGGTTGGCATTCATGCTTGCCCCTTTGGTCTCCATATCAGCTCAGGTATTGTTAACATGTGCTCATTGTGCAGGCACTAGTAGGGCACTCTGACATTCACACCCATTGTTAACGCCCGCTCAGTGTTCTGGTGCTATCAGACTGCCTTTCCATCCAGCTGTGGCTAGTTGAGTCTGTGTGGCTGATGGGTGTCTGTACCCTTGCTGGCCAAATCTTTCAGAGTTGCACATGCTGGTGCTGTACCTGCACTGTAGAATAAAGTTTACCCACAGGGACATGCAGTACATGATCCACACCCAGATTGTGAACCTCTGACCATCTGCCCATATATACACTGGCTTTGTGTGTTGAGCAACAGAGTTGCCATATGAATTCAAGACTCCCTGTGTAGAGTTGTTGTCATTGACTGGATGAATGGGGCATGTGTAGGGATCTTCCTATGTCTGATCCATGGGTCAAGTGATCCACACAGTTCCCTAGATCAGTAGCATGGGCCAATGGTCAGAGTGGGTGACCTGTCACCTGCTCCATCCATCCCTCCCATTGTGGACCACCCACTGGTTCAGTGCTGCAGGTGGCCTCACTGATGTTGCACCCGTGCAGCTGTGTACACCCTACTGCTCATGGCCACCTCAACCGGGGATGTGGGCATGCGTCATACTACGTACGGCCTCGGTGGAGTGGGATCAGCATGTGCTCTGCTGTCCTTGGTGCTGAAAGTTCTGCATTAGGCAGACCTTGGAAAATGTTGCGATGTACAGGACACACAAGGCCAGGACATGGCTTTTGTCTGCTGGAGATGGGGGCCACTGCACCCGCCACCAACACCCCCACACCATGCCGATATGCCAGCATGCTGTCAGTGGGAGTGCTACTCAGTCCAGGCCCATCCACCATGCACCTTTGATGGATGCCTTGGGAGCCAGGTCTGGATTGGGGAGGGGGGGGGGGCAGATGCACACATTGATGGCCATGCCACCTCCCCAACAAGCCGCAGCTGCTGGGACCCTATCCCCACCTGCCACCGATACATCTCGGGGAGAGGCGGACATCTGCAGCTGTGGCATTTCCCAAGGTGCCTGCATTTTGCAGCTCCCTCTGGTGTTACACCTGCTGGCGCAATGGGCCTCTTTCTCCAGAACTGACTTCAACAGCAGTGGGGGAGGGGTGGGTGGGATTTCTGCCTAAGTTGCCAGGAATCATTGGACTACCTCATGAGGCACATCACCTTTCTGCAGTAGCAGCATGTTTGTGTGCTGCCACTATCACTGTGGGATCAGGCCAGACATCACAGATGTGTCACCTGGGCAGCTGCCTGGTCTGCCTTGTGCACCATCAACCCCCACTGCCTGACCCACGTGCCACCTCCTTTGCCCCATTTGCACCATTATGCTGTTGCTGCTAATGGAACACTACTATCACTGTCTTGGGCTCCCCTGTGTGTGGATCACATTGCAGATAGTTAAATAGGCTTTCTCCCCTCAAAATACACCCATTCCAAGAGGTTTTACTTGGCGTTAGGGTTCCCAGAATTAAAGGGCTTTTACACATGTTGCGCAACAGGGAGGAACCGCTCTTAACACCCACTCTCTGCCCTATTAATGCTCACTCTCTGATTACTGCGCCCTTATTGCTGCAGGAGCCTTTAATGCCTGTTAATGCAGCTTTTTCGCAGCATGAAGGGCACAAGGGTGCAGATAGTTAACAACACACTTTCTCCTTGAACGCCCTTTAGTAAACATACCCCTAAATAAGCATCAGTGACTTAAATTCTTTGATCAATTTCATAATATACAAATTACTGTATTCCTATTCCTTCTACTACCATAGAGAGGGAAAGGCATTTCTGGTAATTTCTGTTGCTAATGAATTTAAAAGTTTGTTAAAATCAGAGCATCCCATTAAATTGTGCTTATTTTGGTATATGAAGTACAAGGACATCAGGTTGTAATGCTTAGTTTATTCAGGGAGTCATTTACTAATGGTTAGAGCACTCCATCTGCTGCAGGACTCATGGGAATAAATTGGGCCTTCTGTCAAATAACATACATTCTAATCATTAGTATATGAGCTGTAAAGTTGTAGATATAGAAATTGCACACATATGTGCTGTAGATAATTTTATAAAGGCATGCCTAGTTAACGTGTGGTTTAATGTCAGTCAATTGCCCTATATTAAGTACACACATACTTGACTTTATCAAATAGAGGTATAAGTGGTGGGTAATGCATGGCAAATCTAGGCATGATCATTTGCAATAGCCCCATGGCTAGAGTAAATGCCCATACCTAGATTTCTCAAGAATGTACGTAAAAATGTACGTTGAATAAGAGCAAGCCGCTCATGAATGTAACAAAATATACCATTGGAATTTAAAGACTGCCTGCAAAATTGATTTGCTGTTTTAGATACAAATGACAGAGCTCTAGAAGATGACATCAAGAAGGCTGTATTGGAAGAAAGTAAGACGTCTCTATAAAAGGTGAAAAAGCAAAAACGGTCAAAATGGATGACTGAAGAAACTCTGAAAATTGCCCATAAACACAGAGAAGCTAAAGCCAGAGGAGAAAGAGGAGCAATCGCAGAACTCAACAAAGATTTCCAACGTGCGGCAAGATGAGACAAGGAGAAGTACTACATTGACGCATGCACCAGGCATTGATGGCATTCCCATTGAGGTATTACAGCAAATGGTTGCAGCTGTTACCATACTTACAAGGCTCTGCCAGGAAATTTGTAAGACATCATCATGGCCAACTGACTGGAAAAGATCTGTGTTTATACCAATACTAAAGAAAGGTGATCCAACTAACTGTGTAAATCATCGCACAATATCTCTGATGCCACATGCCAGTAAGATTCTATTGAAGATTATTCAGCAGAGACTACAACCATACCTGGAACGAGAACTGCCTGAAGTGAAAGCAGGTTTCAGGAAAGGGCGAGGAATGAGAGACATCATCACGGATGTGAGATGGATCCTTGAAAAGACAAAATAATACCAAAAGGATATCTATATGTGTTTTATTGACTACAGCAGGGCTTTTGACTGTGTATACCAGAACACCTGATCATCAAGAAGCAACAGTTCAAATCACCTCCGTGCAGAAGACAGGAGTAGCCTAGTGGTTAAAGTAGTAGCGTGGGAGTCAGACAGATCAGCTTCCAAATCCCACTGGTACTCCTTGTGGCTTTGAGCAAGTCACTTAATTTTCTATTACTGAAGGTGCAAACTTACAATGTAAGACCTCTGAGGACAGGAAAAATACCTAGAGTACCTGAATATAACTCGCTTTGAACTACTACTGGAAAGGCAAGAATAATTACAAGTAAGTTGCCCTTCACTCAGGGACCACTCCAATGTTATCTGTAGAGTGCCAAGGAAGTCTTTCAGGATATTTAGCAGGGCTGTGCATATGTGCTCTTGAAAACTGACCTGAAAGACTTTAGTGATGAGACTAGAAATCATGACATCCATGGGCAGTGGTGGAGGCTCCAGCTTCCCTCTGCTCTTCTCTCTGCAGTCTGCTCTGAGTTACTGCTGCAGAAATTCATTGGTGTGTATTCATTTAAAATGTAAACAAAACAAAAATTCCCTAATGCACAACATCACTTAACTCAATAATGTGAATCATAAACATAATCATAAACAACCTCAAACCACTGTAGAGCTTACATTGGTCCAACCGGACCCTCTAGTATGTTAGCCTCAGGGCCCAAAACTAGTCAGCTCAATATTCATTATAGGTCCCATTTTTTAATCAAAATACTTTAAAAGTGATGTGTGGATTTGTGCACAAAAGTAATACAAACTAACAAAAAAAACCCACATAATATTGTATTATGATAAGAAATTCAATTTCACTTATCTGTATCAGGGGAACATGCCAAACAAAAAATCACTGGGAAGTCCATTGAGTATAGAGCCAGACTCCAGCCGGAATTAAAAAATTGGACCCATGATGAATATTGAGCTAACTAGTTTTAAGCCCTTGAGACTAACATACTGTACTAGAAGGTCTGGGTGGACCTATGTAAGCTCTTCAGTGGTTTGAGTTCCTTTATGATTATGTTTATGATCCACATTATTGAGTTAACTGATGCTTGTATATTAGGGAAATTTTGTTTTGTTTATATTATAATTGAATTCCTTTGGCTTGATTCATTTAATTTCATTTAAAATGTGCCACATTGGTTAGGAGCCTCTGATGTAGCCTACTATAAAAATGTCATACTTACTGTTACTTCATCTTAAAAACTACCACGTTAAACCTCAGAATAAAAACAACAGGAATAGTACCATTTTGAAAGTGGAGAAAACAAAAGCATTAATCTAGAGCAGTTGTTCACAAACCTTTTCATAAAACAAGAGGGTTAATTAGAATGATCTATAGTATTTTTCTTCATTGTAAAACATAATAATATGGAGTTTCCCAACTGTGAAAAACTCCCAGTTTTCTCTGCAAATTATGCAATCTTAAAATATGTGATCTTCTTTACAAATAGCTTTATTGAACTGCATGAATTAGTTCATAAATCAGACTAATAAATTAGAATGCAGTTTCTAAAGAGGTCTGTTTCACTGCAGGAGGAAAAATATTTTGTAAAATGCAATGTGAAAAATCTAGCTGTGACAAGAGCTTTAGTCTAAATACATTTGTGAAGGAAAGCAACGTCTGCAATTGGAAGCAAAACAAGGTGCTTCATCAATTTTACAACATATAATTTGCATATACAATTTCTAAAATAGTAACTGGGAAAAAAAAGTCAATTAAAATCCATAAAAGAAGATGTAATCTGATTGAATTTCAGGTGGTTCGGCTGAAATGCAATCCAGTTAGGAATCAAAAATTACTATTAAGCCGTTCTCATGCACAATTACAGAAGATTGCTGATTAACAACAGCGAGCGCTTCATATTGTCACTTGAAGATGCTCAATTCTGTGAAGTCATAAGACAACCAGTTCCCAAAGTTGTCAAATTATAAAACCTTTAGGATACCATACGCTCATAAAATACAAGTAGCCATTTTTCAATATTTGGAGAGTTTAGGGTACATTTTCAAAGCTATCTACATAGGAATATAGGATAAGCCATACTGCATCAGACCAATGGTCCATCAAGCCAGGTATCCTGTTTCCAACAATGTCTAATCCAGGTCACAAGTACCTGTCGGGTTTTCAAAAGGTAGACAGATTCCATGCTGCTTATCCTAGGGGTAAGGAGAAGATTTCCTCTGTTCGGTTTAATATTGGTGTATGGATTTTTCCTCCATAAACTTGTCCAAACCTCTTTTATCCAGATAAATTAAAAAAAAAAATCTACATTCTCCGGCAATGGATTCCAGAGTGTGATTATGCATTGAATGAAAAAAATATTTTCTCCAATTAGTTTTAAATATGCTACATTGTAGCTTCATTGCATGTCCCCAAATCTTTCTATTTTTTGAAGGAGCTATCATATCTCACCTCAGCCACCTTTTTTTCTGAGTTGAGCAGCCCTATCCTTTCACATCTTTCCTCATAGGGGTATCCTTCCAACTTTTGTATTATTTTGGTTGCTCTGCTCTGTACCTTTCTTCTTCCACTATATCCTTTTTAACATATGATGACCAGAATTGCACACAACATTTGATGTATGATCGCACAATGGAGTTATACAGAGGCATATAGTATCCTTGGCTTTATTCTAGCCATCTAACAGAGATGGCATCCACCTATCCAAAAAGGGTCAAAGTCTCTTCCACAGCAGACTGGTTAACCTACTGAAGAGGGCTTTAAAATAGATTTGTTGGGGATGGGTGAAGAAAAAGCTCTCAGGTAAGTAAAACATTAAATATGGCAACATCTGGGAAACAATGTGCATAAATGCCCAAAGTATGGGAAATAAGATCCCAGATGTTGAGGTTTAAAGAGAAAAGGCTGATTTGGATTCAGTAGTGGTTATGGAGACATGGTTCAAGGACAACCATGATTGGCATGTAATTATGCCAGGCTATACTTTATTCAGGAAGAACAGGGTAGGAAGAAGAGGAGGAGGATTGTCACTATATGTAAAAATATAATTTTAAAGCTTACAAGGGAGTGAGAAGGCACTGTGGGTTAAACTAGAAAGAGGATAAAGGAAATCAATTTGCATTGTTGTGATATACACATCTCCTTCGCATGCAGATGAAGTGGACAGAGATTTAATAGAAGACATATGCAGTATTGCCATGAAAGAAGAAGTGTTACTGATAAGTAAATTCAATATGCCGAATGTTGATTGGCACACCCCTGCCATGGTGTCACCTAGAAGTAAGGATTCTCTACAGGGAGAACTATTCCAGCAACTGGTAACAGAACCCATATGTGAAGAGGCCATACTGGACTTGCTGCTTACCAATGGGGAAAGTGTTTCTGCTGTCATAGTGGGAGATCACCAGATGGTGTGTTTCAGTATTAGAACTAGGGCTGATAAAATCCACTGAAAAAATCCATTCAAAAGCAAGGCTCTTAGACTTTAGGAAAACTAACTTTACCAAGATGGGACAAAACCTCAAAGAGCTGTTAATGGATTGAGAACAGCTGGGGGGGTGTAAAAAACAATGGGAAGAACTGAAAGGGGATATTTTAGGGGCAACAAACCTTTATGTTAGAAACATAAATAAATGCAAATGGACAAGGAGGCCACTATGGTTCCCAAAGGAAGTAGCTGAAATGGTGAAGAAAACGAGGGTGGCCTTCATAAAATACAAGCGATCACAGAAAGAGCAAGATAAGTATCAATATTTGGAAAAACTTTGAGAAGCTAGAAAGGTAGTCAAGAAAGCAAAGATATAATAAAAGAAGAAATAGCTAATGCAATAAAATGGGGGGGGGGAGGGACAAGACATTTTTCAGATATGCTAGCGAGAGGAGGACGTGCAAAAGTGATATTATAAGACACACCGGTGGAGGGGAAGAATATGTAGAAGCTGATGAGGATAAAGTGGAATTGCTTAACAAATATTTTTGTTCTGTGTTTACAGATGAAGGGGCAGGAACAGGACTTCAAAAAATACTCACAAATAGGAACAGAAGTGAAGGGAATCTTGAACAGTTTTCAGAATACTATGTTCATGAGGAACTAGCTAAACTAAAAGTAGACAATGCAATGGGGCCGAATGGTATACATCTGAGAATATTGAAGGAACTTGGGGAAGTTCTAGTGGCTCCACTGTCTGACCTTTTCAATACTTCTTTAGAATTGGGAGTAGTCCCAGAGGACTGCAGAAAAGTATATAATACCCCTTTACACAAAAGTGGAAGTAAGGTTGAGGTTAAGAATGACAGGCCGGTTAGTCAGACCTCTGTGGTGAATAAATTAATGGAAACCATGCTAAAACAGAGGATAGTGAAATTTTCTGAAGTCCAATGGACTACAGGATCTAAGGCACCATGGGTTTACCAGAGGCAGGTCTTTTCAAACAATTTTGATTGATTTCTTTGACTCGGTGACCATAGAATTGGACCAAAGGAGAACCCTAGATATAGTGTACTTAGATTTCAGTAAAGCCTTTGACACCATTCCATACAGGCTACTTATAAATACATTGAGTACCCTAGGGATCAACCCTAAACAGACTGATTGGGTTTGAAATTACTTGTGTGGAAGGCAGTAAAGGGTACAGGCAAAAGGAGCTTATTCTGAGTAGAAGGATGTTACCAGTGGTGTGCCACAGAGATCTGACCTTGGTCTGATTCTTTTTAACATTTTTGTTAGTTATATTGCGGAAGGGCTGTTGAGTAAGGTTTGCCTCTTTTCATATGATACCAAAATCTATAACAGAGTACACACCCAGGAAGAAGTAGATAACATGAGGAGGGATCTAGCTAAACTTGAAGAATGGTCGAGAATTTGGCAGCTGCGATTTAACACTAAAAAAAAAAAAAAATATAGAGAGGGGGCGGAGCCTGATGTCCAGCGGGTAGGACGCTTTGCGTTGAAGCTCCCGAGAGGCCTACTTAGAATCCTGACTTAATACCTATACAAACTTACTATTTCGCTCCGAGCTGACCGGGGCACCTCGGGGGGGATGGCGGCCCATAAACCAGCGCGCTTGGACTTCGGGTTTCCTTCTTCTTCTCACGGAAAACGCTCCAAAACAGAGGTGTCCTCCCCACAGAAGATGGTTCCATTTCGTGAAAACCCCGAAATGCACCTGGAGATTTTGGAGGAAATCCGCGGCGTGAAGGAATTGGTGCAGTCCAATGGAGAAGCGCTTCGAGCCATGCGAGAAGACTTTGGAGTGCTTCAGGACCGACTTGAAAGTCTTTCATTACGGCAGGACAACATGGCGGGGGTCCTCGATTCGCACGAGGTGCGCTTGGGCAAACTGGACAAGGCTGAGCGCCAGATACAGAATCTTCAAAAGGAGTTAGAAGATAGCAATAATCGAGCCCGTCGCAACAATGTGAGGCTCCTCGGAATACCGGAGGGGGTGGAAGCAGGAGATATAGAGAATTCTTGCTCAAAACTCTTCCCTCCTTGCTGAAGATCACTTTTCACAGAGAACTGGAAATCGATCGAGCACACCGTGTTTCCTGCCCACATGGCGCTCAACCGCACGACCCCCCGGCCTATTATCTTTAGCTTGTTACGATATCAACAAGTGGAACAAATTCTACATGCTGCCCGAGCGAATCATCATTTGGAATTTGAAGGTCGTAAGGTCTCCTTCTTTCCTGATTTGGCAAAGCCTACCGTTGACCGTCGGAAGAAACTCCTAGCTTTTCGCCCTAGACTTCAACAGCTACAGGCTCGCTTTGGCCTGTTGTATCCTGCGAAGCTTCGAGTGACTCTCCACAACCAAACCAGGACGTTCGAAGATCCTGATCTACTATCAACATTTTTAGAATCAAAATAAGCATATCAGATGAGATGATCCCAAATCTTGGACTCTTATCTGCCGGCTCTATCCGCCATTTTGAAGGGCCCGATGCGGCGGTCATAGCCAAGCACAGAAATAGCCTGGACTTTCTTTCTTTTTCTATATGACTTTTGTTTTTTGGTCTCCTATCCCTTCATGATGTGTGCCTCGGTCGGATTCGGAGCACGCACAGTCCTACAGGTTATGTGTTTTTTCAATTTCGGCCTTCTCTGGGGTTTCTCCCCCGCAGACACATGGTCGCCAGTAATTTTGGGGTTTTGCTTCTCCTCTACCGTACTGCGGTTTTCTTTGTTAATGTGGGCGCTTCATTGTATTATATTAGCTTATTTTTCCTATGTCATGTGTACAGCCAGATACAGTCAGTTTGAGGGACATAGTGAAATTATGTGTGCTATCATGCTCAGAATTTTTAACTTTTCTGAATGGCCTTATGTAAAATCTTATCATTCACCGTCAAAGGCATTAATGGTCCACTCAAAGGAAAGAAACTCCTTAGCTATCTTAGCCATGAGCATGTTGATTTAGTGTTTCTTCAGGAAACGTATTTAAACTCTGCTGAAACACTGAAACTCAATGCTAAGCCTCACATGGTAGCTGCCTATTCTCCCACCGTTTCCAAATGGTACGGGATAGCCATTCTGGTTAAGAAGTCTTTGCACGTTACTGTACCTGATATTAGCGCTGACAAGGAGGGTAGATGGGCCCGTGTACACCTTGAGGTTTGGAGATAGTGAATTCACGTGTATTTGCATTATGCCCCGAATGTGGACAACCCTGCTTACTATGCAAGTATTGCACAGTTGGCCTTGGCCTATGCAATGCTCCATCAATACTTGGTGGCGATTTTAACTCAAGTGTTCCCTCAATCTTTTCTTCTCAAACAAGGTGCTCGTTGGTTGGAAGATCCAGTACCGAGTAGACCTGTGTGGCTAGATATAGAAGCGGGCCTTTACAAAACCGATTCCTCTTACCTTTCTCCCTGGTATGACTTTCCCATCAGACTCCCACTAACCAACAATGCATTTAGACACTTTAGGTGCCTTCATACTCTTATGCAATCTTTAGACTCCCGACTCTGGTCAGTGCGACTTCAGCATCGCCTTCGGAGCACTAGAGTACTCCCGCTATCGGCATTCTCTGCATAAGGTTGATTGGAGACTTTCCGATCTCTTGGTAGTTCACTGGGTGTAGCATCCAATTTTACTAAACCTTATGTAATGCTATAACTAGAGATACCCCTATAGCGCAGAAAGTATGGGAGAGAGAATTGCATGTGACTTTGACCTCGGAGCAATGGAGCCTTATCTGGAGTAGAGGGACATGGGTTCCCGATCCGCCTCACTCACTCAGACCTCTTCTTTCTAGCCCACCGGTGTTTACACTTCTCACAGATTAGACAACGGAACACTACTCAGGGCAATGGTTGCTGGACACGTCCTGCGGCCATTGGTTCATTGCCTCATGTTATGCATGAATATCCCGCACCCAGTATTACTGGCGTCGGGTCTGGGGTCGTATTAAGTCTATCTCGCACTCTCAGGAGCCCCTTTCTTGGAGGATAGTGGGACTTCGCCCAGTTGCGGGGATCCCCTCTCTCCCAAATATGGCTTATCTCCTTTCGAACTTTATGCTTGGCATTGCTATTTCCCTAATTAAGTAATACTGGAAAATTAGCTCCCATCTGAGCCCCAATGAATGGTGGAATCATGCCTGTCTTTACAGTAAATATGAATAAATACCTCGTCTGTTCGCTTCCTCTGTTCAGACTCCTCCTCATTGGTCTCAATGGAAGATGCTCAATGACTATGTACATTTTGCTAAATGCTCTCATCTGACTGTCTAACTTTGTATATCTCTCTGTCCCATGATCATGCTGTATTGTAGATACTCTTTTGATCGTTTGATGTATAATCACTGTTAATTGGAAGCGCTCACATGCTGATATAATCGGGTAGAGAAGAAGCATCGGGGTGGGGGGTAATGGGTTTACTTTTCCTTATTGTATACTTGTTTTGTCTCTTTTGGTGTGTTGTTCTTTTGTTTGTTGCAAAATGAAAATAAAAGTTTAAAAAAAAAAGAAAAAAAAAAATTTAAAAATTAAAAAAAAATATAGGGTCATGCTTTTTGGCTGCAAAAATCTAAGAAAGCAGTATAGTATAGGGGGTGAAGTACTTCTGCCCATGAAAAAAGAGTGGGACCTGGGGTGTGATTGTTTCTGATGATCTTAAAGTGGCTAAACAGGTAGAAAAGGTAACAGCAAAAGACAGAAGGATGCTTGGGGGCATAGGAAGAGGAATGGCCAGCAGGAAAAAGGAGGTGATAGTGCCTCTATATAAGTCTTTGGTGAGACCTCTTTTGGAATATTGTGGACAGCTCTGGAAACCACACCTACAAAAGGATATAAACAGGATAGTGTCGGTGCAGAGGATGGCTGTTTTTTTTATAAGTCATATAGGGACAGACTTAAAGATTTCAATATCTATACTTTAGAGGAAAGGCTGGAGAGAAGAGATATGATAGAAACATTTAAATAACTCCATGTTATAAATGCACAGGAGGAGATCCTCTTTCAATTGTAAAAAAAGCTCTGCAATGAGAGGACATAAGATGAAGATGAAAGGGGATAGACTCAGGAGTAATATGCGGAAATATTTCTGTGCAGAAAAAAATGCATGGAATAGTCTCCCAGTTGAGGTAATAGAGATTAGGAGAGTATGGGGGTCATTCCATCCTGGATGTACAGAACCTCTGTGTGCCCAGTCGGAACCGGATGCACAGAAGGAGTTGAGAATTTGATCCCAGGGAGCACGTCTAGCCCCGTGGGATCAGAATTGCGAACAGGCCTGTATGTGCAGGCCGGAACCGCGATTCAGCCTGACCTGCACATACAGGCTTTGCCTGGCTAACTCAGTCAGGGCTTTTAAATGGAGCCACAGCCCATGGCGTTTGGTTGCCATGGCACCACAACTCCATTTAAAAGCCATGATCCCGGCCACTGCCACCCAAAATGCTTTTCCTACAGCCCAACACCTGATCTGGCCTCCTAGGGCCAGGGTCAGACTATGGGGAATGCCCTATGCCCCCTGCTGCTCCTTCCCAGCCCTGGTCCTGCCATTTCCTCCGCATTGGAGAAGTTATTCCACCTCTGAAGTGGAATAACCTCCCTGTTCAAGTCACCGGCCACAGACGTACAGGGCCGATGTTAGAATTGGCCCTGTATGTCCGGGGCCAATGACTGCCCGCTGCCCACCCTAACACTGCCCCTGATCCGCTCCTTTCCCACCCCCATCTTACTTCCCTGTACCATGCACGGTGAAGGAGGAAGGGGCCGGCGAAGGGCACGAATAGCAGGGATAGACATCCCAATGTCTCAAAAACAGAAGGTCTCTAAAGGAAAAAAGGCACTATAATAGTGGATATGGAAGGGCAGACTAGATAGTCCATATGGTCTTTTTCTGCCACCATGTTTCTATGTTTAAGAAGCTAGCTGACTTGACCAAAATTTTTGAACTTTCTTGCAGCTGAGTGAAAAAAGTGTAGCTGTCTAATTTTGATAGATGGCTGTTTTGAATTGTTCAAACAATGGAAGGGTAATTTTATAAGGGGACATCTAGTAAGTGTATTTTCAGATGCCTCTATTAAGGCAATTTGATAATTACAAATGAGCACCTACTTGTCTTTGTAAGTTGCTTGCTGAAGTGAGAGATCTTGCACCTCCATTTGAGGCACAGACATTTACACCTTGGAGCTTGTGTAAATAGCTGCACCTACAATTTTTAGATACATACTCAAATTATAATATGTTATAATCCAGATGTGTACTTGCTCACTCCACCTAAGCCTCACTCCTATGGACATGCCATCATGTCAAAGTGCATTTTATAAGAAGCCTTTTATGCTTGTATGTGACCACATAACCTGGAAGTGACTTTACTTAAATTATTTTGTAGCTGCAGCAAAGCAATAGTTGGTATAAATCCAGGAAACCATGGCTGGCCCCTGAAACCTATCTGTCTGCCTTCCTAGATGTTACAGTAAAGTCTATCCCTATCCATCTACCCCACCCATATGCACCTTAGCCTCAATGTATGCCCCACTCTTACACACAATGTTCCAGAAAGTCCCTATAGTGTTGCAATCGTTTTCACTTTGCTTCCTGAACCTACATTTTCCCACAAAATCTTCTGGACCCGGATTCCCCCTGACTCTCCATTTCCTACCCCTGGTATATGGATTTTGGTGCTGGGGAAGAAGAGCTATATACTTGCTGCTGCCTGGGGGAAGGGGCAGTGGCAACAGGCTGGGGGGGAGGAGAGGGGAAAGGAATGGAAAGGCAGTGGGGCAAACATAGATCAGACTCTGAGGGCCTTGTTGTTGCATCAGGGGTTTGGGGCTGGAGGAAGGGATATCATAACTCTGAGGGAGAGGGGGAGAAAGTTTAAACTTTGAAGGTTCATGGGTAGAGGGAGACAGACTGTAACCCCAGGGTGAGTCGTCTTCTATTATTGAAAGGGATTGTATCTTTGTCTCTGTCTCAGATATGCCCATGATTAGCTCTCAAAATATGGATTATAATAATAATAAAAATATATGGTATTCAGAGTGGAGGAGTAGCCTAGTGGTTAGAACACTGGCTTGGTAACCAAGCAACCAGGGTTTGATTCCCACTAGCACTCCTTGTGGCCTTGGGCAAGTTACTTAACCCTCCACTGCCTCAGAAGAAAGGCCTGGCAATCTACTTCCAGTGACACTGCCAAGAAAACCCAGGAGCTTCTGGGTAACCAGGACTGACTTGAAGGCACACATTGTATTTGCATATGGTATGGTATGAGGGGAAAAAAAACCCTGCAGAGATCATGCTGCTTTACAAGTGCTAGCTGCCACCAATGAATATCCCACCCATGGTCTTTATGTGCCATAATTTTCTCTGTTTCTGTGGTTGATTCATTAAGAATTTGACCCTACTCTTTCCTCCCTTCTATCCACCTAGCTTTCTTATTATTAAATCTTTATTATTTTAGGTGTCACAGCCTCTGCCCATTCTTGTCTGGTCACCTTAAGTGTTGCAGCCAAGTCTGTTCCAGTAAACTATTTCATTCAGTGTTGTTTCATTCTACCATGGATACAAACGTAACATTCTATTTCGTCCTGCTAGACCAGTCCAGACAAGTGGGTTGTACTCCCCTACCAGCAGATTGGTAGAGACAAAGAACCAATGGAAAGTCAGGTTTCAGTGACATCACTCCTGTGCCTCTATCTGCCTCAGCCACCAGAGGTCCCTTTATTTCTTTGTCTCCAGCAGATGGTGGGTGGATTTTCTCCTCTCTGTAGAAAATCTGAGGATTGAGAGGAAAAGAGATTGATTAAATGCTTGTGAACGACCACCTCAAGCTCTGAAGGAGTGACTCACTCACTTGAGCACAATGTGGGAAGCTCCACTAGATTGCGGGCTTTTTGGTAGCCATGGGAGGAGGGAAAATTGGTTCATTTCCAAATCCTTATAATGATAAGGGTCTGTTGTGCAGCCACACATTGGAAGGATATGGAAGAATCTGGAAGAGTACAGCAGCCTCATCCCTCCTCCTCCTTTCCCCCCTGCTCTCTCCCGAAGATTGCAGAAGACTGTCGGAGGGATCTGTCTGCCAGCCACCTTTTACACAGTGCTGTTAAAAATAAACCCAGCCAGCGAAGTAGTTCCAGATGTGAGTGCAGCATGGATTCTACAACCTTGTCATTGTCCTTGTTGGAGGCTCCCGGTTCTGTCTCTGAGGAAAGCAATTTGGGGTGGACTGCTAGTGACCATTGGCACTGTGTGGAGGTTTCCCGCTGTTTTCTACATGCGTTAGTAACATTTTTGCCTATTGTGCACCTGGGGCTTACGTGGTCCTAACACATGTTCTGCCCAAGCAGCTCCAACTCACACTCCTACCCTAGCACCTTTAACATGTGTTCTGTAAAAGCACATTTAACGAGCACTTGTTGGCCTATGCAGCCATAATGCACGCTCTGCTGATCCTTACCCTTATTTCTCTATATCTTCTTCCAGGAAATGTTGGCAAGCAAGGAGCCTCATCCTTGGATTCTGAACTCTGCCTTTCTTGTTTGGCAATTTCTGAGTTGCCCCTGGAGGGCATAACTTTCCCCTCTCAGCTGGGGGATACAATTAGTCTGCCTCAGGGCAGTAAGTGAGGATGGTGCTAAGGGTAAGGATGCTCAGCAGGCCAGAGGCTCTGGTGACCATGCTGTAAGCTGCTCTATCCTCTAGGAGTCTGTGTCAGCTATGCCCCCTGGTCGAGGAGCCTTTTCCAAGAAGAGAGCTTCCAGAATCTGGATTTGTCCTCTCTGGAATTCTTTTCCTTTTTATAACAGGCCTGGTTCTTCTGGCATGGAAATTCAGACCATGAGGCCTCTAGGTGCCTCCGGATGCAGTCTTGTACTGGGCAGGTTGAAAACAGAAGCCCTGTTTGATTGCCTTTGGCTAAGCATCCCCGCCATGGGACACTCCCTGAATATGAGGAATAATTAGGAGTTGTTCAAGATGTTGACTATGCCTCAGACCCATATGAATTGGTATTGGGCTCAGATGTGGAGGAAGACCTACTATCACCTTCAAAATACTATGCAGAGGACAGCACGATCCACCTGTTCCAGAAGGAGGATCTGTTGGCATTGATTTCCAGGGTCAGAGCAGGAGCCAAAAGTACACCTGCTTCATCATGGGATATGGAAATCCACCTTGATCTTCCTATTCCCAGAGGTGATCAAAGATATGATCCGGTCTGAGTGGGATTCACCTGATGCCCTACCTAAAGGATTAAGGGTATATAAGAAGATCTACACTCTCCAAGAGGAGGAGTATGATGAATGGTTTGACATTCCCAAGGTAGATGCACAGGTCATGGCAAGTACCAGATGGGCCACCATTCCCGTAGAAGGCGGATCAGCCTTAAACGATGTTCCGTACCACAAGCTTGATTCCTTGCTAAAGAGGCAGTTTGCAGTGGTGGCAGCTATTCTACAGCTGGGGGGTATGTACCACTTGACATCTCCAGCCCTGCTCCAGTAGATTCAGTCTCTTCTGCCTGATGTTACTACTTCTCTCTTGGAGTCACATTTGCATTTAGATTACAAAATGCACAGTGAAAATAATCAGGACCTGATTTTCTATCCACAGACACAAAATAGTAAAAATGCCTTAGCAAACATACTGTTGGTTTTGTGTTAGAAGTCAGAAGTTATAATAATCTAGATCAAAGAAACAGATTAATCTTTCAAAAAACGTTTCAAATAGCAGAGAGAGCAATGGACACATTTATTATATAGCATACCAGGAATACACATATGGGTTGTGTTACCGGTGTGGAACTCATCGCTAATTGCAGGAGTACATGCACATCCATTCTCTTGCAGTTAGTGAAGGCAATACTGCAGAGGCATGTTTGTAGGTGCAACAAATGCTACCTGATGAGGTAGCATTAAATTTACTCACGCTAATGGTACCAAGCACAGTTAGCACATGTCACTACTACCTGTGCTAGCTGTGATTTACCAGGAATGCCCATGCCCTACCCAGTCCCACTCCAATGCATGTTACCAGGTAGCTCATGGTTTTTAGCATGGGGCTCTGTGCTACATTTTAGTGCAGTGCCCAAAATGCATACTTACCCCGCTCTATCCTGGTAGTATGGTTTAGTAAACATGCCCCTAAAATGTATTCTTCACTTTGATCTTTACTGAAAAAGAGATACCCATTCCATAAATGATGTTTAAAGTTGATGAATCAGAGGAATTGGAATAATCTTGATGAACCTGAAAGTAGTAAGGGAAATTTGACAAACTAAAGAGTAGTAAATCACTTAGACGAAATGCCATACATCCCAGGGTACCAAAAGAACTCAAACATGATATTGCAAACCTACTATTTGCAGTGAGTAAGCTATCATTTAAATCTTTTATAGGACCTGAAGACTGGATAGTGGCCAATGCAACATCAGTGTTTAAAAGGGTTCTAAGGCTGAGCCAGGAAACTACTGAACATACAGGTAGTCATGACTTAATGGGACACAGCTAACATGGATTTTGCGAAGGGGTATCTTGCCTTACCAATCTGTCACATTGTTTGGAGATGCAAATAAACAGATAGATAAAGGTATTGCAGTGGACAACTTCCCTCGTAACACATTTTTGAAGAAATGAATATATTAGGGGATAGTATCCAGTGGCATATGTGGACTGGGAAATGGTTAAAAGAAAAACATAGAAACATGATAGCAGAAAGAGACCATATGGCCTATCTAGTCTGGCCTTCAATATCAATTACTTTGGTTCCCTTTTTACCTTTAGAGATCTTCTGTGCTTGTCCCATGCGTTCTTGAATTCAGATACTGTCCTCATCTCTGAGTGGAGGAGTAGCCTAGTGGTTAGAACACTGGCTTGGTAACCAAGCAACCAGGGTTCAAATCCCACTAGCACTCCTTGTGGCCTTGGGCAAGTCACTTAACCCTCCATTGCCTCGGAAGAAAGGCCTGGCAATCTACTTCCGGTGACACTGGCTGTTTTAGTTTGCTTTTCTCTGATCAGAGAACGGCTGAACTTTTACAGAGCTCTGCTAGTGAGTGGATTTTTGCCTCCTGGGACATCTTACTGTGAGTTCTAGCTGTTTATTTAATTATTTACTGTTTGTCTAACTGTTGTTTGTTTAATTATTTAGTGTTTGTCTTAGTGGTGTGCTAATTCAGCCTTCTCAGCTGTACTTACCTTGCCTCTCTCAATTAACTGGGCCTTGTGTGGTAGCCATTTTGAATTAATCTCTCTCCCCAGAGCCTGCTGTTAAGCTTTTCCTGTCCTTGCCTGCCTGAGTGACTCCTCCCCCTGTGTGTGTGGTAGCCATTTTGAATTAATCTCTCTCCCCAGAGCCTGCTGTTGTTAAGCTTTTTCCTGTCCTTGCCTGCCTGAGTGACTCCTCCCCCTGACCCCCTCCCCCTGAGGTATCCTGTAACCTTGTTCCTGTTTTCTCCACGTGTGCATAGGCTGTTTTAGTTTGCTTTTCTCTGATCAGAGAAAGGCTGAACTTTTACAGAGCTCTGCTAGTGAGTGGATTTTTGCCTCCTGGGACATCTTACTGTGAGTTCTAGCTGTTTATTTAATTATTTACTGTTTGTCTAACTGTTGTTTGTTTAATTATTTAGTGTTTGTCTTAGTGGTGTGCTAATTCAGCCTTCTCAGCTGTACTTACCTTGCCTCTCTCAATTAACTGGGCCTTGTGTGGTAGCCATTTTGAATTAATCTCTCTCCCCAGAGCCTGCTGTTAAGCTTTTCCTGTCCTTGCCTGCCTGAGTGACTCCCCCCTGTGTGTGTGGTAGCCATTTTGAATTAATCTCTCTCCCCAGAGCCTGCTGTTAAGCTTTTTCCTGTCCTTGCCTGCCTGAGTGACTCCTCCCCCTGACCCCCTCCCCCTGAGGTATCCTGTAACCTTGTTCCTGTTTTCTCCACGTGTGCATAGGCTGTTTTAGTTTGCTTTTCTCTGATCAGAGAAAGGCTGAACTTTTACAGAGCTCTGCTAGTGAGTGGATTTTTGCCTCCTGGGACATCTTACTGTGAGTTCTAGCTGTTTATTTAATTATTTACTGTTTGTCTAACTGTTGTTTGTTTAATTATTTAGTGTTTGTCTTAGTGGTGTGCTAATTCAGCCTTCTCAGCTGTACTTACCTTGCCTCTCTCAATTAACTGGGCCTTGTGTGGTACCCCCATCCCCCTGCTGAGGGTTCAGGACAGGGTACCTTGTAACTGCCCTCTTTAATAGGACTTATCTCCCCCCCTCCCTCCCCAGCACCCACCCACCCCTGGGGAAATTGTAGTTTTATAGGTACTTGGACATCTTAGAGGAAAGGGGCTGCTCTCAGGTGCAGCTCTTAATCCAAATCAGTCATACACAGAGGACCTGTGATTAATTAGTTTCAGGTACACAGGGTGTATTAGGGGTATTAGATACACTTTTATTAGTATAAGCATCTACACCAATCCTTATTATATACCGCTTTAAAAGACCTAAACACAAGCTTTAAACTAAGATGCAGTCAGAGGTCCAGCAACGAGATGGGGGTTCTCCAGTCTTTTGCATCGAGTGTCACATGTATGATTATCTCCCAGTTGGTGAGAGGTCCTACATATGCACTAAGTGCAGGGAGCTCTTTGCTCTCAGGGAACGAGTCCGTTCTCTAGAGGCTAGAGTAGCAGACCTGGAAGACATAAGAAAGACAGAGAAGTACATGGACGAGACCTACAGGGATATAGTCCTGAAGTCCCACCTCCAGTCTGGCAGCATCCCTGTTGCCATGGAGGAGAGAGGTCACGTGACAGGAGAGCATCACCCTGGTGTGGCAGGAAGTGATCCTGTAACTAGGACCTGTCCTCCAGGTGATGTAAAACCCTCTCGCACCGAGGACGTTTCTCCAGGGCCATGTCCCCATGAGGGGAGGGTCAGGACAGCTGTTATAGTTGGTGATTCAATCATTAGGAATGTAGATAGCTGGGTGGCTGGTGGACGTGAGGATCGCCTGGTAACATGCCTGCCTGGTGCGAAGGTAGCAGATCTCACGCACCGCCTAGATAGGATCATAGATAGTGCTGGGGGGGAGTCTGCTGTCTTGGTACATGTTGGTACCAATGACATAGGAAAATGTGGTAGGGAAGTTCTGGAGGCTAAATTTAAGCTTTTAGGTAGGAAGTTGAAATCCAGAACTTCCAGGATAGCGTTCTCCGAAATGCTTCCTGTTCCACGTGCAGGACCCAAAAGACAGGCAGAGCTCCGGAGTCTCAATGCGTGGATGAGACAATGGTGCAAGGATGAGGGTTTTGGATTTGTTAGGAACTGGGGAACATTCTGGGGAAAGGGGGGGCTCTTCCGAAGGGATGGGCTTCACCTTAATCAGGATGGGACCAGACTGCTGGCATTAACCTTTAAAAAAGAGATAGAGAAGCTTTTAAACTAGAAAATAGGGGAAAGCCGACAGTCACCCAGGAGCGCACGGTTCGGACAAAGGTATCCTTGAAGGATACTACCAAAAGCAGTGAGGTTCCAAAAGGGAGTATAGTAGCCCAAATGCCCTTGAGTAAGGAGCAGACAGAGCATAAAGATTCCCAATTACCCATGCCTACCAATAGCCAGATTAATATTAATAAAATGCAGTCTCTAAAATGCTTGTATGCCAATGCTAGAAGTCTAAACAATAAGATGGGAGAATTAGAATATATAGCATTAAATGAGAGGTTAGATATGATTGCACTCTCAGAGACATGGTGGAAGGAGGATAACCAGTGGGACACTGTGATACCTGGATACAAACTATATCGTAATGATAGAGCTGAACAAATTGGTGGAGGGGTTGCGCTCTATGTTAGAGAGGGCATTGAGTCAGAAAGGATTAAAGTTTTGCAGGGAACAAAATATGCTGTAGAATCTCTATGGATTGAAATTCCATTTATGAAGGGGAAGGTGATGGCAGTGGGAGTATACTATCGACCACCTGGCCAGAATGAACAAATGGATGATGAAATGCTCAAAGAAATCAAGGAAGCTAACAAAAGCCACAACAGAGTAGTAATAATGGGTGATTTCAATTACCCCGGTATCGACTGGGACAGTGTCACAGCAGGACAAGCTAAAGAGATAAAGTTTCTAGATGAAATAAATGACTGCTTCTTGGAGCAGCTGGTTCATGAACCGACCAGAGGGGAAGCCATACTGGACCTAGTCCTTAGTGGAACGCCAGATCTGGTGCAAGAAATAAGGGTGTTGGGACCACTTGGCAATAGTGATCATAGTATGATCATGTTTGATTTAATCAGTGGAGGACAGATAGTAAAGGAATCCACAGTACTACCTTTTAACTTTCAAAAGGGTGACTATGATAGAATGAGGAATATAGTTCGGAAAAACTAAAAGGAGCGGTTCCAAAGGTTAAAGACTTACAGCAAGCTTGGGTGTTATTTAAAAATACTATCCTCGAAGCCCAGACCAGCTGTATTCCACGCATTAAGAAAAGTGGAAGAAAGTCCAAAAAACTGCCAGCATGGTTTAAAGGTGAGGTCAGAGAGGCTGTTGCTGCCAAAAGAGCAACCTTCAGAAAATGGAAAAAGAGCCAAATGATGAAAACTGGAAACAGCACAAGCACTGGCAAGTTAAATGCAAAGCATTGATAAGGCAGGCAAAGCGGGAATTTGAGAAGAAACTTGCTACGGAAGCAAAAACACGAAATAAAGACTTTTTCAAGTACATTCGTAGCAAAAGGCCTGTGAGAGAGTCAATTGGACCATTAGATGATAGAGGGGTAAAAGGGGCAGTAAGAGGAGACAAGGCTATAGCAGAGAGACTGAATGAATTCTTTGCTTCGGTCTTTACTGAGGAAGATGTAGGGGTGTTACCCAAGACTGAAGTGGTATTTAAAGGTGATACTGCAGAGGAATTGAGAGAAATATCGCTACACCGGGAAGATATATTACAACTATTTGATAAACTGAATAGTAGCAAATCACCTGGACCGGATGGTATACATCCCAGAGTGTTGAAAGAACTGAAATATGAGATTGCAGACCTGTTATTGGTAATCTGTGAACTTTCATTAAAATCATCTGTAATACCTGAAGATTGGAGGGTCGCCAACGTAACACCAATTTTTAAAAAGGGTTCCAGGGGTGACCCGGGAAATTACAGACCGGTGAGCCTGACGTCAGTACCAGGGAAAATGGTAGAAGCCATCATAAAGAACAAAATTACACAGCATGTAGATAGTCATGGCCTAATGGGAGACAGCCAACATGGCTTTAGACAAGGCAGATCTTGTCTTACTAATCTGATCTGTTTTTTTGAAGGTGTGCATAAACAGGTAGACAAAGGTGAGTCGGTTGATATAGTGTATCTGGACTTTCAGAAAGCTTTTGACAAGGTCCCCCATCAGAGACTTTTGGCGAAGCTAAAAAGTCATGGGATAGGAGGCAGTGTACTATTGTGGATCGGGAACTGGTTAAAAGATAGAAAGCAGAGGGTAGGGCTAAATGGCCAATATTCCCAATGGAAAAAGGTGAATAGTGGAGTACCCCAGGGATCTGTACTGGGTCCGCTGCTTTTTGACATATTCATAAATGACCTGGAAAAGGGAATAACTAGTGAGGTAATCAAATTTGCAGATGACACAAAACTGTTTAAAGTTGTTAAAACCCAAGAGGATTGTGGAAAACTGCAGGAGGATCTGGATAAATTGGAAGACTGGGCATCCAAATGGCAGATGAAATTTAATGTGGACAAGTGCAAAGTTATGCACCTAGGAAAGAACAACCCACACTATAGTTACAAGATGCAAGGCTCCACATTAGAAACCACCACCCAGGAAAAAGATTTAGGAGTCATCGTGGATAACATGTTAAAACCCTCCGCCCAGTGTGCAGCGGCGGCCAAGAAAGCAAATAGAATGCTAGGTATCCTAAGGAAAGGGATGGAGAATAAAACAAAGGATATTATAATGCCTCTGTATCGCTCCATGGTACGACCGCACCTTGAATATTGTGTGCAATTCTGGTCACCGTATCTTAAAAAGGACATAGAGTTATTAGAAAAAGTACAGAGAAGAGCCACCAAATTGGTGAAGGGGATGGAAGGCTACTCCTATGAAGAGAGGCTAAAAAGGTTAGGGCTCTTTAACCTAGAAAAGAGGCGGCTGAGGGGAGATATGATAGAGGTGTATAAATTAATGAATGGAGTGGAACGGATAAACGTGGATAAATTGTTTACGCTATCAGAATATAGAAGGACTAGGGGGCATGTAATGAAGCTACAGGGTAAACTATTTAAGACAAACTCTGGAATCTGTTACCGGAGGATGTAGTAAGGGCTGTTAGTATAGCTGGGTTTAAAAAAGGTTTGGACAAGTTCCTGGAGGAAAGGTCCATAAACCACTATTAAAAAGGGACCCAGGATATCAATGCTTGGCCTAGTACAAGCACTGCAGAACCTGTGTCTTTGGGGGAAACTGCTAGGTACGTATGACCTAGATTGGCCACTGTTGGAAACAGGATACTGGGCTTGATGGACCTCGGTCTGACCCAGTATGGCATTTCTTATGTTCTTATGTTCTTATGTTCTTAAAACCCAGGAGCTTCTGGGTCGCCAGGGGTCAGGACTGACTAGAAGGCACACATTGCATTGCCTCATCTCTGATACCTCCACTAGGAGACTATTCCATGCATCTACCATCTTTTTGTATATTTCCACATATTACTTCTCAGTCTATCCCCTTTCACTATCATCCTATGTCCCCTTGTTGCAGTGCTTACTTCAATCGAAAGAGGCAATCCTCTTGTGTATTTATGCCACATAGGTATTTAAATGTCTCCTTTATCCCTCTTTTCCTCTAACATATACATATTAAGATATTTAAGTCTATCCCTATATGGTTTATAATGAAGACCATTGACCATTTTAGCAGCCACCATCTGTACTGACACCTTTTGAAGGTGTGGTTTCCAGAATTGCACAAAATACTCCAAATGAGGTCACACCAGAGCCTAATATAGAGGCACTATCACCTTCTTTTTCTGCTGGCCATTCCTCTCTCTATGCACCTAAGCATTCTTTTGGTTTTCACTGTTGCCTTTCCTACCTGTTTAGCCACTTTAAGATCATCAGAAACAATCATGCCCAAGTACTGCTTTTCTTTCATGGGCAGAAATACTTCATCCCCTACACTGTACCGATCCCTTGGATTTTTGCATCCTAAATGCATGACTCTGAATTTTTTAGCATTAAATCTCAGCTGTCAAATTCATGACCTTTCCTTAAACTTAGCTAGATCATGTTATCTACTCCTTTCTGGGTGTCTACTCTATTGCAAATTTTGGTATCATCCGCAAAAAGACAAATCTTACCCAACATCCCTTTTGTAATATCACTAACAAAGATGTTAAAAAGAATCGGACCAAGGACAGATCCCTGCAGAACACCACTGATAATATCCTTCTCAGTGTGATCTTCATTTACCTGTACAGTTTGCCGCCTCCCACTTAACTAATTTCTAACCCCATCAGTAACTTTAGGGTCCGTCCCTAGGGTGCTCACTTTATTTATAAGTCACCTGTGTGGAATGGTGCCAGATTTTATTGAAATCTAAGTACACCACATCTAGGTCTCTCCCTCGATCCAACTCCTTTGTCACTGAGTCAAAGAAATCCATCAAATTTGTCTGACAAGACCTGCCTCTAGTAAACATATGCTGCCTCGGATCCTGCAATCTATTTGACTCCAGAAACCTCACTATCCTTTGTTTTAGAAATGTTTCCATTAATTTATTCACTAGAGAGGTCAGATTTATTGTCCTGTAGTTCTTAACCTCATTCTTACTATTGCTTTTGTATAAAATAACCACTTTTCTCCAGTCCTCTGGGACTACTACCGACTCTAAAGAAGCATTGAAAAGGGGGGGGGGGAGGCGCTCGTGAGCCCGACATGATGGCCACGACTTGATGAGGCTCCTTAGCCACATTTCCCCATCTTAAGCCATCCTGCTTTCTATCTGGCTTAATTTCTTTAAATACCTCAGCGCTGCCTAACTCACTTCACCCGACGAGTATTATGGTTCTGGGTCTGAAATCGGATGCTTAGAGCATCAGATATGCTGCCATAAATCTCCTGGCTATGTGAGGAATCCTGTCTCCCAATGGTAGCTGTGAAGAGAGTGCGTTGTGGACCCTCGTTTGGGGATGCCGAGAATTTTACGATCAGCCTGCCTATTTCTTCAGCGTTGCCATCTCCCTCACCTGGGTTTTTCAACTCTCACTCTGCCTTCTTTCTACATCCTTGTTGCTGCCTTACAAGGGTGAATACTAGCCAGCTTAGTCTGCTCTCATCTTGCGGCTGCTACAGATTCCCCCTGACGATATCATAAAGAATTCCTACCTCTGTGATGAGTGGTTACTGACTCGGAGCCTTCCAGTGCTGTCCTTCCTGTCTGGAGTGTTTTCTGCTGTTTCCTGGGTCTCCATTGCTGAGCGAGGCTGCTGGAACGCACATTGAAACGCAGAAGTGTGTGTGGGCCTTGGCGGGAAAAAAAGAGCGCAAGAACCTGTAATACATCTCGGTGTAGCTCTCCTGGCCTCTTCTGCCTCTGAGCTCTCAGCTGGAACGCAAGCTTGGTAAGCCAAAATGGCCGCCACTTCCTGGAATGCATAGCTGGAATGCATGACATCATTCCAAAATGGCCACCGTGTTCTGAGTCACGTTGCTATGCTAACGGAGTCATGAACTTTCCTTGTATCTCTTCCGATTTGGCTTATGTTTTCATGATGTCCTGAGGATCTGAGTAAGAAAGTTTTGTAGAGGCTGGAGACCACTCTCCCCCATGCTGTGAGCCTTAGATTGATGCTGTGTCGTGCCTTCGGCAGTGAAGTCTTCACTCAGATACTTCTGGTCAGTTATCAGCTATCCTGCCTGAGTCTGGAGCTCCCTCGTGTGGCCACTCAGCAGATTGCAAGTATCTTTTTCTTATTTTTAATAGCTTTTTCTGTATTACTTGCGCAATGGCTAAGGTTAAAAATTACACCTCTGCACTGTCCAAGTTCTCCAGGTCTTCCGACGAACAACCAAAACTCTCGCCAGAGGCAGAGCAACACCCTGCACCCAGGGTAATAGATGAAGCAGTGATCTCCACATTAGCTACAAAGCATGATCTGGCATAGATATTACAGGAACTTCTGTACTGACTTCACCAAAGTTGTTGCTAGCATGCGTTCATATATCAAAGCACTGGATGACCGTGTATCTCATGCTGAAACCCTCATTGGTGAGCAAATGGACTCCTCGATTGCATTCCAAACTAAATTGAGGAAAATAGACCAAGCAAATAAAGATATGTTGGAACGTCAAGAGGACCTTTAGAACTGGCAGAGGAGAAATAATGTCCGCATTTTGGGGGTCCCAGAGAGTTCCGGAGACAAAGAGTACTCGATTGCAATTGTGCAGGAGATATTTGCATGCTGTGTCGCTAAATCTGACCGCACAGTTAAACTAGAACGTGCACACCGCAGTCTAGGACCTAAAAAATATTCGAATGCTCAGCCACACCCCATCATCGCCTGCTTCTCCTTCTTTGAGGACAAGGTGGCCCTCCTTCGCAGTGTGCATGGCAAATGTTCCTTCCTCTTTAAAGGCCATGAGCTCCAGCTTTTTCAGGACATTGCACAGCGCACCTTGGAACGGCGGAAGAGCTTACGTCCCCTCATGCAGATTCTTCAGAAACGGTCGATACCGTATCACTGGGGGTTCCCATTTTCTTTGCATTTTGAATGGAATGGTACAAAACAACGCATTTCAGAGCTCTCTGATTGCCTACATTTTGCAGACTCCCTGCAATTTGGAGAACGGTCTCTTCCACAACGCATCCTGAAGGGAGATTGAGAAGTCTCCACGCCCAAGTGGCGGAAAGTTCCTAGATCCATATGCTCTTCAGAAGCAGAGCAGGAGGTTCTGGGGGACAGGGAATGGACACCTCTGCTCCGACTTGAGAGAAGGACATAGACTGTTCCAATAATCCTCATTGTGATCCCATTGTTTGTTCCTCCCTGTCACCAAGGTTGAGATTCCCTTCAAGAAGGGCAACTTTTGATACCACCTTGCAGACTCTCAACCTTCCTGGTATTGTCAGGGGGAGTTCGATGAAAATATGGTGGTTCTCTGCATACTTTGTTTCTTGTTACCCTGTTGGACACTATTTGTATATAAGATTGCAGATAAAAGATAAGGTAAATAGCAGTTTAGCCTGATTATTCAGTTAACTCTAGGGTGTGGTGTCAGCTTGGGTGTGTTAGCCTGATCACCCAAGTCCTTAGCGTCCTCCTGAGGGTGGTAAGATCCCCCACATGTGTTAAGGGCTCTCCCAGAGAGAATGGGGTCAAGAATATTTAGTGTAGCAAACTGGGAGTTTGTTCTTGAGGGATTGGGGTTTGGGGGGTGGACTCGGGGGGGGGGGGAGGGATAGGGGAAGGGGGGTGCTTGAAGGTAGGAGGGGGGGGAACTGGTTGCTAACGCAGTCATGGGGTTTAAGAGCAAAACGAGGGATATGAAATTAAAAATTTGTGAAAAATGGAAAGGAATCTGTGGAAGCATTAGGGTTTTCTGGCTAGTGGAGTCTCCATCACCGAAACTGGAGGGAGGGAATCAGATATGGCTATATAATCCCTTCTGTCCACTGAGCTGTAACTTTACAGTCCGAGCCGCCCTTCTAGATAATGGTTAAAATAATCTCCTGGAATGTCAGGGGCCTGCATCATCCGATTAAGAGACGCAGGGTGTCTGCTCTGCTGCACAGAGAGCATGCAGATATTGTCTTCCTGCAGGAAACTCATTTAGCCCCTGGAGCACATTCGTGTCTAATTTCCCGTAGATTTTCTACAAGTTTACTCCGCCGGTTTCTCCACGCATAGAAGGGGGGTGGCCATCATGTTCGCACATAAATGTCCCTTCCAATTGATAAAACAAATCCAAGATCCCAAGAGCTGCTTCTTAATACTTACAGGTACTCTCAATGGGGCTGCGCTCTCCTTGGTGAATGTATATGTCCCTCCTTCTGACATTGTGCAGTCTCTCTTGAACCTTATGGAGATCTTAGCATCTCAAGTTACTGGAACATAAGAACATAAGATATGCCATACTGGGTCAGACCAAGGTCCATCAAGCCCAGTATTCTGTTTCCAACAGTGGCCAATCTAGGTCATAAGTACCTAGCAGTTTCCTCAAGGGAAATAATGGAGACATAATTATGGGGGGAGATTTTAATTGTGTCCTCTCAGACCTAGATAGATCCTCAGGTCTTAAATTGGCACCAGGTGCTTCACAAACTCTTGGCACACTAATTTCTACCTTTGCTCTAGATGATGTGTGGCGCCTTCGACACCCTAGAGAGAAAGACTACACTTTTTTCTCTGCAGCTCATCATTCATATTCTCGTATTGATATGTGGCTGATCTCCAAACAGCTATTAACACAAATTGATAAGGCTAACATTGGAATGAGAGGCCCTTCAGACCACTATGTAATCTCTTTGGAGTACAATATTAGCGATGCTGATACTCCCCCGCGTTCTTGGTCCTTTCCTCGGTATTTATTGCAGAATTCCAATTTTGTGAAGCAGTTACAGGAGAGTTGGAAAGACTATCTTTTCCATAATGATCAGGGAGAGATCTCTCCGTTCTTACTATGGGAGGCGGGGAAGGCTGTGTTAAGAGGGCACGTCATCTCGTTGTCGGCTACTCATAAGCGTCAGAATGAAATTATCCAAGCTGATCTCAGAGCCCAAATCTCCACTCTCGAAAAACGGCACAAACAATACCCGGCTCCTTCTCTCTTCCATCGTCTCCTTGTACTTCGAGGTAAGCTTGCAGCTTTAGAGACGGAGGAGATCTCGTCTTGCTTATTAAAAACGCGCCCACATTTTTTTGAGCACAGAACAAAGCTTATAAATTACTCCTGTGGCAATTGAAAAGACAAAGACAAGCCCATCGGGTGTCTACTGTCCTAGATGAACAGAATCGCCCTCTTCACAAATCTGGAGATATTGCTCAGCGGTTTGCTAGGTTTTACAGGGAGCTCTACTCCTCTCATTTATCCACTGATAGCTCAACCATACATCAGTTTTTGTCAGATCTTCATTTACCACAATTGTCTGAAGCAGCTCGAGAGGCATTAGATAAAGAAGTCAGCCTTACAGAAGTTCAATCGGCCTTGAAGCAGCTGAAACCGGCCAAAGCCTCTGGTCCTGACATGATCCCGGGGGAATTTTATAAATCGTTTTTGGACCATGTAGCTCCCTTGCTAACCAGGGTCTTTAACTCTATCTTACTTCAGCAGAGCCTGCCCGAATCTATGCGTCAAGCCCTAATCACAGTAATCCCTAAAGAGGGGAAAGATCCCTTGCTAGGAAGTAGTTATCGACCAATTTCCTTGCTGAATGTTGATTATAAAATCTTTACTAAGATTCTTGCTTTCCGTCTAAATTCCCTGGTGCAGGAAATAGTTCACCCGGATTAGACGGGATTTATTAAACGTCATCAAGGCTTTGAAAATGTACATCGTCTCCTGAATATTTTGGCAGGGGTTAGACAGCTGGAAGGCAGCTACGCGGTCCTTTCCCTAGACGCAGAAAAGGCATTTGATAAGGTGGAATGGAGATATCTCTTATCTGTACTTCAGCATTTTGGGTTTGGGCCCTCGTTCCTCGCCTGGATATCAGCCTTATATAAAGCACCCACGGGAATAGTCCAAGTCAACGGATTCCTATCGGGGTCGTTCTCTTTGGAACGGGGAACTCGACAAGGCTGCCCGCTATCGCCACTTCTGTTCGCTTTAGCGCTTGAACCCCTGGCTATATGACTTAGATCACTTGACTCACAATTGGGGATTACCCTAGCAAATAAGTTTCACATTGTCTCGCTTTATGCCGACGACACTCTAATATTTCTTTGAGAACCGAATGCCATGATTCCAATCTTGAGCTCTCTACTAACTGATTTCTCCTTTCTGTCTGGGTATATGATTAACTTCCAGAAATCCACTCTGATGCCCTGCTGGACAACCCAAGGGGCCAGCTCCCTGAGGGCAGATGGTACCTTCCCTTTGGTTACCGGCTTCAAGTACTTGGGAATTCAGATCTCCCAGAAAGTGGAGGAGCTCTATGAACGCAATTACACTCCGCTGCTATCTTCATTGTCTAAGGATATTGCAACCTGGCAAGCCCTCACTGTATCCTGGTTTGGCAGAGTTAATACGATTAAGATGCTCCTCTTACTGAAAATTCTCTTCTTATTCCAGCAACTCCCCTATTCATTTACCCCATTCATTCTTCCTTCATTTACACAAAATTCTCATGCACTTTGTGTGGCAAGGGCGGAGACCCCGATTAAGTTGGAATACTATGACTTGCCTTAAATCTTGGGGAGGTGTTGGTCTTCCCAACTTCGAATTCTACTATCTTAGCTCCTGCTTGAGGGCCATTCCTTTATGGTGTTTGAAGGAGACATCGGCGTGGGTCGATTTGGAAGCTTACTCAGTTTCCACGATTCCCCTGCTAGCAGTCCCCTTTGTCACTGAACAATCTCTAACACGCACTATTCGCTCACACATTTTTCTGGGCGGCCTGGCGCAGAATTTGTATCAAAACTGATAGGCCTTCTTTTTGGTCCCCATATACGCCTGTAGGAGTTTTCCCCTTTGTAAGAAGCCTTCCGCGGCCTCTTCAACATGCCGTAGATATTATACACTTGGTCTCTCTTCATAAGCACTCCAGGCTTCTGCCTCGTCCTCAATTAGAGTCAAAGCTGAATCTCTCCCTTTCCTCATTTCAATATCTCCAATTTCATCATTGTTTTTCTTCTCAGCCTATTCTAGAGGCAGCCATGCGCTCACCCACTACTTGGGAGAGCCTCCTTTTCCTACCTAAGTCGGACAAAGCTTTATTGGCGCGCTTGTATCGCTCTGTGTCTGGAGATGCTGCAATGGCTGCTCCTACTCTGAAGGCTTGTAAACAATGGGAAGAGGTCATTCGAACTAAGCCGGATGATTTTTGGATCGAGGTGTTTCATTACGCGCATACTTGTTCCATTTCTTTATCGCTAGTTAACACACAATTACGAATTGTTTTGAGAATGTCCATTGTTCCTACCTCTCTTTTCCGATGGGGGTGAGCCAATGATCCCCTCTGCTGGAGATCATGTGGGGAGATAGGAACTTTTTCTCATATATGGTGGGAGTTCCCTAAGATCCAGTCTTACTGGCGCATGATATATAATACGATAATCCAAAATTTTGAGATCGCCTTTCCTTTTGATATCGAGCACTGCATTTTAGGCCATTTTTCTCAAGAGTAATTGTCAAAGAGCCACCTGCGTATGGTTCAATGCCTATTTTTGGCTGTGCGCTCGGTGGTTAGTTGATACTGGAAGAGATCAGCTGTACCTACATATGGATGGTCAATGTGTGGGATCTCTATCGTATGGAAAAGTTGACAGCTGAACTGCGGGGTAAGATGGGCAAGCTTAATTACTTATGGATCCCAACATACAAAAGAGCCCCTTAGCCTATTGATTTTTGTTGGAGCTAATCGTCAAAGTGTATGGAAGACCACCATACACCACTGCGACAACTCCTTTTACCAAAGTTTTTAACACTTAGCTTTGTTGATAATCTTCTTAAGGCAGATGAAAAATAGACGTAAGTGAAGAAGTGCCAGAATGTCTAAATTTGCGACGTGCCACACGTTTCGGATCTAACACAAAAAGTTTTTCAACCCTGCTTCAGGCCATCTCATACTGGCTATCATATCTTCTTTTCTGCTTCAAATCTTTTTAAGAAACACCAAAGCTTCTTCATACCAAATCATAAGGGCATCATTCACTTTTTATACTTCGGCGTCTGACATCACTCACATCAGATGACCATGAGCTCTCAATCTAACTCAAAAGCAATTGCATCTGTTAGGGAAGACCCACTAACGAGGGAACACCTTACAGACATACAATGCTCCTTTTAAGCTACTTCTTTTGAGAACCATAACGGCCTCTTTTTCCTTTTATATTTGTATACCTTTCTAATTAAAAGGTTTGTTGCCCTTATAATATCCCCTTCAGCTTTGCCTATTGCTTTTCTACATCCCCCAGCTGTTACCATCCCACTAATGATTCATTAAGGTATTGTCCCATCTTGGCAAAGTTAGGTTTCCTAACATCTAAGACCCTCACTTTCATAATACTGAACCACACACTCTGGTGATCACTGGATGCTAGATGATCTCCCACTATAACATCAGAAAGACTTTCCCCATTGATATGCACCAAGTCCAGTTTGGCCCCTTCAGAGAGCAGAGATAAATAGTACATTTCTTAATGGAGAAAAGTAAATAGTTGAGAGCCCCAGGGATCTGTGCTACTACTTTTAACATATTTGTGAATGGCCTGGAGATGGGAATAACGAGTGAGGTGATGAAATTTACAGATGGCACAAAATTATTCAAAGTTATTAAACCACAAGAGGATTGTGAAATATTGCAAGAGAATCTTGAGAAATAGAAAGATTGAGCATGTACATGACAGATTAAATTTAATGCAGACAAGTGGAAATTGATATGCTTAGAAAAGAACAACCTAAATTATAGCTATACAATGCAAGATTCCCCATTAGGAGCCACCATCCAAGTAAAGGATCTAGGCATCATCGTTGATAATATGTTGAAACCCTCTGCCCAGCAGCAGCCAAGAAAGCAAATAGAATGCTAGGACTCATAAGGAAAGGAATGGAGAATAAAACTAGTGTATTATAATGCCCCTGAATTACTCCATGATGTGACAGTACCTTGAGTATTCTATGCAGTTCTGGTGGCTGCATCTAAGAAATGATATGCCAAAATTTGAAAAGGTATCATGAAGAGTGATCAAAATGCTAAAGGAGATGGAATGATACCCCTATGAAGAAAGTCTTAAAAGGTAAGGACTCTTCAGATTGTAGAACAAACAACTGATGGAAGATATGATGGTGGCATTTAAAGTAATGAGCAAAGTGGAATGAGTAAACATGAATTTGTTGTTTGTACCTTCAAAAAGTATAAAGACTAGAGGACCTGAAATAAAGCTACAAAGTAGTAAATTTAAGATTAACTGTTAAAAATATTTTTTTCACTCAATGCATAATTAAACTCTGGAATTTATTGCCAGAGGATGTAGTAAAAGCTGTTAGTATAGGTGGGTTTATAAAAAAAGGTGTAGAAAAATCCATAAACCACTATTAAAGTAGACTGGAGAAAATTCAGTGCTTAGAAATAGGATAAGCAGCATGGAACCTGCTTACCTGCAAGGTACTTAAGACCTGGATAGGTCAATGTTAGAAACAGGACATTGGGTTGATGGACCATTGATCTGATCCATTATTTGTTGTTAAGTTCTATCAGGTTGATGTTGACTTACTTGTGAATAGTTATTCTAAATTCTGGTCTTCGTTCAGGCAGCTAATGCTTGATATATTGCTGATATATATTCATAGCTGCTTTTATTTAATTGAACCACTGGATTGCCCTCCATCCATTGCATGTCACCCAAAGAACTCAATCAAATTTGTTTTGGCATGATCTTCCCATGTTGCCTCAGATCACGTCGTAGTCTATTGGATTCCAGAAAGTCCACTATTCTTTATTTCAAGAGCATGTCCCACTACTTTTCCCACCACAGAGGTAAGGCTTACTGACCTACAGTTTGTCAACCCTTCTCTATTGCCACTTTTATGAAGAGGTACCATATCAGCCCTTCTCCAGTCCTGTGAAACCTCTCCCGTCTTTAGGAATCTATTAAAAAACATCCTTCAAAGGCCCTGCCAGAACCTCTCTGAGCTCTTTCAGAATCTTGGGATGTATCCCATCTGGTCCCATGGAATTGTCAACTTTTACTTTTGCACGCTTCTGTGGATAGTATGGTATTTATTCCATGCCCATTTGTATATTTGTCAATCATACATAGTCCTTCTCCAGGATTTTCTTTAGTAAATACAGAACAGAAGTATTTGTTTAGCATTTTCATTTTTTCAATGTCACTTTTCACAAATCTGTCCTTGGAACCTTTGAGTCTTCACAGCCTGGGGATATGTTTCAAGGTGGTAAACTGGATCAGATATTGGTTGACTGACAGATGACAGAAGATGAGAGAGCTAGAATATATAGCACTAAATTAAAGTTAGATATAATTGGTATCTGAGAGACCTGGTAGAAGGAGGACAACCAGTGGGACGCTGTGATTCCTGGGTACAAATTATATTGCAATGATAGAGTAGATCAAATTGCTGGAGGGGTTGTGTTCTGTTAGAGAGAGCATTGAGTCACACAGGATTAAAGTTTTGCAGGAAACAAAATATACTCTAGAATCTCTATGGATTGAAATTGCATGTGAAAAGGGGAAGGCAATGGCAGTGGGATTGTACTACCATCCACCTGGCAAGTATGAACAGAAGGATGATGAAATGCTAAAAGAAATCAGGGAAGCTACCAAAAGTTACAACACAGCAATAATGGGTGATTTCAATTACCTTGGTATCGACTGGGTCAATATCACAGCAGGACATGCTAGGGAGATAAAGATTGTAGATGAAATAAATTACTATTTCTTGGAGCAGCTGGTTCATGAGCTGACCAGAGGGGAAGCCATTTTGGACCTAATCCTTAATGATTTAATAAATGGAGGAAGGAGAACAAGGAAATCCACAGTACTATCTTTTGACTTTCAAAAAGGAGACTATGATAAAATGAGGAAAATAGTAAGAAAAAGCTAAAATAAGCAACTACAAAGATTAAAGTTTTACATCAAGCATGGGTGTAGTTTCAAAATAGTATCATGGAAGCC
Source organism: Ichthyophis bannanicus (assembly GCA_033557465.1). NCBI lineage: Eukaryota > Metazoa > Chordata > Amphibia > Gymnophiona > Ichthyophiidae > Ichthyophis > Ichthyophis bannanicus. Next base: position 1,174,765,108 of record CM066033.1, on the reverse strand, counting down.
CAGACCACATGTATTCCATGATTTAAGAAAGTTGAAAGAAGAGCTAAAAAACTGCAAGCATGGTTTAAAGGTGAGGTCAGAGAGGCTGTTGTAGCCAAAAAAGCATCTTTCAGGAAATGGAAAAAGGAGCCAAATGATGAAAACGGGCAACAACATAAGCACGAGCAAGTGAGATGCGAGAATTTGAATAAATAGCTTGCTGTGGAAGCAAAAACACACAATAAAAACATTTTCAAGTACATTGGTAGCAAAAAAACAGTGAGAGTCAGTTGGACCATTAGATGATAAGAGAGGTAAAAGAGGTGCTAAGGTAAGACAAGGCCATAACGGAGAGACAATAAATTCTTTGCTTTAATCTTTACTGAAGAAGATGTAGGGAAGTTATCTATGCCTGAAATGATGATAAAGGTGATGTAGCAGAAGAATTGAAGCAAATTTTGATAAACCAGGAAGATGTATTACAACTATTTGATAAACTAAAGAGTACCAAATCACCTGGACCAGATGGTATACATCTGAGGGTGCTGAAAGAACTGAAATATGAAATTGCAGACCTACAATTAGTAATATGTGAACTATCATTAAAATCATCTGTAGTACCTAAAGATTTGTGAATGGCCAATTTAATGCCAATTTTATAAAGGAATCCAGGGGTGATCTAGGAAATTACAGACCAGTGAGCATGACATCAGTACTGGGCAAAATGGTAGAAACCATTATAAAGAATAAAATTACTGAACATGTAGATAGTCATGGTTTAATGGGAGAAAGCCAATATGATACTTGCTCATCCAGGCCCACTAAGAGGGGAGGAGAAATTAGAAAAAAGAATAGTATATTCGTACCTAGAAAAAAGAAAAAAAATAGCCAGACTATATGTCCAGCATAATAAATTTACAGACCCTCAGATGGAGAATCAATTGTGGCCTCCAATCACCGGGCATTCATGATGACCAGCAGCTGGGAGGGCTCATTAAACATAAGAAACTGAACGATATTTAATGATACACTTACATGGCTGCTTTAAAAAGAAGAGCGCTCCCAGCTGCTGGACTCCAGGACAAATGAGAAAACATTTATTTGTATTGTCACTGAGCATCTTTAGCAAGATCTGGATAGATACTGTACAAATGGGTAGACCCCTACATAATAAATTCCTATTACGGTAAAACAATTTCAGCACCCATTCTCTATCAGACAAAAGAGCAAAAGTCACTATTAAAGTTGATGGTGCCACTGTTTCTTCTTGCAAATTTTTCAAAAGTTCTGAAATATTTAGCATATCAGCTTGCTGAGACCCAACAACAGTACTGGATGAGATCTTCTTACCTGATGGTAAATAATACAGTCTCACCATGGGGGGGATGTGACTCCACTGGAACAGCTAAAACCTCAGACAGATAAGCACTAAATATATCTCTTCCAGAGACAGTAGGTGCTTGAGGAAAATTTATAAGACTTAAGTAAGAAGCCCGAGATAAATTTCTAACCTCTCTACCTTAGCATTAACAGATGCAAAGATCTTCATAAAAGCCTCGGACTGACCTTCCAGCACAGTCAATTTAGATTGAATCTCAACACTTTCAGCTTGCAAAGCAGCATTTTTAATTGCATGTTGTTCAATCACTGCAGAGTTAGAATTCACTTTAGTCGTTAAAGCAAAAATCTGAGATACCAGGGTCTCACCCAATGAAGCAATAGCAGTCCAGATAGTCTCTAATTTAGTTTGCAGGACATATCAACAAAAATGAAATAGTAATACCAAATGAAATTGATTCTCCTTCCATCATCCCTGCAATTGTCTCGCTGCTCCGAATAGCAGCCACCCTTGCTGCCAAACTGCCTGCTGAGGCCGCCAAAGGATCTACACGCTGAGGGTCTTCTGGGGTCTGTAAAGCTACCACTTCAGCCACTCCCAAGCTCAGCCCTCTTGGCAAAGAAAAAACACTCCCCAATAGAAGGGAGCATTGCTGCAGACTTGCAACAGGAGACTTCTGGATGCACACCACCTTTGGTGCACGCTATACATCGGGAAGAGAGATGATGAGCCCAAAGCAGTCGCAGAACTCTCCTCCTCCAGTGAAACTGCAGCCAGGCAAACCTCACCCAAAACACCCGGACCCCACAGAGATCATGTAAAATAACTGTCCAAGGGTCCAGAGAGAGCAGTAGGTAAGGGCGAAGAAGTAGCTGGGGTTGGAGAGGGCTTCAAAGTCCCTTTTACCTTCTACTTTTTCCAAACTGCCACCATCTTGACTCCACCCCCCTGTAATGAGTTCCCCAAAGTTTTTAAAACAAAAGAATTGTGAAAAATTGCAAGAGGACCTTGATGAATTGGAAGATTGGATGTCCAAATGGTAGATCAAATTTAATGCGAATAAGTTATGCACCTGAACAATTCTGAGGGAATGGACATCATAAGGAAAGAGCTAAAAACACTGGAAGAATAATCTAATGCTTATCATTTCTGATTTAATGTGAAGAAGTGTGTAGTCATGCACTTGGGATGCAGAAATCCAAAGCAATTCTATACGATAGGGGGTGAGAGGTTGGTGTGCACGGACCAGAAAAGAGACCTCAGAGCATTAGTGTCTGAGGATCTCACGGGTGTAAAACAATGAGAAAAGGTGCTAGCCAAAGGCAGATGGATGCTGGGCTGCATACAGAGAGGAATAACCAGCAGAAAGGAGAATATATTAATGCTTCTGTGCAAGTTGTTGGTGAGGCCTGATTGTTTTGTATTCAGTTTTGGAGACCATCTTTCACAAAGGGTATAAAAAGACTTGAAACAGTTCAGAGGAAGACCACCAAAATGAGTTGGAGCCTGTGTCAGAAGACGTATGAAAATACACTCTGAGACCTAAATTTGTACACTCTAGAGGAGAGGAGGGACAGGGAAGGTATGGTACAGACCTTTAAATACTTAAGGTGTATAAATAAACAAACAAACCTTTTTCAAATACGGGGAAGCTGTAAAACTAGAGGGCATACAATGAAGCTGCAAGGTGGTAAACTTAAAAGCAACATCAGGTTGGTGGATGTTTTGAATGCCATCCTGATGGAGGTGGTGGGAGGCAAATATAGTGACAGAATTCAAAATGGCATGGGACAGACACAGCAGATCCCTTTACTGCAAGAGGAGGAAATGAAAGCAAACTTACAAATCTTTTATACTTCAATAAATAGAGTGGGGCTGACCTGCATGGAGCTCCAGGTATTACCCTAAACATAGGCATAGAGGGGAGAGCAGCAGTTACCACCACTCTGGGCAGTCTAGATGGACCATACTAGTCTTTATCTGCCATCATATATTATGTTACTATGTTACTATGGCCTTCCTCTTTTGCATAGCCCTTCAACTTTGCCAAGCATGATGTCTTTCTCTAATGATCTTTCTCTTTGCATGATGTTTCAAAATATGAAAGTTGAAGTCTTGTCATCCGAACTTCTAAAGAAAGCTTATGTTTGATCTCCTTTAGTACCGACTGGTTTGTTCTTCCGCAGTCCATTGTATGCACATTATTCTTTGCCTGCACCATAATTCAAATGCATCAGTTTTATTCCAATCTTTCATCTGTCCCACTTTCACATCCATATAACATTATTGAAAATACCATGGTTTGGAGAAGTTGAATCTTTGAATGCAGAGATATAGCTCTGCATTTGATGATCTTGTTTAGGTCCTACATAGTCACAGTGTGTCATCGGGTTTCTTGACTGCTTGTCGTTTCTTTATTGATGGCAAATTTTATGTTCTTATCGTATGTTTATGTTCTTATATCCCAACTACAAGAGCTGCAGACAAATTCACATAAAGCAATGTGGACTTGTTAGTCCACATTCAGTTGTTGTTATTGTTAAGTGCCGTCGAGTCAGAGTCGACTCATGGTGACCTTCTGGATAGCTATCCTAAATTGTGTTCGGTCTTGAGTCAGGCGGCTCATTGTTGACAGACTGGTACCCGAAGCTGCTGTTATTGTATCGATCCATCTCATTGCTGGCCTTCCTCTTTTCCGCTGATCTTCTATCTTGCCAGGCATGATGTCTTTCTCTAATGATCTCTCTTTTTGCATGATGTGTCCAAAGTATGAAAGTCAAAGTCTTGTCATCTGAGCTTCTAAAGAAAGCTTAGGTTTGATCTCCTCTAGTACCGACTGGTTTCTTCTTTGGGCAGTCCATGGTATACACAGTATTCACCGCCAGCACCATAATTCAAAGGCATCAATTTTCTTCCTGTCTATCTTTTTAACTGTCCAGCTTTCACATCCATATGATGTTATTGAAAATACCATGAGAAAAACAATACCTTCAAAAAATGTGTTGACTCAAAATCACCACCAATATCAAAAAGTCAAAACAGAAAAAGCCAGAAAATCAGCATATTAAACCCCAATAACCTAACAAAAACCAAAAAATCATAATAGAACGTATAAATTTTTTAATGTCGGGATCCGCAGACAAGAGCTGAGGAGAAGAGGAACCCCCCGCTCAGTGTCAGCAGAGGCCTTTTATTTATTTTATCAAAAACCAAACAAATGAACTCAGTAGTGAAAATCACTTATCTGACAAAAAACCAAACGGGCAGCAAAACTCCAGTCCCGGCTGAGAATCATCTTAGCCGGGCACAGGCAGGCGCCCGGGAGCCGAAGGGTTAACCTTGGGGGGAGGGAGGGAGGGGCTGGGGGGGGGGCGGGCGGCGACACCGGCCCGAATATAGAGCAGGGCCGGGCCGCGGCTCACCCTCTTTCCTCCCCCAGCAGAGCGGTTGAAGACGCAGAGCAAAACATAGAGCAAAAAGCCTTTTTGGGCCTACCTGTTTTCCCAGGTCGGGGCTTGATCGCTGCGGCTCTATTGTGCTTGCCTGCTATTCTTCCCGGTCGGGGGCCTGAGCACGGCGGATCGAGGTGCATCAGCAGAGTGTTTTTTCTCGACGGCGGTGATAAGGTATGAGGATTTGCTAGGCGCAGTTAATTGGTGCTAGCTTGGCCCATGGGGGGGGGGGAGGAGAGAGCAGGAGAAATTGCCGCCGGTGCGGTCCGCCGCAAGCCCCACGCCAGGCCATGTGGTACGCCGCCGGCGCGGGCCGCAGCACGCACATGCTGGGCCATGTATTGCGCCGCCGGTGAGGTCCACAACCCGCCGTACGCCATGCCATGTGGTGTGCCGCCTGTGCGGTCTGCATCGCGCCCCACGCGGTGCCTGGTGAGAGGGATGGAAAGGAGAGGGCACCCGTTTGTTCGTTGTGCAACAAGGTGAGCTGAGAATGTCGCTGAAGGCTGCGATCAGGCTCCGGTCGTCCTTTAGGGGCAGCAGATCAGGAGAAAGGGCAAGATAGCATGTGGGACAGTGGAGATGGCACCCCCTGCCACTCTAACACAATAATTTTCTCCTTGCATGGTTGCTAGGGTCTTGGGGGGAGAGAATCAGCAGTCCACGCGACTCCTTTCAGCAGCAGGGGTGAATGATGTTTTGTTTTCTTTAAAAAAAAAAAAAAAAAAGAAATAAGCAAAGAAAGTACGATGAATTATGATTAATGCCAGATTGAACTCTTCTTTATGGCCATCGTTATAAACATGGTGCGGGCTAGGGTGAATGCAGAATCCGAATCAATGCTGCCATCTGCTGGGCAACAGTGGCAAGGCATACTGTACAATTTCTCAAAATGTGTACCACGCAGGTTACATCACTAATGCACCTCAGGCAGGCTGGAACGCAAAGAATAACTGCAAAAAAAAAAAAAAAGAGTGTGTATTTAAATATACATATATATATATATATATATATATATATATAGATAGATAGATAGATATACATTATATATACATATATAGCTATATTATGGAAAGTAAACAAACAACAATGGGGCGGAAAAAGTGGAGCCCAGTCAAGGGACACGCGGGGAAGGGCATGATAACCCTGGTTTTATCTCTCCCCCATTGTTTGTTTCGCATAGTAATATCTCCTGATACAGATATGCCGCGAAAGAACAGCGCCGAGAACAGAACATCACGCGGGGCGGTGAAAGCATCACGCGCAGCGTCTACGAAAAGAAATCAAAAGGGCGGTGACGCATCTCGCAATAAGGAGATCCCCACGATGACACGACGAAGTACACGCGCTGCGTCTCAACATCTGCCTCAGCCGCCCACGCCGACGACAGCCAATCAAGAACTGGAGGAATTGATTACAGAGATTCGGCAGCAAGTGAATCAACATGGCTTAAGTGCCTTCCGACGGCAACTAAGGGTAGCCAGCGACAGATTGGAGGGACCACAACCGGCGGGCGCCGTCACGGCACCGCAACCCTCGAGCTCCGCCACAGACATCGCCAGCACGGCCAGTGGTAAGTCCAGGGGCGAGAAAAGGACACTTGGGTCTCTATCCTCATCATCTGAAGACTCCTCATCTGACACGGAGGGGGAGGTATCACTAGCATCCGCAATGCATACTATTTTAAAAACATTTAACAAAAAGAAAAAGACAGGCAAAAAATCTAACCAGCTAGCGCGCGTGTGGGGGGCTCACAAGGAGGCACCCGCACAGGGAGCCAACCTGGGAACAGACGGGTCAGCCGGTCAGATGACCTCACCCGCCCTGGGGACATTGGGCCCGGCAGCAGTTAGTGGGGATCCGCGCTGCGGGGTGAGCTCGCTGGCCAGCACTGTCCAGCGGAGAATCAAAAAGCGCATATGGCGCAGGGAATATATTGATATATTTTCCCTATTGATCAAAGATCATGAAGGGGAGGCAAAAGCAGCCAAAGATAAAGATAGGTACGGGGAGCGGAGACCCAAGATCACGAAGTCCATAAACAATTGGGTTTCGGCCTTTCATATTTATATGAGCGTAGTCCTGGAACGGGAGCCTGAGCTGCACCAGTACCTTATCAAGTATCTGGACACCATCACCCAGGCGCATAAGCGGCTAGGGGGTTGGGCCTGGCTCAATTATGATATTAAATTCAGAGAAAGCCTAGCAGAAGATCCGACCATGACATGGCAACACCGGATAGTGGACATGTGGCTCGAAGAGATGGCTCCCAACCGTCCGCTGTGCCTGGAAGGGACATCCCAGTCCTTTCAGGCGCCACTATGGAGACAAAACCAGCAGATGCCGGTTCGCAGAGCATGCCGACAGTACAACGCGGGGAGTTGTACTTGGCGCCCGTGCAAATTCCGTCACGTATGTTCCAGCTGTGGAGGCGGACACACGTCGATCACCTGCAGGTCCGGTAAGGATAACAAACCATTTCGCACAATGCAGCCACGTGGGAGTGACAGCCACGGCCAGAACTCCCATCAGGCTTGATCAAATGCGGCCGTGGCTGAGAGCCTACCCGTTGCGGGGAAAAGCCGTAGACATTGAGAACGGTTTTGCATGGGGTTTCCGCATCCCGGCCGCGGTACCAACACGGCACCTGATAATAAACAACCCCCCTTCAGTCAAAAAGTTCCACGCAGTAGTCCAACAAAAAATAGAGAAAGAAGTAGAACTCGGCAGGGTGGCAGGCCCCTTCAGGGAACTTCCTAACCCTGACCTTGTAATATCCCCGTTGGGAATTGTGCCCAAGAAGGAGCCCGGAAAATTCCGGCTCATCCATAACCTGTCATACCCGGAAGGAAAATCGGTCAATGATAGCATCGATCCATCCTTGTGCACCGTGAAGTATGCGACAATTGACCATGCTATCGATATTATTCGGAGGCATGGAGGGCAGTCGCAACTAGCAAAAGCAGACATCGAGTCCGCTTTTCAATTACTTCCAGTGCATCCGGACTCTTTCAAACTATTGGGTTTCTACTTCAATGGGGAATATTATTATGATATGTGTTTGCCCATGGGTTGCTCAATCTCATGCGCTTATTTTGAGCAATTCAGCGCATTCATACATTGGGTGGTGGAAGACATAGCAGGTGCCAACACAGTCGTTCATTGCCTGGACGATTTTTTATTCATAGGGAAGGATAAGAGTGATTGCCAAAGAATACTGAACGTATTCCAGCAAGTGGCCTTGTGCTTCGGCATCCCCTTGGCGGGTGACAAGACATGTGGACCCACTCAGGTGATCACCTTTTTAGGCATAGAACTCAATGTGCGGGAACAGCTGTCTCGCCTCCCTGAGGAAAAAATCATTAAACTAGAGACTGCAATGCGAGGCATGCGGGAGTGCAAAAAAGCAACATTGGAGCAATTCCAATCGTTGCTAGGACTGTTGTGCTTCGCTTGCAGAATCATGCCAATGGGGCGGGTATTCTGTCGCCGCATAGCAATGGCAACGAAAGGGGCCAAGAAGAGGCAACACAAAATTCGGGTCACAAAATGGATAAAAGAAGACCTCTGCATGTGGGTGCAATTTCTGCAATCCTTCAACGGTCTCACATTTTGGCAAAAACACCCGGTCCCGAACGAGGAGCTTGACTTGTTCACAGATGCCGCAGGTGGGACTGGTTTTGGCATATATTTCAGAGGGGCATGGTGCGCGGAAGAATGGCCTCCCGAATGGCACTCCACGGGCACCACAAATGACATCACGTTCCTTGAACTTTTCCCGATCTTAGTTGCCCTCGGCATCTGGGCTCCTCACTTGAAGGACAGAGCGATCACATTCCACACTGACAACGTGGCGGTGGTATACGCGATAAATGGTATGCGGGCCCATACGCAAGGTGTGGTATCCCTGCTAAGACAAATTGTTATGTTGTGCCTCACTTACAATATAACCATCAGGGCAGAGCATATTCCAGGGCGGTGTAATAACCTTGCCGACGCTCTCTCTCGCTTCCAGATCTCGCTGTTCCAGTCGTTAGCACCAGGTGCCGACATGACCAAAACGGATGTCCCAAAGAGAATATGGGACTGTGGTCCGCCGAAGTATGGGACCTTGTACTAAAATCATTATCAGCGAAGACCAGGCGAAGATACCTGAAGGCGTGGCAGGACTTCCAGGTGTTCTGCCAGAGGCGCAGGTCAGCAAATAACGAGCCCACGACGGAAGCCATCCTGGAATGGATTCTATGGGCCAAGAATAGCGGAGTTAAGAAATCAGCTGTCAAGGCAAAACTCGCAGCGATCTCGTTCTTTGCAAAAGCAAGCGGCAGAAACAGCCCAGCGGCAGATTTCGTCATCACGAGGGTGTTAAAGGGCTGGGTGACGGAGCGGCCGCGCACGCTGGAAAAAAGGCGTCCGATAACTCATTCGATACTGCAGAAGTTAATATCAGCTGCGGGTCGGATCTGTTTTAATGACTTTGAGGCCAAGCTCTTCAGATGCGCATTTTCATGGGCCTTCTACGGAGCATTCCGAATAGGTGAGCTAGTGGCCCCAGCAAGCCGGGCGCACGAAGAAGGGGGCATTATGAAAAGTGATGTTACCTGGCAAGACGGAACACTGTCATTATATGTCCGGAAATCCAAAACGGATCCGGAAGCGAAAGGGACACAAATTGTGCTTCATCCGTTACCGGGAGATCCGTCTTGCCCAATTAGAACCTTCGCGGAATATAGTCAACTCCGCCCGGGAAGCGCCAAGCAATGGTTGGTACATGAGGACGGGGCCCCGCTCTCGCGATTCCAATTTGCCAGGGTACTCAAGCTATCCTTGGTGGCAGCCGGCTTGGAGGAGTCCTTGTACGGGACACACTCGTTCAGGATCGGGGCCGCGTCAACGGCGGCCAGCTTAGGTATGTCAAGTGTGCAGATCATGAACCTCGTAAGATGGCGCTCCAGTAGGTACAAGCTGTATGTACGCCCGGTTTAACGCCGGCCGCGCAAAGAACGCAGTATTGTGCCAATGCAGAGAGACGTGTGTATTTATATATATAGATATAGATATATATGTCGGTATGTAGATATATACATATACACTAAATGAATAAGAAGTCAAAAAATCAAAAAAAAAAAAAAGAAGAGTGTGTTCTTGGCCACTCGTAGTCTCCGCATGTCATATATAGAAACAATGATGTATGTGAGTGTTGCTATGTCCCAGTGCTTATATGTCATGAATAATAGGTGTCTACGCCCGTCGGGAGGCATGGATATGCGGCCACTCATTCATCCATTGGGCAGAGAGAAGGGCAAGAAACAGACCGCAGGGAAGCAATCTGGGTCTCCCGAACGACGCCATAAACATAATCTGGCTGGGTAAGAGAGGGATGGTGTGGGACCAGCTACTGCCCCTCCTTTTACAGATGAAGAAGGATGGAGGACGACCTTGGGCAATAATTGTGCATCTGGGAGGGAATGACCTTACGGGTACACACAGTGTGGAACTAACAAAAAAAATGCAGAGAGACATGTTAACACTGCGCGATGCCTTCCCGGCAGCGGCCCTTGCCTGGTCACATATTATACCCAGACGGGTGTGGAAAGGGGAATGGTCCCATAAGGCAATAGAGAGGACACGGCGAAAAGTCAATAAGTGGATGGCCCGGTTTATGGAAGCAATGAGCGGCAGCAATATCATTCACGACCTCATAGACGAGATGTGCCCCGGTTTGTACCGGGCAGACGGGGTACATTTATCAGATATTGGATTGGATATATTCATTTGTGCTTTACAGGAAACACTCGAGCAGTTATGGCAGAGAGTCAAGTTGGCCACAGCAGCGGGAAAGGGTGGGGACCCTCTCAGCACGCGAGGAGTCGCAGCTGTGAGGGGTGGCGGAAAAGATAGGAACCACCCTTAGGAGAGAGCGCACAGCCCAGCCATGGAAGAGGGGGGAGCGGGCATACTAGAATTCAATTGTCCCCCAACAGCACGCAAATGAAAACAGGAACAGTGTCCAGAGGGCCTTCCCAAGCTTGCACGGCACGGGAGGGGGAAGGGACGAGCAACGTAGCCCTGCTCACGCCTTTGACGGGCCGTGGGTGGTGGCAAAGCAGGACACTGCGGCGAACGGAAGGGGAGCAGAAAAGGCCTGTTGCGGCAGGCGCCCCTTCCTAGGGTATGCCCATAGGAACCGGGGGGCAGTGGGAAAAGGCTTAGACGGCAATTTTCAGACATCACTGCCGGGCCTCGTAGAAAGGAAGAGGGTGGGCTGTGCCTCTTAGCAGGTGTAAGATAAGTGGTTATGCATTAATGTTTTGTTTTAATGTTTTTAAGGTTGATAATGTGTAGTTTTCATGCTGTGGCCAACAGTTTTTGTATGCTGTAATCCCAAAAAGTATGTTAAATAAAAGTATTGTTGGTTGAAAGAAATGGTAAGACTATAATATGTGGGCAGGGAAGGAGGGAGGGGGAGGGAAGGGGTGGGGGGGGTAGTGGCTACTGACCCGAGGCGGACATACGGGTCGCCCGGCTGAGTCCCGGCTGAGAATCATCTTGGCCGGGCACAGGCAGGCGCCCGGGAGCCGAAGGGTTAACCTTGGGGGGAGGGAGGGAGGGGCTGGGGGGGGGCGGGCGGCGACACCGGCCCGAATATAGAGCAGGGCCGGGCCGCGGCTCACCCTCTTTCCTCCCCCAGCAGAGCGGTTGAAGACGCACCCTCCCAACCCACCCCGAGGATTAGGCACCGTCACAGTATGGCGGAAAAGATAGGAACCACCCTTAGGAGAGAGCGCACAGCCCAGCCATGGAAGAGGGGGGAGCGGGCATACTAGAATTCAATTGTCCCCCAACAGCACGCAAATGAAAACAGGAACAGTGTCCAGAGGGCCTTCCCAAGCTTGCACGGCACGGGAGGGGGAAGGGACGAGCAACGTAGCCCTGCTCACGCCTTTGACGGGCCGTGGGTGGTGGCAAAGCAGGACACTGCGGCGAACGGAAGGGGAGCAGAAAAGGCCTGTTGCGGCAGGCGCCCCTTCCTAGGGTATGCCCATAGGAACCGGGGGGCAGTGGGAAAAGGCTTAGACGGCAATTTTCAGACATCACTGCCGGGCCTCGTAGAAAGGAAGAGGGCGGGCTGTGCCTCTTAGCAGGTGTAAGATAAGTGGTTATGCATTAATGTTTTGTTTTAATGTTTTTAAGGTTGATAATGTGTAGTTTTCATGCTATGGCCAACAGTTTTTGTATGCTGTAATCCCAAAAAGTATGTTAAATAAAAGTATTGTTGGTTGAAAGAAATGGTAAGACTATAATATGTGGGCAGGGAAGGAGGGAGGGGGAGGGAAGGGGTGGGGGGGGGGTAGTGGCTACTGACCCGAGGCGGACATACGGGTCGCCCGGCTGAGACAGCGACATGCATGTTTCGAGCCGCCAAGGCTCTGTATCAAGCTGGTTTCAAAATGTGCACGCCCTGAAAAACGCTGAACACTTCCGGCTATTTAAATACCCAAGCGCAGTTCAATTTTTCAATTGAAAATACCATGGCTTGAACAAGTCAAATCTTTGTATGGAGAGAGACATCTCTGCTCTTGAAAATCGTATCTAGGTCTTTCATAGCCATTCTGCCAAGAGCAATGTGTCGTCTGATTTCTCGACTCCGTGTTGCTTCTTTATTAATAGTTGATCCAAGTAGGTTAAAGTTGTTCACGATTTCAATTTCTTCTTCTTCAACGATGAACCTGTTGATTATGCCAGTTGTCATGATCTTTGACTTCTTTACTTCAAGGTGCAGGTCCATTTTGAGACTGTGTTCTTTGATTGTGAGAAGCAAATATTTCAGATCATCTTCACTTTCAGCCAGTAATGTGGTATCATCAGCATAGCAAAGGTTATTGATGAGTCTTCCACCAATCTTCACACCTCTGATGTCTTCATACAATCCTGCTTCTCTGATTATTTGTTCTGCATATAAATTAAACGGGTAGGGGGAAAGTATGCAGCCTTGTCTTACACTTTTGCTTATTTTAAACCATTCTGTTTCTCCTTGTTCCGTTCGAACTGTTGCTTCTTGATCAATGTACAGATTGTGCAAGAGTACAATCAGGTATTCTGGTATGCCCATGCTTTTTAATGTGGCCCAGAGTTTCTCATGGTTTACACAGTCAATAGCCTTGCTATAGTCGATAAAGCACAAATAGATATCCTTTTGGTATTCTTTAGTCTTTTCAAGGATCCATCTCACATCCGCAATGATGTCTCTCGTTCCTCGCCCTTTCCTGAACCCTGCTTGCACTTCAGGTAGTTCTTCTTCCAGATATGGTTGTAGTCTCTTTTGAATAATCTTCAGTAGAATCTTGCTGGCATGTGGGATCAAAGCGATTATGCGATAATTTCCACAGTCAGTTGGATCACCTTTCTTTAGTATTGGTATAAACACAGATCTTTTCCAGTCAGTTGGCCATGATGTTGTCTTCCATATTTCTTGGCAGAGCCTTGTAAGTATGGTAACAGCTGCATCAGATTGCTGTAATACCTCTATGGGAATGCTGGTGCTTTGTTCTTTGATAAGGCTTTCAATGCTGCTTCAATTTCTTCTTTCATCACCAATGGTTCCCAATCATAAGGTACAGGTTGAAACGGATGTTGGTCCACTTGATCTTTATCATATAAAAACTCTGTATATTCCTTCCACCTTTTCTTGATCTTCTCAGCATCATTCAACATACAACCTTGAGCATCTTGTAATATTCCAATTCGAGGCTGGAACTTTTTCTTTAACTCTCGTAGCTTTAGGAAAGCCAATCTTGTTCTTCCTCTAATAGTTTCTGCTTCTATTTCCTTGCATGTGTCGTTGTAGTACTTTTCCTTGTCCTGTCTTGCTGCACGTTGGAAATCTCTGTTGAGTTTTGTTATTGTCTTTCTTTTTCCTCTGGCTTTAGCATCTCTGCATTTCTGGGCAATTTTCAGAGTTTCTTCCATCATCCATTTTGATCGTTTTTGCTTTTTCACCTTTTGTAGAGACTTCTCACTTTCTTCCAACACAACCTTCTTGATGTCATCCATAACTCTTCTGGAGCTCTGTCATTTGTATCTAAAGCAGCAGATCAATTTTGTCTTTAAATTCCATTGCTATATTCTCAAGGTCATATTTTGCTGCATTCATGAGTGGTTTGCTCTTTTTTAACTTTAGCTTGAGTTTGCATACTAGTAGTTGATGATCTGTACGACAGTCATCTCCAGGTTTTGTCTTTGTTGATGTTATAGAACCTTTCCATCGTTGATTTCCACAGATGTAGTCAATTTGATTTTTATACAATCCATTGGGTGAAGTCCATGTGTACAGTTGCCGCTTGTGTTAATGGAAGAAGGTGTTTGAGATGAATAGATCGTTGGTCTTGCAGAATTCTATCAGTCTTTCTCCAGCTTCATTTCTGTTGCCAAGTCCATATTTTCCAACTACTTTGCCTTCTTTGTTGCCAACTTTTGCATTCCAGTCACCCATGACTATCAGGATATCCTGTTTACATGTTCTGCCAATTTCAGCTTGTACGTCTTCATAAAACTCTTCAATTTCATTCTCTTCTTCAGCTGTTGTTGGGGCATATACTTGAATTATAGTTATGTTGATAGGCATTCCTCGTAGACGAATAGAGATTAAGCGTTTGCTGACTGCATTGTATTTCATTATAGTTCTAGCAAGTTTCTTCTTTATTATAAATGCAACACCATTTCTTCTTTGTCTTTCATTTCCAGAATAGTAGAACATGTGATCATCTGATGCAAAGTGCCTGATGCCAGTCCATTTCAGTTTGCTGACACCCAACAGATCAAGTTGTATACGTTCCATTTCATTCTTGACCACCTCCAACTTCCCTTGGTTCATGCTTCGTACGTTCCATGTTCCAATGCATAAGACATCTTTACAGCTTCTGGCTCTCATTTCATGCGCAGTTGCATCCTCAGTCAGACGTCCCAAGGGCTTTGATCCAACCACATCATAAATGCTGGCTTTACTCTGAAAAGTCTTCAGCTCTTCCCCAGTAGCTAGTTGAGTACCTTCCAACCTGGGGGTCTCATTTTCCAGCACTATAGCACAATTTGTTTTGTTGTAACTATCCATTGGGTTTTCATTGCAAGATACAGAAGTTGATTGCCAGGTCTTTCTTCCAAAATCTTGTTGAAAAACACACTCAAATAAAACAGCACACATACAAATGTACTGTAATAGTGAAGTGTCCGCAACCAATAAAACCCGGAGTCTATTGACTAGAATTCAAGCCAGTTTAATGTGCACAGACTCAGACAATGATTACATACAAAATGGCTGAGCCCAGAGCTCAGAAAAACGACAGTTTATATACCTTTCTTCCCCAATCTAATACAGGTCTACCTCCTCATTGGTCTTGGTGGCCCAGCTACTTTCATCCAATAGCCATCTGTGACTGGGCTTACCCCCATGTTCCCCCCGTGCACATCTCTCTCGCCATGGCTCAAAACTTTAGACATAATATATTCTGCTGAATTTCAATCTGCTTCTCTCTACAAGGTCAGTGTTTTAGCAAGAATACAGTGTGCAAGCAATAATACTGACACAGACATCTGTGCTTAAAACATAACAAAAACAGTGGAAGAGTTTTACGTTCTTATCAGAGGACATTCTTATCAAGGCAAAGCAAAGCTGAGAAATGTTTCTAACAGCTACTGGTAATTTCTGTAATATTCCAGAGTCAGTTATAATACTCTGAGGTGGAGGGGGGGAGGACTCACGCAGAGCTGACAGGCAGGCAGAGACAGGCCTCTGCCACATTCTTACATTTACAAGATGAAGTAGGCCATCGCCTATCACATTACAAATATGGTAATCGTCTTCAAAATACTTTGTAGAATATTCATCTTAACACTAAACTAATACCCATGAAGAGGAAGGTCTCAGTACCAGAGGGCCCGTGTTTAATGTGACTACAGATCACTCAAGCAATCAGCCACAAACACCAGTACTCATAGCCTATTACACATCAACGACCTCCTCAACATGAGTCCCCAGAAAATAGAAGCCAGAAGATTAACTTATCTTATAACCAGTACAAAGTGTCAAACCAGCGAACCAGCCCCTTTTTTTTTTAGCGCTTACAAGCGTTTTGCAAATAAAATCTTTCTTCCGCGCAGTTTAAGTTTGGTGCTGTTGCCGTTGTCACAGAAATGTGATCCTCTGCCATCAACACTATCCCATGCTGCTGCTGCCCAGATGGGTGGTTTGTCTTGGTCTGGCACCTCAGCTGAGACCTGTCCATCTTGGGAGACCCTGCCAGTAGTTAAACTACCGATAGTTTAGCTAACCCTAATACTTTTTAGAAAAAGAGCTCCTAAATCATTATGCACGCATTCTTTAATGAGTACACATTCAGTTTATTTTTATTTATTTATTTTATTCTTTTCTTCTATATCGCCCCTTCCAGAGATCAAGGGCGTTTTACAGGGAACAGTTAAACAATTTTATATAGTTTTACATGGAACAGTAGTTGTAACTATATACAGGTAAACATTGTAAGCAACTGTATCAAAAACTATTTACAATTTTCAGTAAACATGCCCCTATTTCTTTTGATAAAGGATGTTTTCGACTTTATTTTGGCTGTGATCATGATCCTGATTTCATGCCATGCAGTGTGACATTAGGGAGAAGGAGAAATTTGTTCAGTAGTTATAATTATTCCAATCCTCTGCTGAAAATCTAAAAGTTGAAACTGCTAAAAAAAGTTAATTAGAAATAAGGAGGATTAATTATAATCATTAAAATCACTATGTTATGATATAATTCTAACTGTTTTAATATGCTATAATGCTATATAATCAGATCTACTGTGATTAGCAGAATTTGGAAAGTCATATTTTCTCTTTTTGCAATTTAAAAACTTGTTTGGACTTACATAATTCATAAATATCAATTTGTTAGACTGTTGGCAATAGCGGTGACATTTTTGAATATTGTATTTTAAACAGAACTTTGGTATACATTGCTTTAATATGAATTTTTATAGAATTCTTGCATATGCAATTAAGATTCATATTTACAGAAGTGTGATAAGCACTTAGTGTGGGTGCGAACAGTTAATGTGAGCTCTCATTAAAGGTAACCATGTGCTATAAACAGTATCATAGTAGAAACTCATGCTAAGTGCTTAGTGTCAGTTGGGATGGGTTTGGGCTGAAAATTAGGCGTGATTGCCAATTACAGCTACCTGTGGAACTTTACCATACACTAGCTACCACAACTGCTGATAGTGTGTCTGTACTACAGTAAATGTCATCTCAAGAAATGGTGCTAAGTGCAGCTACAGTTCCGCAGTCTAGTAGCACAGCTTCATGTTCTCTTAGACTTTCACAGCCAGTAACACGATCTTTGCAGTTTTTCGGGTCATGCAGTATCTTGATAGGTGGAACTGACATTTCAGCCATCATTCTGTGGCTTTCTTCAGGGTGACGTGGTTATGCAGTAAATGTCTGTTCTTATATGCAGTGGATTTCAAACTGGGTTGGTTGGTTTGAAGCAGGAAATTTGAGTCTTGGCAGGAAAGTTTGTTGAAGAAAAGGCGTCCAATTTGAATTTTCGAGGGAAAGTTTGTTGGAAAAAGGCGGGAGTTTTGAAATTTGAAATTTTGTCAGGAAGGTTCATTGGAGAAATTCTGGGAAAGGTATAAGTAGGAATCCTGGAGAGAGGAAATTTGGATCGCAGATTCTAGAATGTAGAAAAAATCTTTTGCCTTCGGCACCAGACCTTGTAATACTAAATCTTCTTTGAAAGAGTAGTTGTCATGCTTTGTTGATATTCAGTATTTTGTCTCTATTGATGTTTTGTAGGTGTTTTGCTATCTCTACCACCTTTTTGATCCTCCTTGGCCACCAGCATTCTTCTTTTTCCAGGATTCTGCACAGAGGGCCAGGATATTCAGGATGGAATCGGGCCCTAAGTATCCACTATATCTTGTTAATTGGCACACACGCCACATTTACCACATAGGCTTTGCACTAACCACACCTTAAGTTTTACACTTAAGGTGTGTGACTACAAAACCTTCCCCCACGTTAGTAAGTAGGCCCTGATTTTAAGATGTTCACAAAAGGCTAATTAAAGTTAATGCATTTTTAAGTATACTGATGCATTATAAATAATTAAAGAAAAATGTGCTTTGTATAGTTAGGTGAGATTATTTATGACATATTGGTTGTATTCAACTGCATTATGTAAATGAGATTTCATATATAGAGAAATGTTGAGGTAGTATCCAATATTACGTTAAACAATTACAAAACTTGTTTATTTCAATGGTCTGTGCTCATTCACTTTTGCTTTTATACATAAAGCCATATGGCACGCTATATTCACCGCTTTTCATGATTGGTCCATAAACTGTTGCAAGGTGACTACTAGCAAAAATTCTCAACTATATCAACTCTTGAACCAGGTGATGGTGGCGGTGGTTTTAACTAGGGACAGCAGAATACTTTTTGGATGGGGGAACTCCAACCTCATGTCAGCCCCCAGTTCCTTCTCCCACCTACCCTCTATGCCACCACAGTCCTCTTCAGAATAGTGGTAGCTTGTGTTGTATCTCATGAGATACAGGAAGTATCTAGTCTCATGGTTCCTGTGTGACCTGAGCCAGTTGAAAACAAGCTCCTGCACCTCTTTAGATGATTGCAGTGGTGAAGACGACAGGTGAGACAGTATGGGTGAAAATTTGGTTAGGTTAGGGCCTATGTGACCTATACAGTTCCAAAGCCTATAATTTTGTCTGATTTTCGAAGAGTACTTTTCTATAATCAATTCACTTTTAGAAGATTGTATGCAGTGCTTATTCTCTTCCTCAGTGGATCCAGGGTTTGTAGTAGCATCATGTATTTGGCTATCGCCCTCAGACCATTGGTGTTTGATGGTGCTTTAGAGGAATGCAGAGAGTACAGAGAAACTGGTCTGCTCTTTATTTTGGGAAGGGATACGTTTTCAGGGAGAGAGAATTTTAAAACATTTTAACCTCACATTAGAGTCTAAGAGATCGTGCTCACTGAGCCACTTGGGACCTGGGCTGGAGACTGTTTTAATTCTTAAGTGTTGTCGTGTGAAGGGGCATGTTCTAAAAAAAATATCACACGCTGTTACAGTCTGAAATGCTTGAAGTTCATGGCTGTGGCAATCTATGAAAAAGTTCATGTTAAATTTAGGATATAAATGAGCACCTGCCTTGTATCTTCAAGGCAAATTATGCAGCAATAGGTATTAACCTGCAAACATTTTTCTAGGTTGCTACATAGGGTTCTTTATTACCAAAAAGGTTTGAAAGAAATATCCGAAAGTTGGGGAACAGTCCTAAACTGACATGGAAACTGAATTTTTCTTGCATATCCCTAATACTCCTATAGTTGTCTTATTTAATTGATAAAGTTCATAAACTGCCATAGGGATGGTAGAGATATCTTGGCTATTGTTGCAGTACATAATTTTTGATGGCCTTATCTTTCAGCCATTTGGCACCAAAATATTATTTCTCTAACCCTGCTAAAGAAATCATTAGCTTTCCACTATTTTTATATAACTCTTGTGGGATGTCAGCCAGTCTCTGAATACATAAGAACTAAGTTGGCTAACAAAGGAAATCGATGCATTGTTGATCAATTTTATAGAGGTGAAAAGTCTAAAACAAACAAAAAATGATTTTATGAGTAATGTTTATCCCTCAGGTAATGTATCTTCTTGAAATGCCATGCAAAACTCTCACCTGATTGGAATTTTTACAGATATGACAAGCTCCAAAACAAGCTTTTCATAGGCAGAGAAGCCAAATTTTCTAAACAATTAAGGATGCTAAGCTGAACACTAATTGCACCTCTCTGAATGCAGTAAAAGACATTTCTGAATACTGAGGGTGCTCAAGCACTGACTGAACCCATAAAACTGGCACCTATGTTTACATGAAAAGAACCCGAATAAGCTCAATGATCATATCTAAATATTTTATATCTGTTTTTCTTGATACTGATGTCTTATAACATTATTGCGTGTGGCATGAGGAATCTGAGGGACTTTATTTTCCTGTTTAACATTTGGAAAAGCAAGAAGATAAATACATATAGGGGGTCATTCTGGTCTCCCTTTAGTGTGTCTGGACATCCGATCTGTACATCCAGACCTGCTAAACTGCTGGAGCCCTCCGGTGGCAGCAGAGCTCTCTGCAAATACAGGCCACTTGTATGGGGAACTCTGTTCGTGGGTGGTAGGGGGTGGGCCGGGGCAGTAGCGAGGGCAGGCAGCAGGCGGGACTGCAAGCTCGGATGTAGAGGGCCAATTCTGAGGTTGGCCCTGTACATCTGGGATCACACAGTTAGACAGAGAACTTATTCCACCTTGGAAGTGGAATAGGTCCCCCTGGTCATGGGTAGACAGTGGAGGCTGGTGGAGAGAGAAAGGTGAGGGTTCCCTATAGCCCTACCATGGCCATGGAAGGATGGCTTGGGGGTCGGGTAGCGGGGAAAGAATATTCTTGGTGGTGGCTGGTGATTGTGGCTCCTGAATGGAGCTGCAGTGCCATGGCAACGGGACACCATGGCACTGCTGCTCCATTCAGGAGCCTATAATACAAAATAACTATTACTCCATATAAATCTCACAAAAACAAAAATAGAGCAGAATTTAAAAAAATATGAGCTAAAGTGTGTAAATTTATGTATAAATGCATAAATGTTGGAAGATTAGCCATGAGGAAACCAATTACCTCTCGTGGCAGTACTACCATTTTACTAAATTTAAAGAGCACCGTTGGGGATGGGTGAAGAAAGCCCCCAGGTAAGTGAAAGCCCCCAGGTAGGTGATACATTAAATAACTTTATGGAAATGGGTAACAGGGGTAACATATGGCAAGCAGTGTGTATAAATGCCCGTAGCATGGGAAATAAGATCCATGATGTTGAAGCTTTGGTGGGAGTAGCTGACTTGGATTTAGTGGCAGTTACAGAAACATGGTTCACAGAAAACCATGATTGGGATGTAACTATACCTGGCTATACTTTATTCAGAAAGGACAGGGTAGGAAGTTGGGGGGGGGAGGAGGAGTGGCACCATATGTAAAAACTACTATTAAAGCTTTGGAATTACAGAGCTTAAAAGGGAGAGGGGAGGCATTGTGGGTTAAACAAGAAAGAGGGAAAGAGAAATCGATTTACATTGGTATGATATACAGACCTCCCTCACAAGTGGAAGAGGTGGACAGAGAGTTAATTGAAGACATGCGCAGCATTGCTAGGAAAGGGGAAGTACTACTGATAGGAGATTTCAATATGCCAGATGTTGATTGGCACATTCCTGCTGCAGTATCATCTAGAAGTAAGCAGATCCTGGAGTCTCTACAGAAAGAACTATTCAGGCAATTGGTAACAGACCCCACACGTGAAGGGGCCATACTGGACTTGGTGCTTACCAATGGTGAAAGGGTTTCTGATGTTGTAGTGGGAGATCATTTTGCATCCAGTGATCACCAGATGGTGTGGTTCAGTATTAGGACTAGGGCTGTTAGAATCCATTCAAAGGTGAGGATCTTAGACTTTAGGAAGACTAACTTTGCGAAGATGGGCCAATACCTCAGTGAGTCGTTAGTTGGATGGGAACAGCTGAGGGATGTAGAAAAACAGTGGGAAAAACTGAAAGGGGATATTTTAAGGGCAAATAACCTTTTTGTTAAAATGGTAAATAAAGGTAAAAGGAAAAGGAGACCGCTATGGTTTTCGAAAGAAGTAGCTGAAAAAGTGAAGAAAAAGAGGGAGGTCTTCATGACATACAAGAGATCACAGAGAGAGGAAGACAGGAGAAGCTAGCAAAGTAGTCAAGAAGGCAAAGATTCAAAAGGAGGAGGAAATAGCCAATGCAATAAAATGGGGGATAAGACATTTTTCAGATATATTAGTGAGGAAGGGCAAGAGTGGTATTGTCAGACTCAAGGGTGCAGGGGAGGAATATGTAGAAGCTGATAAGGATAAAGCGGAATTGCTTAACAAATATTTTTGTTCTGTGTTCACAGATGAAGAACCAGGAGCAGGACCTCAGAAAACACCCACAAATAGGAACAGAAGCAAAGGACATCTTGATCAATTTCCAAAAGACTGTGTTCGTGAAAAACTATCTCAACTTAAAGTAGACAAAGCGATGGGACCGGATGTGATACACCCGAGAATACTGAGGGAAGTTGGGGACGTTCTAGCAGCTCCACTGACTGACCTTTTCAATGCCTCGTTGGAGTCGGGAGTGGTGCCAAAGGACTGGAGGGAGGCTCATGTGGTGCCATTACACAAAAGCGGAAGTAAGGATGTGGTTGAAAACTATAGGCCGGTTAGTTTAACTTCGGTGGTGAGTAAATTATTGGAAATGCTGCTGAAAGAGAAAATAGTGAGGTTTCTGGAGTCCAGCGGATTACAGCATCCGAAGCAGCATGGATTCACCAGAGGCAGGTCTTGTCAGACAAATCTGATTGATTTCTTTGACTGGGTGACCAGGGAGTTGGACTGAGGGAGAGCCCTAGATGTGGTGTATTTAGATTTCAGTAAAGCCTTTGACACTGTTCCTCACAGGCGACTTAAAAACAAACTGAGCACCCTAGGGATGGACTCTAAAGTTACTGCTTGGGTTAGAAATTGGTTGGGTGGGAGGCGACAAAGAGTACATGTAAATGGAGCTCACTCTGAGGAGAAGGATGTTATCAGTGGTGTGCCCCAGGGATTTTTCCTTGGTCCGATTCTTTTTAACATCTTTGTTAGTGATATAGCGGAAGGGCTTTCAGGTAAGGTTTGCCTCTTTGCGGATGATACCAAAATCTGCAATAGAGTAGACACCCAGGAAGGGGTAGATTTATTTATTTATTTATTTTTATTTAACATCTCTTATATACCGCACTATTATCATCAGCGCGGTTTACATGGAACCAAACATATACATACAGAAAAACTGTAGTGCATTTTACAAGTAACAGGAATTTGAACTTGGTAATAAAGGGAAACTATGTACATTATGTAACTATATACAGTAGTCTATACACATTGGTCACAGTTGAAGTTGTCTTGACCTGAGTATGAGGAGGGATCTAGCTAAGCTTTGAAGAATGGTCTATAATTTGGCAGCTGGGATTTAATGTAAAAAAATGTAAGGTCATGCATTTGGGCTGCAGCAATCCAAGGGAGCAATATAGTATAGGGGGTGAAGTACTTTTGTCCACTAAAGAAGAGTGGGACCTAGGCGTGGTTGTGTCTGATGATCTTAAAGTAGCTAAACAGGTAAAAAAGGCGACCGCAAAAGCTAGAAGGATGCTTGGGTGCATATGGAGAGGAATGGCTAGCAGAAAAAAGGAGGTGATAATGCCTCTGTATAAGTCTTTGGTGCAACCTGATTTGGAGTATAGTATGCAATTCTGGAGACCGCACCTTCAAAAGGATGTGAACAGGATGGAGTCGGTGCAGAGGGTGGCTACTAAAATGATTAGTGGTCTTCATTATAAAGCATATGAGGACAGACTGAAGGATCTTAATATGTACACCTTAGAGGAAAGGCGGGATAGAGGTGATATGATTGCGATGTTTAAATACCTCCATGGCATAAATGTTCAGGGAGAGAGCCTCTTTCAATTGAAAGCAAGTTCTGCTACGAGGGGACATGGGATGAGGGTGAAGGGAGATAGATTCAGGAGTGATATGCGTAAATATTTCTTTACGGAAAGAGTAATGGATCCGTGGAATAATCTCCCAGTGGAGGTGGTAGAGATGAGGACAGTAACTGAATTCAAAAAGCATGGGACAAACACAGAGGATCTCTAAAGGTAAAAAGGGGACTGTTGTAGTTGTTATGGAAGGACAGACTAGATAGGCCATGTGGTCTTTTTCTGTCATCATATTTCTATGTTTCTATGTTTCTAATAAGAACTTTAAAAGTAGGTAAAAAACACCATATAATAGTGTGCCCTACACCAAAACGTGTTCAACATTTGTTTTTCTTCCAACAGATTTTCACATTTGAAAACAATCGGACAATCTAAAGTAACAAATAATGAAAGTTACTTATCTGTTGTCCATAAAAACATAAGATATGCCATACTGGGTCAGACCAAGGTCCATCAAGCCCAGTATCCTGTTTCCAACAGTGGCCAATCTAGGTCATACATACCTAGCAGTCTCCCCAAAAGACACAGGTTCCACAATGCTTGTACTGGGTCAAGCATTGATATCCTGGGTCCCTTCTTAATAATGGTTTATGGACCTTTCCTCCAGGAACTTGTCCAAACCTTTTTTAAACACAGCTACACTAACAGCCTTTACTACATCCTCCGGTAACAAATTCCAGAGTTTGATTACACATTGAGCGAAAAAATATTTTATTTTATTAGTCTTAAATAGTTTACCCTGTAGCTTCATTGCATGTCCCCTAGTCTTTCTATATTCTGATAATGAAAACAATCGATCTACGTTTACCCGTTCCACTCCGTTCATTAATTTATAGACTTCTATCATATCTCCCCTCAGCCGTCTCTTTTCCAGGTTAAAGAGCCCTAACCTTTTTAGCCTTTCTTCATAGGAGTATCCTTCCATCCCCTTTACCATTTTGGTGGCTCTTCTCTGAACCTTTTCTAATAACACTATATTCTTTTTAAGATACGGCGACCAGAATTGCACACAATATTCAAGGTGCGGTCTCACTATGGAACAATATAGAGGCATTATAATATCTTTTGTTTTATTTTCCATTCCTTTCCTTATGATACCTAGCATTCTATTTGCTCTCTTGGCCGCCGCTGCACACTGGGCCGAGAGTTTTAACATGTTATCCACAATGACGCCTAAATCTTTTTCCTGGGTGGTGGTTCCTAATGTGGAACCTTGCATCATGTAACCATAGTTTGGGGTTTTTGTTCTTCCCTAGTGCATAACCTTGCACTGTCCACATTAAATTTCATCTGCCATTTTGATGCCCAGTCTTCCAATTTATCAAGATCCTCTTGCAATTTTCCACAATCCTCTTTGGTTTTAACAACTTTAAATAGTTTTGTGTCATCTGCAAATTTGATAACCTCACTCGTTATTCCCCATAGCAGGTCATTTATGAATATGTCAAAAAGCAGCGGACCCAACACTGATCCCTGGGGTACACCACTATTCACCTTTCTCCATTGCGAAAATTGGCCATTTAGCCCTACCCTCTGCTTTCTATCTTTTAACCAGTTCCTGATCCACAATAGTACAATCCCTCCTATAATGATCAGAAACCGCTACCGCGGCTTTGTAAACAAACCCCTTAAACTTTTTAGATGCCCAAAAAAACTGAATGCATGCTTCTGAAGCACACCCCTACAACTTTGGGTGATCGTTTTTAGACTGAAATGGTAAGGACCAATATTATGAGTATCTGATAATGAAACACTCTGGTGGTCAACCATGACATCTGGATATTCAGCACTGGTATCTGGATAGTGGCCATCACTGAATATCCTGATAGCATGGTCAGTACTGGCGACTATCCAGATTCTGGCGATATTCAGCCACTAAATGGAGAGCTTATCCAGCTAGCCTTTAGGACAGCTTTTTTGCTATCCTATGTTATGTGGATATTCTTTTGGAATAAGCATATACTTTTTTTCAGATAGCAGCTGTATATTGCTGCTATCTGCACCGGCCCTTGCTGTGCAAACGGATCTTCCTGACACTATTCAGATAGTGCCAAGGCAGTCTGTGGAGATATCTAGTGGCACTATCTGGATAGCGATGTTGAATATCTTTCTTAGTGGCCCTATCCAGATAACGTCTGTGGTTATCCAGCTATGTGCTTCTGAGCATCGCCTCCCTCAGGGTATAAGTGGAAACAGAAATAGAAGAATAGGAGAACCATGCTTTTGGGACATTTCAACCAGCCTAACCCTAACAAAAGAATGAAGCAGTAGTGGATTTACTGAAAATCAGAATTATAAGAAAATGTAACACTGCACAAGACAGAACAGCAGAAAATTAAAATACAAAGACTGTGTGGAAAATAAAATGGCAATATGATTTATTAATAATAATTTTCCATATGCATTTGTGTCACCTCGGCTGCAGGCATCACTCTTAATAGTGCTCTGGCCAAACTCTGACAGTGCCTACGATCCTTAATAGGAAAGCTGGCTTTGGTGCTGAGGGAGAATTGAAGATCAAGACCATAGAACATTTTTTCCCCTGGGTTAATTATTTCTTTAATTTTGGGCCCATTGGCACAATGGGAATGAGAAAAGACTTTTATATCCTCAGTGCAAGATGTGCTCGTAAGACCATGTTCTTTAAAACACAACCATTTTGGCATTTTTTACATTCTGCATGTAATTCTCATTATATTTAAAGACTGATTGTATTTATTTAATTTTTTTATTTATGGCAATTTTCAAAATATATGCTAAAATAGCACATACGGGGAAAAACTGCTAAACATGCAGGTTGATCAATAAGAAGGAAAAAGAAAACAAGCAAAATGAAAAAAAAAGGAGAGAAAAAAAAAATCTCGAACCTGATCACCGGCATATTAGTCCACCAGAAAAGGGAGAATTAGACCATCCACAATGAAGTAAAAAAGAAAATATTCATTACGGGATCTAGACGCAGTAGCAAAGCCAACATTGAGGGCAGCAGGCATACCGTAAGCCCCCCTCCCCGATGCATATTACCCATTCTGTGGCAGAAGCTGGACCTTCCTTCCCCAGTTTGCAGCATGGGTGTGTGTTACAGCCTTGCAGGTGAGACAGGCGTGCCGTGGCTGATAATTAGGCCAGAGGCTAAAGAGAAGGAAGCTGGACTCTCCAGGCCCACTTGTGGCTATGTTCCTGCCCTTAAATGTTTTTGTCTACCATCATTAAGAATATTTATAAGGGAAGTGTAATATAAATAAAGCAAGTACGTCCCTCACATCCTATCACATTTAAAAAAAAGCTTTTTGTCTAACTTGCATTCCCTTTGCAACATCAGGAAAATATCCACACTCTGACCTAGAAAAGGCACTTGAGATTTGCAGACAAATAACTGATTAACTTAATATTCAAGTCCTACACAAATACAGAACTTATTAGGAGAAAAGCCCTATATTGCTTTTTCCGAAGTGAAGTTTCCAAAAGTTCAGATACATCCAAGTTGTCCATCGATAGCTGAGATGGTCCTTGATCATTAACTAGGACAATCACATACTCTTCCTCTGGCACAAATTTGACAAGCTCCTCTCGTCAACTCTTTGTTTTTAAAATCACTCTCTACCACCCATCCCGCCTCTGTATGTGCCAATACTGGCACGCCTCCTCTTCCTAGTCCTTCCCAGCTGGACACCTTCTTTGCAGGGAAGGTCTTGTGCCTCCACCCCTCCTTTCCCACCTGTCTTCCCCCGCTCTCCTCTACTCTCTCCCCTTTCCCCCTGCCTCCTCTAACCCACATTTGGTCCACTTTCTCACTAATTTCTGAAGCTGGCCTTTCCAAATCCCTCTCCACAGCCAGAAAAACGATGTCACGCTGACCCCATTCCCTCTGCCTGGCTTTTAGAGCCCTAACTTGCTCTTCTTCCATTCATTTAACTTATTCTCAATACCAGTCTCACTTCCGCTGTCTTTCCCACACTTTGGAAACATGCAGTTGTCCGCCCATGCCTAAAAAAACCTTCTCTGGACCCTTTCGTTCTGTCTCACTACCATCCTATTTCTAACCTCCCTTATCTCTCTAAAATTCTCGGACAATCAGTTTTCACGCAGCTTTCTCAACACCTGGAGTCGATTCACTCCTGCACCCACGTCAATCTGGCTTTCGATCTGGGCACTGCACATAATTTATTTTGTTAGCACTTCTGAATGAGCTCCATACTTATCAGGATGACATATCACTTGCTGTCTCTCTCGATCTGTCCTCTGCTTTCTACTCTTCTCTCCCATCTCTATGCAGCTGGCATATCCGGAACTGTCTTGCAATAGTTTCACTCCTTTTTTTCCTTTCGGTCCTTCTGCGTTTCCTCAGGCTTCACATCCTCTGCAGCAGTTCCTCTCACCTGTGGTGCCCCCCAGGGATCAGTGCTTGCCCCCCTTCTCTTCAATGTCTTTTTGGCCCCCCCCCTCACTTTACAGATTCAACAGTCGGGCCTGTCTGCATATTATTATGCCAACAATATTGTTATTCTGCATCACACTTTCCCTGTGGCCCCTGATCTCACCCCACTGAAGTCCTGTCCCTCACTGGTCACTATTTGGCTCACATCTAATTTTCTGCACCTTAATACTTCAAAACCCTCCACCATCTGGTATACTTTTGGTGGTCCCATCCCCTCCCTAACCCCTTCTATTTCCGGGTCCTCAGTTTCATTGGTCACCTCTCTCTGCTACCTTGGGGTCACTCTGGACTCGGCCCTTTCTTTTCATGATCACATTTCACTGCTGGTGTGTCGCTCTTTCTTCTCCCTAAGGCAGATTAGAGCCCTACGTCCCTTTCTGGACTCCTCGTCACTTACCACTCTTCTTCTTTTCCTAGTTATGTCATGTCTTGATTATTGTAATTCTGTTCTTGCTGGTCTTCTCCTGTCACAGCTTCACCATTTGCAACTTATTCAAAATATCACTGCTCGGATTATCTCACCTGCAACCCGTTCTGATCATATCATACCACTCCTCATCAGTCTCCACTGGCTCCCTGTGCAATATCGCATCCATTACAAGATATTGATCTCTGTACATAAGGCCATGTATTCACAGATCCCTCTGATCTCCTTCATTTTCATAACCCTGTCTGTAGTCTCCGCTCAGCCCATATTAGCTATCTCCACTTATCATCACCAAATAATGCTCATCTCAAAACCACTTGCCATTCTGCTTTCTTTTTCCTGGGCCCCTCCCTTTGGAACTCTCTCCCAACTGCTCTCCGCCTAGAACCCTTAGAACCCTATCCCCTCCCCCCCCCCCCCCCAGTTTAAGTCTCTTCTCAAAACTCACCTTTTTCTTTCTGCCTTTGGCTTGCCATCTACCACCTCCTAAGACAAACCTTCTCTCTGCTGCTCTGTCCTCCTTTGTTATGCATGAATGATTGTTCTCTGTCCTGTCAAATAATGTAGTTCCTTTCCTTTGTCTGGACATTGGCCTTTCTTTTGAGTTTTGATATTGTAAACCACTCTCATGTCATAAAGGGTAGTATAAAAAGTGTGCAAATAAAGATAAAATATACTTAACTGAGATATGGAATCAAATCTTATTTAATAGAAAACATCTCTAGCAGGTGTCTTTTAAATACGTCTCTTGGCACTATCACTGCTACTTTAGGAAAAATTCACTGTCCTTAAATTTAAATGTTTTTCTTGATTTTCCAGATTTTCAGTCTTCTTTGCTAATAGTATCTTACTTTTAGTCATTTGAATATTCTGTACTTTGAGCATTATCTATGCTACTTTCTAGGGTCCCATTTTTTTCCTTTCTGTGTAGCAAAGTGGGAATCTTGATTTGAAGACATATTCTGCAACTCGGAAAACACAGACAAAATGTGATCATTTGAAATATAATAGTAAAAAGACCATCTTGGGAGTGGAAGGCACAATCTGAACTATACACAGTATGCATTGGGAGGAATAATAAGCCAGGGAGCATGGCAGTCTAGGAAGAACTGGGGAGTTGGGGAGAATAGGAGCAAGTGATGGACAAGGAAAGAGACTGATAGAAAGTAGGGCTGACTGAAGATAGAGGTTAGATAGAGCTAGAGAGTTATGGAAGGAGAGGGCATGAAAGGTGGTCTACGTTACCCAGGTTAGTTCCCTGTAACTGGCCATTTTGCAAGTGGCTTACTTCTTTCTTTTGTGAGTGGCTTAAACCAGAGGTTTGTGTTGCAGGAGGACAGAAGTGGCAGCTCAAACAAGCCGGGGACCATAACACTGCATCGGTGAGGTTATGTAAGCACTCCATTGTGGTTTTAATCCCATTGCCACCTCTGCAGGCCCTGGAGAAGGGGTGGCAATGGCAAAGAGGAGGGGGTGGTGGAAGGATGGAGGGCTTGCCTAGGGAGACTCTCATCCTTGCGCCACCCCTGCAAATTAGACAGAAGGTGCAGAGCAATTTGATAGTGATATTAGGTATTCTTTCACCAACAAGCATTGTCTGGTCCAAAATTATTACAATAAGGTTATGGAGGGGAGAAAAATCACAGAGAGCAGTGGAAAATAACTTTAAGGCATTAAATACATGGATGTCCAAATTCATGCAGACAATTAATGGCAGTTATATAACTCACAGACCTTTGGTGGAGTCATGCCCAGGTTTATAAAGGCCTGACAGAACTCATCTAGCAGACCTGGGCTTGGATATATTTACCAGCACTATACTAGATGTTCTCAAAACTTTGCTGCCATGCATGATTGCAGCCAGTTAGCTCTTTATGGGTGAAGGATCCATGGTAAGTGAGTATTCTCTGCTGTGGTCAGTTGCAGGAATGGCTGGTTGAGATGGGCACAAAGCAAGGTGAATTGGTATGTACCTATTAACAATGGAGGCAACATATAGTAAGTGAATGTATATGTTAACAAGGCTACAGCAACATAATGGTATTTCAGCTTATTGGCATAGCTTCACTGGACATATCTGCATGCACAGGGTGACACTGCATGAAGATCTCAGAAGATGTGTATGGTTTTCATCGTTGAACTAGAGATATAGAGAGGCCAGTCGCACAGGGGAGAATGTCTGTGCATGGGTTGAGTTTTAGAAGGAGTAGAAGAAACAACCCGAGACAGACCAAGTGTGCATTGGGAGGGTAGTGAGCCAGGACAAAGGCAGGTCTAGGAGAAAGAGCTAGAGATTCAGAACTTCCTTCGGCCACAGCAGAGAACAGGTAGGTGAGTTACTCCTCTGCTCCTCCAACCAGGCAGTCCAACAAACTATTTAAATTTAAAGGGCTAATAGGGGCCAAAGCTGCTGCTTCATCAGAGCTCCCTTCATCTGCAGCAGAGAGCAAGGAGATGAGCTCCTCCCCCTGCTCTTCTGCTCCTTCAAAATGGCTGCCCAAAGAAATGTTTAAATTTAAAGGGCTAACGGTTACACAAGTGCCTAAGGGCCATGCCAAAGGGCCCTTAGGCATGGCTCTTAGAGTGGCCTCTGAGTGCCAGTAACCACAACCTCCTGTCCATCTATGCCTTACATATATGAACAAGAAGGGTACTTTGTTAGCCAACCGCGTAATACCAAACTCCACAACAGCTCTGTACAGCTACTGATGAACAGCCTGCAGCTTACCCACCACCTAAACGAGCACAAGCAGCAAAAGCAGAAGAAAAAAGAGGGAACAAGTGCAGTCTAGAGCAGGGGTCTCAAACTCAAATTGCTTTGAGGGCCAAATGAGGACTTGTAAAGTAACCCGGGGGCCGCACAAGATGCGGGCCTAATTTGCATAAGGGACCTCATTTGCATAAATATTTGCATAATGTTACCATAAACTAACTTTTAGTAAACATGCCTCTTAATGAGTGTATGGATAAAGAAAGACTAAAAGATTTCTACATTACTATAATCCAGTGCCAACCGCCAGGCACATTAGGAACTACTACAAACACTACCCATTTAGAACCCATAGCAAACCCACCGTATCGTAACAGCACTACCAGGACTCACAAAGCACCATACTCTACCAATCAAAAGGCAACACTGCAAATATTAAACCAATACATTTCAGAGAATAACAATACATGACCTACTGGGGAAAGAGAACAAGTGGCAATGTCAAATAGGAATTACATAAACAGAATACCTCAGCTCAGTTACACATGCAGAACATAGACCATCACCAAACAAGGAATCACAATTTAGAAACAGGAAGACAATAATTAAACTGGGAACCCCAAAAGCCAATCTTGGAATGTACAACAACACTGTAGAAAAAACTATAAATTGTTGAAAAGTGAATGACTGTGATAAGTTTAAAGCAGAGGATATGATGTCAGTATTGTGTGTAATGACAAAATTGATAAAAATCAGAGGCCATTTCAGATAATCAGAGGCCATTTCAGATAAAAGGTCGTATGTTTAAGGTGTGAAGTGACTTTTCAAAATGCCTGGACACACACAAAAATGCCAAAGTGCAGGCAGATAGCGCTCTTATTCATCTATTTTTCCATCTGCAATGTACTTGGTAGTGTAAACCATTTTGAATGACATTTGACATTGCGTTGCTATATAAAACTTTAGAAATAAGTAACTGAATAAATATATTTTTGTGCTGTGTACTTTTGGGGAGTCACTGCAGAGTGGTAAACGTTCGCACAGAGCCCCTTTGGGGGTTCTTTTATATGCATTTACATGCGTGGATTGGCACACATGTGTACATGTGTTTACAGATCCACACCATGCAGATCACAAGGGGGTTGTGGTGGAGGCGTGACGTAGGAGTGACTTGGACAGTCCAAAAACCTACATGCGTATTTCCTATTTCACAACGGGATTCCACAAATATGTCTAAAAATTTCCACTTTGGGATTTAAACCTCCTCTGCGCTGTGAGTGCATTTTTCAGAAGTGCTCATTTTAGCCTGGGTTTTACACGAGGGAATAAGGGAGACCTTCTGCCTAATTCCAGGTTTCTTATATCCTCATCCAAAATGGTGAGTTCATTCATTGATGCGTGGAAGCTGCCATGTTCGTTATGACCACTTTTCGTATATGTAGATTTGTGATATGACTCCTCTGGGTGTACGTGCTGGTAAATCCCCGTGCATTCCTACACCTCCTTATACGTGTTCTGTAAAAGGCTTCATGTGCAGCAGAGCCTCGTGTGAAATATTACCGGAACTGAGCACATCTTAATCTCCGTGCCTTGACTCCAGTCTCAACATATGATGTAAAATGGGCCTCTTGCCAATGACTTTATGTAAATTTTGCATTAGTGGGCCATTGTAATGCAAAATCATGCCAAACAGCAGATTTATGCGAAAAAGTGAAAACGAGCATTCATTTTATTATACTTTTTTATCTCCTGTCCAAAACCCTTATAGCGATGTACAGTGCAATAAAAAGTAATATCAAAACAGAAATGAATAACTGAAACTCTTATCAATCTTTCTAACCTTCTTGGGAGCTCCATTTCCCTGGCAGATCCCTGGCTTCTGCTGCTGCCGCCGTGGTAGCAGCAGAATCAGCTGTCCCGCGGCCCCTTCTCCTCTGCCCAGGGCCGGATTTACCTTGAGTGAGGCCCTACGCCAACAAAAATTGTGGGCCCCCAGCAGGGGCGGCCCAAGGGGGGTGCGGACCTCATTTGCATAAGGGGCCTCATTTGCATAAATATTTGCATAATGTTACCATATACTAACTTTTAGTAAACGTGCCTCTTAATGAGTGTATGGATAAAGAAAGACTAAAAGATTTCTACATTACTATAATCCAGTGCCAACTGCCAGACACATTAGGAACTACTACAAACACTGCCCATAGTAAACCCGCCGTATCCTAACAGCACTACCAGGACTCACAAAGCACCATACTCTACCAATCAAAAGGCAACACTGCAAATATTAAACCAATACATTTCAGAGAACAACAATACATGACCTACTGGGGAAAGAGAACAAGTGGCAATGTCAAATAGGAATTATATAAACAGAACACCTCAGCTCAGTTACACATGCAGAACATAGACCATCACCAAACAAGTAATCACAATTTAGAAATAGGAAGACAATAATTAAACTGGGAATCCCAAAAGCCAAACTTGGAATGTACAACACTGTAGAAATAAAACAATACATTAATTTGCTCTTGTACTAAACAAAGCACAGATGTTAATGATGCACATTTACCAGAGCTGACATATTCCAATTAATAAATTCAAAATAAAGAGATATTTTTCTACCTTTTGTGCATTTTTTTCAGCTGCAATTGCTCCAGCCACTTTCTTCTGGTTTCTTCGTGTCTTCTGCTAACTCTCCATCGTCTGCTGTCCATTTGTCCTTTCTTCTCTCTTCTAGATTTTTTTCCATTCTCTCTCTACATCTGCTTTAACATACTAATCTTTCTCCTTTTGCTCTTTCCTCATTCCTATTTCATCCACTCAAATATTACCCCTCCATCCTCAATCCCCACTTACTCTCCCAATACCCGGCCAATTGTAGATTTTTTATCCCTCCCACACAAAATATTTTTCCCTTCTCCATTTTACTCTTCCAGCCCCATCCCATTCTAATC
Source organism: Ichthyophis bannanicus (assembly GCA_033557465.1). Lineage (NCBI taxonomy): Eukaryota > Metazoa > Chordata > Amphibia > Gymnophiona > Ichthyophiidae > Ichthyophis > Ichthyophis bannanicus. The sequence goes on along the minus strand of CM066033.1, from coordinate 1,174,731,126 downwards.
CTCCCCCAACATCAGCTCCCTTCTAGTTCCAGCCTCACCCAGCATCCATTCCCTTCTAGTCCCTGCATCAGCCCATTTCCAGTCCTAGCCATCCATCAGCCCATTTCCAGTCCTAGCCCCCCCATCACCCCACTTACAGTCTTTAACCCATCACCCCATTTTCAGTCCTTAACCCCCCATCACCCCATTTTCAGTTTAAGCCCCCCCTATAACCCATTACCAGTCCTAACCCCCCATCAGCCCACTTCCAGTCCTAACCCCATCAACCCATTTCCAGTCAGCCCCCCATAGCCCATTGCCAGTCCTACCCCCCCCATCAGCCCACAGCCCATTACCAGTCCTAACCCCATCATCCCACCTCCAGTTTTAACCCCCCAGCCCATTTCCAGTCCTAGCCCCCCATAGCCCATTACCAGACAACCCCCATCAGCCCACAGCCCATTACCAGTCTTTTCCACCCCATAGCACATTACCTGTTATAATCCCCCCCATCAGCCCATTACCAGTACTAACCCCATCAGCACACCTCCAGTCTTAACCCCCCAGCCCATTTCCAGTCCTAGCCCCCCCCATAGCCCATTACCAGACAGCCCCCATCAGCCCACCGCCCATTACCAGTCAACCCCCCCCAAAGCCCATTGCCAGTTCTAAGCCCCCCCCCAACAGCCCACAGTCCATTACCAGTCCTAACCCCATCAGCCCACCTCTAGCCTTAACCCCCCCCAGACCAGTCCTTTTCCTGCCCCAGCCCCCCTTTAGCCCATTACATGCCCTTCCCCCCAGTCCTTTTCCTGCCCAAGCCCCCCCAATTGCCCATTACCAGTCCTACCCCCCCCCCATAGTCCATTACCAGTCCTACCCCCCCCATAGCCCATTACCAGTCCTACCCCCCCCACATAGCCCATTACCAGTCCTACCCCCCCCCATAGCCCATTACCAGTCCTACCCCCCCCGGCCTAAAGTAAAATTTAATTTAAAAAAAAAACCTGGTGGCTGCCGCCGCGGGGCCCCCTCTGCTGCCACGGGGGCCCCGTCTACAAGCTGGTCGGGTCCGGTCGGGTCTCTCTCCCTCCCTCGCTGCAGGCTGCAGGCTGCGAGAGACGCATCTTCGCGTCTCTCGCAGCCTGCAGCGAGGGAGGGAGGGAGAGAGACCCGACCTGACCCGACCCGACCAGCTTGTAGACGGAGCCCCCGTGGCAGCAGAGGGGGCCCCGCGGCGGCAGCCACCAGGTTTTTTTTTAAAATTAAATTTTACTTTAGGCCGGGGGGATAGGACTCCTACCCCCCCCGGCCTAAAGTAAAATTTAATTTAAAAAAAAAACCTGGTGGCTGCCGCCGCCGCGGGGCCCCCTCTGCTGCCGCGGGGGCCCCGTCTACAAGCTGGTCGGGTTGGGTCCGGTCCGGTCCGGTCGGGTCGGGTCGGGTCTCTCTCCCTCCTTCGCTGCAGGCTGCGAGAGACGCGAAGGGAGAGCGTCTCCTCGCGTCTGTGTTAAGCCCGCAGGGGCTGATGGGAAATCCCATCAGCCCCTGCGGGCTTAACACAGACGCGAGGAGACGCTCTATCTTCGCGTCTCTCGCAGCCGGGAGGGAGGGAGGGAGGGAGACGAGACCCGACCAGACCATACCATCTTGTAGACGGGGCCCCCGCGGCAGCAGAGGGGGCCCCGCGGCGGCAGCCACCAGGTTTTTTTTTAATCGAATTGAAAAAAAAAAAAACCTGGTTCTATTTTTTGTGGGCCCCTGCCGGTTGTGGGCCCTACGCCATGGCGTACATGGCGTATACGTAAATCCGGCCCTGCCTCTGCCCGGAAGAGCCCCGAGTCTGCTCCTTTAGCGGTGGGCTTTTCAAGCCTCGAAGAGATTATTTTCCTCTCGCGCGGCTTGACAAGTGAATAGGTTTAAGCCGTACGAGAGGGAAATATTCTCTTTGCAGCTTGAAAAGCCCGCCGCTAAAGGAGCAGACTCGGGGCTCTTCCGGGCAGAGGAGAAGGGGCCGCGGGACAGCTGATTCTGCTGCTACCACGGCGGCAGCAGCAGAAGCCAGGGTTTTGTGCTTTTTTTTTTTTTTTCCTCCGTCGCGGGCCGCACAAAGTTCTCTTGCGGGCCGCATGTGGCCCGCGGGCCGCGTGTTTGAGACCCCAGGTCTAGAGGCTCCTCCCTCCTCCCCCCCTCCTTTGAAAGATGCAATTGCTTTCATTTTTCACATTACCTGCTATAGAAAGTCCTAAGACATTCTCATTGCACTGAGGATGCTCATATGACTTCAATCAATCCATGTCTAATGTCTCTAATATTTAAATATTTTATATTTTATTCTTTATAGACATAGTCTGCTTGAGATAAGGCTTACCTGCATACTGTTTTGACTCACTGTTATTTGATTATTTTCTCTGCCACTAAGTTTCCCTATCTGATAATCTCAGTGTCTTTTTTTACTTATCTGTATCTTATTGTACTTTATTTCATTTATTTTACCTTTATTCCCTTACTACCTATTATCCCTCACCTTCTCCTAACTTTACTTGCCCTCTCTGCCATTTCTTATGGCTGTACATCAATCTTTGCACATCATCATCATCTCCTTTTTCTGATCCTCCCTATCTTTCTTCCCTCACTCCACCAAACTAATACCCCCCTTCTTTCTCACCCTCTCTTCACTCTCTCTATTTCCTCCCCAATCTTATTCTCCACCTTTTCCTCAGCTCTTGAGATTCACCTTCTCCTTCCTCACATTCATCCTTCTCCTTCCTCTCTAAAACAACCTCATTTCCATTTCCGAAGTGTTGTCTCCTCTGTCCCTCACATTTTTCCCCTTCTCCTTCTGTCCTTTGGTGACATTAATCCCAACTCTGGCCCCCTTCACTTCTCTCTCACTCCCATATCAGTTCCTCTCGACCACCCTAATCTCATCCATATCCCTCTCCTTTCCCACTCTTCTCTCCCCTTCTCATGTGCTTTATGGATGCTCATTCCATGGGCCATTTTATCAGGCCCATGACATAGCCAGTGGACCTTTTTAAGCCAGATATTCAAAGGCAGAAGTACATGCAGATCATGCATTTTCAATGACTTAAGTGTGTAGATGGGCCTTTATATATGTACTTTAGCCAGTATCTATTCTACAGTATAAGAATGCTCGTAGGGCTGAAAGCACATACACTCAATAGGCAGAGCATATTTTCTAACCTTTACACCAGCCAATGGGCAGGTATAAGTACTCATGCCTAGATTTTTTATTTTATTTTATCTTTATGGAAACTTAACAATACATCCAAGAATATAATCTTGTATAGAAACTGGGATATGAGAAACAAACAAAATCCAAAAAGAAGAAACATATTACAGGAAAAAGATAATACACTGAATCACACTCTAGCCCACAATAAAGAAAGACCAAAGAAGAGGTAATCACACAGATCAAAGCCAAAAGAAAAAATAGTACAGGCTAAACAACCAGTATCACATAAAATTCACGGTGGATCGGAAGGAGGCCCAGTCAAGTCTTCCAGACGGTGGGAATTCAAGAAAGTCAACAGTTGGAAGGGCTCAAAAAATATATAGGAACATGATTGATATTTAATCAAACACAAGGATACTTAAGGAAATAGAGACTCCCCAACTGTTGTACACCAGGACGTAGGAGGAGAAACTCGCTCCTCCTTTTTTGAGTTTCACGAGCAAGATTAGGATACATTAGAACCAGTAAACCTTTAAAATGAACATTTCTCTTTTTAAAAAAATCTTCATTAACCAATCTTTAGCTGATAATAATACTAGGGTAATCTAAAGTGTAGCAGGTTTAACTACATCATCTAGAGACTGTTCCAATTTAGGATATCAGCTGAATCCAACTCAAGTACACCATTCTGTACCATTTCCTTTTTAGAGGAAGGAAGATAAAAAAACCCCTCACTAATGGTGGATGTGTTTCAGGAGGAATACCTAAAATATCAGTCAAGTAATTATGGAGCATATCTCTAGGAGGTATTAATGCAGCCCGAGGAAAGTTCACCAACGTAGATTTGCAGCTCTCGCTGAGTTCTCTAAAGCCTCCAACTTAACTCTAATAGCAGAAGATTCCTTAATATAACATTCAGACTGCTCCTCCAAAGTAGCAACTTGAGCTTGAACTGTAGCTACTGAAGATTGAAGTGGCAATACTTTTGCAGAAGATTTCTCCAAAGTCTCTGCATGTTGTTGAACTTTCTGAGACAACGAAGTTACCTGCGTTAGCAAAGCAGACCCCAAATGTGCAATAGCATTCCAAATTGATTCCAACATGGAAGTCTCCTGTCATAGAAGAGTAAAGGTGGAAAGGGACTCCTCCATTGCCCTGGAGCAAACCTCTCGTTCTCCCAACGATGAATCCTGACTCTGTAGAGCAGCTGCAACAGCTGCCCAGTCACAAATCATCTGAATGGGATGAGCTGCACAAATCTGCTGATCCGGAGAGATCACCGCTCCCTCAACTGGAGAACCCAGGAGAGCCCCTCGGCCGCCGGCAATGCCGACAGCGTCAGCACACCGTGGCTCATCTGGGGACTCCTGTATGCAAAGCTCCTTCGCCGCACACCATGCTACAGGGGAGACAGAGTCACTGCCTGACGTCAGTTCCAAGCCACCCGACTCTGGAGCTGGTAAAGCCAGGCGATACTCCCCTGCTTGGACTTGCTGCTGAGCTGATCAGAATAAGAAAGGATCAAGAGGTCTGAAGACCTGTGGTAATGGAGTGGAGGACAAGGGAAGCAGCAAAGGGCAACCAGCTGCCTTTCCCTTCCGCTTCCTTCCCATCAGGAAAACTCTGGCAGCTCTCCCATGCCTACAAACTGCATCTTGGATCCCCGCCCCAGAGAATCCTCATGCCTAGATTTAACAAACATTTCCTACCTTTATGCCTCTATTTTATGAAATCAGATATGCATGTACTTGACTTTATAAAGCAGAAAAAGCAAAAAACGGAGAAGGACCACAACCTCCAATAAAAATCATTCCTGAGGTGGGTCCCTCCAATAAAAATTGTTTCTGAGGACATTCATGGTCTACTCACACAACTAAGACCCTTATTCACTCACTAATCACCTCCCCCCTTGACTATAGCAACCTGCTCCTCGTTGATCTCCCACTGAATCATCTCTCACCCTTTCAATCTGTTCTAAACTCAGCTGCACAGCTTATCTTCCGCCAGTGTTGTTATACTCATCTAACCCCTCTTCTCAAGTCACTTCACTGGATCCCTATCAGTTTCCTCATCCAGTTCAAACTTCTCTTACTGACCTAAAGGTGCATTCTTTCTGTAACTCCTCTTTACCTTTCCTCTCTTATCTTACTCTACACTCCTCCTCGGGAGCTGAACACCTCTGGCAGATCCCTTTTATCTGTGCTGTTCTCTGCCATTGCCAACTCCAGAATTTGTTCATTCCATTTTGCTGCTCCATATGCCTGGAACAAACTACCTGAGTCTGTGTGTCAGGCTCCTTCTCTAGCCCTATTCAAATCCAGGCAAAAAACCATCTCTTTGGAGCCACTTTTGAGTCCTGATACTCCTTACTCTCTTGCCACTACTTATGTGTATTTTACCATACTCTGGTCCCCAGTTTCACTATTGGGTCATTCCAAAAGCTGAATAAGTGTCTACAAACATATTCCGGTACACAGCTTGAATGGGGATGTCCGCACTCAACCCTGAAGGGGGGGAGGGGGTAGAATGGGGGCATGGCCAGCAGTGATGTGTAAACCATATTCTCAAAAGCTCCATGTACGTTTTCAGCCTTTCCCAGAGACATGCCCATTATTCCTGCTGGAGACGTGGCATGCAGCCAGGACTTAGAAAAATTTCTGCTGGGTTCTACAATTCATTCCTGCAAGTGAGTATGCGTGTGAGTGTGTGATTTGAGGGTTGCACGGGATGATCTGGTGTGCTGATCTGTAATTCAGGGAGGACATGAATGCCTGGCCAGTACCTGGACATTATAGATGACCACATTGTCACCAGGTTCCACTGTGATAGGGCAGTCATACGTCAACTGTGCCAGGCACTGGAAGACATGACTGATGTGCCAACATTCCTCAGATTGTGCCATGAGGCCTATATCCTTACCCATTTGAAGATCTATGCAAGCTATATGGTGACACTGTATATGGAGGCTGGCTACCTGGTATGATAGCACAGGGATCCCTCCTCCCATGCCCACAGAGGCCTGACCAGGGGAGCATTTCCACAAAGCAGTCTGTGGGAAGGCAGGCAAGGTTGCCCCAGAGCTAGAAGATGTTTATAGATTGAAATAAGCCAAGATAGACAATGGACATTGTATGGGACAGGTGTAAGCACATATAGGGAGCTATTGTGAGAAATGCCATTACCCAGATATGTGGGAAACAGATGCCACAGCCCGAAAGCTATAGTCATTAAAAGAGCATACTTTTGTAGCTCAGCAATATTATGAATCCTTTGGGGAATTTCAAAGTTACTTTAGGTTATTTTGAACCCCGGTAAAGGTCCATACTTAACATTTTAAAGAGTGTTTTTAGACATGACCAATGCAAGAATAACTGACACATTTTTATACTGCCAAGTAATTTTTGATGCAAGATATGACATGAGAAACATGTTAATATTTATTTTATCTTCTAATTGTATTATTGAGTGCACTGAGATTACTTAGCATTGAGCATGAAAAAGACAAGTACATATAGTCTAGGTTACACCAGTATTTATTTATCATCGGTATTTATTTCTGGTTTGCATCAGCAAAATACTGTCAGTGAGAACAGCAGCTTAGGAAATGCACGTTTTAACTTAGGAAGCGTGGCCATCAGAACCATCTATGGGTATATCATTGACACGGGCATGATCAGAAATGGGCAAGTGTCCAGAATACAGTGAGTTCAGGGACATCCAAAATGACTTCAACACCTATCCGTGTCCCGTAATATTATCAGGGGCGGGTTTCTCCACTTCACTGTATGGCCTGTGCCTGTACCCATGCACATTTCTCGCTGTGCTGTACAGCAAGTTGGAGGTCCTGCGCTGGACACATCTACGAGCCAATCCCAGAAATGCAGGCACATCTATATCTGCTCACTCTTGTGGCTCCAACCAAAAGGGAGGCTGAAACCCCACTCACTTTCCGCCCCAACTCTCCTACAGGCCATGGACAATTAGTGCCATAATCCAATGGCTCTAATTGTCATGTCCCTGTACTAGCTGTCAACACATCATAGCAAAGCACACATCATACCTGTGCTGGCAGCTTGTGCCCTTTAGTAAAAGACCCCCCCCCCCATGTGATTTACACTGGAGTTTTTGTAAAACGTATTTTTGTATTGACTAGTGCAGGTTATTATCAAGAAAAGAATTAAATTGGTTGAGTTATAATGAAAGCAGTCCCACCTTTAGTCTTTTATGAAAACTGGAAGCTAAAGTTCTATAACAGCTGACATCTCTGACCCTAACGTTACGCTACCAAAAAGAAAAGAAATAATATTTCCTATTGGATTATTCAGCCCCCCGGCAATGTCAATTTCATAGCACCCTTGGATATTTAACCAGTAAAAAGGAAACCAGCAAGCAGAAAGAGGTCAATTATAGATCAACTATGAAAACAGTATTTTTACTCAGGAGGCCATTGGTTCTAGGATTTGATCTGTGCCACTACCTGCTTCTAAGGAATAATTTTATACCAGCAAAGAATTGCAGCAATACTCTGCAAGCATTAAAACTTACTATGAAGTTGTCTGCAACCCTTATGCTGCTCATTAGTTTGTGTAATGTGTTTCCACTGAAATTTCAGAAACGTGTTCCCTTTCCTTCATGCATTTTTTTATAGAGATAAATTAACTGAGAAATCATTTCAATTGTTTTGAAAATGTCGGTGGATTTTAATATATCCCTCTATATTTTCAAGGTGATTCAATTTCTTAAAAGCTACTAATAACCAAAGCACTAATAATCCTCATTCATGCCTGTATCCTGACACAGATTATTGTAATGCATTGCTGATTGGAGTTCCCCAATATAATAGTAAGCGTCTTCAACTGGTTCAAAGCATTGCAGTTAAACTAATCTGTAATATCAAACCTTCTGACTACGTAACACCTATATTAGTAGAACTATACTGGCTGCCAGTGTTAGGTAGAATCAAATTAAACATTTTTATGTTCACCCATTGTGTGTTCTACACTGACTACCCACATTATTTTTTTTATGCTCTTCTATATTGTCCTCATAAACAATTAAGATCATCACAACATCTCTTTGATACTCTTTCACTTCATAAATTAAGGTGAGAATAGATCAGGAATGCTCCTTTTCTTATCAGGCTTCCATCCTTTGGTACTTTCTCCCAATAAAAATGCAGGGAAAGAGTTTGTACAAGAAAGTCAAGACATGACTATTTCATTTTTCCTATACCAATTATTCCTGATTTTATTTATTTTATTTATTTATTTTATTTTATTTAACTGCATTTATATCCCGCTTTTCACCGGGTCAATGCGGAATATAAATGCGGTATTATACCAGGAAAGAATTGCTGTAATACTCTTCAAGTATTAAAACTTACTATGATGTTGTCTGCTACTCTTATGCTTCTCATTATTTTGTGTAATGGGAGGCCAGCTTCTGAAGGTGCTGGCCCATAACCAAGCTGTTGGGGAAGGGAGGGCTAGCTGGATAGGTGGGCAAGGAGGGGTTGGGGAGGTTTGGGCAGATATAGGCTGGGGGTGAGGGTTGTGGCCTCCTCCTTTGGTAAGTAAGGAGTGGCTCGTGAGAGTATGGAGCCCAGAGCCTGCAGCAAGTCATGGTAGTGTAGGCCACTGAAAAAGTAAGGAGCATGGAGCCGTGAGTGCTGCATGGAGCCATGGGGGAACAAGCCACGGCAGCAAGCAAGCAGCCATGATCCTGGCAGAGAAGAGCGCTGCAGGGCCAGAGGTGGAGGCAGCTCCGGTGGTGAGGGTGCCAACATTAGGCAGTGAGGCAGAACCCAGTCTTAATTGCACATGGGGACCAGATAATGATTGGGCAGTGGGAAATGGTGGCACAATCCTTCTTCTCCCAATGCATGGGACCATGTATCGCCAGACTGCCCGGCTCCAGAGCTGAATTGGCTTGCTTCAGGGCCAGTGGCAGGGGTCCAGAAATGGCAGCCGCATACTTGGAAGTGGATCTGCCTGAGATGCTTTGGTGGCAGCTTGTCACGGCTCTAGAACACTGGTGTTCAGGAGGCATTACTGGGGCATCGGGGGATGATGGGGAAGGAGTTGCTGACCCAAGGACTGAACCAGCAGTCGGTAGCCATCTTTAACTTCCCTGACATCACAACAAGGGGCAGAGCTAAAACACTTACAGCAAGGGAGCATAGATTTAAAGAGACAGTGCCTTTTTGAAGTCGAGGTATGGCACCGGAGCAGGCAGACAAGGAGAATCAAGGTCAGGAGCAGGCCAAGACAGGAAAGAGGAAGGTCTGTGAGAAGAAAGTAGGTGGGCACATGCAGAAAAAACAGAAGAAAGCAAGCATGCCAGAACAAGGTGGCAGGAAAGCTGAGATCCAAACAGCATGGCACAAGGCAAACATGAAGCAAGCAAAGCGCAGTGCCAGAGGTGGTCACACAGAGGCTGGGGCAAAGAACAGGAACATGTGCCATGATGCAGGAACAAGCAGAAGCACAAAGAGTTTGAGCTTGGCCTGATAGGCGGCTATGTGAACAGCCTGAATGCCCAGGATGCAGCACTATCACTTGGCGGTGAGTGGCATGAGGAATTGGGAATTCAAGACCTATTGAGGATAGCAATGCACCTGATGCCCAATGGAGCAGGAGGCTACTTCACAGAGCCACCCAGACAGAGGGGTGAGTAGGAGCTAGTCACATGTGAAATACAGGGTGATTGTGGGTTATAAAGGCAAGGGATGGCATGAGAGAGTTTGATGGGGAGTCACATGTGGTGGGTGGGAATGGGGCAGAAGGTGGAAAAAATGGGATAGAAGAAAGTGTGGCCAAGAGGCTAGCTCTTGCACTCCACATGGGGTTAGATGTGGAAGTGGGGAGGGAGGGGGTTATAGCAGTGACTCAAGTTTTGAGGCTTGGGGAGGAGCGGGTGAAGGGAGTGGTGGGAGGGGAGAGTAGAGTATTTGGAGACTGTTGCAGAAGCAGGTGGATGTTAATAGCTGGTAGCAAAGAGCAATGCAACTCAGGACAGTAGGCAGGAAAGTACCAGCCAGCCCAGGGGCCAAATTAGTGACTATGAAAAGATCGAGCATAACGGCACTGTGGCAGGCACCTTGGGAGAGGGACATGGGGTGGAGCGAGCAGGGCAATAGGTACACAAGAGGTGGATGAGGTTCTGGTGTCCGAGGTGAGGCTGGCAGAATACATCTGCCTCACTAGTGCATTGGATAGACATGTACCCATGGCCCAAAAGGACAAGATATGGAAAGGTGAGTATGTCGACATATTCTCCTTACTGGTTAGGTGGAATGACAAGAATTGTGATTGTATGAACTTCCGTAGCATGGTTGACGAGAAGCACACTGAACTGTGCTGGCCAGACTATGATGAGAAGTTTCACAGGAACATGGCAGAGAAGAAAGGCTCAGCTAGGACAGGAAAGACATCGACCTCTGGATTGGGCTGACACGCAGGGCCAAAGAGGGAGCAGAGCAGGCACAGTCACACAGGCTCAATGGCCAGGAAAACCATCAGAGCTCCAGCAGCCCTTTTGGGGAGAGAATAGATTCATTAGCTGGGACAACGGTGGGACCCCATTGCCAACCCCAAGTGTCTGAAGGGGCATTTTCAGCTTATTCAATGGGGGCTCCTGTAGATGTAACAATACCTGCAAATAAAGACATGCCTGCTCGATATGTGGTGAGGGGCACCCTCAAACCAGATGCAGGAAGAGAAGGGCGGGGAGCCCTCACCATCTGCGATTTAAAAAAAAATGTTTTTGGGTGGGCCACTATGCCCATAAAGATTGTGGCATTGCAGCAGAACCTGGCGGGTTACAATGAACAGAGGGCTGCTTGGCTAGTTCAGGGTTTTTGTCCAGTTTCTTCATACTATATAGCGACCTTGACAAACCACGATCTGCGGGCAACCCAAAATCAGCATTAGAAAAAGGGGAGGTAGTGCAGGAAAAATTGACAGAGCGGTCACTTGGAAGTGTAGCTGGGCCCTTTCGGCACAGGCCCATACCTAACTTGATAATCTCACCTGTGGGCCTGTTCTCTAAGAAGGAATTGTCAGAGTATCGCTTCAACCATCACCTGTCTTACCCAGATAGAAATTTGATTAATGACCACTTAGACCAATCAGTGTGCTCAGTCAAGTATGTGTCCATGGACCCGGCCTTAGACCTGGTAAGGAAGGAGGGAAAATGGGCATGGTTAGCAAGGATGGATGTGGAAGCAGCTTTTAGGCTGATGCCGATATATCCGGATAGCTTCCATCTTTTTGAATTCCACTTCGGGGGCCACTATTATTTTGTCAAATGCCTCCTGATGGGATGCTTGGTATTTTGCACATACTTTAAGAAATTTATTTCAGCCATACAATGGTTAGTGGAAAGGGAAATTGTCAAGGTAAAAATGATACATTACTGTGATCATTTCTTGCTGATAGCTAGTGACCAGCAAGCCTGTCAGAGGAACTTGGAGAGTTTCCAGTGCAAGGCTGTGGAGCTGAGTGTCCCACTAGCAAAGAATAAAATTGAAGTGACGACCTAGTATTTATCTTTCCTGGGGATTGGACCCGGTTCTTGAAGGACTAGAAAAAGGGACTGTTACTTCTGGAGAGAGATCTGCAATTGTGAGTATATACTTCACACACCCGGACCTCCGAGGCACTCGGGGCATACTCCACTCAACTACAGTTACACTGGGAGAAAACCATGGAAAAAAAGAAAACAGTACCATTCTGAATTACTAAAGCGATCTTTGAACAAACCACATGACCTATTCACCATTGTCAAGACCTTGACAGGCGATCCAGCTCTAGCCCAATCACCCACGCCCCAGACACAAGACTATGCCAATTACCTACAATCAAAGTCGATCCAGACCAATACGGTTGCAACCATCACATCCTTCTTCACCCCGCATGTGTCCTCTCAACCAACCTCTCTGCTGAAATTCTCCGAGGTATCCAATGAAGAGATTGTAGATATTATTTCCTCTATTAACCTCACTACTGCTCCTAGCGATCCTTGCCCTGCAAGCTGGATTAAAGAGTTGCGCCATGACCTCAGTCCGACAATATGCAGAATCCTGAACCAATCCCTATCAACAGGGTCCTTCCCTCAAAGCCTAAAATATACGTCCATCCGTCCTGTGTTAAAAAATAGTAAACTTGATCCATCTAAAGTTGAGTCCTTCAGACCAATTTTGAGCATCCCTCTACTTGCCAAAATCTTTGAGAAGGTAGTCCAGCGACAAATTCAACACCATGTCGACACTGAAGCACCTCTGGACTCATCCCAGCATGGCTTTAGAGAAGCACACGGTGTTGATACCATCCTTACAACCCTCTTTAACAATCTAGTCACTGGACTTGACAACATCCACCAAGGATATGTCCTCATCTTCTTGGACATAGCAGCCGCTTTTGATTCGGTGAACCACCAGACACTCTTACTTCGCCTCAAAGAAAAAGGAATACTAGGCTCAGCGCTAAATCTTATCTGTGCAATAGATGGCAACAAGTCAGAGCAGGATCCACGACCTCAGAGCCATTCCCACTGAAACAAGGCGTACCTCAAGGCTCATCCTTATCTGCATTGATGTTTAACATCTACATGCAGCCCATCTGTGCATTAATTTGATCCTTCAATATCCAATGCCTAGCCTACGCAGACGACATCCTCATTTACACACCCTTCAAGATTGATCAATCTGACTTCTCTCCAATATTAAGATGCTTTGAAGCAGTGGCAGACTGGCTCCTCTCTCAAAATCTACGAATTAACCAAAGCAAAACGGATGTTCTATTCGTCACGAGAAACCAGAAGTTCACGCCACCTCCCTCATTACAAGTCAACAACACAGAACTTAAGGCAAAACCCACAATTCGCTATCTAGGTATTACCCTTGACCAGAGGCTAGACATGTCAGCACATATCAAAAACACCACAAAAGCCATTTATCACAAGATCAGATCACTACGTTATCTCCGACCACTACTGGACTTCACTGAATACCGATCAATCTTCCAAGCTCTAGTTATTCCTCATCTCGACTTTGCTAACATCATCCTTCAGGGACTTCCACAGTCGATTCTAAGCCCGCTCCGACTTGCCATGAACTCAGCTGCGAGGGTTCTGGTAGGTCTATCAAGGTCAGACCATATAACACCAGTCCTGAAGAACCTACACTGGCTACCCCTGCAGGCCAGAATCCACTACAAGACTCTTGTCCTGACATTCAACGCCCTCAAGAACCAGTCACCCACGCCCATCAGTAAACTTCTCCACAGCACTCCAGCCAACGAGATCTACATTGATGAATACCCTTGAAGTCCCTAAGTTAGTGATAAAATGTACAAAGACAACAGCCAGTAGAGCCTTCTCCATTTTCGCACCTATGGCCTGGAACGCCCTCCCAGCAGAAATCCGAGCTATCTCCAATCTGCCGTTATTCAGAAAAGCTATCAAACACCACTTGTTCCTGCTACATTACCCTGATAATAATTCTGGAAAGCACACAGCCATCACCTTACCCTCCTACCTAACCCGCCCCATTGGTCAGCCTCCCTTAGAGAACGGTTAATCACCTGTCCCCTACCTTCTCTCCCTGACCCAGGAGCTTAGGCATCTGTTTACGATCTTTATATGTCCTTTAAGAATGTCCATAATCTGTATATAATTCTCCCGGTTCTTCCAAGTTTACTATCCCTGTTCAATGTAAACTCAATGTGACCTGCTGCATTGTAGTATGTTTTGTTCAACTGTAAACCGCACTGATTATAATAGCGTGGTATATAAGAGATATAAATAAAATAAATAATAAATACACCTTTGCTGATTTGAAACAATTTTGCTTCTTCTTGTTCCGTTTGAACTGTTGCTTCTTCATCAATGTAAAGGTCGTGCAAGAGAACGATCGGGTGTTCTGGTATACCCATGCTTCTTATTGTGGCCAAGAGTTTCTCATGGTTTACACAGTCAAAAGCCTTGCTGTATTCAATAAACACATATAGATATCATTTTCATATTCTTTTGTCTTTTCAAGGATCCATCTCACATCCGCGATGATGTATTTCGTTCCTTGCCCTTTCTTGAACCCTGCTTGCACTTCAGGCAGTTCTCGTTCCAGGTATGGTAATAGTCACTGCTAAATAATTTTGAGTAGAATCTTGCTGGCATGGGGGATCAGAGCGATTGTGCGATAATTTCCAGAGTAAGTTGGATCACCTTTCTTTAGTTTTGGTATAAACACAGATCTTTTCCAGTCAGTTGCCCATGATGTTGTCTTCCAGATTTCCTGGCAGAGCCTTGCAAGTATGGCAACAGCTACATCTGATTGCTGTAATATTTCAGTGGGAATGCAATTAATGCCTTGTGCTTTATTCTTTGATAAGGCTTTCAATGCTGCTTCAATTTCTTCTTTCATCACCAATGGTTCCTGATCTTAAGCTAAAGGTTGAAACGGCTTTTGGTCCACTTGATCTTTATGGTATAATGACTCTGTATATTCTTTCCACCTTTTCTTGATCTTCTCAGCATCATTCAATGTGGATCTTTGAGCATCTTGTAGCATTCCAATTTAAGGCTGGAATTCTTTCTTTAACTCGCCTAACTTTAGGAAAACCAATCTTGTTCTTCCTCTAAAAGTTTCTGATTCTATTTCCTTGCTTGTGTCATTGTAGTACTTCTTGTCTTGTCTTGCTGCAGTTGCATGTTGGAAATCTCTCTTGAGTTCTGTGATTGCCTCTCTTTCTCCTCTGGCTTTAGCTTCCTTGTATTTCTCTGCAATTTTCAGTTTCTTTGGTCTTCCATTTTGGCTGTTTTTGCTTTTTCATCTTTTGTAGAGACTTCTAACTTTCTTCCAATTCAGCCATCTTGATGGTATCCCGTAACTCTTCTGCAGCTCTGTCATTTGTATCTAAATCAGCAAATCCATTTTACATGCAGTCTTTAAATTCCGATGATATATTTTCTAGGTTATATTTTGCTACATTCATGAATGGCTTGCTCTTTTTTAACTTTAGCTTGAGTTTGCATACTAGTAGTTGATCTCTCTGCTGCTTTTGACACTGTTGACCACAACCTTCTCTTCGATACCCTGTCCTAGCTTGGTTTTAAGGGCTCTGTACTATCCTGGTTCTCCTCCTACGTATCTCTCCCATCGCTCTTTCAGTGCGTGTTCTGGTGGCTGCTGCTCCTCTGCTATTCCACTCCCAGTTGGTGTACCCCAAGGATCTGTCTTGTGCCCTCTCCTTTTCTCTCTCTATACCCAGTCCCTTGGGGCGCTTATCTCTTCCCATGGTTTTCAGTACCATCTTTATGCTGATGACTCCCATATCTACCTCTCTACACCTGAAATGTCTCCGGCTATCCAGACCCAGATCTCTGCCTGCCTTTCTGACATTTCTACCTGGATGTCTCAGCGCCACTTGAAATTGAACATGACCAAGACTGAACGCCTTATCTTTCCCCCTAAAACCTCCCCTCCTCTTCCTTCTTTCTTAGTCTCTGTGGATAACTCTGTACTCCTTCCTGTTTCCGCGGCTCGCAATCTTGGGGTTGTCTTTGACTCTTCTCTTTCCTTCTCCACACACATTCGTCTGATAGCTAAGAACTGCCCTTTCTTTCTCTATAACATCAGCAAAATCCGTCCTTTCCTCTCTGAACACACTACTAAGATGCTAATCCACTCCTTAATCACCTCCCATCTTGACTACTATAACCTACTCCTTTCTGGTCTCCCTTTAAATCATCTCTCTCCCCTTCAATCTGTTTAACACTCTGCTGCACGGCTAATCTTCCACCAGCCTCGTCATTCCCATATTACTCCTCAAGTCACTTCACTGGCTCCCTAATGTGATGGCGCAGCTGGGTTAAGTGCCACAGAAAGGAGGAGAAACCACTCTTTTTCCCCTATAGCTAAGAGCAGTGCAGGAAGGGAAAGGGTTAAACCTTCAACTTATGAAAAAAAACTCCGTGCACAGAAAGCAAGAGAGAGAGCCACACCTCAGCTCCATGGCAACCAGGGGAGCTGACGTGAGAGGCAGGGGGCGGAGTCAAAGCCCATAGGACAGCCCCAAACATTTAGGCAAGAGGAAACAGAGATAAGCAGCTCGGGAAGCAAGGCTGTGAGCAGGACAGGAAACAAGACTCTGGAAGGGACGGTGAAAGGAGTTCTGAGAAGAGCTGTGAAAGGAAGTCTGAGAGGACGTGTGAGAGGAACCGAGAAGGGAAGTGTGAGGAAGAGAGAAGAAGGAATAGTCCTCAGGAGAAAAGGCTGGAAACTTTATACAAAGGCCAGAGGAGTTCTTCTCAGGAGTCTTCCATTGAAGCTGTTGTAAAAGGTGGGAAATTAAGCAGGAACAAAGCTCCCTTTGAAAGGTTGCAGAGACACTCTGATTGCAGGCAGCGTGTGTATAGCTCCAGTTCAGAGAGAAGCACAGCTGACAGAGAGCAAGTTGTTGATTGGAAGCTCTGGAGACAGGAGTCAGAGTTAGACCCTGTTGAGAAGCATAACGGCAGCGTGCAGAGGAAGCAGTCTGGGGACAAGAGGTTGCCTGTAAGCCTACCAGAAAGGGTAAGAAAAGCCAGGAAAAAGGTGAGCCCTTTTGAATCCATTAAGTCAGTGCTAAAGGAGACTGGTGTCCTAAGTTCCTCCCCCATACCTCAGAGTAAAGAAGAGTCCCGGTGGAAACAGATAAAAGCTTTATTAGAGCAGTGGAAGCCTGCTCAGGAGAAAGCTGTAATTGAACAAGGCATATCAGACTCAGAGGGAGAGCCCATGCAGATTGAAGAAGCTGTTATTCTAAGCGAGGGTTCTGATATGGAAACCGATTGTGCTTTTTGCCAGAGAGAGTAAAAAGCTGTAAAATGTTATGCTGATAGTAAGTGCTGGAAGAAGCCTGAGATTGTGCTGGTGGGATTTACATGGGGAGAGGCAGAGAGCTGCCGAAGTGTAAAAGCCAGGCCAATTAGGCAGACGTGGAAGGAAAGAACATTGCTGTTTTACTGTTGTTTTAAGAAAGCATTTGTTGTTGGAGGAGAAAGCAGTGCATGTTTAGTAGCAGAAAGAAATTTGGAAAATGTGCTTTGAAAGAAACATGCCTGTATGTCTAACAGGTGAATAATGCTGTATCAGTTAAAGACATTTTGGTTTGGAGAAGAATCCTTTATTTCTGTTCATTGGGATAGTAGATAGACACTTTGCAACAATAACAATAAAACTTATTGTTAACCCAATTCCTTGCTGACTCCATCTTTGCCACAACTACAAGGGAACAGAGACCGCAGCACTTAAAAAGGATAAAATAAATATGTGGTCCGTCCATTCCCACTAGGCAACCGCCTATACCAAGGGGTGGACGCGACACTATCCATTTCCGCATTCATTTCAAACTTCTTCTACTGACCTATAAATGCATTCACTCTGCAGCTCCTCACTACCTTTCTTCTCTTATCTCTCCTTACAACCCCCCTTGGGAACTCCCTCTTCTAGCAAACTGCTTCTATCTGTGCCCTTCTCTTCTATTGCTAATTCCAGACTTCACTCCTTTCACCTTGCTGCACCTTACGCCTGGAACAAACTACCTGTGTCTGTACGCCAGGCACCTTCTCTGATCCTCTTCAAATTCAGTCTGAAAACTCACTTCTTCGCTGCTGCTTTTGGATCTTGACTCACCTGATCTCCTTTTTCTTTTCCTTTCCCCCTTGTTTTATCCCAGCTTACACCTTCTGTGTTGTCTGTCTTGACTAGATTGTAAGCTCTGATGAGCAGGGACTGTCTCTTGCATGTCTGTGCAGCACTGCGTATGACTTGTAGCACTATACAAATGCTCAGTAGTAGTAGTAGTAGTTGGTGATCTGTTCCACAAGCAGCTCTAGGTTTTGTCCTTATTGATGTTATAGGGTTTTTCCATTGTTGACATCCACAGATGGTAGTCAATTTTATTTTTGTACAATCCATTGAGTGAAGTCCATGTATGTACATTTGCCACTTTTGTTGCTGGAATCATGTGTTTGAGATTAATAGATCGTTAGTCTTGCGGAATTCTATCAGTCTTTCTCCAGCTTCATTTCTGTTGCCAAGTCCATATTTTCCAGTTATTTTGCCTTCTTCTTTGTTGCCTTTTTCTTTGTTGCATTCAGTTCTTGCAAGTTTCTTCTTTATTATAAATGCAGTGACATTTCTCATTTGTCTTTCATTTCCAGCATAATAGACCATGTGAGCATCAGATGCAAAGTGCCCAATGCCAGTGCATTTTAGTTCACTGACTCCCAACAGATTGAGCTATACACTTTCTATTTCATTCTTTACCACTTCCAAGTTCCCTTGGTTCATGCTTTGTATTTTCCATGTCCCAATATGTAGGACATCTTTGCAGCCTCTGGCTCTCATTTCATAAACAGCTAAATCAGCAGTCAGATGTTCCGAGGGCGTTTATCCAACCACATCATAAATGCTGGCTTTACTCTGAAAAGTCTTCATCTTCTCCCCAGTAGTCAGTTGAGTGCCTACTGACCTGGGGGTCTTATCTTCCAGCACTATAGTGCAATTTGTTTTTTTGTGACTGTCCATTGGGTCAGCTATCCAGAGGGTTGCCATAAGTTGATACTGACTCGACAGCACTTAAAAACAACATTGATTTTTGCGGCAAGATATGGAAGTAGGTTGCCAAGCCTTTCTTCCACGCAGGTAATTCTAGTGTTTCTGTTGTCATAAAATGTGATCCTCTGCCATCAACACCATCCCATTCTGCTGCTGCCCAGATGTGTTGTTTGTCTTGGTCTGGCACCTTAGGTGAGATCTGTCCATCTTGGGAGATCCTGCCAGTAGTTAAGCTACCAATAGCTTAGCTCTCATCATCACTAATGCACACAAACCTTCACAGCATGACAAGTTGCAAACCACGTGAGTGGAGTGATATTACTGAAGGATTAAAAGGAAACATTAGCCTTTTAGTAGATGACAAAGATTTGCAACAGAGTGAACACCTCAAAATAAGTAGTCATAGAAATCGAGAAAACAATATGGCAGATAAAGACCGTACAGCGTATCCAATTTGCCCTTCCATTCCAACTACTAAGCTATACAGGATAAATGGAAGGAAAAGCTTTACAGGATGAATTGAAGGGCAAACTGGATATGTCATATGGTTTTTATCTGCCATCAGTTTTTCTGTGTTTCTATATCTTCTCCCTCCAAGGTGAGGAACTTGTAGTTTAGCTGCTGAAGCCTTGTCTCTATTGCAATATCTGTCTTGCAAATTGTTTCTACTCTGACACCAAGCAGGACGTAGAGCATAATGTAGTGTAACATTCTAGGACATTCATGGCATTTAATGTACCTATTGGAATGAACCTTTGTTTGTAATAGATAAAATATTATACCTTATACACTGTGCAGTGTATGGCAATGGTTGAAAAAAGTGTCAGCTGTGAACATTTGAAAATATATATTCTTGCTTAAATAAATGTAAATTTTTTTTCAGAAGTGTTTAAGTATGCTGATGTCTCTTCCCCCCGATGTCTCTCTTCCCATTTACTCCACATCTTGTACAACAACTCTATCTTCCTCAGTAACCCCAAAAACATACGGTTAGCTGTGCTCTTGGAACCTGCATGCACACGAAAATGTTAACATCCAGTCCAGGAAAAGTGTTAATTTTAGGATCTTTAGAAGTGTGTTTTAAATATTGTATAGAAATGCATACCATACTATGTAGCATGCACTGTTAAAGACATATGCATTTGGTATTCCATTTCAAATGAACATATATTCTAATTTTCACCCATTTATAATAACTTATTTTCAGACCAGTTTAGTGTGCATGATAGGGCCTTCATAGCAAGCTATATTTTGTGAATACTGAACTGTTTCAACATGCATGGTGGGGCGTGTTTGCTAAATTGTGCTAGCTTTTATCTCAACTTTTAGTGTGAGGTGTGGGTCAGGTGCTAAAAAGTAGCATGGGTCCTCCTCACAAAAATCCAGCACCACCTTTGTTGCACACTTCAGGGGAGGGGCTAGGCAGGACAGAGGCAGGATTCTGGTGTGGCCTTAAGTGTGCCTACATGCTGGCTTGCACAGTACCTCATTTAGGGTCCACATTTTCAGATAGATGGAAGCCCGCATCCTCTGCAGTTAGCGCTGCCCCATCCCCCACTAGTAATACAGCCCTCACACATCCCAACAAACTTTACGCTTGAATGTAAATCATTTGATTCAAATAGCCTTGTTTATGTATACTGGGCCAAATTTAGAATGAAGCAACACAGACAACTGCCTAGAATATCAAATTTTTAGGGTGACAAATACCTAAGAAATAGGAGCCTGCACCCACTTAAGTTAGGGGCTTGTGCATGTGCTTCTTCAAAGGGGCACCACCGTGGCATTATGATCTTCATTTGTTCCTCTTCTGGCTCTCTAATTCTGGGATCTCTGATTCCCGTCCCCCTACCTTGTGCACTCTATAGTATGCTGTCTGGCCTTGTCCGTGGCCACTAAATTCTTAAATCCAGCCCTACATGCATACAATTTAATTTATAAGCATTAATTTATCTAAGATAAGGATTCCAGAAAAATTAATAGTTTCTTTTAATTCAGTACTATGCAGCTTAGAGTCTTCACATCTTTCCATTTTTTTGGATGTGACAGTAACATTTGACTCAGTGTTACCACAGTTAAAGCAACTACCTGAGATTGGAACTAGTGGGACAGTTATGTGGGGCAGTTATGTGGATTCCAGTCTTACTTATCTGAACACCAGCAGCAGGTCTGTCTTTGTCCTTGTGCTTCAAAATGGTCACAGTTAGGAGGATCCCTCAAGGCTCAGCCCTTTCTTCTACACCGTTCAGTATTTCTATATGATCTTAGGGCATCTTTCAACTGTATGCTGATGCCATTTTATTATTATTCTCATAAAAAACTGACAAGGATTTCTCTTCTGTACATTTGATTTTTAGTTTTTGTCAGGTTGCAAAAGGGCTTGAGGATACTAGCTTAATCACAAACTTTATAAAGACAGAGGCACTTAACACTAGAGACAACTTACCACCAGAGAAGATAACCTTGACTGCACATAAGGTCCCATTTCATCTTAAAGTTACTTCTTTTGACCTTATATGCAAATCACACTTAACAATGTGTCCTCATATTATTAAAATTGTATGTAGGGGAGTCTTGATTAAGATGGCTGCATCCGCAGTTTCGCTGTGAGCGCGTTTTTTCTTTTGCTCTATGGGAAGGAAACGTAAGGGTAAGGGTATGGCGGAGTCCACCCAACCACCCCCTACCTCGACGCCGATTTCTTCGGGTCCTATGGACTCCTTTGTTCTTCGCGCTCAGCGAGCACCGGCAGTAGAAGGGGATGAGAGCCGGGCTTTCAGTACGCCGGAGTCGGGTGGCTCGGCGTCTGTTTCCGGCATTTCTCTCTCCCCTGAGAGACCAACGACGAAAGCTTCCCGTGGACAGCCCTTGCCAGACGGCTTCCTGGAGCTCGGCTCCCTCCCGAAGGTGGGAGTGTCTAGTGGCTCGGTTGGACCAGGAGCGGAGGGGCGGCAAGTATGTGAGCAGGTTGCTGCTGGGCTGCACGAGTCTGAACCAGCCACGTCGTTGAGAGCAGGAGAGTCTGCGAACCAGTGGGTTCCTGTGGTCCGGGGTCAGCAGCAGACAGCATGTATGGAAGCGGATTTTAAGTCATTACCTGTGCAGTCACAATTTATGTTGCAGCGTCCTGAGACTTTTACATTGGAGTCTATATGGCAGGCTATTCTCTCTTTGGGGGAAGCGATGGTCCCGAAGGTTTCTTATTTGGAGCAGAAAATGGACGAACATGGGATGGCCATGGATGGTTTCCAGCAAAGAGTTACTGTTTTTCACTCTGAAGTAACTGAAGTACAGAGGAAGGTGGAGGTCTTGGAAGAGCAGGTCGATGTTTTCAAGAAAGCTTTTCTTTCAACGCAGGTTAAGTTGGAACAGATGGACAATTCTTTACGGTTGAATAATCTTAGAATAATTAATTTTCCTAGATTAATGTCTATCTCTCCGAGGGAAATGTTTCGTTTGTATCTAATAGAAGTGCTGGGGGTATCCTCTGATTTAATTCCTCCTTTGGTTAAAGTTTATTATTTACCTAAAGCTAAGTTAGTGTCGGCTGGGCCTGATACTGGCAAGGTTATATTGGGCAGTTCACAGAAACTAGTTAATATTCTAATTGTCTCTGAGCTGCTGGAGAGTTCTGGCTCTGAAGACCCTGTTCCTTCTACTTTATTGGTTACATTTGCTCTCCTCTCTGATAGAGAATGGCTATTGAAGCTTTTTTTTAAGAAAAAACATATTCCTTTTAGAGGATTGATAGTTAGGATTTATCCTGACTTGGCTAGGACTACTCAGAAGCGAAGAAAGGAATTTCTTTTGTTACGTTCTGGAATATTGCAGTTGGGATGGTTTTTTTTTCTTAAACATCCATGTAAATGTTTAGTAAAGTTTAAATCTATTTCTTATGTGTTTTACGAACCATCCCAACTTATTGCTTTCATTAATGCTAGACGTTTGGAGTCCTCGGAAGGAGGCTCTCCTAATCTCTCATAATGGATTTGCCTGTGTTTTTGCGAATGCTTTAAGTTTTCTTGCATATTTGGTTATATAAATTGTATGACTCCTCTACTCCCTTTTTTTGTGGGCTAGTGAGGAAGATGTCTTGGATGATTTCTCTGTTTAGGTACCGCTATTGGGGTTTTTGGTATGTTTATTTCTTAGATGTCTTTCTGTTTCTACAAGAGTGTTGTAAAAACTTCTTGTCATATTGTAAAATGTTGTAAAAATAAAATTAAAAAAAAAATTGTATGTAGTGTGTTCTTTAAAGATCCACACATTACAGTAGTGGCCAACAAATTAAGGCAGAGTCCAAAATATCAGAATTTTATTAGAAAAGTACATGTTATTGTCACTTTCATGGTCAAAAGCTTTAAGAACCAAAGATATATATGTAATTTTCAAAGTTTTATTCAGGAAACAATATATGTGTCAATATTTGATAGGGTATCCATGATTTTTCAGCACAGCCTGGATTCTTGTTGGCATACTGTTAACTAGTGTTTTACAGTATGCCGGAGTGATTTCGTTGACCCATACATGCTTGAGTATGTCCTTTAAATCTGCTTCTGAAGTTGGACGGTGTGCTGCCACCTTTTTCTTCATAAGATTCCAACAGTTTTCAATTACATTGAGGTCCAGAGAGTTTGATGTCCAACTTGGTAGCAGTTCGATCTTGTTGTCCACAAACTATTTTTTGACTGTTTTTGCAGTGTGGCACGGTGTCGAGTCCTGCTGAAATATAGTTGTGCCAGAAACATTCATGTGTATTTTAACTTTACTATTCAGCACAGATATGTATTTTGCAGCATTTAATCTTTCGCCTTTCTCAAAAATGTGCAGGCCACATTGTCCATTCTCCGAGATACCACCCCATACCATGACCGACGGTTGGTGTTTAACAGTCTTAATCGTGTACTTTGGATTTAGTCTCTTGCCTGCTGGTCAATGGACGTAGTTGTAATCACTCCCACGTACTTGTTGAAATGTGCTTTCATCTGTGAACATAACCCTCTCCCACCATTCAGCAGATTTTTCTTTCATCTTGCTACAAAACTGTATGCGGGCAGCAATTTGTTTCCTGGTCATCATAGGCTTCTTGGCAGGTCTTCTGGCCATGAGTTTGAATTCATCCACAAGCCGTCGTCGGACAGATCTGGCACTTATCTTTATTCCTCGATCATTAGCTAACTGAGCCACACATTGAGATGAAGTATGTGGACTAGATGTAATAATGCTTTTGAGGAATCGGTTTATCTAGTACAGTAGTTATCCGTCTGCGCCCACATTTCAAATGATGTGTACGGCCACCTGATTTCAAAACATTCTGAACTGCACACCTTGATATATGCAAATGTTTTGCAATAGCACATTGTGAATATCCTTCAGCATGGAGTGTGACAACTTGTCCCTTTACAAAGTCATTAATATCGCATTTTCTACCCATCTTGATTGTATATTTTACGATGTAACTTTCAGTCTTTTCCTAGTTGTAAAAATTCAAAACTTCATCGAAGAAACCTACTACAGAGTGTAAGTAACTAAAATGGACGCCAGACGCATGGTGTGACTAATCGCCATGCTGATTAAATAAGTAAGCACGTGTGACATCTCCACGGTACATTATTTAACAATAAATTGTAGAAAAAGATACCTGCCTTAATTTTTTGGCCACTGCTGTACATAACAGTACTTTTTTAAGATCTGAAGCTTTCTGGAGAGTTATTCAGGCTCTGACATTAGCATTTCTCGACTAATGCAACATGCTTTATTTAGGTTTATCACATGTCTATATTAATCAGCAACTAATACAGCAATATTAATTTTGGAGTGGGAGGTGAAACAATCTGACCATATTATGCCAGTTCTACTGTATATAATTTACACTGGTTAACAAAGTTAAATCACAGTTTAAGAGTGCATGCATAGTTTATAGGGAATAAACTATGCATTAGTACATAAGTTAGTACATAAATGAATGGAAAATGAGTTATCACTGTTAGTTTCTTTCTTTCTTTTTTTTTTTTACCAGTTTCTTACATTGTTTAAAAGACAGTAAGGAAACACAGGTAATAAATCACAAATAAACTATAGAAACTAAATATTAAGTTTAGCACCTGTCATGGAGTCTGGAGAGAATTAACTATACAGCATAAGGAAAAACAAAATGCAAACAGAGAGTGACATTCTCACCTCCATCAATTCACAAAAAAAGGAAAAAACAAACAAACTGAAACCCCACATTCTGGGAAACAGCAGCTATGTGCATAATATATCAAGTTTTAGCAAGCAGGACATTCTCCAATTGCAATGGATCTGGGAAAAAAATTAGAACCTTGAAAGGAAACCAAATGTTTGCATGAAACCAAAGGAAAAAAGTAGTGCCCGATCAGATTGTACGCTGCTTAGATGTGTAACAATAAGTGATTCATAAATCTAATAAATGTAAATGTAAATGTCAATTCCTTGAATGACCAACAGTAATGCAATTTGGGGCATGTTTACTGCTAATGCCTGAGAGGCTCTGAAAGTGAACGAGGTATGGCACTCAATCCATATTAGTAAAGGGAGGCATGCACAGCATGTCGCTCTGTAACTAGCATGGATATTGCTCCACCACTATGCTTATTGCCTTGGGCATTTCCTGTTTCCCATCAGCCCCGGCGGGCTTAACAGAGCCGCGAGGAAGGGAAACTCTCCCTTTGCGGCTCTGAAAAGCCCGCGCTGAGGGAGCTGATGCTGCAGGGAGGGCTCTGCTGGGCAGGGGCGGGGTGCGGGACACTTGATTCTGCGGTAGCAGCAGCCAGTTTTTTTTTTAATTTACCTGGACTGATAGGGGGGAGGGGGTTAGGACTTGTAATGGGCTATGGGCTGATGAGGGGGTTAGGACTGGTAATGGGCTATGGGGGGCTAAGACTGAAAATGGGGTGATGGGGAGTTAGGAATGGAAGTGGACTGATGGGAGGGGTTAGGACTGGTATTTGGCTGATGGGGGGTTAGGACTGGGGGTGGGCTGATGGGAGGTTAGGACTGGTAATGGGCTATGGGGGGCTAAGACTGAAACTGGGGTGATTAGGACTGGAATTGGGCTGATGGGCTAGGACTGGTAATGGTCTTGGGGGTTGCTAGGACTGGAAATGGGCTGAGTGGAAGGGGGGGCTTGAACTGCAAATAGCTGATGGGGACGGGGGCTTGAAATGGAAATGGGTTGAGTGGAAGGCGGGGCTTGAACTGCAAAAAGCTGATGGGGAGGGGGCTTGGAATGGAAATGGGATGTGAGGGGAGGGAGCTAGGACTGGAAATGGGCTGAGTGGGGGGAGCTAGGACAGGAAATGGGCTGATGGAGGGGCTAGGATAGGACTGGAAATGGGCTGTTAGAGGGTGATAAGATTAGAAATGGGCTGTGGTGGGGGTTTGGATTGAAATGGACTCATGGAGGGGCTAGAACTGGAAGTAGGCTCATGGGGGGCTTGGATTGGAAATGGGCTGAGTGGAGGGGAGTTAGGATTTGACATGGGCTGATGGTGGGGCTAGGAAAGGACTAGAAATGGGCTGATGGGGGGTTGGAATTGGAAATGAGCTGATGGAGGGACTCGGATAGGACTGGAAATGGATGGGGGAGCTGGAAATGGACTGATGGTGGGTTAGGACTGGAAATGGGCTGATGCGGGGACTAGAAGGGAGCGGATGCTGGGTGGGGCTGATGTTGGGGGAGGATTAGAATGGGATGGAGCTCGGAGCGTGAAATGAAGAGGGGAAAAATATTTTCTGTGGAAGGGAAGACAAATCTACAATTGGCAGGGTATTGGGAGAGTAAGTGGGGATTGAGGATGGAGGGGTAAAATTTGAGTGTATGAAATAGGAATGAGGAAAGAGCAAAAGGAGAAAGATTAGTATGTTGAAGCAGATGTAGAGAGAGAATGGAAAAAAACAACTAGAAGAGAAAATAAAGGACAAATGGACAGCAGACGATGGAGAGTTAGCAGAAGACACAAGGAAACCAGAAGAACGTGGCTGGAGCAATTGCAACTGAAAAAAAAATGCACAAAAGGTAGAAAAATATCTCTATTTTGAATTTATTAACTGGAATATGTCAGCTCTGGGAAATGTACATCATTAATGTCTGCGCTTTGTTTAGTACAAGAGAAAATTAATTTATAGTTTTATTTCTACAGTGTTGTACATTCCAAGTTTGGCTTTTGGGGTTCCCAGTTTAATTATTGTCTTCCTGTTTCTAAATTGTGATTCCTTGTTTGGTGATGGTCTATGTTCTGCATGTGTAACTGAGCTGAGGTATTCTGTTTATGCAATTCCTGTTTGACATTGCCACTTGTTCTCTTTCCACAGTAGGTCATGGATTGTTATTCTCTGAAATGTATTGGTTTACTATTTGCAGTGTTGCCTTTTGATAGGTAGAGTATGGTGCTTTGTGAGTCCTGGTAGTGCTGTTAGGATACGGCAGGTTTGCTATGGGTTCTAAATGATCATTCATCAAGGGAAACACACCATCAACACTATTTTTTGTCGGAACTAACACCGTGAAGGAAACTAGTCCTTCTCGTGGTGAAATGTTCCTTTTATTCTTTTATCTAGGGGCGCAACCCTAACTTCAGGTATTCGAAGGGATAAAAACCCCTCATACCAACCGGTATTAATTGCATGCACTTCCATCACAAATAATCATCAAATGGAAAGATCACTTAGCTAAATTCACATTAGTTATTCTCTTCTTCTTTCAGCAGCTAAACGGCTAAAGATATAGCCAAATAATCTTCCCAAAATTCTTTGGATTCATAGCAACCTAGTCGAGATCTCCAAACTCCCGAACTCGTAACCCAACGTTGTGTTTCAAGCCAAAGAAACTCCTGGCCCTTCTTCAAACTGTGTTGCTCATCCTATTCCCGGAAGTAACCCTATTTAAACTTCCTGGAATGAACATGTAACCAGATGGTGATTGTGCAAAGGCTCACGGTAGTTGAAGTCCTACCTCCATGATTATATAATACTCCACCAGTCCAAAGAGGAATTTAACCCCTGTGGCATTGTAGACTCGAGGGTATAGATCCAGAACTGTTCATGGTAACTCAAACGAGAGTCCCAATCTCCTCCTCTATCATTAGATGGAATGTGATCTATCACTTTCCAGTGCAAATCTGTGAAACAATGACCATGTTCCTGACAATGAGCTGCTATTGGGGCTGATAATACTGCGTTAGTTATTTGAGATCAATGTTCTTGAAGACGTTTCTTTAGTGATCTAGTAGTTTTTCCCACGTAGATCTTATGACATGGGCAAATTATAATATATACAACAAATGGGGTCTGACAATTATTAAGGAATTTACTAGACACTCTTCGATGTTGTGAAGGATGTACCCAGTCTGAACCTTCCAACGTCAAATCACAAAAGTCACAATTAGCACATTTAAAGTGTCCTGACATTACTATCTCTTGTTGATATCCAGAATTATGTATAGCCCAATCCGCAATGTTCTTTCCTCTTTGAAAAGCAATCATCAAGGGCTTCTCAAAACAGGGATGTAGCGATAAAACCGCCCAATGGGTTTTCAATATCTTCACCACCTCAGTGGCTCTTGGCATGTATGGCAATACTCCTACATAAGGGGAAGACTCCCCCCGATCCCTAGATGAATCATGACCTGCCGGGTGCCACCACTCTGCATGATTAAAGCGAGCCCTGTGAAAAGCCTGATTAATTATAGATTGTGGATATCCTCATTCCAATAAACGGATCCGCAAGTCTTTTGCCTGCAATTTAAATTCCTCCACAGAAGAGCACAATCAGCGTAGTCTAATAAATTGACCTACTGGAAGACCCCGTCGTAGAGGGCCCGGGTGATAACTCCAATAGTGCAATAAAGTATTTCGTTGGACCGTTTTTCGGTATAAAGTAGAACAAATTTCGTTTGAGATTTAAACAGTTTTAAATCCAAAAATTCAATAGTATCTTTGTGGAATTTCGATGTAAATTTCAAATCCGGTGACTGAACATTAATCCAGGCAAAAAAAATCATTCAATTTTTCCTCCGTATCCACCCAGAAAAAAAAGATGTCATCTAAAAATCTTGTCCACATCCGAATATTAGAAAACCAATCTGGTGACAGGAGGCGGAGCTAGCAGGGGCTAAGATGGCCGCTTGATCCTCGAGCTCCTCAACCCAGATCGAAATCCTGTCCCCCAGTAGTGGAAAAATAAGAGTTTTGAACCCTTTGTCATGCAGAGTGAGGAGAGTGTAATGGCGGGCAGCAAACCCACAAGACTGGATTACAATGTGGCGGCAGCTGCTGGAGCTAAAAGAGCAAAGGCCGATCCTCCCTCCCCGCAAAAGATGGTGCACATGGGAGAAGAAACAGCAAGCATAAGGGAGGTGTTGGCTGAAATTTACGCTTTAAAAGATATGGTAGCAATGAATGAAGAAACCCTATGTGGGGTTCAGGCAGACATTGCGGAATTAAAGGAGATGCAAGAGCAGATAAATTCAATGTCGGAGCAGCTGCAGAGGTTGGAGTGCACGGTTGGGGCGCACGAGGAGCATTTCAAGCAAGTTGGAACGAACGCCAAAAAAATATCCACCTTGGAACGCAGCCTGGAAGATTTAAATAACAGAATGCGCAGGAATAATGTGCGCAGTATCGGCATCCTGGAGGGAGCCGAGGGGGCAGACATGAAGGCTTTCCTCGGCGCGATGATCCCGAAGGTTCTCAAAACAGGGTTTGAGAACCCGCTGGAGATAGAGAAAGCTAATCGTATTCCGACGCACCCGAGGCCCAATGTTAAGAGGCCGAGACCAATAATTATGTGCGTGCTGAGGCACTCACATGCAATTCAAATCTTGTTGGCAGCAAGAGCGCTTTCAAGCATCACATATGAAGGGCAGAATATAGCGTTCTACCCGGACTTCCACAAGGCGACAGTGGAGCGCAGGAAACAACTGCTGTCCTTCAGACCACAGTTGCAGGCCTTGCAGGCAAGATATGGTCTACTGGCGCCGGCGAGGTTAAGAGTGACCCTGCATAACCAAACGAGGATGTTTGAGGATCCGGCAGCACTGCGGGCCTTTTTGGATGAACATGAGGCCTCGGTGATGTGTTGAGAAGCCGTGGAGGACTGTGGGCTGGTGTTATTTGAAGATCAGGACTGATAGTGTAATACAAATATATTGTAAAAGTGATGAAGAGTATGTTGTGTATTGTGGGTTGAAGATGGTTGCAAGGGTTAAAGTGGGAGGGAGAGGTGTAAGGCTGGACTGCAACTTAAATATATGGTAAAAGAGATAGAGAATATGATGTGTATGTGGGTTGAGGATGGTTGCAAGGGTTAAAGTGGGAGGGAGAAGTGTAAGGCTGGAGTGAAAGAGTGGGGGGGTGTACATGGAACTTATAAAGGGGGTTTAATTTGTATTAGGGGGAGAAACAAGCAACTAAGTTTGCGTATTACTGTCAAGAGGGGTTGGGGTGAGGTTCGGGGAGGCATCTGGTAATGCTGGCTCACCCATTGGGTTTCCGCGAGCGGAGAGTGGCTATGTCTCCTCATGGGTTCGTGAGTATGATTATTGTTGTTTGTTTTTTTCTTATTTGGGATAAGCGAAGAGAAAGGGTTGATGCTGGTTAAGTAGACAATATGTTGCTTGGTTGTCATGTCTGGTTGGGTGATTGCTGCATCCTCTCCCATGGCAAAGCTTAATGTGTTAACTCTGAACGTGAAGGGCATAAATAACCCCATCAAAAGGAAAAAAATACTGTTATACTGTAAGAGGGTGCATGCCGATTTGGTGTTGCTGCAAGAAACGCGCCTATCAGACATTGAAACTAAGAAGCTAGGCCTGGGAAATTACTTAGTTGTAGCACACTCAGAAGCTCATCAAGGGAAAAATGGGGTGGTAATCCTGGCCAGAAGAGGGCTGGCCCTGGGCATTGAAATGAAGCATGTGGTCCTACAGGGTAGATGGGCAGCGGGGCTGGTGCAAGTGCATGGGAAAAAATTGGCTGTCATCAATGTCTACTCCCCCAATGTCGACGATGTATCCTTTTTCCAGAGGTTGGCTTTTGAGATACAGGAGCTCTCCAGTCATGAATTAGAAACATAGAAATATGACGACAGAAAAAGACCACATGGCCTATCTAGTCTGTCCTTCCATAACAACTACAATAGTCCCCTTTTTACCTTTAGAGATCCTCTGTGATTGTCCCTTGCTTTTTTGAATTCAGTTACTGTCCTCATCTCTACCACCTCCACTGGGAGACTATTCCACGGATCCACTACTCTTTCCGTAAAGAAATATTTCCGCATATCACTCCTGAATCTATTTCCCTTCACCCTCATCCCATGTCCCCTCGTAGCAGAACTTGCTTTCAATTGAAAGAGGCTCTCTCCCTGAACATTTATGCCACAAAGGTATTTAAACATCTCAATCATATCACCTCTATCCCGCCTTTCCTCTAAGGTGTGATAGAGGTGATATGATTGAGATGTTTAAATACCTTTATAATTAATAGTGTGGGGTGACTTTAATTTGGTATTGGACCCATTGCTGGATTGTGCACCCTTTCGATGGCATAGATATCAGCGGGCTTCCTCTGTTCTCCTTGAGGTTATGAAAGAGACAGGCCTGGTTGATATTTGGAGGTTGAAGCACCCTAAAGAGAGAGAGTATTCCTTTTTTTCTCTACCCCACCAGTCCCATTCTCGTATTGATTTTTACTTGATATCTCAGACGTTATCAATAGCGGTGGAAAGGGTTGACATAACTGCCACGCACATTTCAGATCATGCGGCAGTATTGCTCATTCTTAGTGTTGAGGTAGAACAGCCATCAACGCCAGGTTTTGTCTTTAGAAGAACCTTATTAGAAGACAAAGAGTTCCGAGATTATATGAGACAGGGAATTCAGGAATATTTTGGGGCAAATCTTTCGAAGGACACAAAGGGGTAGGCGTGGTGGGAGGGGTTTAAAGCCTTTTGTAGAGCTAAAATAACGAGTTATAGTATTAAGTTAAAAAGAGAGAAGAAAGCAAGGTTAAATGCACTGGACATGCAAATTAAGGCGGGGGAAAGATTGTTGGTTCGTAGAGCAGAGGCAGAAATCTTGCTTAGACTTCAACGCCTCCGATATCAGTATAATCAAATATTAAGCGAGGAGGCATTGCAAATTCTGTCCCATCAGAAGGCAGGCTGTTACTTAGAAAGCAACAAGGCAGGTAGATTACTAGCAAATACCTTGAAGCCTCGAGCGGGGAAAACCAATGTGCAGGTTATAATCAGAGAGGACCAGGAGGCGGTTGTAGGGAACGCGGGTATTGTAGAAGAATTTTGAAGATTTTATGAGCTGTTATATGCTTCCGAGAGGCAGGCAAGTATGGAAGCCTTTGCGGCATTACTGGAGCAAGTGGAACATCCCTCCGTGTCAGAGCAGCAGAAGGACAATTTAGACAGGGATATTTCAATTAAGGAGATCTTTGATGTATTGAAATCGGCGTCTAAAGGGAAAGCCGCTGGCCCAGACGGGATCCCTATGGAGTTTTACCAGGCTTTTATGCAAGATTTAGCCCCATTTATGTTAGAGTTTTTTGCGTGCTTGGAGGCTCAAATGCCAGACACAGGCTCCTTCAGTGAGGCGGTGATAGTTATTTTAAGTAAACCAGGGAGAGATGTAACAAAAGGTAGGGAACTATAGACCTATATCGCTGTTAAATGCTGATTACAAGGTTTTCTCCACTATTTTGGCTCGCAGAATGGCGAAGGTTGTGCCTGAGTTGATCCACGTGGACCAATGTGGGTTCATCACCGGACGAGCAACCTCAGATAATGCGCGCTTGCTGCTTAACTTATTTTCGGTGTTGGAGTCTAGGGAGGAGCCAGTGGTGGGCCTTTCACTCAACGCAGAAAAGGCTTTCAACCGGCTGGAGTGTAGTTTTTTGGCATTAACGCTACAGTAGTTTTGGATTTGGAGAGAAATTCATCCGGAATATTCGGATATTTTATTCCAACCCCACTGCACAAATTTTGGTCAACGGGGTGACCTCAGCTCCTCTCTTTACATCGGGGGTCGAGGCAAGGGTGCTCGCTTTCCCCACTGCTTTTTAACATAGCGTTGGAGCCATTGCTCTTGCTGATTCGGCAGGCACAGGAAATCAGGGGGATTCAGATAAGGGACTTGGAAGTCAAAGTGTCCGCTTTTGCGGATGATCTCCTCCTCTTCGCTCAGCCTCAGTCAATAGGGGGAATATTAGATATAATTGATAGATATTCTAGTCTGTCGGGGTATAAAATCAACTGGTCGAAATCGGTGGCTTTTCCCATGAATAGGAGAACATGTAAAGCGTTAATAGAACCCCACTCTTTTGTCTGGATGCCAAAAGATGTCAAATATTTCGGGGTGAGGTTTAGTAGCGAGCTGGAGGAGACTGTCCATCTTAATATTAAGGTTATAGAGGATCTGGTTAAAACATTTACGGAGAGATGGTCGCCCCTGCACCTGTCTTGGTGGGGTAGGTTAGAATCAATTAAGATGGTATTAGTGCCAAAGGTAAATTATTTGCTTGAAATGCTTCCGGTGCAATTCCCGGTGAAATTTTATCACTCGATTGAGTGCCAGTTAATAAGGTTCTTGTGGCAGAATAAGACGCCTAGGATAGCTATTAGGAAACTGAAAGCAAAAAAAATGTAGGGGAGGGGTCCAGTTCCCTGACTTCCAAAAGTATCACCATGCTTTTCGAATCAAGCAAGGTGCGTTGTGGGTAGTGCCGGATTTTAAGGGGGAAAAGCCGGTTTGGCTGGCAGTTGAGGAACGTTTAGTTGCCCCCATTCCAGTAGAAAGGCTGCTAGGTATGAAGCTTTCGGAATCCTACCAGGCTGGTAGGATAGTGCGTGATACGCAGGAGTCCTTCTACGAGTTAGACCGGGTGATTATGGAGACGGGTTCTTGGCCGGGTATGTTGCCTATTTGGCACAATCCGCGATTTAAAATCGGACATAAAGTAGTAAGTTGGAAGGACTGGCAGGAGAAAGGCATCTGGTCAATCGGGCAACTGGTGATGTCTCAGAGATGGAAGAGCTTTGCTGAGCTGCAGCAAGAATACGCATTACACGCAAGTCAGCATTATCGATGGATGCAGTTAAAGCACTGCTTGACCCGGGCTGGGATAGAGGTGGGGAAAATTGAGTCAGACTGGAAGCTTCAAGGTTTGGTGGAGCAGCATGCAGGAATGAGGGGTGCATCTTCCAGCTTATATGCAACGCTGAGGGATGGGAAATTCCCGGGGCTAGAGGGCCTTGAAAAAACATGGGAGTACGACTTGGAGGCTTCTGTATCTCAAAAGGCATGGGAGAAAATATGGGGATCCGTAAATAGGGTAGCAAAAGGGGTCTCAATATTGCAGACTCTTTTTTTTTAATGCACAGAGCTTTTATAACACCTGCAAAGCTCAGCAAATGGGACAGGAGTCAAGGCAACAAATGTTGGTCCTGTGGTCTCACCCCAGGGAATTTAAAACACATGCTGTATGATTGCCCCCACGTTCAGTTGTATCGGCAGGCAGTATGGGACAGGATGCAGAAAGTCCTTGATTTCCAGACAGGGACGTCCTGGAAGGCAATAATATTGCGATCCCAGGACGATAGCATAATGATAACCAAGGATAACGTTTTTTTGTTTGATTTCATGTTGGCCGTTGCTCTCAAATTGATATTGAATTGCTGGAAGGATTCCACAAAACTGTGTGTGAATCAGTGGTGGAACTTAGTATGTTTATATGTGGGGTATGAGAAAGAACAAGAAAAGAGAAATAGGCAAAGATTGCCTGAAGAGCTACGAAAAGAGTTAGGAGGGAGCATCGGTGGCAGCAAGGGGAAGGATAAAAAATGGAAGAGTCTAGATGAGTTTGCTGCAAGGGCAAAGGTATGCCCGAGAGATATGTTGACAAATGGACAGAATGGCACTGTTTATTAGAGGTGGTACTGTGTATTAGATGTGGTTATGTCGAACCCCTGAGGAGACGGGGGAGGGAGGGAGAGGGTTGGGGAGGGGGGTTGTTGGGGCTGTTGCTGATGAGGGGAGGGAAGGGTGGAAGTTTTAGTTGTTGCTATATGTCATTATGTTGGAGTGTGGATTGTTGTAGTTGAAAAATATTAAATAAACTTAAAAAAAAAAAAGAAAACCAATCTGAGGGATAAACCACGGTAGATTCAAATTCAGCCATGAAAAAATAGCTACGGATGGAGCTACAGTGACCCCCATAGCAATACCATATATCTGGTGAAAGAACTTGCCCTCGAATTGGAAAAAAAAAATTGTTAACACAATTTGTAATAATGTCAAAATAAATTTGGTAATCTGCCTGGTAGAACAAAAGGAACATTCATAACCATGGGTTCTAAATGGGCAGTGTTTGTAGTATTTATTTATTTAACATTTTTTATATACTGCCTTTCATGATATCAAGGCGGTTTACATTGAACAAACTGAAATTACATTGAACAGGGCATTATAACTTGGAGATAACTATTTTACAGGGAACATGGGCTATGGAGGATTAGGTGGCTTGCCCAAGACCACAAGGAGCACCTGTGGGACTAGAAACCCCAGTCCTTCCAGCCCAAGGTTGCTGTCCTCTAGTGGGATTTGAACTCCTGACCTTCCAGCCTGAAGTACCTTGCCCCAACCACTAGGCCACTCCTCCACTCCAGTTCCTAATGTGCCTGGCGGTTGGCACTGGATTATAGTAATGTAGAAATCTTTTAGTCTTTCTTTATCCATGCACTCATTAAGAGGCATGTTTACTAAAAGTTAGTGTATGGTAACATTATGCAAATATTTATGCAAATGAGACCCCTTATGCAAATGAGGCCTGACACCAAGTCTCCACACATGGCCCCGCACCCCCCTTGGGCCGCCCCTGACCCTTATCATGCCCTGATGCTATGTGGAAAGCATCTGGGCACGTTAGGGACATATCTGGCATTTTTGAAGTGCACTACCCATGTAGGAGCCTTTCGAAAATGCCAGATGAGGTCTTTACATGGGTAACTAGGGAAATTAACCTTGTAAAGGCCTTCGAAAATCAGGCCCAAGGAGTGTAAGGGACCTAGAAAAAATGTTATTATTGGGTCTAGTATGGAAGCATGCATCAATAATTCTCATGCTAGCCATAATGTGGATGCTCTACCCAAGAACCATCCTCACCAAACAATGTTGCTTAGTTAGCACAGGATGTTTAGAGTGGCTGCATTTTCAGGGCATGGTACTTTTTACTCTGGCAAACTTGATGCGCGCTGAACCCCATACTACACGATAGTGTGTTTTAGTAAACATATTCCTTTGTGCTTCCATGAAGACCTAATTCAATTGCAAGCACTGTAGCAGAGAATGGATGACATTTTCTTCAAGTAGATGTTTGATATTGCACTTCTGTTTCCAGTCACATCATTTTTATTCTTGAATCCTATCTGAGGGAGGAAATATATCTTGAGGAAGCAAACCATATTACAACAGTAATAAAATATGAGTGCAACAATCAGTGCTTAACTAGATATTATTTACTAGGTGCCTCACTCATTGCAAGGACATTGACTTTTCATATCAGTGAATCAAGTTCAAATCATATTTTTCTTTGACAGCTTTATGCCATCTTAGGTAAAATGAAACTCGTCAGTCTTAGCCACAATAGCAAGCCCTGCCACCTTTGAGAAATACCAGGAGTATGTGTAAGGAGATTATGCAGATTTTGGCAGAAACTGGAATGATAAAAAAGGTAATCAGCTTAGTGTTCCAGTACAATGCTAAGTTATTTTTCAGAAGTGTGTATTGCAGTAATGAAAGACAGAATATGTTTTAACTTCAGTTATTTATCATTCTGCCAATTCATCACTGATAAGGTTTCCAAAATTTCAGTATTTAATTGGTATATTTTCAAAAACTTAGTCAAGACATATACATATAGAACAAATTTTGCAAATAGGATGGCTGTGTGAACTTAAAGGAAACCTGTAAATCCCCATGTAAATGTATAACACGCATACATTTGGCTTCATTAATCATACACTGAGGCAGCATGGTACTTATGCATATAGAGGGATTTAAAACAGGGTAGCCAGGGTTCAAATTCTGCTGATGCTTTAGTTGAAAATGTACAGGGGATGATAGAGTGCTTTCTTCTCTACATCCTATGGATCTTTTTCTGCTAAAACAAACACTTTTCAGATGGGTGTTTGTTGATCTGTGTTCCTCAGAGCAGGTCTGAAGTTAGACCTGATGATGGACATCTATGACATTTCTGCGATCAGACGGGGTTGTCCTGGTCCCTGGGAATGTCCTAACCATCCCCCCTCCATATCTTGGTTCAGATTCAGACATCCTCACACTGGGGAGATCCCCACAGCCAGCTTCTAAAATGGTTCTGGGACAGTCTCTGTGCTTTGGATATTTCTATGCCATTTTCAGATGTCCAAAACATGAATTGGGCTTCATGTTACCCATGACTGAAGTGGTATTTAAAGGTGTGGAAGAATTGAAGGAAATATCGATACATCGGGAAGATGTATTACAACTATTAGATAAACTGAAGAGTAGCAAATCACCTGGGTCGGATGGTATACATCCAAGGGTGTTGAAAGAACTGAAATATGAGATTGCAGACCTGCTATTAGTAATCTGTGAATTTCCATTAAAATCATCTGTAATATATGAAGATTGGAGGATCGCCAATGTAACGCCAATTTTTAAAAAGGGTTCCAGGGGTGATCCTGGAAACTACAGACCGGTGAGCCTCACGTCAGTACCGGGAAAAATGGTAGAAACCATCATAAAGAATAAAATTACTCAGCATGTAGATAGTCATGGCCTAATGGGAGACAGCCAGCATGGTTTTAGACAAGGAATATCTTGTCTTACTAATCCATTATGTTTTTTTGAAAGTGTGAATAAACAGGTGGACAAAGGTGAGTCAGTTGATATAGTGTATCTGGACTTTCTGAAAGCCTTTGACAAGGTCCCTCATCAGAGACTTTTGGCAAAACTAAAGAGTCATGGGATAGGAGGCAATGTACTACTGTGGATCAAGAACTGGTTAAAAGATAGAAAGCAGAGGGTAGGGCTAAATGGCCAATTTTCCCAATGGAGAAAAGTGAATTGTGGTGTACCCCAAGGATCTGTGCTGGGTCCGCTGCTTTTTGACATTTTCATAAATGACCTGGAAAGTGGAATAACGAGTGAGGTTATCAAATTTGCAGATGACACAAAACTATTTAAAGTTGTTAAAACCCAAGAGGATTGTGGAAAATTGCAAGAGGATCTTGATAAATTTGAAGACTGGGCATCAAAATGGCAGATGAAATTTAATGTGGACAAGTGCAAAGTTATGCACCTAGGGAAGAACAACCCAAACTATGGTTACACGATGCAAGGTTCCACATTAGGAACCACCACCCAGGAAAAAGATTTAGGCATCATTGTGGATAGCATGTTAAAACCCTCGGCCCAGTGTGCAGCGGCAGCCAAGAGAGCAAATAGAATGCTAGGTATCATAAGGAAAGGAATGGAAAATAAAACAAAAGATATTATAATGCCTCTATATCGTTCCATGGTGAGACCACACCTTGAATATTGTGTGCAATTCTGGTCGCCGTATCTTAAAAAGGATATAGCGTTATTAGAAAAGGTTCAGAGAAGAGCCACCAAAATGGTAAAGGGGATGGAAGGATACTCCTATGAAGAAAGGCTAGAAAGGTTAGGGCTCTTTAACCTAGAAAAGAGACGGCTGAGGGGAGATATGATAAAAGTCTATAAATTAATGAACGGAATGGAATGGGTAGACGTAGATCGATTGTTTACGTTATCAGAATATAGAAAGACTAGGGTACATGCAATGAAGCTACAGGGTAAACTATTTAAAACGAATAAAAGAAAATATTTCTTCACTCAACGTGTAATCAAACTCTGGAATTTGTTACCGGAGGATGTAGTAAAGGCTGTTAGTGTAGCTGGGTTTAAAACAGGTTTGGACAAGTTCCTGGAGGAAAGGTCCATAAACCATTATTAAGAAGGGACCCAGGATATCAATGCTTGACCCAGTACAAGCATTGCGGAACCTGTGTCTTTTGGGGAAATTGCTAGGTACGTATGACCTAGATTGGCCACTGTTGGAAACAGGATACTGGGCTTGATGGACCTTGGTCTGACCCAGTATAGCATATCTTATGTTCTTATGTTCTAAAATGAACCCCATAGCTTTTGGATTTTTTACAATGAGTAAAATGCATATTTAACTGCATAAGAAACAACTATTCAACTCTATCTATAGGCACATCTAATCTTTGAGAATCAGGTCATGGTGAGTGTGTGTTTGAATTTATGGGTGAAATTTACAGTTAAATGCAATGCAATGTGTGCCTTTGAGTCAGTGCTGACTCCTGGTGACCCAGAAGCTCCTGGGTTTTCTTAGCAGTGTCACTGAAAGTAGATTGCCAGGCCTTTCTTCCAAGGCAATGGAGGGTTAAGTGACTTGCCCAAGGCCACAAGGAGTGCTAGAGGGAATTGAACCCTGGTTGTTTGATTACCAAGCCAGTGTTCTAACTACTAGGCTACTACTCCACTTCAGTTAAATATCGTACTGAATGTGCATTTACCACATTCGGGAGCCTATTTACTAAAGTTCAGTAGGATTTAGTTCTTATTATGTGTTAGTTGCAATTAATTCATGGTAATTCCAAAACCTCTGTTAATGGTTGTCAGTGCTCGCAACATTTTCCTATACAGTTAACAATTGTCAACTATATTGCAGATAATTCAAAACACTTAGCTCCC
This sequence comes from Ichthyophis bannanicus, assembly GCA_033557465.1. NCBI lineage: Eukaryota > Metazoa > Chordata > Amphibia > Gymnophiona > Ichthyophiidae > Ichthyophis > Ichthyophis bannanicus. The sequence goes on along the minus strand of CM066033.1, from coordinate 1,174,691,540 downwards.
ATTTATTGAGATAGCATTATGTACTTCACATTGTCAGTTACATAAATAGTTAATGTATGGTCGCTTATTAACTCTAAGGCACAGTCCCTACTCATTTGCCACCCATTATTCATTACATTTTTCAATAAATACCCAAAATAGTGCACTTTTACCATCCCCCCATACTTTTAGTGCATGCTAAGTCCCACATTAACTGCTTAATAGGACTATGCAGTCATTTGAAATGGAAAATTAGATTTTTTGACTTGGGAATCTATTGACTCCTGTTCTTCTACAGACCTACCCAAACAACGTCTTTTGACATGTTCGTCTGCCAGTAATTCTGTGAAACCATGTCTAAGTATGCTATCAGAGACATTAATTCTTCTTTTAACATAATAACATAGTAAATGACGGCCGATAAAGACCAGCATGGTCCATCTAGTCTGCCCAGCAAGATGGCAAGAGTAGGTGCACCTGTGGCTCTGTGCGGGCCACCCCTCCCCATGTCTTTGTTTAGGGGTGAACCCACAACTCCATGTAGGACACCCCTATTTGAGATGTTGGATGGTTCAGAAGTTAGATGGTACCGTTTATTTTGTTTTTATCCTGTTGCTGTAATGGGATCCACTGTGTTTGTCCCATTCCGTTTTGAATTCCGTCACCGTGTTTGCCCCCACCACTTCCATCGGGAGGGCATTCCAAGCATCCGACACCCTTTCAGTGTAGAAATATTTCCTGACATTGCCTTTCAATTTACCATCTTGCAGCTTCATGTTATGCCCTCTAGTTTTACAGCCTCCCTGTCTTTGGAAGAGGTTTTGTTCATCATTTCTCTTTAATTATTTAAAGGTCTGAATCATATCTCCCCTGTCCCTCCTCTCCTCCAAAGTGTACATATTTAGCTCTTCAAGTCTCTTCTCATAAGGCTTCTGACGCAGGCTCCAAATCATTTTGGTCACCTTCCTCTGAACAGATTCCAGTCTTTTTACATCCTTTGCAACATATGGTCTGCAAAACTGAACACAGTATTCCAAGTGGGGCCTCACCAGTGACTTGTACAGTGGCATAAGTACCTCTTCCTTTCTGCTGGTAATCCCTCTTTGTAGGCAGCCCAACATCCTCCTGGCTTTTGCCACCACCTTGTCACACTCTTTTGCCACCTTGAGATCATCAGAGATAATCACACCAAGGTCTTTCTCCTGAACCGTGCATACCAACCTCTCGCCCCCTATCATGTACATTTCCCTTGGATTTCTGCTACCCAAGTGCATGACACTGCAGGTTTTCACATTAAATCGTAGTTGCCAAGCATTAGACCAGTCTTCTAGCTTTTGTAGATCTTTCCTCATGTTAACCACTCCCTCGGGGGAGTCCATTCTGTTGCAAATTTTTGTGTCACCTGCAAAAAGACAGACTTTTCCATTCAGTCCTTCAGCAATATCACTCACAAATACATTGAACAGTGCCGGGCCCAGGACCGAACCCTGGGGCACCCGCTAATCACCTTCCTCTCATCTGAGTGAGCTCCATGTACCATCACCTTCTGTTGTCTGTCAGTCAACCAATTTCTAATCCAGTTTACCATTTTGGGACCCACCCCCAAGCTACTGAGTTTATTGACAAGTCTCCTATGAGGAACAGTATCAAAGGCTTTGCTGAAATCCGGGTAGATGACGTCCATTGCATGCCCCTGATCTAATTCCTTGGTCACCCAGTCAAAGAACTCAATCAGATTTGTTTGGCAAGACCGTCCTTCAGTAAAACCATGTTGCCTCGGATCTTGCAACCTGTTGGTTCTGGACATCAGGCTCCGCCCCCCGCAACCTGTTGGTTTTGAGAAAGTTCACTATTCGCTTTTTCAGGAGCGCCTCCATTACTTTTCCCACCACCGAGGTAAGGCTCACGGGCCTGTAGTTTGACACTTCTTCCCTGTCACCACTTTTGTATAGAGGTACAACATCATCCATTCTCCAGTCCTGAGGAACCTCTCCTGTTTCCAAGGATCTGTTGAAGACATCCTTTAACGGTCCTCCAACAATCTCTCTGAGCTCTTTCATTATCCTGGGATGTATCCCATCCGGTCCCATGGCTTTGTCCACTTTCAGTTTAGCAAGTTGTTCTAACACCTCATCTTGTGTGAATGGTATGGTATCTACTTCATTCCCATTTTTATATGTGGGAGTCACAGCTGGTCCATCTCCAGGATCTTCTTTAGTAAAAACAGAGCAGAAGTATTTGTTTAGCAATTTCGTTTTTTCAGTGTCACTTTCCACGAATCCTTTCCCAGCACTTCTGAGTCCTGCAATTCCAACGCTGATCTTCTTCCTTTCCAGAATATACCTGAAGAAAGTTTTGTTGCCACCCTTAACATCTTTAGCCATCTTTTCCTCTGCCTTTGATTTTGCTATCCTTATTTCTCTTTTAGACTCTTTGAGCTTGATCCTCTATTCATTTCTGTGTTCTTCTGTTTGCAAGCTTTTGAATTTTGCGAAAGCTGTGTTTTTTGCCTTTATTTGAGCAGCCACCTCTTTGGAAAACCAAATAGGTTTCCTTTTCTTCTTGTTTTTATTTACTTTTCTTACATATTTACCTGTTGCCCCTTTTATTGCCACCTTTAGTTTAGCCCATTGCAATTCCACTTCCCTTATCTCCTTACACCCCGTCATCTCCTCCTTTAAGTACTCGGCCATTTTATTGAAGTCAGTATTTTTGAAGTTTAGGACTTTGAGCTTGCTATGATTGGCCTGTACCATGGCTTTTATCTCAAACCACACCATGTGATGGTCGCTGTTGCTCACAGGGGCACTTACACAGACATTCAATACACTATCACCATTGGTGAGCACTACATCCAGCGTTGAGCTTTCCCTGGTTGGTTCCATCACCTTTTGATTAAGAAATGCATCTTGGAGAGCATCCACAATTTTTTTGCTTCTTTCCAGATGTGCAGTAGGAGTAATCCAATCCACATCAGGTAGATTAAAGTCACCCAATATTTGAATAATTACTTAAAGGTTTATGTTTTGGAATCACCTATCTTGATACATGAGCGATCTTTTTGCTTTTTGTGGTTAATATTGCTTTTGACATACAAGGCTACTCCTCCTCCTTTTCCATTTTCTCTGTCTCTTCTGAATAGATTATAGCCAGCTATGGCTATATCCCAATCATGTGATTCATTAAACCATGTTTCTGTAATGGCCACAATGTCCAAATCCGTTTCCACCATTAGGGCTTCCAGGTCCGGAATTTTGTTGGCTAAGCTTCGAGCATTTGTGCTCATTGCTTTCCAGCATTTACCTGGCTTGTGTGTATTTTGCATTGATTTTGTTCTGCCCACTTCTTCCCACTTTTTTTGATGTGTGGTTTAAAAGTGTGGCTGTTTCTGATGTCATTATGCTTTTGCAGGGGGTGGCGTGCAGATGTTAATGCATCTCCACATACTGCCTGAATTTTTCACTTAGGATTCTTTTCCCTGTGACAGAGAGATGTAGTCCATCAGCACAGTATAGTCTCTTGTTGGTCCATCTGCTGCCCCAGTTGCCAATAAATCTGAATCCTCCTTGTTTGCACCAGGTCTAGAGACATGTATTAAAGATGTTAATGTGATGCAGCCTTTTTGTCCCCTTACCAAGAACAGGTAGAACTTCTGAGAATGCAACAGTGTTAACAATGGGCTTGAGTTTCTCTCCCAGAGATTGGAAGTCCTTTTGGGCTGTAGAGGCACTGTTTCTAGCCAGGTCATTTGTGCCCAAGTGGATAATAACATCAAGTTTGGAATGTTCACTTTTTGTGCTAAGTATTTCAACAACTTGGTTTGTATTCCTGCTGGCTGAAGAGCATGGTAGGCACATGACTATATTCTCTCCTTTGAACTGAACTGTGTTCCCAAGTTGGTGCCTCTGATGATGGAATCTCCAAGTAGTAGTAGTTTTCTGTTTGGTGAGGTTTTCTTCATATTTGGTACTTAAGCAGGAGATTGGGGATTGTCTGACTCATTTAAGGGCCCTTCAGTTTCTTTGGATTGGGCATCCTCATTAGCCAAGGCAGAGAAGGCATTGTGCAGGGATATCTCTTGATGTATGGGATTTCTCTGCGTTACAGGTCACAATCTAACAGAACCCACTGTGATCCATTAGTTCCTGGGGTATTTGATTATTTGTGGGAACGGTGGTGGACTTTGTTCAGTTTGTATCCTAGAAGAGATGTGCTTCATTGCAGCCAGTTCCTCCCTCAGTAGAGACACTTCTTTATGTATGGAAGCTAGGTCTTTCATTAGTAGAATCAGTTCTTCATGCATGGCAGCTGACTTTAGGCATATAGGACAAGCTCTTAGGCTCCAAATGATTCATCTTTGAATGAAAGTACCACAGTTATTGCACTAAATACATGACATGTTGATTAAGCACCCCAGAAGAGGAAGAAGAAGAAGAAGAAGAAAAGATGAAGAAGATGTGGGCTTTAACCCAAGTTAGGAACAATAGATGGCACATAATTGACCACTATATAGACAATGTAGCCCCTGGGGTGGGTGGGGTGAGGGGTAGGGTGGGCGGGAACCTAAGTGTCTCTGGCCAGTAGACTGTTCCTGAACTGTGGGCACACACAATGGAGTAGGTAAGGGAACCTGCCAATAAGGACAAATTGATAGATAAATATGTGGAGACAAACAGACAGAATTCACAGTTAAGCAGCAAATTCAGCAAAAATCACCTTTTTGGAGAGCTCTGGAAAGCACTCCTCTTCTCAAGGAACAGAAAGGCAATCTGAGCAATCCCACATGCAGAACAGGAAATGGAGGTCTACAACAATAGCTCAGCTGGGGGGAGGGGTAGTCAATCAGGTAGACTAAGAGAAAGATAGTTTAAAAAAACTCTACAGCAATGGAATAGGTAAGGGAATCCACCAATAAGGACAAACAGATAGATAGATAAATATGTGGAGACAAACAGATAGAACTTACAGTTTAAAAAATACCCCATGGAAAATATGCATACATTCATGTCTGCTTTCAGGCATTCACAAATTATGCTTATGTCCATATTTTATATAATATGTGCACAGAGCCAAACCCTCTCTAAATTCCAACCCCAGGAACACTTTCCCTTATACATATATAGGATATATACACATTAGTTTAGGTGAATATTCCATGTGCAATTTTAGAAAAAGCCATTTCTATGCATAAATCTCTGTCTTAAAGTAGAAATGCCAAATAATATTACTCCTAAGAACTGGATTTTCTATAGTACACTGTTTAGTTATTACTTTTAATTCCTGCATTATTAACCTTATGCTGTAAACCATGTTACAGTCTCTGTAGGGATAGGCCATTTACATTTATTTACAAAGGTTTTAACCACTTTTATGAAAAAACCTCGATCAAAAAGGTTTTCAGAAGCCACAGGAATACAAAAAAATATACAATTGTAAATTCAAAGAGGGATACTCCCCACCTGCCATCTATCCAGCCAACTCAAGACGTAGCAAACAACCATGTTTTTAGAAGCTTGCGGAAGGCCAACAACAAGGCCTGGGTTTGCACCTATGAAGGAAGAGTGTTCCAGCACTCACTGGCCACCACCCTAAATGCCCTGTCCCAATGGGAAGCTTTCTGGACCACCTCCAGCCCAGGTACTTGCAACGATTACAGGGGGCGGGCAGGTCTGCACCATGCTAACAATTCCTGCAGAGAGCTGGGGCATGAGTCCTGGAGAACCTTAAAAATGATCACTAACAGTTTGTAAACCCTACGTTCCCCCACAGGCAACCAATGCAGATGCACCAAAGATGGCCAGGTGCTTTACCGATGCCCCGCCCCTGTCAGCAGCCAAGCAGTTGCATTTTGCACAACCTGCAGTCACCGGAGCATCTATGATGGCAACCTGACATAGAGTACATTACAGTAATCAAGGATGCATGTACTGTGCTCTGAACCACCAACTATAGGTCTGCTGGTTCCAAATACAGCCTCAACTGACAGGCGAGCTGAAGCTTTAATCAAACAGTCTGCACTACATAGCCAATCTGCTTTTTGACAATACCCGAATGATCCAGAAACATTTCCAGAGACTTAAGCTCCTCAATCCATGGGATCTTAGTATTGGAAATCACCGGCAGCCATCTGAAATCTAAACAGTTGGCCTACTCAAAACACAGTTTTATCAACATTTAACCCCAAACCATTACCCATCAACCACTCATAAATACTCATTTAGCCATCAAATTGCTGTCTCCTGATCCCCATCCAGTGGTGCCAATATTTGGAGGGCATCTGCATAAGCAAAGAAAGAAAGGCCAAATGAACATACCAGGGTTTCCAGGGCCTATAAGTAGATTTTAAACAATAAAGGGGATAAACGAGAACCCTTGAAGCATCCCCCATTCACACACATGAAGAACCAAACAGACTTGTTAGATCATCCTTTGAACAAGTCATCAGGATGGTGTACAATAAAAACTATAAGAGAGAAAAGAGGGAGCAAAGATAAGGCATGATTGGATAAGAGAGAAAAAGGTGGTAGTCTGGAGAAAAAGGAAGAAAGATGGCAGCTAAAACTGAAAAAGAAAGATAGGAGCTCGAAGAACTAGATTTCATCCTTATTCTCCAGGGGAGTCAGCAAATGCTAGCTAAAGATTCAGGTCTTGAGGGTACGCTTAAATTTAGTGTAGGAGGTTTCATGTTGTATAAAACATAGCTTTCTAAAGTGATGTTCCTAGGTATGAGAAGGCTGAGTTATGGAATATCTATAAGTAAATTCATTAGGGATGAGGGTAATGTCAACAATGTGGCCTGTGAGGAATATGAAGGGCATGAGGGAATGTTAGAGGATATCAGCAAAGCAAGAAAGGGAGACTGATCTTGATAGAAATTCTGTAAGTCAAGATCAGGCTCTTAAATTTGAGATGTGCAGTGATGGCGTATTAATTGAAAGATAAGAAGCAAAGTCATATGGTCAGTATGAGAAGCCCGCTACACGACATCAGTGACTTCAGATCTGTATTCCAAACCATTATAATACCCCACCTAGATTTCTGCAATATAATCTATCAAGGCCTCCCAAAAAATATTCTATACCCCCTATAAATAGCCCAAAATATGGCTGCTAGAATGATTTCTGGAACATCAAGACATGCTCATATCACTCCAATACTCAGGAACTTACACTGGCTACCTATAGCCTCAAGAGTGAAATATAAACAGTCATAACAGTCTTCAAAATACTGCAAGACCTGTCAGCCAACAGTCTCAAATCATTAAAAAACAGAGCCCCCGAATCCAGATCATGAAGATCCTGCAACCAAAACCTATTCATGATCCTGGCACTCAGAACAAAATGCAACTAACAGACATGCAACAGGGTCTTTACCCTCTTTGCCCCCTTGATTTGGAATTTGCTGTCTGAACATCTATGATTTGCTGAAACACTTCAATATTTTAGAAAAAAATTTAAAACTTACTTATTTACTGAGCACTATGGATATGACACCAATGACTAAAAATAAAATGCACCCTGCTAGCCTGGAGGCAATATCCTCTTCCAATCCATACCCACTGCAATCATCCCACCCCACCATACCCTTACGAGATTTGTAACTACCTAGTTATTTGTACTTTGTACTCAACTGAATTCACCTTGTTCTATACACAGAGTTCACCTTATTGTTACACCCCACTATACTCCAAGTTGATTTACCTAAATAGTTCATTGTACTCCAAACTTAACTGAGTTCCCTTGTTGTTCCACGTAAACCACTTTTGACTACCCAGAAAAGCGGTATATAAAAAGTGTTAAATAAAAAGCAGTTTCACTAGAGTTGATTGAACTAACTGTAATTGCTTAAGAGTATAAAGAAGAAGACCTGGATAGAAAGAAATACAATTATCTAGTTTTCAGATCACAAGAGAGAGTAGCAAATGCTTCAGATGAGCAACAGAGAGAAAAGGCTTGATGGCATAGATGCAGCATATTGTGAACATAGCTGATTTGGAAAATGCATTTACTTGAGGTTTAAAGACAGCTGCGTGGTGAGCGCTGATGATCAGTCTTAGAATATGTACAAAATTAGAAAAGGCGTAAAGATTTACCCAAAATAGAAATGAAAGGTAGAGTCATTGAGTGGGAAGATGATCTATGAACCTACTTGCAACAACCTGAAGTCAAGAGTGCAGGGCTGTAGATCAGAAGAGCGGGGACTGAAGGAAAAGAGGATCTGAATAGTATCTGCAAAAAGAAATTGGCTACATCCCATGGATTGGATAAGAAGGGGGCAAAGAAGATATTGAATAAGGATGGCGGTAACAGAGAAGCTTGAGGAACTCCACAAGGGAGAGATTGTGAAAACAGAGCTTCTAGTTGGCAGAAACTTGAAATGTGTGGCTGTCATAATATGAGAAAAATCCTTGTAGAACAATGTCTGTTAACCCAATTTCTTTTAAGCAGGCTAAAAAGAAGGGATGGCAAATGAGATCAAAGCCTGCAAAGAGATCAAGAGAAACATGTAGAGCTTTGCCCTGATCTAATGTGATCCAGATTTCATGAAGGAGAACTGTCAGGAGAGATTCTGTGCTGTGGAATGGGCAGAAGTCTACTTATCCAGGATGGAGAACAAGTGCTTTGTCTAAAAACAAACAAACAGAGCAAAGTGAAAAATCCTTTCCAGATTCTTTGATAGAAAAAAAGAAGAACCAGTTAAATGTAATTAAGGGCCATGTTTACTAAACATTAATAGCACCCATGTTATAACCGGGTAAGGCGGACACGTCGCCTCACACCCTTCCCCCCCCCCCCCACTTCACATTTCATTGACAACTTAATTCAGAACAAAACACATGACAACCATTTGGGACTTAAACTGGTCGCAGCTTTAATAACCTTTTAAACAACACACAATACAAATCAACACATTTTAACTCCCCCCCCAAGCAGAGCGAGCCCTCACCCGCCATGTTAGTAGCAAGGTGACGCCACATCCGCTTCCCCCGGGCACAGGCCCGACATTTTCCACGCCCTCCCTCTTCCGGCTTCGCCATGCTATTAGCAAAAGCCTGAGGGATTAACCGGGTCGGGGGTACCCCACCCCCGCCCTCATGCTTGCCACCGGCTCCGGACCCCGGAAACCTCCGGGATCCCGCCAAAGCCCCCCCCCCAGCTGCAACAACCCAGAACCCCCCAGCCCAAACGTCCCCCACGCCAGGGTGGGTGGGCGGGTGTCCGGCGCCTCCAGCCTCGACCCAGCAACTGTGCTGGGTCCCCGCACTACCCACCACCACCCCCCCCCCGTTGCCGACTCCCAGCCCACTCACTGGCTCCCGGGCGTTTAAAACGCCGAGGGGAGCCAATGAGGGCGCCAGGCCGCGCGGGGCACCGCCGAGCCGCGCAACGCCGAAACTCCGGGGGGAGGGGTGATCGGCACGCCGCCCCCCCGGTTAGGAGCGGCCACGCGGACGGGGCCCGCGGCCTTACTATAACCGGGTAAGGCGGACACGTCGCCTCACACCCCTCCCCCCTCCCCACTTCACATTTCATTGACAACTTAATTCAGAACAAAACACATGACAACCATTTGGGACTTAAACTGGTCGCAGCTTTAATAACCTTTTAAACAACACACAATACAAATCAACACATTTTAACTCCCCCCCCAAGCAGAGCGAGCCCTCACCCGCCATGTTAGTAGCAAGGTGACGCCACATCCGCTTCCCCCGGGCACAGGCCCGACATTTTCCACGCCCTCCCTCTTCCGGCTTCGCCATGCTATTAGCAAAAGCCTGAGGGATTAACCGGGTCGGGGGTACCCCACCCCCGCCCTCATGCTTGCCACCGGCTCCGGACCCCGGAAACCTCCGGGATCCCGCCACCGGCTCAGGTCAGCCACGACCAGAGCCGCCCCCCAAAGGTAAGCTGCGACCAGCCCTCGCCCCCCCAACGGAATACCGTCCAAGGCCTCCCGCCAATCGTTAAGCAATAAATCTAGCCCTACTGGGGACAAATGTACCCCATCAGACCTGTAGAGGCCCGGGCAGTCCATGTCCACCCAAGGATGGAGAATTTGACAACCCCCTGCTGACCCACCCACCGGCCAATTTGACGGTTAATTTTTTGTCACACCCCGTGACCACCGTCGCTGAGCCCTACAGGAAGGCCTTGGAATGATATCCGACCATAACAATAACACATCTGGAAACATCCCCCAACACCACCCCAAAGTCCTTGATAGCTGCTCGGATCAACTGCCGGCATGACCAAGCAGCAAGATCGTTGCCACCTATGTGGAGCAGCAAGACGTCCGGTGCGCCTCTGGTACGGTGGAGGTGCCCAAGCAAAGGCAAGAGTTGGATCCATCGAAGTCCGCGCTCACCCAGCCATATGACAGTCACCGCCTGCTCGGAAATTCCCAAGTTCAGCCCCATCGGGCACGTCGCTGCTCGCCGACCAGCCCAGAAGACACAGGAGTGGCCAAGAATCCAACAGCATCGCCGCCCCGTATCTGCAACAAAAGAATAGAACCGTTATTTCCCCCCCCCCCACTCCCCTACAAACGCACGTGGCTGTGGAAGGCTCTCGACCGCCAACGGCCGATGCGCTGTATCTCCTGATCGGGCAGCCCAGCCACCGCTGCACTGGTCGCCGCCCCAATCCGGAAGGAGTGAGGGGCAAACGCACCAGGGTCCTCACCTATCAGCCTTAAGGACAGCCGTAGCACTGCCAGAAATTGGAAACGCGTAAAAAACCCACGCGTCCTGATGGATAAGGAGGCTACCGCCGACCTCTGGGCGAACGCGTAAGCACACTTGCAGTAATGCGACAGGACACGTGGGAGAACCTTGCACCGCTGCCAATTCCAGCCACATACCTTTTCCACCTGATCCGTCTTAGAACGGGCAAGGCGGATACGAACCCCACCCCCGAGAAAGTGCACTTGATGCACTTGCACCTCCCTCCCATTGCGAATCCGACCCGACTCCGCAACCAGCCCACCCACCCGGTTATTGATCACAGACACTACAGCTTCATTGTCGCACTACCAACGCACCCTGCGATTGCGGAGTCTATCCGGCCAAAGCAACATGACCACCCAAATGGCTAACAACTCGAGGAAGGTAATATTCTTCGTCAGCCCCACATCCAGCCAGGAGTGAGGCCAGCCTTCCGCGCCACATGAGCCCCCAAAATAAATCCCCCAACCCAAACCCCCCGCCGCGTCAGTATACAACTGCAGATCCGCAGGAGTCACCTCCGGGTCTCGCAGCACCGAGGTACCATTAAAGTCACGAAGGACTCGTCGTGCAGGAGACCAGCGTAAGTTTCTCTTCCGGCGGGCGGGCTAACAACGCAACGGAATCCAACTCCGCGCCCAAAAGGTAAAAGTAGTCGCCGGACCCGCCGTCTTCTCAGAAGCCAATGGAACACCCCACACCTAGGCCAACTGTACAAACTCATCCAACAAAGCCTTGCACTGCCCAGTATGCGCCGGTCCTACGAAGAGGAAGTCATTTAAGTAATGCACCACCGAGCCGCAGTCCACTCAGTCCACGAATGCCCAATGTAAAAATGAGCTAAACTGCTCGAAATACGCACAGGAAATCGAACCGCCCCTGGGCATGCAGTTATCGAAGTAAAAGTGACCTTCGAAGCAAAAAACCCCAACAAATGGAAAGCGGAAGGGTGCACTGGCCATAAACGGAAAAGCGGATTCGATATCCAGTTTCGCCAGCAAGCATCCCGGACCACAGGCACGTACCAGCTCAATGGCCTCGTCAAAGGATGCGTACCGTACAGCACACAAAACCTTAGGAATGTGATCATTAACCGAAGAACCAACGGGAAAAGAAAGATTACGTATTAGGCGATACTTCCCCGGCTCCTTCTTCGGAATGATCCCCAACGAGATACCACCAAATCTGCAAATGGTTGTGCTCTAAAAGGACCAGCCACCCTACCTAACGCCAGCTCATCTGCCAACCTAACTCGAACCAGCTGCGCCAAAAGCCACACCGAAGGCGAATTCCCCGCCTTGTTGACCTCTACACTGCCTACCACCGGTATGGGAAATCCGTCCTTAAACCCACATTCACATAGACAGCTGACCTGTCGCTTCGGATACTTCCTAAGCCACGGACCTAGCGCATCAATCGCAACCGGGGTGGGGGCCAAACTCCACCAGTCCCGATTACTTGTGGCTGGGGGCTGACACGCCCTCGCCACTCTTTTCGACACACTTGAGTGCTGAGTGACCCCCATTACAGATGGAGCAGGCGTGCCGGAATTTGCAATCCGGAAAGGGGCAGGAAGACTTGTTGAAGCGCCAGCACAAGTCACCAGCTCCCCCCCTCCCCCCCGGAGTGCTCTGCAAAACAGGGGGGACGCCCGATCGAAAGGACCGATCTGCCAGCACGGGTGCGGCGACCCCACCTCTTTGCCCACCTACGCTACCCCCGCCAGGTCTGATCGCCATCTGTGTCAGCCAAAGATTAATGTCCTGCGTTCCCCACGACAACATGCGATTCTCCTCCATCTTATCACGGAATTTCTCATCGTAGTTGAGCCAAGCCCAACCCTCATGAGTCTGTGAGGCCTCTAGTATGGAATCCGCGTAAGCCAAAAGCATACCGTACTGCTCCGGGTGCGAATGAACCCCATACACTAGCCAAGCGCAGGAAAGACCGAGTCCAATTAACCACATTCCGGGCCACTCTCTTGACCCTACCCGCCTTCTCGTCCTCCTTACGTTTTCGTCGACTATCCCCGACCGTTTACGACCTTCAAGTAAGCGGAAAATATCTAAATAGCGACGCTTGACAATCTTTTTCCGCAGTGTCTTTGGCACCCCCCTCCCATAACTCAGAGAAAAAACGCCACCGAGGGCACCGAACCCGCCTGTCCCGCGTCGACCTCCCCACCAGTTGTCCGGAGACTCCGGGACAAGTTGTCGGGAAACCGAGCCGGACGAAGACTCAGAGGTTGATGAAGAGGAGGGACCGCGAACGCCGCCGCCGGGGACATGAACGCCGCCTGCGCTTGGTCCACTCGCGTCTTTCCCCCCTCTCCAGCCCCGCGCTAGCAGCCGACTCACCTGCCGCTGGTGCTGCTACCTCGGGAGACACGCCCGTCTCCCGTGGCGTCGACGCTGACGCTGCCGCTCCTCCCCCGTTTTCGACAGACACAGGGCCACCACTTGTGCTCCCCCGCCCGCTGTCCGTCTGACCCGCAGGAGCCACCAAAGGGTGCCCCAAGTAGTGCCAGCCGGTCGAAACCTGTGGAGAAAAAACAGGGAAAGGCGAAGGAACACCCGCCACTGGCCAAGGCGGCTGCCACGCCCCTAGCCAGTCGGCATGTGAAGAGCCTTGGGCCGCGCCGCCTTGCCAATGCGCCCACATGGGTGAGTAAGCTGCCCCAGCAGGAGCTGAGCCACCCCCAGGACTTGCAGCGTCCACCACCACACTGCTCGCCTGAGGAGCGACCCCGTCAATCCCCCCCACTGGACTTGTGGCCGCCCCCAAGCCACCCATAGGACCGGGGGCCTCTCCCAGCCCCAAAGCACCTCGTGCTGGGCCTTTTGACCTACCCCGCCGGCCCCCTGCTAAAGGGCCAGCCGAAACCCCCCTGGCCCTGGTCCCCCCCCTCCCAAAATGAGCTGGGCGGCCCCCAGGAGCGGGCCCCCCTCCCCGAGAACCGCCCGGCTTAGCCTTGCCATACCCTTCGCGCTGTCGGGCACCCTTTTTCCCTCCGCCGGCCATGGGAAAATTAAAAAGGCTGGAGGAACCCTGGAAATGAATTAATAGCGGGTTGAACTCTTTTTTTTTTTTTTTTTTTAATCGGAGATTGAAGCACCCTAAAGAGCCCCACTGCTTTGGCCACCAATGTAATTGTGGGGGGGGGGGGGGAGAAACATTAGCACACTGCCTATGCCACCCAGTATTTCTGTGCCTCATAAATTAACACCTCAGCCAGCCTTGTTCATTGGGCACTTTGGGGGATTGAAACTCTGATCCCTGCACCATTGGTCAGGCTGTGGCTCTGGATGGAATTGAGGCACTACCCCCCGAAAGACCCACTTGCCTGCAGCAGATCCTCTGCCCTCAGCTACAGCCACCGCGAGCCTCCGACTCCCCCGTCGCTGCACAAAAGCTGCCCAGCGCACGTTGCAGCCTCCCGTGTTGCTTCCTGCTGCTGGCCCAAGGCCCACGCCGTATCCTGCTCCGCAGCCTGTCCGGCGCCTCCAGCCTCGACCCAGCAACTGCCGGAGCAGTGCTGGGTCCCCGCACTACCCCCCCCCCCCCCGTTGCCGACTCCCAGCCCTCTCATTGGCTCCCGGGCGTTTAAAACGCCGAGGGGAGCCAATGAGGGCGCCAGGCCGCGCGGGGCACCGCCGAGCCGCGCGCCGCCGAAACTCCGGGGGGGGGGGGTGATCGGCACGCCGCCCCCCCGGTTAGGAGCGGCCACGCGGACGGGGCCCGCGGCCTTACTATTCCTATGGGAATGGTGACAGTGCATGCTAACATTTATTTATTTATTGAAATGTTATATTTATTGAATTTTACCATTATATATCCAAGTTAACACTTGTTTAAGAACAAGGGACACAGCAAAGAAAAATACAATCCAAAATATAAAAGAAACAAAGGAAAACAAAGTTAGGTCCCACCAGCCCACAATATTAGGAGGGGGTTATCATTATACAAGTAACAAAGAAAACCCAACTTGGGAAAATAAGGAAAATAAGTAATCTGAGTGTACCGAGTATTATCCAGAGCAAAATGCACAACACTACGTGGATGGCAAAGTCACAACCTGTTTAGCAAGTATAAAAGCAGACAATTCAGAAGGATGATAAAAGACATAGATAATATAGTTATACTTAACTAAACATTTGCAAAGGTATTTTAAAAAGAAGAGATCCCCCCTATTGAAAAACACCTGTCTTTAACAAAATAAATTATCTTCATTGTTTCTGAGTGTTCTGAGCCAAGTCCAGAAAGACTCTGATATTACAACCTGAAAAAGGGACTGTACATTTCTTAAAGAAAAACCTAAGAATCAGTCCTGATCAGGCTTAAAAGCGGAAGAGAGTCATTGAGGAAACAGCTTCTGATTGAGACTCCTCCAACAAAGCGAAGACATTCAAAGTGTTCATTAACGGAGGTTGACCAGCTGCTTTAATCATACCCACTGGAAGGTAATAAATGCACATCAGTGGAGGTATCATGTCTTTGAGCACTTACAAAATTTCAGTCACATATCGTCTAAATATCTCTTTGGCAAGATTACAGAAGATTTGGGAAAGTTTACAGTTCTCAAGTTGGTGGCTCTGGATGAATTCTCCATGGTCTGCAGCTTGGTCCTGACAGCAGTCAAATCTTTCGTTGTAGCAACTTAGAGAGTCCTGCAGAGAATTAATTCTAACAGCATGATTAGCAATCAATCCCCCCAACTGCTGTTTGCAGTGTAGAAATAGTTGTAGCTTGGTCTTGAACCTTAAGATTCCTTAACTGGGTCTGGTCATACAATACTGTCATTAAGTCTTACCTGAATCGCAGCCAGGGGAAGCAAGGAAATTGAGTGTGCCACTGGAGGGGCTCCAGTCACTATGTGGTCCATGGTGTTGAACTTGCACCTGCTTGCAACTTCTCCTGCAGCAAGTGTTGGAGCTACCAGCGATGCAGGGTCTTTGAGCTACCACACTCCCTGGAAGTGAGAAAGCCAACATACCGACTTCTGGCTGAGGACCTCCAGAGCTGTCCAGCCACAACGCCACTAATGCAGGAGGTGGAGGGTGAAGATGCTTCTCTGAGGACAGAGTAACATCTCTATCCACAAAGGACGCTGGGTCCACTGACAGTGGCATCAACATAGCTGGAGCTGCACTGGAGCTCACCGTTGGAGGCTGTCCGTGTACAAACTGGTCCTTCGGACCTTTCAGTAACTGTGGCAGGGCATTCAAGGGCTGCTTCCCTGACTTAATGTTTGCATTATTTTGCCTTATGTAAGCAAGAGAAACAGATGTCCCTCTGCTGACATTTATTAAACATGCCCAGAAGTATTAATTATACCTGAATCGTATTTGATAAAATTAATATTAAAAAAAAACGGTTCCATTTTACAACTGTTTATATATATATATATATAACATGCAGGCATTCTCATAGACATAGTTCCTAAAAATACCCGAATATATGTGTCAAGAGATTCTGATATAGCCCTATCTCCTTTGGAAGGGAGTTCAAATGTTGTGTCCCATTCAAAAAAGATCAAGCCTAGGGCCAGCTTGATATGCCACAGCCTGTGAAAGTGTGCATGGTTGCAACCCAGGTGCAGACTACAACCAATGATTTGGCGCATATTGTACTGTAACTAAGCATCTTCATAAATACGGAGTCCCTGCTGTACACACAATTTTAGGAACTATAATGAATACTTTAAACTATATAAAGTGAATGGTAAGGATCCACTGCAGCGTTTTTATTTATTTGAAGCTGATAGAAATTCTTTTTTGTAATGTCCAGATAAAGAACTTTGCAGTAATCTAACGTGAACAGAATCATAGTGTGAGCCACCATCTTTGCATAATTTAAATCCAGAAAAGGCTGAATCTTCCATATTAAGCTTAGTTTAGTCAAAGCAATTTAGGAAACCCTATTGCTATGTATATCTAAATGAAATGATGAGTCCAGAAGAAAATCTACCTTATGAACTTGATTCACCAAGAATTCCATGCAAAATCAATTAGTTATTATCTACAGTGACTTCCATGTTAATCCATTAAGGTTAATGTGTATCGGTGATGTACTAAGTGGCAAGGTTCTTCACCAAAATGAGCTTGTAGCACAAGGTGTTTTTCTCATGATAACAGCTCCTTTAAATATTTTAGTTTTTTGAGATTTTTATTTTGAGGCCAATATTGAACCCGCTTAGCCAGACGGCCAATTGTAGACTAGCCAGCTAAGGGTGCTTCCTGAATTATTCAGTAGCACTATTCATTATGGTGGCAAGGGCAGTAGTGATTCTAACTATCATAGATTGTAAGCTCTTAGAGCTGTGTGTTTTATCTCTGTACAGCGCTGCGTGCACCTGGTAGCACTTTATAAATGCTTAGTAGTAGTAGTAGTCAGATAAATGATGACTTTATCCAATTAAACAGGATTTGTTCTCATCTCCAATCCAGTCAATTTAGGCCTCTTGAAAAACTACCCTAAGTTGGAAGCCAGATAAGTGATGGCTGAAAATAGTCACTAATCATCTAAGGTTGCCAGTTATCTGATTCGCACCGCTCAGCTTGGATATCACAGGTACACTAAAAATTTTTTTTTTAAACTGCCTCTAATGTTTCGATTGATTTTTACGTTTTTTGGTGCGCTGAATCCAAATCTGGTAACCAATTTGCTCCATCACGTACAGATTTTTTGCTACATTGGGTTAGCAGTTGAGGTGAACGTTTCAGATTGAGTGCGATCGAGATAAAAGTTTCTTGGAGAATTCTTTATACTAATTGTTTAGTAGTTATTCAAATAAGAATAAAGAAAATTGTAACGAGGCAGCACATAAGAATAGAGTAATGTCAAACCTGTGATGGTAGCAAAATTGTCTGCACTTAAAACAGCCCATACATGTGCACAAACATTGAGCATATAAGAGCGAGGTTAGACACAAAGCAAAGCAAAGAAATGTGCAAAAAATGTTGTACAGGTATGTATGTAAGAATAGAAAACGCAAACCGCACCATTGCAATACATGAAGACAAACACCCGATGGTGTGAAAATAAAATTCTAATAAATGAGATCCGACACTGTGGTAATAACTAGCAAATTTTTATTTCAAAGTTTAGTAAAAAAACACGATATTTGTCAACACAGTTTAGATTTTAAAGTCATTCTTGGGTCAATCAATCTCCTGGTGGGCCCGTTTCTTCTTCCCCCGAATGCTTCTCTTGGTGCGCTGCTTGGCGTATTTTTCATCTGGGGTATCCCGCAGCAGCAACCAGCAGAAATCAGCCATCATAGTGGTGTTCCATCTTCCTTGGTACCTTCTCTCTGCGTCCTTGATGTCTGGTGAAACCTTTCACCTTGTTCTTCACTGTACGCCCCCAAGTTTTCGGGAAAGTAGTTCACATGGGAGTGCAAGAAATGGACTTTCAGGCTCATGTTACAGCCTTGTTCTTTGAAGGCATTGAGCATCCTGGCAACAATATCCTTATAGTTCTCAGCCTGTTCTCCAAGAATTTGAGAACAACATCCTTGAAGGAATCCCAGGCTTCTTTTTCCTTCTCAGACATCGTTTCAGCGAATGCTCCATCTGAAATGAGTTTCCTTATATCAGGGCCAGCAAAACACTCCTTCCTTTAGCTTTGCTTCAGAAAGTCGGGGGAACTTTGAGCAAAGGTACCGACAGCACTCACCATCTTTTGGAAGGGACTTGATGAATTGCTTAATGAGACCCAACTTAATGTGGAGAGCTGGTAATAGAATTTTATCACGAGGTACCAAAGCTCTCATGAAGAACATTTTCTCATCGGGTCTCAAATACTCCCGAATTGGCCAGTCTTTTTCCCCCAGTGTAGGTCGCGGGCCCGGCTATCCCACAAGCAAAGGAAGCAGGGATATTTGGTGAAACCGGATTGCTGCCCTAATAGCATGGATAGAATTTTAAAAGTCTCCACAAATCATCCACTTATGCTCATCATAACGAATCTTCTGAAGAATCAGGGCCAAATTCTCGTATTTTTCTTGGAGAATAACAGAGTGAGCAATAGGAACTGAAGCGAATGTGCTGCCATTATGAAGAAGAACACCTTTTATGCTGTCTTTTGACGAATCAATGAACAGCCGCCATTCAGCAGGATCATACTTGAGTTTAAACATTTCCATCACTCCGTATATATCGTTGCAAAATACCAAATCTTCCTCTTTGCTGAAATACTTCAAAAATTGTGTCTCGCGGTTGCGGTACCAATAAAAAGTTGTTCCTGGTGACAATAGATTTTTCTGTTTAAGCCGAGAACCTAGCAGTTGGGCAGCATCTTTTGGGAGTCCTAAATCCCGGACTAAATCATTCAATTCAGCTTGAGAGAAAAGTTCAGGTTTCGGATCTGGTTCAGTTTCAAACTCGGAAGTACTGGACTCATCGGGAAAAGCCATCTGATGAGTCTCATCATGATCAGAACCGTCCACACAAATATGATCCAAAGATTTTGGTGGTTCAGGCACAGGTACTTCGTTGCTATAAAGCATAGGCCTAATTGCTGAGGGAAGGTTGGGGTAACTTATTACGTTCTTATTTTTTAAGTTGTATCCCTTCACAATGCAAGAGCAAAAATAGCAGTCACTGCTGTGGTCTCTTAGTTCACGCCACATCATAGGCCCGAAACGAAATGCTGTTTTTTTACCTTTCATCCATAAGCGTAGATCTTCCTCACATGTCTTGCACACTTTGTGAGGAGCCCACGGTTTGTCTTCGCCTAACTTCAAACCGAAATAGGCGAAATATACTTTTTTAATAAATGCAGAAATGTTCCTCTGCCGCTTTTTCACGGTATATTCCCCACAAATAAACAAAAACTGTCCGGAGAGTTGACGCAACCTCTGGCTCTGTGAGCCATCACAATACACAGCACTGCAAAACTACAACTGTAGTGAACCACTTCGGAATAGCTGGATTACGACTGAGCAAACAAAAGGTAATAATGAACTTGCAAGAAACTGAAATTTGACAGGAACGTTCATGTCGCAACCACCGTGTTTGAGCGAGCGAACGAGGTGAGGCGAGGCGAACAGGAAAGAACATGCGCCAGCGCGAGTACTGGATTTAGCCCCGCCTCCCAATTGTCCTGTTAATGTATAAAATGAATACAAAAACACTCTAAAATATCATGAGGGAGTGTTTCTAGTTAGTTAACCATTACAACCTCTATTTTGGGCCAAGAAAAATAACTGCAGTCGGCTAAAAAGAAATTATGTGAACATTCCTTATATGGGTAAGAAATCTAATTTTGCAAGAAAACGTGATGTGATGGAACATTTTGGCTATTTTTCCTGGATTCAGCACCACAAAATCTATAGGAATCAGTTGCAAAACTGGAGGCAGTTTTTTGGTAGTGTACCTGTGTATTCAGTTGCAGCTTCTATCTGGATACTGCGGCTGAATATCCGTTTGATTTTTAAGTGCCTTGGCTGACGGCCATGGTATTTGAATATCGGTCCTTTTGAAAATTGTCACCCTATATGTGAAAAGCTTAAAAATGTGCTATCCATTTTATCAATTTGCAGTTTAGTATAATTACTTCTTAAATTGTTGAATCTCAGGCATCAATCCACAGTATGGTTAATGAAGCAGCTAACGCAGAAATGAAGGTCATTTAAAGCTGACTATCTTATCTATGGTATACGTATAATGATATATACCAGTTTATCATAATTTCTCCAAGAAACTTAAGAACATTAAATAGACTTGGTGATCATGCAATTATTTGGGGGTAAGCTACCAAATCTTGGTTTCCCTCCTCACTATGGCATAGCTCCCATCTTGACTCAAACCAAAATCAGCAATGATGGGGCACTAAAGGGGAACACCCATTTGGTCACGTGTCACTTTGGCCATGCACCAGCACTGGTGCATCCACGGCCTCTTGGCTCACAGTTGCTCTTTAATGGGCTAGACTGTTGCTCCGCAATGACATTGGAGCAAAGGGGCAGTCCCGCCTCTGATGTTCTCTCACTACCACCTCAACTCATAGCACTGGGAGCCCCAATTGGGCCGGCCAGACCTCTGCCAAGTTCAGCTCGATTCTAACAGGTAGTTTGTCTCTACACCACCCAGCCTACAGTTATTCTTTATCAAGATAAATGATCACTCGGTGATGACATCAGAGAAAAGGGGTGGTCCCACCTCCAGTGTTCTTGCATTATCACCTTCTTTTGCAGCACAGAGAGCCCCAGTTCAGCGGACATAGTTCTACTGAGTTCTGCTTCATTTCAATGGGTAGGTTCTCTCCACAGTGAAGTGACTGTGACTCTCTTCATGACTCGTAATGCAGTTACCTCTATTACAAATAACTGCCAGCAAGTTTCAGCAGGTCTCATCAAAAATTAATAGAATACCACCCTGTCACTTTATAACATAGATTGACCTATAGACTTGATTGAGAACAGATCAGGAGAATGAATGAATAATTTGGTCTACAAAGACCAAGGGGCATGTTTACTAAATTGTGCTACAATGATAGAACAGGGCTAAAACCCTCCCACACTATCCTGGTAGCACATTGGGGTGGAGACTGATTGGGACATGGGTGTTTGCAGTGCATCGTAGCTAATGTGGGCATTTGTGGCCCTTGCTAACTGTGCTCAGTGCAGGTAGAATGAGTGCAACTAATCCCACCTCAGTGGGTGGTGTTAGTTGCATCTATGGCCTAGTCTCCACGCTACTGTGTGGCTTTCCTGTGCTAATTGCATAGGGACGGTAACGCTCATATTACTGGCACAGAGCTTAATAAGCATGCCCATAAAAGAATGAATTTCAAGAATGAATACTAACCAACACAAAAATATTTGCCATGCACATCCATATTCTTTGCTATGTTATTACAAAAATCCTATGCTGATAACAATTTTGAGATATTGAGTGTATATTACTTTCTAAGGGGTATGTTTACTAAGCAGTCTTAATGTGTGCTCTTCCATGTTATCGCACGATAACGCGTGCAGCGGCGCAAATGAGCGCTGAGGGCGGAGAAAGGCTCCCAGAGGGCGGAGGAAGGCTCCCCAGGGGCGGAGAGAGAGGGTCAATGGGCGGAGAGTGGGAGGGGAGAGGCTCCCTGCACACTAACGCTGTGAAATTCGAGGCTGGAAACTAACGCCAGTGAAACCCTGGAGTAAGAGCTGATTTAAAGGGAAAAGAAACCATTTCCGTCAGCAATGTACAGCAAAACCAGGGAAACCCACAAAAAGTGGTGAGTGTGATACATGTGCACGAAACAAAAGGGCAAATAAACAATGAAAATGACCTGAACAAAATGGAAAAAAAAACCATAACCAAGCTGGGCAATAGTGATATTAATGGGAAACATCAACCCCCCCCCCCCCGAGAAAGCTCCAAAAAAAGGATATGAATTTTGGAAGGGTCTATGCTCCGTCCCCATTCAAGGTGAATGAGCTCACAGTGAAAGTGCGCTGAGCAGGCTTTTCCCTCTCCATTGGGCAGGTGTCCTATGGCGTGCACATGTTCTGCAACAGCAGGGCGGACATGTCGGAACGGGCAACTGGACAGATGCTTGAAAAGGGACACAGAGGGCTGCAGGCGGCACATGCTGTGGTGCAGCTGGGCCACAGTGCGGACTAGGGTGATGCCTAGGTGGCCCATAGGAATGCTGAAACAGTAGTTCAGCCAGACAGCAACTGATGAGGGCCCAAAATGGGCACGAGTGTGCTTCCCACAGTCACAGGCGATAGTACCCAGCAGATACCCCCAAGGGCACAGAACATTGCCAGGCGGTGCTGGGGAGAAGCGTGGACAGCTATGCAGGCACCCCTACCCCAGAACCCGCACCATAGGCAGCCACCTACCTGCACACTGGATGGCCTGAGACTGCGCTCCACCAGCACCACCAGCAGAAGGGCATGTCAGCAGGGTGGCAGAGGGGTACTGGTGGTGGAGGGGGCAGTGGCAGCCTGCCCAGAGCAGACCGTGACCTAGCCCTGTGTAGGTGGGTGCCATGCACTGCAACAGATAGGCCCTGTCTGACAAAAAGTCATGGTACCCCCAGGGAATGCACTGTCTCTGTGGCAACATGGTGGTGCAGTGCATGCAGCCAGTGTGTTCAGGAGCAGAAGGTCACAGGTTCAAGTTCCAGTTGTGGTTCCTGCCAACCCAGCCCCCATATTTTACCCACTACTAAAACGTGCTAATACAGACAGAACCTTTATTGCAGATGACATAGATGTGCCCAAAACACCTACATTTTACCCTACAGAGCACAGACACCATAAACATGTACATTACCTAGAGCAGAGTCTCCCAAATGCAGTCCTGGAGGGCCAAACACCATTCAGGTTCCATGCTGCCTCTAATAAATATGGCTGTACTGCATTTGTATGCACCGCCCCCATGGTATGCAGATGTATCTCATGCATATTCATTAGGGACAGCATGAAAACCCGAACAGTGTTTGGCCCTCCAGGACTGGAGTTGGGAACCTCTGCC
Organism: Ichthyophis bannanicus; assembly: GCA_033557465.1. Taxonomy (NCBI): domain Eukaryota; kingdom Metazoa; phylum Chordata; class Amphibia; order Gymnophiona; family Ichthyophiidae; genus Ichthyophis; species Ichthyophis bannanicus. Next base: position 1,174,668,362 of record CM066033.1, on the reverse strand, counting down.
CTAGAGCAGCGGCCAACAGAGGCCGACACACCCGCATCCACAGGCTCCATTATCGGAAGCCTCCTAGAGAGGCAGGATGTTGGGCCTTGCGTGCATCTCCCAATACTAGCACTTGCATACCTTAGCAATGCCACCCTAAACATGGGAAAACTGTACACAGCTATCAAAAGGTTGCTATGATAACTGGCAGATAGCAATTCCTACGTTAAGCACAATTGGCTGATTGAGCTGCATCATAGCAACCTTTCTGATGTCTGTGGAGTGTGCCTCAGGTCTGGTGTCTGACAGAGTGACCCCAACAGTATTGTGTACCATAGCCATGCCTGCACTGTGCCCAGGACTGGTGTGGTGGCCAGGGCTGCCAAACACCTCTATAGTTGCACAATGATGGCATAGGTGTGTGGAGTGTGTGTCTGTCTATCCAGTGTGTGGTGGCTGCCAACACCCTCCACAGCCCACACTGCTAGCACTGTTGCCAGTGTTGGCCTGCCAATGTGTATAATGAGGAGCAAGGTACTGTGGGAATAGCCTGGATAGGGTGGCCTGGCCTGGCTGCATCTGCACAGGGCATAGGGCAATGGCTTGGGCATTGTAGTGCCCGGCCACTACCTGCACGGACAGGGTGGCCACAGCATGTCCTGCTGGGAGGTCACTCTCACCCTGACTGAGCAGTGACCATGGCATGGCTAGGTTTCTCCATAGTGCTATATAGTATTTCTCTCATGTGATATTTATGGGTTCTCTTTTGGGACCCAATCACTGACTTATCTGCTTGGTGTGTATGCTGATATCCCAGTTCTGGGTACACGCATCTCTTCCAGGAACATGCACTATGGACTAGCTAGCAGACTGTCTGCAGTTAGTATGTGTCTGGCTGGAACACCTTGCAGGGTGCAGCAGCTGGAGGCTTGCTGCTGGAGAATGTCAGATAGTGGTGGGAGGCAGCTGAGCGGTTCCAGGCCTACTGTCTGTCTGCCTGCCTTTCCTTATGGATGTGTACAGATCGGCATTGACTGCCCTGTAGGGTGTCTGTTCCCGAGCAGGACTGGGGTTGATGGTCCCCTCTACTGCCACTATTGCATGGAGGTAGAATGTGGATCTGTTGGTGGGAGATCCTGTTTCCCACCCTGAGCCACAGAGGGTGGGTTGGGTGGTGGTACATAATCCGCCTATGGGTCCAAACCCCCCCCCCTTCACCTACATTATGTGACCATTGCACCCAACACAGGATATGCACTATTCTGGGTGCATCATAGCCCATAAGGGCTAGACATGACTGAGGCATACAGTTGTATCCTAGGTGTGTCTGCAGCAACTACCTATCACACATACACTAGCACTGATGGGGACCTGCAACATGGCGTATATCAGCCATGAAAGGTGCTGTGGACCTGGTGCTGGGCGCCCCACCTCACCCTCAGGGTGAGCACAGTACCCGCACAATGTGACGATCTTTAGCTACTCTGTGCCAGTAACACGCATGGTCAGTTCCCCCTGCCAGGCCGAGGTGCTGTGGGGGTGCATACCCCATCTTGTGATCATCTGTAGACTGCTGATGTGCATGTGCAGTGCATCATGGGTACGGGTGGGTTAACCCTATCCTGGTAACCACAGCAGACAGTTTGTGTGGTGATCTGCAGTCCTTCTGTAGCCAGCCAGGGGTTTGTTAGCAGCTATAAAGCTGTAGCCCACTGGATACTTCACTGCCTTTGGAGGCAGAGGTCATGGGTTCACACCCACGGTGGGGTTATTTGATAGGGCTGTCTGAGGCATTGTCTATTTTTAATGTACATTAGTGCTGCCAGCAAAAACACCCTCAGAGTACTATAGCCATAAGGTGCTTCATAAGGTGCCTTCTACAGTGCCTTATAAGGTGTCCTATACAGAGCCTTATAGGGTGCCCCATAGGGGATATTATAGGGTGCCTTGGCAGACAGTGCACTTTATAATGTGCCCTATAGAGTGCCTTATGCGGCACCTTCGGTTACGGCACGTGAGGGTGTGTTTGCTGGCAGCACTAATTAAAGTATACATAACATGCCTCAAAAAGCAATACTTATACATAACAGCTAATGCCTCAGCCAGCCATATGCATTAGGCACACTGGGGGATCAAACTCATGACCCCTGTACCATCAGTCAGTGTATTAAGCATTGTGCTACACCTCTGTTTCTGTGCTTGCATGTCTGTGTGCCTACTTAAGATTATCGCGCGTTAACGTGCTTAGCGGCGTCTCGCCCGATAATGTGCGCAGCGCGCGTTATCATGCGATAATCCCGTTTTGCTACATTAAGACCGACATTCCCACTCCTTTTATGGCAGCCTGCACACTATCACCGGGCGCACGTTAAGACCGTTTAGTAAACATACCCCTAAGAGTTTGCTACATTGCCTTACATACGTGCATGCTGCATTTAAAGCTCCTATGTCTTTGTAGATTTTGAAAAACATTTTTTCCATTCATATTTTATCTTTTTAAAGGAAAAATACAAGACATATTTAAAAAAAATATTTATTGTCACTAAAATAGGAGGAATGGTGAACTGATCAACATTAATATTATTCCACTACATTGTTTTTTTCCTAATCTGACAAATAAGATTGCAAACATCCTGTTATAACACAAGTAGAAAAGATGTGGGGGTGAAAAGATGAATGAAACATTTTAAAACTACCTTCAGATGTAGTATATGTAACTTATTGTTCAGCAAAATTACCCTCTGTTCAGGTTTTTAGCAAGGAAATCAAGAACGGAACTAGAGAAGTTAAAAAGATATCATTTCAACCTTCTGTTTTCTTATTTGTATGTACAACGCTGGATTACATGTTGCCATTGTGAATTAAAGTTTTTGCTGTTGTATTAGTTCCAAGAAAGACAGAAAACAGAAGGTTGTGATGTTCTTTATTGGGCAAATAAAAAAAGACATAAATGTTATTGTGCATGGACTTTTAGGTCTCATAGGTGGTGACTTCTGAGGCCTTATCTGTAACTGGTGCAGAGACATAAGATAGGGCCTATGAGATAATGCACAAACTCTTCTCTGTGTTATTTTTGTTTTTGTTGATCCAATAAAAAATGTCACAGCCTCAGCAATATCCTATTTCTTTAGTGTAAGCAATTGTTTTCCGTTTTGGGAACATCATTATATATCCCTCGGATACACTCGGTAAATCGACTGACACGTATACACTACCCCCGGGTCACCCCTGACCCATAAGTAGAAATATGGTAAAACATCTACTTTTGTTTGTAAAACATGGTTAAATTGTGAAGAAAAAGACATACTTTTATTTATTTTTTATATTACTTGTTATTAATTCACCCTTTCAAGTGAATAATGTGCAATGCTAGCCAAGATCAGGCAGGACAAGTTGTACAAGGTCAGATATATGCTGCATAATGTCAATACCTGTTAACTATTCAGTTGCAAGCTTAAAAATGGTGTGCAGCACTGTACGCTTTGCAAACTACAATAGTTCTATATTTATTCGCTAGGTGGACAGCAACAGTCAAAGTATGGTGCCATTATGTCAAGTAATGGCATGATGCAAATTGTGACAAAAAAATTACCGTGTTATAACAAATTGACAACGGTGCATTGTAAACAACAGAAAACTAGTAAGCAATACATGAAGTACATTGACTGTTTTTTTCAACAACAGTTTATGCACAATGTGCTAGTAGTTGTTCTTGAATGTTCAGGACACACTCGCTTCAGACAGATTTACCGGCTTAGCCGCCGGGCCCCCGGTCCCGCGGCTGCCAGGTAACCGGGTTCCCGGGGCCCGGCCACGTTGCAGGCCGCGTTGCGTTGGGGGGGGGGGGCGCGGCGCAGCCTGATGCGCGCTCTGGCGGCCCCCCCCCCTCACGTGATCCTGGAGGGAGCCCGATGAGTGGCCAGTGGAGGGTTGGGGGCGGAGGCGGCGCGAGCAAGGAGGGAACGCCGGCTGGCGTGTTCTTCCCTTTCCCTCCTTGCTCGCGGCCGAGAAGGTTTCCCTCCCTCCCTCCCTTTTGCCGTGGGGGGGGGCCGGGGGGGGGGTGTTTTGTCGCAGCTGGAGGGGGGGTGCCAGGTTGGCATGCTTTGGGCCTCGTGAGCGGGGGGTGGCGAGCTGGTGCTCGTTGACCCGGCGGCTCATTTCAGCTGGAGGCCGCTTTCCAGGTGAGCGGCACGACTATGTGGGTTGGGAGAGACGTCCCGGTTGGGGTCTCTCCCGGAATTAGGCAACCCCTTCAGCGGCCTTTGCGAACATGGCGAGGCGGGGGGGAGGGGGTGGCTGGGGGGGGAGGGGTGGGTGGTGCTCCACTTTGCTATACGGCTGGTGGCAGGCATCATCCGGATGACGGGTGGGGGGGGGGGGGGGGGGGGCGCGTAGTTTTTATTATTGAATTGCGTTGTTGGCCCATGTCGGGCCGGGTTTTTTCCGTAATGTTAATAAAGCTGCGACCATGCTTTAATACCAACACTCGACGTCTGTTTGCTTTGTCAATGGAGGTGGGAGGGTGTTGGAGGGGTTGGGGGATCCAGGCCGAGTAGGGCATCCGGATACCTCGGTTATTCACATTCGGTAAATACTTTTCGATCTCTGTCACTTGGACAAAAGGAGCATCTTTTTCTTTTCTTTGCTGATGCCCGTGTGGTCAACGGTCTTGGTGGCTTAGGCATTTCAAGGCAAGGATAGCCAACATTGGCCATGGATTGACGTGTATGGCTTGTCAGACCTTCTGGATGGCTTTGACGATTTTGTAGCTGAGGCTTCATGAGATTCAAAGCGAGTTCCTCCAGAAAAAACCTTCTCTTGCAGTTTTCCTTGTGATGAAACATAGGATTGTTGTACATAAATATTATGAATGAATTTACAGCCGCGATATCAAGCAGTCCATAAAACACGCAAAGTGGCCATCGACGAGTTGATCTTTTCACACTGTATGTGTGGCACAACTGATCTACTGTGTCAACACCCCCTTTCGTTCTGTTGTAGTCAAGTATTATTTCTGGCTTCTTTGATGTTTCATCAATTTTATTATCATGGTGAAGTGTTGACAGCAGCATAACTGATTTGTTTCGTTTTGGGACGAATGACACCAAAGTCTTGTCTCCACTGAAGCCAAATATTGAGGATCCCACAATTCTTGAGCGATTTGCCTGGAATTCTGAAGGTATGTCACAGTTGCAACGTCTTACAGTGCCCAGTAGTGTCAAATTCTTGCTAAGAAGAACATCAGCCAGTTGTACGTTAGTAAAGAAATTGTCGCAAGTAATGTTCCTGCCAGACCGTTCCAGAGGTTCAATAAGCTTCAAAACAACATCAGCTCCTAGAGATACTGTTTTGTCACGAGTAACTGACTCTTCACGCCCTAGGTATGGCTTCATGTTGAATACATAATACGTTTCGGCATCTGCACACACCCATAACTTTATACCGTATCGGTCTGGTTTAGACTTGATGTATTGACGAAACGGACACTTGCCTCTGAACCCCAACAATTGTTCATCAACAGTCAAGTATGCAGATGGTGTGTACATTTTCATGCACTGAGAAATGAATAAATTCCAAACGTCTCTGACTGGAGTAAATTTGTCATTGGCCCTTCGTGATTCACGGGTTTGTTTGTCATCAAATCGAAGTAAACTCAATATTTCTGCAAACCTTTTACCTGACATAACAGCTGGAAATATAGGATTCCGGATAGGACTTTTAGCCCAAGTTCTGCGTACAGATACTTTGTTCAACCTGAAAACACCACTCATGTACAGAAGACCCAATGTTGCTTGGAGCTCTTCCATTGTTACCTGCTTCCAGTCAGTACATGGTGGCTGCATTGCTTCAGCTCTACGTATGCCTTCAGAATTTGTGAAATCTAACACTGCTGACAATATATCTGGAGTTACAAACATGTCAAAAATATCCTTAGCATTAGTTATACCTCTGATCAGAGCAATTGGTCCAGAAGATTCTCTGACTATATTTGCTTCCCTTGTTCTTGATGTTGGCGGTACAGTTTTATTCCAATGCATGCCAGAACGAGCTGTGTAATGACTGTCAGTAACTTCCTCATTTTCAGAATGTGATTCAGAAGTTTCAGAATTGCTGTATGAACTGCTATCATCATCACTTGTTTTATTTTCTTCGACAGCATCTTTCGCTTCACTGCCGCTATCATCAAGATCAAGCTGATCGGACTGGGCGGGAACGACTGCACTATCCGTATCAGCACCTTCAGTATCATTACTCAAACTATCATTACTGTCACTTTCTTCATTCAACCAATGTCTAATTTTTTCAGTTGCTGCACAGCTGCTGAAGCGTTTCGGGAGTGGCATTGTTTACCTTTGTCGTAAAAAATTTTAATCCACAGAAACAAACAAGGAACTGACATCAGGTGACGTCATAAATGTAAGCAAGACGTTAGAAAACACAGGATTGTAATGTGGACTTGGAGTGGTGACTTTCTTTGCTGCTATAAAACAAAGGAGAGTGTTATTGTGCGAGTGTCGAAAATCACCCCTTGTTTGTTCAGCAGCATGCAGTACTGTATAAAAACGTTATTTTTGCAAACCATATGTATGAAAATACTTAAAAATGGTTCATTGAGGAATACCTAGAGTACCAAAATACAATTCCTTACCATTTTGAAGAAAAAACACAAAAGCCGACACTCGGGTCACCCCTGACCCGGGGGTAGTGTATCCGAGGGATATAGTAACATAGAAACATGATGGCAGAAAAAGACCACAGGGCCTATCTAGTCTGTCCTTCCATATCAACTACTACAATAGTCCCATTTTTTCCTTTAGATATCCTCTGTGTTTCTCCCATGCTATATTAAATTCAGATACTGTCCTCATCTCTACCACCTCGACTGTGAGACTATTCCACGCATCTAACACTCTTTCTATAAAGAAATATTTCTGCATATTACTAATGAGTCTATCTCCTTTCACCCTCATCCCATGTCCTCTCGTAGCAGAGCTTGCTTTCAATTGAAAGAGGCTCACCTCCTGTGCATTTGTGCCACAGAGGTATTTAAATGTCTCTATCATATCTCCTCTACCCTGCCTTTCCTCTGCTGTACAATCAAATGCCCAAAATCCTGACCAAACAATAGAAAATAGAAAGAAGTTTATTTTTGTCAGAGCTGCCGTATCAAAAGCAGGCGGAATGAAATCCGTTCCCTCGCTGTGGTTGCTCCTTTTAATCCAATTTTTGAGAGAGTGAGCAAAAAACTTTAACACTTAGCTTTTCTTTGTCCGAGCTTGTGAAGCAACAGGAATCCACAATAACAACGTGTCACGTTTCGGGTCCAAAAGTGACGACCCTGCCTCAGGTTAAAGAATTCCGATAATCATAAAAAGTTTCAGTAAAACAAGAAAAAACACTCAGTATTTCTTAAGCTCGGAACAGTGTCAGAGGCCTTACTGAAATCCAAGTACACCATATCTAGGGCTCTCCCTCGGTCCAACTCCCTGTTCACCCAGTCAAAGAAATCAATCAGATTTGCCTGTCAAGAACTGCCTCTGGTGAATCCCTACTGCTGCCAATCCTGTAATCCATTGGACTCCAGAAACTGCACTATTTTCTCTTTCAGCAGCATTTCCAATAATTTACTCACCACATCCTTACTTCCGCTTTTGTGTAAAGAGGCCACATGTGCCTCTCTCCAGTCCTCTGGCATCACTCCCAACTCCAAAGATGCATTGAAGAGGTCAGTCAGTGAAGCTATTAGAACATCCATAAGTTCCTTTGGTATTCTTGGATGTATCCCATCCAGTCCCAACACTTTGTCTACTTTTAGTTTAGCTAGTTCCTCACGAACACAGTCTTCTGATTTTCGTTCGAGATCCCCGTCACTTCTGTTCCTATTTGTGGATATTTTCCGAGGTCCCACTCCTGGCCCTTAAACTGTGAATACAGAACAGAAATACTTGTTCAGAAATTCCACTTTATCCTCATCAACTTCTACATATTTCTTCCATTCACCCTTGAGTCTGACAATACCACTTTTGCTCTTCCTCTTCTCACTAGCATATCTGAAAAATGTCTTATCCCCCATTTTATTGCATTGGCTATTTCTTCTTTGCTTTGCTTTCCTGACTACTTTGCTAGCTACATCCCCCAGCTGTTCCCATCCTGATAATGACTTCTTGAGGTATTGGCCATCTTGGCAAATTTAGTTTTCCTAAAGTCTAAGGCCCTCGCTTTTGAATGAATTTTATCAGCCCTAATGGAGTAGCCTAGTGGTTGGGGCAAGTTACCTCAGGCTGGAAGGGTTCAAATCCCACTAGAGGACAGCAACCTTTGGCCAGAAGGACTGGGGTTTCTAGTCCCACAGGTGCCCCTTGTGGTCTTGGGCAAGCCACTTAACTCTCCATTGCCTATGTTCCCTGTAAAATATCTGTCTCCAAGTTATAATGCCCTGTTCAATGTAATTTCAGTTTGTTCAATGTAAACTACCTTGATATCATGAAAGGCAGCATATAAGAAATGTTAAATAAATAAATTGAACCACACCATCTGGTGATTATTGGATGTGAGATGATCTCCCACTATAACATCACAAACACTTTCCCCATTGGTAAACACCAAATCCAGTATGGCCCCTTTAAGTGTGGGTTCTGTTACCAATTGCCTGAATAGTTCTCCCTGTAGAGAATCCAGGATCTTCTTACTTCTAGATAACACTGCAGCAGGGATGTCTACAGGGATGTTCCAATCAACATCCAGCATATTGGAATCACCTATTAGTAGCACTTCCCCTTTCCTGGCAATGCTGCATATTTCTTCTATTAAATCTCTGTCTACTACTTCTCCCTATGAGGGGGTCTGTATATCACGCGAATGCAAATGGGTTTCTCTTTCCCTCTTTAACCCACAGCGCATCCTCTCTCCCTTTTAAGACCTGTAATTCTGTAGCTTTATTATTATTTTTTACATATAGTGCCACTCCTTCTCTCCTTCTTCCTACCCTATCCTTCCTGAGTAAAGTATAGCCTGGAATAATTATATCCCAGTCATTGTTGTCCATGAACCATGTCTCCATAACAGCCAGCTAAATCCAAGTCAGCGTCTTCCATTAAAGCCTCAACATCTGGGATCTTATCTCCCATGCTACAGGCATTTATACACACCACTTTTGAGATGTTGTCTCTTTTACCCATTGCTATAGAGGTATTTAATGTTTCACTTACCTGGGAGCTTTCCTCACCCATCCCCAAAGAATCTAAAGCCAAGGGGAATCAATGTGGCCTACCATATGATTCTCAACAGTCATTTCCATTCTGCAATAATGAATGAAAATCTTCCATAAATCATCAGTAATAAACAGGTCAGTATCTGAACACTATGGTCAGCATATTTTTTTCAATGCCAGCTATTACAGTTATTCAGCTATGGCCATGCCACCCTGAGCAAGTCTGGTCTTGCCTGATCTGTGATTGTGCATCGCCCTGCTGCTCTTGTGAAGGTGTGACATATCAAGTTAAATAAAACATAAACATAAAACTAAGCAGGGCCAAAACATAAAGCTAAGCAGGGTCAGGCCTAACCGCATAGCATCGGCGTGTATAGCAGAGTTAGATGGGGATATTCAGCGGCACTAACAGTGTAAGTGCCATTGAATATTCTGATTTAAGGCATTTATATGGTTTACTGGGCTGTAAATGCCTTTCGAATATCGGGCCCTAAGTGTGTATTATTAAAGGATACTGAACACTATTGAGTAATAGTGTGCACTACTCATGCATGTGCACAAATTACTCAATAAGCATGCGCTATTTATTTTTTTTTTTATTTACATTATCTTACATACCGCGCTATTCTGCATCAGTGCGGTTTACATTGAACAAACTGAAATTACATTGAACAGGGCATTATAACTTGGAGATAACTATTTTACAGGGAACATGGGCTATGGAGGGCTATGGAGGCACTATAGCCGAATAGTGGGCTATGGAGGCACTATAGCCGAATAGTGCACACTATTGAGTGATAATCCACATAGTTAACATGTAACACAAATCACCAAAAAGGTTACAAATGATATGTTACCCCAACATACAAAATTGTTTTTACAATAAAAGAAATGGCCACGGGACCACGTACCTCCTGGCCATCGATAACCGGCGGGGCGGGGCGGGGAGCCATGGCAGGCTGCAAGTCGGGCCAGCGAGAGGAGGGGGGAGGGGGCGGTTAGAGCGGGGAGCACTGGTGGGGCAGGGGTGGTGGGGTCTGGGGGGGGCACCTATGCTAGCCTCAATTGCCGAATTATGGGAAGGTGTTCCGAAGAAACTGCGCAGGAAGATGAAGAAAAGGCGCTACATCAACATTTTTCGGCTATTGGACGATAGGAAGAGGTCATGGGAGAGCAGGAAAAAGAGGAAAGAGGATGAGAAGGCTGGGAGGGTTAGGAAGTTAACACGTAATGTACTCAACTGGACGAGAGCCTTCTTGCATTTAGCTAGTGTGTGGGGCCACCACCATCCGGAGCATTACGGGATGTTGCTGGCCTATGTGGATTCCATATTGGAGGCAGCACAGACACACGAGAGATGGGCATGGCTTAACTATGATAAGAAGTTTTGAGATAAAATGGAGGAGAATAAGTCATTATCTTGGGGGACACAGGATATTAATCTATGGCTAACACAAATGTCGGCGAGGTCAGGGGCTGGGGGTGGGGGTGGTGCTAAGATTCGGGAACCAGGGGGAACAGGGATGGAATGGTCCTTTTGAGCAGGGGGGACTTCATCCCTGCAACAAAGGCCAGTAGCGGGGTGGGCGATGTCTGTTGGCGATTCAACAAAGCGTGTTAAGAAAGGGACAGTCTCCACCCCCTCATTGAGCCCCAAGTAGCACTGACTTGCTGAGCCTAGCCCCGACGCCTATAAGGTGGGAGGCGCTACAGCCATGGCTCGAGCATTATCCTCGGAAAAAAGACAGGGAGTTGCTGAAAAAGGGGTTCAAAGAGGGTTTTGTTATACTGGCAGAGGGGGTGGGCTTACCAAGACAGGTGCAGAATGCGGCCTCGGTGCGACATTTTTCGAATATGGTGAAAGATAAGTTGTGGATTGAGTTGGAATTGGGCCGAATTGCGGGCCCATTTTCGGAAGCGCCATTGCCGGATTTTGTAGTTTCCCCATTGGGAATTATACCGAAAAAAGAGCCCGGGAAGTTCAGGCTGATCCACAACCTATCTATCCCAGCAGGAATGTCAGTGAATGATCATATACCGAGAGCATTGTGTACAGTCCGCTACACTTCCTTTGATGTGGCAGTGGACTTGGTGAGAAGTTGTGGTCCCTGGTGTTTGATGTCAAAAGTGGACATTGAATCAGCTTTTCGGCTACTCCTGGTGCATCTGTCGTCTTTTCATTTGTTGGGTTTCTGTTTTGAGGGTAATTGTCATTTTGATAAATGTATGCCAATGGGTTCTTCGGTTTCCTGTTCCTATTTTGAAAAATTTAGTACCTTTCTGCATTGGGCGCTGGTAGAGCAGGTCGGATGTGCGAATGTAGTGCATTACCTCAATGACTTTCTTTTCATGGGGAGGGCTAAGTCAGAAAAATGCCAGAGGCTACTGGAGGGATTCATGGAATTGTCCCGGGCCTGGGGTGTACCATTGGCTGCAGACAAAATGGAGGGCCCGTCGACTTGTATTACGTTTCTGGATGTGGAGCTAGATACGGGTGCGATGGTGGCCCGCTTGCTGGAGGAGAAGGTGTGTCGGCTACAGGTGTTGGTAGCTAATGTATTGTGATCAGGTAGGATAACGTTGAAGGAGATGCAGGCCTTGATTGGTTCGTTAAATTTTGCCTGCCGAGTTATTCCGATGGGTCATGTGTTTTTACGGCGATTATCCGCTGCTATGGCGGGAGTAAGGAAACCGCATCATCATATACGACTAGCAAAGGAACTGCGGGCTGATTTGGGTGTGTGGGAAGTGTTTCTGGAAGAGTTTAATGGAACAACGGTTCTGAGGGAGGTGGAGATTTCCAGCTTCGACTTGCAGCTCTTCACAGATGTGGCCGGGAATTTGCACTTGGGAATCTACTTTGGGGGTGTGCGGTGTGCAGAAGGGTGGCCACAGCAGTGGCGAGATGAAGGATTAACAGCTAATATCGCCTTTTTAGAGCTGTTTCCAATGTTGGTAGTGTTGTAAGTGTGGCCAGAGAGGCTGCGCTATTGTAAAGTAGTCTGGTGGTGCAATAAGGCTGTGGTTATTGTCGTTAACAGGTATGCGCCTCGTTGTCTTCAGGTAGCGGCGTTGATGAGAGCATTGGTTTTAGCATGTTTACATCTGAATGTAGCAGTTAAAGCTCGACACGTTCCAGGTTGTAGTAACAGAATTGCTGATGCTCTTTCCCATTTCAAGTGGCATCTCTTTCGGACGCTCGCACCAGAGGCAGACGTCGAAGGAGCGACAGTTCCAGTCCACTTATGGTGGATTGGCCTCAAAAAATGATGAATCTGCTGTGGAGTGCGGTGTCGCCGACGACGTGGGTGGCCTACCGACAGGGATTCAGCAGCGTCGTGGACTTCTTGAGAGCACATGGATGGCAGTCCGGAAGGGTGTCCAATCAGCTCTTGGGGCAATATGTAGTTGCGGCCAAGTTGGGGGGGTTTCCTTCTTCGCCAGAGCATTAGGTTGGAGTACCCAGGTGGGAGGATTTCTGACGTGCAGGCTATTGCAGGGCTGGGAGCGGTCCTCCCCCACCCCAGCTGATGGCAGAAGGCCGATTACGCATGCTTTGCTGGGGAGGTTGTGTTCCGCCTTACCTCTAGTGGCAGCTTCTGAGTATGAAGCCACCCTTTTTCAGGCATTGTTTTGTGTGGCGATTGTTGGAGCATTCCGCGTAGGTGAGCTCATTGTGGAATCTAGTAGGACTGGGAGGGGTGGCGGTATGGAGAGGCAGCACGTGCGCTTGTGGGCCGCGGAGCTCAGGATCTGGCTGATGCGATACAAGACTGATCAGCTGGGAAATGGAACAGAGGTGGTGTTAAGGGCGGTGGACGGGTCATCTACTTTTCCAATGGCAGCGCTGCGAGAGTACCTGAGAGTGCGGCCGATCGGGGAGGGTGCTCTCTTTGTGCATGCGAATGCACGCCCTCTGACTCGGTATCAGTTTGCAGCGGTGTTGCGGTTGGCACTGGGCAACATAGGCGTGGATCCGCAACAGTTTGCATCCCACTCATTTCGCATTGGGGCAGCAACCAGCGCAGCAGTGGTGGGTTTTGGGGAACAAGAGATACAGTGGATAGGTAGATGGCGTTCGTGGGCATTCGAAGGATATGTGCGGCTGGAAAAAGGGACAACTTCTTAGCTGCTAACTGTGGATTTTCTTTCAAGTGGGGGACGCAGTCCGTGTGCTGGTTGATTGACCAATCGTTTGTTCACTGGGCCTGTCAACAAGCAGCGCGCCGGCCGGTGGGGCCTAATCTTGGACTGGATGACAAGGAGGTGTCCGTCTTATGGCAGGGTGAACGTGGTCTTTGTTGGATGCAACTGTTGCCTTTGCTTCGGCACCATGGGCGCAATCAGGGACTCCTGACAATGATATTGCTGCATTTGGGAGGCAATGACCTCGGCGCTTGGACATGTAAACAGTTGATTCAAGCAGCAAAATGTGACTTGGGGGAGCTTTTACTAATGTTTAAAGAAGTGATGTTATTATGGTCAGACATTATTCCAAGGCCTGCTTACTGGATTCAGCGGCGGTGGTCTAGGGGATTGATAAAGGTTAATCGCCAGGTTGGCCGCTGGGTCTCCGAGAATGGGGGATACTAAATCCTACATCCCTGGGTGTAGGTGTCGTGTGCGGGATTGTTCCGGGAGGATGGAATGCATTTATCCCCGATAGGATTAGACTTGCTCCTGAACGATTGGCAAGAGGCCTTGGAGTGTGTTCTGCATAGTTGTGGTTAGGAGAGTTCAATGGTCGCAGATTAGACGGTTGGGGGGGTGGCTTGGGGACGAGGGTCCCCAGAGCCGGTGGCGGGATCCTGGAGGTTTCCGGGGTCCGGAGCCTTGGGCAATATCTAGGGCGGGGGTGGGGTACCCCTGACCCAGAGAACCCCTGGGGGGCTTTTGCTAGTAATATGGCAAAGTCGGAAGAAGGGGTGGGTATTGAAGATAGCCGTGGGCCTGTCCATGGCGAAAGCAAAAGGAAGTCACTTTGCTAATCATATGGCTGGTGATGCCTGGAGCCGCGGAAGGGATGGCTAGGATGGGGGATGTAAAATGTTGTTGGAAAAAGTTGTGTTGTTAATAAAGCTGCAACCAGTTGAATTCTCACCATTGTTGTAATGTGGTTATTATTATTAAAAGGTGTGGGGGTGGGGGAGGGGAAAAGGGGAAAAGGGGCGCACCGCGTCCGCTATCCTCGGTTAAAGAAATGGCTGCGGAACCACGTACCCGCTGGTCATCGATAACCGGGGGGGGGGGGGGGCAGTGCAGGGAGCCACGGCGGGCGGCAAGTCGGGCCGGCGAGAGGGAGTTCTGGAAGGGGGGAGGGGGTGAAGGACGCGTCATTTGAATTTATTGGCTCCTGCGGTGGATTGAAGCGTATGGGAGCCAATGAGTGGAGGGGAGCAAAGACTGGTGGAGCATCGGGGACGGCATTGAGGCAGTGTGCTGGCAAGCGGCAGGAGGATCGAGACGGCATCCCACCCGCCCACCCTTGGGAGGGTAGAGGTCTAGGTTGGGGTGTCGCAGCTGGGGGGGTTGGGGGAGGCGGGATCCCGGAGGTTTCCGGGGTCCAGAGCCTTGGGCAATACTTAGGGCAGGGGTGGGGTACCCCTGACCCAGAGAACCCCTGGGGGACTTTTACTAGTAATATGGCGAAGCCGGAAGAAGGGGTGGGTATTGAAGATAGCCGTGGGCCTGTCCGCGGCGAAAGCGAAAGGAAGTCACTTTGCTAATCATATGGCTGGTGATGCCTGGAGCTGCGGATGGGATGGCTAGGATGGGGGATGTAAAATGCTGTTGGAAAAATTTGTGTTGTTAATAAAGCTGCGACCAGTTGAATTCCCATCATTGTTGTAATGTGGTTATTATTATTAAAAGGTGTGGGGGGGGGAGGCGGAAAGGGGCGCACCACATCCGCTATCCTCGGTTATTAATAACTTCACTAATGGAACCACCAATATCGAGTGTGTGAAAAAATCTCTCTTAAAAAGAACTAAAAGACATATCTACAAAAACATCAAAAATCTTTATTCCGTATAAAAACACCCCTGTCAATTCACTCATTACAATTATGTGAATTCATGGAACCATTCATATAAAAATACAATTGACCCTCGCTCCAAAAAAAAAATTTCAGTATATACAATCCTCAAAAAAAAACATGAAATCACAAATTATATTTTCTCATTAGACATATAGTCCCAATAACACTTAACAATTCCACAATTGTTTTACATAACCAACACTGTATCAGATGATGATATCAAACATTCAACATTAATCAACCACATCTTTTGTATAACATGTAATTTCATTTTAGGTGTAATGTCCTAATATTGTTCAAGGTAAATCCAATCAAACGATTCACAGTCACATTATCGTTCCCATGCACCAAAACTCCATATCGTCAGGCACCAATGTCTGCAATCTGTCATACAGTCTTCTATATATGATATCCTGAATTCTTCAAAAGACTTCAATTACCATCCGAACAATAAGGTCTCAATCCAGAGGACCAGAGCTTTTACTCAGCAAACCAGACAGGCACCTGATCCATAAATCATCCGATCAGAGAATCCTCTATCCGGAAACCAGGTCTTCTTATTTAACAAGCCAAGCAATCATATGCCACATTCGCATGAGGCCACATGAATCACCCAAATTGTACTTTCCAATTGAACTTTCCAACCATGGGCCACGATTTTGCCGTTACCGGCTTCATCAGGGAAAACTAAAAAATAAATTCAAAAACACTTTAAAAACTGCACCCCCACAAATATTTCCATCACCCCATACAAACAAGCATTTTCTGACCTTCTGCTTGTCTTCATTCACAACCCACCATATCATTACAAATTTCCAAAAGACGCCAGCGCAAGTGCACAAACCACACGAGTTTAAATATCCCTACATTCAATAAAAGCAGTGCCATTCCACCTGCAAATTTAACACACTTGATACCACAGTGTTCCATCGAAAAATAAACTGTTGTTCACGACGGCACAGGTACCAGTGGAAATAGTATTTGGGGTAACACAATTAACATTTGCCATCAAAATGAAATTTAAAAAAAGGAAAAATCCTATAAATGACCTAAGAAACTTAACAAAGCAAAAATTGTTTATCCGTCAAACTCTGTTTCTGGGAATGCCTACATGTAGTATACATGAAATTACATGGGATCTTTTGCCATGCATATTTCTTAAACGCATATAGGCATACATTTCTGTAAAAGCCTTTTCCACACAGAAATCATACTTTACATATGGGAACACCTCTGTAAAGTTATCCTTAGGGGCTTGTTTACAAAGCCGCGGTAGCGGTTCGCGATCGTTATCGGAGCTGCGGCCCCATTGAGATCAATAGGGCTGCGGCTCCGATAACAATCGCGAACCGCTACCGCGGCTTTGTAAACAAGCCCCTTAGTGTGTTTAACCTTATATTATTAACATGCCCTTTATGTTCTCGATTGTAAGCTCTGATAAGCAGGGACTGTGTCTTACATCTTTATGTACAGCATTGCGTACACCTTGTAACACAATACAAATGATTAGTAGTAGTAAATTATTAGCTCTCGTGGTAAAAAATGTGCTAAAAATAATGCATAGAAAGAATTTTCTTTGAACTAGAATCAAATATCCAAAATGAAACCAGAGTAGTTCTTTTTGAAGCATGAGAAAAATGCTGTATTCAGAATGCCAGCATGTATTAGACCATTTATGGAGCCTGGAAATAGTAAAAGGACAGTTTAATGAGTTCAGCAGAGGGTGAAACATGACATGTTTACAAATATCGTATCATAAAATTGTTTAGCAACTCTGTAGTGCCTTTGCATTAAAATTGCACTAAAATGTAATTTAGCTTTTGAGTTTGATAAAAGAAATGTGCATATTGAAACATCTCTAACTAGTAATACAATATTTAGCATGTGCAGGCTAAAAAATATGCTATTTTTTCATAGAAACCTGAAAATGCATTAGTGGGGCAGATTGGGGTGGGCAGTGGTGGTGGCCATGGTTGGCAGCCACTGTATGAAAAAGATTTTGCATGGTAGCTGCCAAAATCAAGGCTGATTGTTCTGGCAGTTAATAGCACCCCAGGGTGGCTCAGATGAAATCTGCTGGAAGGCCTGATAATGTGGGCTCTGCCCTGCAACTTATTGGGCCTCCCTGTAATTGGGCCTGCCTTCCCCACAATATTATCAGTACCGCCGTGCTGTGATCCATGGCACTGACAATATAAAATATAACTGTGTGTGTACCACCCCATGCCACTGATCCCTCCCGAACAGCTCCTGATCCCTATTGAGAGCTATCCATGGGGGTTTGGTCCATGGATAGCTCTCAATAAGGACGTTAAAACTGTCCCAGCTAGCCAGTCGACTAAGCCCCCCCTCCATCCCCCTGATACGCAATTGCAGGGGTGGGAGGCAACAGGGCCCACACCATCCCCTCTCACCTCCCCTTACAAACTCCCCCCCCCACCAGCTAAGCTGCCATCAAGCAAGGCCCATGGCCTCTTGGCCCAACAGCCCCCCCAACCCATCAGCCCTCCACACATACCTTAAAATCCAGAGTAGTCTAGTGGAGAACAGGGCAGGAGCGATCCTATTTGCTCCTTCTCCATCTTGTGGCCAATACAAAATGGTCTCTATCACAAAGTACTTCCCTCTAGCCTCTTACTAGGTGGCAGCACCATAAGATCATGACGATCTTTGTTTGGGCCTATGAGAAATTCAGGAGCTCTCTACTAAACCATCAAGGATTTTAAGGTATATGTGGGCAAGCCCCTGTGGGGTTTAGGGGACCATGAGGCCCCCCCCCCTTGCCAGCTGGCTAGCCAGGATTTCTTTATATGGGGAGGTGGGTGGGGGGGGGTGAGCCCCCCAACCTTGAAATTGTATATTGAGGGAGGGAGGGGGCTTAACCAACTGACTAGCTGGGACAGTTTTAACATTGGGGAGTACACCAATTGGTGCTGAAGGGGGACTAACACTAGTATTTTTTATATTGTTTGTGCTGTTGATCACAACACTGGGGGGGAGACCTGATTGTGGCAGTTGGGGGGGGGCATGACAGGGATCAGAGCACAGAGCTGATGACAGCTCTGTGCATCCCATCACTATCATCCCTTCCTAAGGATTTACCATGGGGACCCACGGTACCTGCTTCAGCAGGCACTGTGGGACTTTCTCACAGCATCTGCCAAGACAGTTAACAGAGGGTTTCCATGGAAAATCCAAACTTCCCTGGTATATGTAAGACCTCCCCTGTGAATGTCCCCTGCCGACACTGTGGAGGTTTTTTGCTTAAGCTAATGTGGTTTAGTAGACATACCCCTATGGGGCATGTTTACTAAAGGTTAACGTGTGTTAAGTGCTGCTACTGCCCATTCATTTCTATCAGCCATTGCAGCACTTAACGCAGGTTAACTTTACTTAATGTGTGTTAACCTTTAGTAAACATGCCCCATTGGTGCGGTTTTACAGTGTCATCTCCTGTTCATGGACTTCATTCTTCAGGTCCTAGACACATGAAGTTATTTATCTTGGGCATTGTATTATGATGATCTTTCATTTATATTTTAAAAAATAATTATTAAAACTTGATTATCCAAGCTAAAATTAACATGAACACAGACCTAGCAGGTCAGATATCCAAAAACATGTATAGGCCCAATAATGGAAAAAAAAACTGAGCACCTACCTTTAGGCTCTTAAGTTAGTCTCTTACATTTTTTCAGCCTAACTCAAGAACCTAAATTTTCAGCTGAAAATTCATCTTAATTTAGAAGCTGAAAAGTTATGGTGGTTATTTTATAAGCTCTATTCATGCTTTGGATGTCAAAAAATGGGCATATAGGCATCCAAATCTGAAATATATCCCCAGAGCCATTTTAGAAACCAGTTTTAAAGACGTCTCCAGAGTGAGGACATCCATAAGTTCCCAAACACTGCTAAAAAGATGTCAATTACCAATCTTAGAAATAGCCGGCATATCCCAGCTCTTTACTAAGAGGGCCATTTTAAAAGCTTTAGTCATGATTTGGATGTCTGAAGACAGGCACATGATCAACAAAATCATGGACATGCCTCGGTAGCCATTCTGCAAATGACATTTGCAAACATCTCCAGTGCACGGATGTCCAAGTAAGCATGAGGCTGTGGTGGAGGCGTGTCTGGGGAGTGACAATGCACTTATACATCCCCCTTTTATCTCAGGCATGTCAATGTTTATACCTGCTCCATGCACAAATATGCAGCAGGAAAGTGCTTGTAACCAAGGCAGGCGGACCCGGCGCTGCAGGTCCCTGCCTTACACACCTCTCCCCCCCCAAACCCCCCCCCCTCCACAAAACACCACAGACAACATTTTATGGAACAGAACTGGTCGCAGCTTTTATTAGCCAACAAATTAACAGTCCAACAATTACATTTCAAAATCACTCAATTAGCGGCACCCGGCTGCACCAGCCATCCTCAGCAAAGTGCCTGCCACCGCTAATACCGTAACTCGCCACCCGGCAAGTTACCATACCCCTCTCCCCGACTTCGCCGTTCAGCAAAAGTCGTCCGAGGGTTTGACCGGGTCAGGGGCACCCCGCCCCCACCCAACTGTAGCCTGCTGCTCCGGACCCCGGAAACCTCCGGGATCCCGCCCCCCCCCCCAGCCCCCAGCTGCAACACCCCAAACGAACCACCCCCCCCACCACCGCCTGACGTTAGGGAGGGAGGGAGGGACGCCAGCACCGAAGCAGCCTCCGCACGACTGACCACGCGGAGGCTGCTCGGCCCCGATCCCCCCTCGTGCCCCAACAGCGGCGCTAATTGGCTCCCATGGGGCTGCAACCCCAGGGAGCCAATCGATTTAAAGGGCGCGCGCTCGTGCCCGCCGAGGGCCGAGCGCGCCTACCCCGTCCAGGCCGCGCACAGGGTCCCCGCGCCGGGCCGCGTGCCCGGTTAGCCTCGGCCGCCGGGACCCTGCCCGCGGCCTCGTAGTAACCAAGGCAGGCGGACCCGGCGCTGCAGGTCCCTGCCTTACACACCTCTCCCCCCCCAACCCCCCCCCCTCCACAAAACACCACAGACAACATTTTATGGAACAGAACTGGTCGCAGCTTTTATTAGCCAACAAATTAACAGTCCAACAATTACATTTCAAAATCACTCAATTAGCGGCACCCGGCTGCACCAGCCATCCTCAGCAAAGTGCCTGCCACCGCTAATACCGTAACTCGCCACCCGGCAAGTTACCATACCCCTCTCCCCGACTTCGCCGTTCATCAAAAGTCGTCCGAGGGTTTGACCGGGTCAGGGGCACCCCGCCCCTGCCCAACTGTAGCCTGCTGCTCCGGACCCCGGAAACCTCCAGGATCCCGCCACCGGCACATAACCCTGGTCATGTGCTGCCCCCCCCCGGCTAAAAGCTGCGACCAGCGAACATCATGGCCAGACATGTATTCCAAGGCCTCCTGCCAATCATTAAGAAGCAGGTCCATGCCAACCGGCGACAAATGAACCCCATCAGCCCGATACAGCCCCGAACACCCCACATCCGCCCAGTCATGCAGGATCTGGTACCCCCCCCGCTCACATACCCAACGACCAATCTGACGATTGACCTTAGTCAACCCCCGGGACCAACGACGCTGCTCCCAACAAGCCGGCCTTGGAATAATGTCTGACCAAAGAACCATAACCCCAGGAACCATCCCCAACACAAGTCCGAGATCCTCTTGAATCGCCCGGATCAACTGCAAGCAGGACCAAGACGATAAATCATTGCCGCCCAGATGCACCAACAGGGCAGCTGGCCACTGCGCAGTCCTCCCGTGGGTCCGCAGCAAAGGCAGCAGATGCGACCACCGCATACCTCGCACACCCAGCCATTGGACAGCCACCGCCGACGGGTTCAATCCCAAATTGGCGCCGATAGGGCGGTCCGCCGCGCGCAGACCGGCCCAATGTACAAAGGAGTGGCCAGCAACCCAACATCCACCAGGACCGACACCCCCATCTGAAAAAGCACCCCACCCAGCAAAACCCACGCGCCTACAGACGCACATACCCCTTGAAAGCCGAAGAACGCCACCTCCCAATGGCCTGGATGACGTGCGCCGGCAACCCCGCAGCCGCCGCACTAGTGGCAGCACCAATCCGAAAAGAGTGAGGAGCAAATCGCAGCGGATCTTCCCCCACCGCGGACAACGCCAGCCGCAACACCGCGGAAACCTGGAAACGGGTCACCGCCCGCGAAATCGCGTGAACGAAAAACCCCAATGCACCCGCCGGACGCACTGCCACAAACTGTAGCAGTGCCCGAACCGGACAAGTCCGTGTATCCGCACCCGCACCAATACACACCCACAAACCTTTACCCATAGGATCCGTTTTGGACTTAGCCAAAAGAATCCGCGCCCCCCCCTTCCACGAGCCGGACATGACAAGCCAACAGACCCCCAACACCCCCCCCCCCGCCCAGAACCCGCCACCAGCTCCCCAATCCGAAACGCCCCAAAAAAGGCCAGGCAAAAAACCGCCCGGAACAATAATGCCTCATACCCAGAAGAAGCCACCCGCTCCAAAGCTCCACACACCCGCACGAGGAGCCCGTGAGTGATCGGCAACCTCGCATCACGCGGGGTCGGTTGCGCCTGCTCCCAACCTTGCAGCAACCTGCGCGTTAAGGCCCCCCCAGCCGGGAGACCCCAACCCAATGCGCTCGCAAAAAAGTGAAACCCCGCCAAATGCGAGCGCACTGCCGATCGCGAAAACCCGGCGCTCTTGGCCGCCACAATATAGTGGCCAAGCAAACCTTCCGGGACCCCCCCAGCCCCCCACCCGCGCGACAACAAAAAAGCGACCACCCGGTCGCACCCCCTACAATACGCGGACCAGGTCCCTGCAGACACCGAACTCCTCAGAAGGTCTAGCATCTCCGGAGGCCAATACTCCACAATTTCTCTGGGACCACCGCTCCATCCTTGTCTGCTTCTGGGGCCAAAGCCCGGAACTGCTCCCACTGAAAGCGAGAAAGAGCATCAGCAATCTCGTTAGTGGACCCTGGTATGTGACGCGCCCGCACCGCCACATTCAACCGCAGACACGCTAGGACAACCTCCCGCATCAAACTCGCCACCCATACGCACCTGGGAGTGTACCGGTTAATCACACTGACCACAGCCGCATTATCACACCACCAAAGCACCCTCCTGTTCCGCAAACGCTCCGGCCAGAGCTCCAGAACTACCCGAAGCGGAAAGAGCTCCAAAAAATGTGAGATTCCGGGTCAGACCCGCCACCTCCCAAGACACCGGCCACCGGGCAGCGCACCAGGCCCCCCCGAAATACACCCCCAACCCCGCCCCTCCTGCAGCATCCGTGTACAATTGCAAATCGTCACTGGAAACTTCAGGCTCCAAAAGCACTGAAGTCCCGTTGAAATCCTCCAGAAAACGATCCCACACCCGCAAATCCGCGCGCATTGCCGCCGTCACCCGAATCCGATGATGAGGTTTCCGCACCCCAGCAGTCGCACAAGCCAACCTCCTGGAAAACACCCTCCCCATCGGAATCACCCTACAGGCAAAATTTAAGGACCCCAACAAGGACTGCAACTCCCACAAGGAAAGCTTACCCGCCGACAACGCATTAGCCACTGAAATCCGCAAGCGCACGACTTTATCGCGAGGCAACCGCGCCACCATGTCAGCAGAATCCAACTCCATGCCCAAAAAGGTCAACCGCGTAGCAGGACCCTCAGTCTTCCCGTCCGCTAAGGGGACCCCGAATTCCCGCGCCAACCGCACGAAGCCCGATAGCAGCCGCTGACACTCCCCCGAATCTGCAGCTCCCACAAACAAGAAATCGTCCAGGTAATGCACCACAGACGACAAGCCGGAGTCCCTGACCAGTACCCACTCCAAGAAGGTGCTAAACATCTCAAAGTAAGCGCAAGATATAGAACATCCCATCGGCATACACCTATCAAAGTAATACTCATCCCGAAAACAAAATCCCAACAATGGGAATGAAGCCGGATGGACAGGCAACAAATGAAAAGCCGACTCGATGTCCACCTTCGCCAACAACGCCGACCGACCGGCCCCGCGCACCAGCGAAGCCGCCTTGTCAAAAGAAGCATAACGCACCGAACACAGGCGACGCGGGATAAAATCGTTAACCGAAGCCCCGACGGGACAAGACAAATTGTGAATCATTCAGAGAGTAATGTAGCAGATGACATGGCACGTTTCGGGGCCGATCATGGTATATGCCCCTGCTTCAGATCTAAGACTTGCAAGTTCATTGAGCGAAGTCTTAGATCTGAAGCAGGGGCATATACCATGATCGGCCCCGAAACGTGCCACGTCATCTGCTACATTGCTCTCTGAATGAAGAAGGACTGTTACTTCAGTTAAGTGCTCACTGATTCTTTTTAAAAACGAAGAAAAAATTTTCTAAAAAAGAAGTAAAAAAGAAATATTTATTAAAAAGGAATTTGCCACGGCGGTATGGGGTTTTCTTCCCCTTGACTGTGTTGGCTCTTCCAACAAAAATTATTTGCTTAATTTCACCGGTGCTAATATTTTCCGCTTTCACTTGGCCTGCATGTCCTTATATGTTTTACAAGAGGTGTTCTGTTTGATAGAGGTTTTGCAAAATAGAGGAGGAATTTTCCACATTCTGTTTGGACATCTTAATTCCCTTCCCTACCAATGTACCAATGTACCTAAATAGCCCTTCTTATATTGAAAATATCTTTTTTTTCAGAGACATTGAGCCCCATTCCGGGAGGGGGATGCCCGGGCCATCCAGACGTCTCCTCTGAAGATGGGGCTGTTAGACCCAATTCTAATCCGTGGGAACAAAACATTCCTGCTGGAGCCAGAATCGGGCCCGAGAATGGTCCAGTGTGCCCCCTCTGCCTGTGGGGACATCCTCTCCGCATCTGTGGCTCCGGCCCCTCAAATCCCCACCACCCAACCCATGGCTGGCCTCCTGTAGCCTGGATCGGGTAGTTGGTTCCCCTCCCGCACTTGGCCCCGGCCTCGGGTTGGCTCCCCTGCCCGAATCTGGCAAATCATGCTGCTTATACCACTTCTGAGGTGGTATTAGCTGCACGTCCCAGCAGGCCCTCCAGCATGTACAGGGCCGTGACCTGAATCGGCCTATACGTGCTGCCGGGCTGGCCTGCCCCCACTCTGCCCCGATGCTACCCTCGGCTGGATCCCCCGTCCTGATGCATAGGATGTATTGGGAGAGCCGGTGGGGGAATAGGGTACAGGTGGCTTGTGGGGCTGCACATCCTGGCGAGACATGCAGTCCCGCAACCTGCGTTCAAGAATGAGGGCCATTGTGAAGATAATTTTATAAAATGTTTTTTCTTTGTGAAATGCTGACTTACTTAGATAAAAAGGTCTGTTAGAAAATTAGACTATTCCTGAAAGTACACACAGCAGAAATAGGTATATACCTCGTTCTAGTAAAGTAGGCATATTTGGGGAAGAATTTAGATGAAGCATGGGCAGAATCAAGATTCATATACTTAATTTAAGTATATGTTTATGTTTATCAAAAGGCTTGATGTACTGCCTTTGGCAAGGTTCGCATCAAAGCAGTTTACATAAAATAAAAAATTTAAAAAAGTTGGAAGTGACTCCATAAACAATTAGTTAAAGAGAGTTAAGGGTCAAAACTAGGTCAAAATAAATGGCAATCTAGATTTAAGCGAGGGTATGAGGGATAAACTGTGGGTCAGTGGTAAACTAACACTACCCTGGCTCCAGGTACTCTGGAAAGGTGCAAGCAAAATAATAGCTTTTGAGAATTTTCTTTGAAGTTGGAATCATGGCATAAGTGACCTGGCAGGGAATTCCAGAGATGAGGGTGAACAGGTGTAAATGTCCATTCCTTCATTGTAGGCATGATTTCTGCAGGATTTGTGCTATTATTTTATAAACATATACTACCCACTCAGAGTGAATGAACAGTGACTTGAAACAATTTTAGAAACAATTTTTTGCCAGAAGTTTTTGCCTTGAGAGAATTCTCCCTCATGAAGCGTAACTTCCCTTTTAATCAACTTTGTGATATAAAAACCACTAATAAAATATTGTGAAATAATTGTGCCTCTTTATCAGCGCTATATCACAATAAAACTTTTTATCTACTGAGCAAAAGGATCCCTACTAATTCCAAGGAATCCATACCAGCCCTACCCAAATTTTGCATCTCTAATACCTGAAGATTGGAGGATCGCCAATGTAACGCCAATTTTTAAAAAGGGTTCCAGGGGTGATCCGGGAAACTACAGACCGGTGAGCCTCACGTCAGTACCGGGAAAAATGGTAGAAACCATCATAAAGAATAAAATTACTCAGCATGTAGATAGTCATGGCCTAATGGGAGACAGCCAACATGGCTTTAGACAAGGAAGATCTTGTCTTACTAATCTGTTGTATTTTTTTGAAAGTGTGAATAAACAGGTGGACAAAGGTGAGTCGGTTGATATAGTGTATCTGGACTTTCAGAAAGCCTTTGACAAGGTCCCTCATCAGAGACTTTTGGCAAAACTAAAGAGTCATGGGATAGGAGGCAGTGTACTACTGTGGATCAAGAACTGTTTAAAAGATAGAAAGCAGAGGGTTGGGCTAAATGGCCAATTTTCCCAATGGAGAAAGGTGAATAGTGGTGTACCCAGGGATCTGTGCTGGGTCCGCAGCTTTTTGACATATTCATAAATGACCTGGAAAGTGGAATAACAAGTGAGGTTATCAAATTTGCAGATGACACAAAACTATTTAAAGTTGTTAAAACCCAAGAGGATTGTGGAAAATTTTGGGGATACTGCTAGGTACGTAGGACCTAGATTGGCCACTGTTGGAAACAGGATACTGGGCTTGATGGACCTTGGTCTGACCCAGTATGGCATATCTTATGTTCTTATGTTCTTATAACCAAATACAATATACTTAATAAATACAGATAATTAAAAGTACTAAAATGAAGTAAAACAGACATTACTCATCATAAGAACAAATACAACCTCTAAAAGGCAATAAAGAGCTTACTAACATACACGTGAGTAGTTGCAAGAGATGCAGTATAAACATATGACAATAATGAAATGAATAGTACACACTTAAAAACAAAACTGCACAGGTATAAATCATACTGTGTCATTAAATAACTATAAAAAATCACAAACCATAAAAAGGAAAAGGAAGAAAAGATGGGCGTTGACCTTTAGTACAAAAACAATATTAGAAATACCATTGCATAGATGCTGCTACATACATTAAGAGAAGGAAAATACCATTCACATAGATGCTGCTATATACACAAAGAGAAGGAGAAGGAACAATACCACCATAGGGGAAAAAACAGGATGAGGAGGACATCTATTCAGGAAATATAAATCAGTGAAGCAGACTGCATATAATAACATAGGGGCACAAATGCTACAAAGTGCAATATCTATTTCCATTAGTGGTGTGTAACCTATTGTTAACTAAAAGCACATAGGAGAGAGACAGCTTCTCAAATTTAAATGTGTAGATAACATAACCGAGGTACAACGGACCCGGTGCTCGTTCCCTTATTACCCCCTCCCTCTCAACCCCTTCCATTTTCTACTGTTCTACTTATTCCCATGTACAATAAACACACAATACTGTTAGGAATTCAAAACCGGTTGCAGCTTTATTTAACATTTTAAACACAATAACATTCAATTCAACCATAAACATCAATCTAGCAGATCCCTGCCTCACCGGCCATGTGATTAGCAAGGTGGGCATCAACTCCGCAACCGCTGCAGACAGGCCCACGGCTAGCTTAACTCCCTGCCCCTTTCTTCCGGCTTTGCCATATGATTAGCAAAAGCCCAACAGGAGCTGTCCGGGTGGGGGCCCCATACCCCCGCCCAAGTATCGCCTCTGGCTCTGGACCCCAGACACCTCCGGGATCCTGCCGCCCCCCCCCCCCCCAGCTGCAACAACCCATGCTTAACCCCCAAACCTGAACTCCAAGAAGGGTGGGAGGGTGGGGCGCCGACAGCGATCCAGATCCCCGGGCCGTTGGCTGCAGACTGCCACCACCCGATACCCCTCCAGACATCCTTTATCCCACCCTCCACTTACTTGCACCTCATTTTCTCCCGCGGCGTTCATTCACGCCACGGGGCCAATCCCTTCAAAAGATGCCGCGTTGCCTCTCATGGCGTGTGCACGACCCCCTCCTGCCGCACTCCTTCAGGCCGGGGACCCGCACCAGCCACTTCCCGGTTACTTCGGCCAGCGGGGACGTTGCACTGCAGCCTTCTTTTTATAAAACCAACTCAGTGAGCATTACTCTTATAGTGATAAGAGTGCTCATACACGAAGGAACATGCCAAAGGAGCTATAAGGTATATCAAAAAAGACCCATTGTAAATGAAATCAATCTATAGATTCACACAACTATTAGAGTAATCAGAACTATTTTAGAAAAGAGAGAGACTTGCCTCAATGTCCCTGTTCCTTCAGAGCGTCTCAGAGCTGTATTGAAAGACCAAGTGTGTAATGTGAGGTTTTAAAAGACACTGGCATTCGCGCCAAAAGCTAAGGTCAAAGGCAAAAAGACATCAGCAAATCAAAAGAAGGTACTATACGAGTTACAGCTTTAACATCTAAATCCTTTAATGTGAAAGCCATATAATTTAGGTAAGGGATCACTATTTGAAAGATGTTAGTACATGTATGCACTGTAACAATGGGCAAACTGTCAGCAAACTGCCCAACTCACTTTTGCTGGTCAGCATAGATATTTTAACAACAAATGAGACCATAAGAAAAAAACTTGGCCAAAAGAGCATCGCATTGCTCAATTAATGCAAAACTATCAGAGTCCTTTTAGAGGGAAAAAGTATAAGGGAGCGCTACAAGCTAAAATAATGACATCAGGGAACATGAAGTGAGGTCACAATTATTAAAAAATCAATAAGCAGAAATGAGCTTGCCAGTGTGTACTCGATATTCTAGCTTGCAGTCACAAATATCAAAGTATTATATTCAATATGGCAATATTGACCTGGCCACTTGGCTCCCCAATTATCATTTTTACTTCTCTATATGGCTACTACACATGTTTTTTGCCCCAGTTAATGTTTTTTATTGATTTACTCTTACGCTGACATTTTAGTATTGTGGTCCTTTCATATTTACTCTTTTATTTAGCACATTGTATTATAAGTATTTTATTATTATATTTTTTATAATTAACGACCAATAAGATTCCCCTGTGTTTTAAATATGATGTGACATTATTGTTAATTAGATAAGCCCAAACTCCTCTAATAAATCCCTTGGGTTTCACCTTTGTACGTGACTAGTTTCTTATATATTATTTCTGCACACATTCAGTTTGTATAGTATGCCGCTTACATTCTCCTATTCCCCCATTGACTTGCTCTCACGTACATATTAATATTGCCATATTGAATATAATACTTTATAAGACACAAGGAATACTAAATATATCCCATTTGAATGCCTGCTGCAATAATGATTGGCTGACCAAGTTGGTATGCAACAATTCACAACCACCAATAAGCAATGGAATTCCTCGTAGAACCGGGGACACCCTACTCCCATTGGCTGCCAACTAAAACAAACTTAACCAATCATTCTCCAAATTTAATCTGGATGGACTCACAGTGCTAAGATTAAATATCCAGACAATGGGGCAAGCTTTGAAATGGGAAATATTTAGTATTCTTTGGGGTATGTTTACTAAACAGTGGTAAGGGAGCAATTGTGCCATTTACGTGTGGTAATGACACACATGTCCCCTTAGCACCACAAAAATGCTGAGTTTCCATGCGTAAAAGGTTCCTACAGTGTAAAGGGAACATGAGGTGGAGAACCGGCGTGAAGAGGTGGAAAGTGGGTGGAGAATGGGCGGTAACACTATGCATAACTTTAACACCCCTTGCGTTAACACCCCTAAGAGCTCCTTTAAGTCTGTAACCTTACTGCAATGTAAAACCTTGTGGAAAGGGTGTCTGCAGAGGGGTGAGAGCCAATTTAAATGTGAGCAGTGCGATTAAAAGACAATGGAGCCCAAGCCAGTGATAGTAGTGCTCCTTTAGCAGCAGCAGCAGCAGCATGGTGCACAAGTAGGAAAGAGCAACATGCTGATGCTGCCAATGGAGCAAAGGGGGTGGCACATTGGTCATGCAGTGGTAGGTGCAGGTGGACATTGTGGACCAGAGAACTTCCCAAGTCGCACATAGTGGCGTAAGAACAAAGGATCCGCAGATATGCCATACTGGGTTAGACCATGGTCCGTCAAACCCTGTATCCTCTATCCCACAGTGGCCAGTCATGCTCACAAGTACATATCTGGGTCCTTAAAATGTACTCATGTTCAACAATGCCTGTAGTGGGGTAAGCAGTGCCCCCCGCATAATGGTACAATGACCGTTCTTCTTGAATCTAACCAAAACGTCTCTAAGCAGAGTTACACAAGAAGTCTTTAAGACATCTTCATGATCAGAGTGCTAGAGATTGCCTACGCATTGCCTGACAAACTATTTGACCCTATCATTCTGGAATGCGTTACACTGTAACAGCATTGCCTGTCCCCTTGTCCAACCACATCTTGATGGTGTAAACAACCGATCAACATTTACCCATTCCACACCATTCAGTTATACATAACCTCCAGCATATCTCCCCTTAGTCATCTGTCCTCCAGTTTGAAGGGGCCTAACCATTGTAACCTCCACACATAGGGGCATCCCCCCATCCACACTATCTGTGATGTCCGTCATGATCACACAGTGACTTTGGCGAACCACAGACATATGACAGCTGTGGAAAGGAGATCTGCCACAAGGGACATGGCACCCTAGGCAGAGACCCCGTGGGCCCCCTCACGGTGCCACTGCTTCCCACATGCTCGTCTGCTTTACTGGCTGCCACATTGGGTACCAACCATTATGGATGGTCCATCAGCTTCCACCTGTCCTTCCTTCCATCATCTTTACTTTGACTTTTCTTGATGCTCTCTCCAGCATTAGGGTTACAGCCATTTTTGTGCCTTAAGGTGCATGCTTGTCACCTTAAAGCACCTTAAAGCCCTTAAGGCTCCTTAAAACACATTTTGTCACCTTAATGTGCATTAAGTGCATGCTTGTCAACTTAATGTGCGATGTCCTGTTAACATGTGTTCATTTATTTATTTGATTTTTATACCGCCATATCAAGAATCATAGCGGTTAAAAGGCCAAGGTACCCTGTTAATGTGCGTTAAACATCCCATAGGGTGCTTTACTCCAGAACGCCTCCTACCTGCCCAACACATTTTAAGGATTACAGCCCTTTATTGCTGCTGTTACCACCTGTTGCCTAACCTAGGAATTCAAGACAGCAAAAAGCCCTTCAAGGAAGGAATCCATTCCATTCCTCTTTGAAGGTAGTATGTGAAGTCCACCTTAACAACAAGATTTCAAGATTATTATCAAGTTACAAGAGAGGAATTCAACATTATTTCCACAGAGATTAAAAACAAAACATGAAATATGAAAGACAAGAAAATGATTGTGAAACATCAAGCTACAACACTCATGGCAAGAGAGGTTTTCCACAGGCTAGGAAACTGGGTACTCGCGCTGCAAAAGCAGGGCAATTAGGCTGGCTGGGCTGTAATTCTCTACACCTGATCATTGAGCAAAGCAGTTTGCAGAGGAGAACATATGCAGTCTGCTGGTTTCTTCAAAATGACTGCAGGCACTCTAACTTTATAGCTGGGTTATTCTGTCAGGACCCTGGTGGGACACAGGCAGCTTCCAGGTTTTAGGATCCCTTTAGGGATAGGCAAAAAAATGCAAGAGTCCATAGAATATCTCAAAGGTAAATTTGATAACAGGGCAGTAAATCAAACATTTTAATAAATATAAAGATTTTTTTCTTTGATATAACAGGGCAAGTTAATAATATGCAGCCTTTAGAATAGCAAGGCAGGTTTAACATCACCTTTCTCAGTAACAAGACACCAACAGGAATCAAGCGAGAATGCATTAGAATCAATGAACACGAAAACAAGGCAAGATCCTGTGAAAGGACTAAAATGTTGGCACATTGGAACAAGGCAAAAATTCTAGAACACAGAAACAAGAGACAATGGCCCAGTCAGGAAAAAGCCCAGAAGCAGGGCAGAAAATACCCCACATCCTTTGGGATGGCCCCTACAGAGCCCATCAAGACACCAAAATACCACACAGCACGACATCAGATACAGCCAACAAATGACAATAGATCCAAACTTCAAACAGTTCCCTGGGGGAACTGAGTACATTCCATGTCACCAATCAAAGGCTATGCCAAGTCTTGCGAAATTTATAAATTAACTAGGGTGCTGATATTAAAATATCTTTATTGGGTTGGTAGCAGCACCAACCACCTAAATACTGTACCGTTTTTTAATTCTGTAGAAGCTCTATAGTTAAATTTTGTCATTTTATTCCCAAAAATGTCAACTCAAATGTTCTAAAAAATCAGAATGTTTTGAGGTGGAGTGAGGGTGATGAAAGGTTATATGTTCAGTGGTGAAAATCAGAAGCTAGGTTAATAAGGTTAACAGCAGGTTGTTACTGTTAAGTGCTGTGGATAGTGGTCCTAAGCATGTTTGCTCTTCAGTTATGCAGCTAATTACACAGGTACACTACCAAAAAACTGCCTCCAGTTTTGCAACTGATTCCTATAGATTTTGGGGTGCTGAATCCAGGAAAAATAGCCAAAATGTTCCATCACGTCATGTTTTCCCATCAGCCCCTGCGGGCTTAACAGTCTCCCTTCGCGCCTCTCACAGCCTGCACGGAGGGAGGCACGGAGGCATGGAGGGAGGGATCGAGCTTGCAGAGGGGGCCCCCGCGGGTCAGTCCATGCTGCCGCGGCAGCAGAAGGGGCCCCGCGGCGGCAGCCAGCAGGTTTTTTTTTTAATTAAATTTTACTTTAGGCAGGGGGAGGGGGTAGGACTGGTAATGGGCTATTGGGGGGGCTGGGGCTGGGACTGGAAATGGGTTGGGGGATTAAGGCTGGAGGTGGGCTGATGAGGTTAGGACTGGTAATGGGCTGTGGGCTGTTGGGGGGTTTAGAACTGGTAATGGGCTTTGGGGGGGGTTTAGACTGGTAATGGGCTGTGGGCTGATGGGGGCTGTCTGGTAATGGGATATGGGGGGGCTAGGACTGGAAATGGTCTGGGGGGGTTAAGACTGGAGGTGGCCTTATGGGGTTAGGACTGATAATGGGCTGTTGGGGGGGGTTTAGAACTGGTAATGGGCTTTGGGGGGTTAAGACTGGTAATGGGCTGTGGGCTGATGGGGCTGTCTGGTAATGCGCTATGGGGGGGCTAGGACTGGAAATGGGCTGGGGGGGTTAAGACTGGAGGTGGGCTGATGGGATTAGGACTGGTAATGGGCTGTGGGCTGATGGGGGGGGTAGGACTGGCAATGGGCTATGGGGGGCTGACTGGAAATGGGTTGATGGGGTTAGGACTGGAAGTGGGCTGATGGGGGGTTAGGACTGGTAATGGGTTATAGGGGGGGCTTAAACTGAAAATGGGGTGATGGGGGGTTAGGACTGTAAGTGGGTTGATGGGGGGCTAGGACTGGTATTGGGTTGGGGGGTTGCTAGGACTGGAAATGGGCTGATGGGTGGCTAGGACTGGAAATGGACTGATGCAGGGACTAGAAGGGAATGGATGCTGGGTGAGGCTGGAACTAGAAGGGAGCTGATGTTGGGGGAGGATTAGAATGGGATGAGGCTGGAAGAGTAAAATGGAGAAGGGAAAAATATTTTGTGTGGGAGGGATAAAAAATCTACAATTGGCCGGGTATTGGGAGAGTAAGTGGGGATTGAGGATGGAGGGGTAAAATTTGAGTGGATGAAATAGGAATGAGGAAAGAGCAAAAGGAGAAAGATTAGTATGTTAAAGCAGATGTAGAGAGAGAATGGAAAAAAACTAGAAGAGAGAAGAAAGGACAAATGGACAGCAGACGATGGAGAGTTAGCAGAAGACAAGAAGAAACCAGAAGAAAGTGGCTGGAGCAATTGCAGCTGAAAAAAAATGCACAAAAGGTAAAAAAATATCTCTTTATTTTGAATTTATTAATTGGAATATGTCAGCTCTGGTAAATGTGCATCATTAACGTCTGCGCTTTGTTTAGTACAAGAGCAAATTAATGTATAGTTTTATTTCTACAGTGTTGTACATTCCAAGTT
The DNA here is from genome assembly GCA_033557465.1 of Ichthyophis bannanicus. Classification (NCBI taxonomy): domain Eukaryota; kingdom Metazoa; phylum Chordata; class Amphibia; order Gymnophiona; family Ichthyophiidae; genus Ichthyophis; species Ichthyophis bannanicus. The sequence goes on along the minus strand of CM066033.1, from coordinate 1,174,634,914 downwards.
TGGCTTTTGGGATTCCCAGTTTAATTATTGTCTTCCTGTTTCTAAAATGTGATTACTTGTTTGGTGATGGTCTATGTTCTGCATGTGCCTTTTGATTGGTAGAGTATGGTGCTTTGTGAGTCCTGGTAGTGCTGTTAGGATACGGCGGGTTTGCTATGGGTTCTAAATGGGCAGTGTTTGTAGTAGTTCCTAATGTGTCTGGCAGTTGGCACTGGATTATAGTAATGTAGAAATCTTTTAGTCTTTCTTTATCCATACACTCATTAAGAGGCACGTTTACTAAAAGTTAGTATATGGTAACATTATGCAAATATTTATGCAAATGATGCCCCTTATGCAAATGAGGCCCACACCCCCCTTGGGCCGCCCCTGCTGGGGGCCCACAATTTTTGTTGGCGTAGGGCCTCACTCAAGGTAAATCCGACCCTGGGGGGCGCGCTCGCACTCGCAGCTCTCTGCAGTGCTGGCTGTGCGAATCCGATCCGAGCCGCCGGGTCGCCACCCACTGTGGAGGGGGGGGGGTGCCAGGCGTGCGGTGCGGTGGGTGCGAAGAGAGAGCGAGGGACTATCTGGGGGAGGGACAGTGCAGCGCTGATCGCGGGAGAGAACCACACCAGACCAGGGGGGCGCAAATTACTTGCCTTGCCCCGGGTGCTGACAACTCACGCTACGCCACTGCTTGAAGGTCACCTGTTTACTGGCTGGGGTCCTAATAAATATCGGGCCCGATATTCACAGTAGCAGCAAGCATTAATAAAGCAACTAGCTGCCGCTGCTGAACATTAGACCCAGATATTCAATAGCAATATTCAATCTCTGCCCAGTTTGCTTCAGCAGCTAAAGTAAGGCCAACCTTTATACTACGCCTCACTTTTGCAGCTTAGTGGTTAGCACTGAGACTTGCAGGGACAGCACCCGTGGATTTTCAGCGGCACTAGCCATATTAGTGCCCCTGAATATCCCGCCCTATTAGTTTTAAATCTGATAAGAAGTCAGATGGTCTGCTTCAAGCAATCCATTACACCTTTTTCAGCTTTAAAACGTCTTAGGTGCTTTTTGCACAACTGTGAGTGCCTATAGAAAGTGTTTCCATTAGTCTCTCTATTCATCTGTCCATACACATTTGGTAGTGTCATGTTTGAGGTGGTAGGTGTATATGCTAACAGTGATACTAAAGCAATGAGCAATGTAGCAGGTGGGGATCCCAGGCACCATTTACTGAAGGAAGGAAGTAGCCCCAAAATACAGAACCATTTCAGGTAGGGTGGGCTAAGGGCCTGATTTACTTAAGCTTCCTTTTCCCTTTGACTAAAAATAGGAAAACAGCCTTAGTAAATCAGACTCTAAAGGCGTAGAAGTAGATCTCTCTCTTCCCCATCTCACTTTGGAACTTCAGCAGAGACAATCATGTACAGTATGTGTGCGGGGGGATGGGTGATGAATGAAAGGTCCCAATGTTTGGTTCCTAAGTACTTGGGCTGGACATGTGTGTAACATATACATATGCATAGAGAGACAGAGAGAAATCTGATTAAATGCATATTTAATTTGTTTTCTCTCTCTGTGTCTTTCTGTTTTTACTGAAAGAGCTCTTGTTAGGTCTTCCTCTTTCACTTACACTAGATTCATTTGAAATGCTCCCTGCAGTTCTGGGAGCGAAAGTTGACTGCACATGTCATTGTACTGATAGTCATGTTAAATTGCCTGAAAAATAACTGACAATCTCTATTTTGTAAATGCCTGTTTTTCATGCTTTGTAGCAATATTCACATCTGAAATAGTAGTGTTCATGAACCAAGTAATTATTCAAAGTGCATGTTGCTGGTGAAAGATTGAAGAGCAAAGTTTGTGAAAGATTGCTGCTACAGAGAACTGCCATCCAATAAGAAGAATCTCAATGTACCAGTCTCAACAAAAATCGCCAACACAAAAAGGTTGGATCTATAAAAGAGCAGCTGTTTATTTTTATTTTTTTGTTGGATTGTATGTCAAGAGAGGAAAACCTCCTCTCAAGAGACAAGCCTTCCTTTTTAATAAATTGTCAATTTATAGTTAAATCAACTGGAACATACTTTAAAGTTTAGAATTAACAGCACTTAGCTTGCAAAACGTCAATGGAGTAAACAAGGAGGCATCCAAAGCCGACATAGCATCACATTTCAAGCTCATTTAATGATCTCTGAGAGCTCTGCATCAGGTAGCAGGGAAGCTTCACACTCCTATAAAGCAAGTAGAATATGCAGTCTGAAAAACATTTCTGACACCACCTCACATTCATAACATATTTGGCATCTGATATTACCATCAATTCTAGAAATGCACCGCCCACTTTGCCTAGCACTGGTCAATCTACAACCAAAATGTGGTGGCCAGCCTGGAGTATTCAAAGGAGACTTATCCAATCCAATTCAAGATTCAACCCATCTGAAGTGACAGAATGCAGAATAAAATTCCATCGTTCTAACCGTTGGAGCTGGGCAATCTGATCTCCTCTCCTTGGATCAAGTGGAAAACGGTCAACAATGTGACACAACAGGAGCCGACAATGTTGAGGTGTTGATCTGAGAAGAATGTTCTTTATTGCAAACCAGTACAATGTTACAGCCTTTTGAGATTCCATAACTATCACCCTGGACCTTTACATAGTGGACTTCCTCTTGGTTAGTTCCTTCGGTTGAGAAGACTTTGTTCATCAATGTCAGATTTTCATAAGTATGCTCATGATCTTTGTGAATGATTGGCTGCCTGTGGATATCCTAAACAAGTGATACTCAAGGCTTATAAATGGTTAAATATGTCCATCATGAATGGTTATTAGGCTTGGATTCAATATCGTCATTAAGTAAATCTACTATGTCTGACCATGACAGGTGTTCTGCTCTTTATGAGACAGGTAGCAGAAGTGACTTAAGTGTTGCACAAACATTGGCATCTATTCCATCTTCACGAATGTTTTTATAAGGATTTGATTATAGCTTTCACTAGAGATCAAAACATTTGTGACATGGTGGTACACGCTACCAATGTCTTCGTCACGCTCTTACTTATCACTCTGATCCTGACCATTTTTTATGTGGGGGTTGCAGGTTTTGTGAGGAATTGATGGTGCACCCTCAGTGGTTGGCCCCACACACTGGTAGATATTAAAAGCCCTCTGGCATACCACCTGTCTTTCTGAATTTGTAGTTTATGTATTTATTTGCCCTTGTGGTTTGAAGTATGTGGACAGAACTACCAGATCAGTTAAGCTCTGTTTAGGGGGAACATTCTTTTTGGATGAACACCTCAACATTGCCAACCCCTGTTGTGTCACATTGTGTCCAATTCCATCATACCTTCCAAAGTTTTACGTAGCGGGTTATCGACCATGTTCCATCGGATCTACGGAGAGATCGGTTTGCTTGACTCAAACGGTTAGAACAACGATGGATTTTTAATCTGCATTCTATCACTTCGGATGGGTTGAATTGTGAACAGGATTGTCCTTTGAATACTACAGTCTGGCTGCCATATTTTGGTTGTGGATTGGCAAGTGCTAGGAAAAGTGGGCAATGCATTTCTACAGCTGATGGTGACATCAGACGCCAAATATGTTATAAATGTGGAGCGTGTCAGAAAGGTTTTTTGGACTGCATATTCTACTGGCTTTATTGGAGTGTGAGGCTTCCCTTCTACCTGATGCAGAGCTCTCGGAGATAGTAGAATGAACTAAAAACATAGTGATAAGTTGGCTTTGGATGTTTCCTTGTTTACTCCATTGATGTTTTGCAAGCTATGTGCTGTTAAATTTTAAAGTTTAATGTTTGTTAAAAAGGAAGGTTTGTCTCTTGAGAGGGGTTTTTCCTCTCTTAACATACAGTCAGCCAAAAACTTTTTTTAACCAGCTACAGAGAACTGAGCACTTTTCCTAGAAAATATTTTGATGGAAAATGAAAAAGAAACATGACATTGAACAAATGCCATTTGTTGGGAGTTCACTAGTTAATATCTAAGAATATTATTTTATTTTCGCAAGAGGGCATTGCACTGTGGGGCATTTTCAAAAGGAGTTTGGCTGTCAATGTAGGTCTGGAGCTTGCTAAAGGTATGCATTGGACCCACATTGACAGCTAGCATGGGGCCATGACAGTAAGGGATGGAAGATTTTGGTGTTAACTATCTATAGTGTGCTAGGGTTGCTAGTGAGAGGGTTGGGGGTGGATTGTTGGTGGGGCGAGTGTCACGCAGGCAGCACTTGCGGGCTAGTAGCATGGGTACTCTCACCCCCATCTATATAGGTGGCATTGACTGCACCTGTGCTCTTGTAGTGCCACAGCAGGGCTGGATGCACTGCAGTAACTACCAGGAACATGCTTTCAATGTTCCCAGCAGTTAATGCTATGATGTGGCCCTAATACATCATGGAGTTGCATGTTATGAACCCCTATATTTCTTAAATCTGATGGTGGTTGGAAAAATATATTGCAGTTTGGCTTCCATCCATATTCTAAAGGGCATGTTTACTAAGGTGCACTAAGTAGTTAACATATGTTTGAACCCAAGGCACCATTAGCACAGGCCTACAGTAACGGTTGCTATGCATTAAAAGAACCAGCACGTTAAAAATTCCATGTTAACTGCTTAGTGCACAATGGGGCATGGCAGAGACGGGCATGGAATGCACATTGCAGTTAGTGTACAGTATTTGGTGCATGAGAACTGTCAGTTTTGCATTTAACGTGGGCTTGCTTAAGTGCACCTGTACTAATTACAAATGAACTTAAAACGGTAATGAACTTTTCAAAAGCGGCTCTATAAATGTAGGGAACATGCTGGTGACACTCCTAACAGTTAATTTGCAACCTTTGGCACTTACTGTATATGAGGTTTTACTGTTAACATGCAGTGAGTGCACATCTTACTGCATTTAAACATGCCTCAAGGGGCATGTCTGCTAAAGTACATTAGTTGCTACAGTGGAGCTAGCACAGATTTATCACCTGGTGATTGCAGCTAATGTACGAAAAAAGCAGATACTGCTCCACTTTCCTGCAAAATCTGCTTTTCATGCATTGAAGGGATGGTGAGGCAGGATCACGGTAAGGAGTAGGTATGCTTATTGTTGGCACCCATTGCATGAAACTATTACACACAATGGTTGCCAAATTTGGTAAATCCCATCGTGGCTGCAGATAATGTAGCACTAACATAAATGCCTGCAATCTCACAGTGCTGCCCTTAGTGTGAGGCTAGGGAGCAGGATCATGTGATTGTGGTCATTTTGGGCAGGCTCAAAAATGGGGGCAGGAGCTGGGAGGACCACTCCTGCCCCCATTGACCACCAAGGATAAACGATATAGTCCATAGGACTCGGGTAGCTCCCGGAGCTGACTGGCTAGCCAGGACTAATTGTTTTAATGGGGGAGACGGAGGGGGGATTGAGACTCTGTATGACTAGCCTTTTTTATTTAAAGAATCAGGAAAGAATGATCTTTGGACATCCAATTGGCCAGCTGGGCTATGATATTGACCGGAGGGTGCAAGATCCCCTGGACAGTTCCCGATAGGGATTGATACTGAAGGGGGGGGGGGATGCCAGTTCTTTTAATATTGCTGGTACTGCAGATCTCAACAGCTGTAGCAACAACAATATTTTTGATTGGAGGGGTGACCAGGACGGGGGTGGGGACAGTAGCAATTGGGGCACAGAACTAGTGAGAACTCTGTGCACCTGATCGCTACCTGTCCTCCCCTTGTATTTCCCATGGAAACCCATGGTGCCTGCATGAACAGTATGGCGGGACTTCCCGTGCTACCTGCCGATGCAGGTATCATTGCTCTCCATGGTAAATCCAAATCCTTCACTGTATCTGCAGGGAGGAAGCTAGAAATGCCCCCTACAGATATTGCAGACATTTTTGATAGCTGAAAAAGGCCACCACAATTTAGTAGACATGCCAGCAGATGTATAACTGGCCATCTAAAGTTATATGTACTTTCATCAGCAGTTATATATATATATAACAGAAGCTTCAAAATATATGCTTAATTTTGCACAGTTATGATTTATCTGCTACATACTGTAGCTAATGGCACTTCAACAGAAAAGTTACTACTTAACCTTTGATTTTGTCATTAAAAACCTTTTTTGCTCAATCCTGCCCCTCCCCAAAACACACACCTTTGCTTATTATATAATTTTGGACATTCTACAGTATTCATTTCAAAAAACACATTTATATTGCCAGTCCTGCCATTTAGCTGTATAGATGTTTTTGAGTGTCAGGTCCATATTATATAAATTGCCTTGTAAATCAACATAAAAAAAAGCTGTAAAGTTTAAATTTCCTTGAAATGGCATCCAGATTTAGCAGGCTTTACTTTTTAATATTTGAGTCTTGAGTTGTTTGTCCGTGATTCTAGAACAAGAAAGACTTTCTTCAATCATGGCACATTTTTACAGGTAATAAGATACAATCACAAAACAGGCATATGTCCCACATATTGGTGACCTTCTACATAGCACAGTAAACTTTATTATGAGAAGCAGGCCTGGGAGCAGCTGGAAGGGGAGTGGCTATAAATATAATGAAAATTTGGAGAAATGAGAAGATGTCTAGCTGAAGTTGATCATTAAACCTGGGGTGGTTAGAAGAAGGTAGACTGGAGTGGTGAAGGGGACTTTGGGGTTGAAAAGTTTCAGTTCCTCTAGGCAGCTGAGACCTCCAGTCATCCTAATAAATTATTGCAAGGAGACTTGTAAGTGTTCTGTTAATTTTCCAGAAAAGTGGGGGACATTCCTCTGGGAAGCAAAATTCAACTACAGCATAAGTCCCACTCAAAGGCAGAACCCTGTGTTTAGCTGCCTAAGCCACTGTACTACAGGGATGAAGTAGGAATCTGGCCTAAGTTATCATTAGCTGTACAGACACAGCACTATCAAGATGAATACACCTGGTTAGATATTGCATCAGAAGAAAGCAGAGAGACAGGAGGGATGATGCAGGTTAATTAAGCATGATGTCTGTGCAAGCATTGCCAGCACACCCCAAGCTCAAGAAAGGAGAAGCAGACATAAGAGTGGAGAGAAGAAGCAAAGCAATTTAACATCTGAAACCCCTGGTCCAAAGGAACAACAAAAGAACCCAACGGAACATTCTGTAACCAAGGGAAGCCAGAGGCAGGAGATACCAAAGTGCAGCTCTGGGGGCCTGCACCTACAGCAGTTACCAGCTCATTGGCACCCAGAAAGAATACCATGCAAGAGGAAGGCCCCTCTGTCAGGGTTAACTATGGAGTTAGGAGAGAGAGAGAGAGAGAGAGAGAGAGAGGTGGGACTGCAAATACTCTATTTTTATTTCTGCCACATCTGTATCTTTTGTTTTTCTGTCAGTACGTTTCATATTTATTTTAGTAAATCATTTGATTCAGAACATAAATTCTGACCTAAACTAAGAAAAGAGAGAAGAGTAAGTGGGGTTAAAGTGCCAAAGGCCTCTCAATGTATATTGGTCCCACTTCAGGAACCTTAATGATTCCAAGAGCAGAGACTGAAAAGGACAGCATTGCTTTTGGAAGTTGTGCCCCAGTCTGCCAACTAAAGTGCATAGCCACTGTAAGGAGCACATAGCCTGGCAAGGGTTACAGGGGATTAGCTTTGTCAAGTTTGACATATGTGCCTGGAGGTTGTGGAGGATGACTGAAACAGTTGGTGGTTTGAGTGGAATTACAATGCGTGAAAAGGTATTCACTGGATTGATATGAGAAGGGATCAGGGCCGGATTTACCTTGAGTGAGGCCCTACGCCAACAAAAATTGTGGGCCCCCAGAAAAGATAAAAACGAGCACGCCGGATCAGCTGCGTGCTGTTGGCCCTGACGTCATAATTAAACTGGAAATCCCAAAAGCCAAACTTGGAATGTACAACACTGTAGAAATAAAACTATACATTAATTTGCTCTTGTACTAAACAAAGCGCAGACGTTAATGATGCACATTTACCAGAGCTGACATATTCCAATTAATAAATTCAAAATAAAGAGATATTTTTATACCTTTTGTGCATTTTTTTCCAGCTGCAATTGCTCTAGCCACTTTCTTCTGGTTTCTTCTTGTGTCTTCTAACTCTCTCCATCGTCTGCTGTCCATTTGTCCTCTTCTTCTCTCTTCTAGTTTTTTCCATTCTCTCTCTACATCTGCTTTAACATACTAATCTTTCTCCTTTTGCTCTTTCCTCATTCCTATTTCATCCACTCAAATTTTACCCCTCCATCCTCAATCCCCACTTACTCTCCTAATACCCGGCCAATTGTAGATTTTTTTATCCCTCCCACACAAAATATTTTTCCCTTCTCCATTTTACTCTTCCAGCCCCATCCCATTCTAATCCTCCCCCAACATCAGCTCCCTTTTAGTTTCAGCCTCACCCAGCATCCATTCCCTTAGTCCCTGCATCAGCCCATTTCCAGTCCTAGCCCCCCATCAGCCCATTTCAGTCCTAGCAACCCCCCAATCCAATACCAGTCCTAGCCCCCCATCAACCCACTTCCAGTCCTAACCCCCCATCACCCCATTTTCAGTTTAAGCCCCCCTATAGCCCATTACCAGTCCTAACCCCCCATCAGCCCACTTCCAGTCCTAACCCCAGCAACCATGTCCAGTCAGCCCCCCATAGCCCATTGCCAGTCCTAACCCCCCCATCAGCCCACAGCCCATTACCAGTCCTAACCCCATCAGCCCACCTCAAGTCCTAACCCCTCCCCATCAGCCCATTTCCTGTCCTAGCCCCCCCCATAGCCCATTATCAGTCCTAACCCCTCCATAGCCCATTACCAGTCCTAACCCCCCATCAGCCCACAGCCCATTACCAGTCCTAACCCCATCAGCCCACCTCCAGTGTTAGCCCCCCCCATCAGCCCATTTCCGGTCCTAGCCCCCCCCCCCCATAGCCCATTACCAGTCCAAACCACCTCCCAACAGCCCACAGCCCATTACCAGTCCTAACCCCATCAGCCCACCTCCAGTCTTACCCCCCCAGCCCATTTCCAGTCCTAGCCCCCCCATAGCCCATTACCAGACAGCCCCCATCAGCCCACAGCCCATTACCAGTTTTAACCCCCCCCCATAGCCCATTACCAGTTCTAGCCCCCCCATAGCCTTTTACCAGACAGCCCCCATCAGCCCACAGCCCATTACCAGTCTTAACTGCCCCCATAGCCCATTACCAGTCCTAACCCCATCAGCCCACCTCCAGTCTTAACCCCCCCCCCCCAGCCCATTACCAGTCCTACCCCCCATCGGCTCAAGTAAAATTTAATAAAATTAAACGCTGGCTGCTGCCGCTCTCATGGACTGTCCCGCGGGGCCCCCTCTGAATCCCTCCCTCCCTCCGCGATGGCTGAGCCCCTCCGTGCCGGCTTTGAGAGGCGCAAAGGGAGAGTGTCTCCCTCACGTCTCTGTTAAGCCTGCAGGGGCAGATGGGAAATTTCCCATCAGCCCCTGCGGGCTTAACAGAGACGCGAGGGAGACACTCTCCCTTCGCGCCTCTCAAACCGTCGCGGAGGGAGGGATTCAGAGGGGGCCCCGCGGGACAGTCCATGCTGCCGCGGCAGCAGCCAGCATTTTTTTAAAACTATTCATTTTACCTATACGCCAGTATTCAATTTTTGTGGGCCCTTGCCAGCTGTGGGCCCTACGCCACGGCGTAACTGGCGTATAGGTAAATCCGGCCCTGGAAGGGATGGTAGGGATAACAGGATTGATGGGTTTGAGGAAGAGTTCAGATAATAAAAGAGAGGATCTGCTGGGTGATTACAGAAGAATAGTGATATTTATACATAGTAGCATAGTATAGTCTGCCCAGCAAGGTGGCAAGATTAGGTGCACTTGTCGCTCTGAGCAGGTCACTCCTCCCCATTCCTTTGTTTAGGGGTGTACCCACCGCTCCGTGCAAATCACTTCTACTTGTTGAGATATTAGAGATAGTTACGTTTATTTTGATTTTATTCTGTTGTTATAAAAGGATCCATTGTGTCTGTCCCATGCCATTTTGAATTCTGTCACTATATTTGCCCACACCACTTCCATTGGCAGGGCATTCCAAGCATCCACCACCCTTTCAGTGAAAAAGTATTTCCTGACATTGCCTTTCAGTTTACCCCCTTGAAGCTTCATGGTATGCTCTCTAGTTTTACAGCTTTCCTGTCTTGCAATGAGGTTTGTTTGTTCATTAATACTCTAAGTATGTAAAGGTCTGTATCATATCTCCCTTGTCCCTTCTCTCCTTTAGTGTATTCATATTTAGGTCTTCAAGTCTCCTCATACATCTTCTGGCACAGGTTCCAAATCATTTTGATCGCCTTGCTCTGAACCATTTCTAGTCTTTTTATATATTTTGTGAGATATGGTCTCCAAAACTGAAGACAATATTCCAATTCAGGCCTCACCAGTGACTTGTACAGGGGCATTAGTACCTCTTCCTCCTTTCTGCTGGTAATTCCTTTCTGTATACAACCCAGCATCCTTCTGGCTTTGGCCACCACCTTGTCACACTGTTTCACCACCTTGTGATCCTCAGAAACAATCACTCCAAGGTCCTTCTCCTGGTCCATGCCCACCAACCTCTCTCGCCCCCTATTGCATAAATTCCTTTGGATTTCTGCATCTCAAGTACATGACACTGTACTTCTTTGCACTAAATCTTAACTGCCAAGCATTAGACCATTCTTCCAGATTTTGTTGATTTTTCCTCATGTTATCCACTCCCACAGGGAAGTCAACTCTGTTGCAAATGTTTGTGTCATCTGCAAAGACATGCTTTTCCATTCAGTCCTTCAGCAATATCACTCAAATATATTGAAAAGTACCGGTTCAAGGACGGATCCCTGGGACATACCAATAATCATCTTCCTTTCATCCGAGTGAGTTCCATTTACTATCACCTTCTGTCGTCTGTCATAAGAACATAAGATATGCCATACTGGGTCAGACCAAGGACCATCAAGCCCAGTGTCCTGTTTCCAACAATAGCCAATCTAGGTCATACGTACTGTGGTGAAGAGCGCCCTCCTGAGGCAATGGAGACCGAGGAAAATCCTGAAGGGCAACAGGATTTACGCCAGATTGACAATACTGGAAGGAAAGAAAAACTCCTTTCTGCTGAGCTAAGAATGGATACCAGCCCAGGGGAGGAGTTGAGTAGGCCTGATTGGGCACACCCAGTGGCTGGAAGGGGCGTGCCTGGAAGAGAACCTCGTTTTAAACCTGAGAATGACCCTGCTAAAGAGAGCAGAGGGAGCAAAGAGAGCAGTGCACAGAGCTGCACAAGGAACTCTGAGCAGAGGACCTCAGAGCAAAGGACCTGTGAGAGGACGAGCTGTGGAAGGACGTTTGGTACGTCAGCTGAGAGTGAGTCAGAGAGTGAATGGAAGACCAGGAAGCAGTGTGGCAGTACGTTTGACCCTGGTAATAAAAGAAGACCTGCAAGGATCTTTTCAAGGGCTGTGAATGAAAGTCCTGAGGAAAATGGACGTAGCCCTGGATTAGACTCCTGGAAGAAGGCAGAGCCCTGGAAGAGGAAGCCTCCACGGCAGGCAAGTGAGAAAGAAAACTCATTCTTTGGAATACAGTTGAGACCAGAGAGACACAGGAACCCTCACAGCTGGAAGACGTCTGAGCCACCTAGGACGAGAGGGGCTTGGCAAAAAGTAAGCAGTTTTCCTAGGAGTTACAAGAGTGAAGGTAAACTCAATTCTCCTATGTTTGAAGCCTTACTAAGAGAGCCTAAATGTTACCCTGACTTATTTAGCCTGAGAGGGGAGAAGGGAAACATTACTGACCAAGAGAGAAGCTTAATAGCTGCTGACAATTGCTTATCTAGCAACCAACAGGCTGAATTGCTTCTCCAAAGCTTTAAAGAGTTTTTAGAACAACAAGCAGGCAGACAACCAGTACTGAATGAAGATACTAATTCTATACAGTCTGAAGAATTAATGCAAACTGATTCTGACTTACCTGACTGTAATAGTATGGATTGTTCATTGTGTTGTATGGAAATACCAGAGTAAAGAAGTTTGCTGTGCCGTGTATGAGTAAAATACAACGGAGCTGTTTCTACTGCCATGCTTTGAGAACCTTGATTACTTGCACCTGAATTAAGCTCCCACTGTGAACGTAACAGTGCATGTAAAGAGGCTGCATTAAATAGAATCACCTCTTGGGGCAGAGCTGAGTCAAACTTCTTAGAAGTAAAGCTGAAGTTAAAGCTGAATTCTACTTTAATTGACTGTATTCCTAAGTTTATTCTGTTCATGTTAAAGCACCAGTTTTTGTTCATGTGTATGAATTTGTGATGCGCTGGAAGAATCTCCCTTACAGCAATAAAATACTTGCAAACAAGCCTTACCGTCTCTGGCGCACAACTACACTTATTTCGGAGTGAAAAGGAGCACAAGAACTACATTACCCAGCATTACCAGGGAACAGTTTTTAACTCCATTCCTCACGAGGCAATAGGCCGCTCCTGTCTTTTAGCCCTAAGGCGGGGCAGGGGCGTCGCAGTACCTAGTAGTTTCCCCAAAAGACACAGGTTCCACAATGCTTGTACTAGGTCAAGCATTGATATCCTGGGTCCCTTAATAATGGTTTATGGACCTTTCCTCCAGGAACTTGTCCAAACCTTTTTTAAACCCTGCTACACTAATAGCCTTTACTACATCCTCTGGTAACAAATTCCAGAGTTTGATTACACGTCAAGTGAAAAAATATTTTCTTTTATTAGTCTTAAATAGTTTACCCTGTAGCTTCATTGCATGTCCCCTAGTCTTTCGTTCATAAAAGTTAGAGGCACCCCATGTGTACAACTAATAGAGTGAATTAGTTCTCATGATTGGAGCACTTTTGAGGCAGCATAGAAGCTGCATCAATTGTTTCGCTGGTAACGCAAATTCCCTGTAGCAGACAAAGCTGTTGGGGTGTCCAGATCCCCCTGGAGTACCAGGGTCTAGAAGTAATCATGTATGGCTGCGCGAATTTCTAACCGGAACTCTGGCTGCGTTAATAGGGCTCTATCAAAGAACCAGGCCCCCAAATTCCCTTGGAGTACAGTAGTGTGTAATTGAAAAGAAATAGCAGCATGATCTGAAATATGCTGGGAGTGAATCTTTGCAGCGTCCACCTGAGGAACTAACAGTGCAGAAGAAGGTAAAGTCAAGCTCATTGGTGTAGTAACCTCCATAGATCGACTAGAACAATATCTTTGATCACAGAGGTAAGCGCGATGTGACTCTTGGGGGGACCACTTGTCCTAGGCGGCTATTTGTCAATCAGGGGATCAAGAACAAAATTGAAATCCCCCCAGCAGAGGCCCTGCGCAACCTGAGCAATGGTAGCAAAAAAGGCAGGGTCATCCACATTAGGAGCATAAAGGCATATACATGTAACTTCAAGGTTACCTATCTTGAGGTAAACTCTAGACCATCTACCCGCTGTATCTGAGCAAGTCGCAATAATAGTAGCATGCAGGGATTTCCTATCCAATATGGCAACCCCACATTCCCAATCGGAGTATTGATTCCTTGTACGTTCAATGAGCTGGCCAATACACCCATATTGAAAAGTGTGTACCAAAGTAACCTAGACCCCCAATGAATATGGCGCATATGTCTGCGGGAGGATGCCCTAGAGAGGAAAATAGAGACATAATAAAAGAAAGAACACCAGAGTCCATAAGTAACACTGTCTCTGATACTCATCGAGGCTACTATGCAGATATCCTCAACATCAAGTCGGCTTCTTTAGAGTCCAAAAACTCCGCTAGTAGATCAGGGTCCTCAAATGTTCTTGTCTGATTGTGAAGCGTGACTCGGAGCTTGGCCGGGTACATCAGGCCATAGCGTGCTTGCAGTTGTTGAGCCTCGGCTGAAATTCCAGAAAGCGCTTTCGGCGGAGACCTTGTGGCTCTCAAACTCGATATGGCCCTTGCCCGGAGGCACTGAGAATTTGTTCCACATGTTGATATCTCAAAAGTCGAAAGATGATAGGCCGCGGGGTCTTCCTGTTGAGCGTAATGTTGGTGGGAACACGATGAGCGCGATCTAACACCAAAGCTATGGTAACGGTGATTTGGAGCAGGGAAGGGAGTATATTAAATAAAAACTCCTTCATGACTCCCGATACCGCTCCCACCGGTATGCCCACGAGACGTAGGTTGTTGCGGCGCGCCTATATTGCCATCTTCCACTTCCTTCTGCAAGGCCCGCACCTGACGTTCAACTTTGTCGAGTTTTGGACAGCCGGACCGCATGGAGTCTAAATACTCTCCATTTTGTCCTGACGCTAAGAGAGCCCCTCTAGCCTGCCTTGCAGTACACCAAGATCTTCCCTCAGCGCTCGAAGTGCTTCACCGTTTGACTGCACGAGGTCCTTAACCCCTCTAATTTTTGCGAGGATTTCCTGCTGCATTTCGGGGCCCTCGCGCAAAGCCAGCCCCTTCTGCGGGGACGGGGGTTCAGTTTTGGAGCGTTTGCCGTGAGAAGCCGCTGGAGATCCAAATTCCAGGCATGTGGGTTTGGTCCCCGCCATCTCACCAATGTGCCCCGGCAAGATCAGAGCAGAAATTCAAGTATGTCCGGTGTTAATGCAGGATTCTGAGTAGGCCTCTCGGGAGCCTCAGCGTTATGCGACCATCCCGCTGGACATCGGGCTCCGCCCCCCGTCCCCTAGTCTTTCTATATTCTGATAATGTAAATAATTGATCTATGTTTACCTGTTCCACTCCGTTCATTAATTTATAGACTTCTATCATATCTCCCCTCAGCCGTCTCTTTTCCAGGTTAAAGAGCCCTAACATTTTTAGCCTTTTTTCATAGGAGTATCCTTCCATCCCCTTTACCATTTTGGTGGCTCTTCTCTGAACCTTTTCTAATAACGCTATATCCTTTTTAAGATATGGCGACCAGAATTGCACAAAATATCCAAGGTGCGGTCTCACCATGGAACAATATAGAGGCATTATAATATCTTTTGTTTTATTTTCCATTCCTTTCCTTATGATACCTAGCATTCTATTTGCTCTCTTGGTCGCCGCTGCACACTGGGCCGAGGGTTTTAACATGTAATCCACAATGACGCCTAAATCTTTTTCCTGGGTGGTGGTTCCTAATATGGAACCTTGCATGTTGTAACCATAGTTTGGGTTGTTCTTCCCTAGGTGCATAACTTTGCACTTGTCCACATTAAATTTCATCTGCCATTGTGATGCCCAGTCTTCCAATTTATCAAGATCCTCTTGCAATTTTCCACAATCCTCTTGGGTTTTAACAACTTTAAATAGTTTTGTGTCATCTGCAAATTTTATAACCTCACTCGTTTTTCCCTTTTCCAGGTCATTTATGTCAGTTAACCAATTTCTGATCCAGTTCACCACTTTGGGACCCATCCCCAGGCTGCTCAACTTATTGGTAAGCCTCCAGTGAGGAACAATATTGAAGGCTTTGCTGAAATCTAGGTAGGTCACATCCATCACATGCCCTTGATCTAGTTCTCTAGTCACCTAGTCAGAGAACTCAATCAGATTTGTTTGGCATATCGTCCTTTGGTAAAACCATGTTGCCTCAGATCATGCAACCTATTGGTTTCGAAAAGTTTACTATTGTCTCTTTCAGGAGTGCCTCCATTTTCCACCACCGAGGTAAGGCATACTGACCTGTAGTTTGTCACTTCTTCCCTATTGCCATTTTTATGAAGTGGTACCACATCAGCCCTTCTTCAGTCCCGTAGAAATCCTTATGTCTCCATTGAAAACATCCTTTAAAGGCCCTGCAAGAACTTCTCTGAGCTCTTTCAGTATCCTGGGATGTATTCCATCTGGTCCCATAGCCTTGTCCACTTTCAGTTTTGCAAGCTGTTCAAACACATCATCTTTTGTGAATGATTCAGTATCTTCTCCATTCCCATTTGTATATTTGTCAGTCACAGATGGTCCTTCTCCAGGATTTTCTTTAGTTAAAACAGAAAATAATATTTGTTTAGCATTTTTGCTTTTTCAGTGTCTCTTTCCACAAATCTGTTCTCGGCTCTTTTGAGTCTTGCGATTCTACATCTGATCTTCCTCTTCTCCCAAATATAGCTGAAAAAGGTTTTGTCTCCATGCTTCAGATCTTTAGTTATATTTTCTTCTGCCTTTGATTTTGCTATCCTTATTTCTCTTTTTGTCCTTTTTAGCTTTATCCTGTATTTTCTTCTGTGTTCCTCTGTTTGTGAACTTCTGAATTTTGTGAAAGCTGTATTTTCTGCCTTTATTTGTGCTGGCACTTTTTTGAAGAGCCAAATAGGTTTCCTTTTGCTCTTGTTTTTATTTACTTTCCTTACATATCTAGTTGCCCTTTTTATTGTCTCCTTTACTTTAGCCCACTGCAGTTCCACTTCCCTTATCCCCTCCCACCTTGCCAACTCCTCCTTCAGGCACTTGGCCATTTTACTGAAGTCAGCGTTTTTGAAGTCTAGTACTTTGAGCTTGCTGTGATTGGACTCTGTCTTGGTTTTTATCTCAACCCACACTGTGTGATGATCTCTGCTGCTCAAATGGGCACCCACCCTGACATTCAACATGCTATCTCCGTTGGTGAGTACTAACTCTAGCATCGGATTTTCCCTGATTGGTTCCATCAGCATTTGTCTTTGCAGTGCATCTTGGAAAGCATCCACATTTTTTTAAATTTCTTTCCAGATTTGCAGAAGGAATACTCCAATCCACATCAGGTAGATTAATATGATCACTTTCTCCTTCATAGCTGTCTTTGCAATATCAATAATCCAGTCTCTATCCATTTCTTCTGTTTGAGTTGGAGGCCTATAGACTACACCAGTATGGATGACAGTGCCATCTCCTCTTTCCAACACAATCCGCAGAGCTGCTTCTTTTCCCCACGTTCCCTGTATTTCAGCAGCTTTAATTTTGCTTTTGACATATTGGGCTCTTCCTCCTCCTTTTCTGCCTTCTCTATCTCTTCTAAATAAATTATAGCCAGTGATGGCTATATCCCATTCATGCAACTCGTTAAACCATGTTTCTGTAATGGCCACACTGTCCAAGTCCATTTCTACCATTAGGGCTTCCAGGTCAGGAACTTTGTTGGCTAGGCTGTGAACATTTGTGTGCATTGCTTTTCAGCATTTGTTGACTGGCTTGCCTGGATTTTGCATGGATTTTGTTCTGCATGCCTCTTCTCACTTGCCATTGGTGTGTGGGTTAATAGTAGGCTGTTTCCAATGTTATGTTTTTTGCTGGGAGTAATGTCCTGAACTTGTTCTTCTCCATCAGTTACCCATTTTCCCTAGTTTACATACCTGTCTATGTAATGTCTGAATTTTTCACTTATGATCCTTTTCTCTGTGACAGAGAGATGTAGTCCATCCACACAGTATAGCCTCTTGTTCCATCTATTTCCCCAATCACCAATATATCAAAATCCTTCTTGTATGCACCAGGTTTGGAGCCATGTATTAAAGTTGATTGTGTGATGCATCCTGTCTGCCCTCTTACCAAGAACAGGTAGAACGTCTGAGAATGCTATTATGTTAACAGTGGGTTTGAGTTTCTCTCCCAGAATCTGGAAGTCCCTTTGAACTGTAGAGGCACTGTTTCTAGCCAGGTCATTTGTACCCAAGTGGATGATGTCATCAATTTTGGAGTCCTCACTTTCTGCACTAACTATGCCAACAATTTGGTTCATATTCCTGCTGTGTTCCCAAGTTGGTGCCTCTGATGATGGAATCTCCAAGTAGTAGTAGTTTCCTGTTTTGTGATTTGTTTTCTTCATGTTTGGTACATTATCAGTAGATTGGACATTAACCTTCTCATTTAAGAGCACTTCAGTTTCCACTAATTGGGCACTCTCATTTTCCAAAGCAGAGAAGGCTTTATGCAGAGATATCTCTTGATGGAGAGGGCTTCTTCATGATGCAGGTTGCAACCTACATGAGCCCATTGTGATCCATTTTTTCCTGGGCTGTTTGATTCTTTGTGGGATTGGTGGTGGATTGTTTTCAATTTGTACCCTGGTGGAGGTGTGTTTCATTGCAGCTAATTCTTCCCTTGATAGAATCAATTCTTTATGCATAGCAGATAACTTGAAACATATAGGGAAAGCTCTTAGCTCCAAATGATTCTTCTTATATTGAAAGCACCGCATCTATTGCATTGAATAGACGGCATGCTGATTAAGATGGTAATAATGAAGTTCTAGGACAAGGAGAAAAGGCAGGTGTTACACCTAATTGGAGGACAGATGTCAATCTATATGATGACAATTTAGGCAATCCAACCTGAGGTGGGTGGGTGAGGCGAGGGGTAGAGTGGGTGGAATTTAACTGTTCCTAGCCAATAGATCTTATCTGAACTGAGGGCACACTCAGATTTCTGATTTATAAAGGCTATGCAAGGAATGTAGCAAGCTAAAGTTTCCTAATCTTATAACCAAAATTTAGATTGTTTGCTACTAGACTGTAGATCAAGATGGCTGTGAACACAGAAATGTGATAGAGACAGAAAGATAGGAGGAACAAATGTTTTTTTTAAATTTATCTTTGTATTCCGCTTATGTTTGCAGTTTTACAATACTAGCATATTATTCATGCATAGTAAAATTGGCTAATTAAAATCACACATAGAGAGAATGATCCATAAAACACAAACTTAACAACTGAAAACTGTAAGGTGATACCATTTTATTGGACTCATTTAATATATTTTTGACTAGCTTTCTAGAGTTAGCCTCCCTTCCTCAGGTCTGGACAAAATGAATAAAAGAAGACAATGCTAGAATAAATAAGTGAATCATAGCAGCACTCCAATGATAGTCTGAATATCTGGGGGGGGGGGGGGGGTAGGAGGAGGGAGAGATGGATGCATGATTAGAAGGCAACAAAGCACTAGAAATGTATGGTTTATAATGCAATAGGAAACCCAAATCTTCTTCATACTTGCCTTGTTAGTTTCAAAGTATCTGATCATCTTAACTTCAAAAATTGTATGTCCCTGGATTATTTTAAAATACCCTTTGGTGTCTTGAACATAATGTCATTGATGCAGTAGTCTGGTTCTGAGAAGTACACCCCCACAGACGTGTCATCTTGGTTTGCATTGTGGCATCTGATGTGATGCCTATGTAAATTGATCTCATCTAATGTCTAGCCTGTCTCCCTCACATAGCATCCTCCTTCACATTTTCTGTATTGAATAATATATACCACATTAGAGGAAGAGCATGGATGGTTTCCCTTTATGCTAAATGCTTTTCCCATGTGGGTAACTGACATGTACTGGCTCAGTTTGCAGCTTGGTATATTTCAGAGATTTGCTCCTTTCTCTTCTTTTTGCACTTCTGTTGGGAGCTTGTTTTTCAATAATTTTAGCTTCAGGTTAGATAGTTGTTGGAAGACCAGTATTAGTGGAACAGGCAATATTTTTCCAGTAATTAATGCTTCTCTCTGCAGTTTGCTTTTCTTTATACTGCATGAGGATTTCCCTAGCTGTTTCTAAGTTAAGAAACACATTTTTCCCAGAGCTACAGATCATATAAAATTATTGTGTGGCTAGACTATGCATAATAGACTTCTGTTTAGTTTTTTTTTTTTTTAATCTATTTATTTATTTATTAAGGCACAGTTTACAGAGGATGTCTGAGCGAAGTCTGGGACATCCAAGCCAGAACATCTGAAAAAAAGGCAGGCATGTCCAGGTGCAGATGTGATTTCATAAACACGAGCATGTCCAATTATGGATGTCTGTGGAGATGTCTACATCGACATTCTCAGTATAGTATTTCAGAATGGGGCTATCTAATAGCCTAATGATTAGAGCAGTGGATTGTGACCAAGGTTCAAATCTCAGTACTGCTCCTTGTGATCTTAGGCTAGTCACTTGACTCTCCATCTTCTCTACACCTTCTGGCCAAAACAAGCATTTTCCACATGCCCATTCATTCCTGCAGCAGGTCAAAACATGGATGGGGTCACAGACACCCCTACCATTTCTGAAATCAAGTCCATTGCACTTCCTCACACATGCCTCTGCCACATCCTCTGACTACTTGGACATCCCTGCACCACAGAAGTCTTCAAAATCAATTTGTATAGTGGCTTTGGGGACCTCTCCGTGATTTTGATGTCCATATGCACATCATCAGACATGTAAATCACAACCAGACTTTAAAATGACCACAATTGTGTCTTGTTAATCACAAATTACAGAAAATTTGTATTGATTTATAACATAAATTAAAATACAATAAAATATTCTTCTGGAAGATCAATTATAACAAACTCATCCTTTTATCTTGCCCCCTTCCTGTACTTAGTCCTCAAGCATAATAGACTCCATCCACTGAAATTATAACATTTATGCCTCTGCCTTTCCAAACACCATTTGCCAAAAGTCAGCTCATTCCAGATTTCAAACTCAGAAATCGGAGGGCTCATTAATAAAAACAGTTGAGGATGAATCTTCTGTTATAGAGATGGACTCAGAAACAAATTTTAACAGTTGTAGAAAAATAATGAAAGTCTTTCATATATGGAAAGCAAATTAATTAAATGAGAGTTATTTAGAAATCTTATTCATCATTTACCCATCAGTACAACCACTTATACATGCAAATTGCATCCATGTGTAAATGGCCATCTTAGAAAGAGCTCATTTTACATGAGGATGACCATGCCAGGTCAAAGGTATATGGGTGCATTTTGAGAGAATGGCCATCATGGGACAAAAATCTGCACATGTATTGACTATTTTGGGCTATAGCCATGCCACTTTGTGTCAGCCTGATGTTGTTTGATTTTGAAAGCTAAGCAAGGTCAGGTCTGGTTGGTATTTGGTTCGAAGACCACATTGAAATACCAATATTCTCTAGGCTTACAATGCGTAAGAAAGGTCTGGCAATCTACCTCTGGTTACATCTTGGTAAGAAAGCCCAGAGATGGTCACAACTATCCACAGGGTCACTAGAAGTCAGCATTGACTCGATGGCATATGATAGTCCCCATTTCATAGAGGGAATTTCCATGCAAGCTCAAAAATTGCCACATTTCCACCTGCTACCTGACATGAATAGGTGTGGAGAAAGTTCTGTTTTCCCCTCTCTTTGAAGGAGGGATCATGAGGGATATCTCCCTTAATCCCTACATATTTATTTCCCCCTCCAAATTGAAAAGACTGTTGGTGGATAGCAGAATCTACAGTCTCAGTTTGCAAAATGGCTTAGATACACATCTACATACTATGCACCCACGTGCTGGAATGCCCTCCCACCCGACGACCGATCCATAACTGACCTCGCCCAATTCAGAAAGGCTCTGAAACACCACCTGTTTCTCCAGTACTATTCCCACAATGCACATTCACAACACCCAGCCTCACGCAACTGCCAACACAGCACCCCAGACCCAACAACAATACGCAGTCTCACCACCGCCCAGTAATGCCGCCAGATACCTGATATGCAATTGTATATAGTACACAACCTCGTATAGAGCACACAACCCTGTATATAGCTCACAAGCTCAGAAATTGCCTCCAAGCAGTCATGTCCCCAACCCCATCACTGACCCAACTTTTTTGACTGTATAGAATTATTTAACCGAGTAGCCTGCTACTCAGTAGCCTGTACATAGTTACCCCAGTTACCCAAGTTGTAAACCCTTTTCTTTGTAAGTACAGTGCGGACGCCGCTACACTGTACAAATTTGTTCTAATTGTAAACCGAGCTGATTTTAAAGAGTGTGGTATAGGAAAAAAAACAAAAATAAATAAATAAATAAATCTAAGTGCTAACATTTGTATGTGCATGTTGTGAAATGCCAACGTACACACATGTAATTTGATGGCTTTCCTCTGTCAGTTTTTTCCCCATGTGTACATTTCTGAAATGACTCCCCCTGCTCTAAGCGCATGTGTATTTTAGAAATAGCTCCACATTTAGGAGACGTGTGCCTAAAATACCATCAGAATTGAGTACATTCTAACCTTGATGCCTCAATTCTGATCTCTGCATCCTATCTAAAATGTGCCACATTAAATTGGGAATCTTTTTCCAGATACACAAACTAATCAAAACCTTTTGGGAGTGACAAAGACGATTTGAGGATCTTTTCTTGCAAACATGATCTATGAGTGTCTGCTTTTTCAGCAGTAAGATCATAAGAGAAGGAGGTTGGGAGCTATACTGTAGAAAACTACCCTGATTTTCACACAAGAGATTGAAAATTACACCTAACCTGTCAGTTTCTGCTTTGATAATATCAGTTAGGAGAGGGAGCTATCTTTTTCTACAGGCAGAAATGAGATCTCAGAACATGTGTCTGTCCTGTATCTTTTAATTATCCTATCCTGTAGAAAACAAAGCAAAAGCCTTAGAAATCCATTTATGTGATGTGTGCAAGGAAATTCAGCACCTTACAAAGCTATTCAAGCTGTCATGACAGGTGGTTTCTTATATTTATCTATCTATATGTATAGAGAGGGAGAGAGAAAAGAAGGGAAATGCTTTAAGAAAAAATGACCCATGCAAAAGTTGTATATTAGAGATCAGATGTTTGATGGATGAGAGATGCAAATCGAGAGATCAGAGAAAGGGATTGATACTTTGAGAATTGTCAACCTTCTCCAAATGGAAAATAAGCCGTTAATAGTTTTTGTATTTCATATAAATACATAATTTGTGGTATTAGTTTTGATATTATAACAGCTCAAAATAGTACTGAGTTATGGTTTCCAAAATAGCAATGACTTCACAATTCTGAGCTGATTGACATTTATGTTAACGTGGTCAGTTGCTACCAGCATAGATCTGGAAATCCATGTGTCTGACTTATGCAGCGATCAAGCATAGATTCCTATGTTTTTCTGTTCTACCGCACCTTTCAAGATGCCTGTGGATCCACATATGGAAAGCAGACACCCCTTTTGTTGGAGCGGTGGTCCCCGCCGGAACCCGAAAGGACCAGGATCCGAACGTAGAAACTTGTGATACCGCCCAGGACCTAGCGATTCCCCATCCCCCAGACCCCCTCTTGAAGGACATTTGAGTAAGCCATAAGTTATGTCCTTCATTTCCCTTGACAAATGGACATTCTCCTCCATTATATCCCTAAATTCCTCATCATAATTCAACCAAATCCACCCCTCATGGGCTTGGGACGCCACCAAGATAGCATCCACGTAAGCTAGTAAGGCGCCATATTGGCTTGGAAAATAATGCCCCCAAACACTCGCCAGCTGCAAGAAAGCACGCGTCCAGTTCAGAGTATTGCGGGAAACCTTATGTACCCTGCCTGCTTTCTCATCCTCCTTACGCTTCTTCCTGCTCTCCCCTGAACGTTTCCGCCCTTCTAAGAGGCAAAAGATATCAATATACCTATGTCGTTTAATCTTGTGTCACAACTTATGTGGCACCCCTTCCCAGAGCTCAGAACACTTAACTAGTGTGGGAGCGGTCCCCTCCCCCTTTTCGTGAGTGGCCGTTGTGGATGCAACAGATGACACCCCAGAGGAGGTAGACGATGATGAGGAAGAAGAAACATGCTGACACCTGCGACCATGTTTACGCTTGACCTTGGCTCTGCGGCCTTCTAATGACCTGGGCCCAGAAACAGTGACCCCTCTCGGCACAGCACATGGGGACTCCCCACATATTCATCAGTAGTGTGAACGGTCCCCTGAGGTCTTGGAGCTGTTGGCCGGCGTTCCTTGTGCTCTCAGTTCCTTGTGCCCATATTTGTGCTGTAGAGTCCTCCACTGTGCTGCTGAAGGGATTGGAAATGTCTGCGCCCGCTCTGGTGACCTCCGAAACCTGGGTAAATTGGAAAGGCAGAGACCGGAAGAAACCATACCAGTGACATTACCCGCACCTCTATCCCTCCAGCCCTCCCCCCCCCCAGATTAATGAATGAAGAACCCGTCCCCTCAGCCACCCATGTGGACGCACACCCAATGAGCGGAGACCCGTAACCCCAAAACCCTGATATAGAACAGTTCTCCCAACCATAGCCCCAGTGCCCCACCACACCAGGTGCAAATTGCCCTGCACCAGGAGACGATTGCATAGTAGCCCTGAGGGATAGAACAAACTGGAAACTTCCTCCAGGCCACCAGGGAATTTAAACCCAGGTGAAGCTAGCAGTACCTGAAGCCCCCGCTGTTCCATCACCGTCCTGACCCCCAGTATACCCAACCCACCCCACCAGATGACCCCGAACCACTCCCACATCTAAGGAGCCCTCAAAACAGGAATCCTAGCCACTCATTTCTCCAGCCCCCCTTGCTCTTGCAACCCAGATCCCTCAGCTAGTCCATTACTGACCACCATGCCCTTCCCATTCCTAGAGGAGCCTTCTGCCACCCCTTGCTGGGCTGTCATCCCAGTGTTATGCCCATCCACAGGAACTGCAGAGACCACCTGGGAATCTGAACCCTCTCCCAACCTGCCAACCCTTCCTGTGCTGCCACCCAATCCTCCCCTTCCTCGAACAGAAGCCCTCAACCTCCGGGTTTTGCCCCCCCCTGCCTCTAAATGCAACAGAAACAGGCCCAAGGATGTGAGAGGCATTGGAGGGCAGTGACGTTGAACAGTTTCTGAACTCCCTCCCTGCAGCCCCCAGAACAAGATGTCCTCTCCCTCCACCCTGCTGCACCATACCACTATGTCACTTCCCCTTCACCTTTCCACGAGACGCACCCCCGCATGCCTCTGGAGAATAGGCCCCCTGTGCTCACCAGGCCTCCCGCTCACCAGAGTTCCCGAGTCGCCACTCACTGCTCTGAGGTCGCCACCCCGCTGCTCTAAGTTCAACCCCCCGCCGAGACTCTCAGAGGGCAGATGCCCCTGCCACTCGCCCAGCTCACCTCCGAGATGGACGCCGCAATCTGCAACAGTTAGCCCTAGAGGAGCCACCCACCAAATTCTCCAGATGTCCAGTGGGGTAAGGAAAGAAAACCGAGCAGTGGAGCCAGTCCTTCTCCCCTCCACCTCCCCCACGCCTCAGTTGACACCTGCCAGCTAATGAAATCACCCCACGCAGCTGACTTTTGGGCGATTTCAAAAATAGACTTCCCAGCAGCCCCCTCGTCGCTGTCCCATCCTCGTAGCACATGCAACTTGTCCCACAGGCCGCGGCACCAGGAACCTGGTTGCTGATGGTCCCGGTACAACGGCCCTGCAGCCTGATGCATTTCTCAACATGTACAATTTCCTCTTATGTTTCTGTCATTACATTCACTAACCACATTGTCTTCTGATCCTATCTTTTTTTGTGTGTATCTTTAAATCTCATCATTAGTTTTAAGCAAAGTAGTATGGATTATGGTTTATGGCTTATTTGTACCTGATATACCACCCTTAACCAAAGGCATCAGAGTGGTTTACAATCTATTATAAAAACACCACGTGTACAATATCTCTAAAAACAAAAACAAAAAAGGAAACTAATGGGATAGACCCGTGAGCCGCCTCCTCACCTCCCAGTTCAAGACTCGCCAAAAGCTAATTGAAAAAAATAAGATTTAAGGGATTTCTTAAAGGATTTTAGTGCAGAACCTTGTCCGATATAGAAAGGAATACATAGAAACATAGAAGCATAGAAAAATGATGACAGAAAAAGACCACATGGCCTATCTAGTCTGTCCTTCCATATCAACAAATACAACAGTCCCCTTTTTACCTTTAGAGATCCTCTGTGTTGGTCCCATGCTTTTTTGCATTCAGTTACTGTCCTCATCTCTACCACCTCCACTGGGAGACTATTCCACGGATCCCTACTCTTTCCGTAAAGAAATATTTCTGCATATCACTCCTGAATTTATCTCCCTTCACCCTCATCCCATGTCCCCTCATAGCAAAACTTGCTTTCAATTGAAAGAGGCTCTCTCCCTGAACATTTATGTCATGGAGGTATTTGAACATTTCAATCATATCACCTCTGTCCCGCCTTTCCTCTAAAGTGTACATATTAAGATCCTTAAGTCTGTCCTCATATTCTTTACAATGAAGACCACTAATAATTTTAGTAGCCATCCTCTGCACCAACTCCATCCTGTTCACATCTTTTTGAAAGTGCGGTCTAAAGAATTGCACACTATACTCCAAATGAGGTGGCACCAAAGACTTATACAGAGGCAATATCACCTCCTTTTTTCTGCTAGCCATTCCTCTCCGTATGCACCCAAGCATCCTTATAGCTTTTGCCGTCGCCTTTTCTACCTGTTTAGCTACTTTTAGATCATCAGACACAACCACGCCTAGGTCCCGCTCTTCTTTAGTGGGCAAAAGTACTTCACCCCCTATACTATATTGCTCCCTTGGATTGCTGTAGCCTAACTGCATGACCTTACATTTTTTAACATTAAATCCCAGCTAGACCTTTCTTCAAGCTTAGCTAGATCCCTCCTCATGTTATCTACACCTTCCTGGGTGTCTACTCTATTGCAGATTTTGGTATCATCCACAAAGAGGCAAACCTTACCCGACAGCCCTTCTGCTATATCACTAACAAAGATGTTAAAAAGAATCGGACCAAGGACAGATCTCTGGGGCACACCACTGGTAACATCCTTCTCCTCAGAGTGAGCTCCATTTACCTGTACTCTTTGTCACCTCCCACCCAACAAATCTCTAACCCAAGCAGTAACTTTAGGGTCTATCCCTAGGGTGTTCAGTTTGTTTATAAGTCGCCTGTGAGGAACAATGTCAAAGGCTTTACTGAAATCTAAATAGACCACATCTAGGGCTCTCCCTTGGTCTAACTCCCTGGTCACCCAGTCAAAGAAATCAATCAGATTTGTCTAACAAGACCTGCCTCTGGTGAATCCCTGCTGCCTCAGATCCTGTAATCCGCTGGACTCCAGAAACCTCACTATTTTCTCTTTCAGCAGCGCTTCCGATAATTTACTCACCACCAAAGTTAAACTAACCGGCCTGTAGTTTTCAGCCACATCCTTACTTCCGCTTTTGTGTAAAGGCACCACATGAGCCTCTCTCCAGTCCTTTGGCACTACTTCCGACTCCAACTAGGCATTGAAAAGGTCAGTCAGTGGAACTGCTAGAACGTCCCCAAGTTCCCTTAGTATTTTAGGGTGTATCCCATCCGGTCCCATCGCTCTGTATACTTTACGTTTAGCTAGTTTCTCACGAACACAGTCTTCTAAAAATTGTTCAAGATGTCCCTTGCTTCTGTTCCTGTTTGTGGGTGTTTTCTGAGGTCCTGCTCCTGGTTCTTCATCTGTGAACACAGAACATAAATATTTGTTAAGCAATTCCGCTTTATCCTTATCAGCTTCTACATATTCCTCCCCTGCACCCTTGAGTCTGACAGTACCACTTTTGTCCTTCCTCTTCTCACTAACATATCTGAAAAATGTCTTATCTCCCCATTTTATTGCATTGGCTATTTCCTCCTCCTTCTGAATCTTTGCCTTCCTACTTTACTAGCTTCTCTAAGTTTTTCCAAATATAGATGCCTGTCTTCCTCTCTCTGTGATCTCTTGTATTTCATGAAGGTCTCCCTCTTTTTCTTCACTTTTTCAGCTATTTCTTTTGAAAGCCATAGCGGTCTCCTTTTCCTTTTACCTTTATTTACCATTTTAACAAAAAGGTTGGTTGCCCTTAAAATATCCCCTTTCAGTTTTGCCCTCTGTTTTTCTACATCCCCCAGCTGTTCCCATCCCACTAACGACTCCCTGAGGTATTGCCTATCTTGGCAAAGTTAGTCTTCCTAAAGTCTAACATCCTCAACTTTGAATGGATTCTAACAGCCCTGAACCACACCATCTGGTGATCACTGGATGCAAAATAATCTCCCGGATGGGGGATTGACGTGAACAGCTTGCAGCGGCGTTTTTCCTGCTATGGGTAAAAGAAAGGCTAAGGGGGTTAAGAAGCCCTCCATTACCCCGGCGGCCTCGTCTTTGTTACCTTTACGAGTGGTGGGTCAACTCAAGCCTCTTCTTACACCGCAGCCGCAGCCGGGAGTAGCCATGGTGTTGAGCCCCCCTGGCCTCCCGCTGGAGTTGGATAGCTCGCTGGGATGCTCTGGGCCTGAGATCTCGCCGCCGGAGCAGTGGTGCCCTCCCAAGGACCCTTTGCTCGCGAGGAGTCCGGCATTGTTGGAGGCAGCGTCTCCTTCCAGTTTGGGAGGAGGCGCGGAACCTGGAGTGTCGACTCCGCTGAGGAGTAGTTGGAGTGATTAGTTCATCTCTCCTTGACAGAGTACCTGCTTTGAGGAAGGTTGTTAGCAGGACGGCTGACGCCTTATCTGCAGCTGGGGTGTCGGCAGTGGAGTGACGGCCGCGGAGGACAGCACAGTTATGGTACAAGTCCCAGTAACCTTTTCCTTTTAGAGACCTGTTGAATTCACTTTGGAGACTAGCTGGTCTGCCATTGTAAAGCTTTGGGAAATGGTTGCACCCCAGGTTTCTGCTTTGGCGGCTCAGTCTCAAATTCATACCAATTTGCTTCAGCAGCACACTTTAGAAGTTTCTGATTTGTAGTCTTCGATGTCGGATCTTCAGCAGAAAGTGGCCCAGTGTGAAGATGGCACTACTTCCTATTTGAAGGACGCATTGGCCTTAAAGACACGGATTGAAATCTTAGAGAAATGTATCAAGATATTCTAACCTTCGTGTTATAAATTTTCCGAAGGTTTCAGGCATTAGTTCAAAGGAGATGTTTAATAAATATTTGGTAGAGGGTTTGG
The DNA here is from genome assembly GCA_033557465.1 of Ichthyophis bannanicus. Taxonomy (NCBI): domain Eukaryota; kingdom Metazoa; phylum Chordata; class Amphibia; order Gymnophiona; family Ichthyophiidae; genus Ichthyophis; species Ichthyophis bannanicus. The sequence continues at coordinate 1,174,606,189 of CM066033.1, read as the reverse complement.
GAGTTCCTTTGGGGTCTCATCCCCCTTTGCTTAAAATGTATTATCTCCCTTCGGATAAAAAGGAGGTTGGTGGTGGGATAATCCCTGGAGTAGAACAAAGTGATGTTTTAGATATTTCTGCTATTGAATCCGTTTCTCCTTCTACTTTGATTGTAATATTTGTTCTTTCCTCAGATAGGGATTGGTTCCTGTGTATGTTTTTTTAGGAAATGTAATGGGCTATGGGCTAACTGTCCGGGTTTTTCCTGATTTATCTAAGGAAACTCAGAGACGATGGAAAGAATTTCTATTGCTTCGTCCAGGTGTGCTCTTATTGGGGGGACAATTCTTTTAAAAATTCCCTTGCAAATGTATGGTTAAGTTGAATTCTGTTTCTTATATATTTTTTGAGCCATCATAGTTGCTTGTCTTTCTGAATGCTCGCCGCCCTATTGAGACGGTCTCAGCATCACTGTAATAGTTTTGGCCTGGCTGTTTGTTCCCGTCAGGTTTTTTCTTCTCAGGTTTATGAGTTATATACGTTTTGATGGTTTCTCCCCCTGTTGTTTGTGGGCTATAATAGGGGCAGGATTGTATATGCTTCTTTTGGTTTTCTTGCTATAATATTGATGTATCAATGTTGATTTCTTTCTGTACCCTAATTTCTATGCAAGTGTGTTTATGCTTGAAGTTATTGTCAAATGATAAAGATAAAATAAAAAAAAATGATCTCCCACTACAACATCGGAAACACTTTCACCATTGGTAAGTACCAAGTCCAGTATGGCCCCTTCATGTGTGGGGTCTGTTACCAATTGCCTGAATAGTTCTCCCTGTAAAGAATCCAGGATCTCCCCCTACTTCTAGATGATACTGCAGAAGGAATGTGCCAATCAACATCTGGCATATTGAAATCTCCTATCAGTAGCACTACCCCTTTCCTAGAATGCTGCATATGTCTTCAATTAACTCTCTGTCCACCTCTTCCTCTTGTGAGGGAGGTCTGTATATCACACCAAATGCAAATAGATTTCTCTTTCCCTCTTTCTAGTTTTACCCACAATTCCTCCTCTCTCCCTTTTAAGCTCTGTAACTCCAAAGCTTTAATAGTAGTTTTTACATATAGTGCCACTCCTCCTCCCCTTCTTCCTACCCTGTCCTTTCTGAATAAAGTATAGCCAGGTATAGTTACATCCCAATCATGGTTTTCTGTAAACCATGTTTCTGTGACTGCCACTAAATCCAAGTCAGCCACTCCCACCAAAGCTTCAACATCAGGGATCTTATTTCCCATGCTACAGGCATTTATACACACTGCTTTCCATATGTTACCCCTGTTACTCATTTCCATAAAGGTATTTAATGTATCACCTACCTGGGGGCTTTCTTCACCCAACGTATCTAATGTAAAGCCCTCTTCAGTAGATTAGCCAGTCTACTACCTAAGACGCGTTGACCTTTCTTGTACAGATGAATGCCATCTCTGCTATGCAACCCTTGTAACAGCAACCCATGGTCTAGGAAAACAAATCGCTCTCGATGACACCATCCATGCAGCCATGCATTCATCTCCAGGATGCGAGCCTCTTTGCCTTGGCCTTTACCCTCAACAGGGAGGCTTGAAGAGAACCCCACCTGTGCACCTAACTGCTTCACCCTATGTCCCAGAGCCATGAAGTCACTTTTGATACATTCCGAGAGATACCTGGCAGTATCATTTGTTCCAACATGGATTAGCAACATTGGGTAATAGTCTGTGGACTTGATGAGTCTCGGCAAACTCTCTGTAACATCTTGGATTTTGGCACCAGGCAGACAGCATACCTCTCTGGACATCAAGTCTGGTCAGCAGATGGACACCTCAGTACCCCTCAGAAGAGAGTCTCCAACCACAACTACCCTTCGCTTCCTTGTGGTCACTGATTCTGTAACTTTGGGGTACTTGAGCTCTGGTTCTTCCCTTTCCAGGGATGCTTTCACCTTCTCCACTTCCAGGGCTGTATAATGGTTCTTCAATTCAAGGGCTGGAGATTGAAGAACCATTATACAGCCCTGGAAGTGGAGATTATACAGATTGAAGTTAGATTGGTGATTTTGGAGGCCCTGGTGACTTGTGTCCAACCATTGACATTCTGTTGGCACCCATCTTCTCCTCTGCTTTAGAGCTTGGTTGCTGCAAGAAGCATCTCATCAATGTACTTCTCACTGTCTTGAATGCTCCTTAGCCTCGCCACCTCCTGAGTTCCTCCACTTGTTTCCTCAGAGCTTCAGCATGCAGGCACCCTGCACATGGAACTGGTCCTTCAACTGGCATTAGGACCTCTGTCTGGACAGAGGCAGAAGCTGTAACGGGGGCAACAGCTTTAGCGATATTTTTCCCAGCCATTGTTCTGTTCATGGAGCTTAGGTATCTGTTAAAGCCAAAGAGAGAGATCTGCTAAGTACCAGCCAGTTTCCCAGCTGTCCTTTCAAAGAAAAAGCAGTTAAATCTCTTTAATTATATTCAAAATGTGCTGCTCCAAGTCTCTGTGCTTTGTTAAATGGGGAGATGCCCTATAAAGCAAGACTGCTCACTAGGGGTGGTTGGCAGTTGGGGTGGGTAGGGAGGGAACTAACACCTGATTAGGTGTCAGCAGTTCCAAAAAGCTGATAAGGTTACTAGAGTTCAACAACTACTCTGCTCAAGGAAATTTCTACTAAAGCGCCAAAAAGAAAGTAACTTTGCTTTAAAAATATACAAAAACCCTTTTAAGAGCTCCCAATCAGAGAGCTAGCAATTTAATAAAAATAAACTCTCAAATCCTTACTGTTGTTTGATCTGTAGAGCCCCTGTTAGGGATGTCTCAATAGGGCAGGGCTCTGGAGCCTTTTGTGCAGGCCTCAGCTGCTCTCAGGTAATCAGGCCCACTAACTCCTGATTAGGTGTCAGCAGTTCCCAAAGCTGAGAAGGTAGCAGTCTGAGAGCTAGCAATTTAATAAAAATAAACCCTCAAATCCTTACCATTGTTTGACCTGTAGAGCCCCTGTTAGGAATACATTTCCACAATGCAGGTACCAAAAAGAAAAAAGTGATTTGCCGAGTAGATTCATTGTGAGTGCAATTGTTAGGAAAGAGAACAAGTCTATTATGAGACTGAGAATGAAGAGATCTAGGTGCGACATAAGGAATTAGTGAATCTGACAGATAGAATGGGAGCCCAATAAAGAAAGCCTTATGGGCTAACAAAAGAATTTTAAATTTAATGCAGTATGATATTGAGAGTCAATGGCGTAACATGACTGGAAAATTTAGAGTGCGTAATTAACTTTATGGCCATATTTTGAATGCATTGAAGATTTCTTAGAGATCGGTATGGCAAACCATTGTACAAGGAATTGCTGTAGTGCAAACAGCTAATGACTAAGACCATCACTAAGGAATTTAAAACTGTTCTATCTAGAAAAGGCCAAATACCCCTAACTGACCACAGGACAAGGAAACAAGGTTGGACTGTTGCAGAAGTTTACTTGTCAAAGGAGAGTGATGAGTTAAAGAAGCAACCCAAGATTTTTAGAGAGGAAACTAAAGGGAGCATGACCACAGAAAGAACAGGGGTCAGGGAAGGAAGAGGAGTATCTAAGATCCACATAGGCTTGCAGTTTGCAGGACATTATATTCAAGCCGTTGGGCTATTGAAGCAAGAGAGGAGCTAAGAGGCTGAAGGTCCAGAACGTGAGGATCAAGATAAGCAGCTACTTGGATAGCATCAGCAAAGATGCATGTGGAAAGAGCTGAAAATTGAATAAGCAGAACCAAGGGAGCAAGAAAAATGTTAAACAAAATCGAGAAGAGAACTGATCCCTGAGGGACCCCACAGGACTTAGATGAATGGAAACTGAAAAAGAGTGATTAGATAGAAAGCAAATGAGCTAATTGAGAACCAAACCTAATATGCCTATATCAATAACACAATTAATTAGAAGGCCATAACCCAAAATAGAAAAGTAAACTTACAAAGAATATAAACCATATTGGAGTTCTCCATAATCAACTTACAAAGAAGGAGAAAGGTTGGATGCATTTAACTGGATCCAGCCCCTTATACTGCAAGTAACGACATTGCTTTTCTGTAGCTATACTCTCGTACCTATGCTGAAGACAGACTGTATTTCTCTAATGATTAATTTCTAAAAGTGTTCCAACTTTCCAATAGGCAATGATCATTTTCAAGGACACAGTCTGCAAAAAATCTAGCAACCAAGATTCATTTTTGTGCAGCTCTCCCATTATCTGCTTAGATTTCCATATAACCACTTTAAAGGAAGATGGTTCTGTCAAATGAAAGATTGTAAAAATCCTGCCCCATACCCCAGCTGAGAAAATTTGAATATGTTGGCAGTAAAAGAAAAGGTAGGAAAATGTACCCACCTTGCACAATCAGCATTTATTGTCCCTTCCACCTGGAAACTTAGATCTGGGTTTGATTCCCTCTGGCATTTCTTGTGGCCTTGGGCAATCACTTTACCCTTCATTGCCTTGGAAGAAAAAGGCCTGGCAATCTACTTCCGGCCATACCTTGCCAAGCAAGCCCAGGAACTGCTGGGTCACCGAGAGACTGCATTGACTTGACGGCACTTAAAAAAAATGAAGTCCCAATCTTTCCTCTCAATTTGACTGCTCACCTCTTTCTCCCAGACCCTTTCCACCCCCAGACACCACTGATCCAAAGTTTATTAAATAATTTTATAAAAATGGGTTCCTGCATAAGGCAGCTGAACCTCTAATCAATGATAAGCCTTCCTATCCCAGTCATCCTGAAATTCCACAGCCACCAGGCTACTGTGTTTAAAAGCATGCTGGAGATTGAGTCATGCAAACAACCTTGTGGGTACTAGAGCAAAGTCCCTATGCAGAGTAGCAAAGGACTTTACCCTATGATTTTCTAGAATCAGGCTTACGGTCCAAATACTGACCCTTTTCCTGGACCACCAGGGTACACATATTTGAAATAAAGGACAAAATTTGCAAGGGGAAACCGGTCAAGTCTGAAGAAAATGTATACTTATTCACAAGCTCAGTCTTCGTCCAGTTGACATTTCAACCAGTGAAGTACTATGGGGAGGGCTTGCAGTAAATTTGAGAGACTGAGATCATGTTCCATATATCTTAGATTAAGGATAAGATTCATTGTTGTCATGGTATGCACACAACTCGAACCCATTTGGAGAATTTGCCACAGAGAACTTTGCAAACTGATCAATTAATCGTAACAGTGGCAAAATTGAGGCGATCTCTAAATAAATCAGTAAGTCATCTGCTTAAGCTGAAATTTTACTTTCCAGTCCATAAAATGAATTCCCTTATTATCTGTACTTTGTTTAATTGTCAGGATTAATATTTCTATAGCAAGATTGAATAATAAGGGAGAGAGGGGAGAATCTTGCCACATTCTCCTATAAAGAGAGGTCGGGGAGCAAAGATGCCCGTTTATTTGAATACAAGCCCCGAGTCTACTCCAAACCATTCCATTTAATGAAAAAAGATATTACCACTTGACATTATCAAATGCCTTTCCAGCATCCAAAGACAGGGCCACTGTCAGGGTCTCTTGGCAATGCATAATTGATAACAAATCACAGAAAAATTATCTATTATCTGTGGAGGCTCTACAGTATCTATTATAAAGCCAGCGGAGGTCATTTTGGAGCCCTATTGATGCTTTGGATATCCAAAAAAAACATTCAAGGCACAAAGTCATCTCCACAGCTATTTTAGAAGGTGACTCTGAGGATGTACCTACCCAGCGTGAGGATGTCCAAGTCTGAATGGGGCATGGTGGAGTCATGGACAGGGAATTCCCAGGAATCTGTACATTCCCTCCTCATCTCAGAAACCTCATAGTTGCATCAAACCTCCATAGTTGCATCAAAAGTTAGACCTGCTCTAGGCACAAATAGTGTTTGTTTTAGCTGAAAAGTATCCAGAGGGTGTAGAGAAGATAATACATGTAGTGTCAAAGATAGAAACAGTGGAGAATAATAACACAGGTACACTACCAAAAAACTGCCTCCAGTTTTGCAACTGATTCCTATAGATTTTGGGGTGCTGAATCCAGGAAAAATAGCCAAAATGTTCCATCACGTCACGTTTTCTTGCAAAATTAGATTTCTTACCCATATAAGGAATGTTCACATAATTTCTTTTTAGCCGACTGCAGTTTATTTTCTTGGCCCAAAATAGAGGTTGTAATGGTTAACTAACTAGAAACACTCCCTCATGACATTTTAGAGTGTTTTGTATTCATTTTATACATTAACAGGACAATTGGGAGGCGGGGGGCTAAATCCAGTACTCGCGCTGGCGCATGTTCTTTCCTGTTCGCCTCGCCTCGTTCGCTCGCTCAGACACGGTGGTTGCGACATGAACGTTCCTGTCAAATTTCAGTTTCTTGCAAGTTCATTATTACCTTTTGTTTGCTCAGTCGTAATCCAGCTTTATTCCGAAGTGGTTCACTACAGTTGTAGTTTGCAGTGCTGTGTATTTGTGATGGCTCACAGAGCCAGAGGTTGCATCAACTCTCCGGATAGTTTTTGTTTTATTTGTGGGGAATATACCGTGAAAAAGTGGCAGAGGAACATTTCTGCATTTATTAAAAAAGTATATTTCGCCTATTTCGGTTTGAAGTTAGGCGATCAAGACAAACCGTGGGCTCCTCACAAAGAGTGCAAGACATGTGAGGAAGATCTACGCTTATGGATGAAAGGTAAAAAACAAGCATTTCATTTCAGAATACCTATGATGTGGCGTGAACAAAGAGACCACAGCAGTGACTGCTATTTTTGCTCTTGCATTGTGAAGGGATACAACTTAAAAAATAAGAACGTAATAAGTTACCCCAACCTTCCCTCAGCAATTAGGCCTATGCCTCATAGCAACGAAGTACCTGTGCCTGAACCACCAAAATCTTTGGATCATATTTGTGTGGACGGTTCTGATCATGATGAGACTCATCAGATAGCTTTTCCCGATGAGTCCAGTACTTCCGAGTTTGAAACTGAACCAGATCCGAAACCTGAACTTTTCTCTCAAGCTGAATTGAATGATTTAGTCCGGGATTTAGGACTCCCAAAAGATGCAGTCCAACTGCTAGGTTCTCGGCTTAAACAGAAAAATCTATTGTCACCAGGAACAACTTTTTATTGGTACCGCAACCGCGAGACACAATTTTTGAAGTATTTCAGCAAAGAGGAAGATTTGGTATTTTGCAACGATATATACGGAGTGATGGAAAAGTTTAAACTCAAGTATGATCCTGCTGAATGGCGGCTGTTCATTGATTCGTCAAAAGACAGCATAAAAGGTGTTCTTCTTCATAATGGCAACACATTCGCTTCAGTTCCTATTGCTCACTCTGTTATTCTCCAAGAAAAATACGAGAATTAGGCCCTGATTCTTCAGAAGATTCGTTATGATGAGCATAAGTGGATGATTTGTGGAGACTTTAAAATTCTATCCATGCTATTAGGGCAGCAATCCGGTTTCACCAAATATCCCTGCTTCCTTTGCTTGTGGGATAGCCGGGCCCGCGACCTACACTGGGGGAAAAAAGACTGGCCAATTTGGGAGTATTTGAGACCCGGTGAGAAAAATGTTCTTCATGAGAGCTTGGTACCTCATGATAAAATTCTATTACCACCTCTCCACATTAAGTTGGGTCTCATTAAGCAATTCATCAAGTCCCTTCCAAAAGATGGTGAGTGCTTTCGGTACCTTTGCTCAAAGTTCCCCCGACTTTCTGAAGCAAAGCTAAAGGAAGGAGTGTTTGTTGGCCCTGATATAAGGAAACTCATTTCAGATGGAGCATTCACTGAAACGATGTCTGAGAAGGAAAAAGAAGCCTGGGATTCCTTCAAGGATGTTGTTCTCAAATTCTTGGGGAACAGGCGGGATGAGAACTATAAGGATATTGTTGCCAGGATGCTCAATGCCTTCAAAGAACAAGGCTGTAACATGAGCCTGAAAGTCCATTTCTTGCACTCCCATGTGAACTACTTTCCCGAAAACTTGGGGGCGTACAGTGAAGAACAAGGTGAAAGGTTTCACCAGGACATCAAGGACGCAGAGAGAAGGTACCAAGGAAGATGGAACACCACTATGATGGCTGATTTCTGCTGGTTGCTGCTGCGGGAAACCCCAGATGAAAAATACGCCAAGCAGCGCACCAAGAGAAGCATTCGGGGGAAGAAGAAACGGGCCCACCAGGAGATTGATTGACCCAAGAATGACTTTAAAATCTAAACTGTGTTGACAAATATCGTGTTTTTACTAAACTTTGAAATAAAAATTTGCTAGTTATTACCACAGTGTCGGATCTCATTTATTAGAATTTTATTTTCACACCATCGGGTGTTTGTCTTCATGTATTGCAATGGTGCGGTTTGCGTTTTCTATTCTTACATACATACCTGTACAACATTTTTTGCACATTTCTTTGCTTTGCTTTGTGTCTAACCTTGCTCTTATATGCTCAATGTTTGTGCACATGTATGTGGCTGTTTTAAGTGCAGACAATTTTGCTACCATCACAGTGTGTTTTGTTGACATTACTCTATTCTTATGTGCTGCCTTGTTACAATTTTCTTTATTCTTATTTGAATAACTACTAAACAATTAGTATAAAGAATTCATCCAAGAAACGTTTATCTCGATCGCACTCAATCTGAAACGTTCACCTCAAACTGCTAACCCAATGTAGCAAAAAATCTGTACATGATGGAGCAAATTGGTTACCAGATTTGGATTCAGTGCACCAAAAAACGTAAAAATCAATCGAAACATTAGAGGCAGTTTAAAAAAATTTTTTTTTAGTGTACCTGTGTAATCGTTTAAAAAATGTGCGTTTTTTAAATTTTCCTTGTACCCATTACCTTACTCCTTTGATTTTGATTTTGTTACAAAAATATTTTAAGGAGGTCTTGCTAATTGATGATGTGGAATCTATCAAGTTTTCCTCTTTATATTATATCCCTACTCCTTTTCCCGTGAAGGCTTCCTCTCCTGGTTCTTCCCGGGAAGGGAATCCTGTTGGTGCAGATTCTCTAGATGTATCTCAGTTTTTGGAATCCTCTACTGATTTAATTCCTCAGCGAGCTACTATAATCGCTTTTTTTATTTCTTTACAAGATAGAAATATGATTTTGAATTTATACTTTAAAAAGAAAAATCAGTTTTTTTGTGGGGATTCCATACAAATTTTTCCTGATGTGAGTAGAAGCACTCAGGTTCATAGGAAGGCATTTTTGGCCTTTAAAGAACGGGTAAAAGAACGGGTTTTAGCCATTGTGGCCTCTTTTTTTTTAAATACCCTTGTAAATGCATTGTGGTGATGGAGGGCGTTAAGTATGTCTTTCTTGATGTCGGTCAATTTGAGGCATTTCTGATTGGTAAAGAATCTACATGAATGATTACTTTTCTTCCTTTCCATGTAAATTGGGCTTTGTAATTTTGATCCTATTATCTCGTTGTTTTTGTTTCTTTATTTTAGGTGATTGTCTCCTAGATGTGGACTTGATTTTTGTATTCCTGCTTTATTTTCAAATAAAGATTGTTTAAAATTGAAAAAAAAAAGAAAGAAAAAGTGGGATTTAAACCATGAATGCACTGTTTCTATCACCCTACTCTAGCCATTAGGCTATCCTAAACATGCAGATGTTGAAATACTGTTCTGGGGATGACTATGTAGATGCTCTCACAGATGTCCATATCGAGCATGTTCACATTTGCGAAATCGTGTCTGCACCTGGTTTCTTTTTCAGATGTTCTGGCTTAGACATCCCATCTTGCACTTGGACATCCCTTCTAAAATTCCCCTCAGTCTGTTCTCTGCCTATAATAAAGGGTAGAACCCTCCCCGAGCCAGGACCTCTGAGTAGATTTTGCAGTCTACATTGAGGCGTGAGATAGGGCAATTGTTCTCCACATAGCAAGCCTACCCGGCTTCTCGGTAATTAGCCACTGCAGACTGCTGGAAAAATTTCAGGGATCTTGAGGTGGATATAGTTGTGGTCAACATTATTGTTACCCTTGCAGTTCAACCCCTTAATATCTCCTAAAATAAAGTGGCCAGTGAAATGTTTTTTGACTATATATAAACACATATTTGGCACATAAAAGAATCAAATAAAACATGACCAATTTAAAAAGAAAATAGTGGAGAATAGTAGAAAAACTGGGACATTGTCAGGACATGATTATTGGCACCCTTATAAGCAATTTAAATCAATTTGAACAGAAGAACCACATTCCCAATGCAGTAAAATTAGACACACCTATGATCAATTGTCATTACTCACATGACTTGAATCAACCAATGAAAGATGGCACCAATGTTTAAAATGGCCACATTCACTCACTGTTCTATTTTCACAATGGTGAAGATAATACAGCTGCCTGAGACCATCAGAAAAACCATTATCACCAAACATCACACCTCAAAGGAATACAAGCTCATCTCCAAAGTCCTTGGGATTCCTGTGTCTACAGTTCGCAATGTTATAAAGACATTTTCTGCTCATTGAACTGTCAAGAACTGCTAAGAAGAGGAAAATTAATCCAAAAAGTCTGTGAAAGTTCATGTGAATTGTTGGAAAAAACATCAATTACAACATTCAAAGAAATTAAGGCTGACCTGGAGCAATCTGGAGCGATGGTTTCAACCTGCACCATATGTCATGCACTAAACAAAGAATAACTTCATGGGTGAAGGCCAAGGAAACCCCACTGCTCAAAGACAGACATATAAAGACATGCCTGATCTTTGCCAAAACCCACCTTGAGAAACCACAATCCTTTTGGGAAAATTTTCTGTGGACAGATGAAACCAAACTTGAGTTCATTTGTAATGCAGACCAGAGATACATTTACAGGCGAAGAAACGAAGCTTATAAGGAAAAAGCCATCCTTTCTACATTTAAATATGGTGGAAGTTCCATAATGTTGTGATGCTGTTTTGCTGCCTCAGGAACTGGAGGACTGGAACATAATAAAGGAATCCTGATGTTAGAGGACTACCAAAGTATTTTGGAGCAAAAGTACTACCTAGTGTCAGAAATCTAGGTCTGGGTTGAAGGTCATGTGTCCTCCAGCAGGACAATGACCCAAAACATACATCCAAAAGTGCAAAAGACTGGCCAGCAATGCGTCCTGATCTCAATCCAATTTAGAACATTTGGAAAAAGCTGAAATCTGCCATTGGTATACGGAATCCTGGAAACATTCATGAGCTGTACCAAATTGCAGTTGAAGAGTCGGAGAAATTACCAGTAGACAGATGTACAAAAATTATAAATGGCTACAATAAATGTTTGCACTCTGTCATCATTGCCAAGTGTTCTACAACCAAATATTAGTGAAGATTGCCATTAATCCTGTCCAGATCATATTTTTTTTTCTCAGAAGTTACTACATCTCAAATACAATTTAGGACAACTGTCCAGAGGGTTGCCATGAGTCGACACCGACTCAAAGACACTTAACAACAACAAGTTGCATAGACATATTTTTTGTTGTTGTATACCTCTGAACATACTATTAAAATAGTAGGATGAAATACACTTGGAATATTTCCAAGTATTTCTCAAGATATTGTATACAATATATCTAAAATGCAAGGGTGCCAATAATGTTGACCACAACTCTACATAGAAATTGAGTAGCTTTATTGCTATAACCCTCACCTTACTCTCCAGACATATCTAGTGCCCCCCTTTGTCAGATTTCTGATGGCCAATGGAGGAGATGATATTTTCAGGAGGATAGTATTGCAAACTTTCTTTTGAACTGCTGTCAAGAATGCTACCACCTCACACCATTTCTCAGACATTTTAAGGGTCTCAGTAATTCAATTTAGCTTCTTGGAGGAATACAATTGCTGCCTGTTTTTGCCTGAGAGAAATCCAACCTTTTTTAAATTTGATCAGATTATTTAATACTTTAAAATTCCAAGACAGAAATGTATAATCTCTGGATATACTCATTTCTCATAAAGATCCTAGATCCATCAGGTTTCCGACATAGTAGCCACTTTGCACCTCACCAAAGATTCTGATACAATCACCCATGCATACCACCTTGCACTTCCAACTTCCATTCATACTGATATAGCCTGATATAGCCTCACAACTCCCCCCCCCAAAAAAAACAGCTGTACACATACAAACCAAACAGTAGCATAGTAAACACGTTCAATAGAACCTCTTCACACCACAGCCATCCTAGAACAACATACACATCATCTAACAGACATATTTATCAGTCCTATAGTTAATACATATCCAAGTGAGGAGTACCCATTCTACTTACAGTACAAATAACACATAATTTTATTCAAAATCACAACATGTACATTCAAATCCTCCCACCACAAAAAAGAAATGCATTGCCTCACTTAATCAGATCAGACATTCACCATATTGCCAACTTTAAAAATGACATAAAAACTGTCTGACAATCGTCCTCTATGAACAAATATTGCCATGAAATCCCAAAGCACTACTCCCCAAGAATCATTTCAGAACAAACCAAAATGTCCATCTCTGAAGTTCTCCATGCAGTCCACAGTCTGGTTGTGTACACCGCCCTCTACAGACAAGCTTACTTTCAATTATACTGTAGTTGGCATTCATGTCTGAAACTTCCAAACAGTAGGTCTTTTACCATCCTGTAGGAATAGGGAGTCATTCCTTCAGGCTTTTAGTGTCAAACCCGGCTAAGCTGTAAGCAGAGTACAATGGCCAACGAGTTCTGTACTACCGACATGGAGACCTACGTAAATAGAAAATGGTAACTTTCTCTAGCCATGCCCATTAACTAGACAGGACAAAATTAGAATCCAGACAAAAATGGAGGGAAAAATAGCAACATCACTTCATGTTACAGTACATTGAAGCCCTAGAAGTCCTGTTGCAACTTTCAGATAATCACTAACAGGATTATTTAATCTAATATTCCCATATCACTTGCCAGTCCTCCACATAGTCTCTCCTCTGACTGCAATAACGTTAAAGGTGGCCAGTCTTAGAAAAGTCAGTATAAATATAAGACCATTTTCTCAGCGTATATCTGCCACCCATGGCTTAATTACCAGTTGGTTATTTCATATCCATCTCTTCTTCTGCCTGATCCACTAAGAAGGCTCTACAGGCTCTGGATCCTTCATTTTTTTTTTTATATTAGTCATAGTCACTCAGAGCCTTGTGAAATACTATATCCCATATTGTTCCCACATTTTGTGTAATTGATCTCACATTCAACTAAACATGGACTCTCTTAATGCAACATGCACTCTCATATCTCACCTCCAAAAAGCAGTCACTTAAAGAACATAGTAAAAAAAGAAACAAAAAAACCTCAATTGAATTCTCCCCTCAACACCAACACAAACCAACCCGATCCAAATATAGCATAACCCTTAAAATACAACCCTCCTTTAATCCTTTCCCCCAGTGTATTCATACTGTAGTTAATCCATTATAGCCATGTTCGAGATTATTAACCTGTTAGTGAAACTTGATCATTGATCAAGTTCTTGCACATAGTAATGTTATATGTAACTTTGATGCACTTAAAGTTTTCTATTTTGCACCCAGTACCTTGTACGAACCATTTTGACTAGTAGAAAAACAGTATTAAAAATTTGTTAAATAAACAAATTGCAAAGAGGAGTTTTTGGCACTTCTGTATAATCAGAGGATTAAAATTGTATGCCCTTAATGCCTGAGTAGTGCCTTGCTGCACACCACTTGTAGGATAGCCAGCATTTAGGGATAAAACAAAACTTTTGCAGTGATCTACTAAGGGTATCTTGAGGCCCCAGCAAAGGTTTTCTGTGTGCCTGTTCTATCTCAACATCTTGATCAAATTGAAGATCTAGCAACTTTAGGAGGAATTCTTCCAGGAATTTTGGGACATCAAGGACCTCAGAGCCCTCCAGTAGTCTCAAGACTCTGACATCGTTATGGTGCATGAAGTTATTTTGGTCCTCTAAAGTGTGGTCCAGGGCTTGCAAGACCTTGACTAGGCTGTGCAAGGACTGTTGTTTGACTTGCACACACTTCAGTTTTACTTTATTTATTTTATTTATTTAGACAGTTTTTGTATACCGCCTTATCCTTCAATCAAAGCAGTCACGACACAATTGGGGGATACATTTAACACGCGGGGATATGAGACACATACACTTACAGGGAACATGGGCTATGGAGGGTTAAGTGGCTTGCCCAAGACCACAAGAGCATCTGTGGGACTAGAAACCCCGGTCCTTCCGGCCCAAGGTTGCTGTCCTCTAGTGGGATTTGAACCCCCGACCTTCCGGCCTGAAGTACCTTGCCCCAACCACTAGGCTACTCCTCCCTTTCAGCACAGTGATCCAGGTGAACCCCAAATTGTGCTGTAACTTAATGTTGACAACTTCCTCTAGTTAGTAGCTCAGCTACAGAGTCCTTATTTTCCTTAAGCAAATATTTAACTTGCAAACAGTTTGGCCATAGATGCCAGGGCCTTTTTGGTGTTTTACTCCTTGCGTCGAAGCGCAGGCAAATTCAAGCTTTGAGAGTTTGGTATTTGCCATATCTCCCTTCAGGTGAAGTCAGAACAACTAATAAAAAAGTGTTCTGATATACGTAGATGGTCCATGAGCTTGCAGCACCACAAGGTATGAAGTAGCTTGGGCTTCAAGCAGCTATCTTGAGACATGCTCTCCAATGGCCTTGCTCCCCCCCCCCCCCACACACACACTATCCTATCATTTATGATTTTGTCTTGGGTATATGCAAAGAATAGTTGCTGTTAAAAAAAAGAAAAATCTGAATATCAGTAATAGCAAATGTTGATGAATGAAAACCCTGATTTCTGAAGACCTTGTAGCATGATGCAATTCCCAGTTCTTTATCACAACATTGTAAATAATAAATCCCTCTTGGCAAACAATGCTCTATGTATGTTAGAACAACTTCATAAACTTACTCTAATGCACATTTAATAAATAAAAACTATGTACACAGTCTCAACCTTTAAATTTCAGCTAGGATGTAAATGTGTACTGAAAGCCTATTAGGGTGGTGAAATGATTTTAATTCCAAAGCAATTCAAAGGAAAATCCAACCATTATAAATTACCTACCCAGCTATAGCCAGAATGAAAGCAGAAAAAATATGTCCATAAAGATACACATTGTTCTGTCTTTAAGATCATTTTTTATTTGACAGTATTTTGGAAATAGAATTAGCGGAAGGCAATGGAGAGGAACCAGTTGTCAAAATAAATTCTTGAAACTATTGACTGAGAGACAGCATTGCCTATTTCTACAGCAAGGTGATAGTGATGTTTTATTTGTACAGGATAACAAGATTTACTCATTCTTCTTCACTCCATTGTGTCTTTCAAACAACATCTCAAGAACATTTTCATTCATTTTCATTCATTTTCGGTTTATTGGTAAAATTAAACGCCAACTGACAAGTATGAAATATTTATCACGTTAATTCAAAGCACATCATTTAAATTACATTTAATTACATAGTCATAGATTCATAGGCACTACAAAATACTAACACTTTCTTTTTTTGTAAAATTTTGTTTTTTTTAATATCAAATACAAATATAATATTCTGTTAAAATGTTGAGTCTGATTAAGAGATGAGCAAACCTGGAACACAATTTTGCTGAGAACTACAGTACAACTTACAGGTAAACCATCTATTTCAGATTGTTTCCTAAGTCAGGAAAATTAACTTGGGGATTTTAACATTCATGTTGTTGACCCCTCTGACTCTTATGCCTCCAAGCTCCTTGCCCCAATCTCCTCATTCAACCCCCAGTTGTGTTCTATTGCCCCCCAATTATCAGCATGGCCACTGCCTGGACCTCATCTTTTTCTCCAACTGCTCGCTCTTAAACTTCTCTATGCTAATTTTTCTTCTTTCCAACTATCATCTTTTATCTTTACTCTTAATCACCCTCCACCACAGTCTCGTCCAGTCTTCTCAAAAATGTTTAGCACTCTTCAGGCTATTGATCCTTCAGCTCTCTCCATTGCTATCTCGTCTGAAACTATTGATGAGGCAGTCCCTTCTATAACACCATATTTTCCTCTGCTTTGGATACTCTTGCTCCTCCTATTCCTTAGGGCAGTTTCTCCAAATTGATTAGTTTTGCACATACCATGACTGTCATGAACCTCACTTCTAAGCCAGGGCATGTGGAGTATGATCTCAGTCTCTCAAATGTACTGCTACTGCTCAGCATAGTACTTGCATCATGCCAAAAGAGAACCTCCCTTTGGAGTTCGTAAGATGTAACATGTATGGGTAATTTATCAAGTTGTTCTTGGAGGTTCTTCTTAATCAAGCCTGTGACACCCAACATGATAGGAAATAACTCAATATCTTTCTGCCATATTTTCTTGGTCTCCAACTTCATTTCTTGGTACTTGAAGATTTTCTCCCTCTCAACGCAATTCATAGAAGTCACTTGGAATTGACACCCCTATAAATAATGCCACTCTGGTATTCTTTTCCTTTACCACTATATCTGGCTTCCTGCCTGGAATGGGAATATCCCAGGAGATTATAACCTCTTCATTCTCTGTAATTCTCTTAGGTCATGATCCCAGTGCTTTTCAGACACCGCTATGTTATAATGTATAATGTAAAATGCTCATTGTAAACTGTTCCATGTAATATGTTGTTATTTTGTAAACCATGCTGATCATGAATAGTACGGTATAAAACCAAATAAATAAATAATGTTCATAGAGTTTCCAATGGATGAGGGGTGCTACTTTGTTGTGCCTTTCTGTATAGAAATTTTCTGTCATCAGAATTTCATAGCCAGCTATAAGGTGAGTCACTGTTTCCAGCTGTTTCTTAAATCTACATATGTCTGCTTTGCCAGTTTTTTCAATGCTCGTTGAAACCATCTCATCCATAATCTGCTGCCTGGGCTGCAACTATCAGCCTTTCATCCTTCAGTTTCAGTTCACCCCTCCTTAACCATTCATGTGTCCATTCTTGATTGACAAAGAGTTCCTGGAGTAACACTCTGTATTTCCCACTGTATTTGTGCATTTGCACTTGTTTTTCCTTATTTGCTGATCTAATTCTACAGTATGATGAGTTTTTTCTCGTGTTTTGCAAATTCTGTTCCTTCCTTCAATTGTGGATGCTTGTAGATTCTTATTCACTCTTTTTAGTCGTTGGAACACTTGTCCAAGTTTGATGATGGAGACAGATTCTGGACGTTTACTTTCATATTTCAGCACTTTTTGCTCATTTGGATCTGATGATGCTGTTAGCTAGGCCTGAAGGTCTATAGCAGCCCTGTATGTGTAGTCAATCTCTATGAGGCCTAGCTCTCCTTCAGCTCTAGGGATGTACAGTCTCAGCATACACTGATCCTTGTAAATTACCTCATGGGCATGGAGAAGATTTCTTGTTTGCACATCTTTGCCCTGTGAGGCATATTATACCTCAGTCTTGGTTGACTGCCAAAATCTGCTATCTGCATTACTGTTCCCACTCAGCTCAGTGCCTTTGTTTCAAATCCCATACCCATGCTGATTTCAAATTCATGCTAACCTCCTTGCAATCTGCTATAACACTCAGCAAGCAAGAGTGCTATGTTCATTTGTCAAACTTTCTTGCCTCTGACCCTTGCCATCTCTTTGAAGCACTCAATTCTCTCCCACAATTGTTTCAGCCCCCTCAGCTTTTTGCCCAAATGTTGGCTATTTCCAAGACAAGGTCCACATGATTAGTCTGGAATTCTCTCTGAGTCACTTCCATTTCCCCTTCCCGCTCTTCACTCTCAGATCCTTCTTTCAACCTCTACCCTTTATTTCTTTTACAAAATCACCGTGGGGGAAAATGCACATCTTTTCTCCTCTTCCAAACTCATTATCTGCTCTTCTGATCCCATTCCCTCCCATCTACAAGCTCCATCTCTCCATCTGCCATTTCCCCTTCTGCCATCTCCATTTTCTCATTGAGCTTTACATAGGTATCGGCCCCACTACTTTTAGTACATGATCAGGTTATTTTTGTTTCTATTGGCCTTGATTACATTTTTCATTGTCTATTGTTTTATACTGGATATGCCTATTTTAACTTGTAGCTTATTTATTTGGATTTCTTTGAACCTGAGGGGTCTGTCTTGGGGCCTCTTCTTTTCTCTATCTTCAGTTCCTGGACGACTTAATCTCCTCCCATCCTTTTCAGTGAGATTCTCAGATATTCTCTCTACACCATCTGACACTGCTACCTGGATGTCCTGCCATTACTGGAAACTAAACAGGGTTAAGATGGAGCTTCTTATCTTTCCTCCTAAATCAACATGCCCCCCTTTTCCCTTTCTCTGTTTCTGTGGATAACACTCATCCTGCCTGTCTCTGATTGCAACCTTAGAGTCATCTTTGACTCTTCTCTTTTTCTGCACAGATAGCAGAAACATGTCACTGCTCTCTCTATAATAACATTAGCAAAATGTATCACTTCCTTTCTGAACACACTACCAAGACCCTATCCACTCTCTAGTTACCTCCCATCTATTCTATTGCAATCTGCTCCTCACTGGTCTTCTACTAAATCATCTCTCTCCCCTCTTCAATCTGTTCAAAACTTTAGTGCACACCTAATCTTCCACCATTGTCACTATGCTCACATAAACCCTCATCTCAAGTCACTCCATTGGCTCTGTATCCATTTCCACATCAAGTAAACTTCTCTTACTGGCCTCATTACCTCTCCTCACTTATTTCTCCCTACATCCCTCTTTGCAAGCTGATCACTCATCTTGCCGCATCATATGCCTTGAATAGACTGAGTTTGTACATCTAACTCCCTCTCTACATGCATGCTAAAAATCCACCTCTTTGAGGCTCCTTTTGGATCCTGACCACCTTATTTCTTGCTTAACATCCCCTTAATGATTCACCATAGTCCCTTGTTTTTTTTTATTGTCTATCTTTCTTATATAGGCTATAAACTCTGTGGAGCAGGGGCTGTCTCTTATTACGTAAGTCTACAGCACCGCATATGCCAAGTAGTGCTATAAAATTGATAAATAGTAGTAGAAGAATAAACTGATGGCCCAATATTCAGAGGGTTTATGCAGTTAGCAGGACTCTACTGAGCCCGATATCCAACAGCAGTAACCAGTAGGTGCTACTGAATATCTCCACCAACCCCCTTGGCAGACAATTCGTGGCAGCATACTTATCAGGTCAGCAGTGATTTTAAACCATTCACTGGATAGGTAACCATATAAAGTTAGGAGATGTCAAGGGCCATCCTAACTTTATGTGGTTTTGCTGATTAGTGGGCTGATTAGTGGGCTGAAGATCACCACTGACATATAGTGGCAAAACCAGATTGTCAGCACCACTGGATATTGGACATCAGGTACGGAATATCCAGTTTCACTTTTGCACACAGCAGACAGAGACTTTGAAAGCGCTGACTGCTGTGGGCTGAATATTAGACCCCGAGTCCTTAAAACCGGCTGTGCAGATTTTTCCCACAAATGGCAAAATAAACAAGCCCCGTCATTGTGATCAAGCAAGCTTCGATATCTAGAACAGATTTCTAAATACTAAAGAAGATATTTCATATATAGTACAAAACAGGTGATTAAAAAATACTGTAGATTAAGCATTGAGAGGTTGATTTTTCCTCAAACCTTTGGCAGACTTTTAGGTGAATAGTGGCCAAAATGGGAGATTCAGCCCTTCTCTTGGTGTTTTGGAAGAGTGAGAAAGTTATTCAGATTCACCCCGAAATGATATTTACAATGCCAAGGAGATTCAACTATCATATTCTATTCTTTATTTTGAAATATTTTGCCTTCGGGTCTGCTTTTAAAAGATTATCCACGCACTTAGATCTACAGATTTTAGTTTCACCTTCCTATGACCTCTACCAAGATATACTACTATTTCACAGAATGGGAATTCACAAAACAACAAACTAACTATCACTCTACACTATAAACCCCAACCCAAAAACAGAGTAATGTATACAAATTTGCAAGCTAGCGTGTATGTAGAAATGTCGGAAGAGCAGCCATGAGGTTTTATCCGCCTCTTGAAGCTAAACTTCCATTTTGCTCAAATTTTAAATGAGCTCACAACGGAGCTATATAAATAAAGGTGAAGCACCACACTTAAGTGCCCCCTGCATAAAACCAATCCTATGGTGTTTTCAAAAATACTGTGTAGAAGTCCAGGCTGGAAAAAACAAAATGATAGGGACTATAACTATGACTTATCTGAAATGTCCCGTCGTAGTTTTCTCCACAATCCACTTCAAATCTTGGCAAAAATTACTTCATGCTTCGCAGACAGAGTAATCTGCAGTTATGAAAAGTACACAGCACTGCGTTTCGGGCAAACACCAAATTCGTGCCCTGTCTCAACGCTTAATGTAGCTGCAAGGTGGAAACAAGCTCCCAGCTGATCACAAATGCCACCTTCAATACGTTACCTGGGAGTCACCTTGGATCAACGCTTGGACATGAAGGCCCACATAGGAAATACAGTCAGAGCAGTATACTACATGATCCGCTCACTTAGGCATTTACGATCCATGCTGGAACCAAATGATTTCAGGACAATCTACCAGGCGTTGATCATACCTCATTTTGACTATGCCAATGCCATCTTACAAGGTCTACCCCAATCCACCTTGAACCCGCTGCAGCTCGCCATGAACGCAGCAGCTAGGGTCCTCCACGGAGCCTCCAGGAGCGACCACATGACGCCTCTGCTGATACAGTTACATTGTGGGAGGAGTGGCCTAGTGGTTAGGACAAGGTACTTCAGGCCGGAGGGCCAAGGGTTCAAGTCCCACCTGGGGACAGCAATCTCAGGCCGGAGGGACTGGGATTTCTAGTCCTATAGGCACTCCTTGTGGTCTTGGACAAGCCACTTAACCCTCCATTGCCCATGTTCCCTGTAAGTATTAGCGTATGTGTGTCATATCCCCTCATGTTAAATGTATCTCCCAATTGACTGCTTTGACCCGGTGAAAAGCAGGATATAAATACAGATAAATAAATAAAATTGGCTACCCATCCAGGCTAGAATCATTTTAAAGACCTTGTTACTTACTTTTAAAGCGGTTAACAAGCTCTCCTCTGCATCCTTAACTGCCCTCATTCATAACACATCTCCAAATAGAGCAAGAAGATCCACGGCTATAAACTCTCTAAAAGTCCCAAAAGCACTAACTGATTGCACTACATTTACAACCACTTTAGTCTCAGTGCGCCAAGATGCTGGAATGCATTACCCCCAGGTATCCGGGTTGTTAAGAGCCTAACTCAGTTTAGGAAAGCCCTCAAACTTCACCTTTTCAACAAGTACCTCATAGAGCCCAATGTCACCCCATAAAGTCCAACGATACAATTCGCTAGCAAATATATGGATGCCCAACAACACGCCAAGACAGATACTATAATCCTTAGTGGTGCATATGTTTCCATGAAACTCCTGTTCATATGACACTATGTAGCAAGTTTTGTAAATAGTTTACCCCTGTTAGCCAAGTTTTTTGCCCTGTTATCTGTAAATTCATACATGTTAAATGTACTGAGCATTTTTGTTCCATGCAAACCGCGCTGATGCTGAATAGTGCGGTATATAAGAAACTGTAAATAAATAAATAAATAATAAGTCCTTAGCTAGCTGCTTATCGTGGGTTGGGGCAATGACTAGGCAGGTTAATGGTAGATTGTGAGTATTGACAACACATTACAATAATCATAATCATCACTGGCACATGCTAACAGCAATTTTTTAAAAACACGTAGAAACATGACGGCAGAAAAAGACCACATGGCCTATCTAGTCTGCCCTTCCATATCACCCACTACAAGAGTGCCCTTTTTTCCTTTAGAGAGCCTCTGTGTTGGTCCTATGCTATTTTGAATTTAGATACTGTCCTCATCTCTATCACCTCCTCTGGGACACTATTCCACGTATCTACCATGCTTTCCGTAAAGAAATACTTCTGCATATTACTCCTGAGTCTATCCCCTTTCACCCTCATCCTATGTCCCCTCATAGCAGAGTTTGCTTTCAATCGAAAGAGGCTCTCTTCCTGTGCATTTATGCCATGGAGGTATTTAAACATCTCAGTCGTATCACCTCTGTCCTACCTTTCCTCTAAAGCAGGCATGTCCAACAGGTAGATCACGATCTGCCTGCAGATCGCGGAGGGGTCAGAGGTAGATTGCCAGCTCCACTTGGCTCCATCTCTCCAGCAGCTCGCCCCGTCGTTAGGAGAAAGCTCATGCTGGCAGGTCGTCTGCCGAGGGCTTGCCACCACTGCTGATACTTTGCCTGTCATTTTTCCCTGCCTGTGGGAATCTTGCCTGCGGGTATATTGGGGGTGCTTGTTTTCGTGCCAATAGTTTGTGGGTACCCCAGGGGGCCGCCGCCCACGCCCCGCAACAAGACGCCACAGGCCCGGCATCATACCTAGTCTCCTGCCTCTCAGAATCACCCATTCCTGCCCCCGCCCCAACACACCTTAAAAGTGTGTTATATACTGGGCGATATCCATTTATTTATTTATTTGCAAATCTTTTATATACCGCTATTTCCTAAGATCAGTGGCGGTTTACATTAAACAACATGAAATACATAAAACAGTGCTGTGATAGGCAGGTACATTGAACAGTATTCAAAACTATATACAAATAGTTAAAATCAGGTATAATGAACAATAATCAGTACTATATATAGGTAGTATTGACAATATTTGAAACTATTTACATATATACATTAAGGTTTTATCATAAGTTCTCTTTTGGTAGTGACATTGTAAGTATTAGGGCGAACATATCATGGAGATCTATGGAGGATGGGAGGTCTTATCCAATTCGTTATCTATATTCGAATAATATTGTGTGAACAAGTAAGTTTTTAGATCTTTTCGGAAATGTTTCAGGTCTTTTATTTCCCTTAGTTGATCAGGGAGATTATTCCATAAAGAAGGTGCTACAAATGAGAAGGCACTTCTACTTGTTACGTGTTTAGTTTTTCTTATTGAGTCAGGAACTACGATAGTATGGAGGTTCTTTCTACGTCTTATTCTGTTTTCTATAGGTCTATGAATTAATGTAGACTGGTATGATGGGGCAATCTGTTTTAACAGTTTGAAAGTGGTCAATATTATTTTATATTGAATTCTACTTTGTATAGGTAGCCAATGCAGAGAGTAGAGTATCGGGGTGATGTGATCAGTCAGTTTAGCCTTGAAAATTATTCTGGCTGTAACATTTTGAGCCATCTAGTATTTTTAGGCTCTTTTTAGATACACCTGTTAATATTCCATTGCAGTAATCAAAATGGGGAGTTATTAGTGCCTGTGTGATAGTTCTAAAGTCATTGATTTCTAATAGTGGTCTCAGTTGTTGAATTGAGCGTAGCTTGTAGTATATTGTTTTAGTTGTTTTCTTAATATGATTAGTGAAATTGAGAGCCTTGTCTAGAGTGACTCCTAAGTATTTAATATTTTCCTTTATAGGTATGGTAAAGTTAAGAATTTTGATGTCAGTTGGTGGTGTGTAATTTGTGTTTCTTGATGTGATTAGTATCTCTGTTTTCTTGAAATTGATTTTCAAGTTATTTTTGCTTAGCCATTTTTCAGCTTCCATAAGGCAGCTTGCTATTTTGTCATAATTTGGGTCTTGTATATCAAATGCAGAGTACAGCATAATGTCGTCCGCATATATCTGGTATTTCATCTTGTATTTTTGAAAAATGGTACAAATTGGTTGGAGATAAAGGTTAAATAGAAGGGCAGATAAAGCGGAGCCCTGAAGTATTCCCTGTTCTTGAGGAAAGGTAGGTGAGGAGTTCTGGTTAACTTTTACAAATTGTGTACGGTCGGATATGTAAGATTGAAACCATTCTAGTGTAATTTTCCTTAATCCAATTTGTCTGAGTCTTGATATAAGTATGTTATGATTTACACTGTCAAAGGCAGCAGATATATCTAGAAATACCAGAATAAATGCTTGTTTTGTGTTGTCCAGTCCTTTGTTTAGAGTGTCGAGGAGAGCAAGCAAGAGAGTCTCTACGCCATGAAATGGTCGAAATCCGTATTGGTGGTCATCAAGAGGGGCAAATGTATCAATATAGTCCTGTAGTTGTAATTGTACAACTTTTTCTATAATTTTTGTTATAAATGGGATACTGGCTATTGGGCGGTATGAGGTTGGGTCATTCTCATTTAGAGTTTTATTCTTCAAAATCGGGCGGATTGCGGAATTCTTAAGTTCTTTTGGTAGTGCCCCTTGCTGGAGGGAGCTATTTACTATTTTGAGAATAAAGGGGGCAAGTTCTTGTTTTGTTGACTTAATCCAAGTGACAGGGCATGGATCAAGGATAGATGTGGTGGTATTAATATTTGTTATTTGCCCAGGCTTTGCCTGAATACACTTACCGTATTAGTTGTGTCGTGTGCTGGTCGTTGGTTACTTTATAGTTCACTTTCATTAAACGTTTTTGGGCAGACACAACAAAGTGTCAAGAATTTGATGATTTTGGCGGGCTTTTCCAATTTTGTTCTAACTTGCCACTGACTTTTGCTCGCCTCTGCAATTTTATTTTGCCTAGCCTTTGCATTGATTCTACACTGTGTGCAGAATTTATTAAATCGCATGTGGTGGTATTTGAACTTGTTTGGCGGTATTTGATTTTCTCGTTTGCTGGACAGGTGTTTGAGTTTTTTTATGATTGTTTGGTGGTATTTGATTATTGGTGCCAGTATGATGAATTCTTATTTTTACTTTTAGAACTGCATGTGTGGTTTTGGCATCTCCAGTCCTTGTATTGCACATCATCCAGAGGTTTTCAGTTCCTGTTGATCTTTAATACTTTGGGACAGTGACAGTTTTGGACCAGATTCAGCCAGTGTTTATACTAACTTAGCAGATTTGGCCTTCTTACATCCAGCCACCCCAGTATAACGAAGATGAATGTTCCAAAGAAGAGCAAAACCTACTACTTCTTCATCATGGTGAAAGAAAAGTGTTGTTGTCTAATTTGTAACACCCCAGTATCCTGCCCAAAAAGGGTAATCTGGAACATCATTATAAGGCTCTGCATAGCAATAAGTTTGATGCTGATTTTCCACCCAAAAGTGAAATTCGTAAATTGAAGCTCAAAGAACTTAAATCAAAATTGGTACTCAGCAACAATTGGTGGCGAAGCCTAGGTCACATTCGGTCAATGCAACCATAGCATCCTTCAAGGTCAGTAACCTGACCGCAAAGAAATGCAAACCTTTTACTGAAGGGGAATTTGTAAAAAATTGTTTTCTTGAAGCAGTTGACAATCTTTTTGAAGGATTTAAAAACAAGAAAGAGATCATAGCTGCTATTGAAGATGTACAATTGTCAAGAAACACAAATTTGAGCTAATGATGACTGACCTTGCAAACAACACTTTTGATCATTTTCCTAATACGCAGGACCATCTGGGACAATATCCAAATTTTGTTTTTCAGAACGAGAAGTATGTGACAGAAATCTGTTCTGTTATCCAGGAATTTGAAAATAGATTCTGTGACTTCCAAAAAATTGGAACAGTTGTGGAGTACTTGTCATACCCATTCAAAGTAGATGTGGACATTAAAGAAACTGCAGCTGCTATCAGTAAAAATTACTCATTGAACAAGCCATCTCTTGAAAACAAAATATGAACCTTTAAAAATGACATTTTTCTAAAGACCCGTGCTGAGCAAGAATTGTTTTGGAAGCTAGTGCCTAGAGACACATTTCCCAACTTGAGAAGATGCAGTAAAGCTGTACACTCCTGTTTCGGTTCAACTTATTTTGTGAATCTGCGTTTTCCCATCTGAAAATGACAGAGTACACAACGTTCCAACATGGCCGGCACTGTTCAATGTATTTGTGAGTGATATTGCTGAAAGACTGAATGGAAAGCTGTCTTTTTGCAGATGACACGAAAATTTGCAACAGAGTGGACTCCCCGAGGGAGTGGTTAACATGAGGAAAGATCTACAAAAGCTGGAAGAATGGTCTTATGCTTGGCAATTAAGATTTAATGCAAAGAAGTGCAGTGTCATGCACTTGGGTAGCAGAAATCCAAGGGAAATGTATGCAATAGGGGGTGAGAGATTGGTGTGCACAGATCAGGAGAAAGACCTTGGTGTGATTATTTCTGTAGATCTCAAGATGGCAAAACAGTGTGACAAGGCAGTGGCAAAAGGCAGGAGGATGTTGGGCTGCATACAAAGAGGAATTACCAGCAGAAAGGAAGAGGTACTAATGCCACTGTATAAGTCACTGGTGAGGCCTCACTTGGAATACTGTGTTCAGTTTTGGAGACCATATCTTGCAAAGGATGTAAAAAGAATGGAAACTGTTCAGAGGAAGGTGACCAAAATGATTTCGAGCCTCCGTCAGAAGCCTTATGAGAAGAGACTTGAAGAGCTAAATATGCACACTTTGGAGCAGAGGAGGGATAGGGGAGATATGATTCAGACCTTTAAATACTTAAAGAGAAATAATGAACAAACACATCTCTTCCAAAGACGGGGAAGCTGTAAAACTAGAGGGCATAACATGAAGCTGCAAGGTGGTAAATTGAAAGGCAATGTCAGGAAATACTTTTTCACTGAAATGGTGGTGGATGCTTGGAATGCCGTCCTGATGGAAGTGGTGGGGGCAAACACAGTGACGGAATTCAAAATGGCATGGGACAGACACAGATGATCCCTTTACAGCAACAGGATAAAATCAAAATAAACTGAACCATCTAATTTCTCAACAAATAGGGGTGTCCTACACGGAGCGGCGGGTTCACCCCTAAACAAAGACATGGGTAGGGGTGGCCTGCACAGAGTGGCAGGTGCACCCCTAAACAAAGACATGGGGAGGGGTGGCCTGCACAGAGTGGTGCAACCCTAAACAAAGACATGGGGAGGGGTGGCCTGCACAGAGTGGCAGGCACACCTACTTCTGCCATCTTGCTGGACAGACTAGATGGACCATGGTGGTCTTTATCTGCTGTCATTTACTATGTTACTATGGCAGATGAACATCTCCAGGATTCCCTGAGACTGGCTCTCACGCAATATTCACCCAACTTCAAAAAGCTAGTGGATGAAATGCAGGCTCAGACATCTCACTAATGAGCAAGAGCGAAATATTAAAGATTGTGCAAGATCAGCCTGGATCAATACTTGACCTAAATTTAACACAAATTAATCAATACAAGTTAAAAAAAGTTATTAAGACAGATAAAGAACGTTATTACTCAATAAAACTTTAATAAAAAATGTACTTTCCATTTCCTTTCGCAGTTCTTACTGGATCTTTGTGTCTCTGTTTTGTTTTTACTTAATTTCCTTAACAGCTGATCACATCCAAGTAAATGGCAGAAGGTTCATTAAAAATGGGGGGGGGAATCCTCCAACATTTTTGGGTTAAAATTTAATTTGAAACTAATTTGAAACTTAATTTTCATGGAGGTAGATCACCGGCACTTTTGGCCGGAAAAAGTAGATCACGACTTGTTCGAAGTTAGACATGCCTGCTCTAAAGTATACATATTAAGTTCCTTAAGTCTGTCCTCATATACTTTATAGCGAAGACCATTAACCATTTTAGTAGGAATCCTCTCACCGACTCCAACCTATTTATATCCTTTTGAAGGTGTGGTCTCCAGAATTGCACACAATACTCCAAATGAGGTCGCACCAAAGACTTATACAGAGGCACTATCATCCCTCCTTTGTTCTGCTGGCCATTCCTCTCCCTAAGCACTCAAGCATCCACTTAGTTTCTCCTTTTCCACCTGTTTAGCTATACTGTACCCCTCCCTTGGATTGTTGCAGCCCAAATACATAATCATACATTTTTTAGCATTAAATCTCAGCTGCCAAATTCTAGACATTCTTCAATCTTAGCAAAATCCCTCCTCATGTTATGTACACCTTCCTGGGTGTCTACTCTGTTGTAGATTTTGGTATTATCTGCAAAGAAGCAAACTTTATCCAACAGCCCTTCCGCAATATCACCAACACCGTTCCTGACAGGCAACTTGTAAACAAACTGAGCACCCTTGGGATGGACCCTAAAGTTACTGATTGCATTAGAAACTGGTTTGAGTGGGAAGTGACAAAGAGTACAGGTAAATGGAGTTCACTCTGAGGAGGAGGAGGTTACCAGTGGAATGCCACAGGGATCTGTCCTTGGTCCAATTCTTTTTAACATCTTTGTTGGTGATATTGCGGAAGGGCTGTTGGATAAAGTTAACCTTTAAAAAGGAGATAGAGCAGCTTTTAAACTAGATAATAGGGGAAAGCAGACAGTTGCCCAAGAGCGCAAGGTTTGGAAGGATGTATCCTTGGAGGATACTAGCAAAAGATTGAAGTTAGAACATATCAACAAAGAGGTTCCAATAAAGACAAAAGGTACAGAGAAGACAGAACTTAGATTCCATATTGCCCCTGCCTATTGGTAACCAGATTAATATGAATAACATACAACCTCTAAAATGCTTGTATTGAAATGTAGAAGTCTTAAAAATAAGATGGGAGATTTAGAATATATAGCACTAAATGAGAAGTTAGATATGATAGGTATCTCAGAGACATGGTGGAAGGAGGACAACCAGTGGTAGACTGTGATACCTGGGTTCAAATTATATCGCAATGATAGAATAAATCAAATTAGTGGAGGGGTTGTGCTCTATGTTAGAGAGGGCATTGAGCCACACAGGATTAAATTTTTGCAGGAAACAAAATACACTGTAGAATCTCTATGGATTGAAATTGCATGATAAAGGGGGAAGGTGATGGCAATGGGGATGTACTATTGACAGCACGGCTAGAATGAACAAACATATGATGAAATTCTCAAAGAAATCAGGGAAGCTAACAATATTTACAGCACAGTAATAATAATGGGTGATTTCAATTACCCCAGTATTGAAAGGGTCAGGACATGCTAGGGAGGTAAAGTTTCTAGATGAAATAAATGACTGCTTCTTGGAGCAGCTGGTTCATGAACAGAAAAGAGGGGAAGCCATCTTAGACTTAGTATTTATGGAACACAAGATCTGGTACAAGAGATAAGGGTGTTAGGGCTACTTGGCAATAGTGATCATAGCATGATCGTATTTGATTTAATAAATGGAGGAAGGATGACAAGGAAATCCACAGTACTACCTTTTAACTTTCAAAAGGGAAACTATGATGAAATGAGGAAAACCATCAAGAAAAAAAATTAAAGGAGCAGTTGCAAAGGTTTAAAATTTACATCAAGCTTGGGTTTTGTTTAAAAATACTATCTTGGAAGCTCAGACCAGCTGTATTCCACACTTTAAGAAAAGTTGAAGGACATCCAAAAAACTGCCAGTTTTAAAGGTGAGCTCAGAGAGGCTGTTGTAGCCAACAAAGCATCTTTCAGGAAATGGAAAAAGGAGCCAAATGATGGAAACTGGAAACAACATAAGCACTGGCAAGTTAGATGCAAGGCATTGATAAGGCAGGCAAAGAGAGAATTTGAAAAAAAAAAGATTGCTGTGGAAGCAAAAACGCATAATAAAAACTATTTCAAGTACATTCATTGCAAAATACCTGTGAGAGAGTCAGTTGAACTATTGGATGATAGAGGGGTAAAAAAGGGGCACTAAGAGGGGAAAAGGGCATAGCAGAGAGACTGAATTCATTCTTTGCTTAGGTCTTTACTGAAAAAGATATAGGGAAGTTAACCATGCCTGAAATGGTATTCAAAGCTGATGCAGCAGAAGAATTGAAAGAAATACTGATAAACTGGGGAGATGTATTACAACTATTTGATAAACTGAAGAGCAGCAAATCACCTGAACCAGATGGTATATATCCAAGGGTGTTGAATGAGCTGATATATGAGATTGAAGACTGATCCATGAACTATCATTACAATCATCAGTAATACTTGAAGATTTGAGGATGACCAATGTAATGCTAATTTTTTAAAAAGGGTTCCAGGGGTGTTGTGAGAAACTACAGACCGGTAAGTTTGATGTCAGTACTGGGAAAAATAGTGTGTAATCAAACTCTGGACTTTGTTACCTGAGGATGTAGTAAAAGCTGTTAGTTTAGCTGGGTTTAAAAAAAAAGGTTTAGACAAATTCCTGGAGGAAAGGTCCATAAACCATTATTAAAGAGGATCCAGGAAATCCACTGTTTGTCGCAATACAAGCATTGTGGAACCTGTGTCTTTTGGGGAAACTGCTAGGTACTTGTGACCTAGATTGGCCACTGTTGGAAACAGGATACTGGGTTTGATGGACCTTGGCAAATCTTATGTTATTATGTTCTTATGGCTATGGCTGCTGTTTCCCACATGTCTGGGAGCTGGCATTTCTCACAGCAGCTTCCTGCATGTGGCTACACCTGTCCCATAAAATGCCAACTCTCTGTCTTGGTTTATTTCAGTCTACACTCATCTGCTATCTGTGGGACAATCCTGCCTGCTGTTTCACAGTCTGCTTTGTGGCCATGCTCCCGTAGTAAGGCCTGTGTGGGAATGGGAGGGGGATCTCAGTGTCAGCTTACCCAGTATGCACTGTCCACAGAATACACTTACAAAGCTTGCGTAGATCCCAGACTAGGAAAGGATATATACATCATGGCATGATCTAGGGAATCTTGCAACTACATCAGTAATTTTTCCCAGTGCATTGCACAGTACTTCCATATTGAGTGAGTGGAATGCTTTTTGGTTACGGAATGTGGCCTCCCTCTGTCAAGGGAACCTCAGGGGTACATGTGTATAATCAATCAACCCCAGCACAGAAGGGAACCCAGCCACCTCATGACATTGAAGCAGTGTCTGTTGCCGCTGCTGCACTGTGTGAGGGAATACAATTTAATCTGAGGCATGCATCAGGAAAGCACTCAGAAACTGAGTGATGCACTTGGACACTGCTGCTTGGCTCAGACCTGCAGTGGCTGCCAGCACAGATTGAAAGGCACCTGTTGCTAGGAAGGCAAATGCTGTTGTCACCTTTAAATGCACAGGCAGGGCCTGTCCCCTGTGTGTCATTACAATGAAGTGGGGCTCCAGCTCCTGGCACAGCTGATGTATGGCTGCTCTATCAAAGCGGAACTTGGTGACACAGTGTGCATCAGTAAGGTACATATACCCTCTGATAGGGAGCCTCCTTGCTGCCCTCCTCCTTTTTCTATCTGCCTCATGCAGCATGACCACTCAAAAATATCACTACACTCAAAAAGCAAGACCAAAAATGTGACAGCACGTATAAAAAAGATTGGGCCAAAGAAAACTACAGTTCCATTTAAAGCAAACAATCAAAACATATTTGGAAAAATCAATGATTCAAAATTGACCTGACCTGACCTTGACATCACTGAACTCAAAGAGCGGTCTTATTGGCAATCTATATTTCCACCCGCCATCCCCATAACTTCATCATCGCTCATGTGTGATGGCAAAGGCTGTGCATAGAAAGTTTCGCAATCACAAAACACTTAAAGGGAAGCAAAGTATCAATATGACTAATCGCATGTAACTTTGCAAAACATAGCACTTAGCTTTTAAGCCACTAATATCCAATGCCATAGTCACAGAACCTGAAAGACCACAGGCTGCAGCAATCCTAGAACTTAGTGGCTCGGTGATGTCAAGGTCAAGGTCAAGATAAGTTTGAATCATTGATTTTTTTCAAGTATTGTTTGATATTTTGCTTTAAATTTAACTGTAATTTTCTTTAGTTCAGTCTTCATTATATGTGTCTGGTCATTGCAAACAAGGCATTCATTTCCTCCACACTTGGCTGATCCCAACACCAGCTTCTCCCATGCAACCCTCCAACCTTACTGTGCACACACACACTCTCACTTGCAGGGATGAATCTTAGAAAACAGCAGAAAATTGGCAATTCTTGGCCTTGTTCCTCATATCTGACAGGAATAATGGACACGTCTGCAGCAGAAGTCATAAACTGCTACTACTGAACATTTGTG
Source organism: Ichthyophis bannanicus (assembly GCA_033557465.1). Lineage (NCBI taxonomy): Eukaryota > Metazoa > Chordata > Amphibia > Gymnophiona > Ichthyophiidae > Ichthyophis > Ichthyophis bannanicus. The sequence continues at coordinate 1,174,574,167 of CM066033.1, read as the reverse complement.
TAGCGCTAAAAGACGTACACAGCGCTGCACAGACACATGCGAAAGATGGTCCCTGCTCATCAGAGCTTACAATCTAGTCAAAACAGACAACACAGTAGCTGTAGAAAAAGGATATACCTAGAGGAAATGGTAAGGAAACAAAAAGGAGATCAGGTGATTCAAGAACAGAAAGCAGTAGCGAAGAGGTGCGTTTTCAGCCTGGAATTGAAGAGTCAGAGAAGGTGCCTGACGTACAGACTCAGGTTGTTTGTTCCAGGCACAAGGCGCAGCAAGGTGAAAGGAGCAAAGTCTGGATTTAGTAATAGAAAAGAAGGGTACAGATAGAAGCGAGTTGCCAGAAGATCGGAGTTCCTGAGGAGGGGTGTAAGGTGAGATAAGAGAGGAAAGGTAGTGAGGAGCTGCAGAGTGAATACACTTATAGGTCAGCAGGAGACGTTTGGACTGGATGTGGGAATGGAAAGGGAGCCAATGAAGTGACTTGAGAAGAGAGGTAATATGAGCATGATGAGGCTGGTGGAAGATTAGCTGCACAGCAGAGTGTTGAACAAATTGAAGGGGAGAGAGATGATTCAGAGGGAGACCAGAAAGGTGCATTCTGGAATATGGTGTACACGTCTCCGGGGCTGGCAAGGCCCCCGTTCTGCCCCCTCGTGGATGAGTGCAGGCATCCTCATGCAAGCAAGATAAATGTCCACGGGCGCCGGATACCAGGATATGTTCCTAGATATTTTCGCTAAATACCCATCTCCTATGCATGGGCAAAGGGTCTATTCAGCTTCTGGAATAACCCCCATAGTGTTCATTCTTTGTCAGGTCTCACCTAGTTTATAAATGTCATTCTGAACACAAACATTTTATCTATGGAGAAAGGTAAGTAGTAGAGTGAGTCAAGGATCCATACTGCTTATCATTGGGACTAGTGCTTTTTAACATATCTTGAAGAGACCAGGAAATCGAAACAATAAGAGCCTGATCCCAGAAGGGGCACATCTGGGCCGTCTGGATGCCCCCGAACAAGATGGGCCTGATAGGACCCTATTCTGCACCACTGTTGCCAGAAGCTCTCATGGGTGCATAATCGGGCCCTGAGATGGCCCAGCATGCCCCTGCTGCACCCCCGTTTTCCCGCCACCTGGCCCTCAAATGGGACAGCCGGGGCCTGGAATGGGTGGCGTGGACTCATCTCCAGCCCTGCCGTTACTCCTGGGGGGCTGCTGGGCTAGTACAAAAGGATGCTCCATGCTTATTCCACCTCCGAGGAAGCTGGTTGCCCTCCTGTTGCTCCGTGGACATACTGGGCGTGACCTGAATCGGCCCTGTATGCCTGGGGTTGCTCCCACTCCACCCACTTCCCTCCCCATGCCACCCTCATCCAGATCTGCCCACAATGAGGCTGTGTGGATGTGGCGAGATCACTTTTGGGAATGAGGGCCTGACGGCTAAAGGGACTGCACATCCAACCGGGACATACAGCCCCGCTAATCGTCTTACAGACTTGGGCCCTAAGTGAACTGAAACAAATGTTCAGATGACACAAAATTATTCAAAGTGTCTAGATAGCAAGAGGAATTGGGGGAGGAGCTTATAAGTCTAGGAGAATAAGCATCTAAATGGTAGATATAGTATGGAGGGTAATTTTATAACAGGGAACCTCAGTTAAGGCAGTCAAAATGTGCCTATTTTAAGCATATTTTATAAAAACAAGTAGGCCAACCAGGATCTGCCTTAGACTAGGTAAATATCTCTGATAGCATTCTGAGACATGTTTTCACAGAATTTCTGTTACAAAAGTGGCAAAAGAAAAACCTGGAGACAACACATTTAAAAGGATATAAACAGAATGGAGTTGGTGCAGAGGGTGGCTATCAAAATGGTCAGTGGGCTTCATCATAAGGCATATGGGGACAGACTTAAAGATCTCAATATATATACTTTGTAGGAAAGGCGGGAGAGAGGAGATACGAGAGAGACATTTAAATACCTTCATGGCATAAATGCATAGGAGTAGAGCCTCTTTCAATTGAAAGAAAGCTCTACTACAAGATGGCATAAGATGAATGTGAAAGGAGACAGACTCAGGAGTAATATGTAGAAATATTTCTTTACGAAAAGAGTGACAGATGCATGTAATAGTTTCCCAGTGGAGGTAGTAGAGACCAGGACAATATCTGAATTCAAGAAAGCATGGTAACAACACAGAAGATGACTAAAGGAAAAAAAGGGACTAGAGTAGTTGGTTTGGAGGGACAGACTGGATAGGCCATATGGTCTTTTTCTGCCGTCACGTATCTGTGCTTTTTTGGAGTAAATCTCTATAGAGTCATAAAAATGGATTTATGAATCTTCTTCAACATATTTCCAAATGAAGTGATAGCTCTGGAATGTCTTGTATCTGAGTGAGTAAGTTTGCTATGGTGTTCTGGTGATATGTCTCAGCACTGACAGCCTCACTGGGTGTCAGTAGGTTGAAATGTGAAATTTAGCTATGTTACCAGAGAAGTAGATCACAAGGGTATGTGTTGGATGTACTCTACATGGATTATAGCAAAGCCTTTGATACTAGGGATGTGCATTGCTAGTGTGTATTAGGATTATTGGCACCTTGGAAAATGTAGTAGGTGCAAAATTGATTTAACTTGAATTAGTCTACAAATTAACATACATGCAGTAGATTTGCACACATTGAGAAGTTCAAATGTAAGTTAATATTTTTTGTTAAAATGAAAGTTTGAGGGACAGCATACATTTGGACTGCTCAGCCGATTGAAATAAGACCTTACTGTCTGCTTGGCGCCGTCCTACCAACAACAACGATGCACTGGTGACATCAGAGCTCTTCCTTCCAAAAGCCCCTTTGGAGCAACAGTGGAACACTTAGTTGTGGCTTGACTTCTTTCACCTGGAGATGGGAAAAAGGAAAGGCAAGAGCAAATGTCAAAGAATGGGGTCAGCTACCAAAAGTCCTATGGATCTGCACACTGTGAGTACTGTTAGTCAGATTCAAGAGATTGTCTCCTTGATGATTGATGTGTCACCAGTATTTGGGATTAGAACTCCTCCATCTCAATCTACAAACGTTATTGGAACTTTACCCCTGGCTACTGAAGTTGGTCTTCAAGAGGTAACATCAAGAGCTTCTATACCCCTTGCGTTTTCCGAAACGGTTAATTCACCTAGTTCCCGGTCTTGTTTATATATTACTGCCTATGGCTTTGCCTTTGTCTCTGTATGATATCTCAGTTCCTGACTCAGGAGAAGTCAGCTCTGTTGTTGGAATGGAAAATCTGCCCAAGGGGACATTGACTCAATTATGTGTATTTTTAGTTTAGTCTGTGAAAAAAACTTTCAACATGGTGATGATGTGATTTCAGCAGCAAATGAGAAACTCTCTAAAATATGTTCTTTGATAAACATCTAAATGTTACTTTTTTCTGTTTTGGCTTGTTACTCATGGGGAACTGATGGGGAAATGGAAGATAAAGAGTGCACCCAAGGCTACTCACTTGGCTCAAGCTTCGGCAAGAACTGTGGGTTTCTTGGATAAACATTTCGCTGTGAACATGGGGCAGCAACTCTCATCTGAAGGGGCATCACTCCATTTCAGCAGATCAGACCCCTCCACCATCCCCACACCCTCAGTTATCCTCTTCAATAGCATCTAGTGGTTCTCTGGACCCCCTGGTCTCTTCTTTTACACTGAGTCCTTTACCAAAGCCTGTGGTATTGAAAGAAGAGCTGGCCGCAGTAGATCCTCCACAGGATTTAAAAGATTTATGGGTGCATATCTCTAAGATTCATACCAAGCTCTCTAGTTTTGTGGCTTCTCTTTGTGTGTTTACCTAGGAGACATCTCAGAAACTCCAAGAAATAGACACTAGGTTTTCTCAAATAGATGGTTGTGTATCTAAATTAGAGGGTCAGTTGCAGACTCTCCAGCAGACTAGTGTCTTAGCAATTAAGGATTTCCTTGCTATACGTTACAAGTTAGAATCTATGGAGAATTTATCCATAGTTGTTAATTTGCATTTTTTAAATTTTCCTGTAACGAACCTGCTGTCTGCTGAAATTTTGTTAGCAAAATACTTTAAAAAGGTATTATTGATTACTGATGTGGTATCCATTCAATTTTTTTTTTATTTACCATCAAAGCAGCAGACAGAGGATCCTGGTTTAGAGGGCTTGGATGTTTTAAATCCAAATGTTAGCCAGAATCTGGCTAACCTTTTGGAGAATAACTTAGATATTATTCAGAGGCAAGCTGCATTGCTAGTAACCTTTTTGTCTGTTGCTGATAAAATCAAGGTCTTAAAATTGTTGTATAAGTATAAGGATTATGTTTGTTGTGGCCAGAAGTTGAATATGTTCCCAGATATTCCAATATTTGTAAATTATTGTGGCTATCATTGGAGCCTTTAGAGTGAAAGGTAGAACATACACCAAAGGAACTGTATCAATTTATTTACACTTAGAAGATATTAAGAGATGGTCACACTGCAAATTTAACCCACGTTTATAAGCTTTCATTAAAATTTCCTATCCAGGTATCTTCATAAATATTTCTGTGCTTGCAACTGATGCAATGATAGCCACAATCATTTACAAATATTGGAATATATTGTAATCTCATGCTTGTTTTGAAGAACATCCAATTGTGGCTTATTGTAAAGGGCACAGTATTGCTGATTATATGGCAAGGATCTTTTGAACAAGTAGTGGGACACTTTTCCTGCGGATGTTGTGGCATTTGCTCCTCTACTATTGAAGGTTAAAGTTGGATCTTTCCTTCTAATCAGCATATGATACAATTTTGGTCAAGAATATCTTGTCAAGCTACTTAGTAGTGTATGTCATCAGTTGTCCATGTGGTAAGTCCTATATAGGACACACAAAATGCTCTGTGGTAAAACGACTACGTGAGCATTGATCTCGCTTGAATACAAAGAATGCATAAGCATTGATTATAGATCGCTATTTGGAGCAAGAACAATGTTTTTCAGATCTGACGTAGAGAATACTGGGTCATTTACCAAGTAATTGAAGAGGAGATGATCGTGAAGTGAAATTAAATTACTGCAAACAATTTTGGATATTTTCCTTAGATACTGACCGTCTGCAGGATTTTAATTTACAAATAGATTGGAATACATTGATTTAAAGGGTATGTTAGAAATTCTGAGTTAATGGATTGGGTCAATGGAATGTGTCATCAGTGTGGAAGCCTGTCATTTTAAGGTGGGTTGAGTTTTAATTGCTGTTTAAAAGAAGAAAATGCCACGGCCATCTTTAAGTAGCTAGAGATCTCATGGAAGAAGAACAGCATGAATGATGTTGGTGCCAAGTGTGATCAGATGAATTACTGATGGAATAGCATTGGATCAGATAAGTTATCTTTAAAAATAATTTTTTAAACCCTGATGGTGAATAACATGTTACCCATTCAAATCACAATGGTCATAGTTGGCAATAAGAATTATTTCCTATCAACAAATGTTTTAAGGAATGTTTTTGTTTTTTGGGCACTTAATAACTGTTTTTGAATAAAAGAGAAAAAAGCACTTAAATTTTATTTATATTCTCTTATATACTGTGTTATTCTGCATCAGTGTGGTTTATATTGAACAGGGCATTATAACTTGGAGATAACTATTTACAGGGAACATGGGCTATGGAGGGTTAAGTGGCTTGCCCAAGACCACAAGGAACATCTGTGGGACTAGAAACCCCAGTCCTTCTGGCCCAAGGTTGCTGTCCTCTAGTGGGATTTGAACCCCCAACCTTCTGGCCTGAAGTACCTTGCCCCAACCACTAGGCCACTCCTCCACTCCATAATGTTGTTGTTGTTGTTGTTGTTGTTGTTAAGCGTTGTCAAATTGGTGTCGACTTATGGCGACCCTCTGGATAATTGTCCTAAATTGTCTTCAGTCTTCAGTCAAATGGCTCATGGAACGCATAGCTGCTGTTATTTTATTTATTTATTTATTTACTACACATTTATATACCGCTACTTCCAGCGATCAGCAGCGGTTTGATTCATCTTTTCGGGATTGTCAATCAAGACTTGGGGGGGGGGGTAAATACATAGATCTGAGGTCACAGCACACATGGTTAGCGTCTTCGGGGATGAGTCATACATTTTTACATTTATATATACATATTTACATATTTAAGCATATAGCAGATTTACAATTCTCTCGCAGTTGATGGTCATAGTTGATTGTAATGATATCGGAATAGGTGAGTTTTTAGCTCTTTCCTGAATTTGGTGATGCCCTTTGTTATGTGCAGCTCACACGGGAGTTGATTCCAGATAGTTGGTGCAGAGAATGAGAAAGCTCTACGACTCGTACTAGTTTTCCCACGACTTGCAGGGTTCCCGAGTTGATGGTTCTTCTGTCCCTATTTGTAGGTTGCATGCTGATAAGTGAGGATAGGAACGATGGGGATACGTTGTTTATTAGTTTGAAGGTGGTCACTAATATCTTGTATTGTATCCTAGCTGCAATTGGAAGCCAGTGTAGCTCTATTAAAATGGGGGTAATGTGTTCAGCAATGCTTGTTCCCATTATGATCCTGGCTGCTACGTTTTGGGCCATCTGAAGTATATTTAGTGATTTTTTAGGCAGACCTTGTAAGATGGCATTACAGTAGTCTAGGTGCGGTATAATGAGAGCTTGCGCTACCGACCGAAAATCACCGGGTTCTATTATTTTCCTTAGTGGTTGTAACACTCTCAGTTTATGAAAGATGGCTTTATTCGTTTTGCGTAGGTGTGTCTCCATATTTAGGTTGCAGTCGAGTGTGACTCCCAGATATTTGATTTCGTTTTTCGTGTTGTATGTGTTGTTGCACAGTGTGATTGTAGGGGGGGGGGGGTTGAAGTTTGGTTTGCTGGATATGTACATGACTTCTGTTTTCTTATGGTTGATTGTCATGTTGTTTTTCTGTAGCCAGCCTAACATCTCATCCAAGCAATTTTCGAGCAGTGTATATTGAGGGTCGGCAGTATCTAGTTGTGTATAAAGCATAATATCATCTGCATAGATGTGGTATTTAATATTATGCCTTTTGAAGATGTCGCAGAGGGGTAGCATGTAGATGTTGAACAGAAGTGCCGAGAGGGCAGAACCCTGGGGTATGCCCTGCGTTTGAGAGAAAGGTTCAGCTTTCTCACCATTGAATTGTACTTGTGGCCTTCTGTTCTTATGTATGAGGAGAACCATTTGAGGGGGGTTCCCACAATTCCTATAGATTCTAGTTTGTTAAGGAGCATCCCATGGTGTACTGTGTCAAAGGCGGCAGAGATGTCGATGAAAATGAGTATAAACATTTTCTTTCTGTCTTCTAGGCCTTTGAGGGGGTTGTTCATTAGCGCTATCAAAAGAGTCTCGACTCCATGGTTTCTTCTGAACCCGTATTGCTGTTTGTCTAGGGCAGTGATGGCTAACCTTTTTGAGCCCGAGTGCCCAAACTGCTGCACAAAACCAAAGAATTTCCTCAAAGTGCCAGCACGTCAATTAAAGCCTCATTTGCATAAGGTGCCTCATTTGCATAAATATTTGCATAATGTTACTATACACTAACTTTTAGTAAACATGCCTCTTAATGAGTATATGGATAAAGAAAGACTAAAAGGTTTCTACATTACTATAATCCAGTACCAACCGCCAGGCACATTAGGAACTACTACAAACGCTGCCCATTTAGAACCCATAGCAAACCCGCCGTATCCTAACAGCACTACCAGGACTCACAAAGCACCATACCCTAACTATCAAAAGGCAACACTGCAAATATTAAACCAATACATTTCAGAGAACAACAATACATGACCTACTGGGGAAAGAACAAGTGGCAATGTCAAATAGGAATTATATAAACAGAATACCTCAGCTCAGTTACACATGCAGAACAGACCATCACCAAACAAGGAATCACAATTTAGAAACAGGAAGACAATAATTAAACTGGGAACCCCAAAAGCCAAACTTGGAATATACAACAACACTGTAGAAATAAAACTATAAATTAATTTCCTCTTGTACTAAACAAAGCGCAAAAATTAATGATGCACATTTCCCAGAGCTGACATATTCCAGTTAATAAATTCAAAATAAAGAGATATTTTTCTACCTTTTGTGCATTTTTTTTCAGTTGCAATTGTTCCAGCCACTTTCTTCTGGTTTCTTCGTGTCTTCTGCTAACTCTCCATCTGCTGTCCATTTGTCCTTTCTTCTGTCTTGTTTTTTTTTTTTCCATTCTCTCTCTACATCTGCTTTAACATACTAATCTTTCTCCTTTTGCTCTTTCCTCATTCCTATTTCATCTACTCAAAATTTACCCCTCCATCCTCAATCCCCACTTATTCTCCCAATACCCGGCCAATTGTAGATTTTTTATCCCTCCCACACAAAATATTTTTCCCCTCTCCATTTTACTCTCCCAGCCCCATCCCATTCTAATCCTCCCCCAACACCAGCTCCCTTCTAGTTCCAGCCTCACCCAGCATCCATTCCCTTCTAGTCCCTGCATCAGCCCATTTCCAGTCCTAGCCCCCCATCAGCCCATTTCCAATCCTAGCAACCCCCCAACCCAATACCAGTCCTAGCCCCCCCCCCATCAACCCACTTCCAGTCCTAAACCCCCATCACCCCATTTCCAGACAGCCCCCATCAGCCCACAGCCCATTAGCAGTCCTACCCCCCCAGCCCATTAGCAGTCCTACCCCCCCGCCCGCCCGCCCGCCCATTAGCAGTCCTAACCCCCCCAGCCCATTAGCAGTCCTACCCCCCCTCCCTCCCTGCCCATTAGCAGTCCTAACCCCCCCTCCCTCCCTCCCTGCCCGCCCATTAGCAGTCCTAACCCCCCCTCCCTCCCTGCCCATTAGCAGTCCTAACCCCCCCTCCCTCCCTCCCTCCCTGCCCATTAGCAGTCCTAACCCCCCCCCTCCCTCCCTCCCTGCCCATTAGCAGTCCTAACCCCCCCCTCCCTGCCCATTAGCAGTCCTAACCCCCCTCCCTCCCTGCCCATTAGCAGTCCTAACCCCCCCCCCTCCCTCCCTCCCTGCCCTGCCCATTAGCAGTCCTAACCCCCCCTCCCTCCCTCCCTCCCTGCCCATTAGCAGTCCTAACCCCCCCCTCCCTGCCCATTAGCAGTCCTAACCCCCCCTCCCTCCCTCCCTCCCTCCCTGCCTGCCCATTAGCAGTCCTAACCCCCCCTCCCTCCCCCCCTGCCCATTAGCAGTCCTAACCCCCTCCCTCCCTCCCTCCCTCCCTGCCCATTAGCAGTCCTAACCCCCCCTCCCTCCCTCCCTCCCTGCCTGCCCATTAGCAGTCCTAACCCCCCTCCTCCCTCCCTCCCTCCCTGCCCATTAGCAGTCCTAACCCCCCTCCCTCCCTGCCCATTAGCAGTCCTAACCCCCCCTCCCTCCCTCCCTCCCTCCCTGCCTGCCCATTAGCAGTCCTAACCCCCCTCCCTCCCTCCCTCCCTCCCTGCCCATTAGCAGTCCTAACCCCCCCTCCCTCCCTGCCCATTAGCAGTCCTAACCCCCCCCTCCCTCCCTCCTCCCTCCCTGCCTGCCCATTAGCAGTCCTAACCCCCTCCTCCCTCCCTCCCTCCCTCCCTGCCCATTAGCAGTCTTAACCCCCCCCCTGCCCATTAGCAGTCCTAACCCCCCCTCCCTCCCTCCCTCCCTCCCTCCCTGCCTGCCCATTAGCAGTCCTAACCCCCCCTCCCTGCCCATTAGCAGTCCTAACCCCCCCTCCCTCCCTCCCTCCCTCCCTGCCCATTAGCAGTCCTAACCCCCCTCCTCCCTCCCTCCCTCCCTCTCTGTCTTATCATCTGAACTTCTAAAGAACGCTTAGGCTTGATCTCCTCTAGTACTAACTGTTTTGTTCTTCGGGTAGTCCATGGCATACGCAGTATTTGCCGCCAGCACCATAATCAAAGGCATCAATTTTCTTCCTGTCTTTCTTTTTGATTGTCCAGCTTTCACATCCATATGATGTTATTGAAAATGCCATGACTTGAACAAGTCAAATATTTGTATGGAGAGAGACCTCTCTGCTCTTGAGAATTTTGCCTAGGTCTTTCATAGCCATTCTGCCAAGAGCAGTGTGCAGTCAGATTTCTTGAAAGCTTGTTGCTTCTTTATTGATAGTTGATCCAAGTAGGTTAAAATTGTCCACAGTTTCAATGTCTTCTCCTTCAATGATGAACTTATTGATTTTGTCAGTTGTCATGAAGTGGCTTATTGATAGGAACTTTGAAAAAGGAAAGTCCAACATATTTGCGCATAATGTGAAAGAGCTAAATAGTGCAGAGCTGGGCATAGTCACTATTTTGGGGTAGTTACTCTTGCATAGATCCAATTGAAGATCATAATGTTTAGATTCAGGGCATCCTTTTGGCAGAATCATGTTTTTGTGACAGAAAGTGAGTGTGTGTGTGGATGTGGTTTGAGGGGTGCATGGGGGGGGGCGGTTCTGGTATGCTCATCTGCAATTCAGGGGGGACATGAAAGCCTAGGCAGTACCTAGATTATATGGATGACCACAGTGTCACCAGGTGCCAGTGTGATTGGGCAGTCAGACTTAGAGAGGGTTCACTGTAGCCAATGTCAAAACATATTCCCGTCAATAATAAGGGACCCTCAGAATAAGGGCACTCAACAGTGCAAACAGCACTAATGCATGCCCATGATGCACATGTTGCTATTGGTTATGTATTACTGCTGTTTACACTGCTGAATGCCCTTATTCTGATGGTCCCTATTATTGACAGAGATATGTTTTGACATGTAGCCATAGGGAATCTGTGCTGATTCCATCTGGATTATTTTAAATAGGGTACTCTCATTAGATCAGCCATTGTTGGCAGTGTGATAGGGCAACCATACATCCACTTTTCCTGGCACTGTGAGAAACGACTGATGTAGTGCCAACATTCACGGATTGTCCCATGCAGCCCACATCCCTGCTCAGGCCAGTATCAATGAGAGCTGCCAGAGTGGTGATATATCTGGAGTTTAGCGACTTAGTGTGATGGCACAAGGATCTCCCCTCCAAATGCCCATGCAGCCCTGACCAGGGGAGCAGTGCCACAAAGCTGGCCGTGGGAAGGCAGACAGGCAGCAGTATACCGATGGGACAGGTGTAACTGCTGTACGAAATGCCAGTACCCAGATAGGTGGACCTCAAATTCCATTGCCAGAAAGCCGTACTACAAGTACATCAACTACTACTGATCATTTGTATAGTGCTACAAGACATATGCAGCGCTGCACAGACACATGTAACAGATGGTCCCTGCTTAGTGGAGTTTACAGTCTAACTGGGACAGACAACACAGCAGCTGTGAACAGGATACATCCAGGGAGAATGTTCAGAAAACACAAGGGGAGCTTAGGTGGATCTGATCCAACAGCAGCACTGATGAGGTGAGAGCTCAGTCTGGATTTGAGAGGGTCCAGGGATGAAGCATGATGTACAGACTCATGAAGTTTGTTCCAGGAATATGGAGCAGCAAGGTGAAGAGAGCGAGGTCCAGATTTGGCAGTAGAAGGGAAGAGTACATATAGGAGCAATCTGACAATAGAGTGATGTTCACGGGGAGGGGTGTAGGGAGAGAGAAGATGGGAAAGGTAGTGTGGAGCAGCAGAATGAGTGTACTTACAGGCCAGCGGCATGAAAAGGGCATACATTTGTTGCTTAGCAATATTATGCATCCTTTGGGGACCTGCAAGGTTATTTCAGGATTTTGTGGACTTGGTGAGGATCCATCCCTAGCAGTTTAAGGTGTGTTTGTAGAGATGACCAGGGCAAGAATCACCATGACTGGTTCCTAATGCCACGTACCATTTGATGCAAGGTCCTGACATACATGTTCATAATTACATTCTCGTATACCATATTGGGTTACCTAGTACTTTTCAGGTCATGAGAGGGACTGGTATATGGTCTAGGTTGCAACAGCTGTCATTTCTCATTGATTTATGTCTAGTGTGCATCTGAAAACTACTGTCTGTGATGAGCTGCTTAGGAGATGCATGTTTTTCCCGAGGATCATGGCGTGCACGGGGATGGACAGGATCCGAAATGTGTCATGTTACAGTGGGCACGAGGACGTTTAAAATGTTTCCCCGCTTCCGAGGCATGGGGCAGGCTGGATAGCGCTTGCACATTCCTATTGAACACGTCTGTCTCCCCAATTCTGGACCCGCGGTCACGTCCAGACCCACAGATGAAGAATTAGGTTCAAAGGGGGCCCGTTATTGTTTTAGATGTGTCCACAGACCAGACGTGCATGTTATGGAATTGGGCTCTAAGTCTTAATCTCCTGTTTATATTTGCACCTCTAAATTAAAAACAAAATTGTGTCTTGGTTTTGGAAATTTGTTCCTTTATGGTGTTAGAAGACTTGAGAAATAAATTGTTTTTCATGGATTGTATAATCTACTTATCAGTGAGGTAAATTTAGTAGGAATATTGTCCCCTCTGAAGTTAAAGAGAAATATTGTGTAGGAGTGGATTTCCCATTAGGAAGCCACCCCACCAGTGGAAGTCTCTATATTTCACTATCAGTTGTGTTCCTGCGTGGCTACATCCTCAGTTTAGGCAGGTTGGCTGACATGACATTGAGACAACCGATCTGGGACTGCCATAATTCCTGATTTGTGAGGGGATGCAGCTGACTGTACTAATTTGTAAGGGCCTCAGGATGGTCAAATTTGCCACTGACAGTAGAGAGAGAGATTTTCCAGGTGACAAGTCTTGGAGGTATGAAGATCATGAATTTTCAGAAGTGAAAAGCATTTGAAGTTGTGAAATCAAAGAGAAAGAGAGAACAGTTCTATAAAAATATAAATTATGCTGATATAAACAAAAGCTATTTTGTGGCCATTGCACTGTTCTATAACAGAAGATGAGATGATGCTGATCTATAAGCACTAAGAACGCTTATATAAATAATATAAATGGCACTGATATATAATCAAAAGTTAACACATTTTCTAGAAAGAAAAGATAACAGCTGTGTAAATTGTAAACTGATGTAGCTTCAAAGCTTTGACTATCTAGGGAGGAGTAGCCTAGTGGTTGGGGCAAGGTACTTCAGGCTGGAAGGTCGGGGGTTCAAATCCCACTAGAGGACAGCAACCTTGGGCCGGAAGGACTGGGGTTTCTAGTCCCACAGATGCTCCTTGTGGTCTTGGGTAAGCCACTTAACCCTCCATTGCCCATGTTCCCTGTAAGTATTTGTGTATGTGTCTCATATCCCCGTGTGTTAAATGTATCCCCCAATTGTGTTGTGACCGCTTTGATTGAAGGATAAGGCGGTATACAAATCTGTCTAAATAAAATATCAGACATTTGTAAAAAGGGAAGCACAGACAAATTTAAACAGAGAAAATTGATGACAGAAAAAAACCACGTAGCCTATCTAATCTGTCCTTCCATATCAACCACTAAAACAATCCCCTTTTTTCCTTTAGAGATCCTCTGTGTTTGTTCCATGCTTCTTTGAATTCAGATACTCTCCTTATTTCTACCACCTCCACTGGAAAACTATTCCACTGATCCGCCACTCTTTCTGTAAAGAAATATTTCCACATATCACTCCTGAATTTATCCCCTTTCACCATTATCCCATGTCCCCTCGTAGAAGAGCTTGCTTTCAATCTAAAGAGGCTCTCCTCCTGTGCTTTTATGCCACGGAGGTATTTAAATGTCTCAATCATATCACCTCTATCCTGCCTTTCCTCTAAAGTGTACATATTAAGATCCTTAAGTCTGTCCTCATATGCTTTATAATGAAGATTACTAACCATTTTAGTCGCCATCCTCTGTAGTGACTCCATCCTGTTTATATTCTTTTGAAGATTTGGTCTCCAGAATTGCATACAATACTCCAAATGAAGTCACACGAAAGACTTATACAGAGGAACTATTACCTTCTTTCTTCTGCTGGCCATTCCTCTCTCTATGTACCCAAGCATCCTTCTAGCTTTTTCTGTCACCTTTTCTACCTGTTTAGCTACTTTAAGATCATCAGACACAACCACACCGAGGTCCCGCTCTTCTTTAGTGGAAAAAAGTACTTCACCCCCTATACTGTATTGCTCCCTTGGATTGCTGCGGCCCAAATGCATGGCATTGCATTTTTTAACATTAAAGCTCAGCTGCCAAATTCTAGATCATTCTTCAAGCTTAGCTAGATCCCTCCTCATGTTATCAACATCTTTCTGGGTGTCTACTCTATTGCTGGTTTTGGTATCATCCGCAAAGAGGCAAACCTTACCTGACAGCCCTTCCGCTAGATCACTAACAAAGATGTTAAAAAGAATTGGACCAAGGACTTTTCCCTGGGGCACAACACTGGTAACTACCTTCTCCTCAGAGTGAGCTCCATTTACCTGAACTCTTTGTTGCCTTCCACTCAACGAATTTCTAATCCAAGCAGTAACTTTAGGGTCCATCCCTAGGGTGCTCAGTTTGTTTATAAGTCTCCTGTGAGGAAAGGTGTCAAAGGCTTTACTGAAATCTAAATACACCACATCTAGGGCTCTCCCTCTGTCCAACTCCCTGGTCACCCACTCAAAGAAATCAATCAGATTTGTCTGACAAGACCTGCCTCTGATGAATCCATGCTGCCTCAGATCCTGTAATCATCTGGACTCCAGAAACCTCACTTTTTTCTGTTTCAGCAGCGCGTCCAATAATTTACTCACCACCAAAGTTAAACTAACTGGCCTTTAGTTTTCAAACACATCCTTACTTCCGCTTTTGTCTAAAGATGGGCCCATTTGGACCCTATTCTGTGCCACAGGAACAAAATGTTCCCATGGCACACAGAATCGGGATCAAGGACATCCAAGAGTGACCCTTCTGATGCCTTGGGACCTCCTCCCCACAGCAGCACATGTGTGGCATACCCTGGGACCCTGATTCCGCACCGCCCATGCCTGACGGGGGCAGCAGAGATCCACATGCACTCTGGGCTGACCCTGGGGGGAGGGGCTGGCTGGTGGGTGGGCAGGATCAGGGGGCGGCTTGTTTTTATTCCACCTCTGAGGTGGAACAAGCGGCCATCCTCCATGACCTCACAGGACATACAGGGCCAACAATGGAATTGGCCCTGTATGTCCTACTGGCTCGGCCCACCCCCAGTCCACCCAGATCCCGCTCCCCGCTGGTTCTCCCCATCCTGCTCTGGGGTTGCATGTCCACTGGGACATGCAACCCCGCAACCCGTGTCTCAGAATTGAGCCCATAGTGTATCTCTGTATTTTCATAAAGCCTTTGACAACGACCCTCATCAGAAACTCTTGGAGAAATTAACAATTCAATGTACAAAGGTGAATAGTGGAGTATGCCAGAGATCTGTGCTGGGCCAGCTGCTTTTTAACATGCTCGCAAATGGCCTTGAAATGGGAATAAAATGTAAGATGATCAAATTTGCAGATGACACAAAATTATTAAAAGTTTTTAAAATGCAAGAGAACTGTGAAAAATTGCAAGAGGGCCTTGAGAAACTGGGAGACTGGACATCCAAATGGCAGATGAAATTTAAAGTGGACTGGTGCAAAATTATGCACATGGAAGCACATTATACAATGAGACGTCCAAATGCAATCTGGGATGTCAAAGCCAGAATGTCTGAAAATTATGCAGGCATGTGCAAGTTTAGGCATGATTTCAGGAATGTAGATGTGCCTGATATAGATATCTGTAGAGACATCTATATAGATTAGGAATCACTTCTGAGAAAGGATCTAAGTCTCCTCATGGATAATATGTTGAAACCCTCTACCCATTGGGCAGTAGTGGACAAGAGAGCAAATAGAATGCTAGGAATCTCAAGGAAAGGAATGTAGAATAAAACCAAAAATATTTTAATGTCTCTATATCACTCCATGCTGTGACCAAACTTGAATATTGTATGCAATTGTGGTTGCCATATCTTAAAAAGCCATATAGCAGAATTAGAAAAGGTACAGGAAAGAGCCACCAAAATGGTGAAGGGGATGGAAGGATACCCCTACAAGGGCTCTTCAACTTGGAATAAAGATGGCTGAGGAGAAATATGGTAGAGGTCTATAAAATAATCAATGGAGTAGAATGGGTAAACATAGATCATTCAAAAAGTAGAAAGATTAGGGGACCTGCAATGAAGCTACAATGTAGCACATTTAAGACTAATTGGAGAAAATATTTTTTCACTGAACATATAATCAAACTCTGGAATAAATTACCATAGGATGTAGTAAAGGCTGTTAGTGTAGCTGGGTTTAAAAAAGGTTTAGTCAAGTTCCTGGAGTAAAAGTTCATAAAACTATTAAAGAGGACCAAGGGAATCCACTGCTTACCCTTGAGTTAAGCAGTATGGAATCTGTGTACCTTTTTGGAACATGACAAGCACTTGTGATCTGGATTGGCTACTGTTGGTCCTACCCACTATATATGTCTTACATTCTTATGTTTTATGTTTTTCCTGAAATGACAGGAGCAATGAAATTGCTTTCTTTCCTATGTCATTATGAGTGCACACTATTCTTCAGTCATGCACCCTATTTATCAATGGGTACAGCATTGAAGAATAGTTTGCATTATTTAATAATAGTGCACATTATTGAATAATAGGGAGCAGTATTTGAGCAATAAAGTGTAGCATTAAGAAAAAAATATGAACATTTGGGTGCAGTACTGAACAACAGTGTGCACCCCTGACAACATCAACCACTAAAATAAAAATTAAAAAAAATCAACAAAAACACCAATAAAATGAAAAATCCCATAAATAATATGGAAAACTAAACAAAACCTCTGCCCTGCCAGTCAATAACATCATTCAATTGACAAGAACAATCAGGAAAGCTATTTTGAAACAGGTAGACATGACTAAATACTGTTGAAATTTACTTTAACTGTGATAATGTGTACATAGTCTAGGAGAACAGAAGCTACATATAACTTACTTTGCTTGTAATTACTATGGTGGTCATTTTAGAAGCCTTATTCGTGATTTGAACATCCAGAAATGTGCATATGGATATCAAAATCATGATGTCATCCACAGAAACATTTTACACAGCATGTTTGGAGATGTCCCTACCACAGGGACATCCAAATAGGTAAGGGCCTTTACTCAATCTTCATCCCTCTTGACCTTTCTGTTGCTTTTGACACTGTTGACCATCACCTTCTCCTTGATACCTTGTTCTCGCTTGTTTTAAGGGCTCTGTGCTATCCTGGTTCCCTTCTTATCTCTCCCATCGCACTGTCAGCATTTTTGCTGTGGATCCTCCTCTATTGCTATCCCTAATCTTTTTTTCTCTCTATACCTAGTCTCTCGATGCACTTATCTCCTCCCAATGTGGTTTCCAGTACCGTCCTTACGCTGATGACTCTCAGATCTACCTCTCTACACCTAGAATCTCTCCAGCAATCCAGGCCCAAATCTCTGCCCGTCTCTCTGACATTGCTGCCTGGATGTCTCACAGCCATTTGAAATTGAACATGGCGAAAACCAAGCTTCTTAATTTTCCCCCTAAACTCACCTCTTTCCTTCCTCCTTTCTCAATCCCTGTGGATAACGCTCTACTCCTCCCTGTTTCCTCAGCTAGCAAACTTGGGGTCATCCCACCTGATGTCTAAAACCTGTTGTTTCTTTCTCTTTAATATCAGCAAAATCTGTGCCTTCCTTCTGAACCCACTATTAAGACACGTATCCACTCTTTAGTCACCTCCCGTTAGACTATTGCAACCTCCTTCTTGCTGGTCTCCCTCTGAATCATTTCTCTCCCCTTTAATCTGTTCAAAACTCAGCTGTGCGGCTAATCTTTGGCCAGCCTTGATATGGTCATATAATCCCTTTTCTTCAATGGCTCGCTATCTGTTTCTGTATCCAGTTCAAACGTTTCCTACTGACCTGCTTCTCCTCTCTACCTTTCCTCTCTTATCTCTCCCTGCACCCCTCTTTGGGAACTCTGCTCTTCTTGTAGATCACTTTTATCTGTGCCCTTCTCTTCTACTACCAACTCCAGACTTCAATCCTTTCACTTGCTGTTCCTTATTCCTGGAACAAACTACCTGATTCTGTATAGCAGGCTTCATCTCTCTTCAAATCCAGGCTGAAGACTCGCCATTTTGAGTCCGCTTTTGGATCCTGATCCACTTTGTCTCCTATTTGTTTCCTTACTCCTTAGATGTATTCTTGTCCTCAGCTATTGTGTTGTCTGTATTGACTAGATTGTAAGCTCTGAAGAGCAGGGACCATTTTTTACATGTGTCTGTACAGAGCCCCATATGCCTTGTAGTGCTATACAAATGATCAGTAG
Source organism: Ichthyophis bannanicus (assembly GCA_033557465.1). Classification (NCBI taxonomy): domain Eukaryota; kingdom Metazoa; phylum Chordata; class Amphibia; order Gymnophiona; family Ichthyophiidae; genus Ichthyophis; species Ichthyophis bannanicus. The sequence goes on along the minus strand of CM066033.1, from coordinate 1,174,555,836 downwards.
TAACAGTAGTAGTAAGGTATGTGGTGGAGGCATGGCCAGGATTGGACAATGGACGCAGATGTTCCTGATTGATGTAAGAAACCTTTGGGACTTCTGTTACCTCTTCCAACTTCAGACCTGCTCCAGGCATGAATAAGCATCAGGAAAGTGCTCATTTGAACCCAAAAATATCTGGAGGATGTAGAAAAGCTGGCACTCCACTATCCTATCTATGCTTCAGAATCACTGATTGTTTCTTTACAAAGGCTTCCAGTGTTTCACTCCTCTCTGTCTCTCTGTTATTACTCATACACAATAGTTTCATTTTCGTTCCATATTTTCTTTTTGGCAAACGTATTTTAGGCAGTTTTCAAAGGAAGCTATGCTTACTTGCATGTAAACGTATAACTTCCTTATCTGTCAGTTAACTTAGGCCCCATATCAAGGGTTCTCACTACATAGCAGGTCATTGGTAATAAACTAACACTGAAGTTTATGTCAATTAGAGCACATTGTGAGCATATCTATGTAGATATGCAACTCATGACTTTCTAGATCCTTGGTAAATTCCGTGGTATTCTCTTCTCCACCTGGTATTTATTATAGGGGCACTAAAGCCCAACGTTTAACATCTGCCTCAAAATAGGTTTTAACTTCCTAGTAAACATGCTGAATCTCAAAATCGCTCATGCTAAATCCTTCATTGAAATCACCATGATGGTCTCCTGGATTTACACTCTTGACTATCCTAATAATAACTACTACCCCAAATACTCAACAAACCTCCTTTCAACACCAAGACATCTGTCATTAACAACCTCTTTAATTCAAGATCCTTATAGCTACTTATCATTTGTAAAGTACTAAAAGGTATATGCATTGCTGTACAGATACATGTAAGAGACAATCCCTTCTCTATAGAATTTACAATCTAATAGCGACAGACAACACGACAGCTGGGGACTAGGCTAGATCCAGGGCAGGGATCTCCAACTCCAGTCCTGGAGTGCTGCAAACCAGTCAGATTTTCAGGATATCTCTAATGAATATGCATGATATAAATTTGAATACAATGGGGGCAATGCTTGAAAATATACCTCAAGCATATTTATTAAGGACATCCTGAAAACCTGACTGCTTTGCGGCCCTCAAGGACTGGATTTGGAGACCCTTGATCTATGGGAATGGTAAAGATGCACATAGATGGTGAACAAAAAAGTAAAGGGATCAGTACACAAAAGTAGCCTTGAAGAAGTGAAGTTTTAAGCTGGATTTGAATAGGGTCCGAGAAGGAGCTGGACTTATTGTTCCAGGCAGAAGGAGCAGCAAGGTGGAAAGAACAATGTTGGGAGTTGGCAGTGGCAGGGAAGGGCACAGCTAAAAGAGATTTGTCAGAAGAGCTGAGTTCCCGAGGAGGGTATAAGGATAGATAAGAGAGGAAAGGTAGTGAGGGACCACAAAATGAATGTAGTTATAGTTCAGTAGCTAAAGTTTGAACCTATTTTTGTTGTTTTTCCTTTTCACGATGATTAAGAGGAAGAAGAAACATAGGGTTTTTCCTTCTAAGATAGTACCCATTTTTCAGATCAAAATTCATCCACTGATTCAGAGCCATGGTTAATGTGGGAGAATTGCTCCCTGATGGAGAAAGATATTTCTCTCAATTTTGAATACCACACTGCAGGGTCGTACCAAGTGAAGATCGCACCCTGTGCGACTTGCACATCGGGCACGCGCCCCCACCCGCCATGGCGGGAGAGAAGAGGCGCACCCGATGTGGAGGTTGCCGGCATGCTAAGCAGATAAGGAAAGATTCTCTTAGGATGCCGGCGAGAAGGCTTAAGGGGCACATGTTAGCTGTCCTGCCATTGCCTACCGCCACTGAGAGAAGAAAAAATAGCGGCAGCAGGCAACGGAAGACAGCTAAAATGCACCCCTTAAGCCTTTGTGCCCTGTGTGGCCGCACCACTCGCACAGGGCTAGGTACGGTCCTGCCACACTGTCTCCCTGATTGGCGTCTGCAGTAGAGAGTAGGAATGTTAAGTGCCTCACACTCTCACCTGCTGAGGTCAATCAGGGCCGAAGACACAGCTTTAAATTCTGACAACATTAGCAGGACTGCGTCTTCTCACTGGCTCCCCAGTCAGTGTCTGCAGTAGAGAGTGGGGACAGCAAGCACTGCCTGCCCTCACCCACCAAGGCCAGTCAGAGCCAAAGACCCAGCTTTATATTCTGCCGACATCAGTAGAACTGCCTCTCCTTACCGAATCCCTAATTGGAGTCTGCAGTAGAGAGCGGGAATGGCAAGCACCTCTCGTCTCATCTGCCGAGGTCAATCAAGGCCAAAGACCTAGCTTTAAACTCTGCCGACATCAGGTGTGCCCACACTTGGCAGGCCCACACCTGAGGGCTCTTTGGCATGGCTCTTAGGCTGGAATGCTAGGCTAAACCTCAGAAACAGACAGGAAGACCTCTGCTACACAACTTCTACCTAAGGACTCTGCATCTGGACAATAGGTACAACCTTAAATTTGCTCTGCTCAAACCCGACCTAAAAAATCCCACCATGCTTGCTTTATATTTGACCATGTACACTTTACTAGCACTTATACTCCTGTCTAAAGCACACAATACCTTCCCAACCTGACTCTATCCCCTTTATACCGCCCACTCACACCAACCAACACTCACCCCTCAACTGAACCCACCAACATACAACCAGACCACTAATACACATACCGACCTCACTTTCTGTCCCACCCAACATCACCAGCTTTAATATAGAAACAACAACACTCAGATGTGCACTAATCAATGCAAGATCAGTAAGAAATAAAATCCATGCTTTCACCGATCTAATCAACGAATATCGACTGGACATTCTCTGCATTACTGAAACATGGCTCACGGACACCAATAATGTCCTCCTCAACAAGCTCAAACCAGAAGGCTTTGCTGTGTTTCACTGTACAAGAAACAATCAGAGAGATTGTGGAGTATTGCTGCTTACATCTCCACTTCCGCACCCTCTTATCCAAAAGCACCAATGAAATGGGCTCCATCACCATTATGAACAATCAACTAATCATCCTGCTCTGCTACAGACCTCCCAACCCATCATCTAATGACCTATCTGGCATAATAGAAAATATACTAAAAAACTCCAAAACCAACAAGGACCTTTTCATCTTAGGGGACTTCAATCTCCCCTGAGTGTGACCCGAAATCTTCCTCGCTGCCATGACATCGATGGGCCTCCAGAAAAACATAGCACTCCCTATGCACAACAAGGGACATACCCTGGATCTAATCTTCACCTCTATCCTCCCAAATCACATCGGTCCCTTACATATGCTTCAAACATATGCAATGCCCTGGTCCAACCACATCTTCATTACCTTCTTCCTGCCCCCAAATCCACAATGCCCCAGTCAGCAGAACAACAATTCCTGTGACAATTCGGACAATTCAATATAGATACCTTCCTAGACGACATCATACCATATCTTCTGATGGATACAACTGACCCAACTTCACTAACAGAAAACTGGAACAACATACTCAGAAAAAAAGCTGGACTGCCATCTGTTCAACACAATGCATACAGAAACCAATGCAATCGCAAAACCCCATGGTACACCTCCATCCTGAGGAAATTAAAAACCACGCTAAGGTGACTAGAAAGTGGCAAAAAAACTCTCAGAACGACAATCTTAACAACTACCTAACGCTACTCCGGAACTACCACGCAGCCACAAATAAAGCCAAATAGGACTACCATACAAAGCTCATCTCGACCTCCATCAATTGGCCAAGAGAACTATTTGACATTGTCAAATGTTTTACAGAACCACCCACAAAAAACTCCCTGACCCTCATTATCGACTGCCAACAATTAGCCACACATTACAGACATCTCCAACCACTCTAGACCCACACTCACACCCGTTCCACCCCATCACATCCCCTCCCCACCCATTGGACCACCTTCTACACTATCTCCAATAAGGACATTGAGAAGATACTGATGTCACTGAACACCTCCACCTCCCTTCTCGACTCATGCCTGCCAAACTGGATAAAAGCAGCTAAAATAGATTTCAGTCCAATCCTTGCCAAAATTACTCACAAATCTCTACAACAAGGAGCAATGCCAAAATCCCTAAATCTGCCCCACCTTAAAGAAACCTAAGCTGAATACCAAGGACCCTGCATCCTACAGGACCATATTGACGGAGGTTACTTCCTGGACTCCCAACAGCATGGATTCCGCCCATTGCATGGAGCTGAAAACATAATGACCTCTCTTATCAACACATTAATACAAGGCATCCAAGACCAGTCCTAAGCATTCCTTCTGATATTCTTGGACATCTCCGCAGCCTTCGACACGGTCAACCACAACACTCTACTACAAAGCCTACAGTCATATGGTATACAAGATATGGTCCTAAAAATGGTTCCACTCTTACTTCTCTGACAGACAACAGCAGATCAAACTGGGAATGAATGTCTCTAAACCATATCAACAAACCCAAGGAGTATCCCAAGGATCCACACTTTCCACACCCCTCTTCAACCTATATCTCAAACACCTCTGTATAATCATCAAAGAGCAAGTCAACTTCCACATATGCGCAGATGACATTGTGTTATAAAGTCCATTCCACACGAAGCAGCCTTCATAAACACAGATACAAGAATGCTTCTCAGATGTCTCCCACTGGCTCATAGCAAACAACCTTTCAATCAATTACAAAAAGGCACATGCACTGATTATTACCATTTTTCATCCCCCCATCCACAATAACACTAGACAACATCCAGATAAATGTCCGTCCAAAACTAAAATATCTTGGAATCATTATAATTATTGACCAACAGTTAACCTTCAAGGAACAGATAACAGCAACAGCAAAAACAATATTCTTCAGAATAAAAACCATACAGTGACTAGGCCTGCTTCTCGATCCAGCAAACTTTCGCTCAACCCTCCCAGCACTCACTCTCCCCATATAGAATACTGCAACATAATCCATCAGGGCCTGCCACAAGCCACCCTCCTCCCACTTTAAACTGCCCTACGCACTGCTGCATGAATAATCCAGGGAGCTTCTAAACGTGAACATATCACCCCTATCCTCAAACAGCTCCATTGGTTACCCCTTCCCGACAGAACTAAATACAAATCTCTACTCCTAACTCACAAAGCACTACACTCCCACCCAGCCACCCACTTCCAGTCCTATTGCAGGTACTCACCTCAGACAGATCCAGAAGATCATCCACAATAAATGTACTTGCCATACCACACTCAAAGATAAAGTCCAGCCAACAAACTTGCCTCTGAGCATTTGAATTCTTTGCACCATCCTTCTGGAATACCCTACCAGACACAATGAGAAATATCACTGACTTCTCCACCTTCCGTAAACACTTCAAAACCCTCCTGTTTATGGAACACTATGGACCTACTACCCAACTCCTCCCCTGACCATGACCCACACAATAATCATAGATAACAAGACAAAACTATCTCATGTAAATAGTTAAATGATACCTCATGTACATAGTTTACTGTTTGTGCATAGTTCTCTGTTATTGTTATATGTAAATGAGGTTTTTGTTATACGTAAACAAGTTTTTTGTTTCACTTTAAACTGCTTTGACCCAGTGAAAAGTAGTATATAAGTTTAGCTAAATAAATACATTAAATACAACATGCTTCATGTCCATGCCAGAATCAGAAGAGTCTGATGCAATGGATGTGACAAGCGATGAAGGAGTGGAGAGGGAGTCTCAGTGGCGAATAGGGCAGCCCTTCAGAAAGTACCTAAGGAGCTGGATGCAGTAAAGTGCTTTACAGTGATGGTCCATGGAGATGTGACTTCTCAGTACAAGGGGCTGGGGACAGAGGAAAGATCATTTCCTGCAGCTTTAATGGGGAAGTCTCTGTGTATACATCTTGAGATACTAACTTTGAAGGCAATCTGGCAGGCTGTAGGCTTGCTTAAGAAAGCTGTAACTACAATACTGAAGCTTCCTTTGGGAATTTTCAGCAGGACAATGACCCAAAACATACATCCAAAAGTACACAAGAATGGTTAAAAAGGAATAAATGGATTGTTTTAAATTGGACAGAAATGAGTCCTGATCTCAATCCAATTGAGAACCTTTGGAAAGAGCCATTGGTAGAACGAATCTTGGAAACATTCATGAAATGGAACAAATTGCAGTTGAAGTCTGGGAGAAACTACCAGCAGACAGTTGTACGAAACTTATGATGGCTACAAGAAATGTTTGGAGGCTGTCATTATTACCAAGGGTTTTGCATCCAAAAATTAGTGAAGTATACCATTAATCCTGTCCAGGTCATATTTTGCTTTTTCTTAGAAATTACTACATCTAAGTTGCACAGACATCTTTTTTTTTGTTGTATATCTTTGAATATACTATTAAAATATTATGATGTTATTATTTATTTAATTAAATTTATGTATTTAACTGTTTTTATATCCTGCTTTATCTAGAGTCAAAGCGAGTTACAGAGAACATGAACAATACCTAGCATAGGAACATTACATTATGGCTTACATTAAACAATGAGGGTATAATAACTTTGAAAGAAACAAGGTACCAGATTTTGGTAACAGTAACAATGGGTACGTAGATGATTAACAAGTGTAAGGGGGTTAACATGGTAAATAGCTAGGAGTGAACATTTGGCATTAGGATTGTCACAGAACTAAGGCAGGGGGAAGTAAATGAGGTGAGGGGAAGAGATACAGAAGGAGGATCGGGGAGGGGGGGGGGGTGATAGATGGAAGCATAGGCAGAGGTAGGCGAGGTTAGAGATGGTCCATAGTGAAGTGCTAGGTCCCAAAGTACACTTTAAAGAGGTGGATTTTAATTTTTTATCTGAATTCAGTGAGATCTTGAATGGTGTGTAGGTCGAGGGGGAGCTTGTTCCAGGTAGACTGAGAAGGCTCTCTTTAAGGTTGCTTGAGTGCTTGATCTGTGTGTTGTTGGTATGGTGAGTATAGCATGCTTGTTTGTTCTTCGTGTTTGGTTTATTGGGGCTTTCCTAATGAGTGACTATATGTAGACCGCTGAGAGTTGGTTGCATATTTTGAATGTGGAGAGGAGAACCTTATATTTTATGAGGGTAGCAATTGGAAATAGTCCAACGGTATGTTGTCTAGTTACCAATTATTTCTGAAATTATTGTAAATAACATAGCTAAAATGAAAGGGTGCCAATAATGTTGACCACAGCTGTATAATAGTTCTGTATGCTGTTTGAACTTTAAGATATTTAGATATGTTTAGACTTCATTAGCTGACACCTAAACAATTTTATTTAAGGGGATTACTGAAGACCATTGTAGAGATGGCCCTGGGGATTTGGAACTCTTCCATTATCTTTGTGAATTATGACATCCCATCTACATTTTACAGTAGACAGGCTTAGAAGATCCAGCTGGTTTTGGAAGTTCTTTAAATGATTTTATTTATTTTTATTTATTTAGCTGTATTTATAACCTGCTTTTCACCTGGTCAAAGCAGTTGTGATTGTTTTTTTGTTTTTTTATGATGATGATATTTATTTGTGAGATACATGATGCAATTTTATTTTATTCTGTATTCCTAATTTTTTAGGGTTAAGTGGAATTTAAATGTGAGAATTATATTAAAATGTTTAATGTGCATTATCCGCAGGTTCTAATGCTTCATGCTTAGGGAATTTATTGCTGGGAGCATCGTGATGTCTTGCTGATACAAATTGATTTCCATAAGTTCTTTTCTTGTAATGCATTAGCTTTCAGGGCAATTAACTGTCTGCATACAAGTCAAAATCTATAGCTCTTATCTCTTGTTTGTATGTAATCCTTTATCTCACTGCTTTCTCCATGCTACTTTGTCCCACTGAAAATCATATCACCACTTCAGAATATCAGTTATATGTTATATCTAATCTCCTATATCCTCTCTATCATAATGGCATTTCAAATCATGGACAGTCATATCCACTCAGACCTGTCTGATCCATTTAAGGGTCCACAGTTATCCAATAAGCACATTTCTTTTACTCAGTATGATAGTACTAAATCAACTTTAAAGTGTTCCCATAGCTCTTGTGCTTTAATAGGGATAGGTTGTAGCTTAAAAATTGTGTTAGGCTTTACTCTAGATTGTAAAATTTAACATAAGGAGAGAAACTCATGGCTATAATCCTAAAACTGGGTTGGACAATTTATCCTCAAGTGCTGAGCCACATGTCAGCCATATAAAATACAGATTACATGCTTTCTTGCATTTACATACAGTACAATACATTACAACATCTTTTTTGTAAAAATGTGTTGTATGCTTGTATTATCAACTAGTGGAAAGGCCTGCCCAAAATTATGATCAGTAGTATGGGGTGGCGGGGGAGAGGGGGGGTATTGGTAAAGGAATATTGTTTTGTAGGGGTTGTGGGGTGGGAAGTTTGCTTTCATGTGGAGGTGGGGTATATACGGTAGTTGAGGTATAATCACCCCCATAAGACACAAGCCTAACGCAAACATGCAACTCCCCATATTGTGAATAGTGTATATCGTAATTGCTCTGATTCTTCCCTATTAGAAGTTCTTGTTTAGCCATCCCAAGTTTAATGTACCTGGTTAACCACCACTCATTATATGTAACACTTCCATGTACCTAACATGTTCATATGTTCAGAGTTCATTGTAGGCAACATTGACTCTCAGAAACCTCCTTCTTGCTGATCTCCCTCTATCACTTCTCTTCCTTTCAATCTATTCAGAACTCTGCTGCGCGACTAATCTTTTGACAGCTTCGATACAGTCATATAACCCCTCTTCTCAAATCACTTCATTGCCTTCCCTTCCGTTTCCATATCCAATTCAAACTTCTCCTTCTGGCCCTTAAATGCATTCATTCTTCTTCTCCTCACTAACTTTCCTCTCCTCTCTCCCCCTACATCCCTCCTCGTGAACTCCGCTCTTCTACTTTATTTATTTATTTAATGTTTCTTCTATACCGTGCTATTTGAAATCAGTGCGGTTTACATGTAACACATTTGTCCAGTGCAGGCTAGTCTGCAAGGGATTTACAATGAATGGGGTTCTATATACAGGGCTAACAGGGTAACCATGTACATTTTGGCTATTGCAGGTTATAGGGCAGCTAAGCCTTATCTACAGGGTTAACAGCGTAACTATGTACATCTTATCTGGCTGTCATGGGGTGTGTGGACATTTCATTGTTATCTTCTGTTATGGTCTCCTATACACAAGGTAGTAAATTTGAGGGAGTGGGGCTCTCAAAGGCAGGGCTGGAGGTGTATGCGGTGTCTATGCTGGGGGCACTGATCTGGGTCATGGGTGTGGCTGGCTGTGAGACGTCATCCAGTTCAGCATAATATTGGAGGAACAGATGGTGTTTCAGTGCCTTTCTAAACTGGGCGAGGTCATTGGTGGCCCGTATGGCCGGTGGCAGGGCATTCCAACAGGAGGGTGCATAGAAAGTGAAGGCTCTGTTTCTCGTGGACTGGGAACATTTGGTGATCGCCTTCGGGAGTATAAGAGTATTGGTGGCAGCTGACCTCCTTACTCTGTTAAGGGGGGTGGTCTGGACGAGATTTGTGAGGGAGGTGGAGGAGCACTTGTTGATGGCCTTGTAGGTCATTGTCAAGATCTTAAAGGAGATCCTGCATTGTACCGGCAGCCAGTGCAATTGTTTCAGAACTGGGGTGATATGGTCCTTCCTGGATGCTCCATGCAGGATCCTGGCAGCTGCATTCATTGCAAGCTGTAGGGGGTTAAGCGTGCTTTTCAGGAGGCCGTACAGTATTGCATTGGCATAGTCGAAGTGTGGCATTATTAGCTCTGGCTTATTAGTGTTGACTACTGGCTTGCTTCTCTCTTTGCCCTTGTCTTCCACTGCCAACTCCAGACTTCGATCCTTTCACCTTGCTGCTCCTTATGCCTGGAACAAACTACCTGAGGCTGTACATCAGACTTCATCCCTGCGCCTTTTCAAATCCATGCTAAAGGCTCACTTTTTTGAGGCTGCATTTGGATCCTGAACCCTTGCTTTTCTTGTGTCTCCTTACCCTTCCCTATTCTACTCTTATGCTCATCTTTCGTCTGTTTTGATTATATTCTAAATTCTGAAGAGCAGGGACGGTCTTTATCTGTGTCTGTACAGCACTGCATATACCTTGTAGCGCTATATTAATGATTAATAGTAGTAGTAGAAATGCAGTATAAAAAGTGTTAAATAAATAAATAACTACATTGAGTGTGTGTGTGAGTTTGATATGTTTACATGTTGAGTTGGAATGAGTCTCTATCTGTATGCAACTGCATGGGTGAAGCATGTACATGGGTGAGTAGGCAGCACATGTATATGGTATTTGAATGGGCTTATACATGTGTCAATTCCTTGGAGTGCATGATGGGGGTATGTGTGTGCATGTGAGTTGGTTGTATAGGTGTGAATGTTTGTGGTGGGGTTGTGTGTAGAAGTGAATGAGTAAAATGTGTGTGGCTGGAATGTGTGTGCATGGGTTGTGAGTGGATATTTGAGTAGCTTAATTGTGTGAGTGGTATGCCTATGGCCCACTCTTTCGTCCTTGAACTCTCCGGTATCTAACGGTTTCTCCCTACTTCTTCTTCCTGTTATTGTCTGTTCAAACCTTTCCTCCCTTCACAATCCCACTTCATTTGAAGACTGCTCCATCTGCATCAGTTGGCAGGGCTTTTTCTCCCAGCCATCCACACTGCAGAGGTTCTCAAGTGAAACCTCCATGGTTGGCTCCCTGCTTCATATGATCATGGGCACTCCCCTGCCTCACTTGGTGTGCACTAGCCTCCCCACTGGCCACATTGCAGAGATTTCCCATCTTTGCCTCTATTGTGACTCACAGGGACAGATGTCCCACTAGTCAAATAATTCATTCCTCCAGTGAACTTGGAAATTGCGAGGCTGAGGCTGCATGTATTATTCCATGCTATGAGTAGGCCATGCATATAACCACACCACTGACAAACCCCAGACTAGGGGACACTCCATGAAGCTAAGAGGGAACACTTTAAAAAATACCGGAATAAATATTTTTCACTCAATGAACAATTTGAACGTTTGAAAGATAAGGGGATTCAAGGCACAGCACTCGAGTGGTGCAAATCCTACCTATCTAACAGATGGCAACAGGTAAAAATGGGCCACGCATCCTCAGAACCTTTCCTGCAATCACAGGGAGTACCACAAGGATCGTCCTTATCGGCACTAATGTTTAATATCTACATGCAGCCGATATGTGACTTGATCAGATCCTTTAATGTACAATGTCTCGCTTACGCAGATGACATCCTCCTATATATGCCGTTCACAATTGAACATCCAGTATTCTCCCCAATAATCAACTGTTTTGAAGCTGTAGCCGAATGGTTGCTATCACAAAACCTTCGAATTAACCACAACAAAACTGACGTTCTTTTTGTCACAAGGAACCGTAAGTTCATACCTCCTCCATCACTACTCGTCAACAACATAGAGTTGAAATCAAAAGCTACCATCCGTTACCTCGGCATCACATTGGATCAGCACTTGGATATGACAACGCATGTCAAGAACATCACAAAAAATATATATTATAAGATCAAATCGCTACGTCACCTCCGCTCTCTACTTGATCCCACAGACTTCCGAACAACCTTCCAGGCATTAGTCCTCCCACACCTGGATTTTGCCAACATCATCCTCCACGGCCTCCCTCAATCAACTTTAAATCCACTCCGCCTAGCCATGAATACAGCCGCCAGAGTCCTCTCCGGCTCATCAAGATCTGAACATATAACACCCATCATGAAGGAACTGCATTGGTTACCATTACATGCCAGAATCCAGTATAAGTCTTTAGTCCTTACATTCAAGGCACTAAATAACTGCCCCCCTACGCCAATCAGCAAGCTTATCCACTGCACCCTGGAAAACAGAAAAAGGAGAACCACATCAATGAACACCTTAATTGTCCCAAAAATAATAACGAAGTGCACTAAGGCCACCTCCAACAGGGCCTTCTCCTTATTTGCACCTCTAAACTGGAATGCGCTACCTCACGAAATCCGTGCTATCAAAAACCTAACCCTATTCAGAAAAGCATTGAAATACCACTTGTTCACAAAATGCTACCCAGAAGTCAACCCGGACATTAACAAATCTACCACCTCAATACAACCTGAAAAGGGCTAGTTGGCCAACCTTCTCTCTAGTCCTATTAGGAACCACATTGCAACATCCAAACGAGTTTTATATTACTGTATATACCATTAAGTTAATACCATTAAACAAGATATGCCATTAAGTTAATCTGTACATAGTTCCCCCGGTTGTCCTATTGTTGAAGTTCCCTGTTCAATGTAAAACTCAATGTTACCTGTATGCATTGTAGTATGTTCTTGTTCTATGTACACCGCACTGATTTTAATAGCGCGGTATAAAAGAATTGTTAAATAAATAAATAAATAAATAAATTAGGCTGTGGAAGTTGTTACTGGATGATATGGTGAAATCAATTAACATAACTGGGTTTTAAAAGGGTTTAATCAAATTCATAGATAAAATTTCCATAAAATATCATTAGCCACATAGACCTAGTATAGCTACTGCTTACCTCAGAATGTAAGCAACAAGGAATGAAACTACTCTGTGGGATCCTGCAAAATACCTGTGGTCTGGATTGGCCACTCTCAGATGAAGGATGATGGGCTTGATGGACCTTTAGTCTCACCCACTATAGAATTTCTTATGTTCATACAGACTTATATGCAACTATATCTCAGGCAGACCCATTGGGGGTCATTATGAACCACATTTAGTGGGTCTAGATGTCTGATCCGCACGTCCAGCCCCACTAAATGCCTGGCCTGTGTACTGGAAACATAGCTCCCCACTCATAGATCTGAGCTGTGTGGGAAGCTCTGCGGAAGGGGTGGGCTGCAGGTAGAGTGAGGGCAGGCAGTGGGTGGCACCATGACCTTAGACGTACAGGGCCATTTTCGAGGTCAGTCCTGTGCATCTGGGATTGGCTATTTGTATGGGAAACTTATTCTAACTTGGAGGTGGAATAAGACCCCTAGTTGGAGCCTGATTGGGGAGCCGGGCAGTGGAACAGAGGTGAGGGGCACAGGGTGATCCCCGCAGCTCAGCCCTGGCCACAGTAGTGCCAATCAGAGGTCGGGCTGCAGGGAAATTCAGAATGTCGGGTCTGCCAGGGTTCGTGGCTCCTGTATGGAGCTGCAGTGTCATGGCAACATGACGCCATGGCACCTCGGCTTCACACAGGAGCTAGGCTGGGCTAGCGCGGGAGTTCATTGGATGTCCAGGTGGCCAGAATCAGGCCATGGCCTACATGTCCAGGCTGGTAGACCCAATTCTGATCCCACGGGCACTTCTATACCCCATGGGATCAGAATTGGGTGCAACCGTAGGATGTCCTGATTCTGACCAGCCAACAGGTGGGGAATGCACAGAACATAATTGACCTCATTTGGTCACACCCAGTCAATTGAATTTTCAGAATTTCCACATAAGAGAGACTGGCATATAAAGGATACAGTGCGTGCAAATCTCCTTCATGAATATTCATTGTGGATATCCTGAGAACCAGACTAACTGGGTGTGCCCCAAAGACTGGGCTCAAAACCACTGATTGAGGGGTTCATTTTACAGTCATTATCATGAGCATGCATCTTATAAAATACTGACCGCTGTAAACAGTATGCTTGTTGACATGAACATGGATTCTTTTCCTGTAGGCATAGCCAGGAGTGCAGTCTGTGCAGACTATGAGCAAAGTTCATAAATACATGAGTTGAATCTAAAATACCCTAATTTACACACATACTAGCAAATGTAATGCACATTCATTTATACCTAATATAGAACACGAGGAAATGTCTGCATTTGCTTTTAACACACATTACCTGACACTTAGTTTAGTATTTTATAAAGACAAATAGATGCCTATGTGTCTTTAAAAATAGGCTTAGAAGAGGCACCAGCTTAAGAGCAGGAATAATGTTCACACATTCAAAGTAGGTGTACACAAGTGAAAGGCCGAAATAGGCGCCTTTCCCTCTAAATCTATCCACCTTGTTATAATATTATCCTCCACAAGTATATGCACAAATTTACATCTTTTCAGAGTTGGTGTCAATTTGTGCCATCAGCCTTTTTGAGCTATTACATCTGGGTCTGAGCGCCTATTTTATATAGGCACATAGGTGGCAAATCTCTATAAAATAAGCTTCTTATTGGACTTGTCATATAGGTATCCTGTTATAAAATCAAGCCCACAAATATTAAAGTGTGATACTGTGGGGAGAGAGACAGAGTTTCTTAAATAAAGGCCAGCCTTAGACTAATTGAACCTATTTGACTCAATGTGATCCTGTACTATGGTTGAGAGAGCTACTGGATTTTGAAAGAGTTTGCAGAACAGAAAACAAGAAAGATTTATGTATAAGTATAGGGGGACATATTGGAAAGGGTTTAGCTGGTTAGCCAACTAACCAGCTAAACCACGGCAATCCTGATATACAGATAGTGCCGCTGAATATCCCCACAGACTGCAGAAAAGGCCAGCTCAGCCAATCAGATAAACTTGGTGACCACCTAGGGCAGCAGCTTCGGGGGGGGGGGGGGGAGTAGCAAACATCAGGGCATTCAAAGCTAAACAATATATTCTGACAGCCAGGTGTTGGGGGGTGGGGGGGGGAGCGTAAGGCCTAAGGTTTGCCTAGTGAACCAACGCCTTGAACCAACTTTGGGGCCAGCCCTATGTGACTAGGAAAATTCTTGTCTGCAACAATGAAAAATTTACCATGTAAGAAACTAAATTGTATTCCAGAAGTACCATAGGTTAGTGACTTGTGTGGTGTATTTAGTTGTGCTAAAATATAATATCTTATTGCAGCTTAATAACTACTTCTCTGTACTGGGTGTCACCGGCCAGATTAAAAATAATTTCAAAGTACATCTTGTAGGAAAGTACATTGAGTTCTTAAAATGTTTTGAGCATGCAAATTAATTGTATATGTGTATATTTATTTATTTATTTAGCCAGATTTGTATACCACCTTATCCTTCAATCAAAGTGGTAGGGGGGACGGGGTAGAACACTTAACATTGGATGCAAACATACATATATTCTGGGGGGAGGGTTTCCCGGGGGGGGGGGAATGCTGGTGCTAGGTGCTTATTTATTGTCAGGGTGGGAGTTAAGATTCTTGTCCAAAGGAGGCCCTGAACAGATAGGTTTTGAGGGATTTTCGGAAGTCCTTAAGGTCCCCTTGTGCCACAAGGGGACCTTGTATATCAACAGATGAGTGTTTGCACAATGGATATGTGCACAGAAGAAGGCTCTTTCAATGCACACCAATAGCATGAGCATGTTACCTGAGTAATTGTATTTGTTTTAATTGGAGTTCCTTTCTATTTTCTTTTATCATGCCTTATTATAAATTGTTCTGATGCACTGGAAGGGTAGCATATCAAGATTTTAATTAAGGATAAACTATTATAACTTATGAACTCCATAAAAGGATTCTTTCTGGAACAATTTAAGGGATATGTTTACTAAACTGCATTGGCTGCTACTGCGAGGCTGATGTGGTAACAGCTAACATAGTCAAAATGCAGATATCACAGGTTCTTTTCTGCGATATCTGCATCTAACGTGGTAGAGTTGGGAGAAGACAGGATTGGCGTGGTGAGAAGGCATGCCAATTTTTGTACCGAGTGAAATGCTTGTAATGATTAGGGGTGGCAGAAAGGTTGTTGGTACTACTAGGAGGATCAGAAAGTTGGGAATACTGGTACTGCTTGAAAGATTTGTGGGTATGTGGATGCTGGAACTACTTGGGTATGGGTATGGGAATGCCAGCACTGAATAGAGGGATCAGAGGGTGTGGAGATGCTGGTACTGAAAGTGGAGAAATCAGATCATATGAAGATGCTGGTACTGCTTGTTGGAGATCATAGAGTGGGGGTTTTCATGCTGGTTGGGGGGAATGGGAGATGGTGAGGCTTCTTAAGAGGGGTGGGAATCAGAAGTGGGGGTAGTGCTTATCAGGAGGGTGGAAATTAGGAGATGATGCTGTTATTAGTGTCAGTGAATGGGGGCCATTGTAGAATGACACCTAGTGGTAGTACAATAAAACTACTGCTAGGGGTCATAGCCATCGTGCAGAATTCAACTGCTCTGGAGCAGGAGTTGAGGGGATCCACTCCTGTTCTAACTACTAGACTACAAAGGAGTTCACTGGGTGAGTCTCTGGGTGGGGGGGATATCAGGGGATGGGAGGAAGGTAGAAGAATGGTTGGTGGGGTATACTTTTCAGTGGGCTTTCTTTTGGGGGGTCTTCTTTGGGAGGGGGATCCTTTTGGGTGGAAGGAAGTCATGTTCTGAGGGATTGTAAAGGGATGAGGGCCTTATTTTGAGAGGTTTCTCTGTACCTTTGTTTTTCCAGGGAAAGGGTTGTTGAATCAGGGTAGCTGTGAGAGGAGGTTCTGTGATTGGGGCTATATGGTAGTGTGCTGGAGTGATAGGGGCTGTGCTGGGGTATTGGGTCTGTGTGGGGGCAGGAGGCATAGGGTGTGCTGCCATGCAATACTTGTATTTTCCCCATTTTGTTTTCTCTTCTGGGGTCCATATTCCATGTCTCAGGAGGTCGCATGGGTTTACCCATGCTAGCTGCAAAAGGTAGAACATGAACCCATGTAGTAATTGTTTGCATTGTGAGGTAAATGCCGAGTACGCCCCTTGCATTTATCACAGAGGTTTGCATGGAAGTATATAGGTCCCATAGGCACTTATTCAGCTTTATAAAATTCTAGACACAAGTCGTACAGTAATCACACAAAGATTGAAGATACAGATATTGTGCATCCTTGAGAGCAGGTGTAAATTCTAGCAAGCACCTTATGTGTGTTTGTGCATATTTTATAAAATATGTATATACATTACAGCTCTGCTCATGATCTGCCCAAACCCCACCCTCGAGCATGCTTACTGTACAAGAACATACTGGTTAGCACTGCATGTACGTTTAGACAGGGCCGGCCAAACTACTAGGCAAACTGGACAGTCACCTAGGGCAGCAGGTTCTGGGAGGAGGGAGCAGTGAGCAGCTAAGGTCAAATCAAAGCAATAGGTCCTGGTAGCTATACAACTCTAAGGGGCCTTTTACTAAAGGGCAGTATGATGTTGCACCTAACCCGCAAAAGCGCTGAGATGATGGCACGTTAGGTGTAGCACCACATTTAACGGTAAGGGACGTGGAAGGCATTTCCCTGGCACTTAACGTGGAACCCTGTCCCATAGCACTAACTGCACAGAACAGACCATGGCCACTCTCTACCCCTACCCCGCCCACTAATGACCTTAATGTGAGTTAGACAGTTAGTGCAGGAATCGTCATACACTGTCATGTCCTCGCACTAGCTGGCAACGTGTGTTCCAATGTGCTTTCAGCTTACACCAGAACACGTGTTGTCAGCTAACCCCCTGTGGTAAAAAGGCCCCTAAGAGTCATCAGTGTGTACTTTTATCTTTATCTTTATTAAAACATTTGATAGACCGCCCATCAGAAGCCATCTGGGAGGTTTACAATAAGAATAATATTTATTATGAAAGCCAGAAACAGAAAAGGAACTACAGTGCTAGACCGGAAAGTGTGCACCCATACAGGACTAAAGAGAAAAAGAGCCTACGTGGAAGGAGAGGAGGAAACGGGGGTCAGGGAAAGGGAGTTCATAGGCAATACAGAAGAGGTGTTTTTTTAGGAGAGATTTGAATTTGGGAAATGGTTCTTCTTGATGGATTAGGGGAGGAAGGGAATGCCACAGTGATGGGTGTAGAGAAAAGAAGGTGGAATGCCTGGTTTGCCCCAGGTGGGCACAGGCAGGAGAGGAAAGGTCAAGGCGGTTGGTGTGCTGGAATCGGAGGCTATGAGGTACTGTACAAAAGTGAATTGAATCTGCGAACTATTGAGGGATGCGCTGATGCAGGGCCCTGTGTGTTACAGTAGGATTAGGAGTTTGAAGGTAATGCGGTAGGGGAAGGGGAGTCAGTGCAGTTGGACCAGGGAGGAAGTAACATGATTGATGCGAGGAGTATGAGTGAGGAGACGAGCGGCGGTGTTCTGAATTAGCAGTAGACGGTGAAGTTGATGGTGGGGGATACTGGCAAAAGCATCATTACAATAATCGAGACATGAAATTATTAGAGAAAGAAGAAGACTTGTGAGGGATTCTGGGGAGAGCACAGGACTGATGGCGCCAATCTGACAAAGAAAAAAGTGGGAGCTGCGCACAAGGGAGGAGATTTGAGTGTGGAAGGAGAGGTCAGGATCCAGGATAACCCCCAGATACCGGAGTGAGGTAACAAGGGGGATTGGGACATCCAAAAGAAGAGGGGAGAGGGCTGGTTGGGGACCACTGTGGGTGAACCACATTGCAAATGTTTTGACTGGGTTGAGGTGGAATAAATTAGATGATAGCCAGGTGGTGACAAGTGAGAAACAGGCATTGAGGGGGGAAAGATCCGGATTCTCAGGGGAAGTGTGGTGTAGGAGAATAATTTCATCAGCAGGAAGAATGGCAAATACGGAAATTATCCATTCACCCTTGTAAGTTGCTCTTAGAAATCTTCCAAAAATATGGATATACTTACAAAACAAAGTTTAATATTTAAAAGACTGATGTCCAAATATGCATTTTTATAGGATTGTTCTGGGAGGGATTTTGTTGAGATTATTACAACTGAATATAATAAACAAAATCCTGGGTAGGCAGACACTTGTGGTCTAAAATTTAATTGTGAGGAGGCACAAAGCTGAAATTTTACCTAGAGGGCCTAATACCCTTGCATCAGACCTGTTTTTAGGCTTTCACAAACAGACCAATCCCAGCTATTTTTTGATGTGACATCACTTTATAAGAATCTATATATGCGCCTAAACCAGCATTTTATTTGCAAATATGTTTTATAAAATTAACTTTCTTGTGCACAGCTTCCACAATAATTATAGGGGGTGTTCCATGCATGAGGGGACAAAATGGAAAGATAGAACCATAAATTGTTGGCAGACTTGGAGGGATAAAATGGACCGTTCCTGACTATGATTTCTGTTTTGTCCTCTCTTGCATTGAACATCCCTCATAATTAGTGTGGAAGTTGTGCAGCTACTGCACATTTACTCTATCAGTAATGTACATTACCTGAAAAACTTTAACAGGGCTAAGAGCCCCATGCAGAAAGGGGCACGTCTGGCCTGTCCTGGTGTCTAAAATCTGGACGGACTGGATTTGCACCCAGTTCTGATCCCATGGGAACTAGATGGCCCCAAGGGATCAGAATCAGGTGCAAAAGGCTTGGAAAGGCAGGATGTGCCCTAATTCAGGCTCTTTGGATGCCCCGCCCACTTCCCATCCACCCTGCCCGCCATGGCACCAGGACGCCATGCAGTAGCCATGCTCACCCCCAGATCAAGAATAGCTTGCTTTCCCCGCTGCCCAATCCCCAAACAGGCTTGCTGAGGCCGGGGTCAGGCTGTGGGGAATCTCCTGTGCCCTTCCTACCTTTTTTTTGGGGGGGGGGGGGCTGCTGCAAGATTGCCACACTCGGGGTGACTTATTCCACTCTCAAGGTAGAATAAGTCACCCATCCATTTCATCCAGCATGGATGTACAGGGCTGCGACTGGTATCGACTCTGTACGTCTGGGATCTGGCTGGCTCTGTCTCCTCCCCCTTCCTGCACCATCCAGAGTTCCCTACACAGTGCTCTGAATGTGTGAGGAGCTCATGACCGGGAATCAGGTCCCAATGAATAGCGTGGGTTTGACATCCGACCCCGATACTCGGGACTCTGCATGCCACCCTTTGTAAATAGGCCCCTTTCTGGAGGATGGAGAGAGAATAGTCTACTGAGAATGTCAATAGACAAGTTAAACATATGAGCTAAGTTTTTCTAATAAGATAGGTAAGCTCGACATTCTAATATTGAGACTAATGGACTTTATCTGTCTAAGCTGTAGTTAAGTATCACCAAAAATCCCTAGTTTCGGCAATCCTCTACAGGCAATCAACTATTCATATACTTATTTGTATAATTATTAGGTTCATTAGCAATTTTATAGAAGTTTTGCATTTGTCTTCAAATGTATAGAATAAACACATGAAACACATTAGAAATTGCAAATGTGATGGTAGGTGCTATTTGGCATTTCTTTCCATAGCATTATGTTGGCAAATGCAGCTGCATTTTCATACATCAACCTCGTCATCACTTAATATTTGCAAAGAAAAGTAGAAATCTATGGTTTCTGTTGAACTCTAGCCATACGGAAATCTAGTTGGCTCAAGTTTGGTGACACATACATGGCTGTATATCTATACATAAAGTATTGAAAGATTTCATGGACCAGTGCACTGGTCACTTTGAAAAGCCTCCATCAGAAGGTCAGATTTCAAAGCCACTTACTTTTTTCTTGCAAACAGTGGAAAACAATGGACCCGATATTCAAAGGGATATCTCTCTATCTGGGATATTCAGTGGCACGGACATGATTGGTGCGGAATATCCCCCGGTGCCACTGCTGCATTCCCCCATGCTAATTGGTTAATATCAGGGCTTTTTAGGGGCGGCGCTTGGCCATAGCTGGGCAGTGTCAATACTGAGCGCTGCCCGGTTATTGCAAGGTAGAGAAATTAAGGCACACCAAAGGCTGACCTAACTTTTGCCACGGAAGCTCACTGGACAGCAGCTGAATATCGCCATGCTTGGTTCACTTTCTGCCATTATCCGGGTTTAAGTTTCAGCAGCGGTGGCTAGATGCCGCTGCTGAATATTGAATATCCCCTCTCCAATTTTTTATTGATGGGAAAGAGCTTTTAGAACATTTTCTTTCTTGTGTGTGGATAAACCGATATAATGCCACCACATATTTTGCATGCATTGAGAAGAGGCTTTCTCAGGGTGGTGTTAGAGAGAGGTTAGTGCTTTTGTGTATCATTTTGAATTTTAGAAATATGCTCATTTACTTTTTTCCTCAGGATAACTCTCTGCACAAATTTGTGGGAATCAATGTATGTGGCTAGTTTCTTTTTAAGTAGTATAATGTTAAAGTGAGCCTAAGAGAAATCATGTATTCTATCTTTGAAAGCGGCCCGTTTGAGTCAGAAGTACCTAGCAGATTCCAAAACTTATATTCAGTTTCTCAGCGTACATTTCCAAGGATAAGCAATGCACCTTTGCTCCAAGAACTTGTCCAAACCTCTTTTGATCTCTATTATGTTAATCACTTTGACCACATCCTTTGACAATAGATTCTGCAGCTAATTTATGCGTTGCGTAAAAATTACTTTCTACAATGTGCTTTCAATCTGCTGGTTGATAGTTTCATGGAGTATCCTCTTGTTTCAGTGTGGTTTGAAAGATTAAGTAACTGTTCCTATAAATGTTTATGATCTTTCCTCTGTCATCTCTTTTCCAATCTGAAGAGCCTCAACCTGTTTAGCCTTTATTCCTAGAAGTGCTCTATCCCTGCTTTTAGCATTTTTATCACCCTTCTCAGATGTTTTCTGGCTGCACTATATCAGAGGTACCCATTTGTTCTCCATTTCTTTTCAAATAATACCCTACATTTGATTTTCTTTTCTGACAGACATTACATATTAGGCTGTGCATTCTAATGAATTCTCCAGCATCATTTCAGATTTGTTTTTCTTGGGTGGTGACTCCTAACTGGGCACACAGCATTTTGTACATGTAGCTGAGATTACATTTTCCTATGTTTAACATTTTGCACTTATACATATTAGATTTCATCTGCAGTTAGATACTCAGTCTCCTAATCTCTTCAAACCCTTTCTGCTATTCCTCAATCCTCTTTGCTTTGAACTGCTTAGAATAATTTTGTGTCATCTGAAAATCTGGTCACCTCCCATGTTACTCCTTTCTCCCCGTCATCTATGAGCATATTAAATGCATACTTTCATTTCATTTTAAAAATTGTGGCACATTCCACAAGTAAAATTACTTCCATCTTGGCAATTAGAAAATTACCCCACAACCTTAAGACCTTATTCAGAAAGTTCTACTTCCTGTTCTTTCTCTATGGGAACCAACATTCTATATGACCTTCAACTACCACACTCCATTTTCCATAATCTTGAAATAGTAGCCCATGGTCTATAGATACTCAATTTCAGAAATATTTTATGGATTTTCTTCTTTCTAAACTTGATTGATATTTGAGGGCTATTTAGGAACCTTTGGGGGCTATTTACTTAGCTGCAAGAATTACTATGCACTAAAGGTTAGTGCATTTACTGATAGTAGGGCATGTTTACTAACACGCAGTAAAAACACAGGGTTTACCACATGCTAATTGTACCACATGGTAAAAGTCCCACCCTAACCATTTAGCACTGGATGGGACAGTGACTGGGCAGGTTAGAGACAATGTGGGTATTGACGGCACATCACAATTAGCATGGACCTCACTAGTATGTGCTAACTGCAATTGTTGCTGCTAGCATAGGTTCACTTACCCCACTTCAGTGGGCGGTAAGTGCACCCACTCTAGGTGTGCTTGTTAGCACAGTGAGATGTGTCTCCCTGTGATAACTGTAGGTGGACATGCCAAGCACACCCCCAACAGTTAACGTGGTCTACACCACCTCTGTGCTAACCTTTGGAGCGTGCCCCTCTGTAAACTTCCAGATTTTAATAAACATGCCCCAGTGTGCAATAATGCTCATGTTACAAAACTATGGTGGAAAACATCATGTTGGAGTGGAGAATGGATAGAAAATGGGCCTGAACTATTCCTTGCAGTTAATGCACTTAGCATCCTCCCTTATTCCACTTGCCCCACAATGCTCTCTCCGTGCAATTCATATGAACCATCTTCTCTTACCCTCTCCATCTCTGGCCCATCTTCAGTCTACTCGCCATTCAGCATTTTATTTCCTCAGACCCTCCCTTTGGAATAATCTTCCTCCACGTCTCTGGTTAGAGTCTTCTTTTGAAAAGTTCAAAGCCCAACTTAAAAACCACCTTTTCTGCACAGTTGTTGACCCCCCACTGGACCCCCTGACTCCCTTATGTTTCCTACCTGCCGCCCTCCTCCTCTCTCATCACCCTCCTCCTGTCACATCTCATTTTCCCGTCTGTCTTATACATACTGGCGTTCTTTTCATTTTCTGCTTCAGTTTTTATTTTATATTATTGTAAACCGCTGTGCTGTACCCACATTAAGCAGTATATCAAATCTTAAATAAACAAAATTAAATGAAATGCAGAGGTGGCTTCATGCATTAGCTGTTAATATGTCCAATGGAACAGAGCAGTTAAGACCATCTCAAGATGGATAACTAACTTCATTACATTTTACCTGCTGTGCAGTTAACACACAATAGGTACTTTTTGTCTATGTTAACTACATGACAGCCCTCCCAGAAATTTTGGACTTGTCCTCAACTATTTTCACAGAGGTTTTGCACTTACTGCATGTTAATTTTTCACAAAACCTTAGTGCACCCTAGTAAATGGGTCCCTTTTTACATTTTGAATTTTCATACACTTGCAAATTATTTATTTATTTATTTAACAGGATTTTTATACCACTTTATCATTTTCAGTCAAAGTGGTTTACATTATAACTTAAACTTGGTAATGTACATTAAACAGGGACATTGATAACTTGGACTTTTCTTAGGCAATGGATGGTTAAGTGACTTGCCCAAGGACACACGGAGTGCTAGTGGGTATCAAATAATTCGCTGTAAAATACAAATACTATTGTATTTTACAGTGAAGTATGTGATTTGGTGAGGGGTCTTACTATTTGGGGTTTTAGTATTTTGATTTTAAATGTATGAATAGGAAGTTTTGAAAAAATGAGGAGGCCGCGGGCAGGGTCCCGGCGGCCGACTGTAACCGGGCGCGCGGCCGGTGCGCGGGCCCTGCGTGCGGCCTCGGGTAGTTTAGAGTGATTGGCTCCCGGCAGCGTGGTGGGTGGTAGGAGCCGGCGGGCAGCCTCCGCGTGTTCATTCACGGCGGGGGCTGCTCGGGGGTGCCGGCTTCCCGCCCACCCGCCCCATATTTAGGAGGGTGTGATTTATGGGGTGTTGCAGCTTTGGGGGTGGTGGCGGGATCCCGGAGGTTTCCGGGGTCCAGAGCCTCAGGCTACACCTAGGGCGGGGGCGGGGTGCCCCTGACCCGGACAAACCCTGGTCGACTTTTGCTATAGCATGGCGAAGTCGGGGGAAGGGTTAGGTAACTTGCCGGGGGGGCAAGTTATGGCGTTAGCGGTGGCAAGGCGCTTTGCTAAGGTATGGCTGGTGCGGGCCGGGTGCCGCTAATCGATTGTGCAGGTGTAGCATGTTGGCATATTATGTTGGCATATTGAAATTGTTAAAGGTTAATAAAGCTGCGACCAGTTGAGTTCCATGAAATGTGGTGTGTGTCTTTTGTTGGGTGGGGAAGATTGGGGGATGGGGGAAGGTGGAAATGGGCCCAATGCACCAAGGTCCGCCTGCCTCGGTTACAATTTTCATGCAGTAACTGGGTTATTTTAAACAATTTTTCACTGATAAAACAGCTTTTTATAAGAGGAAAGGACCTTCTATAAATTTTCCTGGAGTATATCCACATAAATGTAAGTATATACACTCCATGTAAGCATAAATGAATTTGACCTGAGGATTTGGACCTGAGGACCTGAGAATTTGGATTTATGTGCGTACCTTACAAGAAAGAGCTATATGTTCATAAAATAAGCTGGGAAATATGTGCATGTAAAAGAGCAGATGTAAATATATGCAATCATTTTCTGTGGGGTAATGAGATCTAACTTATGTGCATACCTTCTGCTCAGTGTACAACAGCAGACAAAAAAAGAAGCAGAATGTTAGGAATTATTAGAAAAGGAATAGAGAAAGCATACCATAATGCCTTTCTATCATTCCAAAGTGCAACCACACAGTTCTAGCAGCTGCATCTTATAAAAGATATGGTGGGATTAGAAAAGGCGGTCAGAATTTTATTTATTTATTTTAATTCTCTTATATACCATGCTATTCTGCATCAGTGTGGTTTACATTGAACAAACTGAAATTACATTGAACAGGGCATTATAACTTGGAAATAACTATTTTACAGGGAAAATGGGCTATGGAGGGTTAAGTGGCTTGCCCAAGACCACAAGGAGCACCTGTGGGACTAGAAACCCCAGTCCTTCCTGCCCAAGGTTGCTGTCCTCTAGTGGGATTTGAACCCCCGACCTTCTGGCCTGAAGTACCTTGCCCCAACCACTAGGCCACTCCTCACAAAGGAGGTGGAAAGACTATGCTATTAGGAAAGACTAAGGGGGAAAATTATGAATCTGTGCTTAAATATCACATTTTACTGCTGCTTAGCTTACTATGGCAGTCACTAACCTGTGGTGACTCAGTACTGCAGGTTAGCACTTTCTGTGGTAAATGAATAAGGTTGTTGTTGTTATTAAGTGCCATCGAGTTGGTGCCGACTCATGGTGACGACCCTCTGGATAGTTTTCCTTAACTGTGTTCGGTCTTCACTCAGGTGGTGAATTGTTGTTAAAGTGGTGTCCATAACTGCTGTTATTGTATCCATCCATCTCATTGCTGGCCTTCCTCATTTGTGTTGACCTTCTACCTTACCAAGCATGACGTCTTTCTCGAACGATCTCTCTCTTTACATGATGTGTGCAAAGTATGAAAGTCAAAGTCTTGTCATCTGAGCTTCTAAAGAAAGCTTAGGTTTTATCTATTCTAGTACTGACTGGTTTCTTCTTTGGACAGTCCATGGTATATACAGTTTTCTTTGCCAGCACCTAATTTGAAGGCATCAATTTTCTTCCTGTCTTTCTCATTCATTGTCCAACTTTCACATCTATATGAATAATTCCGATTACGATAAACTTCACAACCTGTGTTATTCAGCTCCCCTAGAGCACCGGGCTACTAAAATTCAGCCCATGCTTCTAGGGAACATTCCTTAAAGGAGCTGGTGAGAAAGAAAATGCAGTCCATGGGTCAACTGCTACTATGACTTATCATTTCTATAGTGCTACTATACAGTGCTATACATATGCATGTAACATACAAATAGAACAAACAAGGAAAAAATGTAAAACATAAACGGGTATGAAACAGGAGAATAATGAGGTCCGAATCCAAAAGCAGCCTCAAAAAGGGGGATGTTTAGCCTGGAATTAAATTGGAGCAGAGAAGTACCGATGTACCGATTCAGGAAGTCTATTTAGGCAAATGGCACAGCAAGGCAGAAGGAACAGAGTCTGGGTTGGCAGTGGAGAAAATTCTAAGGTATGGGGAGAGCAAGGGCAATTTTCAGCTTCTGCTACATTGTATCTGGTCAAGTTGCAAACATATTTTCTTTCTAGATCCAACTTTTCTCCTCTCTCCCCCCACCACACACTGTGTTATAGAGGTTTGAATTTAATTTAAGTATATTTATATATTCCCCCTTTGGACTGCATGATGGTGGGAAACTATTAACCAGTATCAAATTTTTCAGTTATTGCCAAAGCCACTGAGTCTTGGGTTTTATCTCAGTTGAAAGACAATTTAGAGGAAACCAAATCTCAGGACCCATCCCAGTCAGATTATCGCACTGGTTTCAGTACTGAGACTGTTCTTACAATATTAGTTGACCATGTGTCAGGTTCTCGAACACAGGGAATATAGTCACTACTTTTTGATCTCATAAATTATGAAGAGTGGAGGAGTAGCTTCCGGTGTGTTTGAATCCCACTGACACTCCTTGTGGCCTTGGGCAAGTCACTTAATCCTCCATTGTCTCTGGTACAAACTTAGATTGTAAGTCCTCTGAGTACAGGAAAATACCTGTATACCTGAATGCAACATGCCTTGAACTACCACTGGAAAAGCAGGAGCTAAATAATAATAATAAATAGGCTCTGTAATGTAGAGATTTCTGGTCAGGTGGTGAGTTATTTTCAGTCTTTTACAGGACAGAACATTTCATGTGGAGCACCGGCATTCAGTTTATGTGGAAAAGTGCTTGACCTCTGGTGTCCCAAAGAGTTTTGTCCTTTTGTCAGTTTTATTTCATGTCTATATCTTGCCTGTAGTTGCTATCATCAGATCCTGTGGGGTTGCTCTATATATTTATGCCAATGATGTCTAGCTTTTTATCCCCTACCAGAAAGACATCAACAAAGTTTTAGAGCAGGTTGAAAATTGCTTGACGATGGTCAAAAACTGGCTTAGATTAAAATGTCTGTAATTCAGTATGATTAATATAGGGATATTATGGGTTGATCCTGATTTATCTCAGCAACAGCAATACTTTCTAAAAGTGCAAAGGGAGAACATTGAAATTAAGAATGAAATGTGTAATTTAAGTGTAATCCTTGACACCTCTCTTACTATGAATATTAATATAGTGATTAAGTAAGCTTGATTTCAACTTATAGTAGTAAGACATTTAAGATCTTTTCAGAAGCTGCAGTGTTTTAGAATTATTATGAAAGCTTTGGACCAATATTCAAAAATGGCAATATTTAAACAGCATCACAGTCAGTAGAGGCACTTAAATATTGATG
This sequence comes from Ichthyophis bannanicus, assembly GCA_033557465.1. NCBI lineage: Eukaryota > Metazoa > Chordata > Amphibia > Gymnophiona > Ichthyophiidae > Ichthyophis > Ichthyophis bannanicus. Next base: position 1,174,528,164 of record CM066033.1, on the reverse strand, counting down.
GGATATTTGGTGGCAAAATCCGGATAGGAGCTGCTGCTGAATATCTGGGCTCAGGGGTGTTAGCCTGGTAAGTGCCAAAATGTATCTGGTCAGTGGGATCTTCAGTTGGTTCTTTTCCAGATTGCAACTTTACATGCAGCCTTAGTTGTCCTGACAGAGGCTGCTGAAAATCGCACTAACCAGGTTAAGTGTCGGCACTTAGCTGGTTGGCACTGGTACTACCCCTGCTCTGACCACAACTACCCCTACACTAACTGGACAGTGTCGAGGAGTTCTGTGGAGATATTCAGTGGTATTATCTGGATAGTGCTACTGAATATTGAGGTCTACCCCCTTATCTGGCCTGTCTCTCTTTGGCCGACTGGCTAAGGGCTTTCAATATTGGCCCCTTTGGTTTTAAGCACCTAGATTATTGCAATTCATTGTACATTGGCTTACCAAAGAAAAGTCTAGAATGCTTACAATTGATTCAGAATCTACAACCAAAGTGGTTACTTGCAAGATGCTAAGGGATCAGGTCACTCCTCTATTGAGGGCACTTCACTGGCTTCAATTAAATAGTAGAATTCAGATCAAACTGTTGTGTTTAGTGTTCCAAACTTTAAATGAGATGGGACCCAAATATTTGATGAAGAAACTAACAAAATATGTTCATGTGTGGGCATTAAGCTCACAGCAGCAGGGCACTCTAGTGATGTTGGATATTTTAATAGAGTGAGAATAGTACAATTTTCCTTTTGTGAAGCAGTTCCTAGTATTTGGAACAAGCAACTACTAGATTTAAGATTGGAATCTAATTACTTGCTCTTCAGGTGGCATCTTAAAACCTGGTTGTTTTTTAGTAGGTAGGACAATTTGGTTGCATTTATACTGTGGTTGGAAATGGTTATTCTATTTTTGTATTTGAATTTTGATTTTATTTATCTTTTTTTTTAATTTTATGTTTTAGAATGAATTGTATTTTTATATTGTGATTTTTATTTTATTTTTTTATTGTGATTAGGATATTGTAATTCACTCCATACTATTAGGTAGGAAAAGGGTGGAATATAAATGATTTAAATTCAAATAAATAAAATTGTTTTCCAGGAGTAACACAGTATAATCCAAGCTGTGATATTTGATTTGCATAATAATGAGGTGTTTTTCATGCATTTACATGTTTTGCATCTCACTATTAAGCAACACATGTTGAGATAAAATGTGCCATTGTATAATAAGTATGATTTTGTCTCTTAATGCACTTAGGGGACAAAAGTTGTACATTATTCCTTTAATGCATGTTAGTAATCAGGGGCGGGCCAAGGGGGGTGTGGGGCCATGTGCGGAGACTCGGTGCGGGGCCTCATTTGCATAAGTGGCCTTATTTGCATAAATATTTGCGTAATGTTACCATACACTAACTTTTAGTAAACATGTCTCTTAATGAGTGTATGGATAAAGAAAGACTAAAAGATTTCTACATTACTATAATCCAGTGTCAACCGCCAGGCACATTAGGAACTACTACAAACGCTGCCCATTTAGAACCCATAGCAAACCCGCCGTATCCTGACAGCATTACCAGGACTCACAAAGCACCATACCCTACCTATCAAAAGGCAACACTGCAAATATTAAACCAATACATTTCAGAGAATACTGGGGAAAGAGAACAAGTGGCAATGTCAAATAGTAATTACATAAACAGAATACCTTAGCTCAGTTACACATGCAGAACACAGACCATCACCAAACAAGGAATCACAATTTAGAAACAGGAAGGCAATAATTAAACTGGGAACCCCAAAAGCCAAACTTGGAATGTACAACAACACTGTAGAAATAAAACTATAAATTAATTTCCTCTTGTACCAAACAAAGCACAGATGTTAATGATGCACATTTCCCAGAGCTTTCATATTCTAGTTAATAAATTCAAAATAAAGAGATATCTTTCTAACTTTTGTGCATTTTTTTTCAGTTGCAATTGCTCCAGCCACTTTCATCTCCAGGAACAAGCAGGAATAAGTCCTCACATATGGGTACGTCGGTACCGACGGAGCCTGCGCGGGAATGCTCCCCAGCTTCCCAGAATGAAAGCTTTTGGGGCATCCCACAGCGCATGCGCGCTGCCTTCCCGCCTTTCCCACCAACTCTCCTCAGTTCTTCTTTTCCGCGGAGCCAGCAGGTCGTGTTCCTGTCACCGCTGAAGAAGTTCTTTATTTTAATTTATTTCTTTGGTCGCGTGTCTGCCTTCCCCGACGCCGGACCGGTACCGCCGGTCTTTTCTTTTCTTTTCTTCTAAAAAAAAAAAATAATAATAATAATAATACTTTTTCCTCACTTGGTGTATTTTTCTTCTTAGGCCTCCAGGCCCACAAGAAACTTTCCCTCATGGAAAAACCAGCCTCTGGCTTCAAAAAATGCACTAAGTGTAGCGGTACAATTTCTGTTACAGACACCCATGAATGGTGTCTTAAATGTTTGGGGCCTGAACACTCCGTTCCGGATTGCCAGTACTGTACTGTTCTATAATGTCTAAACGAGGGTTACAGAACCGAGCAGCCAAGCTCCATGTGCTGTTTCCCACGGATGCACCGGCGGTGGCATCGACATCGTCCAGGTCTTCCTCTCCTGATGGATCTCAGGTAACCAAACATACTTTTAGCAGGTCCTCGAAGGGCAAATCTCCCTCTAAGTATCGAGATGCCTCCGGGCTTGCCCTTGAGGATCCTGCCCCAGCCAAACAACCCCGGTGGGAAGCTCCGGCTTCCAAAGCTCCTCCTATGGGGTTACAGGTTGACATCGATGGCACGGCCTCGACCGATCACCTGTTAGACTGCTCTGGGGTACCGGCACAATCTCCCGGTACCGACATCCAGGCAGTCGTGGCATCCATGGATCACACTGTGCAATCCATGCAGCAGGCCATACTGGCATTCATCAAGGCTGCGACGCCGTCAGTACCGCAACAAGCCATGTTGTCGGTACCGGAGCCGGTACCGGTACCAACCTCGATACCGGTACCGGCTGCATCGACATCGGCCAGGATGCCGATTCCAGCTCCCTGTCCTGGGCTTTTTCTCGTTACCGACCCGGTTCCGGGGACACCCGATGTCGGTACCGATCGATACGCCTATCGATCTTTGGAATCGGGCAGACGATACTTCGATTCTTCTGATGATTCTGAGTCATCGGATGAGTCTCCTGAAGTATCTGTCACCTTTCCTGAGGAGCCTTCTTCTCCAAAAAGGAGAATGTCTCCTGCAGAGGACTTGTCCTTTCAAGACTTCATAATAGAAGTAGCTAAAGGACTCTCTATTTCAGTAACCTCTGAAAAAGAACCTAGAGCAAAAAAATTAGATATTTTGGGATACTCTAAGGTTCCCAGAGAGGCAGTCACCTTCCCAATTCATGAAATTCTTCAAGAACATTTAATTGACTTGTGGGAGACTCCTCTCACCCTTTCTCCTCATTCTCGTAGATTGGACACTATGTACCGTGTCCCTCCTTCTCCTGGATTTCAAAAAACTCAGCTTCCTCACCACTCCATTGTGGTGCAGTCAGCTATGAAGAGGATAAAGAGTACCAAAAGACACTCTTCTACTCCTCCAGGAAGAGAATGCAGGACCTTGGATGCTTTTGGTAGGAAAATCTTCCAAGCTAGCATGCTTATTGCCAGAATCAATTCATACAGCCTTTATATGGGTATGTTTCTGAAGGAGGTTGCAGAAAAGCTGCACAACTTTCTCCCTTTTATTCCAGAAGATAAAAGGGATGAATTCCTTCTTTGGCTTAAGCATACTCAAGACATTTCAAAGTTTTCCAACAGGGCAGCCTTTGATTCTTTTGAGGGTGCCAGCAGAGCCTCAGGCATTGCTATAGCTGCTCGTAGAATTGCTTGGCTCCAGGCTTCTGATCTAGAACCCTGGGTTCAGGATGGTTTAGGAAATCTGCCCTGTACAGGTGAAAACCTATTTGGTAAGGAGTGGCAAATTAAAGCCACTCAAATGGATGCAGAAAATGCTGCTCTGGATAGACTTTCTAAGTCTACCTCCACTCCGGCCAAGAAAAAATCTTTTAAAAAGTCTTTTTACAAGAAGGGCAGATTTCCTTCCACTTCTGGTCAACAGTCTTCTACAGGTCGCTTTGCTACTAAGTGTCAGCAACCTAAACAGGCCAGGCCTAAACCTGCAGGGGCTGCTGCAACCCAGCAGTCCCAAGCCCCTCAGGGTTTTTGACTTGATACTAGAGAACTTAACCTTTCTGGCTCTACAACAGCCAGCCAGAACCTCTCACCATTCCAGGAAGGTTAGCTCATTTTTCTCCCAGATGGGAGCAAATCACATCAGAGCAGTGGACCCTCTCTATCATCAGAGAGGGCTACAAACTTCATTTCTCTGACCTTCCTCCCTACACCATGGTGAGACATTTCAATTCTCCCACATCTCTCCTCGACCTTCTGGATCAGGAGGTAACCTCCCTTCTGGCCCAGAGGGCCATAGAAGAAGTTCCTCTTCTTCAACAGGGGTCAGGGTTTTACTCCCCCTACTTTCTCATTCCAAAGAAAACATGGGGATACAAACCCATTCTAGATCTCAGAGAATTGAACAAATTTCTATACAAGGAGAAGTTCAAGATGCTTTCTTTAGGCACTCTCCTTCCATACCTACAGAGTCAGGATTGGCTTTGTTCTCTAGATCTCAAGGATGCATACACTCATATACTCATCCATCCATCCCACAGAAAATTCCTACGTTTTCTGTTCCAGGGAAAACATTACCAATACAGAGTCCTTCCTTTCGGTCTGGCCTCTGCTCCAAGAGTGTTCACCAAATGCATGGCAATAGTTGCTGCATTTCTACGCACTCTGGGAATCTTTGTCTTCCCATATCTGGACGACTGGCTCATCCGAGCTTCATCTCAGTCAGAAGCCCAAATTTCCCTGGACAGCACCAGGCGCATTCTGCAGTATCTGGGACTTGTGGTAAACCTCCCAAAGTCTCAGCTCACCCCTACTCAGTCCCTAGAATTCATAGGGGCCTGGTTGGACACCACTACTGCAAGAGCCTATCTTCCCCAGGCTCGTTGCCAACGTCTAGTGCAGTTAGCCTCCCAGATTCAGTCAAAGAACCACTTAACTGCCCGGGAGATGCTACAACTACTAGGCCACATGGCTTCCACAGTACATGTGGTGCCCTATGCTCGCCTACACATGAGAGCAGCTCAGTGGACTTTGTCCACCCAGTGGACTCAAGCTTCAGGAGCTCTCTCAGACCAAATAGCAAACTCCAAATGTCTCTTTTGGTCTCTCCAATGGTGGATGTCCACTCAAAATCTGTTGCTGGGGTCCCCCTTCCAACCTTTGTTGCCCCAAGCAATCCTCACAACAGATGCCTCCCAAACAGGTTGGGGAGCTCATCTACGGGACTTATCCACACAAGGCACTTGGTCCCCACAGGAGACCTCCCTTCATATCAACCTCTTGGAACTTCGAGCAGTATTCCTAGCTCTCAAGGTCTTCCATACCCTCCTCAGCTACCAGCCAGTCCTCATTCAAACAGACAATCAGGTAGCCATGTTTTACATAAACAAGCAAGGAGAAACTGGCTCTCTGTCGCTTTGCAACGAAGCTCTAAGATTATGGGCCTTCGCCAGAGAGCATCAAATCCATCTCCTGGCAGTATACCTCCCAGGAATTCAAAACTCTTAGGCAGACAGACTCAGTCGAGTTCTGCTTCCACACATATGGTCCATGCACATGGATCAGGTACTCAGAATCTTTCAGGAATGGGGTACCCCGGACATAGACCTATTTGCAAGTCCGTGGAATGCCAAACATCCCCGGTTCTGTTCCAGAATTCCGTGTCAGGGAGTTCAGGCCAAGGATGCCTTCCTCCTTCATTGGGGTCAGGACTTCCTGTATGCCTTTCCACCCATTCCTTTGATTCCCAAGACTCTGTTCAAACTTCAGAGGGATCAAGGATCTATGATCCTCATAGCTCCACGCTGGCCACACCAAGTGTGGTACCCTCTACTTCTGCATCTCTCCCAAGCCCCCTCCCTGGACTTGGGAGCTGCTCCAGACCTTCTGTCTCAGGAGGAGGGGACTTTGTGGCATCCAAACCCCAAGTCCCTTCACCTCAGAGCTTGGTTACTGAAGGCCTAGACCTTCAAGACTTCAATCTTTCGCAGCAAGTGAAGGATATCCTTCATGCTTCCAGGAAACCTTCCACTAGGCGTTCCTATGCTTTTAAATGGAAGAGATTTTCCATTTGGTTGCTCAAAAGGGTCTTGACCCTCTGGCACTTCCTCTGAATTCTCTATTAGAATATCTCCTGCATCTTTCCAATGCAGGCCTTAAGACGAATTCAGTAAGGGTCCATTTAAGTGCTATTGCAGCATCCCTTAAACCTATCAATGGATAACCTGTTTCCTCTCATCCTCTTATTGCAAGATTCATGAGAGGCCTAACTTTAACTAAACCTCCCATTCGACCTCCCCCGGTGGCATGGGATTTAAATTTGGTTCTTGGTCAGCTTATGAAGCCACCTTTTGAACCCTTAGCCACTACCTCCTTGAAATTCCTTTCCTGGAAGGTTATTTTCCTTATTGCAATCACTTCTGCGCCGCATCAGTGAACTGCAGGCCTTAGTGGCTAATCCACCTTATACAAGGTTCCATCATGATAAGGTAGTCCTTAGGACAAATCCTCACTTTATGCCTAAAGTGGTCTCACCTTTTCATCTTAATCAAGAGGTATATTTACCTGTCTTTTTTCCAGCCCCTCATGCATCCACTGCAGAGAGGAACCTTCATACTCTAGATTGTAAAAGAGCTCTTGCTTTTTACTTACACAGGACACAGCAACATAGAAAGTCTTCCCAGCTTTTTGTTGCTTTTGATCCTTCCCATTTAGGACTTCCAGTCTCTAAAAGAACACTGTCCAATTGGATTGCTCAGTGTATTTCTTTTGCTTACCAGAGTAAGAACCTTTCTCTGGAGGGCCATGTCACAGCTTACAATGTGAGGGCCATGGCCACCTCTATGGCTCATCTTCATTCTGTGTCCATCGATCAGATCTGTCGAGCAGCCACCTGGGCCTTGGTTCTGCTGCAAGGGTTCTACATGGAGCATCCAGAAATGATCATGTGACACCAATCCTCAAGCAGCTTCACTGGCTCCCAATACAAGCCAGGCTCATATTCAAAACGCTGATTCTCACGTACAAGGCCATCCATGGCTTGTCAGCCAATTCACTAACTGACCTCATACAAACTGTACCACCAATAAGATCCAGAAGACAATCATCACTAAACACTCTAACAATGCCAAAGGCCATAACAACTTGCAGCCGATCAACAGCGAGTAGAGCCTTCATGTTTTGTGCCCCAAAACTCTGGAACTCCCTACCACCTGACATACGTGCTTTAAACCGGTTTAACCCAGTTCAGAAGAGCCCTAAAATTTAACCTATTTATCAAATTTTACCCTACATAAATTTCAAAAGAATAGTCTTACCATAAACTTAACCACAATCTCCTCCTGACCCTTGCACTACTGCTATTTTATGTAAATAGTTTTTTTTCATGCTATCGAACTAATTGAATATTTATTCTATGTATATAGTTCTCCCATGTTATCCAAGTTTATACTCCTGTTATATGTAATACCGAACAGCCTGTTGTTCTGGTCTTTGTGTTCATCTGTAAACCGCGCTGATTATAAATAGTGCGGTATATAAAAAACTGAAATATATAAAAAAAACTAATACCTTCACAGCCCATTACTGTTTGGACAAGGACTCCCGCCAGGATGCCTTGTTTGGTCAGGCTGTCCTCAGACACCTGTTCCATTCTTAAACAACTCCTGCCCTCCTTCCCTGAATGGATGCCTGAGGTCCATAGGAAGACGAGGAACCCTCCAGGGTCTCATACCCTTGGGGATCTCCCAGGCATCTTAGCTAGGGAGTCCCCATATGTGAGGACTTATTCCTGCTTGTTCCTGGAGATAGCACAGTTACTTACCTGTAACAGGTGATCTCTGGGAACAGCAGGAATTAGTCCTCACAACCCACCCACCTCCCCTAGGAGTTGTATCTCTCTCTTTGTCTTTCCTTTACTCTCTCTCTCTATTGTCTCAGCTTTAAACTTGAACTGAGGAGAGTTGGTGGGAAAGGTGGGAAGGCAGCGCACATGTGCTGTGGGATGCCCCAAAAGCTTTCATTCTGGGAAGATGGGGAGCATTCGCGCAGGCTCCGTCGGTACCGACGTACCCATATGTGAGGACTAATTCCTGCTGTTCCCAGAGATCACCTGTTACAGGTAAGTAACTGTGCTTTCTGGTTTCTTCATGTTTTCTGCTAACTCTCCATCGTCTGCTGTCCATTTGTCCTTTCTTCTCTCTTCTAGTTTTTTTTCCATTCTCTCTCTCTACATCTGCTTTAACATACTAATCTTTCTCCTTTTGCTCTTTCCTCATTCCTATTTCATCCACACAAATTTTACCCCTCCATCCTCAATCCCCACTTACTCTCCCAATACCCGGCCAATTGTAGATTTTTCATCCCTCCCACACAAAATATTTTTCCCCTCTCCATTTTACTCTCCCAGCCCCATCCCATTCTAATCCTCCCCCAACATCAGCTCCCTTCTAGTTCGTCTCACCCAGCATCCATTCCCTTCTAGTCCCTGCATCAGCCCATTTCCAGTCCTAGCTCCCCCATCCATTTCCAGTCCGAGTCCCTTCATCAGCTCATTTCCAATCCTAGCCCCCCCATCAGTCCATTTCTAGTCATTTCCTAGCCCCACCATCAGCCCATGTCAAATCCTAGCTCCCCTCCACTCAACCCAATTCCAGTCCAAGCCCCTCCCCCATGAGCCTGCTTCCAGTTCTAGCCCCTCCATGAGTCCATTTCAGTTCAAGCCCCCACCACAGCCCATTTCCAATCTTAGCTCCCCCCAACAGCCCATTTCCAGTCCTATCCTAGCTGCTCCATCAGCCCATTTTCAGTCCTAGCTCCCTTCCCTCACAGCCCATTTCCATTCCAAGCACCCTCCCCATCAGGTATTTGCAGTTCAAGCCTCCCCTTCCACTCAGCCCATTTCCAGTCCTAGCACCCCATCAACCCACTTCCAGTCCTAACCCACCATCACCCCTTTTTCAGTTTAAGCCCACCCTATAACCCATTACCAGTCCTAACCCCCCATCAGCCCACTTCCAGTCCTAACCCCATCAGCCCATTTCCAGTCAGCCCCCCATAGCCCATTGCCAGTCCTAACCTCCCCATCAGCCCACAGCCCATTACCAGTCTTAACCCCCCATAGCCCATTACCAGTCCTAACCCCCCATAGCCCATTACCAGTCCTAACCCCCCCAACAGCCCACAACCCATTACCAGTCCTAACCCCATCAGCCCACCTCAAGTCCTAACCCCTCCCCATCAGCCCATTTCCTGTCCTAGCCTCCCATAGCCCATTATCAGTCCTAACCCCACCATAGCCCATTACCAGTCCTGACCCCCATCACCCCATTTCCAGACAGCCCCCATCAGCCCATTACCAGTCTTAACCCCCTCATAGCCCATTACCAGTCCTACCCCCCCAACAGCCCACAGCCCACCTCAAGTCAAGTCCTACCCCCCCATAGCCCATTATCAGTCCTAACCCCCTCCATAGCCCATTACCAGTCCTACCCCCCCCCCCCCCCGGCTCATGGAAAATTAAAAAAAAAAAAAGCTGGCCGCTGCCACTGTCGCCGCAGCGGCGGCAGAATGGAGTGTCCCGCGGGGCCCCCTCTGCTTGGCTGAGCCCCTCTGTGCCGGCTTTCAGATACGCGAAGGGAGAGTGTCTCCCTCGCGTCTCTGTTAAGCTCGCAGGGGCAGATGGGAAATTTCCCATCAGCCCCTGCTTCCCATCAGCCCCTGCGGGCTTAACAGAGACGCGAGGGAGATACTCTCCCTTCGCGTATCTGAAAGTCGGCGCAGAGGGGCTCAGCCGGGCAGAGGGGGCCCCGCGGGACACTCCATTCTGCTGCTGCCGCGGCGACAGCAGCAGCAGCCAGCTTTTTTTTTTTTATTAAATTTTTAAAAAAGCAGAATGTTCTTTGCACGGGGCCCCCTGAAACGCGGGGCCCTGTGCAAAAAACAGTCTTGCTCAATGGACGGGCCAGCCCTGTTAGTAACTACTCCCCTAATGAGGTTAGGCTCCAGCTTGGAAAAGAAATGGCTAATAAGAGATATGACAAAGGTCTATAACATCTTGAATGGAGTAGAATGGGTAAATGCAAATCAACTGTTTACTTTTTCAAAAAAATATAAAGACTAAAGGACAAACCATGAAGTTACTAAATAATACATTCAAAACAAAGAGGAAAATACTTTTTTTTTCCAGAATGCATTGTTAAGCTTTAGAACTTGTTGCCAGAGGATGTGGTAAAAGCAATTAGCATAGCTGGGTTTTAAAAAGGTTTTAGACAAGTTCCAGGAGAAAAAGTCACTACAGTGATTGTGCACTGCCCTGCTGCTCTTGGTAAGAGCAGCAAACATAAACTGTTATTAAGTTAGACCTAGGGAAGGAAGTATTTGGAAATAAGAGTTTGAATTCTGGACATTTAAAATAAGACCTTGGAAAATGTTTTATGGGCCCCTTCTACTAAAGCTCTTTAGCCAGTTCACGTGAGTTTTAACAGTGTGACGAGTGTCAATGAGGAACATTAATGCATAAGCATGTCTGCCACCAGGCAGAAAGTGGGCATGGAGAGCACATTGCTGCTAGCACCAGGGCAATTTCTGCATGCTCAGTGGCAACCCAGCTCTTAACATGGGTTTCCTTAATAACTCCTCTATGGGTGTTATTAAGTGAATCCACCTTAGTTGAGTGACCTATCACACATTAGCTGTGGGAAACATATGGTCACACCCCCAACAGCTTATGCAGAGGCTTTGAAATAAATACATTTGTTTGAAACGTTAATTACAAATTCTTTGTGGGTTTTAGTAAAAAGAGTCCTTACGGGGCTAGTTACTAAAGTTTGATAATGTTAATGCATGTTAATATAAAGTGACATTTTAGAAAGGGCATCCAAGTGCAATCTGGGGTGTCCAGGGAAAACCTTCCAGAAAAATTCCAAGCATTCCGGGGATGTCCATCGGCATTGCAAAATGAAAGCAAGAGCCCACGTGTATTTATTTATTTATTTGTTTTATATACTGCTTTATCACATAATCAAGGTAGTTTACAAAGAACAAAAGTGTACTGCTCTGGGCAGTTTACAATGAACATGAACAGGATAAAGATACATTTAACAATCTTAACTTAAACTAAACATCATCGGCCGTTCCATGACAGTGTTCATTGTCAACATGGAAAACATAGGAGATATGAGTGTACCTCCTTCTACATACTGGCAAAACAAACACCTTACCGATGCCCACTGATGCCTGGACTAGATATAAACTTGGAAGAGGCTTGGGACATGCAAGGCATTTCTGAAATTCAGCGAGGACGTCCAGATTCTTGAGAATTTCCTCATACACACCTACACCATGCCCCCCGTTCTGATTTGGACATTGTTGCACTGTGGGGCATCTTTAAAACTGCTTTCTAAAATGGCTTCTGGGATGTCTCCATGCATGCCCATTTTCAGAAGTACAGAGCACAAATAGGACTTTTAAAATAACCACCTTAATGTTAAAGTGCATGATTGGTAACTAGTTACCATTGAACCTACAACAAAATATTAATGTTAGCAGTAGTACACTAACGTTACTGCATGTTAAATTTGCCATTAAAGTGCATTATTAGCAGCTAGGTCCCATTGAATACCATGGGACCTGCTCTAAAATAACACTCATTACTGGTGAATTAATGTTCATTAACATTAGTGCACTTTATTCACTGTCCTTATCTAAGGATTTTTCCCATGTTTGTATCAAAACTGTCTGTTGGAGCGAGTGCACATTTTTGGGGACATAGAAAGCACACTGGATCTCTTTTGACGGTATCCTTGGAGAATATTGCTTTAGACACATATTTTTCTGTCTTTGAAAAAATATTCAGGTTGGTTGAATCTTTTCAAGCATTCATTTTGCAGTATGTTTTCAAAGAAAGTAGATGAGTATATAAATCTTCCTGTACTTAATAAGATTTGTGTGATTGCATCTCTTGAAAAAGCATAGCTCTTTGTGGTGTTACAGTAGCTTCTTCTGCAGCTTTATCTTTCACTCTATATTATATCTTCTGTGTTCTTTCATATTGATACATGACTGATGAGATCTCCTACAGCTGTCTTTTCAATGCATTGCTGGTAGAATTATATTAAAACATCAGTATCATCCAGATTCCTCATAGCGACCACTCAACTGTTTCTTTGTCATGTTGTTTATACTTTATTTTTTCAAAATTTTCCTCCACCTACCTTATATTTACCTCATTGAAAACCAGAGTTGGGCTTTGGATCTATCCTTCATTTACAATTACCTAGGGATTTTCTTCTATTCTGATTTCCCCCCGTCATGCGTGCAAGGCTCATTGGAGTGGCAAGTTTGCTTTAAGAGATATAGATGATATGACAATTTATGTTTGAATGAGTAGCAAATATAGGGCCATATTTACTAAGGGCCCAATTCTGGGACACGGGTTGTTCTTCCTGAGCATCAGGATGGGGAGAGCTGGTGGGAGCGGGGACAGAGCAGGGGTGGGCCAGCCTGGCAGGACATACAGGGCCAATTCAGGTCATGGCTCTGTACAACCTGCCTGGCTTGTGGGGATAAGCTGCTTATTTCATCTCAAAGGTGGAATAAGCAGCACAAAACCAGCAATCAGGCCCGGGGATCCTCCCCGGGGCCGAGGCTGGGTGCAGGGGGGGTCTGCACTGCCCGATCCAGGCCATGACAGGCTAGCCATGGGTCAGGCAGTGGGAAAAAGGAGGGTCGAAGCAGTGGGAGTCGGGGGTGCCTGCGAGGAGGACGTCCCCACAGGTGGCAGGGGCATGCCAGGCTGTCCTCGGGCCCGATTCTGGTTTCAGAAGGAACGTTTTGTTCCCACAGTCCAGAATTGGGTCCAAACAGGCCGTCTTGCTTGGGGCCATCCGGTCTGAATCGGGCTCCACGTAATGTTAATGTGTTAATGCAGCTTTTAAGGCACTCCTTATAAGTCACGTAACCCTCCATTGCCTCAGAAGAAAGGCCTGGCAATCTACTTGCAGTCACACTGCCAGGAAAACCCAGGAGCTGCTGGGTCTCCAGGAGTCAAGGTTCCACATTAGGAACCACCACCCAGGAAAAAGATTTAGGCGTCATTGTGGATACCATGTTAAAACCCTCGGCCCAGTGTGCAGCGGCGGCCAAGAGAGCAAATAGAATGCTAGGTATGATAAGGAAAGGAATGGAAAATAAAACAAAAGATATTATAATGCCTCTATATCGTTCCATGGTGAGACTGCACCTTGAATATTGTGTGCAATTCTGGTCGCCGTATCTTAAAAAGGATATAGCGATTTTAGAAAAGGTACAGAGAAGAGCCACCAAAATGGTAAAGGGGATGGAAGGATACTCCTATGAAGAAAGGCTAAAAAGGTTAGGGCTCTTTAACCTGGAAAAGAGACGGCTGAGGGGAGATATGATAGAAGTCTATAAATTAATGAATGGAGTGGAACGGGTAAACGTAGATCGATTGTTTACCTTATCAGAATATAGAAAGACTAGGGGACATGCAATGAAGCTACAGGGTAAACTATTTAAGACTAATAAAAGAAAATATTTTTTCACTCAACGTGTAATCAAACTCTGGAATTTGTTACCGGAGGATGTAGTAAAGGCTGTTAGTGTAGCTGGGTTTAAAAAAGGTTTGGACAAGTTTCTGGAGGAAAGGTCCATAAACCATTATTAAGAAGTGACCGAAGATATCAATGCTTGACCCAGTACAAGCATTGTGGAACTTGTGTCTCTTGGGGAAACTGTTAGGTACATATGACCTAGATTGGCCACTGTTGGAAACAGAATACTGGGCTTGATGGACCTTGGTCTGACCCAGTATGGCATATCTTATGTTCTTATGAGTCAGCATTTATTTATTTTATTTTATTAACAATTCTTATATACCGCACTATTAGACATCAGCGCGGTTTACATTAAACAGAAAACATCCAACAGTTTACATCTGTCTGGTCATTACATTTAACAGGAGGTATAACTTGGCGAAATAGGGGAAACTAAATACAATGGTGGTTTATCTATTAAGGGATATCATGGTTAACTATATACAAAGTGTTACCAACAGTGTATGGAACTGTTTGTTATCTACAGAGTAAAGTTGGCCTGTTGCGAGGGTCTATCCATTTGGCCACTCCTGCTATTCACCTGATGGTTGTGATCGGAGCTGTCATTGAGATATTTGAGGAAGAGGAAATGTTTTAGCGCATTGACTCAAAGACACACATTGCATTTTTTTGCAAGGCTGAAAAGAATCGAACACAAAATTTTCTAAAATAACACTGGTCAACTTGAAAAATTAATCACAAATAATTTCATGTGTGTTAGATAACCTATGATGAACAATGTTCAAAACCAGTTTTGTTTTTGTTGTATCACATCAGATTTGAAAGATGATAGTGTTGGACGTTTTGCTATACTAGCTGAATTGACATAAACTATGTCAGTGATTACTCTACCAGTATTGATTGGTATTTATTTTACTTTATTTTGCTTTGATGACATATTTAGTAATAACAACACTGAAGAAATCATCAGAAATAACATAATCATACCAAGACAGTGTAGAAATCATTCCAATGTTTTTTATTTATTTATTTAGCTGTATTTATATCCCGCTTTTCACCGGGTTAAAGTGGTCAATTGGGAGATACATTTAGCACAAGGGGATACGACACACATATGCTAATACTTACAGGGAACATGGGCAATGGAGGGTTAAGTGGCTTGCCCAAGACCACAAGGAGTGCCTATAGGACTAGAAATCCCAGTCCCTCCGGCCTGAGATTGCTGTCCCCAGGTGGAACTTGAACCCCCGGCCCTCCGGCCTGAAGTACCTTGTCCTAACCACTAGGCCACTCCTCCCACGTTACGTTTGTGGTGCATTTGCTACTGCATCTCAATGTCATACCATAATGTCAGATCTTCACAAAATGTACAAGTTATATTTTTGATGCTCACTGGGTGATCAGGATAAGCCATGGGTGCCTCACATCATTTTCACTGCCTGTTCAAATGGACTATACGATTGGTTAAATGGAAGGAGAGAGCCGAGAAACCATCATGAAGACTGCTATTTTTGTGCTGGTTAATTTCACGGGTTTCTCTGTGAAGAACAAACACAACATTGTGTATCCAAATCTTAAGTCTGCAATGCAACCAGTCCCACATGATAAAACACTTCCTGTTTCAGTTCCTCCACAGGATGGGCTGTCTTCTGTACCAGGCGAAATGGAGTTAGATGAAAGTGCAAGTGGTGGCCAACCTAAAGAGTTAGAAAATGCAGACTATGTTCCAGAAGAAAGCGATGGCAACCCAGAGAAATTCAGCCAAGAAGAGTTTAATGATCTTATATGAGACTTGTCACTCTGAAAAGATAAAGCGGAACTCCTTGCTTCAAGGCTGAAGGAAAAGAACTTACTTCAAATGTATGTTCTCATTTGCCGCTATCGCACGCTCAATCGTAATTTAGCCAAGTTTTTTAAAGTAGATGGTCTAATGTGTTAGTGCAATGATATCAATGGATTTTTTGGAGCCTTCTCATAGGTACACAGACCATCTGAATAGTGCTTATTCATTGAAGCTTATACAAAAAGCCTCATAACGGCTTCATAAAGCCATCTATTCCAATTGCACACTCTGTCCACCTCAAGGAGACATATGATAATGTGTAGATATTGCTCCAATCTATACGCTATAACATCATGCCAGACCATTAAGACCTCGCTCCCAACCCCCTCACACGAGTCACTCCACCCAACCCCGCTGACCACCTTCTCCACCCCGTCCAGGAAATGCATAGAGGATATAGTAGCGACCATCAACACCACCACTGCACCAAACGACCCCTGCCCAGCCTTCTGGATAAAAACGCTTTGCAGCGAATTCAGCCCGTTCCTCGCTAGACTCATCGAACCAGTCCTTCTCAGCTGGTTATTTCACGCAAAGGCTGAAACGTACCTCTATTAGACCGCTGCTGAAAAACAGCAAACTTGACACACAAAAGGTTGAATCATACAGGCCAATATCAAGTATCCCACTACTTGCCAAGATAATGGAAAAAGTAGTCCAACGACAAATTCAGCAACACATCGAGACCGTGACTCCACTGGACCCATGCCATCATTCAGGGATTCAGGGAGTCTCATGGTGTGGAAACCCTCCTTACAACACTCTTCAGTACCATAATCATGGGAACCAACAGTGCCCGACATGGATTTGCTCTGATATTCCTGGATATAGCCACAGCATTCGACTCTGTAAACCACAAGATTCTCTTGGGAAGACTCCAGGAGAAGGGGATACGCAACTCAGCCCTCAACTGGTGTAAATCATACCTGGCTGACAGATGGCAACATGTTCAATCAGGGGATACAGCATCTGAACTTTTTCACCAGTGGCAGGGAGTACCACAGGGCTCCTCCCTCTCGGCACTGATGTTCAACATATACATGCAGGCCGTCTGTGCCCTTATCAGATTATTTAATGTCACCTGCCTGTTATATGCTGATGACGTCCTACTCTACATGCCATTCGCAACCGACCAACCGGAGCTCTCCCCGCTAACAAGCTGCTTTGACGCTGTCTCCAACTGGCTTCACAACCAAAACCTCCGAATAAATCACAAAAAGACAGGTGTCCTTTTCATTATGAGGAATCAGGGTTTCACCCCTCCCGCCTCCTTGAAAGTAAAGGATGCCGAGCTGCTAACCAAACCCACAATCCATTACCTAGGGGTCACGCTAGATAAACGGCTTGATATGAAGGTCCACATAAGCAACACAGTCAAGTCAGTTTACCACAAAATACGATCACTCCGGCACCTACATCCCCTCCTGGACCCAGGGGATTTCCGAACAATCTTTCAAGCACTGGTCATCCCTCACCTCGACTACGCCAATGCAATTCTACAGGGTCTCCTGAGCTCCACCCTAAACCCACTCCAACTCGCAATGAATGCCGCTGCCAAAATCCTGCACGGAGCCTCCAGGAAGGACCACGTAACACCAATCCTGAAAGACCTCCACTGGCTTCCAATCCAGTGCGGATTCTCGTTCAAAACTCTAGTAATAACATTCAAGGCCATCAACAAACTCTTCTCCACCTCACTCACAAAGCTAATCCACCCCACGCCCCCCAACAAATCCAGAAGGTCCGCTGCCATCAACACACTGATAGTGCCGAAGGCCATAACAAAATACACCAAAGCAACGACAAACAGGGCATTTCAGTGCTATGCACCCAGATGTTGGAATGCCCTTCCGTCCAACATCAGGGCAATCACAGACCTGGCCCAATTTAGGAAGGCACTGAAGCACCACCTCTTCCTCATGCATTATTCCAATGACAGCATGCAAGCGGCTACATCCTGACACCAGGATGGCCCCACTAGTGCTACCAGCGAGCAATGAGGCAGTCATTCTGAAAGGCGCCAATTCAAAACTTGTAAATAGCAGCATGTATATAGTCCACTCCTTTGTAAATAGTCTCGTCCCAATGACATGCCCATCTGGGCCGGGGTCTTGATCCCCATGTGTATTTAGTTACCTGATTTTGTCCAAGTTAGATCACTTGTTCTATTGTAAATACAGCCCAACCTAGGTCGCAATGTATACGTCACTGTTGTATGTAAATCACACTGGTTTTAAATAGCGCGGTATAAAAGAGAAATTAAATAAATAAATTAAATAAATAAATTACCACTGGAAGGTTTGTAGGAACCTTAAGGTTATGAGCATGCAAGGTAAATTTACCAAATATTGTTATTTTCTCTGCCTCTGGGACAGTCGCACTGTCAAAGATCATTATACTGTTCATGGCTGGCTTTTAAGAACTGCCTATCCAGAAAGCAGCAGAGTTAGACATGTTCCATTAGTCAATCCAGCAAACATTTTGCTTCCTCCTTTGCATATAAAACAAATTCAAAAGGATTTCAGTATCTTGTTTCTAAATTTCCAAAGATCACTGCTGCAAAACTGAAAGAAGGCATTTTTGTGGGGCCACAAATAAGATAGGTGATAGAGAATGAAGAATTTGAAAAAGGCCCGGATGCTTTGGAAATTGAAGCATTACAAGCCTTTAAGGGGATTTGTGAAAACTTTCTGGGTAATCACAAAGTGCCAGATTATGTTGATGGAGTACAGAGATTACTTGATGCGTATTGTAAACTTGGGTGCCACATGTCATTCAAAAATCACTTTGTGCACTCACATCTTCACTTTTTTCCACCAAACTTTGGTGAAGTGAGTGACAAACAGGGTGAGAGATTTTACCAAGACATTCAGGCAATGGAAAAATGTTACCAATGATTCTAGGGTGAAAGCATTTATTTATTTATTAAACTGTTTGCTTATACTGCTTTATCCTTTAGTCATAACGGTTTACATTACAACATTGAACAGTTGTCAGTTAACTTTATATACATGAGGAATTATATATATGATAATGTATGTACATGAGAACTTATTTACATGAGAACTTATGTGCTTGTGAACTTATTATGGAATTAGGTAGTAAAGTGGCATGAACTTGGATGTTAATGTAATATAGGGTATAGGTGAACATTAGGATGGTTGAAGGGTTTGTTTGAGTTCAGTTCGGTTTATGTCGTGCTATGTAATGTTTCCAAAGTATTCTGTGAACAGGAGAGTTTTTTAGTTTTTGCCTGAATTCTTTAATGTCTTTAGTGGCTCTGATATCATCAGGGAAGGGAGTTCCATAGGGCAGGTGCAACGATGGAAAAGGCCCTTTTGCAGTAGATTTGTTTTGCTTTTGTTTGGGCGTTGATTGTGGCGAGCCGGTTCTTGGTCTTGGTTCTTCTGGGTCGGGTTTCAGGGTCTTTTGTGATAAATGTTTGCAGGGTATGTGCTGAGGTGTGATGTAGTATTTTAAATATAGTGAGCATTGTTTTGAACTTTGTTTGAAAGTGTATTAGGAGCTAGTGGTGATATGGAGCGGTGTTATGTGATCGTGTCTTGCAGATCTTGTGATGATGCATGCTGCCGTGTTTTGGGCCATCTACAATGGCTGAATAATATACTTTGGGAGGTCTTGATATATGAGATTGCAGTAGGCAAGGATCATAGTTATGGTAGTTTGGAAGATGGTCGAAAGTCGTTATGGTTGATCAGCAGCTTCAGTTTTTGGATGATTTTTTTTTATTATTATTGCTGGATGTTGTATCATGACAATCCTGATAAACTTCATAGCAGAAAGTCACTGTAAAATACTTTCAGTGCATTTCTTATATGCAAACATGCCAAATATAGTTATTAGCATGTGTGACATCTGACTTTTTCAAGGTTTACAATATTTAATATTTTATAGAAAGTTCTATGGATGATATCTCTAAAACCCGGCATGCTAGAGAAAAACTAATTGCAGATTTAGAATCAGTGTGAAAAAATGGCTTTAGGAAAATCTTTTAAGCTTACCTCCTTGCAGCTTCAATTTATGCCACCTCCTCTTTCCTGTTGGCCATTCCTCTCCTATGCACTCAAGCATCCTTCTGTCTTTCACCGTTACCTTTTCTATCTGTTTGGCCACCTTAAGATCATCAGAAACAATCACCCCTAGGTCCAACTCTTCTTTCGTGGATAGAAGTACTTCACCCCCTAAACCAGTGCTTGTCAAACTTTTATCCCATATGACCCCATTTTAACAACTGAAAATTCATGTGACCCCAGATGATAATGAAATCAAAATAGCAGGTCTACAGCCTCCTTCCCCTCTTTCCACTCATCTAAAGCAGGAAGTCGGCAATAGCAGCAGCAGACAACACAAAATCCCTTGTGTCAGTGTGCACTGTGTGCTTACAGACCCCAGTAATCAGCATGGGTTTCAAGTCTAACAGGAAGCCTACCCAGGTGGGGCAAAGTCCTCTGAATTTTCACTGGTTCATAGGCCACATGCTGACTGGTGAATGCCACTACTTGGCATAGATTACAGTGAAAGCCCAGAGAGAAGGGAAAATGGCCATGTTTCTGTGACCCCCATCCACTAATGATGTGACCCCATTTAGGGTCCTGACCCCAAGTTTGGAAACCACTTCCTTATACTGTACTAAACCTTTGGATTTTTGCAGACCAAATGCATGACTGCATTTTTTAGCATTAAATCTCAGTTGCCAAATTCTTGACCATTCTTCAAGCTTTGCTAGATACCTCCTCTGTTAACTACACTTTCCTGGGTGTCTACTCTATTGCAGACTTTGGTCTCATCTGCAAAGACGAAAATCACAGGAGAAGAAGGTATCCGCAGGAGACAAGCCAAACCAAAAGCGGAACACCAAGGACCAGGACTACATTATTTATTTATTATGGTTATGTTTGTTTATATGTTTGTTTTTTAGACCCCTGATGAAGGCCTCAGGCCGAAACTTATAAAGTTGGGTCTTTTAATAAAGAGTTTCTGCATAATACTACTTCTGCGTGTAGGCCTGGTCCTTGGTGTTCCGCTTTTGGTTTGGCTCATCTGCAAAGAGGCAAATCTTACCCAATATCCCTTCTACAATATGACTTATAAAAATGTTAAAAAGAATTGGACCAAGGACAGATATCTGTGGCACGCCATTAGTATCATCCTTCTTCTCTGAGTGAGCTCCATTTACCTGTACCCTTTGTCACCTCCCACTCGACCAATTTCTAACCCAGTCAGTCACTTTAGGGTTCATTCCTAGAGTGCTCAATTTATTTATAAGTCATCTGTATGGAATGGTGTTAAACCTTTATTGAAACTAAAGTACACTACATCTAGGACACTTTGGGGCTTGTTTACAAAGCCGCGGTAGCGGTTTGCAGTCGTTATCGGAGCCGCGGCCCCATTGAAATCAATGGGGTCGCGGCTCCGATAACGATTGCGAACCGCTACCGCAGCTTTGTAAACAAGCCCCTTTGTCAGTCCAACTCTCTGGTTTCCCAGTCAAAGAAATGTATTCAATTTGTCTGACATGACCTGCCTCTAGTAAAACCATGCTTCTTTGGATCCTGCAATCTATTGCAATCCAGAAACCTCTCTTTCTGTTTTAGCAGCATTTCCATGAATTTGCTCACAACAGAGGTCAGACTAACCAGCCTGTTGTTCTCAATATCATCCTTACTTCTACTTTTAGGCCAAGATCGATAGTACTGCTACATAAGAAAGACCAGGACCCACAGCTAGTTGGGTCCTATAGACACCTATCTTTGATTAATACTGAAGTAAAAAATTTAGCATTGGTCATGGAAAATTGTCTGGTTTGGATTGAACCATCGCTCGTATGTGAGGTTCAGATTGGCTTTGTGTGGGGCAGTAGTGGAGTCAAAAATATTCAGACAAAGATAGTGACAGTAACAAGAGAGGGGCAGGACCTGGTCCTTAGTCTGGATGCTGAAAAGACCTTTGACAAGGTGTTCTGGGACTATTTGTTCTGGGCTTTCGAGCCAGCAAAAAGAAGGGAGAAGAGAGCCTTCCGCAGGTGCCACCTGTGGCATCTTGACCTATGAAGATCAGTGCCCTTCCAGACTATAAAGGGATTATAGTGAGTAGACAGAATTTGGAGCCTCCCATTCAACCAATTTCTAATTTGGTCTGTCACTTTAGGGTCCATCACTAGGGCACTCAATTTATTTCTAAGTCACCTATGAGGAACAGTGAGGAACACCTATATGTGCTCACCTTCATTGCAGCCCCTCCCAGAGAATTTTGGATGTTTTGATTTGCATGTCCCAGATTTCACCTACGTGGCCTTTCTAAAAGGTGCCTTCACACTTCTAGGGGTATAACAAACATTCCCCTGGGAACACAGGCTTCCTAACTTGGAAGTCAATGTTCTCAGGAACATGCTTAAAAGGGTTGAAAAATGCCCCATACCTTTTTTCTCAACACCAGCCTTAAAAACTCTGGCGTTCTATTGTCTCCCTTTCCCCCATCCCACATAAAAGATATCCTTCTTGTGATTAGAGACCTCAAATATTTGTTGGACTAATGGCCCAAGAATCCATATGTCTGATCTGGGTTGAAGATGGCAAAAATAATCTACTTTCTATTTTTAAACTAGTTGATAAAGCATTCCAAAATTGTGGAAATGTCCAAATGAAACCTTTTTGGTCTCCAAATTAGCTCACAAATAAATGTTACATCATAAATTCCAAAGCATTACCTGGACTAACTCACCTTTCTATTAACAGCAACAATAAAAAGATTAAATTTTCATGTTAACCTTCTCTTGAATTACTATATCTTGAAATAAGCTGTTATTTAGTTTCTTGATGCATTTTGCATTTTAATATTTAAGAGACTATAACTTACATCACCGGGGCCTAATCTGTTACCAACATGAGACTTCTAAAAACTGAATTTTAAGTGAGATCCCAATTAAGTGTAAATCTATTGGAGAATACATATCATGGGGATGTGAATTTCTTCCCTTTTGTGAAGCAGCTGATGCCAGGAATCTATTTGAGAGAGTTAATATGATGTTTCATAGAAGTAATCAATTTCTTATTCTTTTCTTTGTAGTTTGACACAAATAATTCTGACTGAATGGAGACATTAAAGTCTCCAGCAAGGATAATTTGAACTCAAGTGAACTCTGTGAGAATTGGGAGTATGATCTAAAATAAATTCTTATGTTCTTTCTTTAGTGCTTATAAACAGGTTAAAATTATCTGGCTTGAATCCAGAATCTCTCTCATAAAAATGTATCCAACTTCTTTATCTTTATGTTAGATTCTGAGGGGAAATTTCATTATCGTAAATATAGAGGCTCCTATACCAGTTGAATGCCTGGTAAATGTAAAGAAGGGGTTTTTTTTCTTCAAATCAGAACTTCATGGTTTTTTACTAGTTGAATTTGTTGGTCTCCACATACATATGGTTACTATATTCAGGAAACCTAGGCAATATGGAGGTCATTTTGGAAGCCCTATTCGTACTTTGGATGTCCGAAAATGCACAAAGAGGCATCTCCAGAGCCATTTTAGAAGCCGTGTCTATGGACGTCCCCAGCGTGAGGACGTCCAAGTCTGAAGAGGGGCATAGTGAAGGCATGGCTGAGGTGCTCCCAGGAATTTGGACGTCCCCTCTTGATCTCAGAAACATCCTGGATGTCTGGAGTCGCATCAACGTTTAGACCTGCTCCAGGCACAAACAGGCATCTGAAAAGTGCTTGTTTGGCTGAAAAACATCCGGAGAGTAGAGAGAAGAAAGCACTCTATTATCCCCACTAATCAGTACAATTTCAGTGATAACAGCAGTGGTATTTGAACCCTGATTTCCCTGTTCCTAACTCACTATTCTAACAATTAGGCTATTCCTAGATGTTGAGTGGGAGGGTGAATACATGCAGTGGATACACTGACTTGTGTGGTGTGGGTGAGTAGTGTGATTGATTAACTGGTGAGCTATATACATTGTGAATTATGAGCAGGGGCTATATACATTGTGAACTATGGACAGGGGCTATATACAGGTAGCAGGGAGCTACATACATTGTGAACTATGATCTGGGGCTGTATACAAGTAGCTGGTTCATGTGAAGTCCTTATAGTATTCATGGTTTGTGTATACCAGCTTGTGGGATGATTGTGTGATTGGTGCTTGGTGGTCTTCGTTGAATTGCTCAATAAATAGGGTGGTTTTGAGCAGCTTTCTGAAATCTTTTATATCAGTTGTTGATCTTAGAATATCTGGTAGGACATTCCAAATAGTGGATGCAGCAAGAGAGAAGGCTCGCATGGATGTGGATTTGTTGGTTCTTGTGAAAAGAGTGGGTGTTGGTATGTTGTTTTTGGTGCTGTTTCTGTCTGGTCTTTTGCTTTCTTTGGTTCCAATGACTTCCTGTAGTATTCCTGCTGACATATTGTTTTTAATTTTGCAGATGGTGAGTGCTGATTTATATTTTGATGAGATTGGTAGCCAGTGCAGATCATGCAGTATTGGAGTTATGTGGTCTTGTATTGAAGCGCTAGCAATAATGCGGGCAGCGGTGTTCTGGACTATTTGTAGTGGACGGGTGGTTTGTTTAGGTAGGCCTTGGAATAGGATGTTACAGTAGTCCAGCACAGGTGTAATGATGGCCTGGCATACTGTGCGGAAATGTTTCTTATTGAGGAGAGGTTTTAATCTCCGGAGCATTGCGAGTTTGAAGAATGCTGTTTTGGATATCTTGTTGATATGTGGTTGGAGAGTAAGCTGCTTGTCTAGAATCACTCCAAGATATCTGACTTCATCTTTTATTGTAATCGGTGCATTGGATATGTTGATAGAAGTAGGAGGAATGAATGTGGAGTCTCTTGTAATGATGATTGCTTCAGATTTTGTTATGCTAATGTTTAAGTAAGCCAGGTTGTTATTTCATGAATGCAGGTTGATATAGTGGTGTAGTCTGGGGAGTCCAGTTGAATAGTGGTATATGCCATGATATCATCCCAAAAATACTATTGTAGGGATGTCTATGTAGACGTCTCCTGAAGACATCCCTATTGGGCATGTCCATGTTTGCGAAATCACATCTGCATTTGCCTGCTTTTTTTTTTTCAAACATGAAACTTAGACATCCCAGATTGCCCTTGGATGTCCTTTCTAAAATCCCCCTTCCAAATTGTTAAGACTATCTTTTAAGACTCTAGTCTAAATAGTAATTTTATATAGAGCTCACTAAAGTTATCTGCCATCAACACACACAAATCACAGTATTTTAGTGATTTACATGCATAAATGGGCAGTTATACATGCAACTGATATGGTGAGGGCATTGAATATCTGGGGATCACTGCACACACTAAGCTGCCAAAGTTAACCAGGCAGCAGTGATATTGCCTGCTGCCTGGTTAGCTCCTGAGCCATAAAGATAGGTGAGAGTTTTCCTCGCTTATCTTTTAGGCGCAGGTTACTAACCGGGCAGCATGCAATATCATTGCTGCCCAGTTAGCAACAGTCTCCGCCTCTTCTCTGCTGCGGAATGTCCCAACACATTCCGAAGCTAAGCGGATAGCATCAGGGCACAAAGAGGAGTTAGAAGGGGATAATCAATGGCACTAACCATGTAAGTGCCATTGAATATTCCCATTTAAGGCATTTATGTGGTTTACTGGACTATAAACTGTGTAATGACTTTCAAAAATCATGTTCTAGGAAAATATAGGACCTACTGTTTGTTATGTGACATACATGTTGGCATTCCTAGGAAAACGAGTTGAATGGAAGTGGGATCATATATGAAATAATTTCTAGTGGTATATGTATGCACACATTGACATCTGCCTAAGGGATAATGAGTTCATGTTGGAACTTTTGGGTAGGCTGTTTTTTTTTTTTTAAATATACATAAGCATATATGCTGCATTCATAGAACAGATACTACATACGGGCCTATGGGCCTTCCCTGCCTATGTACCCCATTATAAAATTATCCACTATAGCTGCACGTGTATCCTATGCCAACCATAGTTTTAATGGTCAAAAAGTACAAAATAGAAACTAGTCTAGTGATATATGGACCACCAGTAAATTGTGACATATTACACATCTTTATTAAATTCCTCCATGACCTGAAGAAATCCCATGACCTTTCAGGCTACTTTAGCATTTCTGTGGTTTAAAGGGTTTATTCTTTTGTTAAATATCCAAGGCAAAAATGTTGTATGCAAAGACTGAAAAAGGAAATTTATTACAAACGGCAGAAAAAATATCTGCAATTCAAAACAAAAACAAATGACCCTTTTTTCAAAAGTGTGTTGTGGTTTTGCACCTAGCACACTTTTAGCACACAAAACCAAGGCACATCATGTACAAAGCCACCACATTACCTATCAGGGGCATGGACAGCATTTCCCTGATAGGTAACACCAGAAACTGATGTGGGTTGGGAATAACATGGGTGTAGTTAGCATCTTCTATTGGAGAGGAGGAGGTAATTGCACCTGTGCTATTTGAAAGACATGCCATTAGCATGCAGTATTTATTCATGTGCTGATGGCACAGTGTTCACCTCATCCATTCTCTACACCTAATGCATCCATTTTCACCTCCACTGCACAATTTGCAGTTAGCACATATATTGGCCTGCGGAAACTGTGTGAGCTGCACGCTAACAGCTACTACGTGTGCTTAGTGCATGCCAAAACCCATGCTAACTGCATAGTGACCACTATTCTGTCTTAAGGTCTGAGATAATTGGTCTGACATCTCATTTTGTCACTGGATCATTTTCCATCTTGTTTTCTCTTTTTTTTCAATGTTTCATAATGAGGATATGCTGCTACATAGATCCAAGTGGATTTTTATTGTTTTTTAGGACTACAGGAATACTCTTTCATGTTTTTTTTTTTACTGTTAATGATTTGCCATCTTTTATGAGGGCAATTTTCAAAACTCTTGGTCGATCCATTTTCCATGTGAAACTATGCATACTGAGACATTATTTATAGAGCTCCTTTATGGAATTATTAAATAATTTATTTAGCAGTGCTTTTATACTGTATTTCTTGGGGTCAAAGCGGTGTACATTCAGGTACTATAGATATTTCCCTTGTCCTTGAAGGGCTCACAATCTGTTTTTTGTACCTGAGGCAATGGAGGGTTAAGTGGCTTGCCTAAGGCCACAAGGGGCGGCTGTGGGACAAGAAACCCCAGTCTCTCCAGCCCAAGGTTGCTGTCCTCCAGTGGGATTTAACTCCTGGCCCTCTGGCCTGAGGCAGCTTGTTCCAACCATTAGGCCACTCCTCCCCCTCAGTATGCCAAAGATTACCTAAGTAAGATTGACTTCTATGCATGAATCTACTTGTATGGATGGTAATGTTATAACAGGATGTCTAAGGAAGAAATCCAAAAAGGCAACTACTTTAAGCCTATTTTATAAAGACAACAAAACACCCCAATCTGTTAAATACCCCTTAACATACATGATTCACTTACCAATTGATTGAGGACTGGTGACTTCATCCCTGCATAACCATAAAATATGTGAGTATTTTCTCTCTTGTATTCTGCTGGAATCTGGGGATGAATTTAAATTATCTCTACTTCTAAATAAATAAAATAGGATCAGTGGTACTCTCTTCCACTAAAAATGTATAGGTGGATCATGTATGTTAAGGGGTCCAATAAATAATCTTTATTCAATTTATAACAATTTGTTTGCATTTACCAGGTTGGAGTTTTGTGATATTTGATATAATACCTACCTCTTTGCAGGATATGGCTGGATTTTATAAAGGAAACACAAAAACCTATATATTGTTATAAAATAGACTTCTCGAGCCAACCCCTGCAGCATATAAATGCTCGACCACACATTTCTACCAGCTTTGGAGCAGGTGTTGCTGAGTGCCTATACACTATGGGGGTTATTTTGTGACATAAATAGCAGGGATGGATGGCCCAACGGGACGTCCATCCCTGCGATTTGTGCCTTCACCCAGCCACAACCAACTTCCCAGCTGGTTGTACAGGGAAGTTAGATGAGGGCGGGGAAGGGACAGCTTGGTGGCGGTTGCCAGCCCCTGGACGTTGTCACGCCACCACCACTCGCCTCTAGCTTAGAGGGGCGTGGTTAATAGAGGAACTTTCTGCTATCCGCTTTTTCAGCTTTTTTTAAACTATTTCCCCGCAGTGCCCTCTGGGAAATGTAGTCTTTGTTGCTGTATGGGTGCATCAGGCAAAAAGTTGTAGTTAGGCTCAAAGAGGTAAGGCAAATGACAGAAATTTATTTTGTACACAATGGTTCGTTCATACCACATACAGGATTAGTTGTTCAGGACCCTTTGAAGTAGAGCATTGTCCAAAAACAAACGCAAACACAAAAATGCTGTTTAAAGGTTCTCTATAGTTCAGGATATACAGTCTTTAACAGCAAGGATAGTGCATTCCCTTTTTAGCCTTGCTGGCTAAAGCACAAAAACAAAATCACATTTAAAGTCTGGGGTAGTTTAGCTTCTATTCAGCTTCAAACATTTCTTGGTTACCTTCCAAGTAGCAAATATAATCCAGGGGCAAAAGAAAGCTTTGTTATAATAGCTACTTTAGCTTACCCCAGTGTCCTCATTCCAGCAACAGGTGATTAACAAGCTTATCACAGTTCCAGGCTTGCTCCTTAGTCCCCGTAAACTTCCCCTTTACCAACACGAGGGAATCACGGTCACCCTGCTTGTGGACTACGGGTACCTTTTCCTGGAAGAGTTTCTTTCAGGACTGGCTTGCTTTCTCTACATTCCCAGGTTTAAAGCTTGGCAAAAGTAACAGTCCATGGGAGTGTCCTCATCTTTCAGCTTCACCTCGGGCTCTCCCAGCTGCATAGGTTCTGACTCTCCGTCTTGCTCACAGTGCTCAGCTAACAGCCTCCTGGGGAATCTTGGAGTCTCCCTTGTTCCTGGCTCCAAACTCTCCTGCAGACGTGCTATATGCCAATTAGCACTCTCTCCTCCTGGAAGCTCAGTTCCTCTGCTCTGCTCAGCACCAGTTAAGCTTCCCTTGCTCGTGTCTGTGCCTCTGCTCGTGTCAGCCTGGCTTCCTGCTTCTCTTCCCCCTCTCTCATACTCTGGCCTAGGTTTATACTTCCAGGGCTCTAGCTCCAACTCCTCCCTACTCAGGTGATGGCAATCAGCCTGACTTCGGGCACCTGAGTGCTTGGAGCATTCACTGCCTTAGGGGTTCTGGGCTCTGTATCCTCTCCCCTTCCTTCCACTAGGGGGAGAATGAAATGTTGGCCACGTGGAAGTTTTCTGATTCCTAAAGGTGTTTGTGGCTTTCCTACCCTGATTTGGTGAAAGGGGGCCCTTTACTAGGGTGAATTCCCTGTCTCTTTGTCCTCCCCCAGACTCCGGATAGGCATCCTTGCCACAACGTACAGCGCCGATTCTAATGTCGGCCCTGGACATCCAGGGCTGGCAACATGTGTGGGGAAGTTATTCCACCACAGGGGTGGAATAACTTCTCTGGACATGTCATTTTTGAAATGCCGGGGCACAGAGGGAGCGGGGGGGAGGGGGGGCTGGAGGTTTGTGGCTGAACAGAGAATTACCACTATTTTGCATTTGAATGAGTGAAAATAAGTAAAGAAAATGTTTTTTTTTTTGTAATCAAATGCAGCATGGAATAAGAAGGTTTTTTTAGAGCTGTGTTATAGTGTGAATAACATTATCCCTGATGTGGTAAAGGGAGTGATCCCTTACTTGTTGAGGGAATGAAAGCATACTGAGGTCTTTTTCTCCGTATTGACCATATAATATTGTCAGAGTTTCCTCTTTGTATATTGCATTGTTTTTAGAATTTTGTTCATAGATTCAACTTTTTTTGTTTTGGATCAGCTTTTCTGCCATATTTTGAACATTTTGTAATTTCTTAAGCAGAGAGGAAGGCACTCCATTGTAAATAACATTATGGTAATCTAATCTGTCAGTCACCAAGGCATGGATCAAGATTTTTAGGGTGTCTTGAGCAAGAAACAGATTCACGGTCCTAATATTTCAAAGATGGAAAGAGATGTTTTCACATCAGGCAATACTTGACCCTCAAATGATAGGTAGGGATCAAGTTCAAGTCCTAGAATAGAAAGAGCCAAAGTAATCTGAAACAGTTGACCTAACAATAGTAAGTATACATCAAGAACAAAGGTGTGTCCTGTTACCTACATAGCTTGAGTTTTAAGTAGGTTCACCTTCAGCCAGTTTTTCCTAAGCTTTTCTGCCACTGTATTCTAAATAATAGTTAAGACGCAAGAGATCCAGAGGACATGGTGGTTTTACATAAGACGCCAGCTGGATGAAGTGTTCTGACTGGAAACCAAACATATTCTGCTTTAGTAGGCTACCAGAGAGTAGTGTACAAATTGAGTGCATTGCTGGCCAGAGGTTCTTCTGAATTAACATCCTAATTAGAATAAACATCATAGCAGAAAGCTGTGCTAAAGCGTTAATGTTTATAAGTTTGGAGACAAGCAAACCAGGAGCAGAAATTCTGAAAGCTCTGTTGGTTGGTTGTGACTGTATTCTAACAATATACACTATGGTCTGTAACAGAGTTGCCATCTAACACATCAAAACTAAACGTTTAACAGTTCTACCAACTCACCCTCTGTGGTAATGAATTCTTCTGCATTGAAATATGTCTTTAAGGCAGAGAAGCAAACCTCAGAACCCTCTGACACCTCCCACAGTTCACACTAGGTGAGCTCAGGTGTACAAAGGAGGTTGAGAACATCAACGGTTTGCTAATCCACCCAACGATGTCAAAACCACAGAAGTCATACATGGAACTATAAGACACTGATATTCACAACATTCTCAGAATACATTCTCACAATGTGTAGTCTCCACAAAACTATTGCAATATTACATAAAGGTGTATAATATACAAAATCAGGGTCTGGGGGGGCGGAGCCTGATGTCCAGCGGGTAAGACGCTTCGCGCTGAAGCTCCCGAGAGGCCTACTTAGAATCCTGACTTAATACCTATACAAACTTACTATTTCGCTCCGAGCTGACCGGGGTACCTCGGGGGGGATGGCGGCCCATAAACCAGCGCGCTTGGACTTCGGGTCTCCTTCTTCTTCTCACGGAAAACGCTCCAAAACAGAGGTGTCCTCCCCACAGAAGATGGTTCCATTTCGTGAAAACCCCGAAATGCACCTGGAGATTTTAGAGGAAATACGCGGCGTGAAGGAATTGGTGCAGTCCAATGGAGAAGCGCTTCGAGCCATGCGAGAAGACTTTGGAGTGCTCCAGGACCGACTTGAAAGTCTCTCATTATGGCAGGACAACATGGCGGGGGTCCTCGACTCGCACGCGGTGCGCTTGGGCAAACTGGACAAGGCTGAGCGCCAGATACAGAATCTTCAAAAGGAGTTAGAAGATAGCAATAATCGAGCCCGTCGCAACAATGTGAGGCTCATTGGAATACCGGAGGGGGTGGAAGCAGGAGATATAAGAGAATTCCTGCTCAAAACTCTTCCCTCCTTGCTGAAGATCACTTTTCATAGAGAACTGGAAATCGATCGTGCACACCGTGTTCCTACCCACATGGCGCTCAACCGAACGACCCCCCGGCCTATTATCTTTCGCTTGCTACGATATCAACAAGTGGAACAAATTTTAAATGCTGCCCGGGCGAATCATCATTTGGAATTTGAAGGTCACAAAGTCTCCTTCTTCCCTGATTTGGCAAAGCCTACCGTTGACCGTCGGAAGAAACTCCTTGCTTTTCGCCCTCGACTTCAACAGCTACAGGCTCGCTTTGGCCTGTTGTATCCAGCGAAGCTCCGAGTGACTCTCCACAACCAAACCAGGACATTCGAAGATCCTGATCTACTATCAACATTTTTAGACTCCAAAGAAGCAGAGCAGATGCGCTAATCCAAAATTTGGACTTTTTACTTGTCGGCTCTGTCCGCCATTTTGAAGGGCCCGATGCGGCGGTCATAGTCAAGCACAGAGACTACCTGGACTTTCTTTCTTTCTCTATATGACTTTTTTGTTTTTTTGGTCTCCTATCCCTCCATGATGTGTGCCTCGGTCGGATTCGGAGCACGCACAGTCCTACAGGTTATGTGTTTTTTCAATTGCGGCCTTCTCTGGGGTTTCTCCCCGCAGACACATGGTCGCCAGTAATTTCTGGGGTTCTGCTTCTTCTCTACCGCACTGCGGTTTTTCTTTTTTAATGTGGGGCGCTTCATTGTATTATATAAGCTTATTTTCTTTTATGTCATGTGTACAGCCAGATACAGTCAATATGAGGGACATTGTGAAATTATGTGCGCTATCATGCTCAGAATTTTTAACTTTTCTGAATGGCCTTATGTAAAATCTTATCACTCAACGTAAAAGGCATTAATAGTCCAATCAAAAGAAAGAAAATCCTTAGCTATCTTAGCCATGAGCATGCTGATTTAGTGTTTCTTCAGGAAACGCATCTAAACTCTGCTGAAACACTGAAACTCAATGCTAAGCCTTACATGGTGGCTGCCTATTCTCCCGCCGTTTCCAAACGGTGCGGGGTAGCCATTCTGGTTAAGAAGTCTTTGCAAGCTACTGTAATTGATACTAGCGCTGACAAGGAGGGTAGATGGGCCCGTGTACACCTTAAGGTTGGAGATAGTGAATTCACGTGTATTTGCATTTATGCCCCGAATGTGGACAGCCCTGCTTACTATGCAAGTATTGCGCAGTTGGCACAGGCCTCTGCCAATGCTCCATTAATACTTGGTGGTGATTTTAATCAAGTGTTAGACCCTTTGATAGATAGACAGCCGCCTAGAACGAGTAGTCCACCCAAGAGTCTTGCTACCCTTAAAGCTCTGATGCAAGATCTTGCGCTGGTAGATATATGGAGGCTGCTTCACCCCTCCGACTTAGAGTTTACTTTTTTTTCTGCCCCCCATCACTCCCAATCTAGAATAGATTTCTTTCTCATTTCCAAAGCACTGATTTCTCAAGTGGACACGGCTAGGACTCATCCTCTCCATATTTCAGATCATGCTGCCATATCTTTATCATTACATGTCACTGCGCGGGACGATTCTCCCCGAGCTTGGTTTTTTGATAGATCCCTACTAGGTCAAAAAGATTTTCAGGTTGATATAAAGGCCGCTATCCAAGATTATTTTCATTTTAACTCACCCCATGACACAGCGAGCTGGGCTTGGTGGGAGGGTTTTAAAGCATCTATCCGCGCAACTATAACTAGCTATCAAATTCGGCAGGGGAAACAAAGAAAGCAGCACTTACTGATTCTAGAGCAGCAGATACAAGCTGGGGAGCGTCTCCTCACGTCCCGTACTGACCCATGTATTTTAGTCCGTTTACAACGCTTGCGTTTTCAATACAATCAGCTTTTGTACACTGATGCTGTTAAAAATATTGAATCACAACAAGGGATATATTACAGGGAAAATAACCGTGCTGGCAAATTATTAGCAAATGCCCTAAAAGGTCAAAAAGAAGCCAAGCGTGTTACCGCCCTCCGTAATCCGTCGGGGGGGGACTTGGTCACTAAAGATACAGAAATCTTAGAACTCTTTCGTGATTTTTATACTCGGCTTTATCAATCTGAATGTGATTTTGAGCCAGAAGTATTTGAACGCTTACTTTCAGGGGTACAAAGACCGACCCTATCTGACGAAGATAGAGTGGCCATGGACAAACCATTTACTTTATCAGAAATTCATTCTGCTATCAAGAAATGTGCCTCAGGTCGAGCCGCAGGCCCAGACGGTCTCCCTGCTGAATTCTACAAAACCTTTCACGCTGACTTAGCTCCAGTTTTGAAACTTTATTTTTCTGCTCTGGCCGAGGAGGGTTCTCCTTCTGGGTCCTTTTCAATGGCAAATGTAGTAGTTTTTGAGAAAGTGGGGAGAGACCCGCAACTAACAGCTAATTATCGTCCAATTTCCCTCCTAAACGCGGACTATAAAATATTTGCCACCATTCTCTCCACCCGGCTCTCTGATAGGATGTCTACCTTAATACACCCAGATCAATGCGGTTTCATTCCTGGTAGATCAACTGCTGACAATGCTCGGACTCTATGTCATGTACTGACTGCCGCAGTTAATCTTGATCGCCCATTTGTTGGCCTCTCACTTGATGCTGAGAAGGCCTTTGATCGTTTAGAGTGGCCCTTCCTGTTTGCAGTCCTCCGCTGGTATGGATTCGGGGAAGGTTTTCTCCGTTGTCTCCGCACCATGTATGCACAGCCTACAGCCAGTATATGTGCCAATGCTTTAAAGTCTCAGCCTTTTCCCCTTCAACGCGGTACTCGCCAGGGATGCCCACTGTCTCCACTTCTTTTTGATCTTGCACTCGAACCCTTGTCTTTACTAATCCGGCAATCGGAGGAGATTCATGGAGTCCCCTTCTCCCATAGGGAAATCAAAATTTCAGCGTATGCTGATGACCTTATGCTCTTTGTCTCTATAGACTCAGTACCGGCTGTCCTAGAGCAAATTGGTAAATACTCACAACTGTCCGGTTATAAGATAAACTGGACCAAGTCGGTAGCCTTTCCATTAAATCCTTTGCTTCATCAGGCAGATATGCAACCCTTCCCCTTTTTATGGCAACCTCGCATGGTCAAATACCTTGGGGTTCACTATTGTTCTCCTTTGGAAGACACTATCTCCTTCAATGCCAAAGACTTAACCTCTAAAGTCCGGGCGCTTACTCACCGCTGGACTCCTTTAACACTTACCTGGTGGGGTCGCTTAGAAACCATAAAAATGATGATTGTTCCGAAAGTGAATTATATTTTAGAAATGTTGCCCTGTCTCTTACCTCGACGTACATATAAAGATATAGAGGGCCTTTTGACTAGATACTTATGGCAAAACAAGACACCTAGGATAGCGAAACATAAGCTGCAAGCAGATAAGGAAAATGGGGGTGTCAGATTCCCATTTTTCCTGAAGTACCATCAATCTTTTCTTCTCAAACAAGGCGCTCGTTGGCTGGAAGATCTAGTACCGAGTAGACCTGTGTGGCTAGACATAGAAGAGGACCTTTGCAAACCGATTCCTCTTACTTTTCTCCCTGGTATGACTCTCCCATCAGACTCCCACTATCCACCAATGCTTTTAGACACTTTAGGTGCCTTTAATACTCTTATGCAATCTTTAGACTCCCGACTCTGTCCGTTAGACAGGCTCCCGCTTTGGTACAATACTCGATTTCGAATACAAAATAAGCCGATGGCGTGGAGCCCCTGGTACACTAGGGGCATTTGGATTCCTAGCCAGTTGTTCCATGATGGTCGCTGGAAAACTTTTAGTGAATTGCAAATTGAATTTGGTCTCCCAGCGAAACACTACTTTCAGTTGGTGCAACTTCAGCATTGCCTTCGGAGTGCTAAGGTGCTCCCGCCATCGGCATCCCCTACACAAGGTTGGTCGGAGACTATCCGATCTATCGGTAGTTCACCGGGTGTAGCATCCAATTTTTACAAAACCTTATGTAATGCTATAACTAGAGATACCCCTATAGCGCAGAAAGCATGGGAGAGAGAATTGCATGTGACTTTGACCCCGGAGCAATGGAGCCTTGTCTGGAGTAGAGTGACACGGGTTTCCCGATCCGCCTCACTCACTCAGACACTCTTCTTTCTAGCCCACCGGTGTTTTTACACTCCTGACAGATTAGCCAAATGGAACACTACTCAGGGCAATAGTTGTTGGACATGCCATGCGGCCATTGGTTCACTACCTCATGTTATGTATGAATGTCCCGCACTACAGTATTACTGGCGTCGGGTCTGGGGTCGTATCCAGTCTATTTTGCACTTTCAAGAGCCCCTTTCTTGGACGATAGTGGGACTTCGCTCAGCTGCGGGGATCCCCTCTCTTCCAAAAGCGGCTTACTTCCTTCTGGACTTTATGCTTGGCATTGCTATTTCCCTAATTACGAAATACTGGAAAAATAGCTCCCATCTGAGCCCCAATGAATGGTGGAATCATGTCTGTCTCTACAGTAAATATGAACAAATACCTCGTATGTTTGCTTCCCCCGTTCAGACTCCTCATCATCGGTCTAAATGGAAGTTGCTCAATGACTATGTTCATTCTGCTAAATGCTCTCATCTGACTGTCTAAATTTGTATATATCTCTGTCCCATGATCATTCTGTATCGTAGATACTCTTTTGATCGTTTTGATGTACAATCACTGTTGTTTGGAAGCGCTCACATGCTGACATAACCGGCTAGAGAAGAAGCATGGGGGTGGGGGGTAATTGGGTTTACTTTTCCTTATTGTATACTTGTTTTGTCTCCTTTGGTGTGTTGTTTCTTTTGTTTGTTGCAAAATGAAAATAAAAGTTTAAAAAAAAAAAAAATCAGGGTCTGACCACAGCTTAATCACATTCCAAATTCCATCGCAGCAAGATCAAGTCCCACCCAGCCACATGAATACAGCCTCTTCAGTAAATACTCGTCACTTCAAACCCCTCGACAAGGATGAGTTTACCAAAAGTGCACTTCCAATACTCAATCGGCTTTCACATAACCTCGACGATATGATCGCTAGATGGAATACCATTCTGAATTCATTTTCCCAGCTACCCTCCTCGTACAAATCATTAACCTCTAACAGACTGCCAAGAAAAATAAAACCAGCCCCATGGTTTTCTGTTGAACTATGGACTTCTCTTCTTCTCCTAAGGAAGTACAAAAGAAAATGGTGACATTCTCCTTCCACAGTGGACCAAGCAACATACATTGACCACTTGAAACTTTACTGTGAGACAATAGCCGACAAAATGAGAGAATACCATGCCAAACTCCTTCTCCAATCTCTAAATAAACCCCGGGACCTCTTCAGCATAGAAAAATCCTTAACCAAGGAACCTTCCCCTCCTCACCCAGAACCAATTCAACCACAATTATATGCGGACTTCCTCCAAATGAAAACCCTCAAAATAAACATTGCACCAAGACCCACACCTAGCCATATTCCCTACCTACAGCCACTGCTTACAGAGCTCACACCTCCAGCTGAGAGAAATATCGAAGACCTTATCGCCACCATCAATACCACCACCGCACCAAATGACCCTTGCCCGGCGTACTGGATCAAAGCGATGCACACTGAACTCAGCCCAATTCTAGCCAACATCATAAGACTTTCCTTCTCAACAGGAATATTCCCATCATCTCTCAAGCAGACGTCCATACATCCACTCCTGAAGAACAACAGACTAGATCCATTGAAGGCTGAATCATACCGCCCGATCTCAAGTATACCCCTTCTAGCCAAAATAATTGAGAAGGTTGTCCAAAGACAGATCCAGCAACACATTGACATCGCAGCTCCCCTAGATCCCTGCCAGCACGAGTTCCGAGAATCCCACGGAGTAGAGACACTACTCGTCATGCTAACCAACACCTTAAGCAGAGGAATAGACAATATTGAAAATGGGTTGCCCTTATCTTCCTTGACATTGCTGCTACATTCGATTTTGTCAATCATGATCAACTCCTTACTCGCCTCCATGAGAAGGGAATCCAGGGCCTAGCCTGGGAGTGGTGTAAATCCTATCTATCTGACCGATTGCAACATGTACGGATGGGATCCATCACATCCAAACCGTTCCAGCAACGTCAGGGAGTACCCCAAGGCTCCTCTCTGTCCGCACTACTCTTTAACGTGTACATGCAGCCTATATGCGAAATCATCCGCTCATTGAATATCTCCAGCCTGATCTATGCAGATGATGTCTTGCTGTTTGCACCAATCAAAGTTATGTATCCTGACTTTACCGCCCTAGTGGAATGCTTCAATGCAATCACCGACTGGCTTCAAGACCAGAACCTCCACGTAAACTTCACGAAAACTGAAGTCCTGTTCATCACAAAGAACAAAAACATCTCGCCCCCCCACTACCTTGAAGGTGAGAGATGCAGAGCTCCCAAGCAAGCCTGTGATACGCTACTTGGGTATTACGCTTGACCAACATCTCAACTTCAAAGAGCACATAAAGAACACTAGCAGGACTATATACAATAAAATCAAAATACTAAGGCACCTAAGACCCATGTTAGCCCCCGACGATTTCCGAACAATATTCCAGGCACTGGTAACACCACATTTCGACTATGCGAACATCATTCTGCTTGGCCTCCCCAAGAGCACCCTCAACCCTTTACAACTTGTGATGAACGCGGCTGCCTGCATTCTCTGCGGATTATCCAGAAGAACCCACATCACTCCCATCCTTAAGGACCTTCATTGGCTACCGATAAACTGCAGGCTCGCATACAAGGCACTACTCCTCACCTTCAAAGCCATCAACAAGATATCCCCCTTGTTCCTCACAGCCCTCATCACCCCCACCCCAACAACAGGTCCAGAAGGTCAGCAGCCGCCAACACGTTGGTTATCCCCATGGAATCTACAAAATGTACACAAGCAACTAGGAATAGAGCCTTCGCTTTCTATGCTCCAAAGTGCTGGAACAACCTCCCACCAAATATCAGATCGATCAGAGACCTTACACAATTCAGGGAAGCCCTCAAGCATCACCTATTCCTTCTACACTTCTCGCAGCCAAACGATACTCAACCCCCTCCCACGCCCCAATCCACTGAAGCAGCACCCAACACATTACAAACAAACTAGGACAAACTGAGCTGCAGAACCACACATCGGGTACGTTCATCAGTATCAATATAAGGTGTATATATCAGATTGACGACAGAATACTATGTATATGACTAATACCTATACTGTAACAATTAACATGTATTGATATACATACGATAAAGATTAATGTAATAACCGATAAGACCCAGTCTTAACCGTGCAGTTTTGGGTCTAACATTTAACATGTAAATAGTTACCTCGCCACATCTTTGATGGAGAATATGTAAATAGTTCACCCAGTTTCAGCTCCAAGTTAACGATCCTGTTCAATGTAAGCACAAGCCAGATCTGACTAGTCTTGTGCATGAATTGTTAATTGTAAACCGCACTGATAATAAAGAGCACGGTATAAAAAAGTGTTTAAATAAATAAAATCAGCATCTTAACATGTGGAACTCCTGATACTAAACTAAACTTAACGAGCATAACAAGACCTGAAGCTCGCTGGAACGTTCCTCCTGTGTTCACATGTGCTGAACAGAGCCTATAAGAGGGCACTTTATAATGATAGGAGATCGAGGGAGCAGCAGGATGATGCATGTGTTAATCTAATTTCCCGGTTCTCCACATTTAGTAATTATATTCAGGGCATTGTGCGGTGACATGCTAATGTGTTGCACACAGTACCAGGACTTGAGTCCAAACGCCTTGGTTGCACTTGGCGGCGTAACTTAAATCTTAAGGAGATCCTGAGTCCTTCGGCTTTGCACATGGCTAGACCACGTGTCGTGAACCAACCAGGGCATGTCAAGTGTGGATATTGCTTGGCTTGTGCAGTTGCTTGAGAAACGGATTGGTTCACCTATAAAGACAAGGTGTATTTCTTATGGTCAGCTACTTCTTGTGATTCAGATTACGTGGACCTATAAAGACAAGGTGTATTTCTTACGGTCAGCTACTTCTTGTGATTCAGATTACGTGGTGTATGGGATTTTTTGTCCCTGCCGATTGCTATATATTGGAAAAACTATCCGTCCATTTCGGGTTCGGATTGGCGAACACAAGAGCCGTTTACATTGTAAACAGCGTGAAGCTCCCTTGGTTGAGCATGGCCTCTCACGTGGACATGTTTTCTTGGATTTACAGTGTTTCTGCTTGGAATGGATTTGTGTAGGTTCTAGGGGGAGAACACGTGAACAACATCTACTTTATAGGGAACAGAGTTGGATTTTCCAACTTGGCACTGTGATACCTGAATGATTGAATTCTTGTGTGGATTGGGGAGTTTGTGTTTAGGGCTAACAATGCTGATTGGAAGGGATTAGAAATGGGAGGAGTCTAAATGGAGTTTTAAGGTAGGCGTTATGAGCAGTTTCGAATGACATGTTGAAGTGATACTGGTGGTGGAGAGTTTGTTGGCTGGAGACGGTCTTGTTGGGTCATGGTTTTTGTTGAAGAGTGTTTTTGTTCTGAATTTTTTAAAAGTTTTGAAGTAGTACTTCTTGATGGTGGTAATTGTAATGTAAAGCATTTGTGTTGTGTTTTTATTTTAGAATCAATTTCCCCTGAAGCAGCAAAAGTGAAATGCAGGAGGAACGTTCCAGCGAGCGTTGGGTCTTGTTATGCTCATTAGGTTTAGTTTAGTATCCGGAGTTCTACATGTTAAGATGCTGATTTTGTTTATTACACACATTTATGTAATATTGTGATAGTTTTGTGGCGACTACGCATTGTGAGAATGTATTCTGAGAATGTTGTGAATATCAGTGTCTTATAGTTCCATGTACGACTTCTGTGGTTTTGACATCTTTGGTTGGTTTTGCGAACCGTTGATGTTCTCAACCTCCTTTGTACACCTGAGCTCACCTAGTGTGAACTGTGGGAGGTGTCAGAGGGTTCTGAGATTTGCTTCTCTGCCTTAAGTACATATTTCAATGCAGAAAAATTCATTACCACAGAGGGTGAGTTGGTAGAGCTGTTAAATGTTTAGTTTTGATGTGACTGTATTCTGCCTTTTACTTAGAGACAAACAAGCTATACATAGCTACTGAGCAATTGTGTTTAGCAAAACTTCATAAGTGTTTTGCATTAAACCATATTGCTTAAAGCTACAGGCTGTGGTTGGACCAGAGAGGGACTAGTCAATGTTATACAAACATAGAAACATGATAGCATAAAAAGACCATATGGCCTTCTTTTTTTTTTTTTTCCTTTAGAGATCTTCTGTGTTGGTCTCATGTTTTGTTTTTTTTTAATTCAGCTACTGTTCTGGTCTCCACAACCTCCACTGGGAGACTATTCCATGCATCTACCATTCTTTCTATAAAGAAATAGACTCAGGAGTAATATGCAGAACTATCTCCTTTCAACTTCATCCTATGCCCCCTCATTGCAGAGCTTTCTTTCAGTCGGAAGAGGCTCTCCTCCCGTGTACTTATTCCATGGAGGTATTTAAACGTCTCTATCATATCTTTTCTTTCTTGCCTTATGGTTTACAGAATAGCTATAAAAATTCTAAACAAACCCCACATGAATGGTTTCTCTTTTGAAAATTCACTTCTGTGTGAACCTGCTGTTGAAAGAGCCTGTAGATGATATTTCCCCCTAGAGATAAAAATAGATAGAGAAGATTCAAAAATTCCATTCTGCATGCAATACTTTGCTCCTCTCAACTAAACAAGTCCCTGAGAATACTCTTTTCTAAATGAAGCTAAAGGTGTGTTCCTATTAGTTATTCTGGGAGGGCAATTTTCAGACAAGCAATTTTACTTGGATAAATCATATTTACCTAATAAAGGCATTTACATATTAACTCCCCTTCCTGTACTATCTGTGGCAAATCCTTCATCTTAATGTTGTCAATTTCTTTTTTAATTTTTAGCAGATATATCCTGAACTATTTTTCTCCCTGTTAGGCAACCTCCATGAACAAAATAAAATGGTTAAATTCCATAGTAAAACCAGCATACTTTTCAGAAAACTGGTATATTTGCAATCAGTCTTCAAGAGTGGAATACATTTGAGCTAATGTAAGGCACATCTGGAAAGAAATTACTTGCTAGGCAAAGGAAAAAAAAACCCTTGAAGCAAGGATTGCATTCATTGGCAATCAACATAAAGAAGCTGACACTGATTCACCGTGTCTGATCTCTGAATAAAAAGAAGGATTTAGTTTTCAGAATCTTGTGTTCCTGAGTTCAACAAACATATATATTTCTCAGAGAGTCCAATGGAATGTAATTATTGGCAAGGGATTGCTGAGATAATAAACCCGCATCGCAAAATGTCAGAGTTTTTTCATTTAAAATCCCACAAGATCAGGTTTAAATGATTAAAAAGCAGTGGATTTATCTGAGAACTGCAGAAATATATATTGTATATACAGGGTGGCCCAAAAAAAGTGAGAACATCTCGTAAATTAAAAGCTTAAATAGTTTACTTATTTACCTTTTTGAGCTATATAACGTCCTTATTTCGACAATTTCCGGTCACCATCTTTTTTTTTAAATTTGTCAATCGCTGACATCTGTCTTTTTGAAAATTTTTTTTTTTTTATTGAAAGACTTCCAAAGAATTACAAAGATACAAAAACCACAAGGATCTTCAAACAAGATGCAATAGTATCAACACTACATCAGATCTCAATAGGGATCTACAATATGTCTTCATTTTTACTTGTTTATAATAAAGAAACCAGGAGCCCCACCCCCCCCAAACTCCCTGCCTCCCCCCCCCAAGTTACCCCAATTCCGGTCCCGGTCCCGGGGCCCCCCACCCCCACCTCCCCACCCCCCCAACTATGGCTTGCTAAAGCTAGGGTTCGGAACAAAGGTGAGCTAGGGAACACTTGTAGGGAACAAACCTCCGAAGAGGCCAACATACCACTCCCAAATAGCCAGGACAATCATGCACCATAGCGAGAAATGAAGGGCTCCCACACCAATTCAAAGCGAGCCAGACGCATCCTATTAACCGCTACCCCCCGTTCCATGGAATATGTATCCCACATGCGTTCCAGCCAGACCTGGAAGGAGGGGGCCAAAGCATGCTTCCAGGCCGCCGCCAGGGATAGTCGGGCCGCATTCAAGCCATGCCTGAGTAAGGCAAGTTGTAAAGCCCGGGCCCCCGGCACGGAGGCTCCAAAAAGAAAAATCCCCGGGTCCCAAGGGATGCTTAG
This sequence comes from Ichthyophis bannanicus, assembly GCA_033557465.1. Taxonomy (NCBI): domain Eukaryota; kingdom Metazoa; phylum Chordata; class Amphibia; order Gymnophiona; family Ichthyophiidae; genus Ichthyophis; species Ichthyophis bannanicus. Next base: position 1,174,485,753 of record CM066033.1, on the reverse strand, counting down.
TCCCAGTAGCATCTGCATCCGGAATTGAACCCCTCTCCAAAAGGCACGAATGCGGGGACACGCCCACCAGATATGTCCCAGGGTACCCCTCTGCCCACAGTTACGCCAACATAGATCCACAGCCCCGGGGAACATACGAGTTATCCGCGTCGGAGTCATGTACCAACGGTACAGCAGTTTATAGTTCGTTTCACGGGCATTAGTCGCTATTGAGCTCTTCCACAGGTGAGCTTCCACTGTCTCCCACTGCTGATCAGTATAAGAGAGACTCAAATCAGAGTTCCAAAGCACCCTATGACGTGTTGGGCACGTCTGGATCCCCTGCAAATGGGCGTATAAGGTCGCCACAAGACCCTTGGTAGTAGTACACCCCTCACAATAGCGCTCCAAATCCGTCAAGTCCCGGGCAACCTGGGGCCGAACAGACCTAGAAGTAACCCAGTGCGTCACTTGCATATAACGATAGAGATGCCCAGCCGGGAGGTTAAACTCATCCCGCAATACACGGAAGGATTGTAGCCGACCATCAACAAAAAATTGGCCGACCCGGCTGAGGCCAAGGTGCCCCCATTGTCGAAAGGCCACATCAGTCAAACCTGGTGGGAAAGAGGCGTTGCCAACTATAGGGGCTAATGGGGATAGATCCACATCACGGGATCGGAAGTGACGATCCCAGCACCGGAGGGTATGAGAAATGTAGGGGTTACTGGTGGATATGCCACAACGAAGCTGCGGTCCAAGCCATAACCAATCCCCTAACCCCGCTCCCCCCGCCAAGCTCATTTCCAACTGCACCCACCGCTTAGTGCTATCGGCAATCATCCATTCCACCCCCGCCCGGCACTGCGCCGCCGCGTAATACCACTGTAAATTGGGCATGCCCATACTGCCAGAGCGCGTGCGGGCAAAAAGAGTTTGCCGTGCTAGGCGTGGGCGACGATAATGCCACACAAACTTCAAAAGCAACTGTTGCCAGGTCGCCAAGGTAGCTCGCGAGATGGGGAGCGGGAGAACCTGAAAGAAATAAAGGAAGCGGGGAACAATCACCATCTTAACTACGGCTATACGCCCAAACCAGGAGAGGAGCAGGCTGTTCCAAACTTCTAAGTCCCGCCGAACCTGACGGAGCAAGGGATCATAATTAGCTTTAAAAAGATCCGCTCGGTCCACGGTTAGATTCACCCCCAAATAGCGCAGGGCGCCGGGCACCCAGCGAAGAGGAAAGGCCTCTTGAAGTTCCGCACAGACCGCCCTAGAGACCCCCACATTCAGGATCTCCGATTTAGTATAATTAATTTTAAAGCCGGAGGCTCGAGAAAAATTGGTGAACAGCTGCATTGCGATTGGGAGAGACACGGACGGGTCCACCAGGGATAAGATGATATCATCCGCAAAGAGCGCGATCCGATATTCCGCAGGACCGATGCGGACCCCTCGCAAACCCGGGTGATCGCGAAAGCTCTGAGCCAGAGGTTCCATTGCTATGGCAAAGAGCAGGGGCGAGAGGGGGCAACCCTGTCGTGTGCCTCTTTCCAAAAAGAATTGTCTCGAGTGACCCCCATTTATCCGAACGCACGCCTGGGGCTGTTGGTAAAGGCTACGGACCCACCCGATATAAGTAGGGCCAAAGCCCATCGTTTCCAGGACACACCATAGATATCCCCAATCCACCCGGTCAAACGCTTTTTCTGCGTCAATTCCCACTAGTAATGCTGGTTGTGGGTCCCGCTGGGCCACATGAATAATCTGCAACATACGTCGAATGTTGTCAGCGGCCTGGCGACCCGGCACAAAACCAACCTGATCGGGCTGAACCAAGCCCGGAAGAACCCGGTTCAGACGCGCAGCCAGCACAGAAGCAAAGATTTTAACGTCAACATTTAACAAGGAGATGGGGCGGTACGAAGCCGCATCATGCAAGGGTTTACCGGGTTTGGGTATCATCACAATCAATGCCTCACGTTGGGACGGGGGAAGAGAGGCTGTCCCCAGGATCTCATTAAACAGACAAGTCAGGGATGGTGCCAATTGTACTCGAAACCTTTTGTAGTATTCTGCCGGAAAACCATCACTACCCGGCGTACTGCCAGTTTTCAAATGCCGAATTGCACTTTCCACTTCGTCAATCGTAAAGTCTGAGTCCAACTGATCCCGTTCAGAGTCAGAGAGGCGCGGTAAAGCGGCCCCCCGGAGATAATCCTGCACTTGATCCCTATCAATGGGCTCTGCCTTATAAAGCCGCTCCAAATAATCGGCAAAAAGTTCACGGATTTCCCGGGAAGTGACCCTCCTCTGCCCCCCCGCATCACGTAATTCGCGGACCACTCTCGAGGACTGCTGTTGTCGTAAACGCAAAGCCAAAAGGCGGCCAGTTTTGTTCCCATGTTCATAAAAAGTTTGCCTTAATTTCCGACGCTTATTATCTAGTTCTTTCTGCATACATGCATCTAACTTCGCTCGGACCGTTCGCCATTGGCGTAAAATCTGCCTCGACCCGGTGCGGGCGTGCTCCAAGCCTAGGCGAGCAGACTCCCTCACCAAGTGATCGTGATCACGTGTCCATATTTTGCGCATATGGGCTGCCTCTGCGATCAGTTGACCGCGGGCTGTGGCCTTATAAGCATCCCACACCGTGGGAAGGGGAACATCCCCAGTATCATTAAGCTCAAAGAATTCCTTAATAAAGTGGGCGTGATCCTGCACTGCACCCTGCCGCCGTAGGAACCGTGTGTCTAACCGCCAAAGACGGCGGCACTCGCTATGCATGCCGTCCGGAAGGGTGAGCCAGCACGGGGCGTGGTCAGACCAAGTCAGTGCCCCAAGTCCAGCCTGCACTCTCCCGTCCATCAGACGCTGGTCCAACAAAAAATAGTCAATGCGAGTGTGGACTTGATGGACTGGGGAGTAGAAGGTGTAACCCCTCTCTCCCGCGTGGGAGTCCCTCCATACATCCCGTAAGCCCAAGTCAAACATCAAACGCTGAAGGGCTCTTGCTGATCCCCCCATCCCCCCCCCCCCAGGGCGACCCGTAGAATCCAAGTGGGGCACTAAATGCGTATTACAGTCCCCACCCAAAACAATGGGGCCCTTTGCAAAATCCGCCAATAGGGCTTTCAGTTGGGTAAAGAAGGGCCCCTGACCCGTATTTGGAGCATAGATATTAGCTAAAGTGAGCAAGTGTCCGTCTAGACGAACATTTAGGAAAAGCCATCTCCCCAGGGCATCTCGTTTTATCTCTTCAATCTGCAAGGAGAGGCTCTGGTGAAATAGTAGAGCCACTCCCCGCTTCTTCCGACCCTGCGTGTCGGAGGCCACCCGCACCTCGGTGTATGGGGATCGCTTTAGCCAATCCCGTTTAGAGCTTTGAAGGTGGGTCTCCTGTAAGTAAACTATATCCCCTTGCAAAGTGCGCAATTCTGAGAACAGCAGGGACCGTTTGCGCGGGGAGTTGAGACCTTTAACATTCAAAGAGATAAAACGCACCATTTGGAAACACTACCCAACCCCCCACATCCGCTGGTCACCCAGAAGGTCCCATTGGAGGCTCCCCCTAGCAAACCCAGGAATTTAATTGATTGGGCCCTCCTACACCCTCTCCCAAGAACAAAAGCCATAGACCCACCTTCCCAGCCCAAACCTATCTCCCAGCTCCATGTGGAAAACCCCCCCTCCCACCCATCACCCCCCCCTTTCCGTCAATACCACCTGCCTGTCTAAGTTAATACAGGACACGGGGGGGGCGGAGCCTGATGTCCAGCGGGATGGTCGCATAACGCTGAGGCTCCCGAGAGGCCTACTCAGAATCCTGAATTAACACCGTACATACTTGGAACTTCTACTCTGATCCTACCGGGGCACATTGGTGAGATGGCGGGGACCAAACCCACGCGCCTGGAATTTGGATCTCCAGCGGCTTCTCACGGCAAACGATCCAAAACTGAACCTCCGTCCCCGCAGAAGGGGCTGGCCTTGCGCGAGGGCCCCGAAATGCAGCAGGAAATCCTCGCAGAGATTAGAGGGGTCAAAAACCTCGTGCAGTCAAACGGTGAAGCACTCCGAGCGCTGCGGGAAGATTTTGGTGTGCTGCAAAGCAAGCTAGAACGGCTTTCTTCGCGTCAGGACAAAATGGAGAGCATATTGGACTCCCATGCGGCCCGGTTGTCCAAACTCGACAAAGTTGAACGTCAGGTGCGGGCCTTGCAGAAAGAAGTGGAAGATGGCAATAATAGAGCGCGCCGCAACAACATACGACTCGTGGGCATACCGGAGGGAGCGGAATCGGGAGACATGAAAGAGTTTTTATGCAAAATCCTCCCTTCCCTGCTCCAAATCACCTTTACCAAAGATTTGGAGATCGATCGCGCTCATCGTGTACCCACAAGCATAACGCTCAACAGGAAGACCCCGCGGCCTATCATTTTTCGACTTTTGAGATATCAACGCGTTGAGCAAATTCTAAGTGCCTCTCGGGCAAAGGGCCATATGGAGTTTGAGAGCCACAAGATCTCCTTCTATCCCGACTTGGCTAAACCCACAGTCGACCGCCGAAAGCGCTTTCTGGAATTCCGGCCGAGGCTTCAACAACTACAAGCACGCTATGGCCTGATGTACCCGGCCAAGCTCCGAGTCACGCTTCACAATCAGACAAGAACATTTGAGGACCCTGATCTACTGGCGGAGATTTTGGATTCCAAAGAAGCCGACTTGATGCGCTGACTTCTAGAATATTCCTGCAAGTATTCTCATATCCGCTGTACCCGCCATATTGGATCTGCCGCAGCCCAGCAAAGAGTCTGGCGAGGGCAGTTTGTTGCCTTACTTTTGATGACATCTGTGACCCGACTCCATCTACCCACAGTAGCCTCGATGAGTATCAGAGACAGTGTTAATTATGGACTCTGGTGTTTCTTTTCTTTTTTTCATGTCTTTCTATTTCCTCTCTAGGGCCTCCTCCCGCAGACATATGGTCGCCATATTCTTTGGGGGTTTTGCTTCTTCTCTAAGATACTTTGGTACATACTTTTCAATATGGGGTGTATTAGCCAGAATACTCGGTGATTATGTCATTGTTGCACAGATTCTGATTATGTTGTATGTTTTCAAGCGCCCTTACCTCAAATGTCTATTACCGATTGATGGCACCATGTAAGATTTTCTCATTGAACGTAAAAGGAATCAATAATCCGATAAAACGGAAGAAAATCCTAAGCTACCTAAGTCAGGAAGCTGCGGATCTGATTTTTCTCCAAGAAACGCATTTAAATTCGAAGGAAACTCTTAAACTCAATATTAAACCTTACATGGTGGCCGCCTATTCCCCAGCCGTTTCTAAGAAATGTGGGGTCGCCATACTGGTTAGGAAATCTTTGCATGCTACTATTATTGCGACTAGCTCAGATACAGAAGGTAGATGGTCCAGAGTTCACCTCAAGATAGGTAGCCTTGAAGTTACATGTATATGCCTTTACGCTCCTAATGTGGATGACCCTGCCTTTTTTGCTACCATTGCTCAGGTTGCGCAGGCCTCTGCTAATACTTCATTGATAATTGGGGGGGATTTCAATCTAGTCCTTGATCCCCTGATTGACAAACAGCCGCCTAGGACAAGCGGTCCCCCCAAGAGTCACACCACGCTTACCTCCCTGATCAAAGATCTGGCTTTAGTTGATCTATGGAGGTTACTACACCCCAATGAGCTTGACTTCACCTTCTTCTCTTCCCCTCATAAATCCCAGTCTCGCATAGACTTCTTTCTAATATCAAAACTGTTAGTTCCTCAGATGGACACTGCAAAGATTCACTCCCAACATATTTCAGATCATGCCGCCATTTCCTTTCAATTACACACTACTGCACCCCAAGGGAATTCGGGGGCCTGGTTCTTTGATAGAGCCCTGTTAACTCAGCCAGAGTTCCAGGTAGAAATTCGAGCAGCCATACAGGATTACTTCCATTTTAATCTACCCCAGGATACTGCGAATTGGGCTTGGTGGGAGGGCTTCAAAGCGGCCATTCGAGCAACGATCACTAGCTATCAAATCCGCCTGCGGAAACAACGCAAACAGCAGCTACTCACACTAGACCAACAAATAAAAGCAGGCGAACGAGTTCTAACTTCACGTACTGATCCATGTGTATTAATTCGATTACAGCGTCTCCGCTTTCAATATAATTCAATCCTCTCAACTGCAGCTTCTAAGAGTATTGAGCTTCAGCGAGGGACATATTATCGTGAAAATAACCGAGCCGGTCGACTCTTAGCCAACGCCTTGAAAGGTCAAAAAGAAGCCAAACGCGTAGCGGCCCTTCGAGCTCCACAGGGAGGGGGCATAGTGACCACAGACTCCGACATTGTAGAGCTCTTTCGGGATTTCTATACCCGCCTATATCAATCTGAATGTGAGTTCTCGTCAGAGACATTCGAGCGATTGCTTTCTGGCATTCAGCGGCCGACCCTCTCTGAAGATGATAGGGATGCGATGGATGAACCCTTCTCTACTTCAGAGATCCAATCTGCCCTAAAACGAACAGCCTCGGGCCGTGCCGCTGGGCCCGATGGTCTCCCGATCGAATTCTACAGAACGTTCAGTGCAGATTTAGTTCCCTATTTAAAACTCTATTTTACTGCCCTTACGGTAGATACATCCTCTTTGGGATCCTTTCCTGCAGCTAATGTGGTAGTCTTTGAGAAAGAAGGCAGAGACCCGCTACTAACCGCCAACTACCGTCCAATCTCCCTACTTAATGCCGATTATAAGATCTTCGCAACGATCTTGGCCACCCGGCTATCTGACAGGATGGCCACCCTAATTCACCCCGACCAATGCGGTTTTATACCCGGCAGATCAACTGCTGACAATGCTCGGACCTTGTGCCATGTGCTATCCAGTGCTGCCAATCTAGATCTTCCATGGGTGGGTCTTTCCCTGGATGCCGAAAAGCCTTTGATCGCCTAGAATGGCCTTTCTTATTTGCAGTTCTCCGATGGTATGGCTTTGGGGAGGGCTTCCTCCGATATCTCCAAGTCATGTATACTCAACCCGTCGCCAGTATTTGTGTTAATGCCATCAAGTCTCAGCCATTTAATCTCCAAAGAGGCACGCGTCAAGGTTGCCCCCTATCACCAATGCTCTTTGATCTAGCTCTTGAACCCCTAGCCCTCCTTATTAGACAGTCCGCACGTATTCGAGGCGTCCCCTTCAGTCGTAGGGAGATTAAACTCTCTGCATATGCAGATGACCTTATGCTTTTCGTATCCCTCGATTCGGTTCCAGCTGTCTTGGATCTGATTGACGGATACTCACAATTATCGGGCTATAAAATTAACTGGACCAAATCTGTAGCATTCCCACTGAACCGCTGGGTACATGAGGCTGACATGCAGGCCTTTCCCTTCCTTTGGCAATCCCGCATGGTGAAGTATCTCGGGGTCCATTACTGTTCTCCTTTAGAAGACACTATCAGTTTTAATGCCAAAGAGGTAGTCTCCAAAGTCCGTGAGCTCACGAATCGTTGGTCTCCCTTATCTCTTACATGGTGGGGCCGCTTAGAAACCGTGAAAATGATGATAGTCCCCAAAGTGAATTACATTTTAGAAATGCTGCCATGCTTACTCCCGCTACATACTTATAAAGATATTGAGGGCCTTCTCGTCCGTTACCTCTGGCAGGGCAAGCCACCAAGGATAGCTAAACAAAAATTACAGTCTGCAAAGGAAAGAGGGGGTACCAGATTTCCTGATTTTCTTAGATATCATCAAGCCTTCCTACTTAAGCAAGGTGCCCGATGGCTAGATACCTCAACAGACGGCAGACCAGTTTGGCTTGACATAGAAGAGGAGCTTAGTAGCCCAATTCCGTTGACCCATCTCCCCGGTATGTCCTATCAAGTAGACACCCGCCATCCACCAATGATTGTCGATACTCTTGCGGCCTTTAACACTCTCATTCTATCACTGGGCCCGAACGTATGTCCTCAGGACGGACTCCCGCTATGGAATAACCCCAGAATTCAAGTCCTAAATAGAACGATAGCATGGAAACCCTGGTACTCAAGGGGGATCTGGACACCCCAACAGCTTTTCTCTGCAGCTCGCTGGAAAACCTTTTCTGATTTACAAAAGGAATTTGCGTTACCAGCGAAACACTACTTTCAATTGATGCAGCTTCAACACTGCCTCAAAAGTGCTCGAATCATGCCGCCCTCTGTCCCTACTGAGGACGGGCTATTAGAGATAGTTCACTCTATTAGTAGTACACATGGGGTAGCCTCTAACTTTTATAAAATATTATGTCAGGGTACAGACACGGCCACTTTTAGAGCCCAACAAGCCTGGGAGCGCGAACTGCAAACCACTTTAACCCCTGTGCAATGGAGCGTTTTCTGGAGCAAAGTAGTGCGGGTTTCCCGGTCTGCCTCTGTTACCCAAACTCTCTTCTTCTTTGCACACAGATGCTTTTATACCCCAGAAAAAATAGCCAAATGGAACACAAATGCTAGGGACCAGTGTTGGTCTTGCCATACTGCTGTGGGAACCCTCGCTCATGTTATTTATGAATGTCCTCAACTACAGGTTTATTGGGGGCGGGTCTGGGGTCGTATTCAATTTATCTTACACCTTCACGAACCTCTCTCTTGGAAGATCGTGGGACTCCGCTCTGTGGCGGAGATCCCCTCTCTTCCTAAGAAGGGTCACTTTCTCCTTGATTTCATGCTGGGTATAGCCATATGCTTAATCACGAGGAATTGGAAGGATAGCTCTCGACTTACTGTCAATGAATGGTGGAACCTCGTCTGCTTATATAGTAAATATGAGCAAATACCTCGGAGAACTATTCCCCATGCCCAACCTCACTCTCGCTTGTCTAAATGGCAGATGCTTAATGATTATGTACAATCTGCTCATTGCTCCAACATGCCTGTATAATGTGCACTCATCATGTTTCAGATCACCGTTAGGTTTTGTAACACAATAATGTAAGTACACGCCCGCTTCGGGAATGATTAGTTTTCTAGAGAAGAAGCAGGGGGGAGGGGGTGGTAGGGGTTTACTTTGGTGTATGTATTACACTTTTGTATCTGTCTTTTAGCTGTATGTCTTCCTTTTCCTTTGTTGTTATAAAACGAAAATAAAGAATTAAAAAAAAAAAATACAGGACACGGTAAATTGACCACAAACCCCGTACCCCCCAAAACCCCACAAAGTGAGAATTCAACCTAAACATAGAAAAACCTTCCCCCCATTACTCCCCCATCCCTCCCGGATCATCATTCTCATCACGTCCCCCCCCCCCAAAACAGTAACAGCAGTAAAAGCATTTACAGGTCAGCCGCCGCCCCCCTTGAAAAATGGAGTGTGGGTCCCAAGCTAATCTTTGCCACCCATTATCCAAAAAACAGGGGACCCACCGGTCGAAGTTCCCTAAAAAAGAAAAAATAGAAGGGGGTCTTCATCTCTACCAAAGTGTCAGGTGGTCTTGCCCACCCGAGTCCACTTAGAATGTTGGGGCTTAGGAGGCGGCGGCTGAGACTGGGTATTATCATCAACTAAACCCGCTTGGCGAAGAGCTCGCCAAGCTTCAGTGTAGTCCTTTGCAGAAATCTTTTTGTTGTCCAATAGGAAGTTCATCCTAAACGGGAAGGACCAGGAATAGCGAATCCCCTTGCTGTTCAGGACCGCCGAGACTGGTTTCATCTCTCTCCGGCGCGCCAAAGTGAACATCGAGAGGTCCTGAGAGATGGATACTGTCACGTCCTGGAAGTGGATTGTCTTCTTCTCCCGGCCTCGACGTATAAGAAGTTCAGCGTCAGAATAGCGTAGGAATCTTGCAATGACATCTCGTGGCTGGTTGTTAGGGGGTTTTCCCAGAGCACGATGAACTCGTTCAATTTCCATTCCGGAGGCGTGTGTAGCCAGCTCCGCCGCCGGAAGCAGTTCCGCTATCAGCAGCCTAAGTACAGTCGGCAGGTCTTCCCCGCCTCCCCCCGGTTCTGGAATCCCACGAAAACGCACGTTGTTGCGGCGGGAGCGGTTTTCAATGTCATCAAGTTTATAGGTCAGCTCCATTGCCTGCGCACGCTGCCTGTCGAGAGCACATTGTAAGTCCATCAGAGTTCCATCCTGGTCAACCACCTTGGCCTCCACATCCTCCACGCGGGCTCCCAGTTCCGCAACTTCGGTCCGGAGGTCTGCGACATCTTTCATCAGTTCTTCTCGTAGAGTGCGGAATTCATTGGCTAGCTCTGCGAAGCCCTTACAGAACTCTTGTTTGATTTGAGCCGAGGTGAGTGGCTTATAAGGGTCCAGTTCCTCTTCACTTACAGTTTCGTCATCAGAGCCCGTTGGAGGAGACTGGCCATGGGGGCTGCTTGAGGCTCCAGACTTACTCTGCAGCCGCTGAGAAGAGCGCATCCCCTCCCGGGTTTCAGAGCTTTTAAGTTTTGCAGCCATCACACAGGGCCACTAGGCTCACACAGTGTTAGGAGAAGTAGAAGCAATGCCAGCAAAAGGGAAGGCACCAGAGAGAGAATGATGCACAAAGTCACACCAGTCCGTAGGACAGCCACCACCACACAGTGTCGGAAGAGGTAGATAAGCAATGCCAGCAAAATAACAGACACTGGTGGGACAGTGAGATGGAAAGTCTTGAACTGCCTCCAGTCCTCCGGGAGAAATAGCCAGGCACAAGCAAGAGTCAGAGAGTAGCGTCAGGCAGCACGGGACTACACCGTCAGAGGCCCGAAGCTGTAGGGTAGAAAGCTTCAAAGGGAGATCCAATATCACCGTGGGCACAAGTATGGGCCTGCAGGGCACCCAGAGTCTAATCGGGAGGGCGGAGGCCTCGACGGGGCACCTGGCTACCAAAGAGGAACAGACCCAGCCACCAGTTGCAAGCCCAGTTTAAGGGGCGGGCAGGGGAAGAGACAGTTCATAAACTTACCCCCTTCTTGATGGCTCGTGTGGGTAGAGAAGGGTAGTAAGTGCTGTTGTGTGTTGCAGCAGCTGCCGCGCGGAGTGCACGTGGTCCCGGCCAAGCTCTCCAGCAGATCTTCCGTGCTGTGAGAAGCAGTCCCCCTCCCGCGAAACGCTCCGGCGCTCAGCCCGCAGACAATGAAGAGGGTTCACTTCGTAGGCCCCGCGGGGGCCTGCCAAATGAATTTCAGCAGCGTCGGAAGCAGGGGCTGGTGGCAGAGTCAGGCGAGGGGGCGTCCAAAAGCCGGAGACAATTTTCAGCAGGCCGCTGAACAGAGAGCGTTTCCTCGATGTCCCAGTCCCCGGAGGACCCGCAGAGTCGCGAAATCAATCACTGAGGAAGATCGCTGGTTAGCGCCGATCCGGGAGAGGTACTGGGGGGATCAGAATGCGGCTGTACGCTAATGATAGCGAAAAGTTAGGGGTTGTGGGGACGGAGCTTCAGTAACTTGCGGCCATCTTGCAGTGGGCTCACGAGCGCCCCCCCTGTCTTTTTGAATTTTTAAATAACTTATATGCTACAAGATGCTCTCACGTTTTTTTGAGCCACCGTGTATATAATAGCTCTAACTTTTTATTTTGGTTGTAGGTTAACTTCCAGTATTGTAGACCCTACTTGTTAACTGTTGAGGCATTCTGAATATGTTGCAATTCAGTTAACCCAGGAAAAAGCTCTTTAATACACATTAATGGAAAATAGATAATGCAATGCAGTTATCTACCTATGCCACATTAGGGGCCCTTTTACTAAAGGGTAACGCTTTAGTGAGGCTAATGTGTATTAAGTGTCATTGTACCCATAGAATTTAAAGGACTGTGGACACTTAACAGGTGTTAACTTCATTAACATGCATTAAAACCTTTAGTAAAAGGACCCCTAACAGTTAACGCATGGCAAATATCTCCACGTTAACTGCAAGGCATAGTCCCCATCCATTTCCTGCCCCCTTCAATATTAGGAAGTTACCAACTAAATTAGTGTATGGTAAGTTCTAAGGTAGTATATTAACTGTTAATTCAGTAGACACGTTAGCTGTTATCATGTGCTAATTGTTGTGTTAACATATACTTTTTGAAACTGCTAAGACGTTGTGATGGACAAAATGTTACAAATAAATAAATAGGCTGCCAAATTTAATAGGTCTAATCTTTCTACCACTGCTGTCCATATTTACAGGACATGTGGCACAAACAAACTGTAGATGCTTAGGCCAATATTCAGCCTATGGTGGTCAGCTGTTTCTTTAAATACCAGCCACAGCGGGAAAAATATACCAGATAGGCACTATCCCAATTGCAGCTGCCATTGAATCTCCAGTATTTGTGATCCATGCCTGTGGCCATCTGGATAGTGGCAATATTCAGCCGCAATAAAGATAGCCAATCTTCATAGACCTAGGACAACTCTTTAGCTGTTCTAAGTTATGTGGGTACTTATCCAGATGGCAGCGCTGAAAATCACCCCATCCTCATAAGTGCTAGTCCTTCCAAGTCTGTGGAGTGCTTTATCACTATCCAGATAGTGCCCCATCAGTCAGAGGGAATATTCACTATCTAGATAATGCCCTTAAAAATTGACCTCACCGGGTTTTATCCAGTTAGCAAATCCTGCTAACCTGATTAACCCGTTTTAATGTTGGGCCCTGTACTGACTGAGGGAATCAGCATTACTGATTTGCATATTATATAGCGCTCTTTTCAATACAATTAATTACTAGTCATTTTCAGTAAGCTAGGTTGACCCTTTTAGTACATTACTCAAATATGACTTCATTTATTTTTTAAATTTGCTTTAACTTATTTAAACTGTATTTTACATCTAAAAATGTTACCACTGCAATTTTATTTTAGTAATGAATGCCAAATTAAACCAAAGTACTCAGAAGTCATATACTTGTAAGATGTCCTAATGTGTTTATTTGCCTTCCATCTTCAGTGAGTCAAGGAGGCGTTGCTGTGGCATCAGACATGTGTCCTGATCCTGGAATTCCAGAAAACGGAAAGAAAACAGGAAGTGACTTCAGGTAAGCTGTAAAAGTTTTATTTATAGAGAAATGGAAGTAATAGTGAAATGGACAGTGAAGGCATATGAACCTGTGATGAGCCAAAGTTCCAAATCTGCAACAACCTTAGATAAATGCATCCATGTGCATTTTCATCTGCTCAGGAGTTGGTGAAAATGTACATATGTTATATTTGTGTCATGCACTTATTTTATAAAACAATTGCACACTTTGCAACTCCACCCATGCATAGCCCAAACTCCTCCCACTTAGCCTTGTATCATGAAAAAGTAGGCACCTCGAATATTGTGTGCAATTCTGGCCACCATATCTTAAAAAAAATATGTGGAGCCCGATCCCCGAAGGAGCACGTCTGGGCCATCTGTACGGACCCCAACAGGAAGGGGCCATTAGCACATGATTCTGCATCACGGGAGCAAGACATTCCCATGGGTGCAGGACTGGGCACTGAAGACGGCCAGCATGCCCCTGTATTGCCACGGGGCTATCTTTACCATGGCACATCCAGCCTTTCACAGTGAGGACCCCAGTTTCCCCACCATCCGACTCTGGTGGTGGCAGCCAGGGCCCAGATTGGGCAGCGGCGACTCACCTGGCTTGCCACCGTTGTTGCTGGTGGGCTGACTGGCTGATCCAGATGGGCAGCTAGGGCTTATTCCACCTCTGAGGTGAAATAATTACTGACTGCCCCCTCCCCCCTGGTGCTCCCCAGACATACAGGGCTATGACCTAAATTGGCCCTGTATGTCCATGGGCCAGTCCTGCCCATGCCCCACCCACTCTCTGCCCCCATGCTGCCCCATCCCCCACAGCATACATAGTGGCTCTGTGTGTGCAGGGGGGCCAGGAGGTGGCAAACAGTGCAGGTGGCTAGTGGGGCTGAACATCCCACCAGGATGTACAGCCCTGCTATCCACCTTATAGAACTGAGCCCATAGCATAGTTACAAAATGTACAGAGAAGAGTGACCAAATTAAAAGGCGAGGGCGCTTCAACTTGAAAAAGAGACAGCTGAGGAGAGATATGATAGATGTAGAGTAGAGTAGAAAAGTTAAATATAGATGGGCTATTTACACCTTTGAAAATTAGAATGAATAGGAAAATGCAATGAAGCTACAATGTAGCACATTTAAGACTAATTGTAGAAGATATTTTTCACTCAGTGCGTAATCGAACTCTGGAATTTGTTATTGGATGATGTAGTAAAAGCTGTTAGTGTAGTTGGGTTTAAAAGAGGTTTTGACAAGTTCCTGGAGGAAAAGTCCATAAACCATTATTAAAGTCTACTGTGAAAATCCACTGCTTATTCCTAAGATTAAGCAACATGGAATCTGTTTACTTTTTGGTAACCTGACAGATACTTGGACCTGGACTTGCCTCTGTTGGAAACATGATACTGATGGATTTTTGGTCTGATCCAGTATGGCATATCTTATGCTCTTATGTTCTTAAAAATTCCCTGCCTTTATTATATATCTACTTAACCCCAGTGTAATTTTATAAAAGCTATTTCTGCAGGTATAACAGGCCTTACCCATGGAAAAGAGTTTATAAAATTACCTCCATAGAATACATGTACACATTTATAAATTTGTTGGAGCAGGTAAACATCTGTTCATGATAATTTGCTAAGGATGTGCATTTGCTAGTCATTCAGTTTATTAGTGTTCCTTAAATATTTCTGGACTGATATTGAGCCCAAAGCAGATAGCAATTATATTTAAATGTCAGCCTCTGTGGGTAAAAAAAAAAATATCCAGATATTCCACAGCAATGTCTGGATCATGGCTCTCACTGAATATCCAGTGAATTTCGCAGTGAATGATTAAAAAGTTCAAACACATATTAAAGTGTTCTTTTATTAAAATAAATATATAAAATGAATCAAATCAAACAAATCAAGAAAAAAGCTAAAATTGTAACCAAAGGCTAAAAATGACCTAGTTCTTATCTTATAGCTGCAGATGAAAGGTGATGCTTATGATGCACAAATAGGGCAAATGACCAGATGATCCTTTTTCCAGTAACTCTGTACATCTCATGTCACAGTCCATGAGGTCCACAAAGTCTGGGTTTCTGTATTAGATGGTTTTAAGTACGACAATGTTGGGGGTACTGATGCTTGGAGGGCTGCTTGATCCACAAAGTGGTTGCCCTTTGACATAAAATCTCCAGCAGAGAGATGTCCTTTACTTTTTAAAACTGTAACTTGTGCCTGCAACAGTACACCCTGGAGTAAATGATGAATGTGTTCAGCATGCTTAATTGGTTTATTAGCAGAAGTCAAAAATCCCCATTGTGCCCAAATGTTTCCAGAATTCCACAAAGTCCCCAATGAATATGCGCTGTCTGTATTTACTTTTACCATAGGGTATCGGCAAAGTTTAAGTGCATGTGTAAGTACAAACACTTCTGCTAGTTGTGCACTAGCAAATAGAAATACTTAATTAACTGTTGTGACCACACGCCCTACACAAAGTTTGCCAGTTTCATCTCTGAAAGGATGTCAAAATGGTTTGAAAACATCATGAGGCCACCATCTTCCACAATTTTTATTTTATTTATTTACATTCTCTTATATACCATGCTATTCTGCATCAGTGCGGTTTACATTGAACAAACTGAAATTACATTGAACAGGGCATTATAACTTGGAGATAACTATTTTACAGGGAACATGGGCTGGAGGGTTAAGTGGCTTGCCCAAGACCACAAGGAGCAACCTGTGGGACTAGAAACCCCAGTCCTTCCGGCCCAAGGTTGCTGTCCTCTAGTGGGATTTGAACCCCTGACCTTCTGGCCTGAAGTACCTTGCCCCAACCACTAGGCCACTCCTCCACTCCTCCACACAATGTCTGTCAACAGAGCTGAAAGTGTTGAAGGATTGCAAATTGATGTAGTATGTAATGTAACATGAGTCTGAGGAATTGTTAATTCCAGAGTCAACAAAATGTGGAGGACAAAGGCTGAGTCTTAGTCAAGTGAAGCAATCTGAAGATTGAATGTGATACATCTACTTCAAGAGGGTGCTGTAAAACCATAAAATCAGTCATTTCAATTGCAAACGCCACCGCCATCAAACTACATAGACATGGAGGGAGTCCCAGAATGACAAAGTCAAATTGCTTAGAGAAATATTTCACTGGCTTGTGACCAGTCGGGAAAACCTGCAAAAGCACACAGGTAGCAGAAGAAGCAGAAATAGCCACATGCAGTTTGAATGACAGTGAATAATCTGGCAAAGACAAACATGGGGCATTTTGCATGACTGACTTTATACCCTAAAAGGCTTCCCATTGCAGTAATGTAGGTACAATGAGACCCTCATGTCCTTCTTTGCCAAGGAGAGCATAGAGTAGAGCAGTGAAAAATTTGTTAACCATTCTTTACAGAAGACTAAGAGACCCAGGAATCTGCTCAAGGAAATGAAAGAATTGGTTTCAATCTAGCAGAGGTAATTTCATGACCAGATTATGTTAAGGTAACACCCAGGAAAGTAACACTTTGAGATACAAATTGTAGCTTTGACAAATTGACTTTAAATCCTCAATCAGCACTTTGAGACAACAAAGACAAGAAGTCTGACAAGCAAGTTTCTTTGCTTTTGGTGAACCTAAAAGCAAATCATAGGCAAAATTGCATTATTTACTCCTCTCAGGTCTTCCACAAATCTGTAAATTTTACCATCTGCCTTCAGCACAGGAAGTATTACACGGCAAAGTTATAGGATAGATGACACTTTGTATCTGGAGATCTTCAATCACAGGACACATTACATCTATGGCAGCTGCTGGCAACGGATACTGCTTGAGTCTAGGAAGCTAGGCTCCAGGTTTCAAGGTGATCTTCCTAGGTGGGATAGAAAGTGATCCAACATTGGAGCCTGGCACTGCCCACAGGGTTGAAGGAAGTTCTGAAAGAGCAGGATGAATGGTTCTGGCATTTGCAGGAGAAGGCACTTCAGAGAGAGAATACAGCTAAAAAAGTAATTGTCCACTCAACCGGGACAAAGTAGCATGGTGTGAAGCTAAAAAGTCCCGACCTAAAAGATTTACGGTAAAGTCTCTCCACAAGAAAGGTAGTAGGATATACAGTGTCTCCAATCTGCAAAGGTAAAAATGCAAGCTTGCGATGAGGAATTATTCTACCTTCAGTGCCTTCATAGTGCATTACCGGTGCTTTCACTAACTGAGCCTGATAAATGGCAGGCAAATCTTCTGAATGCAGTGCTGACGTAGTAGCTCCAGTATCAATAATAAACTTCAGATTAGATTCTTCTAGCTGAGCTTCTAACTCACCCTGAGGGGTTAAGCTTAAATGCAAAAATAGTCATGCATCCCATGTATCACCAGCAGAGTCTTCTGGGTTAGAGTAACACTGGTAAATGGGAGTGAATTTGGCTTGCGCTAGAGTGAAATCAGCTTTCTGGACATCAAGGTTCTGATTCTGGGGACAGTTATGCTGCAGGTATAATAAGAATGCATTCCTTTTGACTGTGAACATCCTCACTGGGAATTCACGGAACCTCCTCTCCTTCTGGCATTACCCCCTACCCCTGCCTACAGGTGGCTGCATAGAAGCAATCTGTAAATTAAGCAGTTTAGTCTTTTTCGCCTCTATCTTGGTTTGCTGTTCCTGCTGTTCTTTAATAAATGTCAGTTCACTGTATCAGGCACCTTCCAGAATTGCATCTGCTGTTCTATCTTACCAGTCTATTATTGAGGTCTCCACAATTTCATTTATTCTTGGATGCAAGATATTCACAAAAATATTAGTGAATCCTGAAGGTGTTTCTTCTTCCTCCCCATAATAATCTTTAAAAGCTAGCATACACCTAGTGTGAAAATCTGTAACCTTTTCACTCCTATCCTGCCTTGGAAATGCCAGCCTCGACCAATCCTTCACAGGTTTACATACTAATTTAATTGATTCTAACATTTTTTTCTCTACTCAAATTAAAACTATCCCTCTGAGTCTCCTCCTGAAAATCTGTCACAGGGTCTGTGAGTATCTACTGCCATTTATCTTCATGGACCAGATAAGTAACATGATGGGAATCAGCTGGATTAAAAAACACAGGTCTAAACAAATTGTCCAAATCTGTCCAAGTGGGATTATGACTATTAATTATTTGAGGACATAAAGACACAAATTTAATAGGGTTATCCTGTAATTAGGAATGTTTTAGCCAAATCAAATATCTCCTTAGGTCTCCAATTTGCAGGTACAATCATAGACCTGTCAAGCCCACTGGGTACAAACAGAAAGGATAAGTGGGTACAATCTCACTTCCCTCAGCTGCTGCTTCAGATTAACTGTGTTAGAACATAACTAATACTGCTGGTCCATAGCTTCCTGAATAAATCCTAGAGCATCATATAATCTGTCATGCTCCTCTTTATAAATTGCATAATGTCTGTCCATATCTCCCTTAGTCCTTTCAATAAGTTCATCGGTGACCTTTAATTCTTTTGCAATAGTAACACTATGACTTATAGCCACTCATAAGGTCTCTATTACTTGCACAACACTATTTCTCTGTCCACACATGTTCTCAAGTCTTTGAGCTGGGAGATATTACAAATACAAATACACAATTCTTCTCCCCTTAACTTCTGTTTCTTTCTAAGTATTTCCTCCCATAGTTCAGCTGCATGAGATACACGCACTCACTCAGCCGGTGTCTCTCGAGATACCTAAGGAAGAGGAGGAGAAAAAGCAGGATATGGTCTGGCTGAAATTACCAATGAGGCCATATCTGCTTCATATGCTGGAGGAACAGCAGCCGGGAATCCATCCTCACTCTCCTCATTCCATACCTTTTTACAAAATCATTAGACCTTCCTCTTAACACAAACAGCTTTTGTTTCAGATCTTGAACTTCATTTCTATGTTTTTTTCTTTTCTGTTGTGTCATCCCTTCCCACCATGTGAGCACAATCTATTCATGACTATTGTGATAAGGAAGCTTATCATAGTTCAGGAAGGAGCTATAATAGAGGTGAAGTGACTCTGAACAAGCAACCTGTCTGTTCTGGTAGAAATAATAAAACAGAATGTTTCCATAAAAGACTACCAGTCCCAGAATGCACCAGGTTTCCAACAGCCATTAGAAGAGCTGAAGTGGGGAAACGTGTGTTCAATCAGGAGGGCTATGAGGTAATCCCTAAGCACTCATCTCCAAGGGCAGGGCTTGATTCAGCACAGCTGCGCTGTGCTAGGGTGGAGCATTCATCTAAGCAAGATAAAAGAAAGGCTTATTCTACAGAGAATCATGAGAGGCATGTTCACCTTGATCATCCTGACCATCATCATCAGCAGAAGCCAGAGCTGACGGACAGAGAGAGAAAGAAACACTTTGGAAGAAAGAAGAGAAAAGCATTTGGAAGGTCTAAAGGAGTCCATAGCAGTACGTATACTGGGAGGTATTCCAGAGGCAAGCATACACCATTGGACTGGGGAAAGCCAGAGGAGTGGGGTTGCAGAGCCAGGAATCCCCGGACGGCACCTGTGAGGGCGACGGCTGCACTTGGAAGGGACCCTAAGACCAGTGCCAGAAGGTATGTGAAGAGGGATCCAGTGTCCAGGGATCTTGATTGGAAGGCTGGACATAAGAACTGGATTACATACTGGCCAGGATATTTGGAGAGGAACTCTAACAGCAATGGAAGCTCAGGTATGAACACTGATCTATGCCCTAGCTTTTCACTGGGAAGACAGAAGGGAAACAAGTATTGTCCTGAGAGTGCTCCATTGAGAAATTCCTCTGTGCCAATCCATGATATAGAACCTATGATAGTTGAAGAAGGGGGAGATGTTGAATACATGGATTGCTCTCTGTCTAAACTTCTGTGGTAATATGCTGTCACATAATACAACAACCATCACAAAGAAATATAAACTTGTTCTTTAATCTACTCAGAAAAGCTTCTGAGTATGATTTGAGCCACGTAATAGAAAGTAAACCAGCCAAGAGGGTTTCAGCTGGTAATTGTTAGCAATTGAGCCTTGCCTAATTGCCAGTGAGCTCTGAAGGGACACTTCTGAGTGTGTGTGAAGATACAAGAGGTTATCCCTGAAAAGAACAGGTTTTTTTTCTACTTTGTGAGGTTTTGTTTGTTCTTTGAAGCACTGCTAAGAAGATATTAGCAGGTGCCTACAGAAAAGACCTTTTGGTTCCCATCCAGGTCTTTATGCTTTGATTTGATTGCTTAACAAGTTCAGCTGTTGTTTTTCCTTATTTGTTTTTCTAAGTATGATACTGAAAGCAAGTATTCCTTTTTATGTGCTACCAAGTATATCTGTGTTGGGAGAAATAACCCCATAAATAAAATATCTTATTGGCTTTACACTCGAGCAAGCACAACTAATTTATTGTGAACGGCTGAGTCTGGTATGAATGGACTACATTTCCCACCATCCTTTGCAAGTCATATTAATATTTGCCTTTGCCAAGACTGTGGACATTCTCACCCAGCGCCCCCGTTGACACTATTACACAGTTTGACATTAACCGCAAACTATCTCAGGTAATGAAAGTTATCTACGGAAAAAGTTCCCTCTAGAGGAAAATGCAAATCCTCATTACCTCTAGTCACTGAATATCAACATGCTACAGAATTGATGGTCACATCACCATACTTTTCACGCATATACGAAGGGCTACTTTTCATAAATGCTAAAACCCTAGCTCTGGCATGCCATTCACACACGTGAGACTGAGCTTGTCGACTACACAAATTACCCATGTTTGATAATACTCATAAATCTTCTGTCACCTTCTGTCTCCCTTGCCTTGAATGCAGAGAGACGAACAATCCGAGACATGGCACAACTGATTGTACCTGCATCCACCCCTCACCGGAAACAGAAACTGGGCTCTTGGGATTGGATCTCTTCACTCAATGCAATGAGAAGGAAGCAATAATAATTAATAAAGCAATTCACACACACAATAGTGTTACACACAGGACCAAAGCTTTAGGAGAGAGGGAGCAGCAAAGTCTGAATTTCTCTCTAATATCTGCCTACTCTGGCCACCTTTTTATGGTTCAAAGAGCCATTTCATTGTAAAATTTCCATCTTATTTTTCTATATCAAGCATTACATTATATCTTTTACTAATACATATTCATAATGTGCATCTCCATATCATAGGTCAGATCTTATTAATATAAGTCATCAGGACAGAGACATACATTTCCAGAGATAACTTCTTAAACAATAATTCTACAAGTATTTCTGACAAATTGTGTTTCACAACTGAAGAGACAGTTCCTCCCTGTAACTTTCTGTACTGTAAATGCACGCAGTCTTTCTGATAACTGAACTTTCTGAAGAGTAGAGTATTCAGTAGAGCCTTCACAAGGGCATCATCTTAGCAATAGGCTTTGGAATGTCTGAGTTACTGAGTTTCTGAGGGCTTTCAGTAATATACTATTATTGAATACCTTCACAGTGTACACAGCCCTGTACAGACAGGCCTCCTTTCATTAACTTAAGCTCTTCTTAACATTTTTGTAAGAGATATTGCAGAAGATGACATTTTACTTACCAGATAATGTCCTTTCCTTGAGTTTTGTTAGATCAATCCAAACAAGTGGTTTGTGTTCCCCTACCCAGCAGATTGGTGGAGACAGAGAATCAATGAAAAGCCCATGCCTCTGTCCACCACAGCCACCAGAGATCTCTTTAGTATCCATTCTAAAGCATATGGGAGAACGTAGCAAGCCTCACATAACCTCAACATGGACAAGTGAGTAATTAACTGTAGGGGACTATGTACAGGAAAGCTGAAAGAGAAGGCTGTCAGTAGAAGATGAACCTGCAGAGCTAAGTATAAACCCAAGGGCACCATAGCAGAAGAACAGAGAAAATACAGTTCCAGGGGCAGGCCCTGGACTGGTCTAGCAGGGCTCAAGGAAAGGGCATTATCTGGTAAGTAAATTGTCACCTTCATATCATCATCCTGCTAGACCAGTCCAGACAAGTGGCACATATCAAAGCTATGACTCTACTGGGTAAGAAGAAGACATAGAAGCTTGCAAAACCCTTGAGCCAAAGGTCATTTGGATGTCTGCCCATGCGTGGACATCCAAGAGGTAATGCTTGAGAAAAGTGGAAAGTGATGCCCATATTGCTGCCTAACAATGTCTTCAGGAGCTACTGAGCTCCACTACACCCACAAGGACACTTGTGCTCCAGTAGCATGGGTGTGCAAACCCTCCAGAATTAGCCTGTTTCTCAGCAGATACTCGGAGTCAATGGTCTCCTTAATCCAGCTCCCCAAAATAGACTTAGCCATCATGACACTTTTGCATGGGCCAGCAAAAAGCACAAAGATGGTCTGATTTACGAAAATAATTCGTAACCTCCCAGTACCCGAGAAGCATACTCCGGACATTCACAAGGTGAAGATCCTTATCCTTCCCTCGGCACTGCTCCTTAGAGAAGGAGGACAGGCAAACCACCTGCTTCACCTGAAAGGGAGAATTCACCTTCAGCAAGAATGAAGGCATAGGCCAAATTGAAACAGCTTCCTCAGAAAAAAATAGGTAAGTATCTTGGCAAGACAGAGCCTTCAGCTCAGAAATCCGTCTTGCGGAACAAATCACAACCAAGAAGACCATCTTGAGTGTCAAAATCCTTCAGAGTAGTATGCTTCAATGGCTTAAAGGGTTCCAACATCAGATCCCAGGAAGGGACCACAGACCAGAGGGGAGGACGCAGATACTGAACCCTCTGAAGAAAGTGTGAAACATCCGGATGTAAGGCTAGAGACTTACTAGTCACTGAAACAGTCCAAAGCTTCCACCTGAACCTTCAGGGAGCTAAGAGAAAAGCCCTTCTCCAGACTGTCCTGCAGAAAGGCCAACAGAGATAGCCTTGTGCCACACCATCACCCAAAGAGGCACCAGACCCACCTAAAACATAGTTTGAGACTTTGTTAAACTGCCTTTTTATAGTAATTTTTGCATCCTATTTATTTGAATGGAATTACTGTATCATATTATACTGTGAAATGAATAGAATGCATAATGGCAAAAAGTAATATTTCTGCTATCCAATTGAGAGTAAAAGAGTTTTAACACCAGTGTGATACAGTATGGAGTTAGTCATGCCTCAAGAACAATGAGAATGAATGTAGTAGTCCACTGACTGCAATTATCTGCTATATAAAGACAGTCTAATAGAACTAGTATAAAAAAGAAGCTTGCAAAATGAATGAGTCATATGCAGATTTCATATATACTACTGTATACAGCATCAGTCTCTCTCGCTCTCTCTCTCTCTCTTGTTTAATAAAGAGAGAGAGAGAGACCGATGTTGTATACAGCTCCGGTTGTTCAACATTGTTTGGATTTTCATCATACATTTGAAGAGTTGGCTTGGAGGGTCCTTGATCATGTGCCTGAAAACCCACGGGGTGGAGATCGTGAGCAACTTCTTCAAACACTTGAACAAAGGTGGATATTTAGATGGTCCACTGTTGAACCATTGGATCTTAACAAGGAGTTGGACTGGACAAGTATTCTTTAATTCTTTTGATTCATCTGTTTTATTGGGATTGTTATACTAGTATCTATGGTAACATCAACTCTCATGCAGTGATTGGCTGTTTGTGTCATTTAAACCATCAATCTTTCTGCGTGGTTCAGATCGTTAAAGAGCATGCGCTGGCGTCTCGAAGAGGTGGATAAGCCGGGAGACTATTCTAAACGTTGCAGTTGAATTAAGCGTTGAGAAAGGGCACGGAGTTTGCATTTGCCCGAAACGCAGTACTGTATACTTTTATATAACTGCAGTCTATTTCGTGCGAAGTCTGAGAAGATTTGTCAGAAAACAGTTGAGAAAACAGTGAGAAAACAGTTGAGATAAGTAATATTTTTGATCTTTCTGTCTGGACTTTTGCACAGTTTTTTATAAGATCACAAAATAGTTCTTTTTATGTAGGTAGCACTTATTTATGGTGGTTTACCTATGTTATATTGCTCCGATGTGGGCTCATTAAAATTTGAACAGAATGGAAGTATAGCTTCGAGAGGTTGGTTTAACCTCATGGATGATCTTCCGACATAAATATCTTTGCACACACGCTGGCTCAAACATAAAAAAAATTTCACTCTATTTTTGTTTTGGGGTATTTAGTATAGAGTGGTAGTTATTTTGTCAGTTTGAGATATTCCTGGATTTCAGCAAAGTCTTTGATACTGTCCCTAACAGGAGGCTTATCAATAAACTCAGTAGTTTGGGGATGGGTCCCAAGGTGGTAAACTGGATCAGAAATTGATTGACTGATAGACAACAGAAGGTGATGGCAAATGGAGCTTACTTGGAGGACAGGAAGGTGATTAGCGGGGTGCCCCAGGGTTCGGTCCTGGGCCCAGCACTGTTCAATATATTTGTGAGTGATATTGCTGAAAGACTGAATGGAAAGGTCTGTCTTTTTGCAGATGATACGGAAATTTGCAACAGAGTGGACTCCCCCGAGGGAGTGCTTAACATGAGAAAAGATCTGCAAAAGCTGGAAGAATGGTCTAATGCTTGGCAATTAAAATTTAATGCAAAGAAGTGCAGAGTCATGCACTTGGGTAGTAGAAACCCAAGGGAAATGTACGCGATAGGGGGCGAGAGGTTGGTGTGCACGGATCAGGAGAAATACCTTGGTGTGATTATTTCTGTAGATCTCAAGGTGGCAAAACAGTGCGACAAGGCGGTGGCAAAAGGCAGGAGGATGTTGGGCTGCATACAAAGAGGAATTACCAGCAAAAAGGAAGAGGTTCTAATGCCACTGTATAAGTCACTGGTGAGGCCTCACTTGGAATACTGTGTTCAGTTTTGGAGACCGTATCTTGCAAAGGATGTAAAAAGAATGGAAACTGTTCAGAGGAAGGCGACCAAAATGATTTGGAGCCTACGTCAGAAGCCTTATGAGAAGAGACTTGAAGACCTAAATATGTATACTTTGGAGGAGAGGAGGGATAGGGGAGATATGATTCAGACCTTTAAATATTTAAAGAGAAATAATGAACAAACAAACCTCTTCCAAAGACGGGGAAGCTATAAAACTAGAGGGCATAACATGAAGCTGCAAGGTGGAAAATTGAAAGGCAATGTCAGGAAATACTTTTTTACTGAAAAGGGTGGTGGATGCTTGGAATGTCCTCCCAATACAGGTGGTGGGGGCAAATACAGTGACAGAATTCAAAATGGCATGGGACAGACACAATGGATCCATTTATAGCAACAGAATAAAATAAAAATAAACTGAAGCATCTAACTTCTCAACAAATAGGTTTGTCCTGCATGGAACGGTGGGTTCACCCCTAAACAAAGACATGGGGAGGGGTGGCCTGCACAGAGTGGCACCTACTCCTGCCAGCTTACTCTGGCCATCTTACTGGGCAGACTAGATGGACCATACTGGTCTTTATCTGCCGTCATTTACTATGTTACTATCTTTCAGGAGATGCAGTAACTTATCCTTCGTTAACTGGCTCTGATGAATTAAAGTACAAAGGTACTCCCTTCCCCTCCCTTTCTTACCCAAACCCCTAGTTGTGTGGAAACAGACTGCACAGCAACAAAAGGAGGCAAAAGCATTCTCATAAAAAAGGCAGCTTTTTGTGCCTTGATATAGCAAGACAAGCAAATCTCAGTCACAAGGTCCTTCTTAATAAGTCTAAAGCTGTCTGTTTTTTCTCCTTTAAAATCCTCTTTGTCCCCAGAAAGATCCCTAGGGGAATGGTAAGGAAACACATAGCTGGAGAGCAGAAAACTAAACAGATCAGGACATTTCTGCTTTCTGTTTTAGCCCCACTGTGGCCTTATCAGCCATGGGATTTCCAGAAGTCAGGCAGGAGTAGGTTTCTCTGGCTTCTAGTCAAGCATCTGAAGCATGATTGACTCAAATGCCTTATACAGGCTTTTGGTGACCCTTCCTTGACATCCTCCCCCTCCTAGATTGGCTCCACTACATCTGGGCGTTCTATTGCATGTGCATTGAAAATGAAGTTCATGGATGTCGATTTGTCAATATGTGCGAAACATGCATTCTTTTAGTTGGCACTGGGTTTAACTAAAAAATTAGATTTTCGTCAATTTTACCATTTGTGTGAAAACCAATACATCTGCTTAGTCCCTTAATCTTGTACCTTATCACAAATGGAACTATATTTTTGTCTAAAGCAGGGGTTATCAACCCATTTCTCAGGACACAGTTAGCCAGTCAGGTTTTCAGAATAGCCACAATGAATATACATGAGATGGATTTCTATGTATTGCCTCCATTTCAAGAAAATCTCTCTCATGTATATTCACAGTAGTAGTTATGAAAACCTGACTGGCTAGTTAGGTTCTGAAGATGGGGAGAACCTCTGGTCTAAAGTAATAGCATAGAGCCAAGAATAATTTTGCGTACCTGCTATTATCACCTCAGTTTTCCAATAATTTATCATAAGCCCATTTGCAGTGAGCCAACTTGTGAGTCTTATCAGTAAGAGGCCAATTCTGTTTAGGGCTTATCCGGACGTCCAAAATCTGGATGGGCCAGATTTGCCCCCAAATATGATCCTGCCAGGGCGAGACGTCCTGGCAGGATCAAAATCGGCTGCAACCAGCCTGGAGGGCAGGCCGTGCCCCGATTCTGGGTCTCTGGGCATGCAGTCCCTCCCCACACAACCCGCCTGAGGCACCCTCATGGCTCCTGGTGCCATGGCATCCTGTCTGCATGGCATTGGGATGCCATGAAGAGGCCTTGATGCGCCACTGGCAACATACCTGGCAATCCCTGCTGCCCATCCCCCGGAGGGACCTGCTAGAGCCCAGATCAGGTGGCAAGGAATCTCCCCTGCAGCCACTGTCCTCGGGGGGGGGGGGGGGAGGGTCCACTGGTGCAGGATGCTGCCCTCAGGGGGGAACTTATTCCACCTCTGCGGTGGAATAAGTCCCTCGTCAAACCCAGCAACCCCAGACATACAGGGCCTTCACTGGAATAGGCCCTGTATGTCCGGGTTGGGAGTCATGCCTCCGGCCTTCCCTCATTCCTTCTCCAGCCCGCCCCCCTCCTGCCCTCATACAGAGCTCCCGCGCACATCTCTGCACTCGGAATCAGGTATAGGGGAATAGTGGGGCTGGACAACTATGTCAGACATCCAGTCCCCGCTATTTGGAATCAACATGATCCCCTAAGAATCTATTTTTGTTACTGTAAAGTTTATTATTGCAGAGATATTTTTAATTCACAGAAAATGGATGGTGTCTTCATGGCATTTCTTCAGGATTTATAGCCTTTGTAGCCCAGTATCTTGTATTATCTTTTACTCAGCATAGATATTCAGTTAACCAAATACCACCTCTGAATATTGCTGCATTTTTGTCTAACAGTCTGTATTCTTTTACAGCAAACTGATGATTCCCTCATTCCTTTTTGCAGAAGTTACTTCCTTTCTGCTAGGGTTTTTGAAGCAAGTACCCTATGCCAGTTTTCTCACTCTTTAATAGGAACATATAGCAGGAAAGTTTGAGATACTCTAAGGGACTTGTTTACTAAGCAGTGTTAGTGGCTCCGATATCGCATGGATGCTGCTACAGCCATTTAGTAAACATACCCCTAAGGCACATTTTAGATACTGTTGGAAATGAGATGGTATAGACAGTGTACAAAGATTTGCTGGTATCTTACAAAAGGCTCTGTCAAATATGGAGTCTTTTCTAAAATACAAATAAGGAGGTGCTAATACATGGAACTAGAGGAGCCGTTTTACAAACCCATATGTGGGAAAAATCAATTGCAGCAAATTGTCACCTACATTGTATTAAGTGAAATCTCAACTTCCACTTATAAGTACCAGCACTATACATGTACGGTAGCTTGTCCATTTTACAAACCTACAAGTATAAATGCTGCCAATGAACTACAGAGGCCACTATCTTTATCTAAGTTTAATTTGGAAGGGGAAATAAGCAAGAGAGGATAAAGGAAGATAACCTCCTTAATCCCTCCTGTAAAGGGCTGGCCAACATATTCACTTTTTCTTCAGCTAAATGTGCCTGACAGTAGGTGTAAATCCCAACATGAACAATTTTAGTCATAAACATGCATTTCCTATATAAAATGGGGAATATACATGTAAATATTTAACCCAACCAGGCCACTGCCTAACCATGCCTCCCAGCATGCCCTCTTCCAAACTGAGGCCTTTCTAAAATCACAGTTTACACATAGATACTACAGTATTTCCATTTCTAAATGGCAATTTTTGCATGTGAAGACTGTGACTAAGGCTTCCAAAATAAGCTCCATGATAGATTACCATATCAAAAGGTAACTCCACAGTTACTCCTTTCAGATGTCTTTTAAAATGGAAATGCATTTTCTGTAGAAAGCCAGATTTCCCCTTCTGTCAATTCTGAATGAAAACCACAGTTTCTTCATTCTCTGAGAAATCATCTCCTGTAGCGTATCTTTTATCCCTAGATTTCTTCCTGACCATATTCACAGTATGTTCATCGATAGCATATGACAAGGGTACCTGAAACAAAATAGATGCTATCGGGAAAGTTTTGTTGTTCATTTATCTCCTATGTTTACTGCAAACTGCTTTGATTGTCAAGAAGGGCAGTATATCAAGTGTTTAAATAAACCATAGACCATAAACCATATCACTAGACATCTGTCTTACCACCTATCCCATGGCTAATATTTGACAGAACAAATTCCCAATAATGGGAACCAGAAAGCAAGTTTTTAAATGAGCCGCCTCCTAGCCAGTTTCTTGTGTGTGTCACCTAAATGCTCCTACCTCTCACCTTTCCTGTATTGCAGTCATATTCCTGGGACACAATTCTGTCAGTTTCCTTTAGTAAAAATGTACTACCTTGAACCCTGTAATCTTTTCTACTATCTTTTCCTTTAGTAGTGAATCAGAATCTGCCATAGAGGTCATTGTAACTGTTCTGTTGCTACCGGCCTTTATTTAAATTCTCTTTTATCAAGATCAATGACATCTGCACATCTGTAGTACATAGAATGAACAGACGTTCTATTAATAATTAATATGTGATGTATATTTGTCCCAATGCCTTATTCTTGTTCAGTTTTGCTACTTCCATCCAAACTATCTAAGTTTTTTATGAAAGGACCGGCAATCTACTTCTGGTTGCATCTTGCCAAGAAAACCCAGGAGCTTGGTCTTCAGGAGTCAACATTGACTCCATAGCACACATTGAAATGCATCAAGAAGGACAAAAGTCACTTGAAGAGTGATTAGCAATATATTCACCAAAAGTGAAAATTGTTTTTCTTATGTATCTACTTATCCCACACCTTGATTATAATGTAGATTCATCGATTGAAGTGTTAGATTAAGGGGGTTATTTTAGAAGCATCCCTGAAATGCTTCCCGTTACATGTGCAGAACCCAAAAGGCAGGCAGAGCTCTGGAGTATCAATGCATGGATGAGATGATAGTACAAGGAAGAGGATTTTGGATTTGTTAGGAACTGGCAACATTATGGAGAAAGGAGGAGACTTTTTGAAGGGATGGGTTCTGCCTTGCAATGCAATGTGTGCCTTTGAGTCAGTCCTGACTTGTGGTGACCCAGAAGCTCCTGGGTTTTCTTGGCAGTGTTACTGGAAGTAGATTGCCAGGCTTTTCTTCCAAGGCAAGGGAAGGTTAAGTGACGTGCCCAAGGCCACAAGGAGTGCTAGTGGGAATTGAACCCTGGTTGCTTGGTTACCAAGCCAGTGTTTTAACCACTAGGCTACTCCTCCACTGCCTTAAAAGGGATGGAACCCGGCTGCTGACATTAACCTTTAAAAAGAGATAGAGCAGCTTTTAAACTAGATAATAGGAGAAATCCGACAGTCACCCAGGAGCGCTTGGTTCAGAACAATGTGCCCTTGAACGATACTAGCAAAAGTTTGAAGTTAGGACATATCGACAGAGAAGTTCTAATAAAGACAAAGTAACCCAAATGCCCTTAAGTACAGAGCAGATAGAGTTTAAAGAGTCCAAATTTACCTGCCTACTGATAACCAGATTAAAATGAATAAAATACAGTCTCTAAAATGCCTGTTTGCAAATGATAGAAGTCTAAAAAATAAGATTGGAGAGTTAGAATATATAGCACTAAATGAGAGGTTAGATATGATTGGTATCTCAGACATGGTAGAAGGACAACCAGTGGGACACTGTGATACCTGGGTACAAATTATATCGTAATGATAGTGCAGATCAAATTGGTGGAGGGGTGCACTCTATGTTAGAGAGGGCATTGAGTCACAAAGGATTAAAGTTTTGCAGGAAACAAAATACACTGTATAATCCCTATGAATTGAAATTCCATGTAAACATGGGAAGGGGAAGGTGAAGGTGATCGCAGTGGGGGTGTATTTTTGACTGCCTGGTCAGAATGAACAAATGAATGATGAAATGCTCAAAGAAATCAGGGAATCTAATAAAAGTTACAGAACAGTAATATTAATGGGTGATTTCTATTACCCCGGTATCAACTGGGTCAGTGTCACGGCAAGACATGATAGGGAGATAACGTTTCTAGATGGAATAAATGACTGCTTCTTGGAGCAATTGGTTCATGAACAACAAGAGGGAAAGCCATTTTTGACCTAGATCTTAGTGGACCACAAGATATGGTGCAAGAGGTAAGGGTGTTGGGACCACTTGGCAATAGTGGTCATAGCATGATCACGTTTGATTGAATAAATGGAGGAAGGACAACAAGGAAATCCACAGAACCACCTTTTAACTTTCAAAAGAGAGGCTATGATAAAATGAGGAAAAAAGTTAAGAAAAAACTAAAAGGAGCTGTTGAAAAGATTAAGGATTTACATCAAGCATGGGTGTTGTTTAAAATTGCTATCTTGGAAGCCCAGACCAGCTGGATTCCATGCTGGATTCCATGCTTTAGGAAAAGCAGAAGGAAGTCCAAAAACCTGCCAGCATGGTTTAAAGGTGAGGTCATAGAGGCTGTTGTTGCCAAAAAAGCATCTTTCAGGAAATTGAAAAAGGATCCAAATGACGGAAACTGGAAACAACATAAGCACTGCTAAGTGAGATGCAAATCATTGATAAGGCAGGCAAAGAGAGAATTTGAGAAGAAGCTTGCTGTGGAAGCAAAAACATAAAACAAAAGTCTTTTTTTCAAGTACATTTGTGGCAAAAACCTGCGAGAGGGTCAATTGGACCATTAGATGATAGAGGGTTAAAAGTGGCATTAAGAGGGGACAAGGCCATAGTGGAGAGACTGAATGAATTTTTTACTTCAGTCTTTACTGAGGAAGATGTAGGGATATTACCCATGACTGGAATGGTATTTATAGGTGATGCCGCAGAAGAATTGAAAGAAATATCAAATACACTGAGAAGATGTATTACAACTCTTTGATAAAGTGAAGTGTAGCAAATTACCTGGACCAGATGGTATATATCCAAGGGTGTTGAAAGAACTGAAATATGAGATTGCAGACCTAATATTAGCAATCCATGAGCTATCATTAAAATCATCAGTAATATTTATTTATTTATTTAGTGTACACTTGTATCCCGCCACTTCCAGCGATCAGTGGCGGTTTTCTATACAAAAGGGTGTGGTTGTACAGACCAGAATTTAAGCATACAGTAGGATTGCAGGGGAGGGTGAAAGTCACAGCAAACGGTTACAGATTTACATTTGATTTCTTGAGAAGAGGCTTTACATATATACATAAATTGCATAATTACAGGATGCATTTCTTGTTGCATATGATTTTTAGTGGCCATGTTGTTCGACAGGATTACATTGACTAGGTTAGGTTGTAATGAGTCTGAAATAGGTGAGTCTTTAGTTTTTTCCTGAAGTCCTTCAGGTCCTTATTTGCTCTCAGTTCGTGGGGCATTTGGTTCCAGAGTCGTGGAGCCATAAAGGAGAACGCTCTGTTAGTGGTGTTAGCATTGAAATTTCTCAGGCTACTCGGGACTTGAAGGGTATTGCTATTCACTGTTCTTCTGCTTCTGTTGATTGATTGTGCTGAGATTAAGGTGTTGAGGTAAGAGGGTGCTACATTATGAACAAGCTTGAATGTGGTTACTAATATCTTATATTGGATGCGGGCCGTGATGGGGAGCCCATGTAGCTCAATTAGGACGGGAGTGATGTACTCTGTTAGACCTATATCTGAAGACTGGAGGATGGTCAATTTAATACCAATTCTCCAGGGGTAATCTGGGAAACTATAGACCAGTGAGCCTGACGTCAGTATGGGAAAATGGTAGAAACTGTTATAAAGAACAAAATTACTGAACATGTAGATAGTCATGATGTAATGGGAGACAGCCAAGGAAGATCTTGTCTTACTAATTTGTTATGTTTTTTTGAAGGTGTGCATAAACAGGTAGACAAAGATGAGTCGATTGATATAGTGTATCTGGATTTTCAGAAAGCTTTTGACAAGGGATAGAAGGCAGTGTACTATTGTGGATCAGGAACTGGTTAAAAGATAAAAAGCAGGCTAAATGGCCAATTTTCACAATGGAGAAAGATGAATAGTGGAGTACCCCAGGGATCTGTTCTGGGTCCGCTGCTTTTAACATATTCTTAAATGACCTGGAAATGGGAATAATGAGTGAGATAATCAAATTTTCAGATGGCACAAAATTATTCAGTTAGTAAAACCCAAAAGGATTGTGAAAAATTGCAAGAGGACCTTGATAAAATGGAAGACTGGATGTTCAAATGACAGATGAAATTTAATGTAGAAAAGTGCAATGTTATGCACCAAGGAATAAATAACCCAAACCATGGTTACACGATGCAAAGTTCCACATTAGGAAGCACCACCCAGGAAAAAGATTTAGGCGTCATCGTGGATACATGTTGAAACCTTCTGCCCATTGTGCCGCGGCATCCAAGAAGGCAAATAGAATGGTAGGTTTTATAAGGAAAGGAATGGAGAATAAAACAAACAATATTACAATGTCTCTGTATTGTTCCGTGGTGCGACCACACCTTGAATATTGTGTGCAATTCTGGTCACCATATCTTAAAAAGGATATAGCAGAATTAGAAAAAGGTACAGAGAAGAGCCTCCAAAATAGTAAAGGGGATGGAAACTATAAAAGATCACTCAAAATGTAAGATAAACAACATCTGGAGAAACTAAGGGACTCTGGTAGAGAAGTCAGGAAAGTAAAGATGCTAATGGAAATAAAAATTTGTCTTCACTTCTGGGATACAAAGTCAGAAAATTAGCCCACAAATCCCAATATTACCAGGTTAAACAATAGATTAAAAAAAAATTTGGATACTGTTACTTCCATTATAACCCACAAATCTCAGTATTACCAGGCTAAACAATAGATTCAAAAGGATTTTTTTTTGTCAGACCAAGCAATCATATTATGGTATAATCATCACATTTCTTATATGCAAAGGTCCTTTTTACTTTATCAAGGTAACTCATATTTAAAAAATCCCTAGCAAAAAAGTTAAATATTAAATAATTCATTCAGTTCTAACAGTTACTTCCCCTAGAGCCAAATGAATTTTGAATAATTATCCTATTCAACATTTATAATAATTATTCGGGACTCAGTTGGCTCCAGGGGAAGTAACTGTTAAAAATGAATAAAGTATTTAGGAATGAACATTTTTGATAGAGATTTTTTTTAAATATATTGATTAAAAAAGGGTCATAATATGATTGCTTGGTCTGACAAAAAAAAATTCTTTTGAATCTATTGTTTAGCTTGGTAATAGTGGAATTTGTGGGTTATAATGGAAGTGAAAGTATCCAATATATTAAAACATGGGGACAAGACATTTCTAAGGTATGTTAATGACAGGGGTGGGGAGAGGAGGAAAGAGTAGTTACTCACCTGTAACAGGTGTTCTCCAGGAGCAGCAGGAATCAGACCTCACATATGGGTGAGGTCGGCGCCGACGGAGCCCTCGCGGAGCAATTTCCCCAGCTTTCAAAGAAAGCCTTTGGGAATTGCAGCGCGCATGCACGGTCCCCTTCCCGCCCAAGGGTGCCATCTTGCTCAGTCTGATGACATAGCTAAAAGACAGCAAAAAAATTAGGAAAAATGAAATGATAGGACTGCAACTCCAAGGGGAGGAGGGAGGGTTGTGAGGACTGATTCCTGCTGCTCCTGGAGAACACCTGTTACAGGTGAGTAACTACTCTTTCTCCAGGACCAAGCAGGAAGTCAGTCCTCACATATGGGACTCCCTAGCTTAAGGCTACCGGAGACCTCAAGTGGAAAAATGAGCTCCCTCTAGCTCAGTAGCACAGAAGGAAGGAGTTTTCTCTGAAAACGCCCCCGACCGGTAGCCCAACATCAGGGCCGGAGGGTAGGAGTTGCCTAAACCTCAAAGAGATTATGGAGGACTGCCTGTGCGAAAGCACTGTCCCTGCGGGACTCCCTCTCCAGGCAGTAATGGGCTGCAAAAGTCTGGCTTGAAGACCAAGTATCTGCCCGGCAGATGTCTGCCAACAGAACAGAGCGGAGATGAGCCACTGACGCAGCCTTCGCCCTAACACGATGAGCCATGACTCGACCCTCCAACGAGAGGCCGGCTGCCCCATAAGCCCAGGTGATACAGTCAGCGACCCATATGGACAATGTATGCTTGGAGACAGGGAGCCCCAACTTATTGGGGTCAAAAGAAACGAAAAGCTGAACAGCCTTCCGATGCTCCCGCGTACGGTCAAGTTAGAAGGATAACACCCTTCTACAGTCCAGGGTATGCAAGACCATCTCAGCCCGGCTGGCATGCGGCCTGGGAAAGAAGGTCGGAAGAACCACTTCCTGGTTGAGATGAAAAGGAGAAACCACTTTTGGAAGAAACTTAGGGTGAGTCCGTAAGACTACCCTATTCCTGTAGAACCTAGTGTAAGGAAGATCAGACACTAGGGCCTGCAGTTCACTAACGTGCCTAGCAGAGGTAAGGGCTACCAAAAACAAGGTTTTCCAGGAAAGAAAACGAAGAGGGCAGGTAGACATAGGTTCAAAGGGCGGACAGGTAATCTGCTGCAAGACCATATTCAGATCCCATTCAGGGGCTGGTGGGCGCAAAGGAGGCTTAAGGAGAAGGAGGCCTCTGAGAAAACGAGCCACCAAAGGGTGGTTGGAAAGAGGCCTGCCATCCACCGGTGCGTGATGCGCAGAGAGAGCACTGAGGTGGACCCTGACAGAGTTGGACTTAAGGCCCAGATTGGAGAGGTAAAGCAAATATTGCAAGACCACCGACACCAAGCAGGAGAAGGAATTCTCAGACTGCTGAGCACACCACACGGAGAACCGACGCCACTTAAGAGCGTAGGACTTCCGGGTGGAGGGCCGCCTAGAGGCCAAGGCGACCTCTTCCACTTCCCGAGGCAGCAGGAGGGGAGCAAGGACTACCCTTTCAGCAGCCAGGCCATCAGATGAAGGGAACGGAGGTTGGGGTATAGGAGAGTCCCCTGATCCTGTGACAGGAGATCGGGTTGAAACCCCAGAGGAAGAGGAGTGTCCACCGCCAGCTGCATCAGAAGTGGGAACCAGGGCTGTCTCGGCCACCGGGGAGCCACTAGGATCATCGAGGCTCTGTCCCTGAGAACCTTGAAGAGCGTCCGAGACACCAGTGGCATGGGAGGAAAGGCATACAAGAGGCCCATGGACCATGGAATCAGAAAAGCATCCGCCGCTATCCTGAGAGGATGCGGTTGTCGAGAGCAGAATCTGGGAAGTTGCCGGTTCAGAGGACTGGCAAAGAGATCCATGGTGGGGAGGCCCCACTTGAGAAAGATCCGTTGAACCACCAATGGTTCCAATCTCCACTCGTGTGGTTGGAGAATCCTGCTCAGCTTGTCTGCCAGGTAATTTTCCTGACCTGGGAGATAGGAGGATGCCGTGGCTGACGGCCCAAGAGCACAGTTTTTGTGCCTCCTGACAGAGAAGGAAGGAGCCCGTGCCACCTTGCTTGTTCACGTAGAACATTGCAACTTGATTGTCCGTCTGGACCAGTACAGACTGGTGAGAAGTGAGGTGGGAGAAGGCTCTCAGAGCTAGGCGGATGGCTCTGAGCTCCAGGACGTTTATCTGCTGAGCAGACTCCCAAGGAGTCCAGAGGCCTTGAGTACATGTCCCTTGGCAATGTGCTCCCCAACCCAGGAGAGAAGCATCGGATGTCAGTACCTGAGAAGGCGGAGGAGATTGAAAATCCACTCCTAGCACTAGGTTTGGCAGATGAAGCCACCAACGCAGAGAAGAGACCAGCAGGTCGGATATCCATACTGAGTCCGCTAGGCTCCCCGTGGCCTGATGCCATTGAGTGCGAAGGCACCACTAAGCAGGTCGCATGTTCAGGTGGGCATTGGGGGTCACATGGACCGTGGAAGCCATATGGCCGAGCAGTCTCAGAAATTGCCTGGCCGAGACCAGGGAATTGCTGTGAAAGTGGCTGGCGATATCCATGAGCCTGTGGGCCCTGTCTAGAGGCAGGAAGGCCCGCGCCTGAAGAGTGTCCAACCGGGCGCCTATGAACTCGAGATTTTGAGAGGGGAGCAAAGTGGACTTTGCAAAGTTTATGACAAATCCCAAGTGCTGGAGTAGAGTCACAGAGCGATGAGTGGCCTGAGCGGCCTCTTGGGAAGACTGGGCTCTGATGAGCCAGTCATCCAGGTATGGAAACACAAAAAGGCCTTGAAGTCTCAGATAGGCCGCCACCACTGCCAGGCATTTGGTGAGCACCCTGGGGGTGGAGGATAGACCAAAGGGCAGTACTCTGTACTGGTAATGATTTCCTCCCACAACAAACCTGAGATATTGTCTGTGGTCTGGATGAATAAGGATGTGAGTATACGCATCCTTTAGATCCAAGGAGCATAGCCAGTCTCCCTGCTGTAGGTAGGGCAGCAAGATTCCAAGGGTAAGCATCTTGAACTTTTCCCTTGCCAGGAACTTGTTGAGGTTTCGCAAGTCCAGGATGGGTCTGAGGCCTCCTGTTCTTTTTGGTATCAGAAAGTACCTGGAATAAAAGCCGTGACCCCTCAGGTGGTGGGGCACCGGTTCCACAGCCTGTTCCTGAAGAAGACTTGCTAACTCCTGGAGGAGTAAGTCCCTGTGCAGAGGGAGTCTCAGAGGCTCCCATGGAAAGTAGGAGGGAGGTACCTGGTGAAAGTGTAGAAGATAGCCTTTTTGAACTATATGAAGCACCCAGGTATCTGATGTGATGGCTGACCACCTGTGGGCAAAGTGGACCAGCCGGCCTCCTGGGCTTAGAGAAACCAGCGGAGGGGAAGAGGCTATGCTGACGGAGTCAAAAACCCCCACCCTGCTGAGCAGGGGCCGGTGTTGTGGGCTTGGGGGCCTGCTGCCTGCGGGACCCATTACCCCATCCCTTGGCCTGCTGACCCTGTTGGGGAGCTGCTGAGGCCTGATAATGAGGGTAGTGTTTATAGGCAGCCGCCTTCCTCGGGTAAAAGGGCTTTTTCCCCGAGCCCTTCTTCTTCTGAGAAGGGGCAGAGGTCTTTCTGGACAGCCGAGTCCTAGTCAGAGTCTCGGTCTCGATCTGTGCAGCCTTTTCAGCCATGGGCTTGCCAAAGAGGTTTTCACCTCTGCAGGGGACATCGACCAACTTGTCCTGTACTCATGGCTCGAGGTCGGATGACTGAAGCCAAGCCTGTCGGCGGGCACCGATGCCGGCTCCGGCTACCTGAGCCAATGCTTCGAAGCCATCGTAGGCTGCTCAAGAGATAAACTTTGAGCACTCCCGAATACCAGTGGACAAGGTTTGGAACCTCTGCAAAGGTTCTTCGGAGAGACCAGCAGAGAACCCAGCAATTTCCTTTGCCAGGTCCCAGAGATACATGCCCATGTAGAGCTGGTAGGTCTGGACTCGACAAGCAAGCATAGAGCCCTGGAAGCACTTCCTACCGAGGGCATCCAGGTTCTGGGCCTCCCGGCCGGGAGGCACCGAGGAGTGCATCTTCTGACTCTTGAGTCGATGCATGGCCGATTCCACCACCATGGAATGGTGCGGCAGTTGTGCCTTTTGGAACCCGGGGCTCTTGCGGACTCGATAAATGGAATCGACCCGCTTGCTTAACACCGGCGCCGACGCCGGGCTCTCCCACATGCGGAAGAGAAGTCACTCCAGCATCGGAGGAACCGGTACAGTAAAGGCCTCCTTCGGGGGAGAGTCATACTGGAGGGCATCGAGCTCTTCAGCTCAAGGCTCCTCCTCGGGATCCGTGGGGAATGCCAAAGCCTTGACCATATCCCGCACGAAGTCTGAGAACCGGGTGTCCTCCGGGGGGGGACCGTCTCTGAGGTTTGGACTCGGGCGAATCCGATGGGACGCACCGAGTCCAACAAGTACCCGGGGATTCCTCGTCCTCCGTCTCCCAGCCCGACTCCTCAGAGGAGGAATCGAATGGCTCCGGTCGGGCGGGCACCGATGCCCTCCGCCCAGACGCCGAGGCCGGCGTCGACGACCTCGGTCCCGAACGGGAGGCCAAGGGAGACCGTGACCGAGGATCGACTCGAGCTCGCATGGACTCGAGGATCGGCTCGGTCTCCGGGGTCGACTTGGACGTCGACGTCCCGGTGGTCGGGGCAGATGCACCGGCGAGGCCAGCGATCAATGCCGGTTGCTGGTCCATGAAGGCAGCGAAACTGCTCTCCAAGGCCGTCAACCTGAGTCCGAGCTCAGGAGACCCAGCAGCCCCCGACTCGGGCCCCGACAGCATCAGGCCCGACGTCGGCTCCTTCGGAGGCGAGTCCAAGAGGACTACAGTACTCACGTGTCCAGGAGACTCCATCTCGAGACGAGGATGTTTCGAAAGCCTCTACGACTCCGAGGACCCGGGACGGCTATCGGGGCTATGCGACCTGGCCCTCGAGGAATCCAGGAGCATCCACCGACGCCGCCCTCGTGGGTTTCTTCTTCCTATGATGTTCCCGGGCAGGAGACCCCCGCTCAGAGGAACTCCTACGATGCTCAGGACCGGCGCCCCGGGACGT
Organism: Ichthyophis bannanicus; assembly: GCA_033557465.1. Taxonomy (NCBI): domain Eukaryota; kingdom Metazoa; phylum Chordata; class Amphibia; order Gymnophiona; family Ichthyophiidae; genus Ichthyophis; species Ichthyophis bannanicus. The sequence continues at coordinate 1,174,446,748 of CM066033.1, read as the reverse complement.
CGAAGCCTTTGACAAGGTCCGGGCCCGGCCGGACGCGGAGTCAGAGAAGATTTGTTCTTTTTGATGCTGCCGACTCCTCAACGCTTTTGAGGACATTTTGCCACACGGACCACAGATCATCGGGTCTGAGGCAGCGGAGGCAGCAGTCGTGTGTGTCGGTAAGAGACATAAGTTTCTTACACCGATCACACTTTTTAAACCCGCTGGCAGCCATCGGGGGAAAAAGGGCCCCTGCGAGGTCAAAAGACAGGGCTGCCAGTGAAAAAAGAAAAAATGGCGGGAACGCCAGTCACGAAGGACAAAAACCGAAAAAATAAAGAACGGACTCGATACGGCGTATCGGGTCCGGGCGGGAAAAGGATCCGGCGTCGAACCGAGAAAAGAATAGTAAATAAAATCAACTTTTTCAGCGGCGATCACAAACAGCGTCTGTAGGGCTCCGCGGAAAAAAGAAGACTGAGCAAGATGGCACCCTTGGGCGGGAAGGGGACCGCGCATGCGCGCTGCAATTCCCAAAGGCTTTCTTTGAAAGCTGGGGAAATTGCTCCGCGAGGGCTCCGTCGGCGCCGACGTCATCCATATGTGAGGACTGACTTCCTGCTTGGTCCTGGAGAATAGCCTAGTGGCCTACTGACCAAGAGACCAGCATTCAATTCCTACTGCCATTCTTTGTGGCCTTGGGCAGGTCACTTTACCCCCTCCATTGCCACAGTCTATATCTGGTCACAGTTTTCCAAGAACACGCAGGGACTGGGTTACCAGGAGTCAGCATTAACTCAGCTGCAAATACAACAGTGACAGCACACTCCTTTATTAAGATCCCATCATTGGCTTCCAATAACAAGCCAAATTAAATTCAAAATATCACTGCTGGCACATAAAGCAGGTCTCCATCATTATTTGTCCAATTTCCTTATAATCTTTGTGCCAGCCGGGACCTTGCGCTCCCAAAATCACAACTGACTAGTTTGATCGACATGAGTCCACATGACAATCAGCCTTTTATTTTTTGGCACCAGCTCTGTTGAATTTCATTCCCATATATATTACACAAGACACCTCTCTGAAGTTGTTCAAAAAGAGTTTAAAAATGTATTTCTTTGAACAAGCTTTTGGTGCCCTGTAATAAGTAGTGGTAACTAGACAGGTGATCGGCACGTCTCCTCCTCCTCTTCCTCTTTTTCTGGCTTCTCTAGTCTCTCTGTTTCCTTTTATTTTTAATACGTAACTTTTTTCCCCGTTTTGAGCCCTATATGTATTTGTTATATTTCGTAAACTGTTTTGCTGCCATTGGTTAAAGGTGGCATATCAAATCATAAAATAAACCATAAACCATAAGGGTGAAAGGGAGAACTACAATGAGGATCAATGGAAATGCTCAACAAATATTTTTGTTCTGTGTTCACAGATGAAGGGCTGGTAATGGGACCTCAGAAAACAAATACAAATTGGAATTGAAGCGAGGTAGAACTTGAACTATTTTCACAATACTGTGCTTGCAAGGAGCTAGCTAAACCAAAAGAGGACAAAGTAATGGAGCTGGGCAGGATTCATCCAAGTGTTAAACGAACATACAAAAGTACTAGCAGTTGAGCGGTATGACCTTCCCAATGGTTCTTTAGAGTTGGAAGTGTTCTCGGAGCATTGTAGATGAGTGAATGTGGTTTCAGTCCATAAAAGCAGAATTAAGCTATTTAGTCTGCAGTGAGTAAAATAATAGAAGCACTGATAAAACAAAAGATGGTGCAGGGATTACAGGATCTGAGAGAGCATGGTTTTACTTGATGTAGGTCGTATCAGATTAATAGATTGATTTCTTTGATTGGATGACCAGAGAACTGGATTAGGAGAGCATGCTGGATGTGCCATTCCAAGGCCTTTGACATCGTTCTGTATCTGCAACTTATAAATAAACTGAGTGTCCTTGGGATGGACCTTAAGTGACTGACTGGGATAGAAACCAGTTGAGTGGGATGGTAGTAGTAATTTTTATTTATTTAGAAAATGCTTATATACCACTTTTCACCAGGTTAAAGAGGTGTACAGTCAGGTATGGTATATATTTCCATTGTCCCTAAAGGGCTTGCCATCTACATTTTGTACCTGAGGCAATAGAGGATTAAGTGGTTTGCCAAAGGCTACAAGGAGCATCTATGGGACTAGAAACCCCTGTCTCTCTGGCCCAAAGTTGCTGTCCTCTAGCGGGATTTGAACCCCTGGCCCTCCGGAAACTTGCCCCAACCACTAGGCCACTCCTAATAGTAAATGGAGTAAGTAGAGCTCACTTTGTAAACAGGGGCATTGCCAGTGCCATGTCACAGGGATCGGTCCTTGATCCTGTTCTTTTTAACATTTTTTCAAGGGTATTGTGGAAGGTCTGTCAAGAAATATATGTATCTTTGTGGATGATACCAAAATATGCAATAGAGTAGACACACTGGAAGGTGTGGATATCGTGAGGAGAGATCTGGTGAAGCTTGAAGAATGGTTGAGAATTTAGCAGCTAAGTTTTAATGCTACCAAATGCAAGCTCATGTGTTTTGGCAGCCAAAACCCAAGGGAGTGGTACAATATAGGGGGTGAAGTACTTCAATGCACATAAGAAGTTTGGGATCTGGGAGTGATGGTATCAGATGATCATGAAGTGGCCAAAGAGGTGGAAAAGGTGACAGCAAAAGCTAGAAGGATACTTGGGTGAATAAGGAGAGGAATGATCACTTTACTCACATAAATCCAGAACATCACCCAGACCACTAATGTTAATGCCTTCTGTAAATAGTTCTGTACCTCTTTGTTATTGTTAAATAATTTTTGAATGCCATTGTTTGTTAATTGTACAATTGTTACATACTCGTTCCTTGTTAAATATACTATAATTGTTCCTTGTAAACTACCATGTGCAGTAGTTAAAGTGTTATCTGTAAACCGCTCTGTTTACCAAGACAAAGCGGTATATAAAAACTAATAAATAAATAAAGAATCTTCTGTCATTTTATTTGTTTCTATATAGATGTGGCTTCCCCATTTCACATAAGGAATCAACATTTCTAAGGAAGAGTAAAGATAGCAGCTTTTACAGCTGCTCCAAGGCACATAGAAGTGCCTGATGGAAAGGGCAGTTTTAATGCTGACATCTGTCCTCTTCTGATCACCCTCTAATGCTGGTCTAAACCTCAGGCACCTGATGTCTCCTGGACCCCTCTTAGACCATCCAGTGCCCCCATACCTTTCAAACAGGGTTTTATCTGCTCCCAAGTCAGCGTGCTCCTACTTAACACAAGAACCCTCCACCCACATCAAGAATAACCTCCTGGAAACCTCCTCACATGACCTCCCAAACCACCACCCCCATTTCCAACCCCAGCCTTGCCTATGGTCCCTGATATCTAGCATAGCTGGAGCAGCCCCCTTGCTCCTGCTTTTGGTGGTCTCACCACTAGGTGCCAGGCTGCCAAATAAGGGCCTCCGGGCCTTCAAACAATTAATGTTCATTATTAAATTTCATTTATAAGCTCCAGTGTTAAGATAATGACTTTCTAATGTCAAGCTTATTAGCAAATTATACTTTCTAGGTGTACAGCATTTAAGAACATAAGAACATAAGATATGCCATACTGGATCAGACCAAGGTCCATCAAGCCCAGTATCCTGTTTCCAACAGTGTCCAATCTAGGTCATACGTACCTAGCAGTTTCCCCAAAAGACACAGGTTCTGCAATGCTTGTACTACGTCAAGCATTGATATCCTGGGTCCCTTCTTAATAATGGTTTATGGACCTTTCCTCCAGGAACTTGTCCAAACCTTTTTTAAACCCAGCTACACTAGCAGCCTTTACTACATCCTCCGGTAACAAATTCCAGAGTTTGATTACACGTTGAGTGAAAAAATATTTTCTTTTATTAGTCTTAAATAGTTTACCCTATAGCTTCATTGCATGTCCCCTAGTCTTCCTATATTCTGATAACGTAAACAGTCGATCTGCGATCTTATTTGGAAAAAAGATATGCTCTGTTTATGTAAAATTATGATATATGTGTTATTGCAAAGAAAAATAGGATACTGTGGGTACTAATTAATCTCTCCTTTTGCTTACTGTTTCTGCAGAGTGAGTGCCAGTGTGCAGTTCTCATGTGATGATAATTATGTGCTTCAAGGTTCAAAGAGCATTACTTGTCAAAGAGTGACAGATACACTAGCTGCATGGAGTGACCACAGGCCAATATGTCGAGGTAAGTAAGTTGAAGGATACTTAAAAAGTCAACTTTTCATCTACAGGGACACTGCTAAACATTTTTTGGGTAGACACATAAGCATATGATTAACTGTGTTTTGTGGAAATCAGAATATAGTTACTACATTGAATTTCAGCATTGCACTTATGATATGTAAACTTTTTTCATTAAATATGTTAAAAATGTTCACAAGCATAAGTGGTGGAGGATTACATTTAGGGGTGTTATAATGCTTGAAATACTGTAAGGCTTAAGTGTTTCAAGTCCCCTTATGACTACTACTATGTATGGGCAGGGAGATGAAAGGCCAGGAGATCCTTCACACTTTTCTCTACCTTCTATATCATGGGGTGCTCTTGGCCGCAGCTATAACACTTTCTACCTCCTCAACAGTTCTTAGCACCCTAGTAACTAGATTTTCCAAACCCTTCTTAGCTGTAAACCTTTCTTCATCTGAAGATTAGACTCTATCTTCCAAAACCTGCTGCATATACTCATTCACAAGTAACAGGGTATACCTACTACTGTGCTTGTGGGTCAAAACTTCTGCTGTTGGTCTTCTTCCCCCACCAACCTACTCCACAATGCATTTGTCTTGTTTGGTTCCCTTTGAAGAAATGGAGACCGGCAACTCTTTTACTTTTTCATTGGGAGCTGTAGCTGTTGATATTCTTATCTAAAAGAAATTCTCTTTAGGTTGGCTTGTAGACCAAGGGAGATCCAAGATTATCTTCTCTGTTCCCCTTCACTAGTGTTAGTGTTTGTCCTCAGGAATATCAACTGAGTTTCCTCCTCTACTTCTACCACCATTTCATACTAATCCCTTCTAGGCATTGTGATTCTATCAGATTGGATTATAAATTCTGCAAAGCAGGGATTTTCTCACATGTCTTTATGCTACTGTATATATCTGGTATTGGCTTTAGAAATAATAAGTAGTAGTAGACGATTGTCTGGCCTGTCTTTATTGTTAATTTTCTGTACTGACTTAAATATTCCAGTTGCCTGGATGAGTACATAGCCATTGGGTTGCCCCCACAGGGATCTGTCCTTGGTCCAATTCTTCTTAACATCTTTGTTAGTGATATACAAAAATATGCAATACACCCATGAAGGTGTAGATAACATGAGGAGGGATCTAGCTAAGCTTGAAGAATGGTCTAAAATTTGGTAGCTGAGATTTAATGTTAAAAAATGCAAGGTCATGCATTTGCACAGCAGTGGTCCAAGGGAACGATACAGTATAGGGGATGAAGTGCTTCTACCCACAAAAGAAGAGGAGGATCTAGGTGTGATTGTGTTTGATTAAAGCAGATAAACAGGTAGAAAAGGCGATGGCAAAAGCTAGAAGGATGTTTGGGTACATAGGGAGAGGAATGGCCAGCAGAAAAAAGAAGGCAATAGTGCCTCTTTATAAGCCTTTTGTGCAACCTCATTTGGAGTATTGTGTGCAGTTCTGGAGTCCGCACCTTCAAAGGTCGGTGCAGACGGTGGCTACTGAAATAGTAAGTGGCCTTCATTATAAATTGTATGAGGACAGGCTTAAGGATCTTAATATGTATACTTTAGAGGAAAGGCGGGATAGAGGCAATATGATTGAGATGTTTAAATACCTCCGTGGCATAAATGCACAGGAGGAGAGCCTCTTTTTATTAAAAGCAAGCTCTGCTATGAGGGAACATAGGATGAGGGTGAAAGGAAATAGACTCATGAGGGGGAGGCAGGATGGGGCTGGTTGCTGCATCCTAGGTCCTGCAGATTGGCCTCTCTGATCTGGCCATGGGCCTTCTCCTCCATGGTCCTGTGCTGAGTCTCCTCCAGACTCCCCCCTCCTCCTCTTGCCCAGCATTCTCCTGTTCTGAGATGGCCAATTCCTCCTCAGGGGGGTTACCCTCCTCCTCCTCTGCCCCTTCTCCTGGGGCCATTGGGTCTGCCTCAGTTCTGGGGTGGTCTCCTGAGCTGTGATACTCCCTGAAGCTGCTGTCGAAGGCCTAGCCTCTGAAAATAGAACTTACAGGTAAACATAGGCTACATCACACATAAGGCATTATCATGGCTTTGTTTCTAATTGTCATCTGACATGCTTAACATAAAACAACCACTTTGGCAGCTCACAGCAATTACTGAAGGACTAGCAAATGTGATGCACTGAGAGCATGTAATGTTGGCACATGCTGAGCCATATAGTCATATGAGAAGCCCCTTTGTGCTGCAGGTCTGTCACAGTCACAGTAATGTAGACACATGCAGCATGCAAATGACCTCACCATATACCCAGAAGAACAGAAATTTGAATTAATAGTTGATGGTTTGCTGTGACTGCCTAGAATCGTTATATCCAGAATCCAGCTGTTGAGCAGGTCATGTCTGAATGATGGCCTGCACGATCTGTCATTGGTCTTCGTGGTCCCGTTTGGTCATGGTTTCACTCTTTTCTGCTGTCCCGCTCTTTCTCAGTTCATATGAAGAATCAATCTTCATCCACCCTCCCCCTTTCATATGGTGTCCCACAGGGTTCTGTTCTCTCCCCTTTGTTATTTAATATTTTTCTTGCCCCTCTGCCCCTGATCATACAACAGTATTCAATCTCATCCTATTTATATGCAGATGATATAGTCCTTTTGTTTCACACGTCCCCACTCTCCCCTGATATTACTTCATTGAACCTCTGTCTTTCTCACGTTGCTTCTTGGTTATCGGAGAACTTTCTTCATCTTAACCCAGCCAAATCCTCAGCAATGTGGATTTCACTTAGTGGTGTCTGTCCCACGCTTGCACCCTCTATTGGTTCGACTAACATTCCTCTTACTACTTCTGTTCGGTATTTAGGTGTGACTCTTGACTCTTCCTTAACTTTTTTTGCTCATCTGTCTAATGTCACTCGTTCCTCCTTTTCTGCATTACGTCAGATTAGGGCCGTCCGGTCTATTCTGCCTTCCAGTGCCCTCATCACGCTTGTTATCGCCCTTGTAATCAATAGACTAGACTATTGTAATGTATACCTAGCTAATCTTCCCAAATATTCTCTCCAACGACTACAACGTATTCAGAACACCGCCGCCCGTCTCGTCACCTTTTCATGTAAGTATGATCGCATCACTCCAATTCTGCTTCATTTGCATTGGCTCCCTCTCCAATATCGTTACCACTACAAGTTTCTGATTCTTCTTCACCGGGCTATTTACACTTGCACCCCTCGTTATCTCACTGACTGTATCTCATGGTATACTCCTCACCGGTTGCTCCGCTCCACCCAAACAAATCGGTTATCTCTTCCTTCTCCCTCACAAGCTTGTCTGGAACAGACGCGGCATTCAGCTTGGTTTTTCCTTGGACCCTCACTCTGGAATACACTTCCCGCCTCATTACGGCTAGAACCATCCTATTCCCAGTTTAAATCCCGGTTAAAAACCTACTTATTTCACAAAGCTTTCGACCTGCCCTCTGAAGACCCATCCTGAATGGTCCTGTCGATGTGTCTAAGTAATGTCTATGTCCACGTACCTTGTATTTGTATGCCCTGGTTTGATTATTGTTAATTTCTTTTGATTTGTTATGATTTGTTTTGATTTATTGTTAATTTCTTTTGATTTGTTATGATTTGTTGTACATCATTAACATCTGATGTGTCAAATTTATTATGAATTATGGTTTAGTGTCTTGCTTTGGTCACTGTCTCTTTTCCTTTCCTTTCCTATATTGAATTTGGCGTTCTTTTCCTGGACTGTAGTGTTAATCACATTTTATTGTACACCGCTCAATGCGCTGCTGTAGCGGTATATCAAATTTTAATAAAGATAAAGATAAAGATTGTACATGACCTTGCAGTCAGTACACATACGTATTGTTCATAAAAGGTGGTTGAATCAACAACTATCCTTGCTCGTTGTATGTACTGGACACAACACAGTAGCAGAGATATAATAACAAACACTGATATCTGCACTCTTCCTCGTTACCTTGATTCCTTCGTAGAATACCACTAATTACATGAGAAGCTCAATCCCTTGGCAGCATCTGTACATCATCCTTCTCACTTGCATGGTATGGAAACTTCAAAGTAGACTTCACACTGTGAGCAACATGTACACCTATGACCAGGATTTGCATCTTGAACGTGTTCATACCATTCCAGACTAGCTGCAAGACTGCATGTCTTTGAATCTGGGACTGTTTCCCTTGCCTGGGAGATATATGCCTCTCCAAGGAATTTATTTATTTTATTTATTTAACATTTTTTATATATTTTATATATATTTTATATATTTTTTATATATTTTTTATATACAGCAGGTCATGTAAGCCACCAACCATGGTTGTTGTATTGACATAAATGGAAGGCAGCACACTACCACCACAGGTATTACTCTGGCCGTGATTCCTTGTACATACCCTGGTCCATTTGTCTCAATGCAATCAATAAACAGAAGCCCATTGGGCACATATCCTACAGCATAGTTCTGAAATGCAATATTGTAGCCAAGGCTGATATGTATGCATGCAGTAGAACTGTTGATGTGTTGGAATATAGGAGGTAAGGAGACATCATCCATGTAGATGTAGGATCAGCAGCTCTGAGCATGGAGGCAAAATTATATGTTATGATAACTGTCCTTCTATATCTGTTCTGGGATACATAGGCCAAAGATCACATAATTTCCCCTTGTGCTGTTCATATAATCATGAGCTGTGCTATAAGGAACATTTTAGTGGCTATCACTATTGTGAGACACCATTGAAGGGACACTGATGTCGAAGACATCAATTTTGTGCCTGTGAGATGGTTGCAGGGACCTGGGTGGGCAGAATAACTCGAACACCTGACCCCTTCTGCATATGCATCAATCAACCAATTGCCTCAATCACTAAGAAGATGCTGTCTCTATGGGCCATGTTGCAAATGAATGTGGGAAAGTATGACAGAACTTGGGTAAAACAGATATCTACACACATATCTTAAACAGCACACTAATGCTTTGACAATGGCAGACCCCTGTGGCATGTCAACATTCATCCAAGGAAATGTCAGTCCTGATGTAAGGACACTGTGTGGACTGGTTGGTGGGTCTATGCAGCTGGAGAACATCATGTGCATGGACTCTGTCGGCTTTATGATGGAGAATGTCTCATGTGTGTTGGTGTCACAGCTGCAGGTTCATCTTCACCTTAGCAAACATACTTCACTGCTGACCTGTGAACTGTAAGTGTGTGACATGATGATGTACATCACCCGAATGCCTATCCAGTTGTGTGGCAAGATGGTGCCTGTGCAACAAAGTGCACGATATTAGTCTGATCATGCACATATAATCCCTTAAAGGAAAAGAGGGGACTATTGTAGTAGTCAGTATGGAAGGGCAGACTAGATAGGCCATGTGGTCTTTTTCTGCTGTCATGTTTCTATATGAATGCCCATGTTCCTGCTTCTACTGCTATTCCTAAGTTAGACACCTCTATTTGGGAAGTCCCACAATTAAATCAAGACCTAATCTTTACTTTAAATCCAGTTCTAATTCCCAGTCCCAGCTCCAACATATTTTTTCAGCTTCCACAACAATACTAACATGTTTCCAAGTCTGAGCAACAAGCTTCTAATGATGATGATAACAAATCTTAATTTAGCTTTTACTGATTTTTATGTCAACTGCTCTGATATTCTCGAAGGGCGGTATTTCAAAATTTTAATAAACCATAAACTATACTCCTAAATTACCCCTTTCTCCTTAATTTAGGGCTGGATGACAAATTCACCTGATGCTGAATTATTCACACTAGCACAGTGTAGGGTTATTCAGCACTAGTACAAATAAAATAATGCCACAATGAGCAATGGAACCTGTGATTTTTGGAAGATAATTCCAAAATGTACAAATGGATTTTCAGATTTCATGAATTCATAGTCCTACCTCTGTGTAAAATTTAAATCTGGTCTTAGAAATTTAATAGTCATGGTCTGTGACATCAGCTACAAAAACATGACAATCTGCACATTGATCAAGAAGCAACAGTTCAAACGGAACAAGGAGAAACAGAATAGTTTAAAATAAGGAAAGGTGTAAGACAAGGCTGCATACTTTCCCCCTACCTGTTTAATTTATATGCAGAACAAATCATCAGAAAGCAGGATTGTATGAAGACAAAAGAGGTGTGAAGATTGGTGGAAGACTCATCAACAACCTTCGCTATGCTGATGATACCACATTACTGGCTGAAAGTGAAGATTATCTGAAACATTTGCTTCTCACAATCAAAGAACATAGTCTCAAAATGGGCCTGCACCTTAATGTAAAGAAGACAAAGATCATGACAACTGGCATAATCAACAGATTCATCATTGAAGGAGAAGAAATTGAAATCGTGAACAACTTTAACCTACATGGATCAACTATCAATAAAGAAGCAACAAGCAGTCAAGAAATCAAACGACGCATTGCTCTTGGCAGAATGGCTATGAAAGACCTAGATAAGATTCTCAAGAGCAGAGATGTCTCTCTCCATACAAAGATTCGACTTGTTCAAGCCATGGTATTTTCAATAACATCATATGGATGTGAAAGCTGGACAGTGAAAAAGATAGACAGGAAGAAAATCAATGCCTTTGAATTATGGTGCTGGCGGCGAATACTGTGTATACCATGGGCTGCCCAAAGAACAAACCAGTCGGTATTAGAGGAGATCAAACCTAAGCTTTCTTTAGAAGCTCAGATGACAAGACTTTGACTTCATACTTTGGACACATCATGCGAAGAGAGAGATCATTAGAGAAAGACATCATGCTTGGCAAGATAGAAGGTTAATGCAAAAGAGGAAGGCCAGCAATGAGATGGATCGATACAATAACAGCAGCTACGGGTACCAGTCTATCAACAATGAGCCGCCTGACTGAAGACCAAACACAATTTAGGATAGCTATCCAGAGGGTCGCCATGAGTCGACTCCGACTCGACAGCACTTAACAACAACAACAAATATTATGTAAAAAGTCTAATTAAATGGCTTTTTATAGGTAAGAAGGGTTTGAAATATGTTTTAATTGTCATACTTCTCTAGCTGTGAATAATAGTGAGAGAACACAAACTTTTTTAGAAGCCCTATTCATGTTTTGGATGTCTGAAAATGGGTATGGAGATGTCCAGTTTACAAGGGAATCTCTAAAGTAATTTCAGTAACTGGGTATATGGAAGTCTCTAGCGTAAGGATGTCCAAGTAGAATGGAGGCTGCCAGAGGAGTGGCCTGGGTGGAGTAATGAAGATGTACATTGTGGTGGAATTCCAGAATGGCACAAGCATGTCTGACCCTAGTTGTCGAAGGATCAATTCTTATACCTTCTTATTATCTCAAATAAGGAACAAAAAAACTTGATTCATGATGGCAATGCTACCAGGGGAAAGAGCAGAAGGCACTGTCATCATTGTTGTGAATATTTCCCGGGCAAAGAAACCTGCATTTAAATACAAATCCAAAACAGATTACTAACCTGTCACTGCACGTCTGAGTGTCTGCAGTGTCACTGGATATCCCCCTTCTGGAAGATGCCAGCTGGAGTGTCCAAAGCCCCTTCTGCAGCTATCCATTTGGGGATGTCCATGTTTCTAAAATTGGATTGAAATGTAAATGACCCTGGGGTTTTCTCAGATATTTTACCCTGGACATCTTTTCTAAAATGCCACTTCACATGCACATTTTCATGCATTCAAACTGCATGCTAGGGGCCTGCAGTAACTGTCAGCATGGGTGCATGACAGTTACTGTATGCTAATTCACACACTAACTGCCAACGGTGCATTGGGGATGAACGGGCTAGTTAGGGATAGAGAATGGTCATGGTGAGCACCTTGCAGTTAGAATGGATGGATATATCACATGCTGTCAATGTTTCAGTTAATAAGGGTGCAACTAATGCCACATCAATAGATGGAATTAAGTGGACCTGTAGTAATTGCACCATGAGTTACAGTAGGTCATGCATCCAGACGTTAACTTCCGGGAATATGCTGGACACACCACTGCAGTTACCGCAGAGGCTTTACACAACCCATGATAGTTTTTGAGCTAAACGTGCATTGGGACAAAAAAACTGAAGCACTTTAGTAAAAGGACCCCTAAGCAGTAAATTAAATAGTAACCTTTTCTTTTCCATTGAAATGATCAAATTGACAGACATTTCAGTGAACAATATATTTCAACAAACGCAATAACAATGCATCTTTCTTGGCAGCTTTTTTTTAAAGTTAGCATTACAGTCTAAAATTATGTTTCCTAACTGTAAATTAAGGATGAGTGTTGTTATACCATTTCAATCTTTATACAAGGGCCTCTAGCTCCCAATTAATTAACAAGTCTTCAACCCTTGGAATTTCTTGATTTAAGATGCTTGATAAATTGCAAAAAGAAAGAAAAGATCCTTGGCAGATGATCTTCTAGATATCTAGTTTTGCTTCTGTCCATTCGGGTGAGGTTAGCCACCCCTTGCATTAGCTAATTAGTTCCAAATACTCTTTATTTGCTGTTACAGACGTAAGGGAATAAGAAATTGCTTCCTTTGGTTCTTTGAAATCCAAGTTATTGTTGAAGGTTGTTCCTTCATGTTACAATGCTCAAATCGTTTTATACACTCATGAAATTGTTCCTCAGTAGTCGATTTGTGGTACTTGTTGAGGGAAAAGGTTAGATTTTGAATAACTGGCCTTGTTATATCAATGTTTGTACAATATTCAGAGATATTTTGTAGCTTGTGATTTTTTGAGTGTGTTATTGTACTCCTGAACACACAAATAAAATAACAGATCTAAATATATGATTATAGTTAATTTTGATCTTGTAATCTGGTTAAAGAGCCAGATTGGGGCAGAGCCAATTTGCTAGGTCCTAAAATTGTTATTGCTTCTCTTAAATTGTATCTTTTCTTACTCATTTTTTCTGGTTTGCTTTAATAACATACTTTAAATCCTTGCAGACTTTTCTTAAAAGTAGAGCCATTATTCTGAAAAATTCAGAGGTTTACAAAAGATTATGCATCAATATAAATCTCTATGGGATGGAGCCAAGGATAGTTCTTTGGCAGCATAACAAAAACTATTGTGGAAAGAATAATCTTCAGATATTTGAACACATACATGGCTAGAAAATGTCATAGAACAGCAGCAATATTTCAGTTTTCTCCAGGCATATCTGCATAATACTTTCTAAATATGCAGTTACACGGCGATCCTTGCTGCTGGTGGCTGACCTATATAAATCTTGTTGACAAAATAAATTCAGGCATGGTTTTAGGAATATGGCTACATTTTAGAATCTGTTCATCTATTTCCTTTAAAATTAGTCATTTTTTTCAAATCTATCTGAAAAAGCCAGCAATGTTTTATACCTAATTGACCTCTATTTTCAATGTATCTTCTAGTGCAAAACAAATAAACAAATGAATAAATAAATAAATGAATAGAAATACCTTTCTGCATAGATTTGGCACATTGAGGGGTAATTTTATTTTAGTCTGGGAAAGGAAGATATATGTATCATGAAAATGGACCACCTAAAACTGTATTTTATAAACTGTGCAGAAGAGGGCAGACAATTTATAAAATATGTACTGTATATCTCTGCCGCTGAAGTAAATGCCAACTGTCAGAAAGTGAGCATATGCAATATGCATCCATAGATTCATATGTCTACTTTTAAATTACATACACACTGATGCCACGGGCACAGAGGACAGACAAAATGGCTCCTTGGATTCAAAAGTTAATTTTTAGAGCAGAAGACACCCTTATGCTGTCTCAACTGCTGGTAGACTAACAAGGGCCGTTCTTTCCCCAACGTATATGTAGGACCATTAAGCAATGGCCTATGACTGGGCACAGCACCAGAGAAGATTCACTAGATGGATGTCTTTCCAGAGAGACAGGTAAGAGCCAATGGAAGGGTGCACATAAAAGTCATAGCATGGCCTCAGTGCTGGGGTGGGGGTGGGGGGACATGGAGTTTAACAAGAAGGAAAAGGCTATGTAATAGGGGCTGATATACAGACCTAGTAAAGACCCATCTGAAGCCTATGTCTTGCATAGGCTGCTAGCTTGGTACACCTTGCTAGTGCTTTGGTCATGGTCAATACATGAAAATGGAAACATAGAGAGGCAAAAACTGTAGCTAGAAATACTGTACAAGTATCTGAAAATATTATTAGTTTTAATGAAGAAGAGAAAGGGGTTCTCTTTATTTACCAGATTTTTATACAACTTTAGTCAAAGTGGTTTACATTGTAACTTAAACTTGGTAATGTACATTAAACAGGGACATTGATAACTTGGATTTTTGAGGCAATGGAGGATTAAGTGACTTTCCCAAGGCCACAAGGAGTGCTAGTGAGAATTGAATTCTGTTCTCTTGGTTCCCAAGCCAGTGCTCTAACCGTTAGGCTACTCCTCCACTCTATTGGTTTCTCCAGAGCTAACCTGCTGCTGAACATGTTTGAAAAGCTGGACAAGTGCATCCGAGGACCACCTAGAAGTTTTCTTATATATTTACAAGAGTCTGGAGTGTGCATACCAGATGTTGCCCTAAGGAATCTTGTGATGGTAATATCTCTATCTTGCTCACTCTATAGATTGGGGACTTGAAGAAGCGGGTCTATTACCTGTGGCAGTATCAGTAAGCTTGGCCACAGGAGGTACAGAAAAAGATGGATGAGGAGAGAGATGAACAAATCAATTACAGAACAACAACATGCATAACTTAATCTACATATTTCTTGACATTCCCCTGGAATGCCCATCTTGAAGCAACAACTCTGCAGATGGTATAATCAACAGTACAGGCCAAGCTTCATGTCAGTTTATAGGGATCCTACTTCTTTGACAGCTGTTCACAAGTCACAAGGCACAGGGCTTCCACAGCAATGATAGCTTCCCTCATGGGCTCCCTAACACTTCTTCCCACTGTCCAGGCTACTCATAAAGCACACATTCATTCTTATCTCACCATGGATTACAGATTCAAACACACTAATAGCATTCCCCAAAGGCTACCTGGCTATAATATTTCAGAGTTACTACTGCAAGAAAGGATTCAAGTATGATTTCCAAAAAAGCCCCATTGACAATGCCCCTTTCACAGTAGCCTATCCTGACCAGCTCTGCCTCACAAATACATCTGCACCTTTTTTTCTCTCACCCACAGCTGCATTTTCCTAGCTCAAGACTTATTCTCTTGTCTTTTTCCATTATACTTCTAGGACAACCCCATTGCTCTCTTTAATAAGAACTCATTCATGCCTAAAGAAAGGGTTTTAGAAAACATAGCTTTTGTCCCCTGGACTCAGTCCCCTTTTGTTATTTCTTCACAGGTGAACAGCAGTTTGTTCTTCCACCTTCTGCAAATGAAGGAATGACAATTGTAGGACAGGCCAGCGCCTCCTGCAGCTGCATCAGAAGCAAAAACTGAAAACAGCAGCAGGAGCCAGAGTCCTACAGTCAGAGGGAAAGTCCAATGGTCCTCCACTCACTCCCACAGTATGGTGGCCTCTTCCCTCTTTCAGAATAGGACCTCCTCCTAGTTTGCTTCCAGGAGAACAGGATGAGGATCCACAGATGGTCCTCCACGTGGACGTCCTGCCGTTTACCAATGACTTATAGCTGCCTTATACTGCACCGGATGCTGCCACTGTATGGCGCTCTGTTGATTCTCTGGGAGGAAGTTTGGTTCTTACTCTGGGATCCAGGGAAGATAGTGCAGCAGCAATTATGATGGAGCAATTAGGGCAGCAGATTGCCATCACAGTGTGGCACCTCCATGGATTAGGGGAGGGCATGCTGAGTATTCTGCATGCTTAGTGGCGGATATTAGATCTGAGGATCTCCTCCTCTCCATGATCTCTTCCCACTCCCATTTAAAATACCTCCTCCTCCTCCTCCTCCTCCTCCGTGGTTGTTTCTTCATCTTTCTCTTGGACTTTTTTGGTTTCACCTTTTCCCCATTAGACCTCAATTCTCCTCACCACCTCCTGCTCTCTTATATATTTTTTAAACAAAATAAGTATGTTGCTATTTTATTAATCAGCTTTTTTCCTAAGACGGGACTCCTCATTAGCCTGGACACAAGCCAGTCCTTGCAAGTTCTAAGCCATATTCTCCAGGAACAAGCAGGAAGCCAGTCCTCACATTTGGGTGACATCTGCACCAATGGAGCCCTCGTGCGGAGCAAATCCCCAGCTTTCTAAGAAAGACTTTGGGAATTGCATCACGCATGCGTGGTCCCCTTCCCGCCCAAGGGTGTCATCTTGCTCATTCTCCTTTTTTCCGTGGAGCCCTTCAGACGTGGTCCTTGTGCCGTCACGAAAAAAGTGTTTAAAAATACTTTAAAAGTTTTTCTTTTCCTTCGGTTGGACACAGGATCCCCTTCCTGCCTTTGGCTCGGTATGCCAGTATCGAATCCGGTCAGGTTTTTCAGTTTTTGTCTTTCGTGACTAGCGTTCGCGCTATTTTTCTTTTCACTAGCAGCCCGGGTCTTTGACCTCACAGGGGCCCTTTTTCCCCTGATGGCTGCCAGTGGGTTTAAAAAGTGTGATCGGTGTACAAAGTAAATGTCCCTCACCGACACACATGATTGCTGCCTCCGTTGCCTCGGGCCCAACTATGACCCGAAGGTCTGTGGCCCATACAGGAAAATGTCCTCGAAGGCCTTGAGAAGCCGCCAGCAGCAGCATGATCAGATTTTTGGTTAGTCCGTACCCTCCAGGGCCCGGACCTCATCTGAGGCCTCGACATCTTGGGAACTTTCTGAGCCTGAGCAGCGTCGTGTGTCCTCGGAGAGGGGGGTCTCCCTCACGGGAACATCGGAGGAAGAAAAAATCCTCAAAGGCTGTGTCATTGGATGGTTCCAAATGACTTGGTTCCTTCCGTGATCGGTCGGGATCTTCGGAGTTGGAGCGTCCAGAGAAACGTCTTCGAAAGGACCCGGATCAGCCAAGGCAGATAACCACTGTCCTCGTTGTGGACTCTCCTCCGGGAGAACTGGCGTCGGGACCCAATCTGGGGGCTGCAGAACCTTCTGAGCTTGGTCTCAGAATGGTGGCCTTGGAGCGCAGCATGTCTGCCTTCATGGACCACCAGCGGGCGCTGATAGCCGGTCTCACCAGTCCTTCTGCCCCGACTACCAGGCACCCAACATCCAAGTCAACTCTGGAGGCCGAGCTGATCCTCAAGACCTTATGGACGCCAGTCAATTCTCAGCTGAGGTTCCCCCCCCCCTCGACCTCTCATTCGGGACCGAGGACACAGGGTGGTCGAGGCCAAAGCCCTCGAGGCCAGAGCCACTCGACTCCTCTTCAGAGTCAGACTGGGAGACGGAGGACGAAGAGTCCCCGGACACCTACAAGACCAAGTACGTTCCATCTGATTCCCCTGGGTCCGAACCTCTGAGAAGCTCCCCCCAGAGGACACTCAGTTCCTGGACTTCGTTAGGGACATATCAAAGGCTTTGGCATTCCCTACGGAGTCCGAGGAGGAGCCTCAAGCTGAGGAGCTCGAGATCCTCCTGTATGACTTTCCCCCTTGAGAAACCCTTACTGTACCAGTGCCTCCAATCCTGGAATGACATGCTCCAGATGTGGGAGATGCCGGTGTCCATGCCGGTGATCAGCAGGCAGCTTGATTCAATGTAGAATTCGCCATGCGCTGGCTCAAGAGCCAGAAGATGCACTCCTTGGTGCCTCCTGGCAGGGAGGCGTGCAACTTGGAAGCCATCGGCAGGAAGTGCTACCAGGGTTCTATGCTGGCATTGCGGATCCAGGCTTACCAGCTGTACATGGGCATGTACTTGCAAGACTTAGTAAAGGAAATCACCGGGTTCTCAGCTGGACTCTCCGAGGGACCTTTGCAGAGCTTCAATACCCTGTCCACTGGAGTCCGTGAGTGCTCAAAGTTCATGACTTGAACAGCCTATGATGGGTTTGAGGCGTCGGCCCTAGTGGTAGCGGCTGGCATCAGTGCACACCACCATGTATGGCTACAGTCATCAGACCTGGAACAATGGGTTCAGGACAAGTTGGTCGATGTCCCATGCCATGGTGAAAACCTCTTCAGCAAACCTATGACTGAGAAGGCTACTGAGATTGAGTCCGAGTACCTGACCAGGACAAGGCTCTCGAAGAAGACTTCTGCCCCTTCTAAAAAGAAGGGCTCGGGTAAGAAGCAGAAAGAAGCAGTAAGAAGCAGAAAGAAGCAAGAAGCAGAAAGAAGATCCTTTTGCTTGCCAGGTTGCAGTGGTCTTGCAATATCTTCTCCATCTCTCGGATTTGGGCTTTAAGTCCAACTCCGTCAGAGTTCACCTCAGTGCCTTAGCGGCACACCACTTCCCAGTGGAGGGAAAGCCTCTCTCTCCACATCCTTTGGTGTCCAGGTTCCTGAGAGGCCTACTTCTGCTGAAGCCCCCGGTTTGCCCTCCAGCAACCGAATGGGATTTGAATGTGGTCTTAGGGCAGCTTATTCGGCCGCCATTTGAGCTGATGGCAACTTGCCATCTACGCTACCTTTCTTGGAAAGTAGTGTTCTTGGTGGCACTCATGTCGGCTCGGCGAATGAGTGAGCTTCAGGCCCTGGTGTCCGAGAGGCCTTATACAAGGTTCTATAAGAACCAGGTAGTGCTCCCGCACTCACCCCAAGTTGCTCCCTAAGGTGGTATCTTCGTTCCACCTCATTCAGGAGGTAGTACTACCTACCTCCTTTCCCAAGCCACATGCCAGTCGGGCAGAGACAGAACTGCATACACTGGACTTTAAGAGGGCACTGGCCTTCTACATTCAGCGTACACAAGGCCATAGATGGGCTTCACAGCTCTTCGTATCCTATGACCCCATTAAGCTGGGGATGGCCGTCTCCAAACGTACACTGTCTAACTGGGTGGCAGACTGTATCGCCTGGGCATACAGGGTGGCCGACCTTCCATTGCAGGGTCATGTTACAGCCCACCGGGTCAGGGCTAAGGCAGCATCAGTGGCTCACTTCTGCTCTGTTCCGCTGGCAGACATCTGCTGGGCCGCCACCTGGTCTTTGGGCCAGACTTCCGCAACCTTTTACTGCCTGGGCAGAGAGTCCCAACGGGACAGTGCTTTCGGCCAGGCTGTACTCCGTAACCTTTTCGAGGTCTAGGCAACTCCTACCCTCTGGCCCTTTGGTGGCAGGCTACCGTAGTGTTACTCTCTCAGTTAGATTCCTATTGTGGCCTCTTGCGGCTCTCGTAGAGGGAGCCTATTTTTCAGCTGTGGGTTCTCGGTAGCCTATAGCTGGGGAGTCCCATATGTGAGGACTGACTTCCTGCTTGTTCCTGGAGAAAGCGTAGTTATTCCCCTGTAACAGGTGTTCTCCAGGGACAGCAGGAATCAGTCCTCACGACCCTCCCTTGGAGTTGCAGTCCTATTATTAATTTTTATTCTTTTGCCGTCTCTTTAGCTATGTCATTTGACTGAGCAAGATGGCACCCTTGAGTGGGAAGGGGACCGTGCATGCGTGATGCAATTCTCAAAGGCTTTCTTAGAAAGCTGGGGATTTGCTCCGCACGAGGACTGATACCCATATGTGAGGACTGATTCCTGCTGTATCTGGAGAACACATGTTACAGGTGAGTAACTACACTTTTTATACATGGAAGAATAGAGGACGTGTTCCCTATTTAGGCATGAAAACTTTTATGCATCATCTCAGTTAGGTCCTTTACATTTGGACCCCCCGCGGCTAGGCTAAAAACCCACCTCTTTGAGGCTGCTTTTGGGTCCTGATGTTCCTGTCTTGTTCGCTACTTATGTACTTACCTTAATCTAGTCCTCAGTTTTGTGATGTTTTTCATCTTGATTAGCTTATAAGCTCTGATGAGCAGGGATTGTGTCTCCCATCTAAATGTACAGTGCTGCTTACAATTTGTAGTGTTATACAAATGATAAGTAGTAGATGAGGGATGTATTACAAAACCTGTGCAGAGATCTAGAAGATGGTCCAGAGCAAAAAACTCTGGGACTAGAAAACTAGAGCATGTGTCTTGGACACTCTGTCTTCCTGTGTCTTTGCTACTGTTAGTAGGACTCAGAATTTTCTCTCTAAACACAACTAAACTGACTAGTGGATCATCTGTTGGTGTTTGTGCAAAGCAACACCAGATTGCTTTTAGTGGTAGCATCAACTTCAGGCCCACATCTCAACCCTAAGGTTTCTGATTCCTAATAGTGCACTGATAATAGCACTTAGCCCATTTCTGTAGCAGTATGCTTCCTTTTCTGTTTATCACCTATGTCCCTCTCACCCTCTCATCCATGCAGCCATCTCCTTCATGCCATAAGATGACACAAAACAGCAGTAGCTTCACAAAAGGTTCTTTTACTTAGGATTATAACGCAGCATAATGCAAGCTGTAGCTACTTATTGCAACAAAATCACAATCATTTTACAGTACTATCATATTACATATGATAGCGATTTTAAGTGCTTCCCAAATATCCCCTCCTCCAAAATCCAGGGTTAATGCTGATGACTACTTAAGAGGTCTAGATGGTATCCAAACATAGTAAACATAGCAAAAGATTGTATGAAAAAGCCGAAGCGTTGCCCTGGGAATGACTAGATGTTATAGTACAACACAGCCAGCACAGAGGTCTACGCCCCTTGAATGGCCGATATCAGAGGCATCTCAGGCCTGTGCTCTGCCTCAGTCATTGCTTGAAGATGCCTTCTGTATTAGTTTTCTAAAGGCAGAGAAAAATTTGTACTCCCACCCCTGCATACAGTGTAATAAAACTGAATCAAGCATGCAAACAATGTTCTGATGCTCAAGTGATACTATCTAATGCATAAGTGAAAAACTCAAGCGTATTCTAGGCTACTGTGTATGTCAAATGTTATGACCAAAACGTTTTGTAAAAATAGAGGAACCGTCAAATAATGGAAGTTAGTTTATAACTTCTTCAAAACCATATTTTATTTCCCAATGATCTCATTGGTACCCCAATTAGTACTGTTAAAACATATCGGGTCCGATATTGTATTGGGCAGGCTATACACCACTACAGCAATTAGCCCTGCCCTCTGACCATTAACACCAGATATTCAAGGCAATGGCATTGAATATCTGGCGTCGCTGCACATGCCCCGGAGCTGCCGAAGCTAATTGGGTAGCAGCAATATTGCACCTCTACCCGGTTAACATCCGTGGTTAAAACTAGGCAAGCCAAAAGATGGCCTAGTTTTAGCCACAGATTGCGAACCAGGTAGTGGCGCAATACCACCGCTACATGGTTAGCGGCAGTCTCTGCTCTGGAACACCCCCAACATTCCCCGATGCTAACCGTAGAGCAATGGGGCATGTAGCAGGCTTTGAAGGGGATATTCAACAGCACTAACTAGAGAGCGCCGGGGCAGTCCCAGGGCTTATTCGGTTAGCCCACCATGCAGAAACAGCACACTGCCACACAAAACAGCAGAAAAAAACCAGTCCAAGGACGTGGGCAGAAGAAATAACGCAAAACCTTTATTGATCTTAAACAGAGGAGGCCAAACCCAACACAGGCCGTGTTTCGTTTAATACTTCGTCAGGGGTTTTCGTGGCTCTCTAAAATATCATAAAAAACATCATAAATAAGCATAAAAACATACATAAATAAAAATATTAAAACATCATAAATTAATTAAAACCATATATATAAACATTAGGAAGCAAAATAAAAAGTGTTCATTGACAACAAATTACCATATAAAACTAATTATCAACCCAGTAGAATAAGTTAACATATAAATAAAGACATATATAAACAATGTCCATATTATAAAGAATATATTCACACACAAAGTTAAAAAACGTGCTGTATTAAAAAATAAATTAAGTAAATAAATCAAATCATTGTTTATAAATGTCTTTATTTATATGTTAACTTATTCTACTGGGTTGATAATTTGTTTTATATGGTAATTTGTTGTCAATGAACACTTTGTTAACTTACACAGGTACACTAAAAAAAATTTTTTTAAACTGCCTCTAATGTTTCGATTGATTTTTACGTTTTTTGGTGCGCTGAATCCAAATCTGGTAACCAATTTGCTCCATCACGTACAGATTTTTTGCTACATTGGGTTAGCAGTTTGAGGTGAACGTTTCAGATTGAGTGCGATCGAGATAAAAGTTTCTTGGATGAATTCTTTATACTAATTGTTTAGTAGTTATTCAAATAAGAATAAAGAAAATTGTAACAAGGCAGCACATAAGAATAGAGTAATGTCAACAAAACACACTGTGATGGTAGCAAAATTGTCTGCACTTAAAACAGCCACATACATGTGCACAAACATTGAGCATATAAGAGCGAGGTTAGACACAAAGCAAAGCAAATAAATGTGCAAAAAATGTTGTACAGGTATGTATGTAAGAATAGAAAACGCAAACCGCACCATTGCAATACATGAAGACAAACACCCGATGGTGTGAAAATAAAATTCTAATAAATGAGATCCGACACTGTGGTAATAACTAGCAAATTTTTATTTCAAAGTTTAGTAAAAACACGATATTTGTCAACACAGTTTAGATTTTAAAGTCATTCTTGGGTCAATCAATCTCCTGGTGGGCCCGTTTCTTCTTCCCCCGAATGCTTCTCTTGGTGCGCTGCTTGGCGTATTTTTCATCTGGGGTTTCCTGCAGCAGCAACCAGCAGAAATCAGCCATTATAGTGGTGTTCCATCTTCCTTGGTACCTTCTCTCTGCGTCCTTGATGTCCTGGTGAAACCTTTCACCTTGTTCTTCACTGTACGCCCCCAAGTTTTTGGGAAAGTAGTTCACATGGGAGTACAAGAAATGGACTTTCAGGCTCATGTTACAGCCTTGTTCTTTGAAGGCATTGAGCATCCTGGCAACAATATCCTTATAGTTCTCATCCCGCCTGTTCCCCAAGAATTTGAGAACAACATCCTTGAAGGAATTCCAGGCTTCTTTTTCCTTCTCAGACATCGTTTCAGCGAATGCTCCATCTGAAATGAGTTTCCTTATATCAGGGCCAACAAACACTCCTTCCTTTAGCTTTGCTTCAGAAAGTCGGGGGAACTTTGAGCAAAGGTACCGAAAGCACTCACCATCTTTTGGAAGGGACTTGATGAATTGCTTAATGAGACCCAACTTAATGTGGAGAGGTGGTAATAGAATTTTATCACGAGGTACCAAGCTCTCATGAAGAACATTTTTCTCACCGGGTCTCAAATACTCCCGAATTGGCCAGTCTTTTTTTCCCCCCAGTGTAGGTCGCAGGCCCGGCTATCCCACAAGCAAAGGAAGCAGGGATATTTGGTGAAACCGGATTGCTGCCCTAATAGCATGGATAGAATTTTAAAGTCTCCACAAATCATCCACTTATGCTCATCATAACGAATCTTCTGAAGAATCAGGGCCAAATTCTCATATTTTTCTTGGAGAATAACAGAGTGAGCAATAGGAACTGAAGCGAATGTGTTGCCATTATGAAGAAGAACACCTTTTATGCTGTCTTTTGACGAATCAATGAACAGCCGCCATTCAGCAGGATCATACTTGAGTTTAAACATTTCCATCACTCCGTATATATCGTTGCAAAATACCAAATCTTCCTCTTTGCTGAAATACTTCAAAAATTGTGTCTCACGGTTGCGGTACCAATAAAAAGTTGTTCCTGGTGACAATAGATTTTTCTGTTTAAGCCGAGAACCTAGCAGTTGGGCAGCATCTTTTGGGAGTCCTAAATCCCGGACTAAATCATTCAATTCAGCTTGAGAGAAAAGTTCAGGTTTCGGATCTGGTTCAGTTTCAAACTCGGAAGTACTGGACTCATCGGGAAAAGCCATCTGATGAGTCTCATCATGATCAGAACCGTCCACACAAATATGATCCAAAGATTTTGGTGGTTCAGGCACAGGTACTTCTTTGCTATGAGGCATAGGCCTAATTGCTGAGGGAAGGTTGGGGTAACTTATTACGTTCTTATTTTTTAAGTTGTATCCCTTCACAATGCAAGAGCAAAAATAGCAGTCACTGCTGTGGTCTCTTTGTTCACGCCACATCATAGGTATTCCGAAACGAAATGTTTGTTTTTTACCTTTCATCCATAAGCGTAGATCTTCCTCACATGTCTTGCACACTTTGTGAGGACCCCACGGTTTGTCTTGATCGCCTAACTTCAAACCGAAAAAGGCGAAATATACTTTTTTAATAAATGCAGAAATGTTCCTCTGCCGCTTTTTCACGGTATATACCCCACAAATAAAACAAAAACTGTCCGGAGAGTTGACGCAACCTCTGGCTCTGTGAGCCATCACAAATACACAGCACTGTAAACTACAACTGTAGTGAACCACTTCAGAATAAAGCTGGATTACGACTGAGCAAACAAAAGGTAATAATGAACTTGCAAGAAACTGAAATTTGACAGGAACGTTCATGTCGCAACCACCGTGTTTGAGCGAGCGAACGAGGCGAGGCGAACAGGAAAGAACATGCGCCAGCGCGAGTACTGGATTTAGCCCCCGCCTCCCAATTGTCCTGTTAATGTATAAAATGAATACAAAACACTCTAAAATATCATGAGGGAGTGTTTCTAGTTAGTTAACCATTACAACCTCTATTTTGGGCCAAGAAAATAAACTGCAGTCGGCTAAAAAGAAATTATGTGAACATTCCTTATATGGGTAAGAAATCTAATTTTGCAAGAAAACGTGACGTGATGGAACATTTTCACTGTTTTTCCTGGATTCAGCACCCCAAAATCTATAGGAATCAGTTGCAAAACTGGAGGTAGTTTTTTGGTAGTGTACCTGTGTTATTAATGAATCCAAAAACCTGGCCCATAGCCGTGGTGCGGCCAACTCACCGATCTCCTATTCCCAGTTCCTTTCAGTTCCCATGGGCCTTTGCTGAACATGTTCCTGTATTAATTTGTATAGCTTTGAGGCGACCCCAGAGTTCTCTTCAGGTACTATCATCTGTCTAATTAACTCCGGTTCCGAAGGAAGCAGGGCCAACTTAGACTTGGTAACACAGTGCTTTAGCTGGATCCATTGAAAGAAGCAAGAGCCAGGTAGGGCACACTCATCTTGTAACGAAGAGAACGGTTTCCATCTGGAGTCTTGAAAGAGTTGGCCTAACAACTAGATACCTCGAGAATACCACCCCTTTCATTTAACAGTCTTACCCAAAATCTTGAATTTCGGGTTAAACCATAAAGGAAGTTTCAATGATGTTTTGTTATCCATACCAATTTTGTTAATTAGGAACTGGTACACTTGTTGTGTATCCCAGATTATCACTGAGGGCACTTCAGTGTCCTGAAGGGACATTTCGAGGAGCAACTCCATTGGTATAGGATCGACCGGTCGCTTCTCTAGTCCACACCATCTTGAGCATTGTCCCAAATTATTTTCCTGACCCCATTGTATACTCTGCCACAGAAGAAAGGCATAGTGATACCAGTGAAAATTCGGGAAGTGCACCCCACCCGCCTCCCTACTCTGTTTTAGCTCCCATGCGGCAATCCTAGACGGTTTGCCCTTCCATCGGTATCAGACTAAAATATGCTCCAGAGTTGTATATAATGAGTCTGGAAGCAGAAAGGGCAGCATTGCCAGCACATAATTTATCTTGGGAGCTATGGTCATTTTTATAGTCTCTAACCTCCCCCACCAGGTAAGCCTCAAGGGCGACCACTGTTCTGTCATATTGCGCGCCACCGACAGCAGCTTATCCATATTGCAATGCATTGTATCCGTAAGTGATAATACATATTGGACCCCTAGATATTTGATTCCCTTAGGTTCCCAACAAAGTGGATGCAAATTGATCTCTGCTTTGTGCATTGAGAAATTAAGTGGAAAAGCAACAGATTTATCTCAGTTAATTTTATAGCCAGAAATCTGTGAGTACAGCTTTATTTGCTCAAATATCTTTGGGATGGAGGTAGGAGTAGCAAACAATAGTAAGTCATCGGCATAAGCAGACAACTTCAACTCTACATCCGCCAGTTGTAAACCATGGATATCTGGATTTTGGCGATTAGAAGAGCCAAAGTTTCCAATGCTAAATTAAATAGTAGGGGAGATAGGGGGCACCCCTGTCGAGTGCCTCTCTTCAGTAGGAAAGCTGTGGATAAGATATTGTTTACTGCTATAGCAGCCTTAGGGTGTGCACACATTAACTTGACCATATTAACAAAACCGTCCTCAAATCCAAACCATTTAAGCACTGCTAGGAGGAACAACCATTTTAGCCTATCGAACGCTTCTTCAGCATCCAGCGTTATCCCGACTAATGGGTCTTCTCTCTTTTATGCCTCCGCTAGCATGTGGCATAACACCCTTGCGTTATCTGTAGTGGAGCGACCTGTGATAAATCCACATTGGTCCGGATGGATCAGCAGGGGGGCTACCTCTGCCAACTGAGCAGTCAATACTGACACATGTTTCTTATAATCGGTGTTTAACAACAAAATAGGACGATAATTGCCCACTCTTTGTGGATCGCGCCCTGGTTTTTCTAGCACCACCACCGTTGCAGCCGCAAGCTCCACTATTTGTGGGGATTGTTGACCTATCATCTCATACTACTGAGACAAGAAGGGAGTGAGGTCCCCAGCAAAGATTTTATAGAATTCCGATGGAATTCCATCTGGACCGGCCGCTTTGCCCGATACTAATGGCTTGATAGCCCATAAAATCTCTTTGCTGGTTATTGGATTGTCCAACCTCTTGGACTCTTCCACTGAAAGAGTAGGACGTTCAACATTTCAGAGCAAACTTGCAAATACATCTGCGTCCATTTGTACCTCTGAGGAGTATAAATTATAATAAAAAGTGCCAAAGCAGCTTGCAATTTCCTCATCTTGAGTCACTAGGCGCTGAGTACCTTCCTCAACAATAGCCATTATTTTAGATGTTCCCTTCCTACTTCTCAGGGTATGGGCTAACAATATCCCTGCCCTATTTGCCTCTGTGTAGCACCTTCCTGCTTGACCCTGCAGGGTTTTAACTGCTTCCGCAGTTAAAAGGGAATTATACTGAAATCTCAGTCTCTGTATTCTAAGAAGTATGCTAGGATCTTTTCTCCTAACCAAGATACGCTCGCCTGCTTTAATATGTTCATTTAACCTACGCATCTCCTCTTTGCGCTGCCTTGCTAATCCTATTGCATAACTGGTAATGTATGCATGAGTAGTGGCTTTAACGGCTTCCCACCAAGCCCATCCAGGAGTGTCTGTGGGGCTATTAAGCGTACTCGCTGATCATTTTACGCATAGCGGTGCAGAATTGAGGGTCAGCCAATAGAGACCTATCAAATCTCCATATTCCGGGAGGTCATTCATTTGAACTGATTTCAAGTTCAAAGGATATAGCTGCATGGTCTGACACATGAGCGGCATGGATGTTGGAGCAAATTATGCTGTGGACTAGAGACTTCTCAACCAAGAAAAAATCTATACGTGAGTGTGAGGAATGTGGCACTGAGAAAAAGGTATAATGTCGCTCAGTGGGGTGTTGGAGTCTCCAAATGTCTACCAAGCCACTGTCCTCACAAAAGGCTTGAAGTATGTTATGTGCTTGGGAAACTTTACGTGAGCGGTAAGGTTGTCCATCAATCAGCTGGTCTATTACTAGGTTAAAATCTCCACCTTGCACTATTGGGCACTAACCATTTTCCATCACCTCTTCAGCAACACCATGGAAAAAACTAGGGTCATCGGAATTAGGAGCATAAACATTTAATAACACTAAATCACTGTGTCCTATTTGCATCACCGTTTTGTTCCATTATCCTTCCTTATCAGACCTCGTGTAAGTAAGTGGCGGCATCAGCGATTTACGTACCAAGGTGGCTACTCCATTCTTCTTTTTAACAGCTGGTGAGAAGGCCGCAATCAGGTATACCCCATTTGCCAGCTTCAAAGATTCACCAGTATTTAAATGTGTCTTTTGCAGGTAAATAACATCTGCCTTCTCCCTTTGACAATAGGTGAGGATTTTCTTGTGTTTAATCGGGTTATTAACGACCTTGACGTTCAGTGATAGGAATTTAAGTTTGTTTGCCATTTGCTGCAGCCTGAAACCATTTTAACCCTCATGCCTTTCGACATTTCACATGAAAACTCCCTCCTGACAACCCCGGGTATCCATAAATCCATTTCCCCTACTAAAAAGCAGATGACCACCCCTCTAAGAGGAATACCCCTTTTAACCTTTAGACGAGTGCGCAGCCTATCACCGCACATATGGGTGAGACTAGCTACAGAGCAATAAGACACCAGAGGCGCTCAGCTAAGATTCCCTTTGCTGCCCTGCTTTACAACCCCTATTCCACAAGTGAGAAAAGGAAAAGAAAAATAAAATAAAATGAGTGGAGTATCGGTAAACAATAAGGGCTACAGGAGTAAAATATAAGTAACATAACATTAACAATATAAGCATAAATATTACTATTAACCGGTACATTGCCTGTGCTCAGTAAAACTCTGTAAGTCTCTGCAAAATCTATCCTGCCCCTCACACATGACACTAGACTGTTTCCAGACCTTTAGGCCTGCTTTAATGCCACAGTGCATAATAAATAAAAAGAAAAAGAGAAGAAACCAAAAGAAACCAAAACTCCACCCCGCTCCCTCCCAACTCTACAAGCTTCAATCCCGCCTCAAAAAGCTGACTTCCAAGCATAGAGTAACATCTGCCAGAATATTAAAAGAAAAGGAAAATACAAAAGAGAGACATGGTAAGAGAGAGACTAGCCTCCTGGCCCAGCCGGTCACGCCAGAAGAGGCCACATCGGTTCAAACAGCCCAATATAGGAGCTGTTTACAGGGTAGAATGCAATAACCACAAAGTCCCACTTCAGTGCATTAACCGAGACTCCTTTTCTTCCAAGAAAGACTGCAAAGCATTAGGATCTTCAAAGGAGTGTGTTGGATTATGGAGCGTAATTTGCCTCCGCGCTGGGTAGTACATCCCGTAACGGGCTTGCACCTTCTGCAGACGCAGCCGGCACTCCAGCAGCAGTCTCCTCTTCTCCACTGTGGCTTTGGAGAGATCAGAAAAGAACATGATCTTGTGACCCTCATGGACTATAGGAGAGTGAACTTTAGCTGCATTCATATTCTCTACCACCTGTTGGTATCTCAAGACCCGGAGCACAACAGGCCGCGGGTATCTCCCCGGTGCTTTCGGATGTGTGGACACTCGGTGGGCCCAATCAGTCTCCAGTGGGTAAGCCAGTTGTAAACCTAGCAGTTTAGGTAGAAGTGCTTCCATAAATTTTATTGGGTCAGTGCCCTCTGCACCTTCTGGCAGACCCAGAACTCGGATATTATTTCTGCGGGCTCTATTGTTCATATCTTCCAAATTTCGCTCCAGTTGAACAATTTGTTTGGTATTTTGCTGTACCACGCAGAAACATTCCTCGTGAGCCGCCAGAGTGTTATCCGCTTTGTCAGTGCGTAAAGTCAATGAAGCCAGCTGCTCTTTCATGTCCGTAAGATCTGTTTGCATAGACCCTAATGAGTTATCGTTAAGTTGTACCAGCTCCTTTACTGCTCTGTTCTTAGCGAGCAGCTCAGTCAGGCCTTCTGGCTGATCCCGCAGAGGCACCTTATTTTGCGTGGAGGGGGCTCCTGTTTAGATCGTTTTACTCCCATTGAAGCATTCCCTTGGAAGTCTAAGCATTCCAGTTTGGATGTAGATATATTCTATGTCAGGCAGGTAAGGCGGGATGGCAAGTAATCAAGTGAAACTCAAGCAGGGCAGCTGAGTCAGACAGTCCTCCGGAGCTGAGACCCTAGTCCTCCATCTTGCTTCATAGCTAGCTCCGCCCCCCCCCCCCCCAAGCTTCCTCACTTTATGAGGTTCAGCTATCCCCAGAGTGGCTGAATTTTACCATTGTCTGCATAGCCAGTAAGCATTGAAACTGGATATTCGGTACTGGAGGGTATCTGTATTTCAATGTTGAATATCTGGTTTTAGTTTGGCACATGTAGCCAGAGGATCTAAAAACACTGACCACTGTGTGCTAAATGTCAGGCCCTATATGTCTAGACTACTTATGCATTTGACCAGATGCTTCAGGTTATACCTGGTTTTCCAGTGTCTAAGCCAAACACTACAGATTGATAATCCACTGCATACTAGTACTTCTTACTCTGGGGGTAACCCCTAAATCCAGCTTCTCTAGGGCCTAGTGTGTGTGTGGGAGAGAACCTCACCTTGGGCCAGAAATATGCTAAGATTTTGTCTACATGGTAGGCCTTGCAGAAGCTGGATTTTAGGTTCCCCCCTGGCATAAGAAGTCATGGGATATGGTGGATTAGCTGTCTGTGTTGCAGTAATCTGTTTTTAATGTACCTGTGCTGTCTGTGGTGCCAAATTTTTTTGTATATAATTTCCTATTCTATTTGTATAAAGTTTTCCTGTGCTTTTATAATAAACACTATTTTATATATACATAGGGGTATGTTTACTAAACTGCGTTAGTGCAATTCACGTTAGGAGCCGCGGTAGTGACAGAAACCCCAAATAAGGACATGGGCGGTACATCGTCACCACTAACGCGCGTTAAAAAATTAACGAGCGTTACCGGGCGCCGTGGCGTGTTACTGCGCGTTAATCGTAAGAAGACGTACAGACACAAAGCACTGAAACAGAGCTGTAGCACAATGGTTATGGTACTGACCGCTGTTACAGGCAGCATGGGTTCGAGTCCCCAGTGTGCCTAATGCAGAAGGCTGTCCCAAGCATCACCCTGTACATTACAGAGGGAATGAGGAGGAATGTTTTTCGTTACGTTGAGTATTGGTGTCAGAAACACACCCTCGGAGTGTGCCTAGCCACGTATGTTGATGCGTGTGAGGTTGCATGCGTTGGTACGTGCGTAGCCCCGTGCGTGGCTGCGCGCGTACAATCGTGCGTGGGTACGTGTGTTTTTACCAGTGTGGGCATCTTATATTACAGACTCTGTAGGGTGTCTTGCACCTATGCATTATGCTAGCAGATGTACGTGTGATGGCCTATGGTTTATCAGAGCCTGTGAGCAGGTGCTGGGGTTTCACAGGGTTGGATTGTGCCAGTCACACCCATGATGCACTGCACATGCAAATCAGCTGTCCACAGATACACACCATGGGGAATGCACCCCCACAGCATCTTGGCCTGGTAGGGGGAAGTGACCATGTGCACCCCCACAGCACCTCGGCCTGGTAGGGGGTACTGACCGTGTGTTGTACTGGCACAGATTAGCTACACACCGCCATATTGTGCGGGTACTGTGCTCACCCTGAGGGTGCAGTGAGGCACCCAGCACCAGGTCCACAGCACCGTCCATGGCTGAAAGAGGTCATGGTGCAGGTCCAAAGCAGTGTTACTGTGTGAGATAGGTAGTTTCTGCAGGACCACCTTGGACATCTCTGTCTGTTTCAGTCAGGTGTAGCCCCCATGCACCACCACCCCCCTCCCCCAGGGCTGAGGGTGGCAAACAGGGTCTCCTATCAAAAGATCCACAGTCTACCTCCCTGCAAAGGTGGAAGTAGAGGGGAACATTAACCCTAGTCTTGCTGAGGAACAGACACCCCACAGGGCAGTCAATGCAGCTCTGTACACAGCCATAACACAATAGCAAACAGACATTAGGCCTGGATATGGTATGCTGCACCCCACCATTATCTGATATTCCCCTGGTGCAAGCCATCAGCCACTGCACCCTGCAAGCCACTCCATCACAACACCTACCAGCTGCAAACAGTCTGCTAGTGCCCAGTGGAGATGCCTGCACCCAGAACTGGGATGTCAGCATATACAGCAAGTAAATACATCAGTGACTGGGCCCCAAAAGGAAACCCATATTTATCACATGAGAGAAATACTAGATAGCACCATGGGAGTGCCTAGCCATGCTGTGGTCACTGCACAGTCAGGGTGAGAGTGATCTCTCAGCAGGATATACTGAGGTCACCCTGTCTGTGTAGGTGGTGGCCGGGCACTACAATGTGCCTGTCACTGCCCTATGCCCTGTGCAGATGCACCCTGGCCAGGCCACCCTGTCTGGCCTATACCCATGGTATCTTGCTCCTCATTATGCACATTGGCAGCCCAATACTGGCAACATTGCTGGCAGTGTGGACTGTGGAAGGTGTTTGCAGCCACCACACACTGGATAGACAGACAGCCACCCCCACACCTATGCCAGCATTGTGCTACTATAGAGGTGGTCAGCAGCCATACCCACCACACCAGTCCTGGGCATAGTACAGGCATGGATATGGTACACAAGGCTGTTGGGGGGTCACTCCCCAGGGTGGTGAACACTGTCAGAGACCAGATCTGCAGCACACACCGCAGACATCAGAATGATTGTTATGGTGGAGCTCAATGAGCAAAATGTGCTTAACGTAGGAGTTGATATCTGCCAGTTATCATGGGCAACGTTTGATAGCTGTGTACCATATACCCAGGTGTAGGGTGGCATTGCTAAGGTATGCAACTGCTAGTATTGGGAGATACAGACAGGGCCCAATGTCTTGCCTCTCCAAGAGGCATTGGCCAATGGGGCCTGTGGGTGGGTGTGTGGCCCTGTTGGCTGCTGCTTTACGGCAGACTTCCCCAACTCCAGTCCTGGTGTTCCAAACACTGTTCGGGTTTTCATGCTGTCCCTCATAAATATGCATGAGCTACATCTGCATACCATGGGGCTGGTGCATAGCTATGCAGCACAGGCATCTTTATTAGAGGCAGTATGAAGCCGGAATGGTGTGGGGCCCTCCAGGACTGCATTTGCGGGACTCTGCTTTAGGTAATGTGCCTGTTTCTGGTGTCTGTGTTTGGTGTAGTAAAATATAGGCCATGCGTATGTTCTCTGCAATAAAGGAGTGTCTTTACTATCACTGTTTAGTGGTGGGTAAAACTATGGGGACTGGGTTGGCAGGAGCCCCAGCTGGGATTTGAACCTGTGACCCTCTGGTCTTACAGGCACTGGCTGTGTCTGTTGCACCACACTGTGTGCAGTCCCTGGAGTTAGTTAAACTGGCCTGACGAGTCAGAAACCCTGCTCTGCAACAGGTTTACTGTGGCCTCATTTACCTTGTATGCAGACAAAGGTGCACATAAACCTCAGAAAAGACCTCAGAAATGATCTTTGAAAGAGTCTGCGGAGCGTAGACCCTTCCACACATCATTTATTTTTTATTTGGTGCTTTCCAGGGATTGTTGTTCCTTTTTGCCCATTGCTATCACTGTTGCCCAGCTGAATTATGCTTTTTAAAATGTTTCTTGTGGTCATTTTTAACGTTTTATGTGAAATTTTGTTCTGGGCACATGTATCACACTGCTCACGTTTTGTGGGTTTCCCCGGTTTTTCTGTACATTGCTGACGAAAATGGTTTCTCTTCCCTTTAAATGCCTTTAACGACAGGTTTTCATTCGCGTTGGAATTGAGCTCAGAAATTCAGCGCGTTAGTATGAGGGGAGCCTCTCCCCGCCCACTCTCCGCCCATTGACCCCTTCTCTCCGCCCACTCTCCACCTTCTGCGCTGTTTTAACGCGCCGCGGAGGTTTACGATCGTTAACTGCGGTTAACGCGCGTAAAGTACGTTTAACGATCGTTAGCACGTCAGAACGCGCGTTCGGACGTGCTAACAATCGTTAAACGTACTTTACGCGCGTTAATCACGATTACCGCACTTTAGTAAACATCCCCCATAGTGTAGGAGTGATACCTTATTTCACTCCCATCCTACTGGTGCAGGGTCTTGAGGTGGTGTTAAGTACAGCTGTGATATCAGCAGTCATGACAGCTAGCACGGGTGCCGTTCCATGTTCTACCTGTCATCGTCCAACATACCCATTCTCCACTGTGATCGTGCCATGTCACACTAGGAGCAGTTAGTGTGGGATTTTTACCACACTGGATACTCTAGCAGACTGTAGCGGTTACTGTGGAACCTTAAGACATGTTAAAGCCCGTGGCACTGCTATTTATTTACTTTATTTATTTAAACTTATTTTTATACTGCCTTTCTACCATTCAAAGCAGTTTACAGATATCCAAGAATAGTGACAGGGCTATAGGAGGCAGTTTTGTACAGGGAACTGAACAGTATAACAGTAAAATAAATAGACACTCTAAACTATTTACAGTTTAAGTAAAGTGTGTAAATCTGCATTTGTATCCTGTGATGGGACTAATGGTTTGTTAATAACGCACTTGCAGGTTGTTCTAACAGTATTGTACTGGGGAGGTTGGGTCTCTGAGTCCAAGTTAGTTCTGTATGCTTCTGGGAAGAGGTATGTTTTTAGTTTTTTCCAGAATTCGGTCAGGTCTTAGGGGAGGGGGTAAAGAATTCCATATGTGTTGTTGGATCATGCACATTTTTGTAAACCATGAAGCTAATTTTAATGCATATTTCAAAGAATTCCACAATTTTGTCCTTAAAACATTTGCAATTATATTAAAAGCCTCCACACACTTTTATTTATTTATTTAGCTAGGTTTATATACCGCTTTTCACCAGGTCAAAGCAGTTTACAGATTACAGAACATTTTACAAAGAACATATGTTGAACAGGTAACATGGTAATATTTAACTTTTTAGTATAATTAAACATTTTTTGAACATAGAATTTTAAACATAATGCTTCAGATAAGCAACTATTTACACTGGAGATTCTGTTCTGGTTGGACTATGAAGTTGGATGGGGTTAAGTGAGGGGGCCAAAGTATTCAATGAAAGTGGGTTTTCAGGTGTTTGCGGAATGTTATGAGGCTGGTTCTATTTCTTAGTGTGTAGGAGAGGGAGTTTCATAGGGTGGGGGCATAGAATTCAAATGCTTTGTGACATGTTTTTTGGCTGTATTTATGCTTGGTTAGTGGTATGTTTAGCTTGTTAATTGTGGTCTGTCTTTGTGGTCTTGAGGTTCGTAGGGTTTCTTTAGAAGGGCTTTGAGGGAGGTTTCATGTTAGGAATGGAGTGCTTTGTGTATAATGAGGATGCATTTGTATTTTATTCTATTGTTGAGTAGCAGCCAGTGCAGTTATTTTAGGATGGGTGTAATGTGGTCATATTTGCTTGCCCTTTGAATGGTATGTGCAGTGGAGTGTAGTGCAGTTTGTAGAGGGAGGGGTGTTGGTAGATGTTGTTACAGAAATCTGCATGAGCAAGTGTGGAGCTGAAGTTTGTGGGTTCAAGAAGGGGGCAAAGTCAGTGTAGGGTCTTTGTTTTGAAGTAAATTGTCGTTGCTGTCATTGTTATTTGAGTTTTGAATGAAAGGCGCTGGTCAATTATGATGCCAAGGTATTTCAGTTCAGGTTTTATGCTTATTACTTTATTGTTTAGTTTTATGGTGGATGGGGATGTGAAGGAGGTATTTCTTGTGATGAACAAGGCCTCTGTCTTCTTAATGATAGATAAGTTGTTGGTTGAAAGCCATTGAGTTACTTCTGTGAAGCAGTCTTGCAGTTTAGGGTAGTCTGGTTGATTGAAGAGAAGTGGGCAGTAGAGTATTATATCATCCGAGTATATGTGATAATGGATGATGTATTTTTTGAAGACTGTGCATAGGAGCTGAAAATATAAATTGAAGAGGGCTGGGAGAGTGTGGAACCTCATGGTACTCCTTGCGTCTGTTGGTAAGGTTTGGAGGAGTTCGAACCAGTTTTTAATTGTTGTTTTCTTTCTGTATTCAAACCATTTTAATACTGTATGCTGTAATCCAAATAGGTGCAATCTCTGTAGTTGGATGTTGTGGTTGACTGTGTCAAATGCTGAGGAGATGTCGAGGAATAATAAGATGTAGGTTCAAGTGTGATCTTGGATTTCTTTGGTTATGGTGTTAATAAGGCGGGTCATGAAGGTTTCTATCCCATGTAATGGATGAAATTCGTGTTGTTGAGGGCTGAGTAGTTGGTTTTCATCAATGTGATTTTGTAGTTATAATTGAACAGTTTTCTCTATGATTTTAGCCATGAATGGGAGGCTGGCAATAGGGCAGTATGATGCTGGGTATGATGGGATCAGGTTTGGTTTCTTCAATGTGGGGCAGATAGAAGAGAGCTTAAGATTGTCTGGCATTATTCCTTTTTGGAGAACTTAATTCACTATCCTGGCTATATATGGGCTGATTTCAGTAGTTGCTGATTTGATCCATTTTGGGGGACATGGATCAAGCAGTAAGGTGGTGGTGTTAAGCTTGGTTAGGATGTTTTCAATATTTTTGCTGTTGATTGCTTGGAATGTGGACCAGATGGTCTTGATGGGAAAAGTGTGTGTGTGTGTGTGGGGGGTGATTTGGATGAGGGCTGGGTGTAGTTGTTTATATTGTGCAGCTAGTTATTGGTGAGTGATGTTGATTGTTTGGTTATGATTTGTTGGTTATTCAGTGAGTCATTTCACTAGGTCAAATAGCTCTCTTGGGTAGTTTATTGGAGTGTTTATAATTTTTGAGTGGTATTCCTTCTTGCCTCGATCTGCAGTGTGATAGTTTTGTAGGAGTATGAGGTATTTGTTCTGGTCTTCATTTGAGGTGGTTTTCTGCCATTTTCTCTCAGTTTGTCTCAATTCTGTTTTTAGTTTTCGGAGGGTATGGGTATACCAGGGAGTTTTGTGTATATGATGTTTCTTGGTGGGTTGTGCTGTTTTTCTGGTAGTTTAGCGGTGGATCCAATCACTTTGTTCCAGTTGTTTGTTAGCACTCTGATGTCTGTTGATTCTATGGTTAGTTATGGTGTAGTGTTTTCTATGAACTCAACCTTGTTGAAGCTTTTGAAACGTCATGTTGCTTGTTGGCGATCTGCTATTTATGCAGCATTGACAGGAAAGGGAACTCAATTGCACATGTACATTAGGAAATCAAAGATGTATGTGCTGTTTCCCTCCCCCAACATAAATGCCCCCAAAATAGTACCGCATCCCATGGCTAAAAGTGCACACGCTATAGGAGTCACACCATTTTCAGCCACATTTGGGAAAGGTCAGAACATTTTGTCCTTTGCCTAATAGAGATGTAGGTTATAATTGCTTTGAAATTTAAAGAAAAAGACAAATAGGTAAAAGTAGTACATATTTTAATTCATTACAAAAATTATATATATTAATCATCCACTACTCTTCCTTCTAGCAAGAACATGTGGCTCCAACCTTCGTGGACCAGCAGGGATTATTACATCACCTAATTATCCAGTTCAGTATGAAGACAATGCACACTGCGTCTGGATTATCACCACCACTGATCCCGAAAAGGTACTGGTCATACAGTATTTTATATGTGGGAATTTCCACTTTGGTTAGTTTGACTGGATAACTCAGGTATGAATGTGTATCATGAATGTCATATACAGTAAGCAGGGGAGTTAGAATGTGCATTGTATGCATTGCCTATTGTGACACAAAGAGGTATGTTTACTAAGCCAGACTAATGGATAACCCATGCTATTTACAACTATGTCCCATATTACTCAATGGGTCCTAGTTTCAAATAGCATGGGTTAAACATTAGCCCACCTTAGTAAACATACCCCAAAATATCACCATTGAAAAGTCAAGTGCAGAGTTTTTCCCCACCCAAATTTTTTTGTTTGTATAGTAGGTATTCTAGGAAGCAATACAATTTATTTTCTTTGCCTTATTTGTTTCTTAATATAAATCATAACTGCCACTAAGAACTGACGTTGTTAAAAGTTGATAGTTCTGACTTACTTGCTTCTGTCTAAATCAGGAGTCCTCAAACCTGTCCTCAGGACTCGCCTAGTCAGTCAGGTTCTCAGGATAACCACAATGAATATGGATGAGAGAGATTTGTAGATAATGGAGGTAGTGCATGCAAAGTCTCTCATGCATATTCACTGTGGTTATCCTGCAAACCTGACTGGCTGGGTGTGCCTGAGGAATGGGTTGGAAAATCCCTCATCTAAATCATCACATAAATTGTTTCCTTTACCTGACACATTCATTAATTCAAGGAAATCGTTGATTATCTAAAACTTCACTGCAGACTGGCAGTCCCGCGTTTCATGAATTGCCATAGAAGAAAATGCCACTAGTGCTGATTACCCTGGTGCTGCTCTCGCTGGAAACCTGGTGAGCCTCCTGCCAACACTGAGCCCCTGTAGATCTTAGATACCCTGTGCCCTCATGTGCAACATCTAAACCTGGCTCTTGTGATGTTGCTGATACTCTGAGCTGTTTAATAGCTTACAACCTGCCTTATAAGCTAGGTTAAGGTGAAGGAGAGAGCCGGTGATCTGTTGCAACTACCTGTGCGGCCTGGGTGTGCTGTGCTGCGACGATCATCTGTTCGGGTGGTGAGCTTGATGGTAGGAGAAGATTGGGTGTGCTGGTGGTGCCCTTGCTTTGCTGTCAGGCTGCCTTACTGCAATTTTGGGGCCCCGTGCTGCTGCGGCCATTACCACGTGGCCCTGGAACGCAGAACTCCCTCTCATGAGCAGGAAGAGAATGTTTCCAGTGGCTGCAAAGCACTTCCAGTTGGCGTCTTGAAGGAAATTTCTTTGCAGACTCTTTTGGACAGATAACTCCCTCACTTGCTGCACGGGATTTCTCTTTCTGCTGCTACCCGAATGAGTACCTGCATAATATCAAGTACTTCTGGGCCCGTGAATTCTCCGTGAAATATGACGAATTTTCAGAGACCTCCCGTGAAATATCACATTTTTTTCTGTGAATTTGGTTGGTCCCTAATAATAGGGAAAGCCAACAGTCACCCAAGAGAGCATGGTTTGAAATGATGTATTCTTGAGGGATGCTAGCAAAACAGGGCATTCAGGGCATCCTGATACAGAGTTTCCAATAAAGGTAAAAGTAACTCAGCTGCCTTTAAGTAAAAATCAGACTTGAAAGATTCCAAATTAACCCTCTCATCAAATAGCCAATGTTAATATTGGCAAAAAACAATCTTTGAAATGCCTGTATGCAAATTCTAGAAGTCTAAAAATTGGGAGAGTTAGAATAAATAGCAATGCATGAAAGGTTGATATAAGTGGCATTTCAGAGACCTGGTGGAATGAGTATAACGAATGAGAAACTGTGTTACCAAGCTATCAGCTATATCATGATGATAGGGTTGATCACATTGGTGGAAGGGTGGCTTTATACATTAACGAGGGCATCGAGTCAAACAGGATATAGGTTTTGCCTAGAACAAAATGCACTGTAGAATCTCTATGGATAGAAATTCCATGTAAAAAGGGGAAGAGAATGGCAGTGGTGGGTATACTGCTGTCAGACAGATGATGAAATGTGAACATAAATTAGGAAAGCTAGTAAACTGTACAATACTTTACTAATGGGAGATTTCAATTACACTGACATTGACTGGGTCAATATCACATCAGGACATGCTAGAGAGATGAAGTAACAGACTGCTTCATAAAGCAGCTGGTTCAGTATTGACAAGCAAGGATGCTATTTTAGACCTAGTCCTCAGTGGAATGCAGGATTTAGTGCAAGAGGTAACTGTTTTGGGGCCACTTGGCAATAATTTGATCACATTTGATTTAAAAAATGGAGGGAGGATAGCAAAGAAATTAACTGTGATACCAATTTAACTTTCAAAAAGGAGACTATAATAAAATGAGGAAAATGATTAAGAAAAAAGCTAAAAGGAGCAACTGCAAAGGTTAAGAGTTTATATCAGGCCTAGGCTTTATTTAAAAATATTACCTTGGAAGCCCAGGCCAGATGTATTCCATGCTTAAAAAATCGTGGAAGGAAGGCCAAAGAATAGCCAACATGGCTTAAAGGTGGGATGTGAAAACTGTTATAGCTAAGAAAGAATCTTTCAGAATATGGAAAAGAGTCAAATGACAAAAATAGGAAACAATATAAACACTGGCAAGTTGAATGTAAGACATTGATAAGGTAGGCTAAGAGAAAATTTGAAAAAAAAGGATTCCGTAGAAGCAAAAGTGCATAATAAAACCTGTTTCTAGTATATTCATAGTAAAACACTTTTGAGGGAGTCAATTGGCCCATTGGAGGGGTAAAAAAGGAACACAGAGAGGACAAGGCCATGGTGGAGAGACTGAATGAATTTTTTGCTTCAGTCTTTACTAAAATGATGTAGGAAACTTACCCACTTCAGAAATGATATCTAAAGTTTATGTATCAGAGGAATTAAAACAAATCTTGATAAATTGTGAAGATGTAATACAACTAATTGATAAACTAAAGGACAAATTGCCTGGAACAGATGGTATACATTCCAGGGTGCTGAAAGAACTGAAATCTGAGATTGTAGAGCTACTGTTAGTAATCTGTGATCTATCATTAAAATCATCTGTAGTACCCAAAGTGGCCAATGTAAAGCCATTTTTTTAAAAGGGTTCCGGGGGTGATCCGGGAAACTACAGAATGGTGAGCCTGACATCAGTACCAGATAAAATGGTAGAAACCATTATAAAAAACAAAATTGCTGAACATATAGATAGTCATTTATTTTTATTTTTTATTTATTTATGACTTTACTATACCACCTTTTTCAGTGATCACAGTGAAACAGAACGTTTTACATTGAACGTAAAGATAACATAATAATCAGAGACAATGTCAAATGTCAGGAAGGAGACTTTGACCATTGGATTACCATATTATTGTTCAAAACATATTTACAATTAACCTATTTACAGATAACATTGTTACAAAGCGATTATATTATGAGAAGGGAGGCTCTGAGGCACTCTGAGTCATAGTTTAATGATAGAAAGCCAACATGAATTTAGCCAAGGAAAGTCTTGTCTCACCAATCTCTTAGATTTTTAGGAAGATATGAATAAATGGTAGATACAGGTGAGCCAGTTTATGCAGTGTATCTTGATTTTCAGAAATCCTTTGACAAAGTCCCTCTGAGAGGCTCTTGGGGAAATTAAAAAGCCATAGGATATGAGTCAATGTACTATTGTGGATTAGGAATTGGTTGACAGATAGCAAACAAACGGTAAGGTTAAATGGCCAATTTTCTCAATAGAGAAAGGTGAATGGTGGAGTTCTCAAAGGATCTGTGTTGGGCCTGCTGCTTTTTAACCTATTTATAAATGACCTGAACATGGGAATGAGGAGTGAGGTGATCAAATATGCAGATGACACCAAATAATTCAAAGCTGTTAAAACAGGTGGTTTTAAAAAATTGCAAAAGGACCTTGATAAATTGGTAGACTGGGCATTCAAATGGCAGATGACTTTTAAAATAGAGAAGTGTAAAGTTATGCACTTAGTGTCCCATTCTGATCGGAATTCATACAATAAACTAAACAGCTCTACTAATTAACCATCACACAATAATATATCAACTCAGCATAAAAAAAAACAAAGAATGACAAACCTCAGAAACCTCAAACACCTACCATAGTTCACTTTTTAAGGTGAGGTTCGGCGTTCAATCAGAGGTCATATACATCAACGGTTTGCCCATTCACATGGTTTACACATTCACATTCAAGATACCAATCCAGTAAATGAAATATACCCCAATGAATTATCAAATACAGTGTTTCCATGTATCATAACACTTCAAATACTTCAAAACAGCATAACTTATAACTCCTGGTATCTTGACTGACTCCATTCAAAGGTGGATTGGAGCCCGACGCCTACTAGGACGTCCCATCCACGTTTCGCATCAGCTGTTTCAGGAGAATGTAATTCCAATCCTGATCTCACACACATCAACAAAGCTAGACGTGTTTACTCCAGCTCACCACTATTAACTGCGGGATTCTTCAACAATTTCCCGATCATCCAACCTGATCGGAGCCAGTCTGGATGTCCAAAATCTGGATGGGCCGGATTTGTACCCGATTCTGCACCCACAGGAGCTAGTCGTTCCCACGGGAGCAGAATTGGGGCAAAGGGCATGAATGAGCAGGATGTGCTCCGATACTGTGCTGCCGGACATCCAGTGAGACCCCTGGCTAGCCCAGCCAAAGTGCCTACATGGAGCCTTGGTGCCATGGTGTCCTGTTGCCACAGCACCAGGATGCCATGCAGGAGCCCTGATTTGCTGCACAGCCCCAAATGTACTGTTTCCCACTGCCCAAACCTTGGAAGGGACTGCCAGGGTTGGGATCTGGCAGACAGGAACCCTCTGCTGCCTCTCAACTTCAGGATGAGGTCTGCTGGTGCTTTGTGCCACAGTCGGGGGGCCTTATTCCACCTCCAAAGTGGAATAAGTTCCCCGGCCATCTCCTCCACCCTGGACATACCAGGCTGTGACCAGAATTGGCGGCGTGTGACTGGGGTCAGGGTCCTGCCTCCACCCTGCCCATGCTCCTCCTCTGGCCCTTCCCCACCTGCCTCTGTCCAGAGCTCCCCACACATTTCCTGTGTATGTGCGGGGAGCTTTGGGTACGGAATTGGCCCCCAAGCGAATACTGGGGGCTGTATGTCTGAACTGGATGTACATTCGTGCTATTTCAGCATCGGAATGACCTCCTTAGGGAAGGTCAACCCAAATTACAATTA
Organism: Ichthyophis bannanicus; assembly: GCA_033557465.1. Taxonomy (NCBI): domain Eukaryota; kingdom Metazoa; phylum Chordata; class Amphibia; order Gymnophiona; family Ichthyophiidae; genus Ichthyophis; species Ichthyophis bannanicus. Next base: position 1,174,404,035 of record CM066033.1, on the reverse strand, counting down.
CACGATAGAAGGTTCCACATTAGGAAACACCACCCAGGAAAAGGATTTAGGCATCATCATGAATAATACATTGAAACCCTCTGCCTGATTTTTCAGTGGCAGTGGGTTCCAAGTGTGCAATGGCAGCCATGAAAGCAAATAGAATGCTAGGAATCATAAAGAAAGGAATGGAGAATAAAACAAAGGATATTATAATGCCTCTCTATCAATCTGTGGTACGATCACACTTTGAATATTGTGTGCAATTCTGGTCACTATATCTTAAAAAGGATAGGGCAGAATTAGAAAAGTTACAGAGAAAAGCAGCAAAAATGGTAAATGGTATGGAAGGATATCCCTATGAGGAAAGGCTTAAAATGTTAGGGCTCTTCAATTTGGAAAAGAGATGACTGATGGGAGTTATGTTAGAGGTATATAAAGTAATGAATGGAGTATAATTTAAATGTACATTGGTTGTTTACCCCTTCAAAAAGTAGAAAGACTAGGGGACACCCAATGAAGTTACAATGTAGCACATTTAAGACTAATCACTCAACATGTAATAAAACTCTGGAATTCATTACCAGAGGATGTAGTAAAAGCTGTTAGAGTAGCTGGATTTAAAAGAGGTTTGAACAAGTTTCTGAAGGAAAAGCCCATAAACCATTATAAAGAGGACCGGGAATATCCATTGCTTACCCACTGGACAAGCAGCATGAATCTCTATACCTTTTGGGAACTTGACAGGTATTTGTGACCTGGACTGGCCACTGTCGGAAACAGGATACTGGGCTTGATGGATCCTTGGTGTGACCCAGTATAACATCTTATGTTCTGACCTTCATATTACTCTCTTTAACTGTAGGTCTAGCAAAACCAAATTTACTTTGACCTCCTCATCCAACACAACATCGACATTGTTTGCCTTACAGAAACTTGGCTCCGGGAGGGGGAGGATGCCTATCTGCAGCGCTGTCTACCTCTATGGTACGCCACTTTTTCTGCCCCCCCCCCCCCCGGACATCTCATTGAGGGGGGTGTTGCCCTCCTTTTGAAATCTTTTCTGCCTCTGTCTGATCTTCCTTAGGGCTCCTTCTAATCGAACTTGGCCCACCTTTTAGTTGTCATTTCCTCCTTCTTTATTGTCCCCCTGCACTGCATGCTGCAGTTTGGGAAGCCCTGCAACAATCTCTTTTGGAGACCTCAGCTTACTTCCACTGCAGGTGGCTACTAAAATGGTTAGTGGTCTTCATTATAAAGCATATGAGGGCAGACTTAAAGAGCTTAACCCTTTCCAGGCCGAGCCCAAAACTCTCGGGATCCAAAATTCAGACTAAATATTCCTATCAAATGGTATATAATACATGACCATAGCAGGAGGAAAATCACTATTAGAACATATTGAATAAGACGGGTACAATTTTCCTGAAATATGCAAAAAATTAACCCGGCTGCAGAATGTGGATTAAAATTTTAAAGTAGGCCTTCAAAGGGTTTATGTATACTTTAAAGGAAAGGTGCAATAAATTCTCAGGAGGACAGCCTCTTTCAATTGAAAGCAAGCTCTGCTATGAGGGGACATGGGATGAGGGTGAAAGGGGATAGATTCAGGAGTAATATGTGGAAATATTTCTTTATGAAAAGAGTGGTAGATGCGTAGAATAGTCTCCCAGTGGAGATGTTAGAGATGAGGACAGTATCTGAATTCAAAGAAGCATGGGACAAACACAGAGGATCTCTGAAGGAAAAGGGGGACTGTTGTAGTGATTGATATGGAAGGGCAGACTAGATAGGCCAGGTGGTCTTTTTCTGCTGTCATGTTTCTATGTTTTTATTATAATCCTGGGTGATTTTAACATCCACTGTGACAGCCCACCTAGACCACAAGATAAAGCTTTCGTATAGTTCTTCATGGATCATGACTTCTCCCAACTTGTGCATGAGCCCACCCACTCAGCCAGCCACATACTTGATCTTGTCCTAACTCTGATTTCAGCCCACCTCCTGTCTCCCTTTCCACTCTCTGTCTCCCTTGGTCTGACCACCACATCATCAGCTTTCACCTGCCATCTTTCTCCACCTTGCCATCATCATCCACCAACACTCTGACCTACTTTCATCGTAAGATCACTCCTGCATTATTGATCCAATGTTCCTTGACAGACACCCTGTTCCCAGCAGATTTGCCATCTTTATCCCTGCAAGATCAAACCTATCTTTGGTAAAACCCTGGATACTATAGCTTCAAGAAAGCATTACCTCCAATTCGAAAGCAAATCCAATCTCTGGTCCTAGCCATAGCTGCACATGATCAAGCAACAGCTCAGAGCAGCTGAAAGATATTGGAGAAAATCACGCTAACCTTTCACCTTTAGGAATTTTAATGATTGTCACTCATTTAATCGCAACCAGATCACAACTGCTAAATGTGATTACTACTCCTCCTTAGTAACTACGGCTGCCCATGCCTGTGAAACCATCTTTGCTATGAGCTTTCCAACTCTTTGAACTCCTTCTCACATTTCCTTTCCAGCTCTGGCACTTCCACTAAGACACTGGTCCAACACACCTTTTAGAGAAGGTCAACACTTTCAGAGTTAACCTCCCTCTCACCGCCCCTTTTTCACTCTCCCCCTTCCCCAAACAGCCCAGTGCTATGCTCTAAATATTCCTGGTCAGATTTCACCCAGGTTATGCCACCCCAGCTGGAAAGGACTATTTCTGTTATACGGAAAACCACCTACCAACTATATTGTATCCTCTCAGCATGGCTTTCTGAGCCTTCCCTGGGTCTCTTGCCTATAGCCTATTCTGTCATTGCCAAAAGCCTTCACAATGGCCAAGTCCCCTTGGACTGGAAAAAGGCTATTATCAGCCCCATTTTAAAAGGCCCAAAAATGGACATTTCCATCCTCTCAAACTGCTGACTAATCCCTCAGTTACTGTTTCTCCTAAAGCTAACCAAATGCTTCATCCTTTCCTAGCTTAGGGACCAGCTGGACAACACTTCTACCCTACACCCATATCAATCTTGGTTTCAAAAACATCACAGCACAGAAACAATCATCACCTCGTTCCTTAGTGAGTTACACAATGCACTTGATCGGGGCAGATTGCACTCACCATGTCTATAGACCTGTCTGCTGCATTTGACCTCATGGACCATAACATCTTCCTTTCCCACCTTCATAATTCTGGCTTCTGTGAAATGGTACTTTCATGATTTATATCCTTTCTTTCTAGACGCTCCTTCCAAGTATCTATTTATTTATTTAACTTTTCTTCTATACCGCGCTATTCATATCAGTGCGGTGTATTGGTAATTCAACCTCCTCCTCATACCCTCTGTCCTGTGGGGTTCCACAGGGCTCAGTTCTCTCCTCTATTCTGTTCAACATCTTTCTCAGGTCCCTAGCCACACTCCTCCAGACAACCTGTCTATCTTTTTACATCTTATTGGATATAAGGACTCCTACCTCCCAGATCTCACACATATTAACTCCAGCCTTCAGGAAGTCCCTTTCACCCCCTTGGATAACTCCTCCATAACTCTTAATCTCATCTTCCAATACCTAGGGGTTCTTATTGGCTCTCATCTCTCTTTTTCTGCCCAAGTTGGGCAGGTTGTAAAGTCCTAATTTGAAGCCATACATCACTTCTGTGCCCTCCAGCCTTTCCTCAACCGTCCAGCTCAAACTTCAATTATCCTTAGTACTGTCATTGCCAGTTTTCATGCCGGTTTGGACTACTGTAACATTGCTTATGCAAGACTCCCCACTTATGAGTTTAAAAAGTTGCAATCCATCCAAAACACAGCAATCTGTATCCTATCCCACACAAAAAGGTTTGGCCACGTCACTCCTCTCATAATCCAGCACCACTGGCTCGCACTCTCCGCCCGAATCCGATATAAAATTTTAACTTTAACACACAAGTCCCTACATAGTAACTTGTCTGCATTACTCTCGTATCTGGTATTTCCTTATGCCCCCCCCCCCCCCATGCTGCTTATGCTCCCTACATAGTAATAGATTAGTCATTCCCCTACCCCTTCCAAGACCAATTATAAATATTCAAGACATTCAGCTTTTTACTTCACTGCCCCTTCTCTCTGGAATTGCCTTCCTACTACATTTCCTCTGAGGGCAATTTCAAAAAATGTGAAGTTCTTCTCAAGACTGTGCTTTTCAAGGAACTCTTCTATGTGGAAGGAGATAACAGAGATTGACCTTTCATGCCACTGTCCTTGCTCCTGTCTCTTTACTCCACATTTGTAGTTCTTTTATTTTTTTGCTCTTCTAATGTTTTATTTCGTAAACCATTATGATGATGCTAAAGGTAGTATATCAAGTTTAAATAAACTATAAACTATACCTGTAAAATATAAGCAAGTATATTCGCCTAAAGCTGTGAATGTGCATATATGTAGTTGATATGTGCTCATAAAACCATTCTAAAATGTCTTGTGTAACATTCCTTGTGTAGAAAAAAAGCTGCCAATGCTTGTATGCAGGGCTCTTTCAACAATACATGAGGACCATTGGTCCATTTTAGCAGGTGCTGGTACTCTGTATTACCCCATTCCCCTCAAAAAATCTTTGTGTAAAATGAATGATAAAAGTAAAATAACTGGGAAAAATATACAAAATACAAAACACACCTAAATTATTTTGTCTCTACACATCTCTATTACAAATTATATCTCATTAGCATAATGTCTCTAGCGGTCCATGCTTTATTGATCTACTAATATGTGCTTTAGATCATTTTCGTTTTTCTACCAGCAGTTGATATATGATAAAATCTCATCTTCTAGAACTCAATAATTGATTGGATGAATTCAGACCATTTTGGGTAATGAAGTAACTTGATCCCACACCCCATGCCATTAACTTGGCTACAGTGGGGAAGATGAAGAAGGCAACAGTGATACCAGAATTCTTTGTACTATTGTAGATGAGCTTAGATGGATTTCATAATATATGATAAATCAATATGCAAATACAGAAGTAAGGATGAGGTTGAGAACTACAGGCCAGTTAGTCTGACCTCTGTGGTGAGTAGATTAACGGAAATACTGCTTAAACAGAGAATAGTAAGGTTTCTGGAGTCTGAGACAGCATGGGCTCACTAGAGGCAGGTCTTGTCAGAAAATTCTGATTGACTGGGTGACTAGAGAGTTGGACGGAGGGAGAGCCCTAGATGTGGTATACGTAGATTTCACATAGGTGACTTATAAATAAATTGAGCATCCTATGGATGGACCCTAAAGTGACTGACTGGGTAATAAATTGGTTGAGGGGGGAGGCAACAAAGGGTACAGGTAAATGGAGCTCACTATGAGAAGAAGGAGGTTACCAGTGTTGTGCCACAGGGATCTGTCCTTGGTCCAATTTTCTTCAACATTTTTGTTAGTGATATTGCATAAGGGCTGTCTGGTAACATTTGCCTCTTTCACAGTGATACCAAAATCTGCAATAGAGTAGACACCCAGGAAGGAGTAGATAACATGAGGAGTGATCTAGCTAAGTTTGAAGAATGGTTGAGAATTTGGCAGGTGAGATTTAACACTAAAAAATGCAGGACATGCCTTTGGGCTGCAAAAATCCAAGGATGCAATATAGTATAGGGGGTAAAGTACTTCTGTCCATGATAGACGAGCAGGACCTGGAAGTGATTGTTTCTGATGATCTCTAAGTGCCTAAACAGGTAGAAAAGGCGACGACAAAAGTCAGAAGGATGCTTGGTGCATAGGGAGAGGAATGCCCAGCAGGAAATAGGAGGTGATAGTGCCTCTATATAAGTCTTTGGTGAGACCTCATTTGGAGTATTGTGTACATTTCTGGAGACCACATCTTCAAAAGGATACAAACAGGATGGAGTCATTGCAAAGGGTCACTACCAAAATGGTTAGTGGTCTTTGTTATAAACAATATGAGGTCAAATTTAACTCAATATGTATACTTTAGAGGAAGAGCAGGATAGAGGATATATAATAGAGATATTTAAATACCTTTGCAGCATAAATGAACAGGAGGAGAGCCTCTTTCAATAGAAATAAAGCTCTGCAATGAGAGGACATAGGATGAAGGTGAAAGGAGATAGACTCAGTAATAATATGTGGAAATATTTATTTATGGAAAAAGTGGCAGATATGTGGAATAGTCTCCCAGTGGAACTAGTAGAAATGAGGACAGTATCTGAAATCAAGAAGGCATGGGACAAACACCGAAGATCTCTAAAAGGAAAAAAAGTACTATAGTAGTTTATATGGAAGGGTAGACTAGATAGGCCATTTGGTCTTTTCTGCTGTCATATTTCTATTTATTTGTTTATTTAAGCAATTTATCTCATGCCTATCCCTAATTCTAGGCAAGTTAGAAAAATACATTCACAGTCTGCATAATCATATCAATTGTAAACCAGAGAGCATAAAACACACAGAAAACACATTAACATCAACAAAAGCCTGCTTACAAAAATGTCTTCAATGGCTAACAAAAATCATTAGTACAAGCCATTAATCAAAGTGAAACAGAAAGCTTATTCCATTCTGTTGAGCCAAATATTGAAAACAACCTATTCCTCTACTCACTCAAGTGTATATAACACTGGTCAACAATTTTTTACAAAAGTAATGTTACTGAAATAAAAACAGTCATTTCTTATCAATTTTTATATGCTGAACACAAATATGACAGTGAAATTGCAAAGTTGGCTCTAGTTCTTTTGTAATCTACAAAAAATAATGTTTACATCACGAAATGCATGTCAATAGTAAACATAATAGGCCTTCGGTTAATACCTGTAAAAAAACAAGTCATAGACTACTACTTAGATTTTTTCACCTGTCTCTTGTACAACTTTTCAGGAGCTTCTCTGGGGAGTGTCGAGCAGTAGTTAGCCAGCATTGTAGTGGACCATTTTCCCAGGTATCTTTGCTTCATCGTTGCGATATCCTGGTGAAAACGTTGCCCTGTTCATTACTAACCATACCACAGTTGTCAGGAAAGAAACTGAGATGGGAATTAAGGAAATTGATCTTTAGAGACATATTGCAGCCAAGTTTCTGATACTGGATCAGCATGTCTTCTACTAGTTCCTTGTAGTTTTCTGCCCTAACATTCCCGAGAAAGTTTGTTGACATTAGGCGAAAAGCATTCCATGCTTGTTTCGTATCACCCTGCAGCAAGTTATTGAACCGGTCATCTTTGAAGAGCTCTCGAATCTGCGGACCCACAAACACTCCCTCTTTAATCTTTGCTTCGCTGAGTCGAGGGAATTTTTCATGCAGGTATTGGAAAGCTGGTGAAGTACGGTCCATGGCTTTCACAAAGTTTTTCATCAAACCTAGTTTAATGTGAAGGGGTGGTAGCAGGATTTTGTGAGCCACAAGCAGAGCTGGGTGCTGGATATTCTTCTCTCCAACTGTTACATTTTGTCTGCGATTCCATTCCTTCCGCAAGTAGTGCCAATCCCTTGCTCGGCTATCCCACTCACATAAGAAACACATGTATTTTATATATCCCTGCTGCAGTCCCATTAAAAGGGCAACTACCTTCAAGTCACCACAGAGGTTCCAGCTGTACTTGTTATAGTTAATGGAAGTCAGTAGATGCTTTAAGTTATCGTATGTCTCTTTCATATGGACGGCATGCACTACTGGAATAGATGGAAGACGGTTTCTATTGTTCAAAAGCACAGCCTTCAGACTCAGTTTCGACGAGTCTATAAATAGTCTCCAGTCTTGTGGGTCATGAGTGATTTTTAAGGCATTCATGAGGCTTTCAATATTGTAACAGAATACCAGATTATTTTCCTTTCTGAAGAAAGGCCCCAACTGCTGGTGGCGCTTTCGATATGGAGTAATGTTGATATCTTCTTCTAGAAGATTCCATTGTTGGAGTCTTGATCCTAGCAATTCTGCCTTGCTCTTGGATAAGTCCAAATCACGAACCAGGTCATTTAGTTCTTCCTATGTTATTCTGTGTGGAGTTGATAATGCATCCCAGTGAAAATCTGGGTCACTGCATGCTGATGGACCAGGAGAAGAACAGATCGGCTCACCCTTGTCCTCATCAGATGAATCAAGAGAATATTCTGATGGAGGTTCTGGAATAGGAAGTCCCTCACCAAGTGGACCTGGTCTCAATGCAGATGGAATGTTTGGGTGGACTATGCTTGGCTTCTTTTGCTTCGTTATTCTGCTGGAAAGAGGAGGAACCAAGCAGAAGTAACAGTCATTTATGTGGTTGCTTGGCTCTCTCCACACCATGGGCATTGATGGTCTTTTGCAATTCAACCACTCTCAAAGCTGTATTGTACATGTAGCGCAGCATACATGCGGGGCCCAAGGCTTGTCTTGGTCACCAATCTTGCATCCGAAGTAAAGATGTTATGCCTTCTTCAGTTGAGAAGTGATACTTTTCTTCTGGTTGGCAAATGTCACTTCCCCACAAATGTAGCAGAAATTGTCAACGGTATTAATGCACTTTCGCGGTATTACTGTTCTGTATTGTACCTAAATAGCTACAATTATATGATTAATAAAAGTTACATGTAACAGTAGCTTAAACTGTCTCGCACACAGTCTGAAATATTTTAAATGCTCAACCTTTCTGACTGCGTATAGTACACTGCTGATGTCAGATGACTTCAGCAGCCATCTGGCAGTAGTATTGCTTTGCATCAGAAAATGATGCAATCAACTCTGGATGATGTGTGCATGCTGGTATTATGCAATGTGATGCAATGTGATGCAATATTACATCATTCAAGGCTTATTTGGGATGTTGTTGATGTCCTACAGGATAAATTTACACGGTGAAATGTCAAAAATGAACTACATGCAATATCTTCAAAACGAGAGCCAATAAAATATGTTTAATGTTATTATTTGTGTTCAGCACACCAAGATACTACAGATTAGGGCCTTTTAAAGTCAGTAATGATTTCAATGTTGACCAGTGTAATGGATAGAAAGAACATCAAGTTGTTGAGTACTCATTGATCTTAGTGCACAAGTATGTTTGTGAGTCTGTATTAAAATAATTGGGAGCTGTGCCTTATGTATAAAAGTTAGAACTTTAAATTGTATTCTTCAGGTTACTGGAAGTCAATGCAATGCGCATAAAATTGAAAATATATCCTCTGACCGAGGGGGTACCTGAAAGCAAATGAGCTGCAGAGTTCTAAACTTTTTGTAACACTCAGACAACATAGTCAGAGAGACCTAAATATAATGCATTGCAACAATCGATTTTAGTTAATACTAGCACTTCCAAAATCTATCTAAAATCATCAAATATTAACTTCTGAAGTTTACTCAGCATTTGTAATTTAAAATAAGAAGACCTTACTACCTCATTGTACTGACGTCAGTACCGGGGAAAATGGTAGAAACCATCATAAAGAACAAAATTACACAGCATGGCCTAATGGGAGACAGCCAACATGGCTTTAGACAAGGAAGATCTTGTCTTACTAATCTGATATGTTTTTTTGAAGGTGTGCATAAACAGGTAGACAAAGGTGAGTCGGTTGATATAGTGTATCTGGACTTTCAGAAAGCTTTTGATAAGGTCCCTCATCAGAGACTTTTGGCGAAACTAAAAAGTCATGGGATAGGCGGCAGTGTACTATTGTGGATTGGGAACTTGTTAAAAGATAGAAAGGAGAGGGTAGGGCTAAATGGCCAATTTTCCCAATGGAAAAAGGTGAATAGTGGAGTACCCCAGGGATCTGTACTGGGTCCGCTACTTTTTGACATATTCATAAATGACCTGGAAAAGGGAATAACGAGTGAGGTTATCAAATTTGCAGATGATACAAAACTGTTTAAAGTTGTTAAAACCCAAGAGGATTGTGGAAAACTGCAGGAGGATCTGGATAAATTGGAAGACTGGGCATCCAAATGGCAGATGAAATTTAATGTGGACAAGTGCAAGGTTATGCACCTAGGAAAGAACAACCCACACTATAGTTACACAATGCAAGGTTCCACATTGGGAACCACCACCCAGGAAAAAGATTTATGAGTCATCGTGGATAACATGTTAAAACCCTCTGCCCAGTGTGCAGCGGCAGCCAAGAAAGCAAATAGAATGCTAGGTATCATAAAGAAAGGGATGGAAAATAAAACAAAGGATATTATAATGCCTCTGTATCGTTCCATGGTACGACCGCACCTTGAATATTGTATGCAGTTCTGGTCACCGTATCTTAAAAAGGACATAGCATTATTAGAAAAAGTACAGAGAAGAGCTACCAAAATGGTGAAGGGAGGATGGAAGGCTACTCCTATGAAGAGACGCTACAAATGTTGGGGCTCTTCAACCTGGAAAAGAGACGGCTGAGGGGAGATATGATAGAGGTCTATAAATTAATGAATGGAGTGGAGCAGGTAAACGTGGATCAATTGTTTACGCTATCAGAATATAGAAAGACTAGGGGACATGCAATGAAGCTACAGGGTAAACTATTTAAGACAAATAAGAGAAAATATTTTTTCACTCAACGTGTAATCAAACTCTGCAATTTCTTACCGGAGGATGTAGTAAGGGCTGTTAGTGTAGCTGGGTTTAAAAAAGGTTTGGACAAGTTCCTGGAGGAAAGGTCCATAAACCGCTATTAAAAAGGGACCCAGGATAATCAATGCTTGACCCAGTACAAGCATCGTGGAACCTGTGTCTTTTGGGGATATTGCTAGGTACGTATGACCTAGATTGGCCACTGTTGGAAACAAGATACTGGGCTTGATAGACCTCAGTCTGACCCAGTATGGCATATCTTATGTTCTTATGTTCTTATTGTCTTGTAGAATTATAGGCAGAGGAATAAAAAACCACACTCAAGCAAGTAACCTTGGAAATTATTGAAATAACAGAGACGTCAGTCCTCAAAGGCAATACTTGATTGCCCTCCCCAACTCTCTTAATAATCATAACTTTGGGTTTAATTCATATTCACAGTCGTTCTGTTCGGCATCATCCATACCAATCTGCAAATATTTAGTTGCCAGGTCAAGAGAATCCTTCAGCATGGCAACAATAGGAAAAAGAACTGAATACATCAGCATAAATCCTATAATATATCTCTAATTTCCTAAAGATCTTACAAACATGTGCTATTATTTATGGGAGGGACATATTCAAAATGATTAACGTGGTTAGCAGAGCTGCTAACCATATTAAACACAGTGCGTAGGATATTCTGCGGCACATAACAATATCCCCTCCTAACCCTGCTGCATGCCCCAATTCTATCCATGATATTTAGCTGCTAGCCGTTTAACTTAAAACGGATAACGTTAGGCACTTAAATGGCTGGCCTAACTTTAGCCGGTTTAGTTAATAAGGAGGCAACTGAATATTGCCACCGCCTGGTTAGCTGAAGTGTTAACCAGGCACACTGGATATTTAATAATGCCAGTGGCTGGATATGACATTGAATATCCGGTCTTAATTTAAAACAGCGATGGCCAGCCACTTTAAGTGTCATGGCTGCCGCCACTGAATATCGGCCCCCTATATGTCATTTTTGAATGCAAGGATATATAAGTACTACTTTTTATATTTCTTCTTTAAACAATATAGTAAATACAGTTGTTGCATTGCTAAATGATAATTTTAAAATCTAGGGTTAATACATCTCACAAATGTTGCAAAGACAGTATGATTCTGAAGCACTCCCGGACATTTTAAGTACATTATGTAACAAGTATGGATTTGTGCCATATCAAAAAAGGAAGATACTTCTTAAACAATTTATCCCTCTGAGCAGAGAAAATAAGAGAAAGGAAATAGTTTGACCTTACAGCAGTTATTAAACTCAAGCTGGTTAATCTGTCCTCCCTGGCAGTGATTTTGCAGTGCCATACTTAAGACATGAACCCTCTTGAGTATAATTATGATGCCGTTGATTTAACTCCTGGACTCTGAAGTTAACATCTAGAAATCTATTTACTAAGTCATGGTAAAATAGAATATTTTGTGTTATTTCACACTGCAAAAATTAACCATGAGATTCACCACCCTTTATGCCTCAGTACTGCAGGTGAGCGAATCCTGCAGTATTTTTTTCTTGCATTGCTGCATCAGGGTATGTTATGTATTTCCAGCCACATCAATACAAAGTGAGCCCCAAGTTGAGATCTCTGCCTTTTAAAGGTGCTTCTAAATAAGTGAAGAACTATGCCCCTCATCCAAATCCATTTATAAAATAAAGTGCATGCCCTCCTGGAACCATACCCCATTCCCAGATTCATTAAAAATGAAGCCCTCGGGGGGAGGAGCCTGGCCAGGAGCAAGATGGCAGCTTGATTCCCGTGCTCCCTGCAATCCTTTCATAAATCCTGCACTTCCTGTCTGTTTTTGAAGATCTTCTCCCCCCCTTTCTACATTTGGTACGAGAGGAAGGATGGCCGTGAGTAAATCCGGCAAGTTGGACTTCAGCCCCGTTGGGGCGGCCGGCGTGAAACGGCAAAAGCCGGACCCTCCCTCCCCGTAGAAGGCGGCCGGGCCCAGAGAGAATATGGATGATATCCAAGAGTTGCTTGCTGAGATTCGTGCAGTCCGTGGGCTCGTGGAAGCAAATAGGGAGACGCTCTCGGTAGTGCAGGCAGACATACTTGAGTTAAAGGGGATGAAAGAGCAGATCATGGGGCTCGCTGAAAAAGTCTCCCGTGTGGAAAGTCAAGTGGAGTGTCATGAGGAGCGCTTAAAACTGTCTTTGGCTAATAGCAAGCGCATCGCGCAGTTGGAACGCAATCTAGAGGACCTAAATAATCGCACCCGTCGAAATAATGTGCATATTATTGGAGTGCCTGAGGGCGCTGAAGCAGGTGATATGCTGGCTTTTTTGAATGCGCAATTGCCGAAGCTCCTACGTTTGGATTTTAATCCCCCGCTGGAAATTGAAAGGGCACATCGTGTTCCAGTACACTCGGGGCCACATACTAAGCAGCCGAGGCCTATTATCTTGAGAGTGCTGAGGCATCAGCAGGCTTTGCAAATCATGATAGCGGAGAAGGCCTTGGCGCCAGTCAGCATCGAGGGCCGTAACATTTCTTTCTTCCCTGACTTCAATAAAGTGACAGTAGAGAAAAGGAGACAGATGTTGGCTCTGCGTCCCCGTTTTCAGCAGCTCCAGGTGCGCTACGGCCTCTTTGCTCCAGCGAGATTCCGGGTGACTCTACACAATCAAACACGCATGTTTGAAGACCCCCATGCCTTGCTACAGTTTGTGGAAGAACAGGAGGCCATTTTGATGCACTGAGCTAGCTGTTTTGGAGCATGGTTTTCAGGGTGCCGCTGGGCACAGGGACTGCATGAAAACCTGTAGAGGTTGGGAGACAGTAACTTAGTGGCGCTATGTTAACCCTGTGCTGATCATGTGTGTTGTCTCTGGGCAGGGGCGTTTGGATGGTTGGGGGGTGGGGGTCTGGTCTTTTCTCCGAGGTTTTTGGGGGTTTTGCGGTTAAAAGCGGCTGGATGCTTACTGCTCCTTCCCTCCCCTTCTTATGTTTGTTCCGGGTGTCCCTCCCCTGGGCCCTCCCCCGGCCTCCGGCCTTACCTTTCTTGCTTTCTGCTTAGTTATTTGTATAAGGTATACTCAGGGGGGGCTGGGGAGGGGGGAGAGCGAGTGGGGGAGTAGCGAGGGGGAAGGGAGGGGTGGTCGGGCATAGAGGGGTATCGATCTGTGTGGGTTTGTGTGTTAGGTTTGAGTGTGTGTATGGGTTATGGTAGTTGGGCTGTGGGATGGATAGGGGGTGTGAGTTTGCTTGAGTATGTTTGTGGGGGGAGTGCTTACTGGTCATATGGGTTGGGGGGGGATCAGGGTGTAGTCTTGTTCAGGATGGTTCACCCACGTAGTTTTAGCTTTAAGGATGGGTTTGGGTTTCAGTTGTCTCCATGGGGGGGGTCTGTGTTTTTTTATGGGGGCTGGGTCTGTTTTGAGCTTTGCATTGTGCCCAATCCTGTATGGTATGATGTTGCGATGCTGTGATGGTATCACTTAATTTCATGTCTTTGAACGTAAAGGGAATCAATAACCCCATTAAGCGGAATAAAATACTGTTATATTGCAGGAAGATGAGAGCTGACGTTGTACTGCTGCAAGAGACCCGTCTGCCATTAGGGGAGGTTCAAAGGTTGGGGGGGGGGACCTACATGCTGATCAGGGTGGCCGGGGCATGTCATAAAAAGAATGGGGTGCTAATATTGGCTCGGAAGGCTATACAGCCGGTTATTGAATCAACTCGGGCAGACCCGGAAGGGAGATGGGTGAAAACCCGTCTGCGGGTTCGGGATCAAACTTTTGGTATTATGAATATCTATGGTCCGAATTCTGATGATGTTTCTTTTTTTCATGAGGTAGCGGAGGAGTTACAAGCTCTTACCCACTGTAACCTTATCCTAGGGGGGGATTTCAATCTCGTGTTGGATCCTTTAATAGATCGCCAACCTTACCGCTCCATAAGAGTTTATCGTGCGGCCACGGTCCTCAATAGTCTGGTACAGGAGAAGAATCTAGTAGATGTTTGGCGGCTGTTCCATCCCTCTCAGAAGGAGTTTACTTTCTATTCTCTCCCGCATGGGTCACATTCCAGGATTGATTTCTTCCTGATTTCCAGATCTCTCATGGCCCACGTGGAGGACGCACAAATAGCAGCGTGTACAGTCTCCGATCATGCGGCTGTTTTCCTGTCTTTCCTACCGGATTCTACCCCTGTTAGGAGTTCCGGGTGGTTCTTTCAGAGGTCTTTACTTGCAGACCAGGAGTTCCGTGAGTACCTGGAAGGAGTAATAAAAGAGTACTTCTCGGTGAATCTCCCTGAGGCCACTTCTGGATGGGCATGGTGGGAGGCTTTCAAGGCCTTCTTGCGTGCTAGAATCACCAGCTTTTCTATTAGGGTGGCGTGTCGCAGGAAGCTAGTATTGAGTGAGCTGGAGACTCAAATCCGGGCGGGCGAGAGGTTGTTAAGACTGAGAGTAGACCCCTGTATCTTGTTGCGCTTGCAAAAGCTGAGATTTCAATTTAATAATATCTTAAGCTTGGAAGCTGAAAAGCTTTCGTATGCATCCAAGGCTAAATATTATAGGGAGCAAAACAAGGCAGGTAGGTTGTTGTCGACAACTTTGAATCCTAGAGCAGAGAGGGCGAAGGTGGCTGCACTCAAATCAAGCAATCAGACCCTGCTTACTAAGACACCGGATATAGCTGAAGCGTTCCGGGCTTTCTATGCCAGGTTGTATAGTTCTGAGGGGGGGGATAATGGGGAGGAGTGCGATGTTTTTTTGGAGCGCATTCCGCATCCTTCTCTTTCTGCTCAACAAGCGTTGGATCTGGAAGCCCCCTTTTCTTTGGGTGAGCTCCGCACTGCTCTTAAAGTGGCTAAAAAAGGGAAAGCGGCGGGTCCTGATGGCCTACCTATTGAGTTATATCAAGTGTTTCAAGGGGTGATTCTTTTTTTTTTGGCTAAATATTTTCAGCTTTTGCAGGAACAGGTGCCCTCAGTGGGGGGTTTCAATGAAGCTACGATAGTGGTATTGGAAAAGCCCGGTAGAGATGCCCTCAAGGTGGAGAATTATAGGCCGATATCATTGTTGAATGCTGACTACAAGCTATTTGCCGCCGTTTTGGCAAACAGGTTAGAGAGGGTGACGGCTGATTTGATCCACCCTGATCAATGCGGCTTCATGCCTGGGAGGGCGACGTAGGATAATGCTCGGTTGTTGTTAAATCTCTTTGCCGCTTCGGAACAGTCTGGTACTCCTTTGGTGGGGATTTCCTTGGATGCTGAAAAAGCCTTTGATAGGCTTGAATGGGTCTTCTTGTTCAGGGTCTTGCGATGGTTCGGTTTTAAGGATGGTTTCATTAGATCAATTCAGGTCCTGTACTCTGCTCCACAGGCTCGTATTCTCATAGATGGGCTGCTGTCTGCTCCCTTTTCACTACATCGAGGGACAAGGCAAGGGTGCCCATTGTCGCCGATCCTATTTAATTTAGCCTTGGAGCCCCTGGGGCTACTAATTCGACATTCTGAGAGAGTTCGCGGCATTTGGATTGGGGATCTTCAGATAAAGCTGGCGGCCTATGCTGATGATTTGTTGCTGTTTTCCCAACCCAGCTCTCTAGAGGAGATTCTGAGGGTTATAGATAGTTATTCGAAGGTGTCTGGATATAAAATAAACTGGACCAAGTCTGTTGCCTTCCCTATGAATAGAGTCACTTATTCGGGGGATGTGAAGGATTTTCCTTTCTTCTGGGAAATGAAGGCGATTAAGTATCTCAGAGTACACTTCTGCTGCTCTCTTGAAGAGACTCTTCAGCACAATTGAAAGTATATAGAGGAATTGTTACAGACTTTCAGGATAAAATGGTCCCCCTTGCATTTATCATGGTGGGGGCGTATGGAGTCTATCAAAATGGTTCTTCCCCCAAAATAAATTATATTTTAGAAATGTTGCCGATTATTTTCCCGCAGAAGGTGTACAAGGGGTGGGAGAGGACATTAGTTACCTTTTTGTGGCAAGGGAAGCCCCCCAGGATAGCTCTCGGTAAGTTAAAGGCATGTAAAGTTATGGGTGGGGTAAATTTTCCGGATTTCTATCGTTATCATCAGGCGTTTATGCTCAAGCAAGGTGCGTTGTGGTGTCCACGAGAGAAGCGGGGTTCGTGCCCGGTTTCGGTTGAGGTTGAAAGGTGGTTAGTAGAGCCGATCCCCTTAGATATACTGGTCGGTATGGTGTGCCCGGTCTCCTCCCCTGCCCTGGCAATAGTTACGGCAACTCAATCGGCTTATCAGTATTTGGCAAGAGTTATAGGCTCTGATAACCCGGTATCCTCTTTGATGCCAATCTGGTTGAATCCCATGTTTAAAATCGGGTGTAAAATTATAGGATGGCGGCAGTGGCAAGCTAAGGGTATTTGGACAGTTGGCCAATTGCTTCAGGAAGGGGGGGTGGAAACCCTGGGGCAGGCTGCAGCAGGAATTCGCATTGCCGTCGGCGTGGCAATTTCAGTGGGTTCAATTAAAGAGCTGTCTTTCTACTGCTGGGGTGATAAGTGGGAAGCTGGCACCGTCCTGGGGTTTACATGAGTTGGCCCTCTCATATTCTGGTAAGTCTGGTGTAGCATCCAAGTTTTATGCTTATTTGCGAGAGAGGGCTTCCTCTTCAAAGGTGTGTCGTAGGAGTTGGGAGGTTGACCTAGGGGTGCAAATCTCCTCTCACGACTGGTCGTTATTGTGGTCTAGGGTCAGCAGGGTCTCTAAAGCAGCTGCTATAACGCAATCCTTAGTCTTCTTGTTACATCGCGCTTTTATCACTCCCAATCGGCTCTCCAGGTGGAATCCTGGATCCGGCAACTTATGTTGGTCTTGTTCTCTTGGTCCTGGAACGTTTAAACATATGTTTTTTGATTGCCTTTATGTTCATTCCTTTTGGCTCTCTGTCTGGGATAAGATACAAAAGATCTTGTGTTTCCAGCTTTCCCTTACTTGGCAGGTAGTGATCCTGCGCTCTTCAATGGGTGGCCTTCCAGACATGAAAGGAAAGCGCTTCTTATTAGACTTTCTAGTTGCCATAGCTCTAAAGCACATTTTGGTCTGTTGGAAAGACTCTAGTAAACTAGATGTCCACCAGTGGTGGAATATGGTGTGTCTCTTTGCCAGCTATGAGAAGGCGCAGGATCTCGCCTCTAATCTAT
The DNA here is from genome assembly GCA_033557465.1 of Ichthyophis bannanicus. Classification (NCBI taxonomy): domain Eukaryota; kingdom Metazoa; phylum Chordata; class Amphibia; order Gymnophiona; family Ichthyophiidae; genus Ichthyophis; species Ichthyophis bannanicus. Next base: position 1,174,386,347 of record CM066033.1, on the reverse strand, counting down.
TGGGGAGTAAGGGTGGCTTTACGGGCGATACATTCCCAGACAAGTGGATGTGTTTAGATGAATATGTTGCAAAAGCTCGATTAAGTTTGTAAGTGTGGGGGTCTGTACTGTGGGATTATTGGATCTGCTTGCCCTGTTTTGTATCTAATGGTTTTGCTTTGTTTGTATGAGGGGTATCATGTCGGGATGGTGGTGGGGATGTACTGCTTCCATGGAGACGGGACAGAGGTACTGGGGGGGGGAGGGTTGGGAAGGATGTTATTGCTTCTTGTTGTGTTTCCTTTTTTGTTGTTGTCTGTATGTAGAAAATTTAAATAAAGGATTTAAAAAAAAATGAAGCCCTCTCAACCCTCTGTCTCTGACACTCCAGCACCACTGGGGATCTCTCTGGTGCATACTGGGAAATTTCAGGGTGGTTTTGCCCTCATAACTCCACTCAAATGACAACCTCAATACCCCTAGTTGTATTCGTTTTTTGAAGGTATGAATAAACATACAGATAAAGGTGAGTTGGTTTATAAAAGTGCATCTTGATTTTCAGAAAGTCTTTTACAAGATCTCTTGTGAAAGACTCATGAGGAAATTAAAAAATTATGGGATAGGAGGCAGCGTCCTATTGTGAACTGAGAAATGGTTGAAAGATAGAAAAGAGAGAGTAGGGCTAAATGACTGATTTTCTCAATCGAGAAAGGTAAAATAGTGAAGTATCCCAGGGATCTGTACTGGGTCCATTGTTTTTTAACATATGTATAAATGACCTGAAAATAGGATTAAGTGAAATGATCACATTTGCAGATGACACTAAATTAATCAAAATGGCTAAATCACAAGAGGATTATGAAAATATTGCAAGAAGACCTTGAAAAACTAGGAGACCAGGCATGGAAATGGCAGATTAATTTTAGGGGCATGTTTACTGAACCACAGTAGCTGCAAAAGGCTCATGGGTAAAGCCAAAACCTCCAACAAATTTGCAGGAGAGTAGGGGTTCCAACTTTCCTCCTGCAGATACTGCAGAGGTTTTGGATTTACCATAGAGACCCATGATACCTGCATTGGTAGGTAGCGCAGGAAGTCCCGCGGTGCCTGCTGATGCAGGACTTGCAAGTTTCCACAGTAATGAGGAGGACAGGTGTATAGAGTGGCCCCCTTTCCCCAATCGTCCCCTGCCTTTAAACAACATTGTCAGTGCTGTGAATCTAAAGAGAAGTACTGCCCCTCCCCCTCGCCTTCAACCCTGATTGCTCCCTCTTGGGAATTGTCTGGGATGTTAGTGCATCCTCTGACAAGAGAAACTATCCTGGCTAATCAGTCAAGTGGTCAAAGCCCTCCTCCCCTCCCTTTCTGCTCCTGTAAAAAAATCCCAGCTATCCAATTGGGTTTCCCCTACCCCTCCCTCCCCCTCCTAAATATTGATACCAAGCTAGCCAGTCAGTTTTGGGGACCCCTTGTGCCCCCCCCCACCCCCTCCCCTCAGTCCATATCTTGAAGTCCTGGTGAAGGGGAGCAAAAGTGGGCCTCAGCACTCCTGCCACATTGTCAAGCCTTGCAAGATGGCTGCAATTGCATTATGTTGCCCTCTAACATCATGGTAGGGGGCAGAACTGGAAGATTGCTGCTATATTTTTGAGTATTATTGAGGAGTGCTGGAGTAGTCCTTTGTGTTTGCAATGAAACTGAGGTGGGGGCCTTCATAGGTGCAACCTGCAGTTTAGCTCAAATGTTTTAGCACAAATAGCTACTTTGTCCCCATACCATTTGGGCAGGTACACTGTGAATATGTTCAGTTTCAAAGGTCAGTTCAAAATTAAAATGGAGAGACGTGTTTTTCCAAATAGGCTGTGGCAGCAGTGTCCCTGGCCCTCTGGTATGCTTAGCACTTGGGTGTTGTTTGACTGCATTGGTTGCTTATGTCCTCCATAGCTATCTGAATGGCATGACCTTTTTACATTTTCAATGTATGAGAACCACTGACTTTTCAAGCCCTGACATGCTCATTCACCTCGTTTAGATGCTGTTGTGAGTCCTTCAACTGCTCTTTAATGGATAGCATCTCTATTTGCAGATCTACCGATGCCTATTTATTCTCTTACAAGAGCACTGTGATCTTCTTCAATCACCATTTTCACTGCTAAAGGTGATTCCTCCTTTTCCCCAGGTGCCATCTTGGATAGGAAGAGAGGCTTCATTCTTTTGTCTTCTTACTCCTTGGATCATACCTGCTAGAAGGTTTCGTTTCAAAATTTTTGTCATAACCATCCTCAAACATGAGCACCAACTAGAACTTCAGAGCAGTTTTAGTTGCTGGTAACCCTCTTTAACACTTACCTTCCTGGAGCTCCATCCTTAAGAAGCCGTCTTGTCAGTGCTCATTGGCAGCTTCCCATCATGCAGAAATACCTATTAAGAAAAGTGCGGTAGATAGAAAATGGGTAGGGATTGTGCCTTGGAGTTAGTGTGGAGGTCATTATTGCATGCTAAAATTGCTAAAATGGCAGATAATACAATGTAATTAGCCCAGAACAAAATGTATCTGGTTAGAATCAACTGCTAATTAGATAAATGACACTGACTGGGGCCAGCCACTGGTTTTCAGTAACAGAATCCAGATAATTCATTACAGACTACAGTGGCACTGTCCAGATAGGGCCCAATTCTGTCCCGGATGTAGATCCCCTCTGTGCATCTGGTCTGAACCGGATGCACAGAGGGGATTGCGATTCTGATCCCACGGAGCACGTCTAGCCCCGTGGGATCAGAATCGCAAACAGCAATGTACATGCAGCCCAAGACTCATGGCTTTTAAATGGAGCCGCGGCGCCATGGTGTCCTGTTGCCATGGCACCGTGGCTCTATTTAAAAGCCGAGATGCTAGCTGCCAAGAAAAAGAGTTTATTTCCCGCAGCCCAACCCCCAATCTGGCCTCCTAAGGCCAGGGTCGGGCTGCGGGGAATAAACCCTGGCCCCGTGCCCCATCCATGCCCTGGACCTTACAAAAACAAATGTCCAGAGAAGTTATTCCACCTTGGAGGTGCAACAACTTCCCCGGACATTTCGCCAGCTCCAAACATACAGGGCTTACATTAGAATTGGCCCTGTAACTCCATGGCTGCTGACCGCCCACTGCCATGCCCACTCTCCACTCTCGGCCACCCATTCCCCGCCCCGTCTATCTTACCTGCACAACTGGTTGGGAAGTTATACGGGGGCAGGAGAAGCCACGAATAGCAGGGATGGACGTCCCATCGGGCCATCTATCCATGCTATTTGTGGCTCAGAATAACCTCCATAGTGTCAGAATGGTCTAGAGGAGGAGTCAAGCCCAACTGGAAAATTATTAGATAGTGGAAGTATTCAGCACCACTGTCTGGATAATAGAGCTGAAAATCGCCATTATCTGGATAATGGAGGCAGTCCCCAGCATACCCGATTATTCAATGCCACTATCTGGATAATGGTGCTAAAAATCACCATTATTGGGATAGTGAAGGTTATCACCAGGATAGCTGTCTATTCAGCATGGCTATCTGGATATCAACCAGTGCTGAATGTCTGTGTAGATCTTTTATTGCCATGACCAGGATTTACAGGGAATGCTGACCACAGTGTTTAATTATCAGCCCGTACTTACAGTATATACAGAATAGTAGATACCCTTTTTGTAACTATCTTATCATAAAATTTGACATCCACCTTCATTGCAATCAATGATATTCTCATAGGCATTTTAGAAATATTCTGAAAACATGGTTATTTCAAAAACATTTTTTCAAAGAATGTTATGATTTGGTATTTTAATTCATATTATATGAATGTTTTATTGATTTTTTATGTGATTGCAATTTGCCTTGAGCTGTTTGGATAAAGTAGAATATAAATGTCGAAAATTAAATTGAAATAAATTAAATCCTAGTTTAGTTGGGAATTTGAGTGCTCCCTGCTGTCCCCCCACCCCCATTGCTGCTGCTGCTGCGGGTGCTGTGTCACAGTTCCTATCCTCTATTATCTTTCGCTTCTGCCTCCCCCCCTCCAATACAGATTTCCATGCCCCCATACAAACTGAAGTCTGTGTTGGAGAGGGATGGAAGCAGTAGTCACAGCAGGCAGTAACTGCAATGCAGCACTGGAGAGTTCATGTAAGAACTGTGCCACAGCTTCAATGCCATTGCCGTCACTGCATGTCCGAGAGAGGGGCAGCAGCCCTGGGAGGTTGGTACTCTGGGTAACTGCCTTGTTTGCTTATTGGAAGTGCCGGCTCTGTACACATGTAAAATCCTGAGTTATACCTCTCTTTTTTTCAATATGTTCCTTTGTAAAATGTCTTCTTCATATGCACATGCCACCAGCTATTTGCACTGCGTGGAGGCCAATTCAGAGCGGGGCACGTCTGGGCCATCCAGATGCACAAAAGATGTACGGGCCACAATTGTACTTCATTCTGTAGCCACGGGAACTATACATTTCCACGGTTGCAGAATCAGGGCACTTAGATGGCCCGGCATGCATGGCATTCAGTCTCTAGAGATGTCCCTGGGCTGCCTGTCCATCCCGCACAGTGCTGTGCTGGTGTGCCTGTGCAATGGCATCCTGTTGCAATGGCAGCAGCATAGCCTGTTGCACAGTCTGGTCCGGCATACCTCGGCCCCGACATCCTGCCTCCCGACTCCTGGCGGGAGCCTCCAAGGCCAGTATCGGGCAGCAGGGCCATTCCCATGGCATCTCAGTGGCTTTGGGGGGCTGCATGCCCTGATCATCCTGGCGTCCTGCACTTATTCCACCTCCAAGGTGGAATAAGCTGGACGTTCAGCAGACAGCTGGTGACATACAGGGCCCTGACCTGAATAGGCCCTGTATGTCCAGGTGCTTTGGCCCACCCCTGCTCTGCCTCCTCTCCATCTCCGCCCCGCCCCTCCTGCCCCCATTCAGCATTCCTCGCAAAAACCCTCTGTATATGTAGGGAGCACCAGGGCTTTAATACCGTCCAGGGCTTCTTTGCAGGTTGTACGTCCAAGCAGGACATACAATCCCGCTATTTGCTGTGCCAAATCTACACCATTGTTTATGAGGCTCTGTTATAAATTAGGAAGTTCAAACAGCCAATGGCCAACAGATCATTTGAAACAATATATCAAACCTTTTAAATCTTAGCAAGCCTGTTTTATGCTTCTGTCCAAGAAAGCAGCCAAGCTTTCAAGTGTCAATAGAATAGTAAACAGTCATTTAGTTCCTTAAGATATAGCAACAACAAGTTCCAAACATACAGCTTCAAAGCAATAAAGTCTACACCTAGTTCTGGATCAACATGCATGTCACTGAGGGACTATTCAGTTTCGAAAGTTAATATGATATTTGCATATGCAAATACTAGCTTTATGCATGTAAATAGCCATATGCATGTTGTAGAATTCTAGAAACTCTCTACTTACACTGTATACCCATAGAGTGCACAGTTTTGAAGGGGTGGGGAGTGTATTTCCTATTTTACAATGGCAATGTAGCTATGCTTCAAAAATGTGCCCATCAGCATTTACACCTATTCCACGTCACAAGTGTCAGCTAATCACTTTTTTTCACCTATACTTGGAGGCATGATTGAGGGGATAATTGTAGTTACTTCTAATGTATTTTACAATACCTCAAAAATTCACAAATTAGAGTTTTATAGTTGATCTTCGTAATTAGTTCCCCTTGAACATCCAGTTTTGGCATATCTGACACTTATGCATGCAAGAGGTGGCACTTTTAGATTGTAAAATCTGCCACCTACTGGTATAATGTTTAATGTAAAGAATATTTATATTTTACATTTTATATTCTGAGCATTTTACAAAATGCACACATATTAATGCACAACAATAAACAGTACATGATAGAACACACCAACAATACAGCACTAAGCTTATATGTAAAATAACTGAATAATTGCATAATAGGTCTAACTCACCATTCTTGCATTCAAGTATACTCTGGTGGTGTTTGCTGAAATGAAAGATTTTAAAAAGATATTGAAACCTTTCCCAAGCATAAGTGGCAGCATTTGCATACACAAACCCCAAGTGATGTTCTTTTTTAGGCACATTTTGCATAAGTGATAGCTCCTATTGCTGAGGCTCCAGACAGCTGTGGAGAGTGCTATCTGTCTGTATGCATCTGCTTGTTTGCATATGCGTAAGCAAAAAAATGCATATGGCATAACATCCTCTTCACCACAAAGCTGCAGGATTAAGAGCCCTTAAGAGTTGCTGGATCCTGTCAGTATGAAGAGTGGGGCTGCAGCAGAAAACATCAGTGGGGTTAACCATGTCTTGCCAGCCTGAAGAGTAGGGCTAAAAGCATAAAATACTGGCTTGAAGAGCAGGACTGCAGCCTGGGGCCTGAGAGGAGGGAAGGGGGAAATAAGGGATTCAGCATGAGGTTTAAAAGAGGAAGGCAGGGCAGCATAAGGGAATGGTTGAAGATAAAGACGAAGGAAGGAGATAGCACTGGGGAAAGATGAGGATAGAGAAGGGACTGAGATTTGAGAGAGAGTGCAAGTGAGGGAAGGGCGAAGGTTGGTTGGGGTAGGAAGGAGGCAGCGCACAGCATGGTGAAAGACAGGGTAGAGAGTGCAGGAGGGAACGTTTTGAAGATTAGGAATGGAAAACACTCCTGATACCCAAACACATGCATGCACATCCAATACCCCTGTGACGCGCATACACACACACACACACAATGCACACACATGCACTCAGTCCTCCAACACCCACCATGACACACACACAAGTGCATGCACCCTTTAACACCCTTCATGACAGACACACACACACACACACACACACAATGACACAGATGCATGCATACAGCCCCCAACACCATCTATGACACATACATAGTCGTATGCATGCACAACCCAACGCCCACCGTGGCACACACACAGACACATATGCACACCCCCTAACATCCCTCCTGACACAGACACCCACCATGATACACATACATCCCCCAACATCCTCATGAAACAGACATCCCCATGACACACTCACATAGACATATGCACCCCGACATCCCCTGTAGTATACAAACACACACTTACATACAAATGCATCCCCAACCCCCCCCCCCCACCATGACATACATAAGCACACATAACATCTCTCAAGACTCACAAACATGCTCTCCCCACATGCCAGATTTTGTGAATGGGGGAAACGCATCATCGTGTCACACTGCAAGTGTGCGTTTTTCAACTTTTTTTGATCTTGTATTTTTGTAAAATGTCTGTTCCTGCTGAATGTTCCTCACATTTTTCCTGCATCCTTCTAGGCATTTCATAAAAGGTGAAGCGTTCATCAGGTCTTTTGAAAATTCTGAACTGAACATCCTATATCCTGTCTAAAAGATCTATGCAAAACCAAGCTTCACATCTGTCAAATATGTAATGCCCATACTTTTAAAGGTGTGGAATGTGAGTGAGAATACTTTAATCATACCCATAATACAATAGGCAGACAACGCAAAGATACCAACAATGGAATGATCCGTTACCATTACCTTCTAGCCATAGCCATCTCAACAATTGTATTTTGTTCAGTCTGTAAAGTCTAAAGGTTTCTGAGTGACATCTTGGGTTACGTTTCCTTACATATGAAGTGTATTAGTGTCTACCATACAGTTTACACTGTTTACATAAAACTACATGATACACTTGCCAGAGGCCTAGGGGAGCAGCACTGCCTGAAATCAACATAAGATTTAAATTTCACTTTGAAAGTTTGTAGCATACAATATGTTATTTGTCATAGCTTCAAAATCTGTCTCCTAAATTACATATACGCTGCACAGACAGAGCAGGCGTTGTTTTCGGCAGCTACTGCATCATACAAAGGATGTTACTGTTAACCCTTATTACTCATGTTCTTTTTAGCTTTCATGTACTTCCATTTTACAGAGACCACTCACTCTGCTTTGATGTAATGCTGGGCTGATCAGCCTCTTTCCTTTGAGAGCTTCAAATTTAATCGGTATGGTTATCTTGGCACTTCCTATGATCTTAAATTGAGGTCTGCTCTTTCATCTCTCCAGACTAATTATGGACTGCCAGCCCACCTTTCACTCATTGTTAAGATGCAAAGGTGAATACAGATTTCTTCTTTCACTTCTTCCCAATGATTCAGTTGGTGTCTCAAAGCAAAACTCAGAGCAATTTCCACAGGATTTTTCACAATAATGAGATCATCAGTTCTCCAGGGGGTTCATCTTGGCACTCACTGTTAACAGGTATGACTCAAACCAATTGATGTAGCATTCACCTCTGTCCAGTATCAGGATTTCTCTTCACACACACTATGGAGGGTAATTTTATGAAACATTTTCCACATATAAAGCATGTTCCATACATGGAAAATGGCTATTATAAAACCGCAGCAGCGTATATGCCCACACAAATGTATGTGCTGACAAAAAACACATGAACTTTTACACAGTCCATGCATGGGAACTTCCAAGGGTAGTATTTGTGTAGAGATGGGGTGGAGTTGTGAGGTGCATGAGTACTTTACAAAAATATGCATGTACCCACATCAAGTATGTGCAAATAGATGCACTTACCTTGGAGCAGGTATAACTTTGTTTCAGAGAATTGGTGCACTACGAGAGGATTATTCTGTGAGCCTGTTTTATAGAGTCACATGCATGCGTTTGTTGCCTTCAAAAATACCACCTCAGTTTGCAGCTTCACTTTTTCATCAAAATCAATTTCATCGTGATTTTTTTTTATTGTATGGACATCATACTACAGTTGCATAAACTGGTTATTGAGTGCTACTGCATGCCACAAATCCTTATCCGTCCAACTATTTATTGTGAGAACTTTTTTTCAAGAATTTTGAATCAATTTTTTTTACTTATTCATATCATCTAAGGGAGAGTTGGTTTAAATTCATCACCCAACTTATAAAATTCTTCTTTTGCTAATAAATAGTTAATTAACATTAGACTTTGCCGAAGTGCAATCAACTTTTGAAGAATCCATCATTTGACATGACATCATCTGTTGTTTTCTGCATCAGGAATGATCAGTGTCCACATTATAAACTACACAAGTCCTACTATCCATCTATTCCATTCATCTCTGTTTCAAGGATATTGACTAAAATGGTGTCAGAATTCAGGCATTTATACATACATCAGAGTTCAAGATCTAAATCGGCCAATAAAAAGTGCCCCTTCCATTTCCAGAAAACACACAATTTGAATAGCATCTCCCAAAAATTTGCAATAATGACATCCATTTGTTTTCACTATTAAGGACCCCTTTCACAGAAACACACTAAAATTTTGTATTTAGCATGCCAAACAAATATGTTACTTGCAAAGCCTCTGCAGTAAGTGTTGAGGGCATGACCAGTATGGTCCCAGCAGTCAATGCATGATAGGTCAATCAAATACAGTGGGGGCATTCCAATATGCGAATAGCAGGTTTGGATGTGCGGGCTGGACATTCAACCCACACTCAGCTCTCCAGCCCTATTCCGCTGCCAGTACTTCCCACATATACACAGTGTTTGTGCGGAGAACACTGTATGTGGGGGGGAGGGGGCATAGTGGGATGGAATTGGGGAGTGGCAGGTGCCAGAACGTACAGGGCCTATTCTGCAAAGGCCTGTATATGTTCCCTACATCCCCGGGACATCCAGCGTATTACACCCCGACAATGGAATAAGTCCTGGGGGCATGGCAGCATGGTGTCGGAGTGTCAGCGGCAGATGCAGCGGCACCCACCTACAGTAGACAAAACCCATGTCATGGTCCTGTGTGCTGATCGCATCACAACATGTGCCCAGGTCTACCTAATGGGTAACATATAAGCTCCAGGGACTGATGTACCCATATGACAACTTTGTTGCTCAAAACAGAAAGCCATTTTGCATATGAAGGGAGGGTCATGGGTTCAATAAATGGCTGTGGATCATGCATTGCATATCCCTGTGGATAAACTTTAGCCTACAGTGCAGGTACAGCACCAGCATGTGCAACCACCAAAGCATCAGCCAGCAAGGGTACAGATACCCATCGGCCACAAGGACAGGCTCCGCTATCCACAGCTGTATGCAAAGGCAGGCTGATAGCACCGGTTCACTGAGCAGGTAATAACAACTGGCATTAATGTCAGACCGCACTACTAGCGCCTGCACCATGGGCATGTTAACAATGCTTGAGCTGATATGGAGACCAAATTGGCAGGCAGGAATGCCACCCATCCCCACTTTTACATAGCATGGTGATGTGAATGAGTGAGTATGTGTGTGTGTGTATCTCCTCAAAGTTCTGGGGCCTTCTGCAGCACAATGTGCCTCACGTTGCCTACACTGTACCCAGGGTAGTCTGCAAGTGTGCATGATGAGGAGCAGAGGATTGTGGGTAAGGCCGTAGAGTGGTTTGCCCAGGATGTGTCTGTATCAGAGGTAGGGTCAATGGCTGAGACTTCATAGTGCCCATCTACCATGTGCATGGTCTGGGTGGTCACAGCAGTTCATACTGTGAGGGCACTCTCACTCTGACCAAACTGTGATCATGGCACGGCTATGTATCCACATAGTGATATGTATAGTCCAGTTTCAGTAATGTGGGGAGCCCAATCACTGTGCTAAATGCTGGTTGGCCCAAGCTAGGGTGTTCATGGTCACTCTCTGCACATGCATTGTGTGCTGACCAGCCATAGTTGTTATGTGCATGGCTGTAAAAGCCCTGTGGTAGCCAGTAGGTACAGTCTGACTGTGTTTGCTGTGGTGGATTGGTAGTCCCAGATAGCTGGGACAGCAGCTGTTCCTGGCCTGCTCACTGTAATCATGGCAGGACAGTAGCAGCAAGCCTAGAAGCCCCTCTGCATTTGACAGCCATGGCATCAGCTGCTGCAACACTTGCCACTGATGTGTGCTGTTCTAGGATTGTCCCTGTCCAACAGGGGCAGAGCCCAGATGTGACAGGTGCCTAAAGCATGCTACAATTGGGTAGAAAACAAGGTGAATAGCATGAGACACTGCAGACAATATCTGTCACACACTGGCAGTGATGTAGACCTGGGACACAGCCAGCAGAGACCATCTCTAGCAGTGCAAGCTCTGGGGACCAGGTGTTGGGTGCCCATCCTCATTCTCAGTGTGACAATTGAAACTACTCTGTAGCATAGTTTGTAGCTGTTCTGTGCTTGTATTACACACTTTCAGTGCTTCTTACTGAACTGAGATGATGGATCACTGCATTCTCCATTTGATGATCATCTGCAGACTGTGGTTCTGCATGTGCAGTGCATCATGGGTACTGGAGAGGCTAACCTATGCAGGCACACACAGGAGACATTTTAGGTGGTTACCTGCAATCTCTTTGAATCCAGCCATTGTTATGAAGAGAGGTGTGGAGGTGTAGCCCAGACAGGCAGTATTCCATACTTTAAGAAAGGTGGAAGGAAGTTCAAAAAACTGCCAGCATGGTTTAAAGGTGAGGTCAGAGAGGCTGTTGTAGCCAAAAAGCATCTTTTCAGGAAATGGAAAAAGGTGCCAAATGATAAAAACTGGAAACAACATATGCACTACCAAGTTAGATACAAGGCATCGATAAGGTAGGCAAAGAGAGAATTTGAAAAGAAGCTTGCTGTGAAAGCAAAAATACACAATAAAGATTTTTTTCAAGTACATTCGTAGCAAAAAACTTGAGACATTCAGTTGGATTATAGATGATAGAGGGTTTAAAAAGTTACTTAGAGGAGACAAGGCCATAGCAGAGGGACTGAATATTTTTTTTTCTTTGTCTCTTTTTTGAAAAAGATGTAAGAAAGTTACCTATGACTGAAGTGGTATTTAAAGGTGATGCATCTGAATAATTGAATGAAATATCGATAAACCGGGAAGATGTATTACAACTAACTGATAAACTAAAGAGTAGCAAATCACTTGGACTGGATTGTATACACCCTCTTGAGAGACTCTTGGCAAAGTTAAAAAGTCATGGGATAGGAGTTAGTGACTATTGTAATGGAGTGAATAAATAAAATACATAAATATTGTGGATCAGGAACTGGTTAAAAGATAGAAAGCAGAAGCTAGGGCTGAATGGCCAATTTTCCCAATGGAGAAAGGTGAATAGTAGAGTACCCCAGAGATCTGTGTTGGGTCCACTGCTTTTTAACATATTGATAAATAACCTGTAAATGGGAATAATGAGTGAGACAGTCAAATTTGCAAATGACACAAAATTATTCAAAGTGGTTAAAACCCAAGAGGATTGTGAAAAATTGCAAGAGGACCTTAATAAATTGGAAGACTGGACATTCAGATAGAAGATGAAATTTAATGTGGACGTGCATGCATCTAGGAAAGAACAACCCCAACTATGGTTACATGATGCAAAGTTCCATATTGGGAACCACTACCCAGGAAAAAGATTTAGGCGTCATCATGGGTAATCGAGTGTGCAGCAGCAGCCAAGAAAAGCAAATAGAATGCTAGGAAATGAATGGAGAATAAAAAGAAGGATATTATAATGTCCCTGTATCATTCCATTGTGCAACCACACCTTGAGTATTGTGTGCAATTCTGGTTGCCATATCTTAAAAAGGATATAGCGGAATTAGAAAAGGGACAGAGAAGAGCCACCAAAATGGTAAAGGGGATGGAAGGATACACCTATGAGGAGAGGATTAAAAGGTTAGGGCTCTTCAATCTGGAAAGAGACAGCTGAGTGGAGATATGATCGAGGTCTATAAATTAATGAATAGAGTAGAACGGGTAAATGTAGATTTATTCTTGACGCCATCAAAAAGTAGAAAGACTATGGGACATGCAATGAAGTTACAGTGTAACCAATTTAAGGCTAATAAGACAAAATATTTTTTCACTCAACGCTAAATCAAACTCTGGAATTTGTTACCAGAGGATGTAGTAAAAGCTATTAGTATAGCTGGGTTCAGAAATGTTTGGACAAGTTCCTGGAGGAAATGTCTATAAACCATTATTAAAGAGGACCCAAGTAATCTACTGCTTGCCCTACTACAAGCATTATGGAACCTGTGTGTCTTTTTGAGAAATTCCTAGGGACTTGTGACCTGGATCGGCCACTTTGAAAACAGGATACTGGGCTTGATGGACTTTGGTCTGACCCAGTATGGCATATCTTATGTTTTTATGTACTTTCTATATCTTCATCAATTAGCATGCTAACAATAACCCCTTCAACACTCTCTTTAGCCAGTAAACCTTCAATGGAGCTCACTCTGAGGAGAAGGATGTTACCAGTGGTGTGCCCCAGGGATCTGTCCTTGGTCCGATTCTTTTTAACATCTTTGTTAGTGATATAGCGGAAGGGCTGTCGGGTAAGGTTTGCCTCTTTGCAGATGATACCAAAATCTGCAATAGGTGCAGATAGGTGCAATAGGTGCAAAATCTGCAATCCAGGAAGGTGTAGATAACATGAGGAGGGATCTAGCTAAGCTTGAAGAATGGTCTAGAATTTGGCAGCTGGGATTTAATGTTAAAAAATGTAAGGTCATGCATTTGGGCTGCAGCAATCCAAGGGAGCAATACAGTATAGGAGGTGAAGTACTTTGGTCCACTAAAGAAGAGTGGGACCTAGGCGTGGTTGTGTCTGATGATCTTAAAGTAGCTAAACAGGTAGAAAAGGTGACGGCAAAAGCTAAAAGGATGCTTGGGTGCATACAGAGAGGAATGGCTAGCAGAAAAAAGGAGGTGATAATGCCTCTGTATAAGTCTTTGGTGCGACCTCATTTGGAGTATGGTGTGCAATTCTGGAGACTGCACCTTCAAAAGGATGTGAACAGGATGGAGTCGGTGCAGATTGTGGCTACTAAAATGATTAATGGGCTTCATTATAAAGCATATGAGGACAGACTTAAGGATCTTAATATGTACACCTTAGAGGAAAGGCGGGATAGAGGTGATATGATTAAGATGTTTAAATACCTCCGTGGCATAAATGTTCAGGGAGAGAGCCTCTTTCAATTGAAAGCAAGTTCTGCTACGAGGGGACATGGGATGAGGGTGAAGGGAGATAGATTCAGGAGTGATATGCGGAAATATTTCTTTACAGAAAGAGTAGTGGATCCATGGAATAGTCTCCCAGTAGAGGTGGTAGAGATGAGGACAGTAACTGAATTCAAAAAAGCATGGGACCAACACAGAGGATCTCTAAAGGTAAAAAGTGGACTGTTGTAGTTGTTGTTATGGAAGGACAGACTAGATAGGCCATGTGGTCTTTTTCTGTCATCATTTTTCTATGTTTCTATGTTAATATCTGATTATTCAGATGTAAATTCCACCCTTGTGGATCCCTCAGATTCTGTGTCTGTGAAGACCATCTCCACACACTTTTCAGCAGGAAATTACTTTTTTCATGTCTTCCGCCCATTGCCCCTCTGTAGAGATTATACTGGACACCTTTTCTTTCATAGTTGCATCAGACGTTGGATATATTTCTACTGTCTTTGTAAAGACATCTCTCTTTAGCTTTATCAGTGGACTAGAGGAACCCATATGCATACCCGGGGAATGACCTGTCTTTTTCCGTGCACTTGTGCTTGTATTGTTCTTGCTTTCCCTACCTTCTTTCCATCTTTGACCATTTCTAGCTCTCTGGAGCAGGATTGCTTATCTTTTAGTGCCCTCCACCAACCAGCAGGTCTATGCCAGCCCATAGTACAGTCTCCCAACGTGTAGTGCCTCAGATCCTGTGCCTAGAGTCACCTGCCCAGCTTGGATAAGGGCTTGCAATGTTATGTTATCATTTCCTCTTGCTCACACTCTTCCATGGACTGGGAAGGGAAGAATAGTACTGGATTCCTAGCTTTAGGGATCAGGACCTATCTGTCTTTTAGAACTCTACACCACTCAACAGGCCTGTGCCATCTCAAAGTACCATCAACCCAGTTGTGCTACTTCAGATACTGCCCCTAGGATCACCTATCTGGACTGCACATGTCCTGCAGTGCCCAATTAAAATGCTTGCCCTCTCGCACTCTTCCACAGATTGGGAAGAGGGGGAAGTGATTGCCCAGCTAATTCTCCTGATGCACTGGATTCCCTGCTCTTGGGAGAAGGGACTGCCTGCCTTTATCTTTTATTTAGCTTTTTATTTCATTTTTTAGCTTTATTTAACTGTATTCTATGAATGTGGGACAGAATAGATACATATAGTAAAGTGCCCTCCAATCCCCACAACTGGCTGTTTAAGACAAGGGGCCTGATATTTGAAAGGCAGTTACACGATTTACAGACCTTAGCATCAGAGCGTGTCAGAGGTGTTCCGGGGAGGAGCAGAGGCGGTGATGATCTGTAACCAGGCAGCAGCGATATTGCAAGGAAAACTTTCACCTATCTTTAAGCCACAGGAGCTAACCGGACAGCATGCAATATTGCTGCTGCCCGTTTAGCTACTACAGCTTCTGGGCATGTGCGGCAAACATAGCTATTCAATGCTGAGGTCGCATATGACCCCAGCATTGAATATCTGGGATTAAGGGTCAGAGCATATGGCTAAGCACTGTAGCGATGCATAGCCTGCCCAAATGAATATCAATCCCTAGGTAAACAGGATTGTTAGAAAAAACAGTATTTCACTTTATCTTATGCTTGCTTCATGGAATAGATAGATTACAGTAACCTGTCCTTCGCCACTACTGGCTGTGTTGTACAAATAAAGTACAAATCTCACCAATGCCTGGGATAATAATAATTACCAAATAGAAAATTGTAACAATTGAATTTTCTTAGCCCTTCTATAACTTTTCTGATCTTCTCCATCCATCCCAGTGAGACATTCTCTAGAGGAGAAGATAGGAGGAGGAATATAAGAGCAGATAGACATAGCATCTGCTCTTTTCAAGATGTTTTTTTTTCCCTCAGTTTCTTTTGTCTGTTTCCAAATAGCAAGCCCCACCAACCATTTCTATTCCTCAGTGACTCAAAATAAAACTTGAAGCTCTCTCATTTTTTCTACTTTTGAGACCTAAACCCCAAGGAGTTCTTTCCTACTCTGTCAAAGACAGAATTGAAACTCTTCTTTTTTAATTACTTGTTTTTGCTCCTTTGCAATCCTAACTTTCAGCACACCTTCCTTCCTCAGCCGCTAAAAGTCAGAGATGACATGGATCTCTGGGACTTAAACTGGGCTGAGTTTTGAAGCTCTGCTGTGACCTCACCACCCATGAAATTTTCAGAACTCAGGCAAGGGTAGATTTTACTGGTGCCTGACAAGGATTTGCATGTTCTTATTAGAAGCTTGCACTCATTTAGATTGCCTTAGTTTCCTACTGTGAAGTAAATTTGTATTTTCATACTTTACCTGGAAAGGTTTTTGATGGATTTCACTTATTAGGACCTACTCTAAGCAGAAGCATGGCAGAGAGGCTCGGTCAGGGCATGGGAATGTTGTATAATGTAGGCTAGGGTATGTTGTACAATGTAGGTATGGAGCAGTAGTCAGTCATGGAACTGGGTTTAGAATAGAAACAAGATGTTAAGCAGGAACCCAAAGCAGTAAAGTGGAAGTAGGTAACAGCAGATGCAGGTCAGACCCACCAAAAAATGTTGAACCAGCAAGGATGAGTCTGTCTGGCTTCATTATATACAGAATCTCATAATACACACATCTTGCTAGTCCAATTTGTTCCTAGGGGAGGGGGCAGGGGGAATAAGCAAACATCTTCTAAGTTTCCTGCTCAAGGATCCTGAAGCTGGATCTTATATTGTGCTATGGCTTAACTGCAAGTAATGGTCATGAGTTTTATCCCCAGTGTCCTTGACACATAGCTCCAACTTCTGATGTATCTACATTCAGAATGAATGGCATGGTCAGGTTTGGATGACATTGTATAGGGCCATAGGCAAAAAGTTATTTTACCTTCTCAGAAAACTCTTGCACCTTGGAGTTTCAGGTGTTATTAGATATACCCTTCTATGTCAGCGTCAAAAGAGGAGCCACTACCTTAGAAACATTCTGAATGAATTGCTTATAATAGTGAAGCCCGAGAAAAGTTTAAGAGCCTTGAGATCCACCAGTACAGGCCACTCAATTACAGCAGCAACTTTTCTGGAATCCATTTAAAAACTTTATCAGCAATTATGTATCTTGGAAAGCACATTTTTTCTAGGGAAGGGGGAGTTTTCTCCAGTTTGGCAAAATGTTGTTGGTGATCTTCCCAGACATGCTATGGGTGTTTAAGTCAGAAGAGAAGATCTATATATCATCAAGGTAACCAGATATTGCAAGAGAAGGTCTCAGAAGATCAAATTGACAAAAACTTGGAAGACAGCCAGGACATTACAAAGGACAAATAACATCATAATGGCCATCTTTTGTATGGAGCGCAGCCTTCAACTCATCACCCTGTCTGATCCAAATAAGATATAGGTTTGAAGAAGATCCAACTTGGTGAAAATCCTGACATTTGGAGCCTGACAAACAGTTAGGAAACAATGGCAGGGGATGCTGTCATTAACAGCAATTTCATCAAAGCCTCAATAGGGGTTACCTGGGAGACTTTTTTTTTTTTTTTACATAAAAAGAACCCCATCCCAGCAGGGAACTTATAAGGATGGATAAAGCTCTGTGCTATGTTTTCCATTATATAATCTGACATTGGCTTGGTTTCTGGTCTACATAGTTGATATGAACAAACATAGGGTGGCATCATCCTAGACAGTAGTTCAGCGGCACAGTCATATTCATTATGTTTGAGCAGATTCTCAGCTATACCCTTTTGAATATCCCCCTCTCTATTTTTATTGAGCCCAATATACAAAGGCATTTAGATGGCTTTCAGAAGGCCATGTAAATGCCACTTAAAGGGATATTCAGTGGCACTAACATAGTAGTCCCATTGAATATCCCCGAGTAATGCCACTATATGCCCCGATGCTAACCGTGTAGCATTGGCGCATGTCGGCATTCCAGGGCAGAGCGGAGGTGGCACCCATTGCTAAGCAAGCAGCAGCATCAATATTGCAATGCTGCTCTGTTAGTGATCCATGGGTAAAGATAGGCACAGCAAAAACAGGCTCATCTTTACCCAAGCGAGCTAACTGGGCAGTGATTCAATATTGCTGCTGCCTGGTTAGCTTCTGCAGCTGTGTGGAAACCCCGGATATTCAATGCTGTGGCCACATATGACCTCAGCATTGAATGTCCACATTTAATGTTCAGCGCTGGCAGCTAGCCACTGTAATTGCACTAGCCGCCGGCACTGAATACCGGGCCCATTATGGTTTACCCTTTAAAGTAATTTTAAATGTGATTTCAAGAATTGATGCTTTCTATTTACTATTATTTCTTCATTTATTATTTTAATTTTTCTTCTTTTATATGTGCATACCTTGTATTTACTATTTTAATTATTCTTTCATTTTTTAAAATGTTTTTCTGCTTTTCATAGGGCATAAATTAATGTACGTTTGGCACATCCTTGGTAGGTACATTCCCCTTTGGGTTTCAGAAAAAATGACATATGGTAACTCGGTAGCCTGGACACCTGTCCTCTCAGAGCCCCCCCCCCCCCCCACAAGTCCCAGTCACCTCTTGAGCCCTCTTCCCCTATATACCAGAAACAAAAGCAAATTTGCATAGTTGATACCAACATGGTTGCAGCTTTATTAATACACTTCATCTCACATTTGACCCGAGCCAACAACATGAACATGAATTGTATTTGAACTAACTCCTTACTGGAGAATGCCCCCACCAGCCATGTTATTAGCAAAGTGGTGCATCCTCCATTCTCCCCCTCCTCCACCACCAAGCTTGCCATATTATTATCACAGACCAGGCGAGAATCCCCACTGGGATCTCTGCCTACCCCCTTTTTCCAAGGGTGGCCATTTGACCCTGCTGACATCACGCCCGCTGGCTCAGGACCTCACCACCGGCACCAGGTGCTATTACCACCCTCGCACCATCCCTCCCGATGAAGTGCGCTCTGACCAACCACACCTCAGCTGGGTAGCCACATCCAGAGCCTCCTGCTAGTCATTTAATAGGAGATCCTGCCCTACCAGTGAGAGGTGGACCCCATCGGTGCGATATAAACTCACGCAGCCGACCTCTGCCCACAAATGTCACACTTGGAACCCTCCAGACTGTATCACCCACTGCTCTATCTGTTGGTTAATCTTCACCAGGCCCCTAGACCACCTTTGTTGTGACCAGCAAGAGGGCCGAGGAATAATGTCAGACCAAACAATGATCGTCCACGGCAACATAGAACGTATTGCCATGATGTCCCGCTGTACTGTTCAAATGAGCTGTTTACAAGTCTAGTTGGAAAGGTCATTCCCGCCCAAATGTATGATAAGTCCCACCGGCTGTTGGCGCTGGCTCGCATGATGGTGCACATAAGGCAGTAACTGACATCAGCACATTCCACATTGTCCTAGCTATTTCAGGTACACGCCCGCCGGCGCTAGACCAAGATGTGAGCCCAATGGTGGGGGCACGACTCCCTACCCAGTATCCACCATGCCGCTGATATACTGCCATCTGTAATGATAAGAAAGCTGGCTGCCATCTGAATACACACCGGATGCTACCTGAAAAACAAGAGTCATTAATTGCTTCCCCCACCCACCTTCTTAGATGGGACGTGGCAACCCCCTCCATAATCCGTATGCTTCCTGTGGGTGTACATACCCGGTGTACACATCGGAGCACCATCTCTCAATCCATTGAATCACTGTTGCACCAAGTCCTGCTACCGCAGCACTTGTTGCTGCCCTGATACGAAAGGAATAAGACCTGAACTGCCGAACATCACACCCAACATATGCATCACCACCGTAAACTGAAACTGAGTCAGCGGAGGCACATTCTCATGAAAAAAAGCATACCCACTACTGCATGTTGGCATGCCATATATGCCTGAATGTTTAGCACAGGACACATGGGTAACGTCCCAACCTTATGGAGTACTGCCCACTCTCCCCACCCCTTTTGATTGGACTTAGACCGTGGAAGGAATATAAGTAACTTTGCCTGTCCAACCATCGCATGCTGACTCTCTAAACCCCCTGCTGCTCATGGCATACTGGAGCACAGGACCTATTCAATAACCCAGAATGCCCCAAAAAATGCCACTATGAACACTGCTTAAAACAAAAGGGACTCATATGTGGAGGATGTGATGTCCGGCAGTGCTACCCAGATATGGACCAACAATTTGTGTGACACTGGGCACCGCCAATCCGGCCTGACTGGTAAGCACCTTTCCCAGCCTGAAAGCAATTGCCGGATGACAAATATAGCCCTTGGACTGCCCCATCCCACTGTTTTGCTGAAAACGGAAAACCCATACAGCGCGGAGTTAATG
Organism: Ichthyophis bannanicus; assembly: GCA_033557465.1. Classification (NCBI taxonomy): domain Eukaryota; kingdom Metazoa; phylum Chordata; class Amphibia; order Gymnophiona; family Ichthyophiidae; genus Ichthyophis; species Ichthyophis bannanicus. The sequence continues at coordinate 1,174,366,000 of CM066033.1, read as the reverse complement.
GACGTCCTGGATTATCCTGCGGCCTTGCCCAAATCATAAATAAACCCTACAGTTTGTCAAGCATGCGCCCACCTAACCAGCCTTTACCTTTGAGGAAGTCACCCATATTCCAATATCCCCGTGCGTAGGCTGCCCACATCATCGGTGCCACAGAGGGTTGAAGCAATGTCATCAGCTCTGGATTCCAATCCTCCAAAGATGTGTGGGTATTGCCATAGCTGCCTCCTCTGCCCCGGGAGTCAATAGACAAAACTGGGACAAGTGAAAACGGGACAATGAATCAGCTATGCAATTTTGAATGCTCGGTATGTGATGAGCTCGTGCTGTCACATTGAGGCACAAGCAAGCCAACACCAATACACGCATTAGTGCTGCCACCCACAGACACTTAGGAGACTGTCGGTTGATGGCCTCTACTACTGCTGCATTATCGCACCAAAAAATTACCCTTCTCTACTGCAAACTCTCAGGCCACATTGCCAGTGCAACCACAATAGGAAAAAGCTCCAAAAAGGTAATATTACAGATCAACCCTGAGGCATGCCACTCTTCTGGCCAAGCCTCCATGCACCAAGCCTCCTGGAAATATAGGCTGAAGCCCCTACTGCTGGCAGCAACCGAGTACAGCTGTAAATCAGAATTAGAAACGTTGAGAAGTTGGAGAACCAAGCACCTGTTGTACTCTGTTAGAAAAGCATTTCAGACTCGTAAATCCTCCCGCATCCCTTGGGACACCTGAACGTGGCAATGTGGTTTCAGGACGCCTGCCATTGCCAGCGCTAGCTGCCTTGAAAAGGGGTGTCCCATAGGAATGGTCTGGCATGCAAAATTGAGATGACCGACCAAGAACTGAAGGTCCTACAGTGTGACTTTGGAAGCTGACCCAACTACCAAAACCAACCTTTTCAACTTGTTAACTTTCTTCCATGGTAGGCGTGCTACCAGTGTTACAACTCTACAGGGCTGGCCGTCCATTGAGCAAGAATGTTTTTTGCACAGGGCCCCGGGTTTCAGGGGGCCCCACGCAAAAAACATCTTTCATCAGCCCAGCTAGATTAAAAAAACGCAAATTGGCTGCTGCTGCCGCTGCCGCCGTGGCAGCGGCAGAATCGACCATCCCGCGGGGCCCCCCCCCTGCCTTGCAGAGTTCACCGTGAAGTCTCAGCGTCGGCTGTCAGAGCCACGCAAAGAGAGAGCTTCTCCTCTCGCGGCTCTGTTAATCCCGCCGCGGGGCTGATGGGAAATCCCTGTTTCTTCCTTCGCGCGGCTCTGAAAAGCCCGTGCTGAGACTGCATGGAGAACTCTGCAGGGCGGGGGGGGGGCGCGGGATTGTCGATTCTGCTGCTGCCACGGTGGCAGCGGCAGCAGCAGCCGGTTTGCGGGTTTTTTAAACTTAGCTGGGCTGATGGGGGGGAGAGGGTTAGGACTGGTAATGGGCTATGGGAGGTTAGGACTGGTCATGGGCTGAGGGGGGGAGGGGGTTAGGACTGGTAATGGGCTATGGGGAGTTTAGGACTGGTAATGGGCTATGGGGGGGAGGGGGTTAGGACTGGTAATGGGCTATGGGGGGCTAAGGCTACAAGTGGGCTGATGGGGGGGTTAGGACTGGTAATGGGCTATGGGGGGCTAAGACTACACGTGGGCGGCTGGGGGAGTTAGGACTGGTAATGGGCTATGGGCGGTTAGGACTGGTAATGGGCTATGGGAGGCTAAGACTACAAGTGGGCTGATGGGGGTTAGGACTGGTAATGGGCTATGGGGGGTTAGGACTGGTAAAGTGCTGATGGGGGAGGGGGTTAGGACTGGTAATGGGTTATGGGGAGGTTAGGACTGGTAATGGGCTATGGGGGGTTTAGGACTGGTAATGGGCTATGGGGGGAGAGGGTTAGGACTGGTAATGGGCTATGGGGGGCTAAGACTACAAGTGGGCTGATGAGGGGGTTAGGACTGGTAATGGGCTGTGGGGGGGGTTAGGACTGTTAATGGTCTGATGGGGGAGGGGGTTAGGACTGGTAATGGGCTATGGGGGGGTTAGGACTGGTAATGGGCTATGGGGGGGCTAAGACTACAAGTGGGTTGATGGGGGGTTAGGACTGGTAATGGGCTGTGGGGGGGTAAGACTGGAAGTGGGCTGATGGGGGGTTAGGACTGGAAGTGGGCTGATGGGGGGCTTAGGACTGGTAATGGGCTGGGGGGTTGCTAGGACTGGAAATGGGCTGAGTGGAAGGGGGCTTGAACTGCATATAGCTGATGGGGAGGGGGGCTTGGAATGGAAATGGGCTGATGGAGGGGCTAGGGTAGGACTGGAAATGGGCTGTTGAGGGGTGCTAAGATTGGAAATGGGCTGTGGTGGGGGCTTGAATTGAAATGGACTCATGGAGGGGCTAGAATTGGAAGTAGGCTTGTATTGGAAATGGGCTGAGTGGAGGGGAGCTAGGATTTGACATGGGCTGATGGTGGGGCTAGGAAAGGACTATAAATGAGTTGATGGGGGGCTGGGATAGGATTGGAAATGGGCTGATGGGGGACTAGGACTGGAAATGGGCTGATGCAGGGACTAGAAGGGAGCGGATGCTGGGTGGGGCTGGATCTAGAAGGGAACTGATGTTGGGGGAGGATTAGAATGGGATGGAGCTGGGAGAGTGAAATGGAGAGGGAAAAAATATTTTGTGTGGGAAGGAAGACAAATCTACAATTGTCCGGATATTGGGAGAGTAAGTGGGGATTGAGGATGGAGGGGTAAAATTTGAGTGGATGAAATAGGAATGAGGAAAGAGCAAAAGGAGAAAGATTAGTATGTTAAAGCAGATGTAGAGAGAGAATGGAAAAAAACTAGAAGAGAGAAAAAGGACAAATGGACAGCAGACGATGCAGAGTTAGCAGAAGACACGAAGAAACCAGAAGAAAGTGGCTGGAGCAAATGCCACTGAAAAAAAAATGCACAAAAGGTAGAAAAATATCTCTTTATTTTGAATTTATTAACTGGAATATGTCAGCTCTGGGAAATGTGCATCATTAACCTCTGCGCTTTGTTTAGTACAAGAGGAAATTAAGTTATGGTTTTATTTCTACAGTGTTATACATTCCAAGTTTGGCTTTTGTGGTTCCCAGTTTAATTATTGTCTTCCTGTTTCTAAATTGTGATTCGTTGTTTGGTGATGGTCTATGTTGTGCATGTGTAACTGAGCTGAGGTATTCTGTTAATATAATTCCTATTTGATATTGCCACTTGTTCTCTTTCGCCAGTAGGTCATGTATTATTGTTCTCTGAAATGTATTGGTTTAATATTTGCAGTGTTGCCTTTTGATTGGTAGGGTCTGGTGCTTTGTGAATCCTGGTAGTGCTGTTAGATACGGCGGGTTTGCTATGGCTTCTTAATGGGCAGTGTTCGTAGTAGTTCCTAATGTGCCTGGTGGTTGGTACTGGATTATAGCAATGTAGAAATTTTTTAGTCTTTCTTTATCCATATACGCATTAAGAGGCATGTTTACTAAAAGTTAGTGTATGGTAACGTTATGCAAATATTTATGCAAATGAGGCCCCTTATGCAAATGAGGCCCCACACCGTGTCTCCGCACATGGCCCCACACCCCCCTTGGGCCGCCCCCGTAACTCTATATCCAGGAAAGTCAGACACGACGCCGGACCCACAGTCTTTCCAGCAGCTTACTGCACACCAAACTCCCAGGCCATCTCTTCAAAAACTGTCAGCAGCATGGCAGAGGTATCTGACTGGTCAGGAAACACATATAAGAAATCGTCCAAGTAGTGCACGCACTGTCTAGGCCCTTTTTCTGCACCAAAATCTAATGCAAAAAGGTGCTGAAGGCCTCAAAATAGGTACAGAATATAGCACAGCCCATGAGCATGCACTTGTTGTAGTAGTATCCACTGCCAAATTGAAACCCCAACAATGGGAAAAAGGAGGGATATACCAGAAGCATCCAAAAAGCGAATTCATTGTCTATCTTTGCCATCAACGCCCCAGCCCCGCATTAACGTACCAGGGATACTGTTGTATCAAAGGAAGCATACCTAATGGTACAAACCTCCTGCGGGATATGGCCATTAACAGACTCGCCAGGTGGGAAAGATAAGTTGTGTATCAACCTAAATTTCTAGGGCTCCTTTTTGGGGACAACCCCTAGTCGGGAAATGATAAAGGGCCGAAAGGGAGGGTCTGAAAAAGACCTTGTGATTCGACTAAGCGCACACTCTGCCTTGACTTTCACACGCACCACCTCATCCATACGCTTCACCGAGGCCGCGTTATTTGCATTCATGTCCCTCACTCTACCTTGGAATGGAATGAAGAACCCCTGCTCAAACCCCCATAATAAATGCCCCCCACTCCATTCTCACCATACTGAAGGAGCCAGGGCCACAAGGCCTCAACCTTTACCGGTGTCGGGGGCCACCTGAGATCATATGTCATCATTTGCCAGCAGGCAGGGGGCCCCCTACACCTTTCTTGCTGCACTCAGTTGGGGCATTACCACTCCCACAGAGGGAACAGGCATGCTGTAACTTGCAGTCCGGGAACCAACATGATGACTTGTTGAAGCGCCAACACGGGTCTCCTCTTTTGGGAGACCCGAGGCTCGCTGCCATATTCTGAAGGGACTGTAACCCTGTTGCCACTCCCGAGGCCCCACCCCTGTGCCCGCCCCCACTCCCACCCATGGAGCCCCACTTAGCTGAAATTTGTGTGAGCCACAAATTGATATCCTTTGTCCCCCAATACAAGTGGGTATTTTATTCCATCATGTCCCTAAAATCCTCCTTGTAATTTAACCAAGCTCATCCTTCATGTGCTTGAGAAGCTGCCAAGATAGCATCCCCGTATGCTAATAATGCATCAAACTGCTCTGGAAAATAGTGCCCCACATACTGGCAAACCTCATAAAGACTTTTGTCCAATTAAGCTCACTTTCCTCACTCTGCCGGATTTCTCATCATCTTTTCGCTTCTTCCTACTCTCAACTGAGCACTTCCACCCCTCAAGAAGCTTAAAAATATCAATATAGCGCCTCTTTTTGATCCTGTGCCGTAATTTCCATGGGACCCCTTCCCATAATTTGGAATATGTGACCAGCGTAGGTGTCTTACCCCCTTTCATTGACCTGGCCGCCCCCTTTGACGCCCACTTGATGATGGCGAATATGACGATGACATAGAGTCATGCCGACATCGGTAGACATGTTTCCGCTTAGCCCTTGCTTTCCTCCCTTTATCTTGCACTAGCCCAGAGACCCTGTCCCCTTTGGAGTCGTGCCCATCCACCCACATACATTTATTTATTTATTTAAACATTTCTTACATACCACCCCTTCCATCGATCATCGTTGGAGCTGCCGATAAGAGTGCAGCAGGAAAGTGACCACTCTGTGCTGGTATGTTTTGTGCTGCCACCGAATCCGATATTTCCGATGGCGGCTGGTTGCTCCGCACAAGAGTGTTCTGTGACATGGCTAAGCCAACAGTAGCCCGAGCTTGTTCCATGCTGCCAAGTCCACCGTGTATCCACTCTCTGTCTTCAGCCCCAGTTCCTCGCTCTCTGGCAAACTGTGGAAAAGAAAAAGAACAAGAACCGGCAGGCCCCGTACCTGCAACTCAGCCCCCAGCCAACACCCACCTGCCATTCCATGTTGTAGATGAAGACCCCATCCCCCCCATGAGGCAGCTAAACCTGCTGCCATGGGGCCAAAGCACCCTCCACCTGACAACCGCCAGTCACCGACTCCAATCCCCAACCACTGGGGGGCCCAGGTGCCCACGGACCCTGTCCCTGCAGGAGGTCAGGGTCCAAGCCTGGTGCATATGTAGGGGTTGGGCCACCCTAGGGCCAACATGGCCCACTCCCCATTCCAAGCTCAGCCCGCGAAGAAGGCTCCCATACCACGATGGCAGCATCCCCTTCACACCGACTCCATGAGTCCCCAGATCCAGGATGTATATTACCTCCCTCCTGTCCTCCCCCTTAAGGAACCACATCCAGGAAGCTCCCAACCCCTTCCTTCCCCCCATCCATGGCAATACCCGCACTATTACAGCCCAGACCATCTCCCTCAGTTACGTCTCCTTGTTCCTCTCTTGCCCTTGCCACATTGCTCCCACCTCCAATGACAGCTGCTCTCCCCCTGCTGCCTCCTCTCCTAGCCGGCACTCTCCCTTGTTTCCTAGCCCCCCTCTCAATCCAGGAGGATGGCAGAATGTGGCCCCCCTCCGTGCATCACAGACTCATGCTGTACTTGAGCACCTCTCTGACAGCCCTGCCGGGGCAATGGAGCAAATTCGAAGCTCCCACGCTGCACAGACACCTCCCGCTGATCTGCATTCCTGTCATCAACTTGCACTTCTTATGCATGCCTTCCTGCTGCTCCCCCATGCCAACCATGCACCAACGAATAGCCTGACACCCTGGCGGCCCCCAGACACCACATGCCACATGTCTGAAACTTTAAAGGCCTTGCTCACCAGGAATCCTGCTGCCCAGTGGTGCCACGAAGATCCGCTCCCCCTAACCTGAATAAAGACTGGGCCCAGGCAGGTAAGTTGTCGTGTGAATGCCGCCACCCAACATCTGTCTTGGCCGGTGCAGAGGAGAGGTCTGAGCCAGCGGGGCCTCATGTCTCAGCCCGTCCTGTTCCCACCCTCCGACTTCAGTCCCGCTGCCAATCAAATCGCCCGGCGTCACTAGGCAGGATGATTTGAACTGCTGCTCCCTCCTGTCCCCTTCCCTCCTCAGGCCTAAGGTGCCAGGCCCCAGGTTACCAACGGCCCCGGGACCATGGCCCTGCAGCCTGATTCATTTATTTCATTATTTAATGAAGGCACCTTTGGTTTTATCAAGTACTTCAGCCGCAGTAGATAATAGGGATAGATAACTAATTTTCTATTTCAACTGACAACTTAGGGTCCATTTAAGATGTTTTGGAATCTTTTCATGAGATCACATATACAGTGCATTTATCTGGAGGGCATAGATGGCTCAATTATTTCTGACATCAAGACATCCTTAAGGACCTTTAAGAGCTATGGCCTAGAAGGTCAAAATATACACACTCACCTCTGCCCTCCCTTGGCTCTTGCCAGTGCCTGCTGTGTTCCTTTCCCAGCATGAGGAGGAATCTGAATAGCTGGGAGTGTCTTCTGCTCCTGAATTTGTCTGCTGGTTGGCAAAAAATATAGGGCCCAATTTTCAGCCATCTGGATCTTCAAAGGACTATGCACTTTATCGGTGCATAGCCCTCACTGCCAACCTCTAAATTGATGTTCAATGCTGCAACAATGACATTGAATATCCAGTGATGGGCCCAAAAGCCAGAAGCTGCCGAATCTAACCGGGCAGCAGTGATATTGGATGATGCCTGATTAGATCTTGCACCTTAAAGATAGGTGAGGAAAACCCTTTAAGGTGCAGATCGCTAATTGGGCAGCCTCTGCTTCTCACTGGAATGCCTCCAACATGCCTCAATGTTAACCAGATAGCATTGAGGCACTTAGGGGACTATGTAGGAGATATTCGATGGCACTGTAGGTGTCATTAAATATCCCCGTTTAAGGCTGTAAAGCATGTAAATGCCTTTCGAATATTGGGCCCTTTTATAGAACTGAGTGTGGCATGGGATGTGTTCCCACTCTTAGGTTAAATGTAGCTTAAGGAGAAACAGAAAGATCAAGCATGTGCAATTTAACAACATCTCAAAGATGCAGTTAAATTAATACATAAATTTGCCACTAGCTAAAATAGTGGTGCTTTTAATGCATGCTGTTTGGCTTCCAATCCCACATTATCATGCCAAAATGCCCTCTTCTTTTGATTGCCATAACATTTCCAGCTCAATTGTGCTAAAACTCAAATTACATGCAGTGCATTCAAATAATGCATGGAGCATTAAGATACTGCAAAACTGCTAATGCAGCTTAATGATTCTACGTTATATTTCACGGATTCTGTATTGTTTTCCATGCAATTTTAAATCTCTTTCATCATGTTTACTTTCACTTTTAATCATCCCAATTCTGTGTACCTATCTTCTGTCTTTGTATTTATTTTTCAGTTTATCTTTTTATCATTCTTTTATAGCCTTTTTCTGCATCTTTTTTTTAAGGAGAGAGAGAGAGAGGGAATAAAACACATTTCTGTAAAGATATGCAAAGCACATTCAGATATACATTTCACAAACAATTAGGTTCAAATCTGTAGAAGACCAACCTTGATCGTGATGGTCTTGTGTCACTGATTGCTAGATTGCTAGGTCATATAAAAGAGTCTAGATCATTGACTACTAGCTACACTGTTTTAATAGAAATTTGATTGCCATCCTCTCCATTTGTCTGCTAATCTTTAATCTTGAATTTAAATAGATTGGAAGGAAGCTACATTTTTTGCAAATGCATTTACAAAGCAACTTCAATTTTTCCCCTGGCACTTTTACATGCATTTTTTTATAACCTAATTGAACTGTATGCCTGTGCTACTGAGTGTCATTAAGCTGCTAAACTAGCAAAGAATTTACTAACACAAGAGCCTGAGCTAAGTATTCAATCTGAATCCACACATAGTGGGAGTTAGGCTCTTGAAATGTCAAATCAGTTAACCTCACTGGCCACTTAAGCTTCTTTTTGATAGATAAATGCCATCCCTGGGGTGATACAAGTTGAGCAGGAAATTTTGCAGGATTCGCATTATCCTTTAGAAGACACCACAATTCAAAACAAGCAAAAGTTCAAGAATTATTTATTTATTTATTTAAACTTATTTTTTATTCCACCTTTCTACCATTCGAAGCAGTTTACAGATAACCAAGAATTGTAACAGGATCATAGGAGCCACTCTGTTGTACAGGGAACTGAACAGTAGAACTGTAATCTAAATAGAAACGCTGTACTATTTATAGTTTAAGTAAAGTATGTAAAACTACAACATTTGTGTCCTGAGTTGGGACTAAGGGTTTGTTAGTGGTGCATGTGTAGATTGTTCTAACAGTATTTTACTAGGGTGGTTGGGTCTCTGAGTCCAAGTTTGTTCTGTATTCTTCTTGGAAGAGCTGGTTTTAGTTTTTTCCGGAATATGGTCAGGTCTGAGCACCCTCTTAGGAAGAGGGTAGGAAATTCTATAATGTGGAGGCAAAAAGCGTAAATGTCCTTTGCAAGTTGGACTGCTTTCAGGACTGCTTGCTTCTAATCTTCTGGGTCGGAGTAAGTTGAGGGTGTTCTTTCTTCTTAACCTTTCATTCTTGGGATTTGAAATTGAGGTCTGAAGGCAGGCAGGAGATTCTTTGGGGGTCTGTTTATTAAGCAATGCTAGCTGCTTCCATGCAATATCACATAGAAGCCGTTCACGCCGCTTAATAAACAAACCCTTTGTGTATGATTTTAAATGTTATGGTGAGATCTGAATCTAATTCTAGTAGTGATGGTGAGATATGCTTTAAATATGACAGAGAACTACACTCTCTTCCACTGAATATTTTATACAATACTTAACAAAAGAAAGACTAATTTATGTGTCCTTGACAGAGAGCTGAAAACCTTGAAGGATATTCCAGTGATGCTTATCTTCTTCGGCCTTTATTTCCACTGTATGACGAGTAACATTCGTTTTTAATAAGGACTCTCAATTAATGACTCAAAAATATAACTTGATATCAAATATTAAAAAGACTTACCAAAATCGTGACATACATAAACTAACAATTAAATATAGCATCTTAGTAGTGAAATTAATGTATTTCACTACTTTATTTTCACACAAAGAAACCAGTTTATTAGGCAGTGTAAATTATTGCAAAGATGGTTTAATATATTAAAATAGTTAATTGCTTGCACTGTGTATAATAGTGCACACTATTTCCCAGTTTAGGAACCTGTTCATTAAAGTGCAGTAAATATTTGCATTTATTATGCATTAGATGCAAAAATGAACATGCAATAAGTGTGAAGCCTGTCTGCTAACTGTTGAGGGCATGGCATTTCTTAAACGGATACTGAGGTCAACAATGGCACACTCTGAATTGTGGTGTTATTCAGTTGCTATCGATTGGCAATCCACGTAGCAATTAGGCAAGCTTTTTTGTTGTCCTCAGAAATGCATATTGTTATCAAGATAGCTGCAAATTGCCATTATCCTGATAAGTGTCAGCTATGCCCCAGCTGTGGCCACCAATGGCCTCGGCACTATCCAGAGCAGCTCCAGTCACAATAATAATAATACAATATAACAACAATCAATTAAATAAAATTATTCATCAGTTACAAACTATGGTTTTTTTTAATGGCTACATTTTCAAAGATTTATGAAAGTTAATATAGGGTTTTTCCATATGCGATTGCAATGGAAGTTTATTCCATAATAATGGAGCTACCCTTTGGAAAAATTTCTTTCCTGAACCTAGCAATCTAAATTCTGAAGTTGATGGAAGTTTAAATGTATTCTTATGGAGCAATCAAGTGAAAGTCATCACTGAGCAAAAGCTTATATGAGAGAACAAATAATCTAGGGTAATAGCATTCAGAATATTGAACAATAAAGCAATTTAAAAACTAACCTAGCAGCCACTGGTAGCCAATGCAGAGAAAATAATAAAGGAATAACCACATCAAATGTTGATGCACTTAGCAGTATTTTGACTGTAGTACTTTGCAGTAACTGAACCCTCACTAAGGACTTTTTAGATAAGCCTAATATACAAGGAGTTACAAAAATGTATGTAGGGCATAACTGATAAAACAACTCTATGCATGAATAAGTCTCTAATTTGCCTTAACATATGAAGATAGCCAAAAGTGTTTCTAATCGCATATCCCACATGTTGCTCAAAATGAAGATGTGAATCTTTTATTACTCCTAAGCTGCACAAGGAAGATTTCACGGAAATTTGAACACTCTTAGATTTAGTCCAATTAATGGCATTGACTTTGTTTGACTACCCATCCAAAGCAAAAGCCATTTTTCCAATATTAAGTTTTAATCAGCGAGGCAACATCCATTCTTTGATTGTCTTAACACAGCCAGTAATTAGTGCATGCATATTTTCCAGTGATGGCTGTCTAGGAATAATTCAGATATCATTAGCATAAATATAAGAACATAAGAACATAAGACATGCCATGCTGGGTCAGACCAAGGTCCATCAAGCCCAGTATCCTGTTTCCAACAGTGGCCAATCTAGGTCATACGTACCTAGCAGTTTCCCCAAAAGACACAGGTTCCACAATGCTTCTACTGGGTCAAGCATTGATATCCTGGGTCCCTTCTTAATAATGGTTTATGGACCTTTCCTCCAGGAACTTGTCCAAACCTTTTTTAAACCCAGCTACACTAACAGCCTTTACTACATCCTCCGGTAACAAATTCCAGAGTTTGATTACACGTTGAGTGAAAAGATATTTTCTTTTATTAGTCTTAAATAGTTTACCCTGTAGCTTCATTGCATGTCCCCTAGTCTTTCTATATTCTGATAACGTAAACAATCGATCTACGTTTACCCGTTCCACTCCGTTCATTAATTTATAGACTTCTATCATATCTCCCCTCAGCGTCTCTTTCGAAGGTTAAAGAGCCCTAACCTTTTTAGCCTTTCTTCATAGGTGTATCCTTCCATCCCCTTTACCATTTTGGTGGCTCTTCTCTGAACCTTTTCTAATATCGCTACGGCGACCAGAATTGCACACAATATTCAAGGTGCGGTCTCACCATGGAACGATATAGAGGCATTATAGTATTTTTTGTTTTATTTTCCATTCCTTTCCTTATCATACCTAGCATTCTATTTGCTCTCTTGGCCGCCGCTGCACACTGGGTCGAGGGTTTTAACATGTTATCCACAATGACGCCTAAATCTTTTTCCTGGGTGGTGGTTCCTAATGTGGAACCTTGCATCGTGTAACCATAGTTTGGGTTGTTCTTCCCTAGGTGCATAAGTTTGCACTTGTCCACATTAAATTTCATCTACCATTTTGATGCCCAGTCTTCCAATTTATGAAGATCCTCTTGCAATTTTCCACAATCCTCTTGGGTTTTAACAACTTTAAATAGTTTTGTGTCATCTAAAAATGTGATAACCTCACTCGTTATTCCACTTTCCAGGTCATTTATGAATATGTCAAAAAGCAGCAGACCCAATACAGATCCCTCGGGTACACCACTATTCACCTTTCTCCATTGGGAAAATTGGCCATTTAGCCCTACCCTCTGCTTTCTATCTTTTAACCAGTTCCTGATCCACAGTAGTACACTGCCTCCTATCTCATGACTCTTTAGTTTTGCTAAAAGTCTCTCATGAGGGACCTTGTCAAAGGCTTTCTGAAAGTCCAGATACAGTATATCAACCGACTCACCTTTGTCCACCTGTTTATTCACACCTTCAAAAAAACATAACAGATTAGTAAGACACAATTTTCCTTGTCTAAAGCCATGTTGGCTGTCTCCCATTAGGCCATGGCTATCTGCATGCTGAATAATTGTGTTCTTTATGATGGTTTCTACCATTTTTCCCAATACTGACGTCGGGCTCACCGGTCTGTAGTTTCCCGGATCACCCCTTGAACCCTTCTTAAAAATTGGTGTTCAAAAAAAAAAGATCCTAATGAACAAAAATAAACTTTGAACAGTATTGGCAAAAGTGGGAAGCCCTGAGGGACCTCACACATTGATTCCCAAACAGACAAATAATCATTATGCCTCTTAACCCTACAATGACAGCATTTGAAGAAATGCTACTCCATTTGTGCCAATATTATTCAGTTTTAATAGAAGTAAATCATTGTTCCTAGTATCAAATGTTGATTCTAAATCTAATTGCATTAGAAATGTTCCCCCTATATCTACAATTGTCCTTAATTCAGAAACTAACAATAATAACAAAGTTTCTGTACTGTAATAACAACATTCAGATTGCAAAGAGTCTAGCACATTATATTGACATAGATACTCATGAATTTACTACTAATCATTTCTATAGTACTACAAGGTGTATGCAGCGCTGTATATATAGATATAAGACACAGTCCCTGCTCATCAGAGTTTACAATCTAATCAAGATGTAAAAACAACGCAGAACTGGAGACTAGAGTATGGTAAGATACACATAAATAGATACACAATGTAATTTCAGTTTGTTCAATGTAAACCACACTGATGCAGAATAGCGCGGTATATAAGAGAATGTAAAATGAGCCTGCACCTTAATGTAAAGAAGACAAAGATCATGACAACTGGCATAATCAACAGGTTCATCGTTGAAAGAGAAGAAATTGAAATTGTGAACAACTTTAACCTACTTGGATCAACTATCAATAAAGAAGCAACAAGCAGTCAAGAAATCAGACGACGCATTGCTCTTGGCAGAATGGCTATGAAAGACCTAGATAAGATTCTCAAGAACAGAGATGTCTCTCTCCATACAAAGATTCGACTTGTTCAAGCCATGGTATTTTCAATAACATCATATGGATGTGAAAGCTGGACAGTGAAAAAGATAGACAGGAAGAAAATTGATGCCTTTGAATTATGGTGCTGGCGGCGAATACTGTGTATACCATGGACTGCCCGAAGAACAAACCAGTCGGTACTAGAGGAGATCAAACCTAAGCTTTCTTTAGAAGCTCAGATGACAAGACTTCAACTTTCATACTTTGGACACATCATGCGAAGAGAGAGATCATTAAAGAAAGACATTATGCTTGGCAAGATAGAAGGTCAACACAAAAGAGGAAGGCCAGCAATGAGATGGATCGATACAATAACAGCAGCTATGGGTACCAGTCTGTCAACAATGAGCCGCCTGACTGAAGACTGAACACAATTTAGGATAGCTATCCAGAGGGTCGCCATGAATCGACTCCGACTCGACGGCACTTAACAACAACAACAACAAATAAATAAATAGTGGACAAGAGAATGAAGAGCATCAGGATCCAAAAGCAGCCTCAAAGAGGTGGGTCTTCAGTCTGGACTTGAATAGGAGTAGAGAAGGAGCCCGATGCACTGCCTCAGGTAGTCTGTTCCAGGCATATGGGGCAGCAAGATGGAATGGACAAAGTCTGGAGTTGGCAGTGGCAGAGAAGGACACAGATAAAAGGGATCTGCCAAAGCAGCGGAGTTCGCAAGGAGGAATATAGAGTGAAATAAGAGAGGAAAGGTAGTGAGGAGCCGTAGAATGAATGCACTTGTAGGTAAGTAGGAGAAGTTTGAACTGGATATAGAACTGGATAGGGAGACAGTGAAGTGACTTGAGAAGAGGGGTTACATGAGCACAGCAACACTGCCGCAAGATAAGCTGTGTAGCTGAGTTTTGAACAGATTGAAGGGGAGAAAGATGATTCAGAGCGAGACCAGTGAGGAGCAGGTTACAATAGCCAAGAAGGAGGTGATTAGTGAGTGGATGAGGGTCTTAGCAGTGTGTGTATAAAGGAAGGAACACATTTTGCCAGTGTTATAGAGAAAGAAGCAACAGATTTTTGCTATATGTTGTATGTGTGCAGAGAAAGAGATAATAGAGTCAAATAGGACCCCAGGTTATGAACTGAGGAAACAGGGAGGATTGTACTGTTATCCACAGGAATAGTGAAGGGAGGAAGGAGGGAGGTGGGTTTAGGGGGAAAGATCAGGAGCTCAGTTTAGCCATGTTCATTTTCAGATGGCGGTGAGACATCCAGGCAGTAATGTTGGATAATTTATTTTATTTATTTTGCTGGGTTTCTATACCGCCTTTCACCAGGTCAAAGTGGATAAGCAGGCAGAGATCTGGGCCTGGATTCCTGAAAAAGGTAGATCTTAAAGTTGTCAGCATAATGATGGTACTGAAAGCAATGGGAGGAAATAAATGCACCAGGGAACTGAGTGTAGAGAGAAAAGGAGAGGTCCCAAGAAAGAACCCTGAGTACACCAACTGAAAGCGGGATAGCAGTAGAGGAGGATCTACAAGAAAATACACTAAAGGTGTGATGGTTTATGGTTTTAAGCACTTGATATACCACCCTTTTACTATGCACATCAAAGCAGTTTACATAAATATATATATTATATATATAATATATATATATATATATATATATATATATATATATATATATATATATATGCGAACAGGTACTTTTGATGGGAGAGATAAGAAGAAAACCAGGATAGAACAGAACTCCCAATTCAGGGGTTCCCAATCCTGCCTCCCAGCCAGTTGGGTTTTCAGGATATCCACAATGAATATGCATCAGAGAGACTTGTATTTATTTATTTAACCAGTTTTCTATACCGCCTTATCCTTCAATCAAAGTGGTTTACATTATGTAAACACTGCCTCCATGGTATGCAAATCTCTCTCATGCATATTCATTGTGGATATCTGGAAAATCCGACTAGCTGGGGAGGTCCCAGTGCAAGTTTGGGAACCCCTGCCCTAAATCCAAGCGAGGACAGGGTATCAAGGAGACGTTGGTTGTCAACCATGTCAATGACAGCAGAAAAGTCAAGGTTAATTTGTGATGCTACCAAAGTCTCTATAAGCTGTGTTAAAAAATGAATACTAGCAACTAGATGAAAAACGTGCACAACTATTGAAATCTAAAGATTTTGGAATTGGCGTCAATGTCATCATCCCCGGTGCAGGAGAGGAACATCCCTCCTGAAATACTAAGGATAAAAAAGAAAATAACCAATGTAAACCAGCAATTGGTAAAGATTTAAATAGTGTAGTGGGACATGGATCAAGATCCCCAAAACCTTTGCTAAATGTAGTGATCTGCTTATGCGGAACTTCTAATGAAACAGAATGAAAGTGATCTCAATTTTGATCTACGTATACACCCAACAAATCTCTTTATCTTTATCTTTATTAAAGTATTTGATTTACCGCACCTTCGAAAACATCGGGGCGGTTTACAATATGGCAAAATGCACAGTGGCCATGGCCAGAAACAGAAAGGAACTAAAATTGCTGACAGGAAAGCACACAACCACACCAGAGTAGAAGAAAAAGAAGAAGAAGATGGAGGACAGAGAAAGAGACAAGAGATTAGCAGGGGTCAGGGGAGGGAAGATCATACGCTGAACAGAAGAGATGTGTCTTGAAAAGAGCCTTGAATTTAAGATATGCCTGTTCTTGATGTAGGGCAGAGGGAAGTGAGTTCTACAGAGAAGGTCCTAAAAAGAAAAAAGCTGAGTGGTGGGTCTGTTCCAGATGGGCACGTGTTGGGGGGGGTTACATGCACAGAACGTAGGCTACGGGGCACAGAACGAAACTACGGAATGTTGGCCAGATACTGTGGAGTGTGCCTGTGAAGTGCCTTATGGGTCAGGATCAGAAGTTTATAGGTGATAGGGGGCGGAGCTAGCCACTGAACAGAATGGACGCCTGAATTTTTGCTCCCGTTGCTGCCCAAGAATCCTGAACATATCCCGGTATTCCATTGAAGTTTGTACCCCCTACCTACATCAATAACACCGCAATACAGCTGGATGGCATCCCTGAAGCCTGCCCGGCTGGAATTTCCACAGGGATCCGGCTCAGCAGCGAAACGATCCAAACCCGAAGTGGGTTCCCCGCAGAAAATGGCCGCGGGAGAGAAGGAGGGAGTGACTGCCGGTGGCCTACGTGAAGTGCTACAGGAATTGAAATGCGTTAAAGAAATGATTGCAGCCAATTCTAGTTCACTGAACATGATTCAAGAAGACTTGCTGGAGGTAAAAGAGAAACTCCTCACCATCACCACTCGACTTAATGCAGTTGAATTACAAACCCAGAAGCATGGCGTTGCATTAGAACAGCTGGGCCCTTTGGCCAAACGAGTCCGGCACATAGAAAATCTGATTGAAGATCAAAATAACCATTCCCGTAGAAATAATATCCGCCTTGTTGGAGTCCCTGAAGGCGCTGAAGGTACCGATCCGATTGGATTTCTGGAAAAAACCATACCGGAGATGCTGCAGCTTGTCTTTGCAAGGCCTTTTGAACTAGAACGGGCCCATCGAATCCCAGCACACAAAGCTGAAAACACACGATACCCGCGCCCACTCATAATGAAGGTACTGAGATACCCACAGGTCCTACAGATCTTTCAAGCTGCACGGAAGGCCGGATCACTGCAAATCCAGGGACACAAAGTAGCACTTTATCCGGATTTGAGCAAGCAAACGGTAGATCGGAGAAAAGCGTTGCTGGCCTGTAGACCCATGCTACAAAGTGCACAGGCAAGATACGGGCTATACTACCCAGGAACCATGCGGGTCACGCTGCATAATGAAACGAGGAATTTTGTTGATGCTGAAAAACTGAAAACTTTCCTACAAGAAAAATGCGGTATGGAAACCTGAGGTCAATATTCTGATCTCTCACGCAGTGTAGAGAACTCAGCATATACTCAGGGGGTGCGGCCGTGCGTTCTCACAAATTTTAGAACGCCTTAAGCCTTGTTAAACACCTCATTGATTGTATTTCTGTTGTTCTAAATAGTTTTAATTAAACAGATATTTCTGCTTGAAATGTAGGGGTGGCAACGGGAGGTCGGGGTTGGTTACTGTTTCAGTGGATTGTGTTCACCTTAGCGATACAATGTTTGCCAGTTATGCAGTTGTTTGTGTCAGTCCAGTCCAGTACAAAACCCTCCACATACACGCAAATGCAAGTACGCGGCAGGCCTATCCATAGGATAGCTTTCACCTATAAGACAGCTTATCCCAACGTTGATGTCTAGTGATCTTTTAATGCTTTCGTTAAATGTAAAAGGTATTACTGGCCCTGTCAAGCGAAAGAAGATTTTAGCGTACTGCCAGCAAAAAAAAGCAGATATTGCCCTCTTACAAGAGACACATTTAACAGATACTGAATCGCAGAAAGTAACCTCTAAATACTTCCTGGTGGCGGCCTCGGCCTCTGCCACTCAACGCAAAGGGGGGGTAATAATATTAGTGCGCAAATTCCTGCAATCCGCCATTACCGACACACGGATTGATCCGCTAGGTCGATGGGCCAGAGTGACGATGAAAATAAATCAACAGCTTTACACATTCTTCAGTATTTACGCGCCCAACCTCGATGACCCTAACTTTTTCAAACTGATAGCTAAAGAAGTTACAGCCGCGGCTCACACCAATATCATATTAGGGGGCGATTTCAATGTCATCTTGGATCCACTGTTAGATCGCACGCCCTATCGGGCTGTAGACAAAGTCAAATCGCAGGCGATTCTTAAAGGCATCATAACAGAGCTACACTTGGTAGACCCCTGGCGCCTACTTCATCCCCAAGAAAGAGACTACACATTTTATTCCATCCCACATAATACCCAAACAAGGATCGATTTCTTCCTACTGTCCACAGAGCTGATGCCCCAAGTGTTGTCCGCAGAGATATATGCTACAACGGTATCGGACCACGCCGCTGTCTCCCTAGTGTTGAATACCAACGTTACACAGCATGTTCCACCAAGATGGACATTTGATAAATCCCTACTAGCAGATGACTCCTTTGTACAGCTACTGTCAGGGGAAATTGAGACCTATTTTAAATATAATACACCCACTGATACTTCCATCTGGAGCTGGTGGGAAGGTTTTAAAGCGACCATACGAGCTCATATTACCACCTACACCATTAGACGGCGTAAAGCCAGGAAAAAAGAAAAAGATGAATTGGAACTCCAAATAAAAGCTGGGGAAAGGTTACTAGCCAAAAGAGCTGACTCAATGATATTGATTAGACTCCAAAAATTGCGATACCAATATAATGCTCTCCTCAACAAAGAAGCACTGAGTAGCATCCAGCTACAACGTAGTATATACTACTATGACAGCAACCGCTCAGGATCCCTCTTAGCTCGGCAGCTCAGACCAAAAACCAGCAAGACCGCTATAGCGGCGTTGCAGGACAATTCCGGGGGCCTTCTCCTGAGATCTGACAAAATACTAGACCGCTGCAAAGAATTCTATGAGGAACTATATCGCTCAGATACCCAATGTAGTGACAGAGCCTTTGAAGATTTTGTCTCCAAGATAGTAGGACCCACATTAACCAGTCATCAAAGTCGAACGCTGGAACAAGAGATCTCAGTAACTGAAATACAAGATGCGATCAAACAGATGGCTCGTGGCAAAGCCGCCGGTCCAGATGGTATCCCGTTGGAATTCTATAATAAATATTGCATTCAATTGGCTCCCATGCTACAGATCTACTACAGTGGCCTGCAAGATGAATCTCCAGAGATTGGAGCCCTGGCAGAGGCTGTGGTGGTAATTCACCCGAAACCGGGCAGGGATACACAAAAGATAGAGAATTACAGACCCATCTCTCTCCTAAACTCTGATTATAAAATCTATGCTAAAGTGCTTGCTAACCGATTAGGACGGATCTTAAAAGATTTGATACATGAGGATCAATGTGGATTTATACAAAACAGATCCACTACAGATAATGGAAGATTATTGGCACATGTACTGGCATCTGCCAAGACCAAGGCCGAGCCCCTGATAGGGCTAGCATTGGATGCCGAAAAAGCCTTCGATCGACTGGAATGGTCCTTTCTATTTCGATCCCTACGGTGGTTTGGGATAGGAGAAAAGTTCCTAAAACGCGTTGAATTGTTATATACCAAACCCACAGCTCGAATAGCGGTCAACTCACACCTCTCAGCCCCTTTTCAGTTGCAAAGAGGGACCAGACAGGGTTGCCCCCTGTCACCGATGCTTTTTAATTTAGCCCTGGAACCCTTATTAATAGCGCTCCGACAGAAGGAAAAAATAAAAGGAATTGAGTTAGCTGATGGTCCCTGTAAATTGTCAGCATATGCCGATGACCTGCTCATTTTTCTACAACCATCAGACCTTCCTGAAACACTGCAACTCATAGATGCATACTCAGCGATATCCGGATATAAAGTAAATTTGAATAAAACAACAATTATTCCTCTGAATGAACAGGTCAGCGAAGAAATGATGCGTGGATACCCCTTTCAATATGAGAAGTCATCCTTTAGATACCTGGGCGTGACCTATGGCACCACCTTGGAAGAGACTGTCGCAATCAACATTAAGATGTGTCAAGAAATTGTACATGATAACATCTGCAAGTGGACCCCCCTTCATTTGAGCTGGTGGGGCAGGCTAGAAACGATAAAAATGATGTTGGTACCAAAACTCAGCTATATATTAAGTATGATACCCTTACGTTTCCCGACAGCCTTCTATAAGAAAATGAATAGTCAACTGATAGCCTTTCTATGGAACAACCGAGTACCCTGAATAGCTGCCTGGAAACTGAAGTTACCTAATACACAAGGAGGTGTCCATTTCCCAGATCTCGGCTGGCTACACACTGCCTCTCTTTTAAAGCAGGGTGCTCAATGGGTCGACTCTGACGACACGGATAAAGGACCTAGATGGCTGAGTGTGGAGCGGGCCCTACATTCCCCCCTGCCCACATGGCTACTGGTAGGCACAGTAGTAGACCAGACTGCACCACATAATGCTATTATCCGAGAAACACAGCATGCCTGTCGATTATTGGCATCATGTATCGATGGAGGGGATGACTTTGCCGCAGATATGCCCATATGGCTGAACCCGCGCCTTATCATCGGAGGGAAGCCTGTCTTATGGAAAAAATGGGTGGAACATGATCTTATCACCATTGGACAACTGATCAATGGAAGTGCATTTAAAACCTTTGACAGATTAAGAACGGAATTCCGATTGCCTAATACATGCTATTTCCAATGGTGTCAGCTCCGATCCTGCATGAGCAAAGCGGGTGTGTCACCTGTCTTGATACGTACAGGATGGCCACTGCGACAGAAACTTCAAGAATTACAAACAGATGCTAAAGCTGTTTCAAGATGTGTTGCGATTCTCCGATCCAAAAGTGACAAGACATGTTCTAAGATACAGTCGGTGTGGGCTACTGAAACCGGTCAAGATCTACCTCCGGAAAATTGGGACACTTTTTGGGGAACTCAAATACGTGCCACGAGAGCAGCGTCTCTCACACAATCTATGTACTTTATAGCACATCGAGCGCATATTACACCGGCTAAGAAAATGAAATGGACACTACAGGAGGGAAATCGATGTTGGTCCTGTAACATGGAAATTGGGACACTGGCACATATGTTGTTCCATTGTAAATCCCTGGAAATATATTGGAACAGAGTTTGGGAACGCATATCACAGATCCTCAACTTACAAACACCTATCACTTATCGGATAGTGATATATAAATCCATAGCTCTGGAACCTACTCTGATGAAATGGGATGGTAAACTGCTGGACTTAATGCTCGGGATAGCGCTTAAAATAGTTCTAATACACTGGAAGAATCTCGACAAAGCTTGTTTCGAGCATTGGTGGAGTCTCTTAATCCTACATAAGACCTACGAAGAGATCTATATAGCCAAGAACCCATGGTCTGGTAAACTAAGTAAGAAATGGTCAGCTTTACAAAATTATGTTTGATGAAAATGATTGCTGGAGGCTGCCTTGTGGAATGGTCTCTGCTGTAACCACATTGAACGGAGAGAGGGAGGGTGGCGTGCTGGCATGGACTGATACTAGTTCTTGTTAACGTTATTGTACTGTCTTGTTCAAGTTATTATATTCTTTTGCTATTTTGATCAATAACATCTGCTTGTATCCTGCTATAGCACGATCGTTTGTATTGTTATTTTATATGTTAAAACTGAATAAAAACTACTATTAAAAAAAAAAAAAGAAGTTTATAGGTGATACGGTGGGAAACAGGTAGCCAATGTAGGTGAATGAGATGGGATGTGGTATGACTGTAACAGGTGGTGTGAGAGAGAATTGTTGAGGCGGTATTTTGAATTAACTGAAGGTGCTGAAGCTGATATTGGGGGAGGCTTGCAAAGATAATATTAGTTAACTTGAGAAGTCACCAAAGAGAGCAGAAGAGTGGAGAGAAGATGGGGACAGTATGGTACTAACAGCGCAGATTTGCCAGAGGTAGAAGTAAGATCGACAAGTAAGAGCAGAGATGTGGTCATGGAAGGATAGGTCCAGGTCAAGTGTCACCCCGAGATAGTGAAATGTGCGATAAGGAAGCTTATCATAGTTCAGGAAGAGATAATACAAGGGGTGAATTGGCTCTGAATAAGCAACCTGTGCTGGCTGGTAAAAGCACTAAAACAGAGTGTTTACCTAAAAGACTACCAGACCCAGAATGCACTGGTTTACAGAAAGCCTCTAGGAGAGCTGAAGTAGGGAAGCGTGTGCCTAATCAGAGAAGCAATGATGTAATCCCTAATCACACATCTCCTAGGGCAGGGCTTAATTCAGAACACCTGCAGTGTGCTAGGGTGGAGCGGCCATCTAGGCACTTTAAAACTAGAAGAAATTCATCATACAGACAGCAATAGCAAAGCAAGCAGGAGCAAGGAGAGCAAGGACAGCAACGGGAGCTGGAGAAGGAGAGACTGATCGTGAAGAGAAGGAAGAACAGCAAGAAGTCCAGAAGGTCTAAGAAAGGAGCCCAAGGCAGTATATGTACTGGGAGAGATTCCTGGGGCAAGCATTCTTCATTGGACTGGAAGAAGCCAGAGGCTTGGAGATATACAGCCAGGAACTCTCAGACAGCACCTGTAAAGGAGACGGCTGCATCTACAGAAAGAAGGAGCTCTAATACCTATTTAAGGAGGTATGGGAAAAGAGACCTGAAGTCCAGAGATTCTGACTGGAGAGCTGGGCACAGAAGTTATGCTACCTACTGGCCAAAATACCCAGAGAGGAAACCTAATGACAACGTGATCTCAGGTATGAACTCTGATCTGTTCCCTAGCTTTGCACAAGGAAGACAGCAGGGAAACAGTTTCTATCCTGGTAGAGATCAGTTAGAGAAATCCTCTGAGCCAGTGCTTGAAAGTGATCCTATGATATTTCAAGAGCAAGGGGAAATATCAAATGAGGAAGTTGAATGTATGGATTGTTCTCTTTCCAAGCTGCTGTTCTAAAGTAATCCTCAGATAAGGATCAAACACCAAAAGGAACTGTATTGTTTTTTAGCTTCCCAGAAAAGTTTCTTTGAGAGAAAGCTTTGGGGAAAGTTGGAACCACGTGGAGAGTGGACCAGCAATGGCTTGCAGCTGGTTAAGCACTTGTGATTAGGGCAAGGCACAAGTGCACGTGGGACTTTGAGAAAAGAGCTTCTTCTCTGTGTGGAAAGAAGAAAGCTGTTTTTTTTTTGATAAAGAGAATTATTTTCCTTTTGGGTTTATTTTTCATTCCAGCACTGCTAAGAAAGTTTATTAGCAGGGGCTAGAAGAAAGACCTTTTCTGTTCCATCAAGGTCTTTACTAATTTGTTGCATAAGTAATTCAATTGCCTTATTTGTTTTGTTTCCTGAGTAAAACTCCTGGAGAAAATTATCCTGTTGATGTTACCAAGCATATCTGTGTGAGAGAATAACACCCCATAAATAAAATCTGTTTCCTGCTTTACACTCGAGCAACTACAATTATTTATTCTTGTTAAATGGCTAGTTTTGTGTGATTGAACTACAAGACCCACAATCCTTTGCAAGTCAAGGAAATTCATGTCTTTGCCAAGATTGTGGAACTTTCACAACAAGCACCCCTGTTTACAAATGATGATACAATTGGGAAAGGGGGCATCGAGAAGGGTGGAGGATAGTGTGTGTGTGTGGGGGGGGGAGTTGCCTAAAGTAAACCACATTGCGGTGTCTCCTCCCTCATGAATTCAACTCTCATCATCTAACAAAGGCAAAGAAATGATCTTCTGCTTAGTATCATCGTCTATTGATGATCTAATCAAATCCACTTTATTAAAATAAAAAAAAACTGCTAGAGATTAGGCATTTTGATTTTTCCCAACAAAATCCTGATTTTTTAAGGAAAATAAATTATTAATAACTTTAAACAAAGTTCTCATTTCATTTCCAGCTCCCTGTATTCATTTAGACTAGAAATTCTTTGTAGCATCATTCATACTGTTTTAATACAATTTTACATTTTCCCTCCAACTTCTTCCAAACCAGACTGCGACCATGATCTTTCCAAAGCACGGTCTCTCTCTGTAGTATTGAGGTAATCAGAGGGCATATTCAGTGTCACTATCCGGATAGAGCTGCTGAATATTCTCTCTGTGGGACTTAGCTGGTTAACAGTCCCAGGTGCTTTGGTTTTCTAAGAATGAATCCTCTGATCTGATCCTCACATCTCAGGTTTACCTATTCCCCTTAAAGGGTTTATTTCCTATCTGGGAGTTATTTTGACACTGATCTTTCTTTATCCTCCCACATCTCTTCTTTCCTCATTACAATCTAATCACTTATTAAGATCTTCACAGGAAAACATGTTGTTTGTTTGCTCTTATTTTAAATGTATACTGGAATCCACTCACAGGGGTGTATTCTGCTTCCTGGCCACCTGCTTCTGGAATTTGATATAAGCTGGGCTATGCTTACAGAGCTCTCACACAAAATTTAAAAAAGTGATTTAAAAAACATTATTTCAATTATCTTCCCCTAATTATTGATTTTGAGTATTGGCCCTCAAATGAGTATTGGTTGTAGATAAAAAAATGGCTCTCTCAAATAGTGGCACTAGGTCAGGTCAGTCTTCCCTTTTGTTTCTTATATTTTCCAGCCTAATTTATTTATTATAAGTTGTTATTGTTCCATTCAATTTCCCTTCCTTTTGTTCTTTCTTATTATGTTGTTTTATTGTTATTTTATTATATATTGTGTCCTTTACAAGTAAAACCACCTTATTTAATAGTGATCATATCTCTAGGGTTCAAAGCTGCCATTTTGAACCAGGATGGCAACAGAGAAGGAATGAAGAGGGATCACCCCTGCCCCATCCACTAGATACCAGGGAGATTGGCCTTGTGAGTAATCTTAGAGGGGGTTGCAGGTAGGATCCAGTTCAGACATCTCCTACTGACCTGTAAGTGCATGCATTCTGCTGCTCCTCACTACATTTCCTCTCTTATCTCTCTCTACACCCCTCCTCGGGAACTCCGCTCTTCTGGTAGATCATTTCTATCTGTGCCCTTCTCTTCTACTGCCAACTCCAGACTTTGATCCTTCCACCTTGCTGCTCCTTATGCCTGGAACAAGCTACCTAAGTCTGTATGTCAGGCTTCATCTCTGGCTCTTTTCAAATCCAGGCTGAAAACTCACCTCTTCGAAGCCGCTTTTGGATCCTGATCTATTTTCTATCCTAAGTGTTTCCTTACCATTCCCCTAGATATATCCTTGTCTTCAGCTGCTGTGTTGTGCTGTCTTGACTGATTGTAAGCTCTTATGAACAGGGACCATCTTATACATGTGTCTGTACAGCACTACGCACATCTTGTAGCGCTATACAAATGATCAGCAGTAATTGTAGCAGTAGGATCTTTTTTTCTGGCTGGCAGGGTCTAGCCTCAAGGGAGTCATGAGTCAGGGAAGTCCATGGGGACTTGATTCAGGGTGCTTTGGCTTTGGAGAAGTTTTGATTGGGGGGGAGCTGTCCTGTAATGGGGTGTTGATCGGGTAGGCGGCTATGCTACAATAGGGGGTACTGCAGTGCCTACTGATGTGTGCTGGGCAAAGGGTAAGTACTGATGTGTGCTGGGCAAAAGGTAAGTACTGGAGTAGTAGGGATCTTTAACTGGGGTCTAAAAGATGGCTATGCACCGCCATGCAACACTTGTATTTGTTTAGACCTTTACACGACCTGCAGCCATCAAGTTACCAAACTGCTGGTAGAGTGGCTGCAGTTAATGCCACCTCTTGAAGTGACATTAAGTGCAACCACACTATCAGTAGTCAGGACAGCTAGTACACAGTGCCATCCTATGTGTTAGCTGTCATCAGCTGTCATACCCACTCTCTGTTGTAATCCCACTCAAAAAGAATGCATGCAAGTAGCACAGGAATTAGTGCATGCTAACTGTTGGGCTTTGCTGCTTAGTGTATTGTAATAAAAAGGCTGTACAACTTGATCTGTTGGGTGTCAGCGAACTGAAATGGACTGGCATTGGGCACTTTGCATCAGATTATCACATGGTCTACTGTGCTGCATTTATAATAAAGAAGAAACTTGCAAGAACCGTAATGAAATACAATGCAGTCAGTAAATGCTTAATCTCTATTTGTCTACGAGGAATGCCTATCAACACAATTATAATTCAAGTATATGCCCCAACAACAGATGCAGAAGAGGATGAAATTGATAAGTTCTATGAACAAGTACAAGCTGAAATTGACAGAACATGCAAACAGGATATCCTGATAGTCATGGGTGACTGGAATGCAAAAGTTGGCAACAAAGAAGGCAAAATGGTTGGAAAATATGGACTTGGCAATATAAATGAAGCTGGAGAAAGACTGATAGACTTCTGCAAGACCAACGATCTATTCATCTCAAACACCTTCTTCCAGCAACACAAGCAGTGACTGTACACATGGACTTTACCCGATGGATTGTGCAAAAATCAAATTGACTACATCTGTGGAAGTCAACGATGGAAAAGCTCTATAACGTCAACAAAGACAATACCTGGAGCTAAATGTGGAACAGATCACCAACTACTAGTATGCAAACTCAAGCTAAAGTTGAAAAAGAGTAAGCCACTTATGAATGTAGCAAAATATGCCCTAGAGAATATACCTCTGGAATTTAAAGACTACCTGCAAAATTGATTTGCTGCTTTAGATACAAATGACAGAGCTCCAGAAGAGTTATTGAATGACATCAAGAAGGTTGTGTTGGAAGAACGTGGTGCAAAAGCAAAAACAGCCAAAATGGATGACTGAAGAAACTCTGAAAATTGCCCAGAAACGCAGAGAAGCTAAAGTCTGAGGAGAAAGAGAGGCAATCACAGAACTCAACAGATATTTCCAAAGTGCAGAAAGACAGGACAAGGAAAAGTGCTACAATGATGCATGCAAGGAAATAGAAGCAGAAACTATTAGAGGAAGAACAAGGTCGGCTTTCCTAAAACTATGAGAGTTAAAGAAAAAAAATCCAGCCTCGAATTGGAATGTTACAAGATGCTTAAGGATCTATGTTGAATGATGCTAAGAAGATCAAGAAAAGGTGGAAAGAATATACCGAGTTTTTATATGATAAAGATCAAGTGGACCAACAGCCATTTCAACCTGTACCCTATGATCCGGAACCATTGGTGATTTATTTATTTATTTATTTATTTATTTACATTCTCTTATATACCGCGCTATTCTGCATCAGTGCGGTTTACATTGAACAAACTGAAATTACATTGAACAGGGCATTATAACTTGGAGATAACTATTTTACAGGGAACATGGGCTATGGAGGGTTAAGTGGCTTGCCCAAGACCACAAGGAGAACCTGTGGGACTAGAAACCCCAGTCCTTCCGGCCCAAAGTTGCTGTCCTCTAGTGGGATTTGAACCACCGACCTTCCGGCCTGAAGTACCTTGCCCCAACCACTAGGCAAAGCAGTAGTCAAAGCAGCATTGAAAGCCTTATCAAAGAACAAAGCACCAGGCATTGATGGCATTCCCATCGAAGTATTACAGCAATCTGATGTAGCTGTTACCATACTTACAAGCCTTTGCCAGGAAATTTGGAAGATACATCATGGCCAACTGACTGGAAAAGATCTATGTTTATACTAATACTAAAGAAAGATGATCCAACTAACTGTGGAAATTATCGCACAATCGCTCTGATCTCACATGCCAGAAAGATTCTATTGAAGAATATTTCACAGAGACTACAACCTGCAACAAGAACTACCTAAAGTGTAAGCAGGGTTCAGAAATGGGCAAGGAACAATAGACGTCATGACGGATGTGAGATGGATCCTTGAAAAGACAAAAGAATACCAAAAGGACATCTATTTGTACGCTATTGACTACAGCAAGGCTTTTGACTGTGTAAACCATGAGAAACTCTGGGCCACTTTAAGAAGCATGGGTATACCAGAACACCTGATCATTCTCTTGCACAATCTGTACATTGATCAAGAAGCAACAGTTCGAACGGATCAATAAAGCAGTCAAGAAATCCAACAATTTATTTTTATTTATTTATTTAACAGTTTTTATATACCGACTTTCTACAATTCAAGTCGGTTTACAGGTAACATAACAGACAGTATATTTCAACTGAGTACATTGTAACAATAATATCAATCAACTAAGTACATTGTAACAAAGAAGATCAAAGTATAATAAGATTAACACGCAAGCTACCCTTTGTGAAGGTTTAAAACTATTTACATGGAGGCTTAACATGTTATTTACATGGAGGAGTATATAGGGGGGAAAAGTGTTCCTGGAAGAGATGGGTTTTCAGTTTCCTCCTGAATTCAGGGTGATTGGTGCAGTTCCTTAATTCGTGTGGTAAGGCATTCCAGATGGAGGGGGCGTAAAGGGAGAATGCACGATTGCAGGCGGATTGGTTACAGGTTATCTTGGATGAAGGGATGGATAGAAGGTTTTTGGTGATGGTGCGGCGTGTTCTTTTGTTATTGGAATTGGATAAGAGTGATGAGAGGCAGGGGGCTGACTGATTAGAGATGATTTTGTGGATGAGGGTGATTGCTTTGAATTTGGCTCTGGATTGTATGGGTAGCCAATGTAGGTCATAGAGGATTGGCGTTATGTGTGATCGTCTAGACAATGCATTGCTCTTGGCAGAATGGCTATGAAGAACTTAGACACAATTCTGAAGAGCAGAGATGCCTCTCTCCATACAAAGATTTGACTTGTTCAAGCAATGGTATTTTCAATAACATCATATGGATGTGAAATTTGGACAGTGAAAAAGACAGGAAGAAAATTGACGCCTTTGAATTATGCTGCTGATGGTGAATACTGCGTATACCATGGACTGCCCAAAGAAGAAACCAGTCAGTACTAGAGGAGATCAAACCTAAGCTTTCTTTAGAAGCTCAGATGACAAGACTTTGACTTTCATACTTTGGACACATCATGTGAAGAGAGAGATCATTAGAGAAAGGCATCATGCTTGGCAAGATAGAAGGTCAATGTAAAAAGGAAGGCCAGCAATGAGATGGATCGATACAGTAACAGCAGCTTTGAGTGCCAGTCTGTCAACAATGAGCCACCTGACTGATGTCACCCCTCCGTGCTGTGTACCTGTTGGTTGGGCAGGGCACTGCGCTGGGGCTTCAGTGTAACTGGCTCTATTAGCTGCGTAGGCCTTGCTTGGCCCTCTGGGAGTTGTAGTTGTGAGTTGCCAGTTAAAAATCAGTTGTGGAACGATGGTAAGGTTAACAAAGGATTTATTTCCCCTTCCAATAGGACTTTTTGTCGTGGTATAAACAAAAGGAAAACATAACCCTTCCTGGGCATATAATAAAGGAAAAATGGAACAAAAATAGCTTCTCTTCAACTTCTTAACCAATAAAGCAAATGTACATCAAAACAGTCTTTCATAAGCACATACAAGCCCTTCTTTACAATGCTAGGCTTCAACAGCTCTTACTTCCTTTCATCTTAATGAGGAAATGCTGTCTGCTATTGAAATCGTGCAATCCATATATTCAGTGTTTGTCTCAGCTTCTGATGGCTCACATTGCATTGCTTCATCACAAGCATTTAATATCTCTTTCCTTTCAGCATTTGGGACCTCTTCAAACCATCTCTCTCTGTTCTGACGTGACTCTCTTTCTCTCTCTGTGAGAGTGTGCTGAATGCTATTACCACATTCACTGAACTGCCTTCGGTAAGAGCCTCTTCCCTGCTGGTGGTTGTTAGGTGAATTGTAATATTCCCTTGCACCTCTATTAAGGTAAATAGGCTTACCTCTCTGCTCTGACTGGCTCAGGATCCTGTGTATGGCTGGAGTTTGAAACGGCAGTTTTGCAGAGACTCTGCTCCTTAAATCATTTCCAGAGATACTAGCCTCTTCAGGTAAAAAAGCCCTGTGCTTCCCCTTTCAGGATGAAAGTAAAACTCTTCAGCTTTTACCTTTCTCCTCCCAGCTCTGTTCCAACCTGGGCTGTTTCCAACACTCTCTGGGCTCCTCTGATATCTGAGGCTTCCTCTCCTGGCTTTGCTACCTCCTCTGTAGCTCTTTTCACTTTTGCCGTTATCCTCACTTTCACACTCTGAGTCCAGCTGTCTTGGCTCCTCTCTCAAGCACTCATGGTAATCATTCAAACTTCCATTCAGGCTTCCGTAGTGATCATCATGCAGGCTTTCTCCACAGCTCTCTCTCTGGCCCCTTCTCCAGCTTTCTCCACGACTCTCTCCACGACCCTGACCATGACTCTGACTAACTGTTTGTGAGCTGTGCTTATCTACGTACCTCCAAGCAGCACCTCCCCCCAGCTGACTTGCATCAGGTGATAACCTCCTAGCTTTCCTGCTGGCTGGGTGTGTCTCTCTGGCTCGTGACCACATTTGTTTTTGTTGCTCATAGCAACTTCCTGACATGTGCTTTCTAAAAACGTCAGTGTCAGCCTGATCCACTGCTTCTCCGTCTATCTTCCTGGGCTCTGGTGAATCTGCTCTGTGACACTGAAGACTGAACACAATTTAGGACAACTATCCAGAGGGTCACCATGAGTCGACACCGACTCGATGGCACTTAACAACAATTGTTACAGTAACTTATGCAGTGGAGAAAGATAGATATTAAAAAGTGGCACAGATAATTTATATTCATGTGGAATTCCACAGGGTGACTGTTTGTTACTATGATCTGTAGTCTATACTTAAATAGATATTTGTCTACATATCATCTTTACTTTCAAAGATAAATTTCAATTAGCTTCATTCACTAACAACATATTTAAATTTTTAAATAATTATATGAGCACCACCCGTGTGGAGGTAAAAGAGCATCCTTCAGCCCTGTTTGTACTTATAAGGTGATAGGTTTTTGTTTTTTTTTAAATAAAAAGCAAGAGCTAGCTTAATCAAAAGCCCTGCAGTAGTTAGTTTGCAACTTCACAGGGTGCATCTGTTTCCATCTATATTTAAGCAGGATTTAAACCATGATAGAACTATTCCTCCAATTCTAGTTGATGACAGTTTGTTGATCTTGGCTTCTGGGATAAGAGAGTCAAATACAGAGGTTATGTCAATAAGCAAGAGTATGAAAAGAATTCTGCAAGTCTCCTAGTCTTTTAAGATAGTGCTCATCAATGAAATAGTTAGAGTTTCAGGGCCATATGCTGTTTTAAAACCTTGTTGCCATGGATTGTCCTCTATGAAATTTTCTACTTGAATACACATTATCTGCTCAATTATCTTGCATAGCAGATATATATTTAAAACTGGCTGATAACTTAATGGCAGAAAACTTGTTTAAGGACTGGTTGAACCGAGAACTGCTTCAATATTTCTGGTGAATCAACTGATAATGTTCTAGATCTCATAGAAAATGCACAAAGATCTTCTATAGTGCATTAATATTAGATACAGGGATAATATCAAGAGGACATGTTGAAGGTTTAATCTTATGTAAAATTTCAAAAATCTCAATGCAATGACAGGTGAACATTGGTCTCATAAAATTAATGACTGTGTCAATGGTACTTCTACTCTCTGAATTCTTAATCATGGTACTATTAAGCTAAAGTGAACATTTTTGCTTTAAAATAATCAGCAAAATCTTGCACTGAAATTATCTTATTTTCAGCTATTCTATTAGGTTCACTTACTAACTGTTGGACTATTGAGAGTAATTCTGATGATTTGGACAGAGCATTTTATATTTTGGAGATAATATATTTTTTGTTTCATGTAATTGTATCTTACATTCATTTAACACAGCTTGCATGAGTTGTTTCACCTTTCCTTGTGCTGTCCTACTCTTTGCACCTTATGTTTAAGATCACAGATTATTAGTATACTATTGAATATTGTGCAGTCAACAGGAACAATGTACCATAGTGAGCTACTGTTGTGCTCAAATCTCTATCACCTTCTTTCATTCCACATTTCTTTCTCAGCCTCATATTCCCCCATTTCTAGTCTCCCATTTTCACCCTTTATATTTATCCTCTCACCAGTACCAATTCTTTCTCTCTCAATCATCCCCTCTCCACTGTTCCCCTTTCTTTTGGATTTCCCCCATCCAGACTCCCTTTCTTGCCAACTCATACTTCCTTCAAAGTTTTATTCCCTTCTTTTTTCTCTCACCATGTTCATAACTCTATGCCCCTTTCAACTGCCCCTACGCTCTCCATTTCTTTCAAATCATCTTCCCTCCCCATATTGCTTGCACTTGGTTTCAAAGCCCTCCTCTTATCACTCACTCAATCACATAGTACCTATTGCCCTCCTATGCACTGCTCAGTCCCTTAGTCCCACTATTCTCCCACCTAATCCCCACATCACCACTCTTTCACCACTCTCCCTTACTCACAATCCCAACCACGTCCTGAGTTCTCAGTAATACTACAAATACCCAGCCATTCTTAGAGTTTGCCTTCTTCTGTTCTCCCAACCAGTCCTAAAGCCTCTGCCTAGGTATGTATATATCCCTATTTTGCCACATCACTATGTCGCCAGTATTTGCCAATTTACATCCTTCTCACCATTCCCTAGTGGCAATTGCCCCCTCCTGATATTGTATGTACCCCTTCCTTCGTTTCTGCTCATCTAATTATTTCTCCATTAGCCCCATTTACCCCACCATTACTCCACCTTACCCCAGCATCCATTCATTTGTCTTTCCCTTTCAATGTTCCCCTGCATATGCTCCCAAGTCTTCCAAAATCAGCATAAGTCCCTTCTCTAAGCCACTAGAATCATCCCCAATAGCCCCAAGCTTTATCATCTGCATCGTCCCCTTTTTCCCAGTTTCCAGAATCAACTCAGCACCCCTTCTCCCAGACCTCAGCATTAGTATCGCCCCTTCTCTCATTCCCTAGCATTAGCATCATTATCAAATTCCCAGACCCTAGCATCATCCTCCCTTCCAATCCCTAGCATTAACATATGCATAAACCTCCTTTGCAGCCCCTTTCATCAGCCGCCCCCCCCCCCCCAGCATCAGCATTAAGCCATTATCTAATCCCCCAGCACCATCATCAACCTTCTCCCAGTCCACAGCATTACAATTAATACTGGTCTCCATCTCCCTGCATTACCATCTTCCAGCTCAGCCTCCAACATTATCATCAGCATCAGTCCCCTCCCCTTCTCCAAGCAGCCAGTATCAGCATCAGCCCTTCTTTTCTGTATCAGCCTTTTTTCTCCCATTCCCATCTTCAGCTGCCCCTTCTCCAAGCATTAGCATTATACTTCCTTGCCCTCCTTCTTCATATATGCTGTGGTATAGAAACCTGGAACACAGTGGTGGGAGTTTGTATTTTTGCTCTTTCCAGAACCTGCATCTTCATCTGGCTGATGGCACCACAAAAGAAACATAGAAGCGTAGACACATACCGAAATGATGGCAGATAAAGACGATATGGCCTATCCATTCTGCCTATCCATACCAACTGCTAAGCTCAGTAATCCCTTTTTTACTTGTACAGATCTTCTGTATTTGTCCCATGATTAATAAACATAAACATAAACATGTATTACTGAATTCACTGGGAGGCTATTCCATGCAACCACTACTCTTTCAATAAAGAAATATTTTCTTAAGTTAATCCTGGGTCCATCCCCTTTCACCTTCAGCTTATGTCCTCTCGTTCAAGAACATTTATTTTTTATTTCAATTAAAAGAGGCTGTCCTCTTCTGCATTTATGTCAAGGGGTATTTACTACACGCAAACATTTAGTTCCTATTTCTTGTGAGAAACAGGAAGTGCCTGTTCTCACATTCTAAACTCTTCCATTGTGCCAACAGTACTGGTTGAAGATGCAGAAACTGGCAGAAGCAAAGGTGTATAGTTCCCACAACTGCTAAGGGCAAAGCTGGAAAGGCAACCTTTCATTGCCTTAAGCTTGAGTGCCCTGACCCAGTGCCTCATTGGCTCACACCTCAATCTATCCCTGCTATTTGCACAGATCATAGATAACAAACATTTTGTGAGCCTTTCAAAATAAGATTGGTCAAAACCAAAGCCTATTATCAATGGTATTGAACTAAGAATTAAAATGGTCAAATTAAATGAGGCCTATTGTTTTAATCTGCCATTATAACATTAAAAAATATGAAGATATGCCATACTGGATCACACCAAAGGTCCATCAAGCCAAATATCTTGTTTCTAACATGATTAGTGTCGCTGAATATCCCCAAGTAATGCTGTGTCAGGGGCGGTACTTAGGGATAACCATGCAGCGGTGATATTTATTTATTAACCGTGGCAGGCTGCATCCGGTGCCCTACACCCATCCTTAATCACCCCCCCTCCTCCTTCTTGTCACCCCAACCCGCACCCCTTCCCCCACCTTACAAAATTTCACAGACACAATTTTTCTTATTGGAAGTACCAACCGGTCGCAGCTTTATTATAATTCAAACAATTAACTTTACAATATCAACAGTTCTGTAAACAATCTCCCACCAGCGGAATGATACCCCCCCAGCCATAATTAGCAAAGTGGGGTCGCATCCGCTCCGGCCGTGTCTGACCACCGGCCCATTTCCTACCGCCCTTTCCCCGACCTCGCCATATGACTAGCAAAGGCCAGCAGGGCTTATCCGGGTCGGGGGCACCCCACCCCCGCCCAAGTATGACCAAACGGCTCCGGGCCCCGGAAACCTCCGGGATCCCGCCACCGGCACTGGCATATTAATGCCCTTGTGCCGCCCCCCCAATGCCCTGCTGCGACCAGTTGGTAACCCCGTGTAACACACCTTCCAATGCTTCTTGCCAATCATTCAACAGTAGATCAATACCCACAGGGGACAAATGAACACCATCAACCCTGTACAACCCCGCACAAGTCACCTCCACCCACGGGTGAAGAACTTGAATCCCACCTTGTCCAGTTAACCACCGTCCTATTTGACGATTTATTTTTGTAAGACCCCGCGACCAACGCCGCTGAGCCGCACAAACAGGCCTTGGAATAATGTCTGACCAAATTAACTGAATACCCGGGAACATATGTAATAACAAAGTTAACTCTTTTATAACAATTCGGATGAGTTGCTTACAAGTCCAAGACACTAGGTCGTTGCCACCTAAATGCAACAGCAGCAGCCGTGGTCGGCCCCTCACGCGCTCATGGTGCCGCATCAAAGGCAGGAGCTGAGACCCCCTCAACCCTCTCTCTCGCCCAACCATAGCAACGACACTTGAGCTGGATCGAGCCCCAGGTTAGACCCCAGTGGCCGCTCAGCCGCTCGCCGGCCGGCCCAGTACATGAAAGAGTGCCCGATCATCCAACAGCTCCGAACACTCCCTCCTGTAACTGCAAAAGAAAAGAAAAGTTAATCCATATCCAGCCCCCCCCCCCCCCTATTTTTTTTTTTTTTTTTTTTTGTTTATAAACGAACATAACCCCGGAAAGCCTGCGAACGCCACCTCCCAATACTCTGAATGTCCTGCTGCGACAGGCCTGCTGCAGCAGCACTGGTGGCCGCGCCAATACGAAAAGAATGAGGTGCATAATGTTCGGAGGGCTCGCCTACTGCTATCAATGCCAACCGCATAACCGCTGCCACCTGAAAACGTGTCAGCAGCTGCCCGTCAGCATGCAGAAACAACCCCCCCACTCCCAATGGGCGCACCTGTAAGAAAGCACGCATTGCGCTCACTGGACAAGTGTGAAACCCAGGAATCCCACTCAGCCATACCCACAAACCCTTGCCGTGGGGATCAGTCTTAGATCTTTCCAACAAAATTCTCAACCGCCCTTTTTCGAAACAAACATGCTTACGTTGCAGAATCCCCTCAACTCCTGCCCCGGATGATCGCGCTACCAGCTCTCCCATACGAAAAGCCCCAAAAAATGCCAAAGTAAAAACTGCCCGAAAAAGCGTCACCTCATACTGCGACGAGGCCACCACTGCCAAGGACTTGCATATTTTTTCTAGCAAATCATGCGTGATGGGACGCCTAGCATCCATATGAGCAGGCACAGTCCGACCCCAACCTTGCAAGAGCCGACGGGCTAAGGCACCCCCTGACGGTAAATCCCAGCCCACCGCCTTCACGAAGTACTCAAAACCCGCCAAATGACTGCGTACTGAAGAGCGAGCCACTCCATTCTCCTTTGCCCATACCACATATTGACCTAGCAACTGAGGTGACACCGGCCCAGACCGCCAACCCGAACGTTCCAAGAATTCCACCACCTTCCGACATCCTCGTCGATACGCTGCCCAGGTACCAGCTGCAACAGAACACCGCAACAAGTCTTTCATTCCGGCTGGCCAAGACTCCATAACTTCCAAGGGACCGCACTTCCTTCTGCATCCGCTTGCGGTGCCAATCGTCGGAATTGCTCGAACTTGAAACGGGAAAGAGAATCAGCGATGGAATTAGCATACCCTGGTATATGTTGAGCCTTCAAGTACACATTTAACCGCAAACAAGCCAAAATCACTTCCCTCATCAAGTTAGCCACCAGAAGACAGTGCGGTGAATAATGATTCACCACCTGGACTACCGCCTCATTGTCACACCACCACAAAACCTTTTTGTTAGAAAGTCTCTCCGGCCACAATTCCAATGCAACTAAAATGGGAAACAGTTCCAAAAAAGTTATGTTACTGGTAATCCGCGACTCGTACCAGGATTGCGGCCAACGCTCCGCACACCAAGCCCCCGCGAAGTAAATGCCCAAACCTATGCCCCCCGCCGCATCAGTATACAATTGCAGATCCGCACTAGTGATCTCCGGTTCCAATAACACTGTGGTCCCATTAAAATCTTCCAAAAATACTTGCCAAATCCGCAAATCCGCCTTAATTGACTTTGAGACTCTCAGATGATGATGAGGCCGAAGCACCCCCGCTGTAGCTGCCGCCAAACGCCTCAAAAATACCCGGCCCATCGGTATCACCCGACAAGCAAAATTCAACGAGCCTATCAAAGCTTGCATCTCCCTCAGTGTCAAGGACGATGATGCCAGCACCTGGGCCACTAACACCCGCAAACCGCAAATTTTTTCTTGAGGGAGACGTGCCACCATAAAGTCTGAATCCAGCTCCACCCCCAAAAAAGTAATCCGCGTAGTAGGCCCTTCCGTCTTTTCTTTTGCCAACGGTACTCCCAATTCCTTGGACAATTCCAGAAAACCATCCAGCAATAGACGGCATTCCTCCGAGTGTTCCGACCCCACAAATAAAAAATCATCCAAATAATGCACTACCTGCGCTATACCCACCTTACTTTCAATCGCCCACTGCAGAAAAGTACTAAACTTCTCGAAGTAAGAACAAGAGATGGCACAGCCCATGGGCATGCATTTATCGAAATAAATACCATCTTCAAAGCAAAAACCCAACAAGTAAAACGACGCAGGGTGTACTGGAAGCAACCGGAACGCGGACTCAATATCCACCTTTGCCATCTGCGCCCCACGCCCAGCAGATCGTACTAATTTCACCGCCTTGTCGAAGGATGCATATCGCACGGAACATAACTCCCGCGGAATATAGTCATTGACCGAAGCGCCTATGGGGCTGGACAAGTTATGTATCAGGCGGAATTTCCCCGGCTCCTTCTTCGGTATTATACCCAATGGGGAAATCACCATCCTTTCGAATGGCTGACTGACAAACGGGCCTGCTACTCTACCCAGCGACAATTCCGCAGCCAACTTTTCCTGTACCACCGACGCAAAGCGCTTCACTGACACTGAATTCCGCCCCACCGACTCCCCCACTTGCCCACATACTGGGATTACAAAACCATAATTAAAACCCGAATATAAAATCTCTCTATCGTGTTGTCTAGGGTACCGGCCCAACCACGCATTCAATACTGGCACTCTAACAGGCGTGGGGGCGAGGTCCAACAACCTTGCATTACTTTGCGCCCGAAGTCGGGGGCAGAGGGCTCCCTTTTTTGACACATTTAACGGCTGAATGTGCTCCCCCGCAAAGGGAACAGACGTGCCGGAATTTGCAATCCGGGAAAGGGCACGAGGTCTTGTTGAACCTCCAGCAAAGGTCACCTGCCCCAGTGACCCCGGCACGCTGCTGCACGAAACTTGCCCCCCCACGAAAGGACCGACCAGGCCCCCCCCCCACCGACGACTGCCCCTTTTGCCCCTCCCCCGCCACTACCCCTGGCCGACATTTGGGTCAGCCACAAATTAATGTCCTGCATACCCCATGACACCAGTCTATTCTCTTCCATCTTATCCCTAAATTTCTCGTCATAGTTTAACCATGACCACCCTTCATGCGTCTGCGAAGCTTCCAATATTGAATCTGCGTAAGATAACATCCGCTCGTATTGCCCCGGGTAATGTTGCCCCCAAACACTAATCAAACGCAAAAACGCCCGTGTCCAATTGACCACATTTCTTGACACTTTCTTAATACGCCCCGCCTTTTCATCCTCCTTACGTTTCTTCCGACTTTCACCCGATCGTTTACGACCTTCCAGCAAACGGAAAATATCAATATAACGCCGCTTTTTAATTTTATGCCGCAACTTCCGTGGCACTCCCTCCCATAACTCTGAAATTACCACTGCTGAAGGGAAACCACTCTCAGTCCCTCTTCCGGAGACCTTTCCATCACCCTCCCTCTGCCGACACATGCTATCATCCGACGACGTCAATGAAGCAGACGAAGCCGAGGACGAAGCCGACGAAGAACGGTACCTACGACGCCTTCGACATGAATGTTTCCTTTTGGCTGTCCGTTTTGCTTTCTTTTTACTACTCTCCCTACGCTTCTCCCCCGAATCCGCTTGTAACTCACCTGCAACACCAGTCGCAGACGTCACCACCTCCTCCGGACCAACATCAACGGTACTGAGCCCCGCATCCTGCTCTCGTCCACCAGCTTCTTGAACCGCACTTTCACTGGACATCTCTCGCTGCCGAAACGGAGTCGAATCCAAGCGTTCTACTTGCTGCCGTCCACTGTCGGCTCTTCCTGATACTGACGTTGTACCCTGTGGAGACATAATAGGAAAAAGAGGGGGAGGGGGAACAGGAGAAGACCACCCAGGCTGCCATGCATCCAACCACTCAGCCCGCGAGGAACCTTGTCCACCCCCCAACCAGCGCCCCCATGGAGATGGACCCCCCCAAGTCCCATAGTCACCAGGGCCCCTTTGCCCACTCTCCCAGAACGACCCGTCGCTAGGATTTCTGGCCTGTGCACCAGGAGGCACCACCCTAGTACCAACACCCATATGCCCATAACCCCATCCCCTCCGAGTTATACACCCATGCTCCTGCACATGCCCATCCTCCACTACTGCATCAACATCCCTAGCGGATCCAAGTTCATGTACCACCGCAGGCAAAGGCACAGAATCAGCCACCCCACCGCCCCTTCGAGCCTGTCCCCTCCGAGCTTGCCCCCTTGTACTGTATCCTGCAGCCCCTTTTCCCCGTACTGCTGACAACCTTACTCCCCGACCTCGCGGAGGCACCGGTGCTCGAGGCAGCCTCTGACTGTCCGTGCCGCGCTGACCCCGACCCCCCCCGCTACGCCCCCTCCCAGCAACCCGAGCCCTATTAACCGCTTGAGAACCCCTTGTCCGCGCAGCCCTACCAAGGCCCGATGTCCCGGCTTTCACTCCACGTGCCATGCCACCAATGCGAACAGGCCCCCAGCAACACGCCTGAGTATTAAATTGACCGGCTCTCCTTTGCACCCCTCCAAATTGAATCCACAACTGGCACAACCTCCGCCGCGCGCCGCCGAATAACGCACCCCCGACTGCTCAGCCAATGCCGCACCGGCCCCGAAAAAACGCACCCGGCGGCCCCAAACCACCTTACCCCCCGCCTCCCGCGTTGTCCCCAATTTCTTTAAGTCCCGCTGAACAAAAAGAAGCCTTACCGTCTCCCAACCGCCGCCGGACCCACAGGGGGGGGAGCATAAACGGCTCCTTCCTTAAAAACCCCCTTAGCGCCGGCAGCTCTGATTGGCTCCGCTCTCTCCCTCTGCGGAGCCAATCCATTCAAACTTGCTGCCGGCGTCATCCGCCCCCCGCCTGCTCCTTCACCCTTCTCTCCCCCCCCCCTCCTTCTTCCTCTTCCGAAGCTGTAAGGACGGGCCGGGACCGAGCAAGCCGCCCGGTTACCACCGTCCCTCGCGACTCCGCGCTCGGACTCCCATTTATGTGCTCTTATATACTACTTTATCTAAAATCAAAGCGGTTTACATGGAACAAGTAACAATTTCCAATTAACATTGAACATGTGAGGAACTAGTGGTTATACATGTAGCACTACATTTTAACTATTTATGGCTATTGGAAAAGGAGAAACATGTTATTTGTATACAGGTGGGAGATTCATGGGTAAGATTATTAATGTCCTTAGAGATTTGTACAACGTAGTAAAGCTGTGAGGTTATACATATGGCTGAATAGAGGAAGGGAAGGTAATTGAGGGGGGGGGGCTGATATGCAATAGGGAGGATTGGGTAAACATATGTTTAAGTTACGGAGCACTCAAAATGTTCCTTGAATAAGAATGTTTTCAGCAGCTTACAGAATGATTGTAGGTCTGATGCGCTTCCCATTCTGGGAGGGACTTTGAAAGGCCAGGAGCAAAAATTGAAAAAAGCTCTCTTGCAAGTGGATTTGTTACTCTTTGTATGAGTAGTGAGTGTGTTTCTTTAACAACTTCTCCTTGATCTGATGTCCATGTTAAATTGTAAGAGTAGCTAGATTAGTTAGAGTTGTGAAGTACTTTGAAGGTGTTCAGTAATATTTTTAATTCAATTCTGCTGATTATTGGTAGCCAGTGGAGTTGTTATAAGATTGGAGTGATGTGTTCATATTTTGGAGTTTGAAATTTGACTCTGGAAGCAGTATGCTGAGCCATCTGCATTTGCCGTAAAGCTTGTTTTGGAAGACCTGTGAGGATGCTGTTACAAATGTTGAGGTGTGGGAACACAAAGGCTTGTAGTGTTGCATTGAAGTTGTACATTGAGAGAAGGGATCACAAGTGTTGATGTGTCTTTAACTTGGTATATATTGAACTGGAGCTAACCGGGCAACAGCTGAATATCGCTGCTGCACGGGTTAGCTTCTGCACCATGTGCGACTGTGCAGGGACCCCGGATAGTCAATACTGGTGGCCGGATATGGCCCCATAATGAATATTTATGGTTAAAGTTCTTAAAAGGGATGGAGAAGGAAAGGCAGAGTGCACAGGGATGGAAAGGAGAGAGAGAGAGAGAAAGAAAGTTCCACGGTGGGATGAAGAGAGAGTGAAAGTGGATATAGTGAGGAAGGAAAAATAGAGTATCTGAGGCGAGAGAAAGAGTGAGTGTACTTGGGTGGTGATGAGGTCAGCGCAAAATGTTTTATGGGTGTCTGCTAATACAATAAATAATATAACATCAAAGGACAATTCCAATACACAAGCTAATTCAATTCTTAAAAATTATAGACTAACACAATCACAATAATAGTGAAAGATGGTTCCGTTTTTGATCAAAATATCACACATTTTTAAACAAGATCATAAGACTCATCACTTTGGCTATGAAACGATGATACAAAAGGTTTTAAATTAAATTAGAGTACAATTCTAAGGATGTTTACATTTGCTAGGGTAACCAGGTCTGAAAGGAGGGGTCATGCAAAGATGCCAAGTTACCCAGATCCAGGAGGGAGATTTTGGCCAGCTGTAGATTTCTAACATCCCCAAAAGGATGCATTATGGAGTCCACAGTGCTGATTTCAGTGGGTAGAACCAAGAACCACCAGGACTGGCCAAAAATCCTCCTCCTAGAACCGGGTAACTTGGCACCTCTGGCAACGTTGACATGTCAAAACACAGCTAAACGAATCTTAATGAAGAATAAAATGAATGTGCTGAGGATGCAATTTTTTTAAAAAAATTTGTAGATAAAAATTCATTTGCCAATTGCAAAATCTTCCAAAATGCAAATAACTATACTGAATTTAATCAGATGCACTAATCATGGTTTAGACTTTAGAAGATCGATCCTATACAAAAGTAAAATGCCAACTATCTAGGTGTTAAAATGGTTTTTTTACAAGGTCAGTAAAATGGATGGATAATTTTAGCTCAGCCTTACAGGGGGCTAAAATGCATCTCTTATTTTTGGGGCATCTTTACTAAAGCACAACCAGATTTTTGCTCTCGCCTTACACTAAGAGCAAAAACGAATGCATGGCAAATACAAAGACTGTATGCTAACTGTTGGGGATGTCCTCAGTTACTGCACAGAGAGGTTCCTTCCCACATGGTAGCATTATTTGAAATTAATGTAGGAGAACTTAAAGTAATTCTAAACATTGGGGGGGCATTAAACGCACCTGCTCTAACTGCAGCATGACAATTAGGGGTGATAGTATAAGGGAGTTGTGGAACATTCTGGATTTTCCCAGACCTGCACATGTGCATGAGTACTTCTTCGTATGCTTTGGCCGGGCACCATTTATAATCGTGCATGGCAGTGCCGTCTGCTGCAATCTCATGCTGGGGTCTGCATGGAGGTGCGGTGTGGGTGGGGGATGTGTGTTACTTATAGAATACTGTGAGATATGCTGATCTTGGTGCCACCAGCTATGTCTGCTCTAGGGCAAGGGCTAACTGATGTGTCTAGCATATGGTGCATCAGTACACGTTTATATTATAAAGTTAGGCACGCGCACTCTTCCCTTTATAAAGTAGGCCAACTATATGCACGCAGGGATGCGTGCTGACAACATGGAGCATTAAAACCTTACCCTCTCTGCGTGCCATAATTCCCCCCAGAATGGTCATGCCCCCAACAGTGACTACAGCATGGTTGCACCAA
The DNA here is from genome assembly GCA_033557465.1 of Ichthyophis bannanicus. Lineage (NCBI taxonomy): Eukaryota > Metazoa > Chordata > Amphibia > Gymnophiona > Ichthyophiidae > Ichthyophis > Ichthyophis bannanicus. Next base: position 1,174,323,193 of record CM066033.1, on the reverse strand, counting down.
GCACATATTGATTTTGCTTTACGATGTGCATTAGGGACAAAGAAAATACCGCACTTTGGTAAACATTTCTGATAGCACAGGAAAAGAAGCTAAAGAAATTGCTACTGTTATATTTCACTGTAGTGTTTATTAGGAAAAACTGTATACAAAAGCTTACAATGTGTTGCATTGCAGTTCTTCTAGAAAAGATTTTCTGGTAACTACGTCTGTGTTGTATTCATAGTAATAGCAGACAAAATATACATTTAAAAAAAAAAGAACAAAAAGGGAGATTATATCAAATTATAAGCAATAAACAGGCAGATCCAGCTTTTACATCATTATCTTTTTATTTATTTTTCCTGAAAATGCAAAGGGACTTTCCAGTTGATTGCAGAGCCGGCATTTGGCATGAACATAACAAAGACCTCTGGGCATTTGCATCTGAAATTAGCATCTGCACCTAATTTAATTAACTCACTTTGCTACACCTCTAAACAAGAACATCATTTTATATTCACAATGTAATTAGAGAAGATTTTAAAATGTAATGTTTAAGAACTATAGAAATTAGGAGCACAGTGCATGTGTTTTTGCAAACAGAACCACAAAAGACTATCTTAAGTTACTGTATGGTTCTATTTGTAGGAGAAACCCATTTTTTAAACATTCTGTTTATTGCCCATTGGCTTCTGTTTCCTCAGTGTAGTAGTTATCTTTTAGGGTCCCATGAAGCTTTTTTCAAAGGACATTGATTTCCCTCCCTCTATCTTTCTGTCTCTAACCTGGCTGTTTCAGCAATGGTTCTTCGCCTAGAGGCATGAGCTATGGCTCCCTTCACAGATCTTCACAAGAATATACTTGTGGTTTGGTCAGTAAGTACAACTGTAGATGAATAGCAGGGTACTACACCTTGCCTTTCAGAGGATAAGACACAAAATAGAAGTTGTTCAGGCTGATGTGCCCGTTGAACGTAATGCTTCATCTGAAAGTCCAAAAGATTCCTTTTCTTTTGAGGTGGAGAAGAACACTATTATGAAATTATATTTCTTTAAAAAAGGCTACCTCTTTTTATGGGCAGCCAGTTATGATTTTTCCTGATATTGCACGTGCCACCCAGCTCCATCGTAAAGCTTTCTTACAGTTAAAGACTAAGATTTCTTTAGAAATTTATTTATTTACATTCTCTTATATACCGCGCTATTCTGCATCAGTGCGGTTTACATTGAACAAACTGAAATTACATTGAACAGGGCATTATAACTTGGAGATAACTATTTTACAGGGAACATGGGCTATTGAAGGTTAAGTGGGAAATGTCTTGTGACATATGCTGGTAACATATTTTTTTTTTATTTTTGTGAAGGTTTCGCACCTTCAGAGATTTCTTTTGGATAAACAGACCTGAGGGCAATCTTTTCCTGTTTTCTTGGTGACCTTTATGTTGGGATTGGGTTGGTGTATAAGAAAAGGGGTTCTGAAAGATATTTAGATCTCTGCCCATTTCAGCTATCTCCCATGATATGGGCTAGTGGAATTTCCTTGTATTGGTTTCAGTATTGTTTTTCAATTTAGTTTATATGCCAAGGAAATTGTTTTCCTATTAGTTGCTTTTTAACTCTTTACTTTTGAAATGCTTAATTTAAAAAAAAATGATATACCGCCATATCAAAGCAGCAAGGTGGTTTACAATAAAAACAATATATGAAAAAAAAAACAGAAAAAGAACTCCATTTAGTAGAGGAAAGAGAATTCATACTTCATAGAGTAGGAGGAAGCGAGAGAGAGGAAAGACAGCCCACCAGGGTATCATAAGGAAAACTTTCTGGAAGAGATATGTTTTAAGTGATACATTAAATCTAGGGTAGGAGGACTCAGATGAAAATCAGCGGGTACAGCATTGAAAAGCATTGGTGTAAGAAAGAAACAGATAAGAGTGTCATGTGGATTCATACCTGGCTTGTGAGGCAGAGGGGAAATGGAGACAATTAGCATGAAGTGAGCAGAGAGCCCCGAGAGAAGTATGAAGAAGAATCAGAGATGAAAGATAGGAAGGGAAACCAGAATGCAGGGCTTTATGGGTTAAAATCAGAATTTTCTATTGGAATCTGAAACGAACAGGGAGCCAGTGTTGGCTCATCAGCAGTGAGGAAATATGATTGTCTAGTGGCATGAGTGAGATATGGGCTGCAGAGTTTTGGACAAGCTGTAATCTTTTATGTTCATTACCTGGGAGACCGGTAAATATGGAATTACAATAATTGAGACAGCTAATGAAAGGAGTGAGAAGTGTGACAAGGGTGGAAGGAGAAAGAAACGAGTGAATGGATTGAATCTGATGGGGAGAGAAATAGGACCACTTGATGATATAGTATTACTGATGTGATCATGGAAAGACAAAACAGGATCAAGGCTGACACCTAGATAGTAAGGGTGGGAGTCAGGGAGATCAGAGTGTCAGAAAGCATAGGGGCAAGCAAGGGGGAGCCGGAGCCAGAAGATAGCCAAATAGCAGCAGCTTTTTGGATATTGAGCATCAGATAATTATCATGCAGCCAGGAGGCCACAACAGATAGACAAGCTTTTAAAGAGGAAAGGTCATGGGTTGTTGGATTCGTGTGGAGAAAAAGCAGGATGTTGTTGGTGTAGTAATAAGCTGAGATACCAAATTGTCGTACCACAAGGGTGAGGGGGCCCAGAAAGATGTTAAAGAAAAAAGGAGCAAGAACGGAACCCTGGGGAACACCATAAACACGGGGCGGCCCAAGGGGGTTGCGGAGCCATGTGTGGAGACTCATTGTGGGACCTCATTTGCATAAATCACCTCATTTGTATAATATTTGCATAATGTTAACATGCGCTAACTTTTAGTAAACACGCCTCTTAATGAGTGTCTGGCTAAAGACTACCAGATTCCTACTGTACATTGTTATGCTCCAGTCCCAACCTCCAGGCACATTAGGAAGTACTATAAACACTGACCATTTAGAACCCATAGCAAACCTGCTGTATCATAACAGCACTACCAGAACTCACAAAGCACCAAACCCTACCTATAAAAAAGGAAACACTGAAAATATTAAACCAATACATCTCAGAGAATACTAATACATCTTCTACTAGGGAAAGAGAACAAGTGGCACTGTCAAATAGAAACTAAATGAACAGAATACCTCAGCTTGTTTAAACATGCGGAACATAGACCATTACCAAACAAAGAACAAGGGATCACAATTTAGAAATAGGAAGACAATAATTAAATTGTGAACCCCAAAAGCCAAACAGAATGTACAACAACACTGAAGAAATAAAACTATAAATTAAAGATGTTAGCGATACAGATTTCCCAGAGCTGACATAGTCCAGTTAATAAATTCAAAATAAAGTATTTTTCTACCTTTTGTTTGGGCATTTTATTTTTCAATTGCAATTGCTCCAGTTACTTTCTTCTTTGTATCTTCTGCTAGCTGTCCATTTATCCTTTCTTCTCTCTTCTAGATATTTTCCATTCTCTCTCTACATCTGCTTTAACATACTGATCTTTCCCATTTGTTCTTTCCTCCATTTCTTTCTTTATTCCTTCATCATACACTCAAATTTCACCCTTCCATCCTCAATCCCCATCTACTCTCCCAATTCACAGCCAATCGTAGATTTTCTTCCCTCCCATACAAAATATCTTTTCCCCTCTCCATCTCCATTTCTCCAGCCCCATCCCCTTCTCATCCTCCCAAAACATCAGCTCCCTTCTAGTTCCAGCCCCATCCAGCATCCGCTCTCTTCTAGTCCCATTCTTCCTTGCCCCCGCATCAGCCCATTTCCAGTCCTAGCCCCTCCATCAACCATTTCCAGTCCTATTCCAGCCCGTCAGCCCAATTCCAGTCCAAACTCCCCCCATGAGCCCATTTCCAGTCCAGCCTCCTATCAATCCATCTCCAGTCCTAGCCACTCTTATCAGCCATTTCCAGTCCTATTCCAGCCCTCCATCAGTCTATTTCCAGTCCAAGCTCCTCCCCATCAGCCCATTTCCAGTCCAAGCCCCCACACCGGCCATTTTCAGTCCTATACTAGCCCCCCCATCAGCCCATTTCCAATCCTAACCCCTTATCAGCTATTTCCAGTCCTATCCTAGCCCTCCAGCAGCCCATTTCCAATTCTAACCCCCCGTCAGCCCATTTCCAATCATAGACCCCCATCAGCCATTTCCAGTCCTATCCTTGACCCTCCACCAAAGAGCCCTGCACCTGTCTGAGCAGCTTCAGAGGGAGATGGGGAAGCCCGTGTGAGGCCCCAGTTCACCTCTGCACAGCCGTCAGTGTGAAGAGCAGAGTTTTCCCTCATGCTGGCAGCTGTGTTCTAATGAAGCACACTGAATGCCAGGAAAGGTTAAAGGACATTTCCTGGCACTCACATATCTCACAAGAACACGGATGACAGCATGAGGGAAAATGCTGCTTTTCACGCTGGCGGCTGTGCAGATGTGAGCCAGAGCCTTGCGCGAGCTTCCCTGGCACCCTCTGAAGCCGACATTTCAAGAGCTCTACTGTGTGAGAATGAAGTTCACATGGGACCCCCTTTAGCGTGTAGCCCTGTGCGAACAACATTCTCACACAATGGGCCGGCCCTGCATAGACAAGTAGGTGAGAGGTGGAAGTGATGAGAGAAAATACTGTGGTCAACCAGATCAAAACCTGATGACAGATCTAAACATCCCAGAAGGGAAACATTACCCCGATCAAAAGACAAGTAAACTTTACTAAGAAGGAAAGTGAGAGCCATTTCAGTGCTGTGAAAAAGATGAAAGCCAGCTTGCTGAAAGTGAAGAGAGAGGTAGTCTTTTCAAAATGATCTATAAGTTGGGAGAGGACCGAGGGCCTTATTCAGAAATGGGAGATTGGAGACAGGCCTATAGTTAGATAGGAGTTGAGGGGGCATTTTTTAAGGTTGAGATGGATCAAAGCAGATTTCCAAGATAAAGGCATAGTGCCGGAATGAAGGCAATTCAGAAAGATAGAGTGGACTCTGGAAAGGAGAGTGAGAGAATCCAGTGGAAGGGATCTGATCAGATGAGTAGGTGGTCTTTCACACTGAGCTGATGAGCTGAGAGAGAGAAGAAAAAGAAGGTGGACTGAATGAAGACCACCTGTGAGTAAGACCTGGAGATTAAGGAGAGCATGAAGAGGAGAAGAATGGAGATAAAGAGGAGGAGGAAGCTGAGACAAAAAACTGGGGCAGAAAACTGGGAGTGAAGATCAGTGATCTTATCGGTGAAACAATTTCCAAATTGCTCAGCAGTTGGAGCCAAGAGAGACGTCTGCTAAGCTGGAGGGTGAAGAAGGCAAGAAACAACAGAAAAGAGATGCTTACAAGAGTTGAAATGAAGAAGCAATAGCATTAATGAAATAAGCTTTTTTGGCTGAGGAGAGAGCATAACGAAAGTGAGCATAGCAAGCATTGAAAATGGCCAAGGAACTGGAGGGGAGTGGTCTTTCTCCAGTGATGTTCTGATTGTCTGACATGATAACAAAGTGAAGAAGACTGTGGTGAAACCAAGGTTGGAGGGTCTGGGAAGAAGTGTCCAAAGAATTTAGAGTGGAGAAGAGAACAGATTTTCAGGTACAGACCTGCTCCTCAGTGGATAAGGAATCAAAAGTAGGAGGAAAAATGGTATCAGAGGAAGACAAAGAAGACAAGGTATCAGGGTGATCCTGTGTGAGTAGTGGAAGGGAGAACATAGACAGGTGTGGGCAGGTTCAGGGAAAGGAGAGAAAAAGAAGTCAAAGAAAATACAGTAATGATCAGTAAAAGGGAGTGGCAGTGGAGGAGATTGAAAGGGGAAAAGCAAAAGCATAAGAAGTGAATATTAGATCCAGAATGTGAACAGCAGAATGGCTGGGAAAAGAGACAAGTTGATCCACCACAAGGTCTGAAGTTAGATGGAGAAGAAATCTATCTCTTATCATGATGGGGTGATCATAACGAACATTAATACTGTACCTCCCAGGATCACCAAATTGGAATAGTGAAGAGTAGCATCTGAGAGTGCGAGAAGGAACTGATCCCAGGAGAATATAAGAAATGCTTTACTGGGTCAGACCAAGGTCCATCAAGCCCAGCATCTTGTTTCCAACAGTGGCCAATCCAGTTTACAAGTACCTGGCTGGTTCTCAGAATGGCACACACATTCCACATTGCTTGTCCCGGGGCAAGCAGTGGATTTCCCGGGTCCTCTTTAATAACGTTTTATGGACCTTTTCTCCAGAAATTTGTCCAAACCTTTTTTAAACCCAGCTACACTAGCAGCTTTTACTCCATCCTCCAGTAACAAATTACAGAGTTTGATTAAAAATTGAGTGAAAAAATGTTTTCTCATATTAGTTTTAAATGGATTACATTATAGCTTCATTGTGTGACCCCTAGACGTTCTACTCTTTAATGACATACACATTTTCCCATTCCAGTCCATTCATTAATTCATAGACCTCTGTCATATTCGCCCTCAGCCTTCTCTTTTCCAATTTGAAACGCCCTAACCATTTAAGCCTTTCCTCATAGGGTATCCTTCCATCCCCTTTGCTTATTTGGTGGCTCTTTGTACCTTTTTATAATTCTGCTATATCCTTTTTAAGATATGGTGACCAGAATTGCACACAATCTTCAAGGTGCGGTAATACCATGGAACAATACAGAGACATTATAATATCCTTGGTTTTATTCTCCATTTCTTTCCTTATGATTCTTAGCATTCACTTTGCTTTCTTGGCCACCACTGCACACTGGGCAGAGGGTTTCAATGTATTATCCATGATGACGGCTGAAGTCGAAGGGCAGGAAGCAATAAAACCAGGAGATATTAGGTCTGCGAAAATAGATTTAGCAAACAATACACCCGCCCACCCACCGAGCCCAAAAGCTCCCCCGATCGGGGTAGAGCGCCTGAGCAGGAAATCCTCCCACTCAGAAGCTCATGCCCAATCGGGGCAGTGGGAGCAACAAACACTGCAATAAAAGCAGCCCCCCAGCACAGAGGGAGCTGCTGAAGCCAACCTCACCCGCCCACCCGCCGAGCCCCGAAGCTCCCCTGATCAGGGTAGAGCACCTTGGCATGGTCCTTAGGCACGGGCCCAGAGGCAAGCATGAAATAACAAAAGGAAAACGAGGAACAGACCCACCTACAAGACACACAGAAGCTGCCCACAAAACACAAGGGAGCAACCGGAAAGAAAAAGCAGCAATACGTAAGTGAAGCAAACAAGAACATACAGCAAACACAGCCCCAAAGAGAACATGCATACAACCCTGATTCTCCCCATCAGCCTCCTCCTCACACAACTCCTCCCACCACACGCAACCAACCACCACCCACACACATACACACCATGGTCCCCACCAATAGCATGGACATATACATGCCCACAGTACAGACACGGGAACACACACAGAACACCCATGCTTAAGACACAAAACAGGCATAAGACAGGCACCCACACAAACCCAAAAGAAGCACACAGAACAACAAACACCCCAGTGTCAATTTCAATAGAGCTCATAAACGCTAGATCCATACGTAATAAGATCTACACAATAGCAGACCACATAGATGACAAAAAACCCTGACATACTTTGCATCACTGAAACATGGCTCACCCCCACCGACAATGTACTACTCAATCAATTAGTGCCCGACACATACACAGCATTCAACTGCCCACGTGCTCATCGGCGAGGAGGAGGAGTCTTGATAATTGCAAAGAACACCCTAAAGTTCAAATCACGAAGTGCCACAGACACCCAACAATGCAACACCATCACTGTCAAGAACAAACGCATGACCCTATGCCTCACCTACAGAGCACCCCGTGCACCACCTGATGAACTTGCCTCCACCCTAGAAACAGTCTGCGCAATCAGCTCAAACCACAAACCCACTTTGCTGTTAGGGAACATCAACCTCAAGTCGACCAACACTAAAGATGCAGAAGCATTCCTTCAAGCAATGAGTTCATTTCAATTCACCCAAATAATTAACACCCCGACATACAGACAAGGATCATTGCCAGACCTCATCTTCATACCCAACTATCTAATCACAAGAGGACTAATTTCAACACCCACTGTCATACCAGTACCATGGTCAGACCACCACAGAATTGGAATAAACATTGTTCAACAAGGAGGAGAACAAGACAAACACCCGGACAACACAAACACAAGAAGATTCAAGAGCTTCAACAGGGACCATTTCCTACAGGACACTATACCACACCTAACAACCAGAAACAGATGATCTAGAAGCACAAATTGAACACTGGAACAACACCATCTGTGATGCTGCCAAAGCCAAGGATCACAGACCCAAGAAAACCCGCTGCACCAAATTACAGCACAAGCCATGGAACGAAAAGATGGAACACAGAAAATTAGAACGGAGATGGAGACACACCAAGTCCCTAGTACCCAGGAACTATACTTAACAAAGCAAAATCACTACAATGAACTCATCAAACAAATAAAGAGAGAATACCACACAAACATTATACTCAAATCCAACAACAAACCGAGAGAGCTATTCGAAATCATGAAAACCCTCGCCAAGGAACAGAAAGCAGAAAATGAAGTGCAAATAACCCCACAAAGGTTTGCCGACCACATACAAGAAAAATTCCACTCTGCAGCACAACAAAGATCCTACACAACCTCAAAGAAAAACTCACCCCCGAAAACCTGGGGCACAGGAAGAAAATTGATGCCTTTGAATTATGAACATAAGAACATAAGATATGCCATACTGGGTCAGACCAAGGTCCATCAAGCCCAGTATTCTGTTTCCAACAGTGGCCAATCTAGGTCATATGTACCTAGCAGTTTCCCCAAGAGACACAAGTTCCACAATGCTTGTACTGGGTCAAGCATTGATATCTTTGGTCACTTCTTAATAATGGTTTATGAACCTTTCCTCCAGGAACTTGTCCAAACCTTTTTAAAACCCAGCTACACTAACAGCCTTTACTACATCCTCCGGTAACAAATTCCAGAGTTTGATTACACGTTGAGTGAAAAAATATGTTCTTTTATTAGTCTTAAATAGTTTACCCTGTAGCTTCATTGCATGTCCCCTAGTCTTTCTATAGTCTGATAACGCAAACAATCGATCTACGTTTACCCGTTCCACTCCGTTCATTAATTTATAGACTTCTATCATATCTTCCCTCAGCCGTCTCCTTTTCCAGGTTAAAGAGCCCTAACCTTTTTAGCCTTTCTTCATAGGAGTATCCTTCCATCCCCTTTACCATTTTGGTGGCTCTTCTCTGAACCTTTTCTAAAATCGCTATATCCTTTTTAAGATACGGCGACCAGAATTGCACACAATATTCAAGGTGCGGTCTCACCATGGAACGATATAGAGGCATTATAATATCTTTTGTTTTATTTTCCATTCCTTTCCTTATCATACCTAGCATTCTATTTGCTCTCTTGGCCGCCGCTGCATACTGGGCCGAGGGTTTTAACATGGTATCCACAATGACGCCTAAATCTTTTTCCTGGGTGGTGGTTCCTAATGTGGAACCTTGCATCGTGTAACCATAGTTTGGGTTGTTCTTCCCTAGGTGCATAACCTTGCACTTGTCCACATTAAATTTCATCTGCCATTTTGATGCCCAGTCTTCCAATTTATCAAGATCCTCTTGCAATTTTTCACAATCCTCTTGGGTTTTAACAACTTTAAATAGTTTTGTGTCATCTGCAAATTTGATAACCTCACTCGTTATTCCACTTTCCAGGTCATTTATGAATATGTCAAAAAGCAGCGGACCCAGCACAGATCCCTGGGGTACACCACTATTCACCTTTCTCCATTGGGAAAATTGGCCATTTAGCCCTACCCTCTGCTTTCTATCTTTTAACCAGTTCCTGATCCACAATAGTACACTTCCTCCTATCCCATGACTCTTTAGTTTTGCCAAAAGTCTCTCATGAGGGACCTTGTCAAAGGCTTTCTGAAAGTCCAGATACACAATATCAACCGACTCACCTTTGTCCACCTGTTTATTCACTCCTTCAAAAAAACATAACAGATTAGTAAAACAAGATCTTCCTTGTCTAAAGACATGTTGGCTGTCTCCCATTAGGTTGTGACTATCTACATGCTGAGTAATTTTATTCTTTATGATGGTTTCTACCATTTTTCCTGGTACTGACATCAGGCTCACCGGTCTGTAGTTTCCCGGATCACCCCTGGAACCCTTTTTAAAAATTAGAGATGATTTTAATGATAGTTCACAGATTACTCCTCGAGTGGAGGAGTAGCCTAGTGGTTAGAGTACTGGCTTGGTAACCAAGCAACCAGGGTTTGATTCCCACTAGCACTCCTTGTGGCCTTGGGCAAGTCACTTAACCCTCCATTGCCTCAGAAAAAAAGGCCTGGCAATCTACTTCCAGTGACACTGCCAAGAAAACCCAGGAGCTTCTGGTTCACCAGGAGTCAGGACTGACAACATTGCAGACCTGCTATCAGTAATCTGTGCAATGCAATCTCATATTTCAGTTCTTTCAACACCCTTGGATGTATACCATCCGGCCCAGGTGATTTGCTACTCTTCAGTTTATCTAATAGTTGTAAGACATCTTCCCGATGTATCGATATTTCCTTCAATTCTTCCACACCTTTAAATACCACTTCAGTCATGGGTAGCATCCCTACATCTTCCTCAGTAAAGACCGAAGCAAAGAATTCATTCAGTCTCTCCACTATCGCCTTGTCACCTCTTAGTGCTCCTTTAACCCCTTTATCATCTAATGGACCAACTGACTCTCTCACAGGTTTTTTGCTACGAATGTACTTGAAAAGGTCTTTATTTCTTGTTTTTGCTTCCGCAGCAAGCTTCTTCTCAAATTCTCTCTTTGCCTACCTTATCAATGCCTTGCATTTGACTTGCCAGTGCTTGTGCTGTTTCCAGGTTTCGTCGTTTGGCTCTTTTTTCCATTTCCTGAAAGATGCTTTTTTGGCAACAACAGCCTCTCTGACCTTTAAACCATGCTGGCAGTTTTTTGGACTTCCTTCCACTTTTCTTAAAGCGTGCAATACAGCTGGTCTGGGCTTCCAAGATAGTATTTTTCAACAACACCCAAGCTTGATGTATGGTGCTGGCAGCGAATACTGCGTATACCATGGACCGCCCGATGAACAAACCAGTCAGTACTAGAGGAGATCAAATCTAAGCTTTCTTTACAAGCTCAGATGACAAGACTTAAACTTCCATACTTTGGACACATCATGTGAAGAGAGAGATTATTAAAGAAAGACATCATGTTTTTTAAGGTAGAAGGTCAACGCAAAAGAGGAAGGCCAGCAATGAGATGGATCAATACAATAACAGCAGCTATGGGTGCCAGTCTGTCAACAATGAGCCACCTGACTGAAGACTGAACACAATTTAGGACAACTATCCAGAGGTTCGCCATGAGTCGACACCGACTCAACGGCCCTTAACAACAACAATAACAACAACGATCACTACAAGGCAGCACAGCGAGGCCATAAAGAACAGATATGGGATAGGTATTTACTGTAGATGAATTGTCCATTTAATTTCAGAAATTTCCCTGATAAATGTCCTTGTGGTCTTGGGCAAGCCACTTAACCCTCCATTGCCCATGTTCCCTGTAAGTATTAGTGTATGTGTCTCATATCCCCGCGTGTTAAATGTATCCCCCAATTGTGTTGTGACCGCTTTGATTGAAGGATAAGGCGGTATACAAAACTGTCTAAATAAAATAAATAAAAATAAATAAATAAATAAATCAGGACTTTTTATATTTTGGGCCCACAGACTAGTTAACTTCTGGCCAACTTGATGTCTGGCCTAAAGTCAACGAATTCAAAGAAGAGAAGACAAAGGGTGTTATTTTAAAAGCCTTATTTGTGATTTCCATGTGGGAATTCTGGCATTTACATGTGAAAGTAGCATCCATGTATCAATGACAATTTTAGAAAGGGCTAAATTTAGACGTGGCTATCGATACATAGAAATTGTAAGGGGACATGTTGGGCATTCTGTGGGCATTACCTGAGTGAGTGAGTAATGTACAAGTAGGGGCTAAAATGTCCACACCAGGATTTTGAACTGCTCCATAGCACATAGAACATTTTTACAAAAGTGTTCTCTGCAGCCAGTCTTTTATAGAATGCACTGTGGTGAGAATGCCCCCAGTCCACACAGTTGCCACCCAGACATGCACTACTAGGAGTAGCCCAGGGTTTTTAGTGCAGAGCCCACACTACTTGTTAGTGTGGCACTGATATTGCGTGTTAACCCTGCACTTTCTGGATAGCACATATCAGTAAATATGACCTATGGTTTGCTGCCTTCAAGTTGTCATCTTGGATCTCCTCTCCATATTAGTTCTTACTGGTTTTTAAGCCTCGTCTAAATTGTGAAGATGCACTTGAGTACAAGGGCCTTTGTAATAGTAAGCCAGATACAATATAGGCAACTTAATGAAACCCATACCCTGAGTTTTGGAGTAGGAATCAAAATATGGAAATACAGCAATAGAGTTGAATTAAAGAAATCTTTTTTAGCAGCCAAAAACAGTTTCAAAAAATGAAAATACTCGTAGACACATTTAAATTATTTAAAGCTAAAATTTAGTATTGAAAGGCAGCAATAGAAACCAAATAAATTGTAAGTAAAATGAAAAATAAAATAGGCATTTTTGCATTTGGCACAACCCTCTGCCATACTTCAACTCTTCTGGAAATAGGAAGTTGAGAGAAGGTTCCAGAGCCAGCAAAAGGCAACTGTTATAAATTTCTGTCATTGCCATATAGATAAAGGTAAAGATAAGAATCCAAGGGGGGGGGGGGGAGAAAGAGGGGGAGAGATGCTGGACTTTGGAAGGGGAGAAGGAAGAGAGAAGGAGACATGGACCACAGGGTATGGCAAACAAGGGGTGGGGGGAGGGGGAGTGGTGGCAGTAAGCAGGCCTGTAGGCCAATTTTAGCCTATGGACCATACTTTTTGACTGGGTCAAATATAACTAACATGCAGTCAAGATATAAATTCTGTTGCTTTTTTCATTAGAAATTGTGACTGTACCTTCTTATGCTACAAGTTACCAACATTTGTAGAGGAATAAAAGAATATGAGAAGTTTGCAGAAAACAGAATAAATGAGAAGCAAAAAAGCTAAATGAGAATAAGACCAAGGAAAGAAAGGAGAGAAATCAGGTTTTGGTAACTGGTGATTTCAGTTTCGTTCAGCCTTGCTGGCTGATTATTTTCTGATTTGAAGGAACATCTGTTTGAATTTTGGAGCTGAGCTAGACCTCTCAGATCAGCCCTGACTTGGTGCACCTAATCCTTCCCTAATTTTCCAGTCCTTAAGGCAAAGCAATGTTCTTGGGAAGTACTGGGCTTGTATGTGTCCCTTATAACCATTATTACTGAAGTAACTTTCCCAGATGTGTTAGATTTTATTTTGCTATGGCTTTCCTCTCCTTCCATTCATTTAAAAAAATTCACAGAGTGGACAAGAGAACTCATTAAGTTTAGCCAAGTATCTTTAGATGGATGTTTAGCCATGCCAAACCAGCTAGGATTTGAGCTGAAAGCATCCTTAATTTAGCTTGCTAAAATCAGTTAGAATTAGAGAAATCGGGGAACTTATTAACTTAACTGTAAACGGTAAAGATGAGGGAGTATCTCAAGGAGTCTTTAGGGGAAGTGAAAAGGAGAGGGTGAAACTGAATGATGATATTGTAAGGGCAAGAAAAGAACATAAGGGGAGATATAAGCCTCTATGCTATGGTTTTCCAAAGAAGTAGCCAAGAGGTTAAAAAAAAGACTTATGCTCATAAACCAAAAATGATTGCAGATAAAATAAGACGCAGACGATCATTTCTGCAACAAATAAGAAAAACTAGGAAGATAGAGAGGAAAGTAAAGATGTAAATATAAAAGAAAATGGAAAGGATTTTTTTAAATGTATTTTTTGTTTTGTGACGGGAAGAAGTGGTATTCTGAGATCCAAAAGTGAAGAGGAGGAAAATTTAGAATCTGATGAGGAAAATATAGGAATACTTAAAAATGTTTCTGTTCAGTGTTAGTAAGTATAGTTACATAGCTCTTATTCAACCTTATTTGATTAATATTGACAGATGACCACCCCTATTTCTGGTCTTTTCCAATCAGCATTTACTTCTGGTATCAAGTACTGATTTAGTCATGCCCCTCCCACTCACACCACCCCTTCTGAAGATGTCATAGGAAATGGTCATCAGTCATGTCCTGTTAACATCATTGGAATTCCCTAACTACATCCACTTTGATGATATATTCAAGATGGTGTCCTGTGTAGATGTCCAAATGGAGCACCAGCATCATGTCTGACATCTTAATGATGTCGCAGGGTCATCATCACATGATCTCTTTGGTCAAGAAATTATAAATTCCTCTGCTTTCCAATAATGTCTACAATAGACTATTTAAAACATCTTTACTTATGCCTGTCCGTATTTTTCAAGTATACAACCTAGCCTGAATACCTTTTCAAAGACACTGGCTACTTTGTGAACAATTTTTTGTTTTCAGACTCATGGCCCAGGTATATTGTGATCTGGATGGTGCTGTCAGATCCTCCAAGTCAGCTTTCCACTACATGTCCACATCTGAGTGTATTATTTTATTTTTTTGAAAGTGAATGTGGGAGTGTCAGTGTAATCTATAAGCATTTTGTCCCTGAGCCATCCCTCTACTTGTTTTCTCTGTAGGTTATTTTTTGCACAGACATTGAAAAGGGGAAACACTTCCAATCAACTTCTTACTGACTGAATCAAATTAAATTATTCTTAGTTGTTTCTTGTACTTGACTGCCACCTAGCTCTTTTAAACTGCAGAATTGAGACAAGTGGGTCAACCCTTTAACATCCTATAGCTGTATGTTTCAGGTCCCCCACTGACACAAGCTCCATAATATGCCCATCTGCTGGGATTTTTATTGTTAGTTTACCTGAACACCTAATGACTCCATGGAAGCTCACGTGGGCCCAGCCACCATATTTGCCATATTTCTTTCGAACAGGAAACCCTATATAGAAACAGCTGTGCTTCTTTTCAAATGAGAGTTCCCATACAGAGGTAGCAATATTTCCTGTGACATACTTCCTATAACATCATGCAAACTTTCTGAATGAGTCCACATAGAAAGGCTGCCATCATATGTCCTGTGTTAGACTTAATTGTTTTCTTGACATGCCTAGGATTGTCCTGTGGCTAAACATAAAATGATAAAGTTTTTGTAGCCATAATTCAATTTTTGAGCACTGATACCAGCTACCCCAGTAAAAAGCAGTGTTCATTCTTCTGCAAAAGTTTCCTAGGAGGGAAAAAAAGCTGTGTTTTGCTTCATAAAACGTAGCCTGTATGTTCTAGTTTATTTTTCCTAGATCTTTAGGATTATACGAGGTGTGACAAAAAAGAAACGAGACTGTCCCATAAATGTTTTATTACAAAATCTACAGAGAAATTACACATTGTCCCATAGGAAGATAAGAACATAAAATATGCCATACTGGGTCAGACCAAGGTCCATCAAGCCCAATATCCTGTTTCCAACAATGGCCAATCTAGGTCTAAGTACCCAGCAGTTTCCCCAAAAGACACAGGTTCCTCAATGCTTGTATTGGGTCAAGCAGTGATAGCCTTGGTCCTTTTCAATAATGGTGTATTGACCTTTCCTCCAGTAACTTGTCTAAACATTTTTTAAACACAACTACACTAACAGCTTTTACTACATCCTTCGTTAACAAATTCCAGAGTTTGATTACACGTTGAGTGAAAAAATATTTTCTCTTATTAGTCTTAAATAGCTTACCCTGTAGCTTCATTGCATGTCCCCTAGTCTTTTTATATGCTGATGACGTAAACAATCAATCTACATTTACCCGTTCCACTCCATTCATTAATTTATAGACTTCTATCATATCTCCCCTCAGCCGTCTCTTTTCCGGGTTGAAGAGCCCTAACCATTTTAGCCTCTCTTCATAAGAGTATCCTTTCATTCCCTTTACCATTTTGGTGGCTCTTCTCTGTACCTTTTATAATAACGCTATGTCTTTTTTAAGATACGGCAACCAGAATTGCACACAATATTCAAGGTGCGGTCGCACCATGGAATGATACAGAGGCATTATAATAACCTTTGCTTTATTTTCCATTCCTTTCCTTATGATGCTTAGCATTCTATTTGCTCTCTTGGCCACTGCTGCACACTGGGCGGTGGATTTTAACATGTTATCCACGATGATGCCTAAATCTTTTTCCTGGGTGGTGGTTCCTAATATGGAACCTTGCATCATGTAACCATAGTTTGGGTTGTTCTTTCCTAGGTGCATAACTTTGCACTTGTCCACATTAAATTCAATCTGCCATTTGGATGCCCACTCTTCCAATCTATCAAGTTCTTCTTGCAATTTTCCACAATCCCTTTGGATTTTAGCAACTTCAAATAGTTTTGTGTCATCTGTAAATTTGATAACCTCACTCGTTATTCCCTTTTCTGGATCATTTATGAATATGTCAAAAAGCAGCGGACCCAGCACAGATCCCTGGGGTACTCCACATTCACCTTTTTCCATTGGGAAGATTGGCCATCTTCCTTATCTAAAGCCATGTTGGTGGTCTCCCATTAAACCATGACTATTTACATGTTGAGTAATTTTGTACTTTATGATGGTTTCTATCATTTTTCCCAGTACTGAAGTCAGGCTCACCAGTCTGTAGGTTCCCAGATCACTCCTGGAACCCTTTTTAAAAATTGGCGTTACATTCGCGATCCCTCAATCTTCAGGTATTAAAAATGATTTTAATGATAGTTCACAGATTACTAATAGCAGGTCTGCAGTCTCATATTTCAGTTCCTTCAACACCCTTGAATGTATACCATCTGGTCCAGGTGATTTGCTACTCTTCAGTTTATCAAATAGTTGTACTACATCTTCCCGGTGTATCGATGTTTCTTTCAATTCTTCCACAGTATCACCTTTAAATACCACTTCAGTTGTGGGTAACATACCTATATCTTCCTCAGTAAAGACAGAAAAAGAATTCATTCAGTCTCTCCACTATAGCCTTCTCCCCTCTTACTGCCTCTTTTACACCTCTATCATCTAATGGTCCAACTGAATCTCTCACAGGTTTTTTTGCTGCAAATGTACTTGAAAAAGTCTTTATTGCATGTTTTTTCTTCCACGGTTTCTTCGTAAATTCTCTCTTTACCTGCCCTATCAATGCCTTGCATTTAACTTGCCAGTGCTTGTGCTGTTTTCAGTTTTCATCATTTAGCTCTTTTTCCATTTTCTGAAAGATGTTTTTTTGCAACAACAGCCTCTCTGACCTCACCTTTAAACCATGCTGGCAGTTTTTGGGACTTCCTTCCACTTTTCTTAAAGCGTGGAAAACAGCTTGTATGGGCTTCCAAAATAGTATTTTTAAACAACACCCAAGCTTGATGTTTTAACCTTTGCAACTGCTCCTTTTAGTTTTTTCTTAACTATTTCCCTCATCTTATCTTAGTCTCCCTTTTTAAAGTTAAAAGGTAGTACTGTGGATTTTCCTTACCATCCTCCTCCATTAATTAAATCAAACATGATCATGTTATGATCACTATTGTCAAGTGGCCCCAACAAACTTATCCCTTGCACCAGATCTGGTGTTCCACTAAGGACTAAGTCCAAAATGGCTTTCCCTCTGGTCAATTCATGAACCAGCTGCTCCAAGAAACAGTCTTTTTTTTTTCTAGAAACCTTATCTCCCTAGCATGTTCTGCCATGACACTGACCCAGTCAATACCGGGGTAATTGAAATCACCCATTATTATTACTGCGCTGTAACTTTTGTTAACTTCCCTGATTTCTTTAAGCTTTTCATCATCCATTTGTTCATTCTTGCCAGGCGGTCAATAGTACAATCCTCCTGCTATCGTCTTCCCCTTTTTACATGGAATTTCAATCCATAGAGATTCTACAGCAAATTTTGTTTCCTACAAAACTTTAATCCTTCGTGACTCAATGCCCTCTCTAACATAGAGCACAACCCCTCCACCATTCTGATCAGCTCTATCATTATGATATAGTTTGTACCCAGGTATCACAGTGTCCCACCGGTTGTCCTCCTTCCACCATGTCTTTGAGATACCAGTCATATCTAGCTTCTCATTTAGTGCTATATATTTGAGCTCTCCCATCTTATTTTTTAGACTTCTAGCATTTGTATACAAGCATTTTAGAGACTGTATTTTATTCATATTAATCTAGTTATTGGTAGGCAGGGTTAATTTGGAATCTTTAAGCTCTGTTTGCTCCGTACTCAAGGACAATCGGGCTACCTTTGTCTTTCTTGGAACCTCTCTGCTGATGTGCCCTAATTTAATTTTTTTGCTAGTATCCTTCAATGATACATTGTTCCGAACCATGCGCTCTTGGGCAACTGTCAGCTCTCCCTTATTATCTAGTTTAAAAGCTGCTCTATCTCCTTTTTAAAGGTTAATGCCAGCAGCCTGGTTCCATCTCAGTTAAGGTGAAGCCCATCCCTTCAGAAGAGCCCCTCATTTCCCCAGAATGTTCCCCAGTTCCTAACAAATCCAAAACCCTCACCTTGCACCATTGTCTCATCCATGCATTGAGACTCCAGAGCTCTGCCTGCCCTTTGGGTCCTGCTCGTGGAACAGGAAACATTTCGGAGAACGCTACCCTGGAAGTTCTGGATTTCAACTTCCTACCAAAAAGCCTAAATTTAGCCTCCAGAACCCCCTTACCACATTTTCCTATGTCATTGGTACCGACATGTACCAAGACAGCAGACTCTTCCCCAGCACTATCTAAGATCTTATCTAGGTGGTACGTGAAGTCCGCTACCTTCGCACCAGGCAGGAATTTTACCAGACCATCCTCATGTCCACCATCCACCCAGCTATCTACATGCCTAATGATCGAATCACCAACTATAGCGGCTGTCCTAACCCTTCCCTCATGGGCACATGGCCCTAGAGAAACTTCCTCAGTGCAAGTGGGTTTTACATCACCTGGAGGGCAGGTCCTAGCTATAGGATCACTTCCTGTCACACCAGGGTGATGTTCTCCTATCATGTGACCTCTCTTCTCCATGGCAACAGGGATGCTGCCAGATTGCAGGTGGGACTGCAGGACTATATCCCTGTAGGTCTCGTCTATGTACCTTTCTGTCTTCCTTATGTCTTTCAAGTCTGCTACTCTTGCCTCCGGAGATCGGACTCGTTCCGTGAGAGTAAAGAGCTCCTTGCACCTTGTGCACACTTAAGACCCCTCACCAACCGGGAGAAAATCATACACATGACACTCAATGCAAAAGACTGGAAAGCCCCCATCTCACTGCTGGATTGCTGTCTGCATCTTCGTTTTAAGGTTGTGTTTAGATATTTAAGCTCTTTATTTAGTAAGGATTGCTGGGGATAATTATACTAATAAAAATATACCTAATATGCTTAATGCACTTTATTCACCTGAAGTTTAATTAATATCAGGTCCTTAATATATGCTGATGAGAATAAACAGCTGTGCCTAAGAGTGAATAGGGCACCTCCTTTCTTTTAAGAGGTTTAAGCACCTATAAAGCTTTGATTATCCCAGGGGTGGGTGTCGGGGAGGGAGGGAGGGAAAGAAATCTTATTGAAAGCAGGCTGCTACACAGTACCCTGTCTTGTGCTTCTAAGGTAATCTATGACCAGTCTCCTAGGGCGAGTCCCACAGCCCTTGCTTGGATAGAGGGATTCTTGGGTTCTAAATTTAACCAGAAAGCTCTCTTCTGTGTTTTAAATTTAAACTGAAACTGCCTTGAAGCTACTAGGCCCTGACTGAGTATTAAATTTACACTGGAAGCTCTCTGTTGGGTCCCCTTCAAAGTAATCCCTCCCCCCCCTCCCAGAGTAAATGCACTTCTGCAGTTGCTTCTGCCATGTATGGAAGCACTCAGTAAAGTCCTCCTCCTTGAGGTCCCTCAGCTCCCTCATCACAGTGTCCTTGATCTCTTCTACAGAGGCAAAATGAGTTCCTTTGAGCACAGTCTTCAGCCTGTGGTAGAGACAGAAGTCACACGGTGCGAGATATGGTAAATATGGAGGGTGGCTGTGATCTGTTTTTTGGTCAAGAACTGCCTCACACTGAGCGCGGTGTGTGCGGGCGCGTTGTCGTGGTGGAGCAGTCACGGCTTGTATGTCCACAGAGCCTGCCTGCTGCACCAAACCTGGTCATGGAGGCAATTGAGGACCTGCTGGTAGAAGTGCTGGTTGACTGTCTGACCCTCAGGCACAAATTCATGATCTACCACTCCCTTCTTGTTGAAGAATGCGATCAGCATGACCTTAATCCTGGATTTGGACATGCATACCTTCTTGGGTCTGGGTGACAGTCAAGTCTTCCACTGCAGGCTCTGTCTCTTGCTTTCAGGGACATACTGGATACCAAAGTCTCATCTCCTGTGATGACTCAGCCAACGAACTCTGGATCTTCTCTAGCAAGTCTCGACAAGCATTGACCCGGTGCTCCTTCTGGTCATCCGATAAAAGTCTGGGCACCGGCTTGGTGCATACCTTCCGCATCCCCTGCTCCTGCACCAAGATGGTCCGCACTGGGAGCATTTTTTCATTCTTTCTGTCTGACCCCGTGGAGGCTGAGGGAGCCGGTGTTGAGATTCTCCGGCATGTGCAGGACATCTCAGCTGATGTCATTCTCTGCCCCGGATAAAAGGCTTGCTGTGATGCTTATCTGTGGAAGCGTTTTTTCATTCTTGCTGTCTGACCCCGTGGAGGCTGAGGGAGCCGGTGTTGAGATTCTCCGGCGTGTGCAGGACAGCTCAGCTGACGTCATTCTCTGCCCCGGATAAAAGCCTTGCTGTGTCAATATGACGTTCTGCCATCGGCGTTCTGGTGGGGCTTGCTCCTAAGGGGCGTGTCCAAAGGGGCAGGATATGCCCCTTGTGAGCCCCTTAGGAGCACATTAGGAGCCAGTTTGTTTGGAGAGGAAAATGCCAGGAGGAAAGCGAAAGAAGAAAACCTCACAAGTAACATCTCAGCTAGGGACTCTCGACAAACATGTGATTTCCACCCCACGGATGAAAGATCCAGGTACTGTGCTTCCCTTGCCCTTATCCAATGGTGCAAGTTTAAGCTCAGTTGAGCGCACTCCTCCTCTTCCCCCCAGTCTTTTGGAAGTGTCTTCTGAATTTCAGAGCATTGTTTGCTCTCCTAAGGATAATGTGCTCCCCAATGTGGTTTCCTGGAAAGAGCTCTTTGTCCCTAGTTCGGACCCTCAGGTTTCCACAGTTTCCTTGTTAGATGTATGGAAAGTGGTCTCTCGTACTGAGCAAGTTCTTGTTGATATAGTTCCTTCATTATGTCAATTTACCAAAGACACAGTTGAAAAATTTCAAACTTTGGATTCACAGGTTGGTGCTTTGAGCTCCGTGGTCATTAATATGGCTACTCATGCTAAATCTTGCGCTGAATTTCAATCAGCTCATTCAAAGGAGAGTGGAATATTACACCAGAAACTTGAGAATCTGGAAAATCTATCGCGTATAAAAAATTTGAGAATATTAAATTTTCCTGTTTGTTCTTTGCTGTCCCCTACTATTTTGTTTCGGAAATACCTTAAGGACATCCTCCTTTTGCCTCAAGCTGATTCTATTATTACTAAATGCTATTATCTTTCTATTAAAAATCTTCCGCCTGATGTGAATGATGAGGGGGATGCCCTTTCGGCTTCTGATAAATTTAATCTAACTGCTTTTTTAGAGGACACGCATGATGATATTTCCTCAAGGGCTACTTTACTTGTTAGGTTGGCGTCCGAGGAGGATAAGACTACTATTTTCAAAGCTTTTTTTAGAAAGAAAAAGTAAAATTCTGTGGGGATTTTGTTTCAATCTTTCCAGATGTATCACGTACTGCTCAAGAATGTAGAAAAGTGTTTCTTGCATTTAAAGCTAGAGTTCTTGTCCTCGGTGCAACCTTCTTTTTTAAGATATCCCTGCAAATGCTGTGTTACTTTGGGTTATGATAAGTATATGTTTTTTACATCCTCTGACTTAGAAAAGTGGATTCTACCTAGGGAAAAGACACTTTGATGATCTATCTTTTTTTTTCTTCTTCATAAATGTTTGGCGGGGGTGATAGGTGGAAATTTGTCAGGCCGTTTAGTTAGCAAGGGTTTTACAATTGTATTGTCACCCTTGCTTTGTTTTGTAATTCTTTCGTTTTATGGTTTTAAAGGTACTCCCCGATATGTGGACTGTCATGGATAGATCTGTTTCTTCAGACATTATTATGCTTTTTTTTTCCTTTACTTCCTGCATTTCCTTGTACTGTAAAGTTTTACTGTATAATTGAAAACTGCTTATAAATAAAATATAAAAAAAAAGAAAAGAAAAAAAAGATGGTCTGCACTGACTCCCTGTTCAGGCTGAGTTCCTCAGCTATCATCCGCACCATCCATCTGTGATCACTACACACCAGCTGGTTCACTCTATCAATGTTCTCAGCCATCTTTGTCGTGGAAGGCCGTCCTGAATTGGGGTCATCCTCTTCCTCCTCGTGGTCAGTCTAGAAGCATTTGTGCCACTCAAAGACTCGCAGCCTTGACATTGTATCTTCTCCATAAGCCTTTTGGAGAAGTTGGAGACACTCAGTTGGGCCCTTCTCCAACTTAACCAGAAATTGCAAGTTGATTCTTTGCTCCATATTTCTGCCACCTCCAGTTGCGTGACAAAGCGATGTAGCAGTGTGCTACAAAAAAACCTAAAAAGGAAAAACAGAGAGATTAAAAATATTATAGCTGAATAGTGGCGAGATGTTACACAACACAGTGACATAAGCGGTTAGCCAATTGGCATTGAATCATGGGTGTGGCCACCACAGTCTCATTTCTTTTTTGTCACACCTTGTATATAGTGGCCTTTACAGTACCCCTCTCTATGTCTAAAGCTTTTGGGCCCCCTATATTCTTTCACCAACCCTATTTTCTGCTCATTCTTTTGAGGAAGTCATTGATTTTTTTCTGTCAGCTTTGGGGAAATCTTTGTATTTTGCATGGTGCAAATGAAAATGCATCTATGCTTTACCTTGCAGTACAATCCTAGAGAAATGGAGTCTGCATCTTTCTGTTTCTTGTCTGTGCTCACTTATTCTGTCTGTACTTTTCATGTAGTTTCTTATACGTGTCTACTTTCAAACTTCACAAAAGCTCTCTATGTAAGTTTGTATTTTTTTTAACTTGCATATTCAACATTAATTCTGCACAGGCTGGAGTTACTCTTTCTCTGAAAGGAGAGAGGACAGGAAAAAATATAGGCTGTGTCAGACACAGCTATGATTGAACTATTAGTTTTGATACCAGAAGGGGCAAAATGAGCTATTATTTAGTTATTTTGATACAAAAAATATTGTTTTCATCTATTTCTTTGAGATAAGGAAAAATAAAGATATCCTATGCTCTTAAACGATACACTGTTGTATGATAAAGCTGTTTGGGTAGAGAACTGTGAAGGAGAGTGGCCAACGGGTGAAGAAGAATGAGTGTTTGCCACAGTCATAGGCATAAGCACAAATTCGGCAGGGAAAGGCAGGAAAGAGGTGGGCTTGTCAGGGTGACCAAAATGGCTAAGGAGTAAGTCTTGAGTACCAAAGGAGAGCACCAGGTACCTGCACACTAGAAAAAGAACTAACCAATGTTTATGGTTAATGCAATATTCTTTATGATATTTATGATCATAGTAACTTTCTTATAATTTTATCTTTATTTATTGTTTTATGATATTTTATTGCTATTTATCATTTTATTCAATGAACCTACATCTTCTTTATATATTTTATATTTGTATTTTGTGGCTAAGGTCTTAATTAAAGGTGTGCCTAATTTATTAATTCATTAATTCATGTTTTTAAAATGTTCAAATTTGTTGTTGTTATCTTTTTGAGGTGGGCTCTTTTTAAAGACCCCCTGAGGAAGGCTTTGTGGCCGAAATGCGTTGGGGCACAATAAAAAAGACTCTTCACCTGTAGAATTGTCGTCAGTCCTTGTGTACCTGCTTGGTTAGTTCTCTCTCTCTAAGGAGTAAGTCTTGAAATAGTGCATCACTGTTTTACCTGTGCTTGAATGGATCAACTGTTTCTGTGTGCTTCAGAGGAAGAAGAGACAATGAGTGTAAGACACTGATAAATACCTCAAGATATTTCAGACTTTTCTTGCTGCTCTGGGTGCTGGTAGCATAACATCACAGATGGAAGTGATCTCCATCTGAAAGGAGAAATGAGAGGGGGAATGCTGGTTGTGTCAGACACAACCAGATATTTGTAGATATCATAGAGAGTGCGAGACAGAGAGAATGAGACAGATGTTGAGAAATTATCTCTCAATGAATTTCAGACCTCAATACTGCTTTCACTAGAACAAAAAGCTTTTTTGTAACTCTACATGCATTCTTCCAGAGGGTTGTACAGAGGCAGCCATGTTAATGATAGATTTCCAGTGACATGATAATGTCTTCTGATGATGGTAAAGATGGCTGCTGGTGCTCTATGTAGACAGCCATTTAAAATAACATCTTGGATACATCATTAAAGTGGGGGCACTTAGAGGAATTTCTATGATGTTTTGGGGCATGGTTGATGACCACTACCTGTGATGTTCTCAAAAGGGGCAGAGAGTGGTATAATGGTATAAATATCCATAGCAACCCTTAGTAAGTAAAGAACTTAAAGATCTAAACAAAAACTTAAAACAAAGATGTAGACAACAGTCCAGCAGCGAGATGGGGGCTTTCCAGTCTTTTGCATTGAGTGTCACATGTATGATTTTCTCCCAGTTGGTGAGAGGTCTTACGTGTGCACTAGGTGCAAGGAGCTCTTTGCTCTCAGAGAACGAGTCCGTTCTCTAGAGGCTAGAGTAGCAGACTTGGAAAACATAAGAAAGACAGAGAGGTACATAGACGAGACCTACAGGGATATAGTCCTGAAGTCCCACCTCCAGTCTGGCAGCATCCCTGTTGCCATGGAGGAGAGAGGTCATGTGACAGGAGAGCATCACCCTGGTGTGGCAGGAAGTGATCCTGTAACTAGGACCCATCCTCCAGGTGATGTAAAACTCTCTCGCACCGAGAAAGTTTCTCAATGGCCATGTGCCCATGAGGGAAGGGTTAGGACAGCCGTTATAGTTGGTGATTCGATCATCAGGCATGTAGATAGCTGGGTGGCTGGTGGACGTGAGGATCGCCTGGTAACATGCCTGCCTGGTGCGAAGGTAGCAGGCCTCACGCGCTACCTAGATAAGGTCATAGACAGTGCTGGGGAGGAGTCTGCTGTCTTGGTACATGTCGGTACCAATGACATAGGAAAATCTGGTAGGGAGGTTCTGGAGGCTAAATTTAGGCTTTTAGTTAGGAAGTTAAAATCCAGAACTTCTAGGGTAGCGTTCTCCGAAATGCTTCCCGTTCCACGTGCAGGACCCAAAAGGCAGGCAGAGCTCCGGAGTCTCAATGCGTGGATGAGACAATGGTGCGGAGATGAGGGTTTTAAATTTGTTAGGAACTGGGGAACATTCTGGGGAAAGGAGGCGCTCTTCCAAAGGGATGGGCTTCACCTTAACCGGGATGGAACCAGGCTGCTGGCATTAACCTTTAAAAAGGAAATAGAGCAGCTTTTAAACTAGATAATCGGAAAGCCGACAGTTGCCCAAGAGTGGATGGTTCGGAAGAATGTATCCTTGAAGGATATTACCAAAATCAGAGAGCTTCCAAAAAAGAGTAAAGTAGCCCAAATGCCCTCGAGTATGGAGCAGACAGAGCTTAAAGATCCCAAATTGCCAATGTCTACCAATAGCCAAAGTAATATGAATAAAATACAGTCTCTAAAATGTTTGTATGCAAATGCTAGAAGTCTAAAAAATAAGATGGGAGAGTTAGAATATAAAGCACTAAATGAGAGGTTAGATATGATTGGAATATCAGAGACATGGTGGAAGGAGGACAACCAGTGGGACACTGTGATACCTGGGTACAAACTATATCGTAATGATAGAGCTGATCAAATTGGTGGAGGGCTTGCACTCTATGTTAGAGAGGGCATTGAGTCAGAAAGGATTAAATTTTTGCAGGAAACAAAATTTGCTGTAGAATATCTATGGATTGAAATTCCATGTAAAAAGGGGAAGGCGATGGCAGTGGGGGTGTACTATCGACCGCCTGGCCAGAATGAACAAATGGATGATGAAATGCTCAAAAAATCAAGGAAGCTAACAAAAGTTACAGCGCAGTAATAATAATGGGTGATTTCAATTACCCCGGTATCGACTGGGTCAGTGTCACGGCAGGACATGCTAGGGAGATAAAGTTCCTAGATGACATAAATGACTGCTTCTTGGAGCAGCTGGTTCATGAACCGACCAGAGGGGAAGCCATATTAGACCTAGTCCTTAGTGGAACACCAGATCTATTGCAGGAGATAAGGGTGTTGGGTCCACTTGGCAATAGTGATCATAGCATGATCGCCTTTGATTTAATTAGTGGAGGAGGGATAGTAAGGAAATCCACAGTACTATCTTTTAACTTTCGAAAGGGAGACTATGATAAAATGAGGAAAATAGTTACGAAAAAACTAAAAGAGCAGTTGCAAAGGTTAAAGACTGACATCAAGCTTGGGTGGTGTTGAAAAATACTATCTTGGAAGCCCAGGCCAGCTGTATTCCACTCTTTAAGAAAAGTGGAAGGAAGTCCGAAAAACTGGCAGCATGGTTTAAAGGTGAGGTCAGAGAGGCTGTTGTTGCCAAAAAAGCATATTTCAGGAAATGGAAAAAAGATCCAAACGACGAAACCTGGAAACAGCACAAGCACTGGCAAGTCAAATGCAAGGCATTGATAAAGCAGGCAAAGGGAGAATTTGAGAAGAAGCTTGCTGAAGGAAGTAAAAACGCGAAATAAAGATTTTTTCAAGTATATTCACAGCAAAAAAACTGTGAGAGAGTCAGTTGGTCCATTAAATGATAGAGGAGTTAAAGGGGCACTAAGAGGCGACAAGGCGATAGCGGAGAAACTGAATGAATTCTTTGCTTCGGTCTTTACTGAGGCAGATGTAGGGATGTTACCCATGACTGAAGTGGTATTTAAAGGTGCGGAAAAATTGAAGGAAATATAGATACATTGGGAAGATGTATTACAACTATTAGATAAACTGAAGAGTAGCAAATCACCTGGGCCAGATGGTATACATCCAAGGGCGTTGAAAGAACT
This sequence comes from Ichthyophis bannanicus, assembly GCA_033557465.1. NCBI lineage: Eukaryota > Metazoa > Chordata > Amphibia > Gymnophiona > Ichthyophiidae > Ichthyophis > Ichthyophis bannanicus. The sequence goes on along the minus strand of CM066033.1, from coordinate 1,174,295,901 downwards.
GAAATATGAGATTGCACTAATCTGTAAACTATCATTAAAATCATCTCTAATACCTGAAGATTATGGGATCGCCAATGTAACACCAATTTTTAAAAAGGGTTCCAGGGGTGACCCAGGAAACTACAGACCGGTGAGCCTCACATCAGTACCGGGAAAAATGGTAGAAACCATCATAAAGAATGAAATTACTCAGCATGTAGATAGTCATGGCCTTATGGGAGACAGCCAACATGGCTTTAGACAAGGAAGATCTTGTCTTACTAATCTGTTATGTTGTTTTGAAAGTGTGAATAAACAGGTGGTCAAAGGTGAGTCGGTTGATATAGTGTATCTGGACTTTCAGAAAGCCTTTGACAAGGTCCCCCAACAGAGACTTTTGGCAAAACTAGTCATGGGATAGGAGGCAGTGTACTGCTGTGGATCAAGAACTGGTTAAAAGATAGAAAGCAGAGGGTAGGGCTAAATGTCCAGTTTTCCTAATGGAGAAAGGTGAATAGTGGTGCACCCCAGGGATCTGTGCTGGGTCTGCTGCTTTTTGACATATTCATAAATGACCTGGAAAGTGGAATAATGAGTGAGGTTATCAAATTTGCAGATGACACAAAACTATTTAAAGTTGTTAAAACCCAAGAGGATTGTGGAAAATTGCAAGAGGATCTTGATAAATTGGAAGACTGGGCATCAAAATGGCAGATGAAATTTAATGTGGACAAGTGCAAAGTTATGCACCTAGGGAAGAACAACCCAAACTATGGTTACACTATGTTTATGTTTATGTTTATTAAAACTTTATATACCGCCCAATACAAAATAGCATCTGGGCGGTTTACAATACATAAAAGCATTTAAAAGGAAGGCTGCGGAAAAAGAAACAGAAAAGAACGCCATAAAATCAAAGAACAGGGATAGAAACAGATAGCAGTCAGGGGATACAGAAGGCAGACATGGAGGGAAGGAAGGGAGCACATAGACAAAACAAAGAAGCTCAGGAAAGAGGAATTAGGAACTAACATAAGTTTACTAAGTAGGAGAAGAGGGTGGGGCTGGAAGGTGGAGGTTGAGGCAGACATGAAGGGAGAGGGGAGACATTGACAACACACAAGGTGCAGGAAGGAGGGTTTAAGGATTTGACATGATTAGTCCTATGATGAAGAAAAGGACGGGGCTGGAGGAGGGAGGTTAAAAGCAGAACAGAAACTGTGAGTTTTCAACTTGGCTTTAAAGGATTGATAGGAGGTCTCTAAACGTAGGGAGTGGGGGAGTGAATTCCAAAGCCTTGGACCGAGAAAGAAGAAAGCAGAAGATCGAGTTAGTTCTAAGTGTGCTTGAGAGGGAGGGGGAAGAAACATACGATTAGCGTGGATGGAACGTAGGGAGCGGTGAGGAGTATGAAGACGAACTTGATCAGCAAGATACAAGGGGACACCTGAGTGGATCACCCTGTGAACAAAGATAAGAACTTTAAATTGGACACGAAAAGGAACAGGAAGCCAGTGATAGTGTATTAACAAGGGAGTGACGTGATCAAAACGAGAAGCGTGAGAAAGAATACGAACAGCAGCGTTTTGGACCCGTTGAAGACGACAAATTTGTGATTGGGGAAGCCCAGCAAGACAGACATTACAATAGTCAAGACGCGACATAACAAGGGAGATAAGCAGGGTGGCCAAAGAGGAAGGGGTAAGGAAGGGGCGTACAGTACGAAGTTGTCTTAAAGTAAAGAAAGAGCGCTTAACCACAGAAGAAATATGTTCTTTAAAGGACAGGGAGGAATCCAGAGTTACACCCAAGTACCGCATAGAAGAAACAGTGGGTATAGGCGCAGAGGAAAATGTTGGGGAGAGGTTGGGTGGGGAAGAACCAAAGGTGAACCAGATAGCTGAAGTTTTTGCGAGGTTAATGTGCATGAAGTTGGTCGAAAGCCAGGAGGCAACGGAAGAGAGACAGGAGTTAAAGGCAGTGATGTCAGGTGCAGCAGAGTCAGTGTGAAAGAGGAGAAAGATGTCGTCAGCGTAGAAGTGGGCAGAGACACCGTGCTGTTGAATAAGAAGAGCAAGGGGAGCCAGAAACACATTAAAGAGAAGGGGAGCAAGAACAGAACCTTGGGGAACACCACATGAAAGGGGGGTTGAAGGTGAAGACCCAGAACCAGTGTGAACCGAGAAGGAACGATTAGACAGGAAGGAGTGAAACCAACGGAGGACCCGGCCAGAGAGGCCGGCATCTTGAAGACGAGATAGGAGAGTGCGATGATCAACCAAGTCGAAAGCGGCGGAGAGGTCTAGTGAAACAGCAAGAGAGAGTAAACCACGGTCATGAGCAATGTGCAGATCGTTGAGGAGGGAAAGAAGAACAGATTCTGTGCTGTGACCTGGGCGAAAACCGGATTGACGGGGGTGAAGAGTGAAAGAAACCTCAAGGTGAGAAGAGAGTTGGGAGAAGACTAGTTTTTCCAAAAGTTTAGAGAGAAAAGGGAGGTTGGAGATGGGGCGCCAGCTGGAGGGAGAGGAAGGATCAAGGGAGCTGTTCTTCAGAATAGGACGGACAGAGGCGTGCTTCCAAGGGGAAGGAAAAGTACCAGAAGAAAGACTAGAGTTAAACAGTGAAAGGATAAAGGGAGACAGAGCAAGAGAGGGTTCAAGTAGCCAAGCAGAAGGAATGGGATCAGCGGGGCAAGAGGTTTTACGGGTAGACAAAAAGACCTTAGAGAGAGTAGTGGGAGTGATAGGCTCAAAGGAAGACCAGTGATGTGAGAGAGGAGGAAGGGTGGAGGGGGAAGCGAGCGGAGTAGGAGAGGGGGGTGTCACAGAGGGGGGAGGGGATAGGGGAGGGGGGCAAGAAGGAAAAGAAAGACGAAGAGACTGAACTTTAGAAACAAAGAAAGTAGCCAGAGAAGAGGGATCTGGGATAGAAGGAGCGGAAGAAGGGATAGGGGAAGAATGAAGAGTGGAAAGAGAGCGGAGGATGGAATGCAATTGGCGGGAGGAATTTGAAGAAGTGGTGATAAGATTTGAAAAATAAGTCTGTTTGGCGGAATGTAGGAGGGAACGGTAATGATGGTGAGCAGAACGGAAGGAAGCTAAAGTAGAAGGGTCAGGGTGTTTACGCCATATACGCTCAGCTCGGCGAAGATACCTACGGTGAAGAAAAAGTCCTGAGTGAAACCAAGGGTGACGAGCAGAACGGTAGGGACGACGGGAGGGTTGTAGAGGGGCAATGGTATCAAGTGCAGTAGAAAGGGTCGTGAACCAGGAGTTAGCCTGGGAATCAGGTGAGAGAAGAGGAAACTCTGGGGGGAACAGAGTATCAGAGATAGGAAACTGATAGAGAGTATCAGGAGTAATACGCCGGGAAGGATGGGAAGGAGACTTGGGAGAGAAAACTGAGGAAGAAGAAGGGTATGGAAGAGAAAAAAGGAGACATGAATGGTCTGTCCATGGGAGGGTAATAGAGGAAAGAGAGGAAGGGGAGAAAGGAGAGGATTGAGGGGAGATAAGTAGGTCCAAAGAATGACCAGCAGAATGCGTGGGAAAGGAGACAGATTGAGCTAGAGAAAGATCGGACAAAAAAGTCAAGAAACTACGATCCCGGGTGGTAGAAGGGGAGTCCACATGGACGTTAAAATCGCCTAAAATCAGAAGGTGAGAGTACAGAAGAGTAGCTTCAGAAATTGTGGCAAGAAGAGAATCCCAAAGCTGGGAAGACAAGGAGGGTGGAACATAGACTAGGAGAAAATAGAGGGGAGAAGACGACCCTAAACGGAGAAGTAAAGATTCAGGATAGTGCAGAGCAGGAGAGGTAAGCTCCTGGAAGGGAAGAGAGGAGCGGTATAAAACGGCAATCCCTCCGCCACTCCTGCCCCGGCGAGGGGTAGATAGAGCGGAGTAGCCAGGGGCCAAGCAGCGGTTAAGAAGTGGCTCCTCGCCATCTCGCAACCAGGTTTCGGTGAGAAAGAAAGCATCAAGAGTATATTGGGAAAGGAGATCTTGGATCAGGATGGTGTTTGAACGGAGGGAACGGCAATTCAGAAGGGCAAGCTGTAAGAGCAGAAAAGACTGAGGGGACGAGAGACATGGAGAATGGCTAGCGCAGGGAACCAGGTTAGAAGGGGTTCGAGAATGAGAATTGAGGTAAACAGGAGCTGAGGAGATAGGAGAGCGCCAGTTCCAGTGCACTGGAATTGCAGACATGGTGAAAAGAGACCAAATTAAAAGAAGGGGAAGAAGTGTAGGGGTGAAGCCGCTGAGCAACCTACCACGAAGATAGGGGGCCCAGGAGGCCGGCACACCGGTAGCAGAGAAAGAGGAAGGACGCACGGGTTCAGTTGGAGACGCTGGGGAATGAATCACCTCCCGAACGTGCTCCGTACCTCCGCCTCCGGAGTCGCCCCAAGGAGCTCGCCCAAGGAGCAGGTCCTGCTCCTTGTGCGCGCTCCTTCGGCGCGCGACCGCGGCGCACGCCCCCGCGGCGCTACACGCCGCACCGGAGGTGCTTTTATGTAGGATGGTGGCTCCCCAAGGAGGCGCGGGCGCGTGAAGCGCGTCCGCGTCACTTCCGGCGCTTCGGGAGGAAGGACCAATCAGGAGAGGTTGGGGGAGGTACCTGGGTGAGAACAGAGGAGCGGGTGAGACACGTTCAATGCAGGCAGCTGGCACAGAGAATGCAGGCTACACAGTCAGTAACACAATACAGCACAGGTAGGGAGGCAGCAACAAGCAGGACGCCGCACCGGAGGTGCTTTTATGGAGGATGGTGGCTCCCCAATAGGAACCACCACCCAGGAAAAAGATTTAGGCGTCATTGTGGATAACATGTTAAAACCCTCGGCCCAGTGTGCAGCGGCAGCCAAGAGAGCAAATAGAATGCTAGGTATCATAAGGAAAGGAATGGAAAATAAAACAAAAGATATTATAATGCCTCTATATCGTTCCATGGTGAGACTGCACATTGAATATCGTGTGCAATTCTGGTCGCCGTATCTTAAAAAAGATATAGTGTTATTAGAAAAGGTTCAGAGAAGAGCCACAAAAATGGTAAAGGGGATGGAAGGATACTCCTATGAAGAAAGGCTAAAAAGGTTAGGGCTCTTTAATCTGGAAAAGAGACGGCTGAGGGGAGATATGATAGAAGTCTATAAATTAATGAACGGAGTGGAACGGGTAAACGTAGATCAATTGTTTACGTTATCAGAATATAGAAAGACTAGGGGGCATGCAATGAAGCTACAGGGTAAACTATTTAAGACTAATAAAAGAAAATATTTTTTCACTCAACGTGTAATCAAATTCAATCTCGAATTTGTTACCGGAGGATGTAGTAAACGCTGTTAGTGTAGCTGGGTTTAAAAAAGGTTTGGACAAGTTCCTGGAGGAAAGGTCCATAAACCATTATTAAGAAGGGACCCAGGATATCAATGCTTGACCCAGTACAAGCATTGCGGAAACTGCGTCTTTTGGGGAAACTGCTAGGTACGTATGACCTAGATTGGCCACTGTTGGAAACAGGATACTGGGCTTGATGGACCTTGGTCTGACCCAGTATGGAATATCTTATGTTCTTATGTTCTTATGTAGAGTGGGTGGGGACATGACTAAGGCATGATTTCTTACCAGAAGTGCTAAGTAACTACCATGGGGTTTTTACCATGTTATGATGTGATTACAGTTAACTAAACATGATTGGTGCATGGTAAACCCTATGCTAACCATTAGCACACCAGTAAATATGCCCCTTAATGGCGCTTTTAATGCATAAGAACATACAAAGATAAGATATGCCATATTGTTTCAGATCAAGGGTCTTTCAAACCGAGTATCCTGTTTCCAACAGTGGCCTATTCAGGTCACAAGTAGCTGTCAGGTTACCAGAAGGCACACAGAATCCATACCGCTTGTCCAAAGGGAAAGCAGTGGATTTCCCTGGTCTTCTTTAATAATGGTTTATGGACTTTTCCTCCAGAAACTGGTCCAAACCTCTTTTAAATCCATCTATACTAACAGCTTTTACTATGGTACATCCTCTGGTAATGAATTCCAAGTTTGAATTACTTATTGAGCAAAAAAATATTTTTTCCAATTAGTCCTAAATGTGCTACATTGTAGTTTCGCTGCATGTCCCCTAGTCTTTCTACTTTTTGAAGAGGTAAACAACTGTTCTACATTTATCCATTCCACTTCTTTCATTATTTTATAGACCTCTATCATACAGTATCTCCCTTTAGCTGTCTCTTTTTCAAGCTGAAGAGCTTTAACCTTTTAAACCTTTCTCTTAGGGATATTCTTTCATCCCCTTTACCATTTTTGTTGCTCTTAATTGTACCTTTACTAATTCAGCTACATATATCCTTTTTAAGATATGTTGATTAGAGTTGTACACAATATCCAAGGAGTGGTTACACCGTGGAGCGATACAGAGGCATTATAATATCCTCCATTTTATTCTCCATCTCTTTATGATTCCTAGCATTCTATTTGCTTTTGTGGCCACCACTGCACACTGGGCAGAGGATTTCAATGTATTATCCATGATAGTAATGTAGAACCTTGCATCGTGCAACTGTAGTTTGGGTTTCCTTTCCTAAGCCTAGTCTCCCAATTTATGAAGATCCTCTTGCAATTTTTTACAATCCTCTTGTGTTTTAACATCTTTGAATAATTAGGTGTCACTTGCGAATTTGATCACCTCGCTCATTATTCCCATTTTCAGGCCATTTATGAATATGTTAAAAAACAGTGAGTCCAGCACAGATCCCTGGAGTACTCCACTATTCACCTTTCTCCATTAAGAAGATTGGACATTTAGCCCTACTCTGTTTTCTCTCTTTCAACCAGTTCCTAATCCACAATAGTACATTGCCTCCTATAGCATGACTTTTTCATTTCCCCAAGAGTCTCTCATGAGGAACTTTCTGAAAATCCAGATACACTGTGGGGGTCATTCTGAACAGCGAATAGAGGGGATGGACATCCAGTTTGGATGTACAACCACCGCTATTCGCGTGTGCCATATTCCAAGTCCCAGGCTCCCAGCATATAGAGTCGTGTTGTGTGGGAAGCACTGGAAGGGGCAGGAGGGGGAAGGCCAGAAGCGGAGAGTGAGTGGAGCAGGGCGGGCTGGCTGCACAACCCAGATGTACAAGGTCTATTGAGGTCATGGCCCTATATGTCCAGCAAAGGCAAGATGGACATGGGACGTTTTCCACCTCTGAGGTGGAATAAGTCCCAGGGACTGCACTGATTAGGGCATGTGGACATACCACAGTCATAGGGAAGGTAGAGGTAAGCCCTCACCGCCCGATCCTGGCCTTGGCAGGCCCTACTGAGGGTCAGGTGGCCGGGAATAGAGGTTTTTTATTGTGGCGGGCTTTTGGCACTCCTGCTGGGCGTCTCAGTGCCATGACAATAGGACACCAATGCACCAGCACTGGCACACCTGTAGGAGTATAGGGAGGGCTGGCTGGGCAGGAGGGTAGACATCCCATGCTGCAGAATCAGGGCCAGTCTGGGCTCATCTAAGTGCCCAATTCTGCACCCGTGGGAACATCTAACTCCCACAGGTGCAGAATTGGGTACATATTGGGCCCATCCAGTTTTTGGACATCCCAACGGCCTGGACAGAATTCCCCTCCACATCAACTGGCACACCTTAATCCCCCTGTTTATTTATGCCTTCAAAAAAAAATGACAAGATTTTCCTTGGCTAAATCCATGTTGGCTTTCCGCCACTAAACCATGACTATCTACATGTTCAGTAATTTTGTTTTTTATAATGATTTCTAACATTTTACCTGGTACTGATAGAATAACATTTGTCCCCCAAAGCCCGACCCCTGATTGGGCCTTCCAAGGCCAGGGTAGGGCTATGGGGAACCCTCTGTGCCCCTTCAACCTGTCCCCCCTTGTCCAGCGCCATAATTCCCCGCCATCCAGGGGAACTTATTCCACCTTCGAAGTAGAATATGTCCCAGGGAATATGTCCCCCATCTACACTGCAGACCCTGGACATACAGGGCTGATCTCTGAATCGGCCCTATATGTCCGGGGTCAGTTGCAGTCCACTGCCCACCCTTGCTCTTCCCACGGCCCATCCCCTCACACTCACAAACAGAGCTCCCCACGCAACTCAACTATACCCAACAGACTCATTCTGTCCCGGACGTCCAAACCCTCTGCATGCCTCGTCTGAACTGGACATAAAGAGGGCATCACAAGTTCTGATCCCACGGGGCACATCTAGCTCTGCCAGACCAGAATTGTGAACAATCCTGTATGTGCAGGCTGGGACTGCGATTCAGCCTGGCTTGCACATACAGGACATGCCCGACTAACTCAGTCTGGGCTTTACAATGGATCCATGGTGCCATGGCGTCTGGTTGCCATGGCACCGCGGCTCCATTGTAAAGCCGCAATCCCTGGCGACTGACTATAGAGCTGGTTTCCCCATAGCCTGACCCCTGATCTGGCCTCCTAAGGCCAGAGTTGGGCTGCGGGGAATGTCCTCAGCCCCCCTACCCCATCCGCGTCTCAGGCTCACCAATCTATGTTGTCCTCGGAGGTGGAATAACTTCCACATACAAGTTGCCAGCCCCAGACCTACAGGGCCAATATTAGAGTCGGCCCTGTATGTCCAGTGCTGGAGACCGCCCACTGCCTGCCCTAACTCTGCCCCCGATCCACCCCTTCCCTGCTCCCATCTAACTTCCCTGTACAACTGGCAGGGAAATTAGACACCAGCAGTTGAGGAGTAGCCTAGTGGTTAGAGCAACTGCCTAGTACCCAGAAGATCAAGGGTTCAATTCCCACTACCACACCTTGTGACTTTGGGCAAGTCACTTTACCCTTCATTGCCTTGGAAGAAAAGGCTGGCACTCTACTTCTGGTGATACATTGCCTAGAAAACCCATAGGTAGCTGGGTCACTATGAATCAACACTGACTTGATGGCACAAAAAAAAAAAGGGGGACACAAATAACCCCATAAATGACTTTAATTTAAGTGAAGGTTGGTTTGTTATACTAAGCCACAGCTGGCTGTAATTTCACAGAAAGCTGGCTTGTTATACTAAGCCCTAACTGGCTTTAATTTATTTGAAAACTGGCTTGCCTTAACTCATTTAATAAAACACCGAATTTTAAAATACACAGATTTTATCAATTTTAACCCAAAGAATTCCCTTTTCCCCAAGATTTAGAGAATTCTTAGGAGGTAAGTACTGTACCCACCAGTATCAGCCCTCTTGCTAATAGAGTGGTGAAATATCAAGATTTTATGTGGTGAATTAACCACTAGCATATGCTAACTATTATGTTAAACATCTAGCACACTAATCGCTATTAGAGGATGTGGGATAAACAGGAAATGTGAGGGGACTGCACCATTGCAATTACTGAGGAGCACGTTTACTAAAGCATGTTCTAGGGTAATCAGGGGTTAACATGCAGTATTGGTGCCACACTAAGAGGTAGCATGGGACCCTGCACTAGAAACCTCATACTACCCTTGCAGTGCATGTCACATCAGAGGCTGGGTGGGGTGGGGACATTCCCACCTTGGTACAGTAGCAGCGTTAGGAGGAAACAGCTCCCGAAGGGCATGCTTGCGGGACTTGCGGGCCCGGGGAGACATGCGGCCGCAGGCAGAGCAATCTTCAATGGGGTGCTCCTTACCTAGGCAACGGAGGCAGAGTTGATGAGAGTCCGAATTAGCCATCTTTCCGGAGCACCCCGTGCACTTTTTAAATCCAGGTTTCTTCATCTTCAGAGAGATATGAGGTGAGGTTGATGAGAGTAATAAAAAGACGTCTTGCTGGCAAGGCGGAAGAAGAAAATCTGGCCAGCTAGGGGCGGATCTGGAGGTGGGGCTACTAGCCATGCCCAGAGGGCTAAAGCCTTCTGGGCTATTGAGAGTACTTCCGTCTTAGGCGCCGTCGGATGACGTCACCACTTGTGGCTGACTCATCCTGCTTGTCCTGGGAGAACACCACCTCAATGATGGCATTAGCTGCTCCTGCAGCCATTTCACTACAGTGTAGTGTGGTAAATACAGGAGGATGGCTGTATCCAGCCCCTGCAGGTAGCATGCAGCCTCACACTAGTATCATGCTTTACATGCATATTACCAGAATGGAGCTTAGGAAGCATGCCGTATAGCACTACTATGGCAGATAGGGATGTGCGTTCACTAGCAGCAGAACACACACAAAAAGGAGATCACTAATCCTCTGCAAAACAGCACAATAATACAAGAGCAGAGGCAACGGATAGCACAAACTACTTATCCAAATCAATTGCAGGAATTAGTTATCTTTTAATATTTACTACTTATTGTTGAACATTGTAAATAAAACTATTAATGTAATTGTTTCTTTGTTTAATTTTTTATCTGTTTTTAAGTGTGGTAAGCGTGGCATGTGGTGGGAAGGGGTTTTCTTTAACACATAGGCCAGATAACAATTCAGGGAAAACTGAAAGCAGTTTATCTCCAGGAACAAGCAGGAAGAAAACTGGGAGGATTGCCGACTGTTTTAGATGGAAAGAGGAAGCCACCTTCAGGAGGAAGTATGGATGGGTACGGAGAACCACGTTGTCATGGTGGAACCGAGTATAGGGGGGATCCGCCATGAGAGTTTGCAGCTCACTGATGTGGCGAGCTGAAGTGAGGGCTATAAGGGAGATGACCTTCCAAGCTAGGAACTTCATTGAAGTGGTGGCTAAAGGTTCAAAAGATGGCTTTAGAAGTTGCACCAGAACCACATTCAGAAGCGTGCTACTAAGGGGTGTGAGGAGATAGACTGTCCATCCACTGGTCTGTGAGAGGCCACAATGGCTCTAAAGTGAACTCTCACTGAGTTTGTTTTAAGACATGTCAAGGATAAGTGAAGGAGATATTCTAGAAGCAACTCAGTGGGCAAGAAAATGGGTTAATGTCCTTTGGGGATCACCAGAAGGCAAACTTATGCCATTTGAAGGCATAAAAGTGCCTGGTGGAATCTTTATGAGATGCAAGAAAGACATCCTTGACCACATGTGTTAGGTCGAGGCTGGCATGCACTAGCCCCTCAACAGTCAAGCTATCAGGTATAGGAAGCAAAGACTGGGATGGAGGAGTGTCCCGTGGTCTTGAGAGAAGAAGTCGGATGCACATCCCAGGTTGAGTGGCTGAGCCTGTGCAAGATGAAGAAGCAGAGGAAACCACAGTTGATGGGGCCAGAAGGAGTCTATGAGAATCATCAAGCCCCTGTTGGTCTGTAGTTTCAACAGTGTCTTGGGTATCAAGGGGATGGGAAGGAATGTGTAGAGCAGTCCCTGTTCCCAATGGAGAAAGAAGGCATCCGGAGCCTGTTGGTGCAGCAATGGAACCCAGGAGCAGAAGCGTGGAAGCTTTGTGTTTCACGGAGCGGCTAAAAGATCTATGAGTGGGGTTACCCACATCTGGAAGATCCAATCAGCCATCTCTCAATGCAAGGTCCATTCATGTGGATGAAGGATATAACTTAGCTTGTCCGCAAGGGCATTGAGTTCGCCCCGGAGGTACATCGCTCTGAGGAGAATGCGGTGTGAGATGGCAAAGGACCACAGGTGAATTGCTTCCTTGCATAGGGGACAGGGCCCTGTTCTCCTGATTGTTCACGTAGAACATGGCAACTCAGTTGTCCATCCTGAGCAGAACAGGTTGCCCTGAAAGTTGGGACTGAAAAACCTGAAGAGCATTTGTCAGTGCCCATACTGTAGTTCTAGCACGTTGATTTGCAGAGCAGATTCCCATTACATCCACAGTCCCTGTATGATCAGGTCATTCAAATGCGCCCCCCCAATCCAGCTTGGAAGCATCTGAAAAGGTGGCCCGACAAGTAGGTTCTATGGAACACACCATCAATGAAGGGATTTGATCAGATGAGGGGTGATGTGGATCTTGTCTCTGAGTCAACACTTTGCTTGCATCCATTGGGAAGACAGAGTCCACTGTGCTTATCGCATGTGTAATTGATCATAGGGGATGACATGGACCATAGAGGTCATGTGTCTTAATAGTTATAGCATCTCTCGAGCTGTTACTTGGTTTTGCTGTTATATCGCTTTTGCCATCTCAATGAGGCAGGCACAGTGATCCTGTGGGAGGAAAGCTCAGGTCTGTTGAGTGTCTAAGGGGTATGTTTACTAAACGGCGCTAACGGCGCAGCTGCGATGTTATCGTGATACATGATGTTATTGCATGATAATGGCACATTACTGTGCGAGAACGTCACGTATCACGGTATAACGTCTCTGGCGGTGTTAAGGTGCACAGAGGGTGGAGTAAGGCTCCCCAGAGGGTGGAGTAAGGCTCCCCAGGGGTGGACATAAGGGGTCAATGGGCATAGAGTGGGCAGGGAGAGGTCCCATGCACACTAATGCCGTGAAATGAAGGCCTGAAAATTAGCACTAGTGAAAACCTCACGCTAGAGGCACATTTGCAGGGGAGAGAGACCATTTCAGTCAGCAATGGGCAGCAAAGGCAGGGAAACCAAGAAAGTGATAGTAGTGATACATGTGCAGCAAAATCATAGTGCCCAAGTACGAGAGGGCACTACGGTGAGGCTGCAAATGGGGTACGGGAGGCTGCAGGTGGGACATGCAGTGTGGCAGCTGGGGCACAGGGTGGGCTAGGCAGATGCCTAGGTGACACATATGAATATAGAAGCAGAAAACCAGCAAGACAGCAACTGACCAAGACGCCATGCAACCGAGGACCATAAGATTGCATACAACAAAACTCTGGCTGAATACAAGAATGCAATCAATCTTGCGAAAAGAACTCACCACACCAACACGCTTAATAAAGCTCTCAATCGACCCAGGGAACTCTTTGCGCTGGTCAAATCACTCACGAGGAATACACAAGAATCTAATACTTTTGGGGAGATGTCTGCACAAATCCTGGCAGACCATTATGCAAGTAAACTCAACCCTCAAACCAGAAGCATAACAATACTGACTCCTGAAGATCCCTCACAAGATCTAAATACGGGCACCATGCTACAAACAACTAACCCCACTGGAAGCCCTACACTCTACCACGAGTGGGCTGCATTCACTAAACTAGATGAAAAGCAAATTCTAGGCGTAATCACTGCATTAAGGACCACTACCTCCCCACTGGACCCCTGCCCAGCGGCATGGGTCAAGGGTGCAAAGCAGGATCTTGCAAAAATCATCACCATCATAGTGAACCAATCTTTACAACAAGGACTAATGCCAACACACCTCAAAAAATCAGTCATCAGACCCATACTGAAAAACAAATCACTCAACAAGAATGATCCAACATCATACCGCCCGGTATCAAGCATATCATTCCTTGCCAAGATCACTGAAAAGGCAGTGCAGCAACAACTTCAAGACCACATAGATGACACCAACGCATTGGACATCCACCAATATGGTTTCCGACAACATCATGGTGTCGAAACCCTCCTATTAGCCCTGATGGACAATCTTCTAATAGGTCTTGAGAACAGAACCAAAATGTTCATGCTCATATTCATAGATATATCTGCCGCCTTCGACACAGTGCATCATCCCACTCTCTTGAAAAGGCTCGATGCATTAGGCATTAGAGGAATCCCCCTGAAATGGTTTGCCTCATACATTACAGACCGAATGCAGCAAGTTCACTTTGGCGATGAAACAGCGACGCCATTCCCACAAACTCAAGGCATCCCGCAGGGCTCAGCACTATTTTCGCTCCTGTTCAACCTTTATCTGAGACCAGCCTGTGAAATCTTCAAGAACAACGACATCAGTTACCATATATATGCTGATGACATTATGCTCTATACCCAATTGGATGTAGATCACCCAAACATCAGCCAGCTCGAGAAATGCCTTGACGAGCTACAAACCTGGTTGCGACACAACAATATGTCCATAAATCACAAAAAAACTGAAGTGATGTGCATATCCAGGAAAACGGACTTCAACCCACCACCAACAATAACCATGAACGGCAATGTATACGCAACAAAAAAAGAAATTAAATACCTTGGAGTGACGCTGGACTGCAACTTAAAGATGGAGAAGCATCTTAGAATTACAAATCGGATCATTTTCCATAAGTTAAGAATTCTACAACCTCTCCGTTCTATCTTAGATCATGCGGACTTCCGCACCGTAGCACAAGCCCTCATCATTCCTCACATAGACTATTGCAACGCCATACTTCAAGGGCTCCCTAAAAAGACCATCAGTATCCTCCAGTTGGCGCAGAATGTGGCAGCTAGAATCATAACGGGAACAAGACTAAAGGATCACATCACACCTACTTTAATTGACCTGCATTGGCTCCCAATCAGTGCCCGAATACAGTACAAAATCATAGTCACCACATTTAAGCTCCTCCATAACATCGCGCCCTCTTACCTCGGCTCACTTGTGTCAGCCCAAACAAATAACAGGAGCAGACGTTCCCCGAGCCTCAACACCCTACTGGTCCCCGGCCGCATGAGGCACGTCAATGTCCAGACCAGCAACCGAGCATTCTCGTTCATAGCACCTCAACTCTGGAACAAGCTACCAGTAGATCTAAGAGCGTGCAGTGACTTAATGGTCTTCAGAAAACAACTCAAGACGTACCTATTCCAGTCACACTTCAACACTATATAATCTCAATCCACAAAGCAAATTGTATGAATTCATGTCAGCAATGAGATCGCTACCAATAGACTCACTGTTGTGTGAATATGTATCTGCTTATGTAAATTGTAAATTCTTTTGTAAATACTAATTGTAAATATTTCCCTTCTCAATGTGTCTAAACCTTATCCCTGTGTGCTGTGAACTGTACTATGCCCTCTAATCATACTGTGTGCTGTGAACTGTACCTCTTCCGCTAATCATCCTGTGTTTTGTAAATTATGGCCAGTACAGCCACTCTTTTTCTGTGGTGGAATACCGCTGCTGATCGCTGGAAGTAGCGGGATATAAGTGTACACTAAATAAATAAATAAATAAATAAATAAATAAACATGGCCACGAGTGTGTGTCCCACAGTGTCTCAGGGGACAATACCCATCAAGTACCCCAAAGGGCAAATAACATCGGCAGGCAGTGCCGGGGGGAAGCTTGGATGTCTATGCAGGCACCCCTACCCCATATCACGCACCATAGGCAGCCACCTACTTGCACACTGGATGGCCTGGGACTGTGCACCACATAAACATGTGCAATCCCTAGAGCAGAAGTTCCCAACTGCAGTCCTGGAGGGCCAAACACCATTCAGGTTTCATGTTGTCCCTAAGAAATATGCCTGTGCTGCATTTGTCTGAATTGCCCCACTGTATGCAAATGTATCTCATGCATATTCATTAGGGACATCATGAAAACCTGAACCGTGTTTGGCCCACCAGGACCGGAGTTGGGAACCTCTGCCCTAGAGCAGCGGCCAACAGGGGTACATACACCCATACGCACAGGATCCACTATCCAAAGCCTCATGGAGAGTCAGGCTGTTGGGCCCTGCGCGGAGCAGCATCTCCCAATACTAGCACCTGCATACCTTAGCAATGCCATGCTAAACTTGGGAACACATTCCACATATATCAAAAGGTTGCTATGATTATTGTCAGATAACAAATCCTAAGTTAAACACAATTTGTTGACAGAGATTCATCATAGCAACTGTTCTGATATCTGTGGAGTGTGTTTCAGTTTTTGCTTCTGACAATGTTTACCACCCCGGGGAGTGACCCCAACAGTATTGCATACCATAGCAATGCCCACATTGTGCCCAGGACTGGTGTGGCAGCCAGGGCTGCCAAAAACCTCTATATTTGCACAATGCTGGCATAGGTGTGGGAGTGTGTGTATGTCTATCCAGTGTTTTGTGGCTGCCTACACCTTACTGAGCCCACACTGCTTGCACTGTTTCCAGTGTTAGCCTGCCAATGTGCATAATGAGGAGCAAGGTACTGTGGGTATGGCCCGGACAAGGTGGCCTGGGCAGGATGCATCTGAACAGGGCATAGGGCAATGGCTGGGACATTGTAGTGCCCGACCACCACCTGCATGGACAGGGTGGCCACAGCATGTCATGCTGGGGGTCACTCTCACCCTGACTGATCAGTGACAATGGCATGGCTAGGTTCCCCCATAGTGCTATACAGTATTTTTCTCAAGTGATATCTATCAGTTCCCTTTTCTGGGGTCCAATCACTGACATACCTGCTTAGTGTGTGTGCTCACATCCCATTTTTGAGTGCACACAGTTCCTCCAGGAACATGCACTATGTACTAGCTAGCAGACTGTCTGCAGTTAGTATGTGTATGGCTGGAACACCTTGCAGGGTGCAGCGGGTGGAGAGTGACTGTGCCCTTTGCTGGTGAATATCAGATAGTGGTGGGAGGCAGCTGAGCTTTTCTAGGCCTACTACCTGTCTGCCAGTACCCTATATGATGCGTACAGATCTGCATTGACTGCCCTGTAGGGTGCCTATTCCCCAGCAGGACTGGGGTTGATGGTCCCCTCTACTGCCACCATTGCAGAGATGTAGAATGTGGATCTGTTGGTGGCAGATCCTGTCCCCCACCCTGACCCACAGAGGGCAGGTTGGGTGGTGCTACATAATCCACTTTTGGGTCCAACCACCGCCCTTCTCTTATAACATGTGACCATTGCAAACAAACAGGATATGCACTAATCTGAGTACATCATAGTCCACAAGGGCTAAACGTGACTGGAAAATACAGATGGACACAGTGGTGTTATGTAAGAAGGCTGTCTAAGGCATTTCCTTTTAATTTAAATCAGTGCTGCCAGCAAAAACACCCTCACAGTGCCATAGCCTAAGGTGCCTCATAAGGTACCCTATAAAGCACCCTATAGGGCATATTATAAGGTGCCTTGGCGGACAGGGCACTTTAAAATGTGCCCTATGGAGTACCTTATAGGGTGCCTTATGCGGCACATTAGGTTACGGCACTGTGAGGGTGTTTTTGCTGGCAGCACTGATTTAAATTAAAAGGAAATGCCTTAGACAGCCTTCTTACATAACACCACTGTGGAATAAAATCCATGACCTCTGCCTCCGCAGTCATTGCAGTAACCAGTGGGTACATCTTCATTGCTTTTAACACTGCGCTGGCATGAACTTAGGATAAACGTGCCACGGCACCCACTATCGCGCGATACAGATTCTTGCTACCTTGCCACCGGAACGCCCACTCCTTATATGGCATTCTTCACATTATCGCTGCAACTAGCGCCGGTAACATTAAGACAGTTTAGTAAACATACTCCTAAGAGTGCTCTGATGAACTCCAGTCATTGATTTGGAGTGAGGTGAGACTTCGGGAAGTTTATGACAAATCACAGGTGCTGGAGCACCGTGAAGGTGTGATGAAGGGAGAGTTTTTCCTCCTGAGGGGAGTATCTCCTGTTAGCCAATCGTCTAAGTAAGGGAAGATGAATACCCCCAAGGTGCATAGGTAGGCAGCGACTACTGCCATGCATTTTGTGAAGACTCTTGGGGCAGAGGCTAGACCGAGGGGGGTAACCCGATACTTATAATGGTTTCCTTGAAACATGAAGCGCGGATATTTTCTTTGCAAGGGATGGATCCGTAAATGTGTGTACATAGCCAATCATGTCTCTGGAGGTATGGTAGAAGAGTTCCTAGAGAAATCATTTTGACATTTTTTCAGAACATGAACTTATTTAGGTCTTTGAGATCCAAGATGGACCTGAACTCTCCTGTTTTCTTTGGAATGAGAACATATGGAGAGTAGAAGTCCATCCTTTCTTGAGGAGGAGGAACTCTTTTTATGGCCCCCTGGGACAATTGGATGCTTGAGGCTTAGGAGTTTTGGGCTTCTTGGGTTGATGAGGGCCCTGCTGTCTCTGCTGAGGATGTTGAGGCTGATAGGCAGCAGAAGGTGAGGAAGAAGGATAGTATCTCTTCCTTTTTGAATATAAAGATTTCTCGAGAAAAGCCTTCCTTTTGGATGGGTCAGCTGTTTTACTGGAAAGGCGTTTTAGGGTGAGATCATCTGTCTCAATCTCCCCTGCTTTTTCCCTCCAATCCTCTCCAAAAAGATTTTCTCCAGTACATGGGATATTGGCCAGTTTACCCTGGACCCATTCTCGAGATCTGATGCCTATAACCAAGCCACAGACTGCTGAAGCTCTGTTTGTCGATTCAAAGGCATCAAAAGAGGCCCTGGTAAGAAACTTAGAAGTGTTCTGGCCCTGTTTGATGAGTGTCTGCTTAACCTCAGGAAGCGGAGGGAGTGAAAGTCTTCAGATCCCTGGTGACATCCTTCAGAAACATGCCCATGTACAGCATGTAAGATAATTTTCTGGGGGCCAACACTTATGCTTGGAAGCTCCGACATCCAAAGACATTGATTGTCCTCAAGTCTCTGCCAGGTAGCATGGATGAATGGTTCTTAGAGCTCTTCATTCAGCGCATCACTGATTCCACCACCATTGAGTGGTGGCAGAGCTGAGGTTTTTGGAAGCCTGTGCACTCTGGTACTTGGTACATGGTATTGATCATCTTGCTGATAGGTGGAACCATGAGCTGTCCTCACACATTTGGAGCATAAGATGCTGAAGGATCCAATACACCGGTAATGTAGCTGCCTCCTTGGGCATGGGAAGGTATAGGAGTATCTCCATTTTCTCTGTCCTCAGTTCCTTTTACAAGGCTACTGTGATGGTGAGCCCTACTGCCATGTCACAAATGATGTCCTGAAAGGACATATCTTCTGGTAGGGACCTACACCGTTCCTTAAGCGGCGAAGGGTCCAAATGGATGTCTGGAAGATCTCAGGAATTGAGTGATCCTTTATCAGATTCTGAAGAAGTGGAATCAGAGTCTGGTAAGAAGTCAATGTATCGGTGATCTTGGGTTTGATTTCCATGCTTCATGGACATCGAAGGTCGATGCTGATACCGATACTCAGAAATATCGGAACTGAGAGCCATGGCAGTTTGAGTCTGTTGGATACTACAGTTATCGATCAGTTCCAACAAAGGTATTGGCCCTGGGGGTTCCAACAATGCTGGTTTAAGGGCCGGCATAGGGGCCAATACACCTGGCTGTAGGCTCAGTGTCAAAGGCTTCACTCCTGGAGTTCTCAATGTTATTGGTACCAAGGCTTCGAGGAACACTGCCAAACTCCTCTTGCGAGCCATCATGTGCTAGGGAGATGGCCAATGTCTGGGTGGAATCACCCACGGGACTGTGAGCCATCGTCCCAGAACATAAACCTGGTAGCTCTCCAGAGGTCAATGCCTTGGGAGCATTCCAGATCCCCTCTTGTGCTTTGGAGGAGAGATCCTCCCACCAGGGCTGTTTGTCTGGCCGGTCTGCATCTGATGCACCCCTAGGGGAGTTGCGATGCTTATACTGGGACTGATCTCTGGTCTCGGTATCGGTCTTTGATGCTGATGCCGATGACTTGGGAGCAGCTAGAGACTTTGATTTACTTTTATGTTTTGACTCTGAAGAATCCTGAGACCCATGTGAGGAAGTTGATGCCCTCAAAAAAGTAGAAGCCACTGAAAGCGAGTCTGAGGCGAACAATGATCCATATTCTCTGGCCTGGTTATTTAGGCCTCTCTTTGTCATTTTCTGGCACAAAGGACAGGAATTATGTTAATGTTCAGGGACCAAACATTTTAGACTCCAGTCATGTTCGTCAGTGACTGATATATTACCAGCACACTTTGGATATTTTTTAAAACCACCAGTTGGTTTTCCATGCCTCAAAAAGGTTGTCTTCAGACTGAAGATAAGGCTATGGAGACCTAAAGGCCTAGTTTAGTGGTGAAAACTGCATTAAAAATGAAGAGGAAAGAAATAGAAAATTTGTAACATAAAGATGAAAAAAATATGGGAACCGGTGTTGGATTCAATGGAACCAGCATCGACGGGAAGACAGAAGCACAATGTTCCACAAAAAAGAGAGGGTTTTTTTTGTGGTGACAGGATGATATGTCCTGCTTGCTCCACAGAAAGTGAAGAACCGAGGAGAGAGTTGGGAAGGCAGGCACGCAGACAAAGTGGAGTGCTCCCAAAAGCTTTTCTATTGGATGCTGGGGAGTCTTCCCGCACAGACTCCGTTGCTGCCATTTAGCCATATGTGCCATATGTGAAGACTGATTCTTGCTGTTCCTGGAGATCACCTGTTACAAGTGAGTAACTATACTTTATTCTGTCCCAACTTGTTAAACCTCCACAAATAAAACCCAGTACAGGGAAAACAAAATCAACTTAATTCTGTCCCAGCTTGTTAAATCTCACAAGCAGGTCCTCCCGGCTCTTTCTCCAGACCCAGTTAAAATTCCTACCTCAGAACTCCTTTGCACAGCTTGCCTTGTAAAGACCTGGCTCCACAGGCCTCTCTCCCTCCTGCAGCCTGCTGGGTTCTTAACCTCTGTTTCTGAGCCACACCCTCCCAAGTCTGAACTCTAGGCTACAGATTCTCTCAAAGGAGGGACTGTTGGCAATCCCCGTGGAGAGGGCCAGGTAATATTATATTTATCCTACTACAATTAGCTAGTTTTAATAAGCAGTTTGTGCCATACGTTACCTGCATTTCTTGTATTATTATCATTCATTAGTATCCACAAGATCAAAGTACCACAAAATCAGTTTAATGTGCATAAATATATAAATTAACAAGCAATAAAGCTGTTTGGCACACATTATAAATTTCTGATGTTCGTTAAAAATTTGTATTAACAGAAATGTGCAAATCAAACTGAAAAAAGTTCAAAAATGTGAAAAAAGGCCAAAAATCCAAAAATGAACTATTACAGAACAATCAATGGCAGTTCCAGGGGTGAACTAAATGCCAAAAATCCAAACATGAACTAATACAGAACAATCAATGGCAGCTCCAGAGGTGCAACTAAATGCATTCTGTGTTATCAGCAGTGCCATTATTGCATAGTAACAAACATTTCCCTGTGATAGCTGCACAAGATTCCTCCCAAAAATATTTGCAACATCCAGAACAACCGGTGCAGAGACTTTGCATTAACACATTTCCACTTTTGGAGTTAAAGTGGGTTACTGTAAATGTAAAACCTTGGTGCACTTTAATAAATGGAGACCTTAATATTCACTGTTTCTTAAATAATTACCTATATACATGAACAGAATTTTAAAACTGCAATCAGTCTTAAGCCACCTGCTGGATTTCATGTACATTCCTGCAACAATCTTTAACTTTCCATCACAACTCATGGAATGCAGAGGGACAATGCCAAGTGTTGAGTAGCACAAAAAGTTCTTTCACTTTTTGAGAATTATTCTGAAGTCTCTTTAAAATTGAGTGGTGTTTAAAGTTGAACTTGACAGGGATTGAGAACTATTTGTGTTTTAACTCAAAATGGGAATTTTCAGATGGTTAATAAATCTAAAAGGAATACTCTGACAAATCTTGAAAGTCAAGCAATCCTGAAACATCAGCAACATGATTTTTTTTGCAAAGAGCATTCTTTAAAATCATTCAACACGAGCTGCCTATTTAATCCTTTCTTATCCAATGCCTTGGACATAATGGAATTAAAAATGTTCTGCTGAAGTCTCATTTCTTCAGATTGTTCTCTTGGGAAATTCCAAAATGTTACTGAACAATACAATGAAAGTTGTTTCTGGATCAATTATTAGATAATACAAGTCTGATTTCTTTTGACTTACATGAAATAGGTTTTTCTCACATAAAGCAGGAATCTTGCTTGTACTCTCTGGTTCTTGTAATTGGATCTGTCAAATGAATCTCCTAATAAAAAGGTTTAAAAGTGTATAAGTTACCAGCTAGCATATGTGAAGTCTGATAGTACATTAGCATTTTGTAAAAAATTGAATATGGCCAACCTAATAATAGAAAACTTTGGAATCATCATAAATAATTGAGCTGGCAGAACTGGGCACCTTTGAGGGGTTTAGGCTGCATTACTAGTGTGGGGCATTGTGCTAAATACAGGGTGGATGGGTACATCTTTCCCCCTGCATTTACCATGGGTCATTGCAGTGGAGGTAGTTGTACCCATGCCACCTGCTCCAAGAGTAGGCAGCATGAGTTTAAATGGCCACAATGGCAGCATTGAGGAGGAAATGTTCCTGTCCTACCCAGCCACCATCCATCCTACACTATACAGGCAGTTCTGGGTTTTTAGTGTAAGGCACCATGCTACTTTTTAGAATGGTGCAGACACCACACACTAACCCTGCGTTTCTCAGGTAGCACACGTTAGTAATCATGCTTCTTTGTACACAGTTTAAGAGCATGTAATGAACAGTTTTGAAATGAAGTGTATCATTAAGCATGTCAGGTAGGTATAAATTGAAATATAGAAATATTGATCATAGAAATATTAATTAGCCTTGAGGATTGCATTTAAAAATGTTCACTCTGTGGAATAATATTAAACGCAATATTGTGTACCCTTGGTTGCAGATTATAACCTTAAGGGGTAACATTTTTCACTGTCACCCAACAAATGTCAGTCTGTGGGTTTCATGAACCAACCCACAAAAACGTTCACAGTTTTGTGCATATTTCTGTGAACTTAAGCTATGGGATGCTGATGAACACCTGGCTCATCTGCATCCATTGGTAAATTTTGCAATAGATGTTTCATTTGTTGCCTGTAGCAACCATGAAGAATCTTTCATCAGAGGTCTTCTTTGGCATGTGGTAGTTGGATCTAAAGAGTTCTCACTGCCTGATTACAAGTGTAAGTGTAAATGCATGTGTCAGCATTTATAGACTACTGAGGATACTTTTGGGTGCTTGTGTTATAAAGATGTATAGATACCTATATCACCTTAATAATGTAAGCTTAAAGTAGGTGACTTTTTGGACTCCACAAATAGGCATCTTGCTATTTATATATCAGGCTCATAGTTTATCACACAGGTGGTGCCAGACTTTAATTTACAAGTGGTAATAGTTGCTATTTTTTTATGGTCAATGAGAGATTTACTCTCACGTGCCCTTAAAAATTCCCAAGTTTGAACAAAATCATAATCTGATTGGTGGATCACAGACTAAAATTATGTAAGTCAAAATAAATCACAAAGCAATAATAAATCTCACATTTTGCCACAAATTCCTTCATTGCAAATGTTTAAATAGCCATACGGGGGTGGGGGGGGGGGGTGGCAAGAAGGCAGACCAATGCTACCCTTGAAGTTCAGTGTATCCTCCACCTATACTTTGGCAAATAAGAACTGCCATACTCAGTCAGACCAAAGGACCATCAAATCCACTGTCCTGTTTCCAACAATAGCCAATCCAGGTCACAAGTATTTGACTTATCCCAAAAATAACTATTTCCATGCTATTTATCCTCAGGAATAAGCAATAGTTTTCTCTTGGACTTTTCCTCCAGGAATGTGCCCTAACCTTTTTTAAACACACAGCTGTCAAAAGTGAAAAGAAATACCTAGGGGTCATCCTCGATCAGAACCAAAAGCTATAAGCCCATATTAATAGAACAATACAGAATGCATATCATGAACTGAAAATCATCTGTAAACTAAAACCCTTCCTAAGCCATAATGTCTTCAGAATGGTTCTGCAAGCCATAATCATGCCATAGCTTGACTTCTGCAATTCGCTGTACCAATGCCTGCCAGTATCTACCATCCACTCACTGCAGATAGTACAGAACACTGCGGCCTGCATTCTCACAGGAACAAACAAACATGAAAACATAACACCAACATTGGCTCGACTACACTGGCTTCCAATAAAGAGTCGTGCAAGATTCAAAGTAACAATCTATATATTCAAAATACTTCAAAACGAATCAGCTGAGTCATTCCAAGAACTAATAACAAGATATTCTGAAAGCTGCCTGATGAGAACAAGCAGCAAAAATACACTAGTTACACCAACTGAATTCTATAAAACTAAGAGAACCACTTCCAACAGGGCTTTATCACTCTATGCAGTGAGTTTATGGAACCCCCCTCCCTAAGGATATCAAAACCACAAGAGACACCAAGGACTTCAGGAAAAAGTTGAAGACTTTTCTGTTTATTGAACATTTTGAACCCAATTCTGTCCCAGATGTAGATCTCCTTTGTAAGTCCGGGCTGAGCCGGACGTACAAAGGAGATCACGATTCTGATCCCGCTGGGCACATCTAGCCCCACAGGATCTGAATTGTGAACAGGCATGTATGTGCAGGCAGGGACTGCAATTCAGTCCCAGCCTGCACGTACTTGCCCTGCCCGACTAACTCAGTCAGGGCTTTTAAATGGAGCTGCAGTACCATGGTGTCATGTTGCCATGGCACCATGGCTCCATTTAAAAGCCACAATGCCAACCTGCAAAAAGAGTTAATTCTCTGCAGCCTTGCCCCCAATCTGGCCTCCCAAGTCCAGGGTTGGGTTGCTGGGAATTAACTCTGGCCCCCACCCCCCAGCCCCACTGCACCCTGATGATGACAACTAACTAACTTCCAGGGACATTTTTCCACCCAGGGGATGGAATAACTTCCCCGGCCATTTTTCCGGCCCTGGACGTACAGGCCCGACATTAGAATCAGCCCTGTACATCCAGGGCTGGCGACCGCCCACTGCCTGCCCAATCTCTTCCCCTGGGATGCCTCTTCCCTGCTCCCGACTAACTTCCCTGCACAACCGGTGGGGAAGTTAGTCAGGGCCTGCAGCTGCCACGAATAGTGGGGATGGGGGTCTCCGCTATTCGTGGTTCAGAATGACCCCATTTGGCAATATCACATAGAATAATACTGACAATCCTTCTACTCAGGCAATGGATAAGGAACAATTATTGCAATATCTTGACCCCCAATTTTTAAATAAGTTATGCTTGTAAATAAGTTAAGAAACTTACTGTTAAAGACTGTTTGTGAAGTCCCCCTATGTACATCCCTACCCTTACTATGATGTTATAATGTATGTGAGTTATTGAGTTGAATGTAAACCATATTTTTACAATGTAAATAGTTGGAGTTCAATGGAAACCACCTTGATTTAAGGAAAAGATAGTATATAAATACTGTTAAATAAATAAAATAAATAAACCCAGCTACATTACCTGCTTTTACCACATTCAGTTGCAATGATTTCCACAAACTAATTACACATTGAAAGAAAAAATATTTTAAATGTACTACTTTATAGCTTCATGGCATGCCCCCCTAGTCCTTCCATTTTTTGAGACTGAGCAATTGATTCACATCTACCTGTTCCATTCCATTTCCGATGTTATAGACCTCTGTCATATATCTCCTCCGTTGTCTTTTCTCTAGGCCGAAAAGCCCTAAAAATTTTAGTCTTTCCTCATAATAAAGTTGTCCATTGCTTTTATAATTTTAGTCATCCTTCTCAGTACCTTTTTCTAATTCTGCTACAGTGTATCTTTTTGAGAAGCAGAGGCAAAATAGCAAACAATATTCAAGGTGTGGTCGCACCATGGAGCAATTACAGAATTATATCTTTTTTCTATTTCTTTTTCTACCTTTATCTATTTTATATTCTTTTCCCACAGATTCCTAACATTCCATTTGCTTTTTGTTGGCTGACACTGCACACTGAACAGAAGATGTCAATGTATTTTCTACAATCATGCCCAGATCCTTTTCTTGGGTAGTATCTCCTAATATGGGACCTAGCATTGTGTATCCATGGTATGGGTTATTACTACTACTAATAATAATACTTATCATTTCTATAGTGCTACAAGATATAAGAATTACTGTACATATAGATGTAAGAGACAGTCCCTTCTCATCAGAGCTTACAATTTAATCAAGATGAACAACATCACAAAACTGGCCTACATGCATCATTATGCACTTGTCCACATTCAATTTCATCTGCTATTTGTAAGCCCAGTTTCCTAGGGGTATGTTTACTAAAGTGCGCTATTTGAGCTGCTGTCACGTTATCGGGCGATAAGGCACATTATCGCGCGATAATGGCGCTTTACCGGGCACAAAGGTACCTTAGCGTGCGATAACGCGCAGTGGGGCAAACGAGCGCTGAAGGCGGAGAAAGGCTCCCGGAGGGAGGAGGAAGGTTCCCCAGGGGCGGAGGAAGGCTCCCCAGGGGCGGAGAGAGAGGGTCAATGGGTGGAGAGTGGGAAGGGAGAGACTCCCTGCACACTAACGCTGTGGATTCCGGGGCTGAAAACTAACGCCAGTGACACCCTGGCGTTAGAGCAGATTTAAAGGGAAAAGAAACCATTTACGTCAGCAATGTACAGCAAAACCAGAGAAACTTACAAAAAGTGATAATTGTGATACATGTGCACGGAACAAAAGGGCAACATTGAAAATGACCAGAAGAAAATGTAAAAAAAAAACATAACCAAGCTGGCCAATAGTGATATTAATTGGAAACATCAAAAAACACTACCAAAAAAGCTCAAAAATAAAGATATTAATTTTGGAAGGGTCTATGCTCTGTCCCCATACAAGGTGAATGATCCCACAGTGAAATAGCGCTGATCAGGGTTTTCCCTTTCCATTGGACAGGTTTCCTATGGCGTGCACATGTTCCTCAACAGCAGGACGGGCATGTCGGAACAGACAACTGGACAGATGCTGGAAAAGGGGACAATGTGCATAATGAGGAGCAAGGTACTGTGGGTATAGCCTGGACAGGGTGGCATGGCCTGGATGCATCTGCACAGGGCATAGAGCAATGGCTCGGGCATTGTTGTGCCCGGCCACAACCTGCACGGACAGGGTGGCCACAGCATGTCCTGCTGGGAGGTCACTCTCACCCTGACTGAGCAGTGACCATGGCAAGGCTATGTTCCCCCATAGTGCTATATTGTATTTCTATCAAGTGATAATATATATGGGTTCTCCTTTCTGGGGCCTCATCACTGACTTATCTGCTTGGTGGGTGTGCTCACATCCCAGTTTTGGGTGCACACATCTCCTCCAGGAACATGCACTATGGACCAGCTAGCAAACTGTCTGCAATTAGTATGTGTATGGCTGGAACACCTTGCAGGGTGTAGCGGCTGGAGACTGTCAGATAGTGGTGGGGGGCAGCTGAGCATTTCCAGGCATACTGTCTGTCTGCTCTTGCTTTATGGATGCATACAGATCTGCATTGACTGCTCTGTAGGGTGTCTGTTCCCCAGCAGGACTGGGGTCGATGGTCCCCTCTACTGCCACCATTGCAGGGATGTGGAATGTGGATCTGTTGGTGGGAGATCCTGTCCCCCACCCTGAGCCCCAGAGGGCAGGTTGGGTGGTACTACATAATCCGCCTATGGGTCCAAACATCACCATGTCACTTAAATCATGTGACCATGGCACCCACACAGGATATGCACTATTCTGGGTGCATCATAGTCCACAAGGGCTAGACGTGACTGGGAAATACAGATGGACGCAGGTTTATCCTAGGTGTGTCTTCAAGGACTATCTAGCACACACTGGCACTGATGGTGACCTGCAGCATAGCCAACTCAGCTAAGCCAGGTGCCATGGATATGGTGCTGGTTGCCCCACCTCACCCTCAGGGTGAGCACAGTACCCGCACAATGTGACGGTCTGTAGCTACTCTGTGCCAGTAACACACACGGTCAGTTCCCCCTACCAGGCCGAGGTGCTGTGGGGTGCATACCCCATCTTGTGATCAACTGTCAACTGCTGATATGCATGTGCAGTGCATCATGGGTACGGGTGGGTTAACTCTATCCTGGTAACAACAGCAGACAGTTTGTGTGGTGACCTGCAGTCCCTCTGTAGCCTGCCAGGGGTATATTAGTAACCCCCTGTTTACTTCACTGCTTGTGGAGCCAGAGGTCATGGGTTTGATCCCACAGTGAGGTTATTTGATAGGGCTGTCCAAGGCATTGTCTATTTTTAATGTAAAGTAGTGCTGCCAGCAAAAACACCCTCACAGTGCTGTAACCTTAAGGTGCCTCATAAGGCACCCCATAAAGTGCCTTATACGGTGCCTTATAAAGCACCCTATAAAGCACATTATAAGGTGCCCTATAAAGCGCCTTATAAGGCGTCCTATAGGGGACATTATAGGATGCCTTGGCAGACGGTGCCCTTTATAATGTGCCCTCTGGAATGCCTTATAGGGCGCCTTATGCGGCACCTTAGGTTAAGGAACTGTGAAGGTGTGTTTTCTGGCAGCACTAATTAAAATAAAAATAAAATGCCTCACAAAGCACTGCTTAAACATAAAGGGCAATGCCTCAGCCATCCTTATTCATTAGGCACACTGGGGGATCAAACCTATGACCCCTGTACCATCAGTCAGTGTATTAACCATTGTGCTACACCTTTGCTGCTCTGTTTGCATGACAGCGCGCTGTTGTCAGCACACCCTGGTGGCCAATGGCTGTAAGGGTAGGCTGCACATTTTTATTGTTTCAAGGAGGAAAGGGCTTTTTAAGGCCAAGTGCAGGTTGGTCTTTGTAGTCCAGCTCCTTGTATGAACAAATTGTATAAGTCAAATAGAGGGTATTAAGGCTTTTATTTCCCCTTTAACGCAAAGGCTCAGTAAGGCACAGAAATAAAGAAAGTCCTTTCTCTCAGGGTATCACCAAACATAAGATTCTCTTACTTCAGAGCAACTTAAATAAGCAAAACAGTTCTCTGGCACTTAGCACAAAAGATGAGCATTCTTAAAGCAAAAAGGTCTGTTCAATTCACAGTTCTGCCAATGACACAAGGCTGCTAGCAATACACAAGGTACAATCCATAAATTCATCTGGAGGCATGGGAATAGGATTCTCTAGGTCTATTTCCATGGACTCTGGGTCACTGGCCTCGCCCTCTGAATTGGATGTCTCCCTTGCTGCTATACTTTCCCAGACTCTGTCTCTGTTTGCTTGTTTCCAGTAGGGCTGTTCTAAGGCTTCCAAACGAACATGCCCTGTTCTTCTGCCCTTAAATACTGGTTTGTAAAGCTCTGACTTGTTTCCTTTTCTCCTGCACTGAGCATCTGTTTCACCAGAGCATCTAGGAGATAAACTTTCAACTGCAGCCATCTTCGGAAGCTCCCCGGTCGGGGTTGAGCACAGGGCGAGAAGCAACTTTCCCGCTCCTGCACTCCAGCCCAATCGGGGCTGTGGGAGGACTCAGCGGCTCCTTTAAAACAGCGCCGCTGGCAGGAGACAGCCCTTTCAACTGCAGCCATCTTAGGAAGCTCCCCGGTCGGGGTTGAGCACAGGGCGAGAAGCAACTTTCCCGCTCCTGCACTCCAGCCCAATCAGGGCTGTGGGAGGACTCAGCGGCTCCTTTAAAACAGCGCCGCCGGCAGGAGACAGCCCTTTCAACTGCAGCCATCTTCGGAAGCTCCCCGGTCGGTGTTGAGCACAGGGCGAGAAGCAACTTTCCCGCTCCTGCACTCCAGCCCAATCGGGGCTGTGGGAGGACTCAGCGGCTCCTTTAAAACAGCGCCGCCGGCAGGCGGCCCACGCCTTGCGGGCCCGTGCCTGAGGGCCTCGCAAGAGGGCCCTTTGGCGTGGCCCTTAGGCGAGGCACGACAGGCGGGAAAAAGACTGTAACCTAGACCAACTCTCTACTAGACAGACTGCTCGTGGTCCTCTCTGCTCCCGATACCAGCAACAGCTCTCACCAGCCCGCAGATAGAGCCACAACATAAGGAGCGGCAACAACACCCTATTCGCTCAATCGGAGCACACCAAAAAGATATAAAAGATCGTGCCACCAGGGAATGTGCCTGAGGAGGGGCACTTGATAACAGCTGATAATCATCCACAACGACTCAGATCGTCCTTCAACCACGCTACCCACAGCAAGTATACAACAATTAAAAAAAAAAAAACATTCCCTCAAGACCTATATTAAATGCTGTTATATATCAATACTGATATTATGTTGCCAATAATAATTACCCTTCCTGCACTGTTATTTTGAGATACCGTTGCCAGTAATAATTACCCTTCCTGCACTGTTTTGAGATACTGTTGCCAGTAATAATTACCCTTCCTGCACTGTTATTTTGAGATACCGTTGCCAGTAATAATTACCCTTCCTGCACTGTTTTGAGATACTGTTGCCAGTAATAATTACCCTTCCTGCACTGTTATTTTGAGATACTGTTGCCAGTAATAACTACCCTTCCTGCACTGTTATTTTGAGATACTGTTGCCAGTAATAATTACCCTTCCTGCACTGTTATTTTGAGATACTGTTGCCAGTAATAACTACCCTTCCTGCACTGTTATTTTGAGATACTGTTGCCAGTAATAATTACCCTTCCTGCACTGTTATTTTGAGATACTGTTGCCAGTAATAATTACCCTTCCTGCACTGTCATTTTGAGATACTGTTGCCAGTAATAATCTCCCTCTCTCTAACTACTTCCCCCCCACTCAACCCTCTACCTCAAAAAAATGAACACAATGCCTCCTACTAAGATTATAAATCTCCTTCTCACTCTCTTTTTAATAACCCTCCTAACTCAACACATATACACTTACAAAACCAACCAAAGCCCATACAAAAACATCCCAATCATCCACAATCATTACCGGAACCCTTATAATAACTTCCCAATCACCTACAATCAGTACCAGAATCCAATACACAGCTCTACATACACAAACTCTCACAATCACTATTCGCGCCACACCTCACACAAACGCCATCACCGTCTCATCCAAATAAAGCACCAACCCATCAGTGATATAATTGACCAAGCTGACAATACAAATACCAAACTACAACTCATCCTAATAAACATCCGGTCCATACGAAACAAAATACCAATAATTAACGACATAATAAATGACACATCTCCTGACATTATCTGCATTACTGAAACATGGCTATCACCTACAGACACCATACTACTAAACCAACTAACCACATATCAATATGACATATTCAATTGCCAACGGAATATAAAAAGAGGAGGGGGTGTATTGATTCTCACCAAAAAAGACCTAAAATTTACCCTAACAAACCTAAATAACATAGATGGAATGGACATCGTTAACATAGAAAATAAAACCCTGGCTCTCACCCTCATCTACAGACCCACTTCATCCGATCAAAAAAACCTCACCCCTATCCTAGAACTCGCATGCACAGCATCGCAAAACAAACCACTTATACTCCTTGGTGATTTGAACCTCCCATCACTGAACCACTCACAATCAGACAACTTCATAGATGCTATGACACATATGGGGTTCACACAGATAATACATGCTCCCACACACAAAAAAGGTAACATGCTTGACCTAATTTTCCTCCCATCCACACTCTACAGTCACCTACTACATGCCACTCCGAATATAACCGAAGTACCCTGGTCAGACCACCATCTCATCACAATCCAGCTACCGGCACAAGTCCCAAAAAACAATGCAAGCACAACTCCACATACATCACGTTCGTACGCTTTGACAAAAACATATTCCTCGACAAAGTATTACCCAATCTAAACACAAGCTCACCAGACATCAACTCAACCATAGCACATTGGAATCTAACCATTCAAAAAGCAGCTGTCCCCACACAAGTCTTACATAAACAAACAAAAAAGACAGAAAAATGGTTCACGAAAGAGCTGACAAAACTAAAAAAACAATTGAGGAGAGACAAGAAAAGAGATGGAGAAAACTAAAATCTGATGAAATCAAATCCCAATACATGCTCCTACTTATAGAATACAAAAACGCAATTAACAAATCAAAAAGAGACTACCATTCTAAAGTAATAAACTCATCCATCAACCGCCCTAGGGAGTTATTCGCGATAGTAAGAACACTAACCAAAACTAATAACACTGAACCTAAACAACAAGCAATAAATATACAAACACCAGCAAAACATTTTGCAGAAAAACTAAAAAGCAAGACCACTACCCCGACTCCACCATTATCAAACACAAAAACCACACATGAATGGACAAGTTTCCAGTTGGTTGAACAAAAGCAACTCCTCAAAATCATAACAATGATAAACACCACCACCTCCCCACTCGATCCATGCCCTGTATCATGGATTAAGTGTGCGAAAAATGAACTGGCGGCAAACCTACAACACATAGTTAACCAATCCCTTTCACAAGGCATCATGCCTGATGCCCTAAAACTCACAACGCTCCGACCAATAATAAAGAATAATAAGCTCGACTCAAAAGACCCGAACTCATACAGACCCATAGCCAGCATTCCATTCATAGCCAAAATAATAGAGAAAACAATTCAAATTCAGTTACAAGAACACATTGATGAGCACAAACCACTTGACTCACACCAATTTGGTTTCCGCCCATCCCATGGAGTAGAAACCCTCCTAATCACCCTAATGGACTTCCTCATCAGGGGTACAGATGACAAACACCAAGGCTTCTTACTTCTATTTATAGATATCTCTGCCGCCTTCGATAACATCACCCACCTGACACTGATCAACAGATTAGAGAACCTAGGAATAGGCGGGACTGTCCTTAATTGGTTCAAATCCTACATCTCACATAGATTAATACGCGTCCAAATTGACCAACAAGCATCAGAAACATTCCCCCCTAGGACAGGGAATACCCCAAGGATCAGCCCTTTCAGCCCTCCTATTTAACTTGTACCTGCAACCGATAACAAACATATTTAAAAAACACAGGATTAACCATTTTATATATGCCGATGACATCATGCTAGCTATCCCCATAACCATTAAAAACCCTACATATGACTCACTATCCAAATGCATGGCTGAGACCTCCTCCTGGATGGAATCCAACCACCTCAGCATCAACCTCAAAACTGAGGCAATGTTCGTAACAAGGTCATCTATGACTGAGAACACTTACCCAGAAACAATCACAATCAACAAAACCTCCATACCTGTTAGAAAACAGGTAAAATACTTAGGAGTAATAATAGACCACACTCTTACCATGCTACCACACATAAAACAAACAGTAAAAACCATTTTCTATAAACTCAAAACTATTCAACACCTAAGGCCACTCCTCGAAACACAAGACTTTAGATCTGTAGTAAGTACACTGATCACCCCTCACTTCGACTATTGCAATAGTCTCCTAATAGGCCTTCCTCAAAAAAGCACATACCTTTTACAAAGAGCTCAAAACATCTGTGCAAAAGTAATTGCTAAAGCTCGCCTAACAGACCATGTAACCCCAATACTGCTAGAACTCCACTGGCTCCCTATAAACAGCCGAATTAAATATAAAACTATCCTAACAACCTATAAACTCATAAATGACATAACCCCCTCACACCTATCTACATTACTGCACTCTCCAACATCGACAAGGACCCACAGACAAAACGCAGCCCACTCCCTTATCATACCAAAAGCTATCCGGAAAACTAAGAAAACCACTAGCTCCAGAGCATTCACATTCACTGCTCCTACACTCTGGAACGACCTCCCTATTGACCTTCGCACCATAAAAGACCTCATCCAATTCAGGAAAGAATTAAAGACCTACCTGTTCACTGAACACTTTGAAATCCCCTACTCCCCCAAAGACAGCTCCACAACAAACGTGGCTACACATGCACAAACTCCCTTAATCCCAACAATCTAACTACATGTCTGTCCCCCTCCCCATACACGCCGCAAAGACGACTTAAAAGGAATTAAATTCCAGCACCTACACCAATATCTGCCCTATACACCACACACAACCACTGTAAATATACATTTGTAAAAAGTTTGATGTTTTGTTTTGCTTTAACACCTACAAAGTTAAAGTTATTGTTCAATGTAAATAGTTGACTTCTATTGTTCAATGTAAAATGTATACAAATGTGTACAAGACTGTTAAACTGTTATATGTAAACCGCCCTTGATCTCTGGAAGGGGCGGTATAAAAGAAATAGTTAAATAAATAAATAAATAAATAAATTATAAATGAAGTGGCACCATACCTGGGCTTCCTCCTGTAGCCGGTATAACTGGAGCTTTCTCTCAGAGGCAGCTCTCTCTGGAGATAGGCTTTCCCTTGGAACCTTCTGAGCAGTGCTTGCCCCTTCTGTAGTTTAGGAAAACCTGGTGAGGAATCCAGATTTCCTTGCTTCTGGGTAAAGGTAGTTCTGCTATCAGAAGCTTTCCTTCTTATACCTCTTAATCCTGATTCAGACTCCTCCGGTGAGCGTAGACCCATCTCAAAGCATGGCTTTCTCCTCTCAAGCTCTTTGCCTCTGTGGTCCTTTGCTACTGAGTCTCTCTCCAGACTGACTCTGCTCGAGCTGTCTTTCTTTCTGGCTTTTTCTGCTCCTTTTCCAGCACTTACTGTTCTGGGCGTTCTGCTTGATCCAGCTATGCTGCTTGGGCTGGAGGCGTCACTCCTTCCGTCCGAAGTGCTTCTCCTGGCAGTCTCTCTCTGGACTGTCCCTCTCTGGACTGTTTTCCTCCAGACTGCTTCCCTCTGGACCGGTTCCCTCTGAACTGGTACCTTCAGCTGTCCTGCTTTCCTCTGGACTGGTTCCTCCCGCTGGCCTGCTTTTCTCTGGACTGGTTTCTCCTGCTGGCCTGCTTTCCTCTGGACTGCCTTTCTCTTATAAAGGCATTCTACCTTTGAGTTTCCCGGGCTTGTCGTCAGGTGCAGCTGATTTGCTCTTTCAGTGGCTAGGTGTGTTAACTCAGCCTCAGTAGTTTTGCTCCTGCTCCCTCTAGCTGGGCTGCAAGGTAATTGCATCCTCTGCACATCAACAGCTCTATGAAAGACAGGGTTTTTTTCTAAGTCTGCACTCTCAGTAGCTTCAGCTTCATGACAGCGCCTATTAACGCGCGTTAACGCACATAGCTCAATCTTTCGCCTGATAATGTGCACAGCGCTCGTTATCGCGCGATAATCCCGGTTTGCTATGTTTAGACCAGAATGCCCACTCCTTTTATGGCATCCTGCACACTATCACCAGGCACACGTTAAGACTGCTTAGTAAACATACCCCCTAGTCTTGCAAAGTCCTCCTGAATTCTCACAATACATGTGATTTAAAAACTCTGAATTATTTAGTGTCATCTGCAAATATAATAACCTTGTATATTGTTCCCAATTTTAGATCATTTATCAGTATTTTTATTATTTATTTATTTATTTATTACATTTGCTTATATACCGCACTATTCGGTATCAGCGTGGTTTACAATATAACAAAACGACCAATACAACATTCTGTTTGGTTTTACAAGGAACAGGAGTACCAACTTGGCTAACAGGGTTGAACTATATACAGAGATAATAATTACAACAACAGGGTTGTACTATATACAAGAGATAATAAATTGCAACAACAGGGTTGGGGTGAATGAATGAAATAATAATTACGTGGATCCAAATGAAATCCAGTGATCACTTTACGACGGTATGCGCCTGATCTGCAGGAAGGAGGCTGGAATATACGAACACTAGGGAAGGATTGTTTTCTTAGGTAGGGTTACTTAGGCTCAGTTGTTGGCTGGGTAGTATTGGAGGAAGAGGTGAAATTTGATTGCCTTCCTGAATTGAGATAGGTCTGCAATAGCTCGAATGTCTGGTGGTAGAGCATTCCAGTATTTGGGGACGTAGAGACTGAAAGCCCTATTTGCTGTTGTGTTGTTGCATTTAGTTAAGGACTTCGGGGTTGTTAGTAGATTTAGGGTTGTTGACCTTCTGGATCTGTTGGGGGGCACTGTGTGGATAAGCTCAGTAAGTGCCATAGAAGAGAGGCAATTGATAGCCTTGAATGAGAGGAGTAAGATCTTGAATATAATCCTTCCGTGTATGGGTAGCCAATGAAGCTTCTTTAGAATAGGAGTCACATGGTCACTTCTGGAGGCACCGTGGAGGACCCTTGCTGCGGCATTCATGGCCAGTTGTAATGGGTTCAGTGTAGATTGAGGGAGACCTTGTAAAATGGAATTGGCAAAGTCAAAATGAGGCAGGATCAGAGCTTGGAATATTGTCCGGAAATCATCTGGGTCCAGTAGGGAGCGCAGGTTTTCTGAGTGAATGGATTTTGAAATACACAGCTTTGACTATGTTGCTTATGTGAGATTTCATGTCCAGATGTTGGTCTAGGGTATCTTAAAAACAACCGGTTCCAATACAGATCACTCACCTATTCACCTTCTACCATTGAGAAAATTGACCATTTATCCTTACTCTCTTCTCTTTTTCAACCAGTTTCCAATTTACATTAGGATATTACCTCCCATGCCATGATTTATTTTTACTTCTGCAGGAGTCTCTGATATGGAGCTTTGTCAAACTCTTTCTGAAAGTTCAAATACATAATATCAACTGGCTCCCCATGATCCACATATGTTTTCATGTCTTTGAAGAAATGGACCAGATTGGTGAGGCAAGACTTCCCTTGGCTAAATCCTTGTTGACTTTGCCCCATTAAACCATGTCCAGTAATTTTATTCTTAATAATTGTTTCTATCATTTTCCCAGCACCAGTGTTAGGCTCACTGATCTGTAGTTTCCTGGATCACCCCTTGGAGTCATTTTTAAACAAAAGCATTGTATTGGCCACCTTTCAATCTTCTGGTACCATAAACAATTTCAATGATAGGCTAAAGATCATTAATAGTAGCTCTGAAATTTCATCTTTGAATTCTCTCATCATTCCTGGGTGCATATCATTCAGTCCAGGTGATTTGCTGCTCTTTAATTTTTCAATTTGTTCTACTATGTCTTCCAGGTTCACTGAGATATCATTCAGCTTTTCTGACTCATCACTGTTAAATACCCTTTCTGCCAGAGTAACTCCCTGACATCTCCCCAAAGCTTTTTGCTTCATATGTACCTGAAATAGTGTTTATTGTGAGTTTTTGTCTCTATGGCTAGCTTATTTTCAAATTCTCTTTTTGCTTTCCTTATTAGTGAATTGCATTTAATTTGCCAGTGCTTATGATGTGTCTTATTTTCTTCATTTGATTCCTTTTTCCATTTTTTGAAAGATTTTTTTTTCACTAATAGTGTCTTTCACCTCAAGCTTTGACTAAGTTGGATGTTGTTTGGGCTTTCTTCTGCCTTTCTTAATGCATGGGATACCTCTGATCTGGGTTTCCAAGATTGTATTTTTAAACAACATCCACATTTCATGTAAACAATGGACTTTCGCAGCTGCTTTTTTTAGGATATCTTGAGGAAATACACGAGATTTGTTTTGTCTACCAAGCATTGATCAAGGCTTTTGTAATTACAGGAACACCTGCAAACTCACCAGAACATTCCTCATTGGTGTTTCTGGGCATAATGGAGGGATCGAGGCTTCTGTTGTTTCTCCCATGAGTGGATGTGACTAAAATCATTGAGGGAGAGAGGAGGAACAGTGATTGAAAAGCTGTTGCCCACTGGAGATGTGTGTAATGGGGAATCACCAAAGATGGGGGAAATGTCAGGCTTCTAGACACCCTGATGGGAGCTGTTATAACAGTTCCAGGAATAAAGAAGAAGCCTATGTAAATGCTTTCTGCTTGGGAGAGGGGAGACCCAATGGACTATTTTTATTTATTTTATTTATTTACATTCTCTTATATACCGTGCTATTCTGCATCAGTGCGGTTTACATTGAACAAACTGAAATTACATTGAACAGGGCATTATAACTTGGAGATAACTATTTTACAGGGAACATGGGCTATGGAGGGTTAAGTGGCTTGCCCAAGACCACAAGGAGCACCTGTGGGACTAGAAACCCCAGTCCTTCCGGCCCAAGGTTGCTATCCTCTAGTGGGATTTGAACCCCCGACCTTCTGGTCTGAAGTACCTTGCCCCAACCACTAGGCTACTCCTCCACTCCATCGAACATAATAAAAGTGAATGGTTCCTCTAAATTACCTCCTTCCATTTTGATTCATTTGAAGCAACCTGATACTTATAGTCATACTACATTATGAGAAGCAAAGTAATCTATTCAGCAATCCCTAACCACAGAAAATATAAGTTTGTCTCAATAATTTTCTTAGCTTTCTGGGGAATCTAATCGACTCAATATTGATATGACAGCTTTGAAAAGAGAGAATGAAATTAATACAAGAGAACTGTAGAAAGTTTATCTACTGATGGTAGCATGTTAGTAATGGATTATATTAATTTTTATGGTAACGTAGAGGCCCTGGAAAATACTAACAGAAGAAGGAATCTTCATCTTATTACTTTCCTCATCTTGTAACTGTTTTTTCTTAAGTTATGTTAGTAGGCAGCTGAAACCTCATTTCCTCCTTTTGTTAAATACATTGAGGGGCATTTTCAAAGGCATTTACGCAGTTTGCAGACCTGCAAACCTTGTAAGTGCCACTCTAGCGGATATCCTGTGGCACCAACATGCTCATTATCACCAGCGCGGCAGCTACATGCCCCAGTGCTCAGCGGTAGCGTCAGGGTGGAGCGGAGGTGGCAGCCATCGCTAACTGGGCAGCGGTGATATTGAGCTGCTGTTCCTTTAGCAATATGTGCTGAAAATGAGGGACAGGAAATCCTGCCCTAACTTTCACCATATTAGCAAACTGGGCAGCAGCTCAATATTGTCACTGCCCGGTTAGCATCACGGCAACGCAGCAAACTCAGATATTGAATTCTGGGGCCAAATATGACCCCAGCATTGAATATCTGGGTTTAAATTTCAGCACCGATGGCTAGCCACATTAGCAGCGCTAGCTGCTGGTGCTGAATATCTCTCCCCCCCCCCCTACATTATCTTTGTGCCTAAAATTCAATCATCTGTGGATGTCCAACAAAATAATACGACTTTTGACACCCTATAGGTTACTGATTTTTTGGAGAGTTCTCAAAAGGAAACCCTGATCTTGAAAACTGTCATAAAATGGTTACTGAATATGTTCTTTGCATTTAGGGATGGGTTCTTTCTGAACTTTAAAATTCATATGTTTCCTGATATGGCACAGTCTACTCAAAGGAGAAGGAAACAATTTCTTTTTTTGAGGTCTTTTATATGCTGTGTTATCCTTGTAAATGTATGATTGTTTATAAAGGAGACTGATATTTGTTCCATGAACCATTTTATTTAGCAATATTCTTGGCTAGGGAAACAGTAGATGTCCTCCTACCTGTTATCCCTACATATTTACTAAATCATGCTAACCATTAGCACATCGTTTAGTGTGCAGTAAGCATGTTGCACTAAAGGTTAGCATGGGGCCCTGCACTAACTGGGTAGCATGCAATTGGTCAGGAGCAGGGCAGATTAAGGGGTATGTTTACTAAAGCACGGTAAAGTCACTGGCAGTAAGGGCAGCATTAAGGTGCCTGAAGCCATATAAGGCTGTGGGCGGGAAGGGAGCATGCCAGTGTTGGGGTGTCTTGGGCCATTTAACGTGAGCTAACAGGACCAAGTGCAGTAAGGTGACAAGACGTCCTAAGGATAGACAAGGTGCCCTAAGATGGAAAGCATGCACCTTAAGGCTGGAAAATGGCTGTAACCCAAACGCTGGATAGAGCACCAAAACTCAGCAGTCGTCAACTTATCAGGACGGCTATTAACTCCTCTGCAGTTACAAGTTTTAGAATCGGGGCTTTCGTTTGTACCAGTTCCAAGGTATGACCGTTTTGAGATCAGGTTAGCTTTACATTGTTTTTTTAGAAAATTGAAAATCTTTCATTATTTTTCAAAACTGGATCCTTCACCTGATCCTACACTCATCAGTGGCCTTTCGAACTGGTTACCCCCTAGGGAGATAGATCCGATACTCCTGACTTTTCAAGAGCTTGTCTTACAGGAATTAGCTAGAACTGAATTTACATCTTTTAAGTTCTATTCTAATTTGTCACGAATGCATTATGAGGCAATTAAGGAATTGGCACAATCTGACATGGTCATCTGGAAGGCTGATAAAGGTGGAGCTGTAGTTATTCTATCTGAGGATCAATACCAACGGGAGATTGCTGTACATTTATCAAATCGTCAATATTACACACTTTTGGATCGGGACCCTACACCACACCTTTTTGAGCGTATTCAATTTTTGATGATGGAAGCTTTTCAAAAAAGTTGGATTACTAAACGCGAGTTTAATGTTCAGATAAATAAATATCCAAAAATTCCTGTTTTCTATCTAGTTCCCAAAATCCACAAATCTCTGGAGCATCCACCAGGCAAGCCCATTGTTTCCTGCCATGATTCTTTGTTGGAGCCGCTCTCAATGTTCTGTGATATTTTTCTGTGGCCTGCTGCTGACAAAGTGTCTTCTTACATTCGTGACACTGGACATTTTCTAACACAGCTGTCAACTTGTACTGATTTTACATCTTATAAATTTTTGGTCACGCTTGTTGTGCAAGCATTGTACACCAATATTGATCAAGCTGAAGTGTTACAATGTTTGGCCACTTTTCCACTGGAACTTCCTCCTCGGATGCCTCAAGCTTTTTTTGTTGGAGCTTTTAAACCTAGTGCTCAATAATAATTATTTTCTTTATCAGCATCAGTATTTTTTACAAACCTTTGGCATAGCTATGGGAGCCACAGTGGCCCCTTCTATTGCCACAATTTATATGGCACAGTTTGAAAAGCTTTATATTTATCTGTCTTCTTTGTTTTGCTATATTCCTTTCTGGCACCGGTTCCTTGATGACATCTTTTTTCTTTGGCCTGGCACTCTATCATCATTGAATTCTTTTTTGGCTTCCATTGAATTCCTTTAAGCCAAATATTCAATTTACAGCTCATATGGACCAGGCCCAGATTCAATTTCTGGATATCGCAATTACTACCTTGACCTCTGATGGTTTTGTTACCTCGCTATTTCGGAAATCAATTATCATCAATTATCTCGCTATTTCGGAAATCAATTATCATCAATTATCTCACTATTTCGGAAATCAATTATCATCTAAAAACTATAAATTCATAAAATTCTCATATTCATCATTTATACCAAAAAGTACTTTCGCTGACATAATCCATCAAAAATCCCCAATGCAATACTTCATGATAAACAGCCATGTATTATTCTTAAATACTGTAAACAATTGGAAAATATATTACTGCACTATATACAGCTATAAATATGATTATAAATATTGTAAACAAAACTGTTGAATGAGGCAGAGATAATTCCTCAAAGCAAAAATGTATGGATACAGAAAACTGTGACCCGACCAGTGGATATACTAAACTCTTCAAGCTAATGCTTCCACTCATTCAACTTGTTTATTTACAATCTTCAGGAGCTCAATTGTTGAATGAGGCAGAGAGAATTCCTCAAAGCAAAAATGGTATAAATGTTATAAATGATGAATATGAGAATTTTATGAATTTATAGTTTTTAGATGATAATATATACATGGAAAAATGTAAATATTTATAAATATATGTGCATTGGAATTATTAATATTTTGATACAATAAAGTTAATGTTGATTCACACTAATGTGAATAATAATCTTTCTTGTAAGGTGTTGATTAAACTTGGGGAATGTGTTATCAATTATTTGATAAATAATTTTAATTTTATATCTAATTTATAATTGTTTTTGGCATTGTGCATTTTTGCTATGTGTATTGTTTGCAGATAAGTAGTGTGATTATAGCATCATATTATTAAGAACAATGTTCCCCAGATCTCTACAGACAGGATTACTGGCATACTCCCATATACAGGGGGCATCTCTATGGTCGCAAAGATCTTACATCGATTTTGGCCAATCCTTGGTCTTCATCCCTGTTTTCAAGGCAAACGATTACTTCTTGCGTATTCCAGAGGTGCAAATTTATGTGATCATATAGTCCACTCTGCCCCCAAAGAGGACTGCCCTTTGTCTTTCCATGAGGATCCGGGCCATTTTCAATGTCAATCCTGCCGGTTTTGTGCAATTTCAATCACGGGCACAACTTAGTATGATGTTCATGCTTCTCATGCATTTAGGTCAAAATGGCATATCACCTGTCAATCCACTTATGTGGTTTATTTGATTGTATGCCCGTGTTCTTTTTATTATGCGGGGCACACCACACGAGCCATACAAGTTTGTCTGGCAGAGCATGCTTCCCGCATACACACCAAGACCCTTTCGGCTCTGATGGTTGAGCACTGCCTCCAGCAGGATCAGATTTTCAAGATGAACACAGTAACTCCTTTTGGTCTAAATGCAGCATTGGAATGGAGCAGTCTGTTATGATTGTTTACATTTTCATTTTGTTGGTGATCCCGCTCTATTAGGACTATGTCTGTTCCATTTAAATTTAGAGGTTCCCTTCTCCATAGGGTGCTTCCGTTTTTGATTGGCTGATGAGTTTAAACATGTGTTTGGATTGGCCATGGTCAGCTTATTCGCCGGCTTTGACATCAGACGCTGTTTTTATAAATGTTGGACAGTTGCTTTTCATCATTCCTCACCGAAGCTTATGTGACTGCAGGAATAATTCTTTTTGCAAGCTGATGCAGGGTTGTGATGAAGAGGCCCAAAACATGACACGTAGTTGATTGATGGTTCCTTAAGCAGTACTGAAGCAACGGTGGATTAAAAGTTCAAAGCTAAGTGTATAAATGTTTGCTCACTCTAAAATTTTATTAAAAGGAGAAGCTACAGAGAGTTGCTGCTAATGGAGCACTACTATCATTCACTTTGGCTCCCCTATCTGTGCATCACATTGAAGACATTAAACGGGCTCTCTCTCCTCACAAAACACCCTTTCCATGAGGTTTTGAGTTGCATTAGGGTTCCTGCCATTAAGGTGCCTGCGTTAAGGGAGCAAGCCTTGTTCCCGCCCACTCCCTGCCCGTTGATCCCCACTCTCTGCCCTGTGCATGCCTTCGCTCCGCCCACAGGTACCATTAGCATGTGCTAAAGTGGCTTTTTGGATGCTCTAAAGGCACAGATGCACAGTTAGCACACGCTAACAGCACACTTGCCCCTTTGCCTTGGTTTAGTAAACATACCCCTAAGGGTAGAACACGGGTGTTGACAGCATATTGCAGTTTGCGAGGACATTCTGGGCACATGTTAACCATGAATGTTGCCATTAGTGCAAGTGCACTTCATTCTTCCTTGTTGAGTGACGTTAAGCGCAGGCATTTTCACGGTAGCATGGATTAGCAATACACCAATGGCAGGGGAAGAAATGTGTATACCCCCAAATTTGGCATAGGCTCAGCTTTAGATTGCGTCCAATCACGCACTACTAGTGCATTTTTTTGTAAGCATGCCCCTTAGTATAGATTTTCTGCATCCCGTTTGAGTAGCAGTCACTGCTAGCTTGACCTGCAATATTTTTCCTTGTTTTATTTCCTTACAATACCCTCTTATTTTATATTCTCCTCCCTAATTTGGAGGACTAATACTAGATAAAAGGATATGTTTGCTAGATTTCATTGCAGTGCTGTTTTTGCTGTTTGCTGATCCTAGTTTCATTTGGCAATGCTCTATTTCTTATATTTTTTTGTTAATTATAAAAAAATAGCTAGACTCAGTTTTCCATATTACTTGTTTGCACATCTCCTGACTGAGTTCAGCCACCTGAAAATACTAAACACTGAGTGTGAGAAGCAGGTATTGCAGCAGTAGCACCTGAGTATCTTCAGTAAAAAAGATCGTTTTGAGAAGTTTTTCTCACACATTAAAGTTGATGCACAAAAGCTTGTCATACACACTAAGAACATTTAGCAATACACAAAACATGCTTTATATTAAGGCCCTAGTTGTTGAGGGGGTTGTGTAACCTGTGAACTGGCGTTCAGGGGTTAAAGGTTTTCTGCTTTGCAACTGCTACAGAGATAAATGCAACTGTGTGGAGCTGGAGCAGAGGTTCATACCTAGGCCAGTTGGGTTTTCAAGATTTCCACAATGAATATGCACGAGATAGATCTGCATACAATGAAGGCAGTGCCCCAAGGACTGGGCTGGGAAC
This sequence comes from Ichthyophis bannanicus, assembly GCA_033557465.1. Lineage (NCBI taxonomy): Eukaryota > Metazoa > Chordata > Amphibia > Gymnophiona > Ichthyophiidae > Ichthyophis > Ichthyophis bannanicus. The sequence goes on along the minus strand of CM066033.1, from coordinate 1,174,252,092 downwards.
CTCTGATCTAAGGAGAGCTTCACAAAGGGCAAATAAACCCACAAGCCAGAAAATGTCCAGAAAAGAAAGTGGATGAAAAAAATTGTAAAATCTCTAAAACATATTAATAACATGGTCAATATTTGAAGGTTTTCTCTGGCTATTTTTTTTACTTAAATGGACAGAACCTGAGGTTTAGATATTCCCCCCACTGAGTAGTTATATTTTGTCTAGCTAGTTCATTGACCGCACAAAATTTATCCGGACAAAGAGTGGCAGAGTTGGAGACATTCATACGTTCCCTAGATAGTATTAATATTCAGTGCCTTCTGCTGAAGTCTGGCTACTCCCAGATAACTTTCTCCATATAACTTTAATCAGACATATTCAGTGGCAGATAAGTCTGCTTCAGAATTTTTCCAGTTCACAGGTTTATGGATAATTCTAGAACTGAAGGATTGATAAATACTTGACTCGCTAACAACAACAAAAAATGGGAGAATAAATTAAACAAATAATATATAAGTGAAACAGTTTAAAAACACTGTATTCCAGACATTGTTTCCTTTCTAAAGATAAACAAATATATACGTTTTGGAATTTCTTGGTGCTTCACCTGAGTACAAACCTTTTTTGGATTGCTTAGGGGCCCTTTTGCAAAAGAGCAATGTGGTTTTGCACCAAACAACCAGCAGCATGCAAAATCATGGTGCATTAAGGGCACAGCCACTGTATTTCCCTACTAGGTAATGTGGTGCTGCTTAGTAACCTAGGTTGGCAATACCATGGGTAGAGTTAGCTTCACCTATTGAAGTGGAGGTAATTGCACTTACACAGATTGCAAGACATGCCATTATTGCTACTGATGTCCACCAAAGTCAGCACAAATATGGTTTTTAGAGAATATCTGACAGAACAACCAATACACAAATGAGGCAAATTATACAGAGAGAGAGATTGCTTAGTGTGTGGATAATTGACTTCCCAAGATTATTTACAAGTTTCTAATTATAAAAATGCCAATCCCTAGGCTTTATTATAAAGGAAGTCTGATCGCTAATCCTATAATTACTGAAATATACAATTTAACTCTAGAACAATTTTAAACCCATTTTCAAAATAAAATCTGTGTTTTACCCACAGAAATGGCTTTTATAAAATTACCTGCCTGATAAGCATACAGCCTGCATCCATCTAATTTTATTTGCACTATGCAAACAACCCAAAATGCAGAACTGTTACTAGAGAACCAGTTCAGTCAAGGCATACCAGTGTTCTTCTTTCATAACTTTTGGTTTATAAGTTTTCTTTCATATTACTATTTAATGGCATGTTTAACTTATTCATTTTCAACTTACCATTTAATGGACCTTTCTTCTTCTTCTTTTTAGTTATAATCATCAGTCCATTAATTTATGTTTGCATTAAAAACTCTTCTAAAAATATGGTTCATATTTCATCAGTTTCAGAATCTTAGAAATTATTTCACCAAGTATTTCAATCAACATCTACTTCATATGCTCCAACATGGATCCATATTCTGTAGTCTGGGAAAATAGGCTTTTTTTTACCAGACCTGATGCAGATTGCAAAACATGGACCCATGTCAGAGGATCTGAAGTGAATACCCATTTGAAGAACTGATGAGAAGTGCAACAATTTTGAAACTGATGAAATATAGTAACATAGTTTAATCACTGTTTTGTCACCTTGATATCCTCAGAAACAATCACTCCGAGGTCCTTCTCCTGGTCCATGCACACCAACCTCTCACCCCTTATCGCATACAATTCCCTTGGATTTCTGCATCCCAAGTGCAAGACACTGCACTTCACATTAAATATCAACTGCCAAGCATTAGACCATTCTTCCTGCTTTTGTAGATCTTTCCTCGTGATATCCACTCCCTCAGGGGAGTCCACTCTATTGCAAATTGTCATGTCATCTGCAAAAAGACAGACTTTTCCATGCAGTCCTTCAGCAATATCACTCTCAATACATTGAACATCACCGGTCCCAGGGCCGATCCCTGGGGCATGCCGCTAATCACTTTCCTTTCATCCGGGTGAGTTCCGTTTACCATCACCTTCTGTCACCTGTCAGTCAACCAAGTTCTGATCCAGTTCACCACCTCAGCAGCCATCCCCAGGCTGTTCAGTTTATTGATAAGCCTCCTGTGAGGAACAGTATCAAAGGTTTTGCTGAAATCTAGGTAGGTCACATCTATTGCATGCCGTTGATCTAGTTCTCTGGTCACCCAGTCAAAGAACTCAATCAGATTTGTTTGGCATGATCATCCTTTGCTAAAACCATGTTGCCCTGGATCATGCAACCTATTGGTTTTGAGAAAGTCCACTATTCTCTCTTTCAGGAGCACCTCCATTACATTTCCCACCACCGAGGTAAGGTTTCTGGCCTGTAGTTTGTCACTTCGTCCCTATTGCCACTTTTGTGAAGAGGTACCACATCAGCCCTTCTCCAGTCCTGTAGAACTTCTGTCTCCAAGGATCTATTAAAAATATTCTTTAAAGCCCTGCAAGAACCTATCTGGGTTCTTTCAGTATCCTGGAATATACCCCATCCGGTCCCATGGCCTTGTCCACTTTCAGTTTTGAAAGCTGTTCAAACACAGCATCTTTTTTGAATAGTATAGTATCTACTCCATTCTCATTTGTATATTTCTCAATTACAGGTGGTCCTTCTCCAGAATTGTCTTTAGTAAAAACATAAGTATTTGTTTAGCATTTTTGCTTTTTCAATGTCACTTTCCACGAATCCATTCTCGGCACTTATGAGTCTTGTGATTCACCTCTGATCTTCCTCTTCTCTCAAATATACCTGAAAAAACGTTTTGTCTACATGCTTCAAATTTTTAGCCATCTTTTATTCTGCCTTTGATTTTGCTATCCTTATTTCTCTTTTTGTCTCTTTTAGCTTTATCCTATATTCTGTTTTGTGAACTTCCGAATTTTGTGAAAGCTGTGTTTTTTGCCTTAATTTGTGCAGATATTTCTTTGGAGAACCAAATAGGTTTTCTTTTCCTCTTTTTTTTTTATTTACTTTCCTTACATATGTATCTGTTATCCTTTTATTGCCTCCTTTAGTTTAGCCCACTGCAATTCCACTTCCCTTACTTTCTCCCATCCTGCCAACTCCTCCTTCAGTCACTTGGCCATTTTATTGAAGTCACCGTTTTTGAAGTCTAAGGGGTATGTTTACTAAATGGCAATAGCAGCTTTTGTGTGATATCAGAGCTGCGGCCCCATTGGTTTCAAATCCAGCATCAAACTTTCCCTGGTCGGTTCCATCACCATTTGTCTTAGCAATGCATCTTGGAAGGCATCCACAATTTTTTTACTTCTTTCCGGATTTGCAGAAGGAATACTCCAGTCCACATCAGGTAGATTAAAGTCACCCAATACGATCACTTCCCCCTTCATAGCTACCTTTGCAATAACAGTAATCAAATCTCTATCCATTTCTTCAGTTTGAACTACATAATTTGAAGAGTTTTTAATACAAATCTAAAATATAAATGAATGGACTGATGATTATAGCTTAAAAGAGGAGGAAGAAAGGTGCTTCCAAGAGCTTTCTATAAATATAATTTTTTTTTTTAGTGCCATCAAGTCAGTGTTGACTCATAGCGACCCAGCTACCTCTGGGTTTTCTTGGCAATGTATCACTGGAAGTAGATTGCCAGCCTTTTCTTCCGAGGCAATGGAGGGTAAAGTGACTTGCCCAAAGTCACAAGGAGTGCCAGTGGGAATCGAACCCTTGATCTTCTGGGTACGAGGCAGTTGCTCTAACCACTAGGCTACTCCTCCACTCCATAAATATAATAGTCCATTAAATATTAGTTTAAGTTAAAATGCTATAAAATAAATATTTAATAAATAAAACGTACATTAAGTTTTAAAGGGAAAGTACTGAGTCTACTTTTACTTGACACATGCAGAGGCTTTCCTGGGGGAGGCGTGGAGGCTAAGGAAGAGTTTGCAATTTCAAACATACTTTTTAAAATGCAAGTCTATGAGACATGTTTACTGAACTGTGCTAAATATTATCATGGGATTTAAGGTGAGTATAGGGCTCCCACACTAAAAATCCCATGCTAACTGGCTAGCATGTAATTGGGTGGAGACTAGGTGGATTAGGGGTGGAACGTGGGCTTGGATGACACATTATGGTTAGCACGGGTGTTATGGGCTTGCGCTAACCATGAATGTTGCTTTTAGCATGGGTACACTTAATGTAATTTCAATGGGTATTAATAAATGAACCCATGTGGTTGACTGCACTGTGACACATGTTAAGAATACACCAACAGCAGGGGCACACATGGACACAAAACCCTGAAGTTGGCACAGACCTCTCTAACAGAGGCCTGTGCCAACTTCCAGAGTGCAGGAGTAGTCTAATAGTTAAAAAACACTGGCTTGGGAACCAAAAGACCAGTGTTTGATTCCCTCTAGCAATCCTTGTGGCCTTGGGTAAGTCACTTAACCCTCCATTGCCTCAGAAAAAGCCAAGTTATCAATGTCCCTGTTTAAAGTTACAATGTAAACCGCTTTGACTGAAATGATAAAGCGTCATAAAAAACTGTTAAATAAATACCAGAATCACAGTGGAGATCATTGTGTGCCACAAACAGTGGGAATGTATGTCCAGGCAGGACGTACATCTCTGCTGTTCATCCCATGCTGCTCCTGGTGCAAAGGTTCCCTGTATGAACAGTGCTGTTGTTTGAGGAGCCTTAGATGGGGGCAGGAGGGGGAGGTCCAAAGTAGATTGAGGCCAAGACATGGGCAGGCAGTAACCCCAGATGTACAGGGCCTGTAAGAAGCCCTCCGGTCATCGCAGAGCCCGAGGAAGTGATGTCATGGGGGCGGGCTCCTCACAGGTTGTCTTTCCTTTTCAAATTAACTTTAGCTGACAATAAAGTTAATTTGAAAAGGAAAGACAACCTGTGAGGAGCCCGCCCCCATGACATCACTTCCTCGGGCTCTGCGATGACCGGAGGGCTTCTTACACAGTTTGTCTTTACTTTTCAAAGTAAGTGTATTGCAGCCGCTGCTCTGTTCAAAGCAGAAGCAGCGGCTTGGGCAGGGGGGGGTGATGGGTGAGTGAACCAGCAAGGGGGGGGGGGTGAAGGTGTGAGTGAACCAGCAAGGGGGGGGGTGAATGTGTGAGTGAACCAGCAAGGGGGGGGGGTGTTGGGGTTAGTGAACCAACAAAGGGGGGGGGGTGTTGGGTTGAGTGAACCAACAAGGGGGGGGGGGGGTGGTGGTGTGAGTGAACCAGCAGGGGAGGGGGGTGATGGTGTGAGTGAACCAGCAAGGGGGGATGGTGGTGGTGGTGGTGTGAGTGAACCAGCAGTGGAGGGGGGGGGGGTGTTGGTGTGAGTGAACCAGCAGGGGAGGGGGGTGAGTGAGTGACCCAGCAGGAGGGGTGAGTAAGTGACAGGGGGGTGGGTGAGTGAACCAGCAGTGGAGGGGGGGGGGGTGGTGTGAGTGAACCAGCAGGGGGGGGGTGATGGTGTGAGTGAACCAGCAAGGGGGGGATGGTGTGAGTGAACCAGCAGGGGAGGGGGTTGGTGTGAGTGAACCAGCAAGGGAGGGGGTGAGTGAGTGACAGGGGGGGTGGGTGAGTGAACCAGCAAGGGAGGGGGGGTGAGTGAGTGAACCAGCAGGGGAGGGGGGTGAGTGAGTCAGCAGGGGGGGTGAGTGAGTGAACCAGCACTGAGGGGAGGGGGTGTGTGAGAACCAACACTGAGGGGGGGGTGTGACTGAATCCTTGGTAATTTTTGTAGGTGGGGCTGGGGGCAGGGCAGGGGTGGAACTAGGGGCGGAGAATGGGTGGAGCATGGCGAGCCACAGGTGTCGGGTTTTTCTCGGTGAAAAAGTTGGCAACCCTAGGCTGGACGGACAGTACAGAATCAGCCTCAGTACAAAAGTGTGCTACCATCGCATTCTTTAATAAAAAAAAAGCCCTCTACAGTATATGCATAATTGTTTACAGAAAAACTGTGCACATCAAACAATAGTTATGGATGTTTGTAAATTGTTTTCCTGGGGAACCTTTGAAAATAAAAATATATGCATCTGTTTTCTAATTCAGACAGATATAAAATTATTCCTTTATAGGCAGATTCCACAAAATCCACATCTGGCCTGCAGACAAGTTTAAATCGGAAACAAGCATGATTCCATGCCAATTCCAAATCCGTGGGTATAGACACACCTGCGTTTATGGAATCTGCACGTAGAAATATCCAGTGCAGCACAGCCAACATGCTCTTCAGCCACCCGTGCATGTATTCAGAAAGAGAACTGCGCACGGGCACAAGCATGGATCATAGAGTGGAGTGGAGAAATCCATTCCCGCTAATATTATGGGACACGGGTAGGTATTGAAATGGTTTTTGACATCCCTGCACTCACAGTATTCTGGAAAGCTGCACATTTCAAACCATGCCCGTCTCCATGATATACCCATGGATGCCTCTGATGGCCACACCTCCTCGGTTAAAATGTGCATCTCTAAAGCTGCTGTTTTCAGTGGCAGCATTTTGCTGATGAAAACTAGACATAAATACTCGTCTTTTTCATGCCCAGAAAAGTGCTAAGTAATCTCAGTGCACTTGAATATATTTTAAGGGAAAGTAAATATTTTTTTTTTTACATTTCAATATACTTTATTGAGGTATTCAAAAGGTAATACAAGCAATCAAAACAGAATACATATGAATTTAAACAACAAATAAACACCCAGCCCACAATATGGAGTGTGAAATAGATTGGAAAGTAAATATTAATATGCTTGTCATGATACTTTGCAACAAAAAGTACTTGGCAGTATAAAAATGCTTCAGTTATTCTTGCATTGCTCATCTCTGAAAACACTCTTTAAAATGCTAAGCATGGACCCTTATCAAGTTCATAAAAACCTAAACTAACTTTGCAATTCACCAAAGGATGCACAATACTGCTGAGCTACAAAGGTAGGCCTTCTGGCTATGGTATCTGTTTTCCACATTTCTGAGTACTTGCATTTCTCACAACAGCTCTCTATAGGGTACTACACCTGTTCCATACAATGTCCACCCTCTGTCATGACTTATTTCGATCTGTATACATCCACTATCTGTGGGGCAAACCTGTCTGCCTTCCCACAGTCTGTTTTGTGCCAGTGATCTCCTGGTCAGACCTGTGTGGGCATGGCAGGTGGGATCCCTGTGTCATCGCACCAGGCAGCCAGCCTCCAGATATATCACCACTCTCATAGCTTGCATAGATCCCAGAATGGATAAGGAAGTAGGCCTCATGGCACAATCTGGTGATTGTTGACACATCAGTCATGTCTCCCAGTGCCTGGCATAGCTGATGTGTGGCTGTTCTATCACACTCGCACCTGGTAACACTGCAGTTATCTGTAAGATCCAGGAACTGGCCAGGCATTCATGTCCTCCCTGAATGGCAGATCAGCACAGCAGATCCACCCGTGCAATCCTCAAGCCACACACATAGATGCTCACATGAAGGGACAAATTGTAAAACTCAGCAGAAAATGTTCTAACTACTGGCCATATTCCACGCTTCCGGCAAGAAAAAGGGCAAGTCTCTGGAAAAGTTGAAAAACATACACGGGTCTTTCCTAAATACATTATATACATCTCTGCAGCAAACGATGCCTCTGTTCTGCCCCTCCCCATGCAAGTGAGATAAATCTATGTCGGCACCATGTACCAGAATATGTCTGTAGATATTTTTGCACATAAACATCCCTGGCACACATACAAACCCTCATTCAGTTCTGGAATGACCCCCATATTGTATAGGTACCATTTTCTGCTAATGCTTTACATTTTGCAGAGGTTTTTCTGCTTCTAAGGAATATTAAGTCAATTTGGTAACCTTGGGGCACTATTCTTCATTTCCTTTCCAGATAACATGATATTTAGCTTATAGATCCAAACCTTTCTGTCGCAAATTTAACAACAACCTGTGAACATAATTACCCTGTTGCACTATTAGGTGAAGGACTCCAAAAAAGTGTTGATTTAAAGTGATTAGCTGACAAAATTCTATTTAACATATAAAAGAGGATTTTTAATGGGATCCCAAAACAACAAAGATGTTGGCATAGCTTCAGTGAAACTAAAGTAGCACCCAGAAGTGTTCTTGAAGATGTATTTTTTTAAGCTTGCTTAGAGTTGACATATCACAAGTTGTTTGTTTCATCAATTTAAAAAAGTGTTCTTTAGAATGTTACTAACAGAGTAATTTCATAACAGGTTGCCTATGTTACGTGAGTAGGAAGGTGCACATTTTGGCACTATTTTTAAAGACACATGGGTGCCTAAGGGCCCAATTCTGAAACATGGGTTGCGGGGCTGCACGTGCAGTACTACAAGCTGCCGGGCCTGATTCTCCCTCAGGATCTCCCTGTACGTCCTCTGCATCAGGATGGGGAGAGCTGGCAGGAAGCAGGATCAGGATGGAGTGAGGGTGGGCTAACACGACAGGATGTACAGGGCTGATGCAGGTCACGGCCCTGTACGTCCTGCTGGGTCCGTGGGAACACACTGCTTATTCTACCTCAAAAGTGGAATGAGCAGCAAAACCCTGGTGATTGGGCCCAGGGATCCCCCCCCCCTTCCCAGCCTGGGGTCAGGGTCAGGTGCAGGGAATGCCCTAGTGGTTAGGACACAGTACCTCAGGCTGGAAAGCTGGGGGTTCAATTCCCACCTGGGACAGCAATCTTAGGCCAGAGGGACTGGAGCTTCTAATCCTATAGGCACTCCTTGTGGCCTTGGGCAAGCCACTTAACCCTCCGTTGCCTCAGGTACACATTGATTGTGAGCCCTTTGGGGACAAGGGAATGTATCCAGTACCTGTTTGTAGTGATTACATAATGTAAACGGCTTTGATTGAAGGATAAGGTGGTATAGAAAACTTGTTAAATAAATTGTAGACCACAGCCTTGGGTCTGGCAGTGGGGGAGAAGGGCGTCTGAGGATGCTGGAGTTGGGACTGCCTGCGGGGAGGACTCCTCTGCAGGTGGCTGGGTCACGCCAGGTGGTCCTCAGGCCTGATTTTGGCTACTGTGGGAACATTTTTTTCCTGCGGTCCAAAATTGGGTTCAAATGGTCCTGACTTGCTTGGGGCCGTCTGGACATGCCCCTACCAGAATCAGGCTCCACGTGACTTTATTAAATAGTAGTGCACATAGAGCAGCAATAGTGGCTAGTTTTGAGGCATGGACATTTTGCCTGCTCAAGAGCAGATGTAAATATGAGTTTGTAGCAGCAAAGCGCAGACAAACCAATGATACCAGGAGTCTGTTCAGAAGGTCCAAATCATTTATTTGTGCACAAGTCTCGAACCAGTCAATTTCAAAATGGCTGAGCAAAGTTTTCAAGCATTACAACAACTTTTATAGACTTCTGTTCCATTCTAGGTATAGAAAAACATTACATTGGTCCCGGTACTCTCCCGTACCTCCCGTACCCCTTCCATTGGTCCCGGTACTGATAAGTTTATCCAATTATGTCCCTTCAGTGGGCATGGCACCTGCATACCCCCCTTATAGTCCCAATTACAATGGTCAGTTCATCAACTTGTTACTTTCACACTCTCAAGGCCATAGAGCCAATTTGTGCATGCAGGGGAGCAGGGCTCTGCAACTCATCTGTCAGCACTCCCAATTATATTCCTTGCAGATGTACTTTTTCTTATCAGTAACTTTTAAACACACTTTTCTGTATTTTTTCCATCTCTCAGTTTCGCTTACCTAAGTTAGTTTATTTCTCTTACAGAGTTCTATCCTACAATAGCAGCATATTGGGGGATGTGCAATTCCTATGTGCCTCTCCACAGGCTTCATTTACAGGTCAAGCTAGCCATGCTGGCCTGCTTATGTCAGACACCGTGGATCACAGGCCTTCACCTGCCACATTCCCCCCTTTGATTAATCTCACCCTATTACTTAATAAGGTGTGAGAGTTAAATCACCTTTAGAAGGATCACATCATGATTGAAGGATTTCGACTAGGGCTGGCTTTGTATAAAGCCATGATTTTAGTTGCGGTCTTCCGCTCTACTGTACTATCAATAGCATTATGAATGGAACGCATACAACATGGGATTAAACATGGTAATAAGAAAATAACAGCAACAAGAATTAGTACTAAGACAATGAAAGTCTTAAATCCTCCCATCCAAGAGTAAAGGTTAGCAAACCAATTAGGAAATTTCAATGAGTGCCAAGTCTGTACTGGCACATAAGCATGTCTTTGCATATCTTTAGCAATTTCTTCAACTACTTGACCCTTATCATCTATTTTCAAACAGCAATTAGTTAAGTTCAGTTTACCACATACTCCTCCTTCAGCTGCTAACAAATAATCAAGTGCTAAGCGGTTCTGATATATAGCAGTGCGCATCTGAGTACTTTGTCTAGCTAAGAGCGTAAGAGCATGACTAGTTTCATTGGTTATTATTTCAACTACTGCTTGTAAGCGAATAATACGATTAATCATATAGATTGGAGTACGATAACCATACATACCATCATCATTCCAAGTGGCAGGCCCATAATACTCAATGATTCTTTCTGGTGGCCAATCATCACCTTGCCACTTCTCCCACTTGCCTATCTGTAAGGCCTCTCTTTTCTGTCTTAATGCTCTCTTGTGTCGGTGGGTAGTGTACACAGGGTATCCTAATTGTTCTCCATGTTCAGTGTTTAAAAGAAAGAAGGAAGGTCTGATGGTTCCTAAGACACATGCTCCTCCCCAGTGTGGCGGGAGTTGTGCATATGCTCGGTTTCCACAGATCCAATATAGGCCAGGTGGGGCTTGCCAGGCTTGGACTTTGGCAAGGTTAGTCCATAAACCAGCAAGTTCAGGAAATCTGGCTAATGGGTTAGGAGGTTCAGGATGTCTGATTCCTGACCACCATGCTGTCTTTTTGGTCGTGGCATTATAGTATTTCTGGCTAAGACAGACCAGCTGTCCTACCTTTTGGGTGAACTGGGGTCCAGTTCTGGCATAGCAAAGGCGTCCAACGATTGAGTGCGCTAACACCCACTCACTGGTAGTCTTGTGTAATTCAGTCTGATTGTAAACTAAAGAATAATTCAATTCTTGGGCTTCCCATGGCCACTGGTCTCCCATTTGGGTTCCGCCACAGAAATAGCAATCTGAGATCTTAAGACTAGATACTACTGCTCCAGCTAATTCTAAAAATAAATTCTGTGAGGGATGAGGGATCTCAAACTTATTTACATGCATAGCTTCATAAAAGGTATTATGAATATGATATTTGGATGACTTGTGGGCTTGGGTATTCAATCTGATATACACAATGGTTCCTGGATCTACTGCCCCTCCAGCAATCCGCAAACCAAACTTGTATCCTTGTTTCCAAGCATAGGGATTGTGTATACGTAAGTGTAAGGGGTTACAAGCATCTTTCTGACATTTATCATTCGTGGTTGGCTTGGTTAAAGTAGCCATTCGTTTATCTATTTTCTCATCAGTTATACCAGTATTCCAGGTAGCATAAAAAACACATCCCCAATACGGGCAATAGTAGTCTGCCGCTGGTGCAGTACTATAGCCTGATCCCGTTTTACCTGTACACTTCCACCAATTTGTGGCACCTTCTGGACACATGTACTTATGGTCATTCCGATACGCTTTCTCCCATGTACCACAGGTGGAATAACTATCTCTATTAATGGCATTGCATGCATCAAAATTCAAAACAGCAGGTTTAGTAATGTCTTTAAGTGGTGGTGTAGCAGCTAGTATAGGTCCATCTGCATCCTTCCATCGTATTTCCAACGTGTAATAGGATGGATTTTGATGCGGATTATAGCATGCTTTGATTTTGCCATGAGTGCAAACATTTAGTTCAGTGGTGTTATAGATACACCGAGTTACTGTTCCCTTGCAGGTATAGTAAGAATGATAAAGCAAAGTCTGAGTTACTTTCAGTCCAGTTCGAGTAGAAGTAATGCAGGCAGTGCATGGAGGTAGAGCATAAGTCTGTTCAAAACCTCCAAATAAGGCAACCAAGGCAAAGCAAAAGTAAAGATGCATGTTGATGTTGATTGGAGTTCTTCTGAATCCTCAGCTTGCTGATCTTGATCACGACGGTCTTTTATTCTTCGTCCCGTTTGCTAATGAAGCAATTTAACGGGTGCTGAGTGTTGATTGAAGATCCTCAAGTTGTCCAGTACACATTAACCAACTTATTAGCAATTTCAGTTGGCTTGTGAAGTCTGGCTCAGTCAATGTAGTCTCAAAGTAGTGTGTCAAATCACACGCAAATTGGGTTCGTTGAAACAAAACTGTTGCTGCATGGAAAACAGCAATCCTCTTCGAAAGACTTGGCTACTGCAAAGCACTTGTGATGAAGTGTCTAAGCTGCTGGTTGCCGTCTCAGAGTAACTCGCAAGGGTGCATCAAGATGCTGTTCTGCTGTCCACTGCTCAGGTTCAGGATCAGCGGCGGGCTTGACTCTGCTGTGGTGGATCCAGGCGTCGATCTCGGCTACCTTTACTGTGGTTGGGGTAGACAGGATGACGGTGTACGGTCCCTTCCAATGGGGTTCCAACGGTGTCTTCTTCCAATCTTTGATCCACACCGAAGTACCAGGCTGATAGGGATGCAAGGGTTCCGTCAAGTTGATAGGCAACTGGTCTTGGATCCACGTATGGAGAGTCTGCAGAACAAAACTAAGAGCTAGGAGTTCTTGTCTGGTTACTTCTGAACCAATTTGGGCTAGACTTCCTTTGATTCCCTGCACTATTGGTGGGGGTTTACCATACAAAACTTCAAAAGGGGAAAATCCTGTTGACTTTACAGGAGCTGAGCGTATTCTGAGTAAAGCTATTGGGAGCACTTGGGGCCATTTCAAGTGTGTCTCCTGACAAAGCTTGGACATTTGGGCTTTTAGGGTACGATTCATTCGCTCAACTTTCCCTGAACTCTGGGGTCTGTATGCAGTGTGGAGTTTCCACTGTATCTGTAAAGCTTTTGCTAACTGCTGAGTAACTTGGGAGACAAATGAGGGTCCATTGTCTGACCCTATTACTGCTGGAATTCCGAACCTAGGGACAATCTCTCTCATTAAGACTTTGGTAACTTCTCGGGCTTTCTCAGTTCTGGTTGGGAAGGCTTCTACCCACCCAGAGAAAGTACAAACTAATACTAATAGGTAATGGTATCCATTGGCTCTTGGCATTTCGGTGAAATCGACTTGGAGGTTGTGCATGGGGGTGACACCTCCTGACTGAACTCGGGGTGCCGTAATAAGGCCTTGCTTGGCATTATTTTTGGCACAGGTTAGACATTGACGTGCTACTGAGGCTGATATAGTTGTCAACAAAGGGATGTAGAAATGTGGTCTGAGTGCTTTTTCCATAGCACTTTTTCCATAGTGGGTGGCTTCGTGGAAAGCTTTGACAAAGGATGGTCCTAACAATTCAGGAATTACTATCCGTCCAGGGGGTTGACTGCCCTCTTCTGGTGGCAGCTCAATCCATCCATCTTTCAGTATTCCATCTTCTCTGTTACAGTAGTAATTCAATTCTTTGGTGGTATATCGTGGTGTCCACAGATTCAGAGGTACTGGAAACAATGCTGCTTGCATTGGCATAGCTTGTGGGGCAATCTGTCCTGTCATAGCTGCTTGTCGGGCTGAGGCATCTGCAAACCTATTTCCTCGGGCAACTTCTCCTTTTCCTGCTTGATGTCCTCTGCAATGCATGACAGCTACACGTGTTGGGGCCCAAACTGCATCAAGTAACATCAATATCTCGGGACCATATTTGACTGATTTTCCTCCGGACGTGATGAGCCCTCGTTCTTTATAGAGAGCTCCATGGGCATGCAGAGTGGTGAAGGCATATTTAGAATCTGTATATACATTTAGCACAAGTTTTTCTCCTAACAACAATGCTCTGGTGAGTGCTATCAATTCGGCTTTCTGGGCTGATGTGCCTGAGGCTAGAGCTGATGATTCAACTACTTCGTATTGAGTGACGACTGCATATCCGGCACAGCGTCGTCCATCAAGGATGAGACTGCTCCCATCAACATAATAGATTTAGTCAGGGTTGTCTATGGGCACATCTGTCAAGTCAGGTCGACTGGAGAACACAGTTTCCATAACTTCGATACAGTCATGTTCTGGGAGTTCTTCACTGATGGGTATCAAGGTGGCTGGGTTCAAGGCATGACTCACTTCCAGTTGTATCTGTGGGTTTTCACATAACATGCTCTGGTACTTCAACATTCGGGAATTGGTGAGCCAATAATTTGCTTTCTGTTCCATGAGGGCCAGGACTGCATGTGGCACTGTGACTCGTATGTTCTGTCCTAGTGTGAGTTTGTCTGCTTCACTCACTAATAGCGCTGTAGCTGCAACTGCTCTCAGGCAAGGTGGCCATCCTTTGGCCACAGGGTCCAACTGTTTCGATAGGTATGCTACAGGTCGCTCCCAATTTCCCAATTTCTGAGTCAACATGCCTAAGGCATTTCCCTGTGCTTCATGTACAAACAAGTGGAAAGGCTTGTGGACATCTGGTAGTCCAAGTGCTGGTGATGACATCAATTCTTCTTTTAATTTCTGGAAGGCTGTATCCTGCTCAAGTCCCCACTCCAGTGGTGACTTCTCTTCTCCTTTTGTGGCTTCATACAGTGGTTTGGCAATTTGGGCAAAGTTGGGTATCCAGATTCGGCAATATCCTGCCGCTCCCAGAAAGGCTCTGACTTGCTTTCTGGTCGTTGGAGTTGGAATTCTGCATACTGCTTCTTTTCTTTCTCTGCCTAATCTTCGGCTTCCTTGGGTTATACGAAAACCCAAGTATTTCACTTCTTTTTGGCATAGCTGTGCTTTTGCTCTGGAAACTTTGTATCCAGCTTCATCTAGTAACTGCAAGAGATCTTTGGTGGCTAGTATGCATTCACTTTCTGATATGGCAGCTATCAACAGATCGTCCACGTATTGGAGAAGCACTCTCTTCCCTGGGGCTACTGGATAGCTTGAAAGGTCTTGATTCAGTGCAGCACTAAAGATGGTAGGCGAATTCTTGAATCCTTGGGGTAATCTTGTCCAGGTGAGTTGGCCCCCTCTTCCAGAGGTGGGGTCTTGCCATTCAAATGCAAACAATATTTGACTTACAGGGGCTAATCTTATGCAAAAGAATGCATCTTTTAAATCCAGTACAGTGAAATGGGTAGCTTCAGCAGGTATCAGTCCTAGAAGAGTGTAAGTATTGGGTACAACTGGATGTATAGTTTCAACTGCATCATTTACTCTTCTTAAATCTTGTACTGGGCGGTAATCCTCCGTCCCAGGCTTCTTTACTGGCAAAAGTGGAGTGTTCCATGGGGATTGACATACTTTTAGTAGGCCATATTCGAGCAATCTTTGTAGGTGGCGATGAATGCCTTCAATTGCAGCTCTTGGGAGAGGGTACTGTTTGACGTGCACTGGTGTAGCACTAGGTTTGAGGGTTACAATCACTGGAGCAATATGCTTGGCTAGGCCTGGGGAACTGCCTTCTGCCCATACTCCAGGTGGTGCATGAATGTTCTTTAAAATTTGTTCAAAATAAGTGTCTTGGATAGAGTCATCGATGTAATACCTCCATTCTTCTTCTCGGGGCACTGTCAGCAGCATTATTCCTGCTGGTTTGGCTTGGGGATTTACTGTCATTTGCATTTCTCCTTGTTCAGAGAAAGATATCTGTGCTTGAAGCTTGGCTAACATATCTCGTCCCAGTAGTGGCACTGGACATTCGGGCATGTAAAGGAATTGATGAGTTATTTGCTGTCCTCCTAGACTGCATATACGATTCTGAAGAGAAGACTTTGTGGCTTTGGCACCAGTTGCTCCTATAATGGTGACTGCTTTTGTAGAGAATGGGGCTATCTTTTTATCTATTACTGAATGTTGTGCTCCAGTATCAACCATAAAGTCCATAATTTGGTCTCCTATTTGTATTCCGACCATAGGCTCCTGGAGACCTAAAGCAAACTTGGAGCCCGGTCTGTCCTAATCCACATCATTCTCATCATGGACCGGTGTGGCCAATGCTTGAATGGCTCCTCCTCTTTCTCGCTGGAATTGTTCTCGATTGGCTCCTCTGCGGTTTCAGGGATAGCCTCGTCTTTCTTCTCGCCACTGATGACTGCTGTCGTCATCTTGCTGGGCGTCTTCGAGTTGCGGGCACGTATCTCTCCAATGTCCTTCCTCTCTACAGTAGGCGCATTGGTTCACGCCTAGCTTCTGGGTCCGGCCTCCGCCTTGACCCCGCCCCCTTCCTCTACTCCGTCGACTAGGGACACCTCCCCTTTTCTGTTCAACTATGGCCGCAGCCAAAAAATCAGCTTTCTTCTTCATCTTTCTATCACATTCTCTCTGTCTTTCATTATCACGATTCACATACACTTTATGAGCGACTTCCAGTAACTGTGTTGCATTCATGCCCGCAAACCCTTCTAACTTCTGTAATTTACGTCTAATGTCTGGTTGAGACTGGTTTACAAAAGCAGAATTCACCATACATAAACTTCCTGGTGCCTCGGGATCATAGGGAGTATACATTCTGTATGCTTCAGTTAATCTTTCATAAAAATCTGCTGGGCTCTCATCTACACCTTGGATAACTCCTGCAACTTTGGAAAGGTTCATAGCTTTTTGGCCTCCCCTTTTCAGGCCTTGTAAAAAGCCTTGGCGAAAACGGGATAGGGCTGTGGTTCCTTCTTCGGTATTTGGGTCCCAATGGGGGTCTTCATTCGGGAATTCTTTCTGAGCTGCTTCCCGATAGTCTATTCTGCTCAGTCCCTGCCCCGGAGCTACAGGGTTGTCTGACATCCACTCAATAGCTGCTTTTCTAATTCGTGCTCGTTCCTCTGTCGTGAATAGGGTGGTCAGGAGCTGACGGCAATCTGGCCAGGTGGGTTGGTGGGTTTCCATAATAGTAGTTACTAATTCTGTCAGCTCCTGGGGCTTGCTAGTATAGGAGGCATAATGCGACCTCCAATTTAACAGATCAGTTGTTGAGAAAGGAATATACACATAAGTTAAGGGTGCCGCCACCACCTTTTCATTATCGTTCTTTATGGGCACTCCAGGGACTTGCCGTAAAGGCAGCATCTTGGCGGGAGCTGTCTTTTGGGATCTAACTATCTTCCCGGGGACTACTTTTGCTTTCTCAACAGGTTTCACTTTGGGTGTATCTTTTGCTGGCGCGCTGGCACTAGCCACCGCTTGTACGCTATCATCTTCACTTTGGACATTCTCTTTTTCTTCCTCTTCTCCCTCTACTTCTGACTCGCTTTTTATGGCATCCTCGTCTTCAGCTGATTCCTCTCTCTGCCCTCCAGGAGGGGGTTCAGGGGTTGGGTCCCGCTCCAGCCGTCTCTGGGGTTCTGGGGCCGGACGCCGGGCTGCTCTTATCGGACCTGGGGTTCGGGGCTGTCTGGGAATTATCTCTGGGGAATCAGGATCTACCAGGATGGGCTTCTTTCTGGACTTCTTATCCTGCTCTTTCATTTTGGGCTGTTCCGTTTTCTGTCTAGAATCTGTTTTAGCTAACATTATTCTGCACTGTTCCTCATAACAGCGCTTCGCCCAGGGGGGCGGATCTTCACAAATACTTAACCAGGAATCTATATAGGGGTACTGATCGGGGTGCGCTATACGCACTCTACGGTGTATTGACTGAATAATCTCTACATTAAACGTTCCCTCTCGGGGCCAGATGGGGTCTAGATCAGGCCACTCCCTAGTACACAAAATCTGCAAACGGGCTGCTGTCATTTTAATACCATAATCTCCTGAATATCCCTCTTTAAAATGTGCGATCATACATTCCAATAGAGTGTTTCTAGTAGACCCCGCCCCTCCCATTTCGATGTGTGCGCGCAACAACAGACAAAAGGGAAAAGGAGGGCGGACCGTGGGTAAGGGGTCCTCACGGCCCTAGAAACGTATAGGGAGTACAAATAACAAGACAAGATGACAATCGCTTCCCCCTTTTCGCGACCTGAACGCGGTCGCCCGGTCAGGAAATGCGCTACTCAGGGGTCCGCCTTCACTTGGTCCGTGCTGCCGGACCTCTCATTCACACTTCGTTCACACTATCATGCTAGCAACGTATCCCAGAATGCATTCGTTTCTATCTATTCTGACTAGTCTTTTTCCCAATTACAATAAGGATGAGGGTTTCACCCGGCCAATTCCCATGCGGGGTTACTCGGCCCTTCCTTGAGAGGTGATCAAGCTCTCTTACCAATTCCCAATATCTCGAGATTACAAATTCCAAATTCCAAGTTCCAATGGCAGTACTGCTCTTTCTATTTCTGTCTAGACACCAAATCAAAACTATACTCACCGGATCCGGTCCTCAAACTTCCCAAGCAGGCGCATGAGTTGGACCTCGGACTCCCCTCACTCGGGTTCGAGGCGTTGGCTCCAGCCGGGCCCGGCACCCGCCGAGGTCCGACCAGCTCCCTCCGATACAAGGGACCGGTGGCGCCAGGGAGCAGCCCTCGTCGGAAGGGCGCGATCCCGGCAGGACCAAGCCTATAGAGGCGGAAAGTCGTGGTATATTGCCCTATATACACTTTGATTCCACAACTTCCCGGCCAACGCACCAAGAATATGTAGCAGCAAAGCGCAGACAAACCAATCATACCAGGAGTCTGTTCAGAAGGTCCAAATCATTTATTTGTGCACAAGTCTCGAACCAGTCAATTTCAAAATGGCTGAGCAAAGTTTTCAAGCATTACAACAACTTTTATAGACTTCTGTTCCATTCTAGGTATAGAAAAACATTTCATTGGTCCCGGTACTCTCCCGTACCTCCCGTACCCCTTCCATTGGTCCCGGTACTGATAAGTTTATCCAATTATGTCCCTTCAGTGGGCATGGCACCTGCATACCCCCCTTATAGTCCCAATTACAATGGTCAGTTCATCAACTTGTTACTTTCACACTCTCAAGGCCATAGAGCCAATTTGTGCATGCAGGGGAGCAGGGCTCTGCAACTCATCTGTCAGCACTCCCAATTATATTCCTTGCAGATGTACTTTTTCTTATCAGTAACTTTTAAACACACTTTTCTGTATTTTTCCATCTCTCAGTTTTGCTTACCTAAGTTAGTTTAGTTCTCTTACAGAGTTCTATCCTACAATAGCAGCATATTGGGGGATGTGCAATTCCTATGTGCCTCTCCACAGGCTTCATTTACAGGTCAAGCTAGCCATGCTGGCCTGCTTATGTCAGACACCGTGGATCACAGGCC
This sequence comes from Ichthyophis bannanicus, assembly GCA_033557465.1. NCBI lineage: Eukaryota > Metazoa > Chordata > Amphibia > Gymnophiona > Ichthyophiidae > Ichthyophis > Ichthyophis bannanicus. The sequence continues at coordinate 1,174,232,784 of CM066033.1, read as the reverse complement.
TTCACCTGCCACAAGTTCACACTTTACACGCATGTTTTATAATTCATGACTCTGCTCACGCTCCACCCAAACTCTGCCTCATGCATACTACTGTACATGTACATGTGTGCTTGAAGCATGCCTATTTTTAGGCATATCATAACTTTATAAGGGACCATTTATGCATAGAAAAATAATATATAAAATTACTTTTCACAAATGAAATGCAAAATAGAAACTTGTTGAAGCTTCCCTCCACACTTGCTGATCTGATATTTATTATGCTGGAGCTGTTGCTAGATTGCCTTTAAACTGCTAGTAGCTCAGATCACTTACAGCAGCACAGTCTGCAGAAAGAGCATCATAACATAAGAACTGTTATACTGAGTCAGACAGAAGGTCCTTTAAGCCCAGTATCCTGGTTTCAGCAGAGCCCAATCCAGGTCCCATGTACCTGGCTAGATTCTATTCTACTTACCCTCAGACAAAGTACAGGGAAGTTATTCGAGCTCCGAGGTGGAATATCTTCCCTGGACGTGATTTTTGAACAACCCAGGGCACGGATGGGGAAAGGGGAGCCAGGGTTTATTCCCCGCAGCCTCACCCTGGCCTTAGGAAGCCAGATCGGGGGTCGGGCTATGGGGAATAAACACTTTTATTTTGCGGCCGGCATTGCGGCTTTTAAATGGAGCTGTGGTTCCATTTAAAAGCCCTGACTGAGTTAGCTTGGCTTTTCATGTACATGCAGGCCAGACTGAATTGCAGTTCTGACCTGCACTCACATGACTGTTCGCGATTCTGATCCCGTGGGGCTAGATGTGCCCCACGGGATCAGAATTGTGATCTCCTCTGTACATCCGGTTCAGACCGGGCGCACAGAGGGGATCTATGTGCGGGATGGAATTGGGCCCTGAGTGAAAAAATATTTTCTCTTATTTTTTTAAAATTCACTATTTTGTAACTTTCTGGCATTCCTGGAGAGGCTTCATTTCAAGCAAGGTAATTCTGGGACTTTTACTAGTAGATCATTGTCTGAGAATTCTTAAAAAAGGGGGTCACTTTTGATATATAACTTTTTTTCTGCTTATGTTACTGGTTCATCGTGCAGATATTTGCAGAAGGAGATTTTTTGGTTTTAGATATTTTTTTTTGCTGCTTTTTTAATCTTTTTTCTGGCCTTCAATTTTAAACAGCAGGGAAGACAGCAAATACTCGTTGAAGTCACTGTACTGCTGAAGTGTTAGGTCCATCCCTTCCCACCCAATGTTGAATCTTGCTGCATAGATTAGATCCCCCAATTAATGGGGGTTAAAGTTAGGTAATTGTATTTAAGGGTAGGCAAATTGGGAAGTTAAGGAAATAGGCCAAATTTAGATTCTCTGTGGAAATAAAACAATATAGTATATTTCAGGGGTCTTTAATTACTAATGTCTTAATTAAATGCTTAAGGTTATTCTACAAAGGTAACAGTATACTACACACCCCTGATAAATAATTACATTTTATAGTCTGAAAACGGCTATAGATCACAATAATAGTTGAGCAAAGAAGTAGGCTACATATGGGGAATCTGAACAAAGGTATTAATTTTTTAAATTAAAAAGCTAGTTGCTTTTACTAACAGCACAGTTGAGGATAGGGTTGGACTTTGGTAGTCATTTCCTCACTTTTTCTACAAGAACTACCAAAGCTCCAACAGCAGAAATATGGCTGGGAAACATCATGGTGTCAAATCTGTCATCCCACTACTACTTCTACATCCATAAAGATGGGCAATCACATCCATGGCATGGAACAAGTTCAGTATGCAGAAAACAAATTGATGAGCTGAGAGAGGAGGTGGCAAGACTAAGAGCATCCATGACAATGAGAGGAACATTGACCAGATGCTTCTAGAGGTATCTAAGATTTCCAACAGAAGGGAAGTTGATACTGTCACAAGCACAACGCCCAAAACCACTTGCCTCTAGTGGTCGAGGGGCGTGGTGGTTGAGGGTTCCTTCTTCTATCAGCTCTTAGCAGCCTATTTCTTCGTGTTGGCTTCTGGGAAGTGTAGTACTGCTAAAATATGTTGGTGCTTTAAGTAGAAGGTTTGTAGTTGAGGTAACCGAGGGTAAGGCTTGTAACAGAAAGTTTATTTCCATAACACAAAACACAGCAGGTTCAAGGTATCATTTACGGGATTATAACTGTAGGATTTGCTTAAGGTACAGCAAATACTGGCAAACCAAACCAAAAGAACTCAGAAATGGCTTTTTAAAGTCCTCTTACTTGCAGAAGCAATTGCCTCAAAAACTAGGCTGCCACTTTCCTTTTTAGTCCTTGTTAATCAGAGCATAAAGAAAAATTCAGGCTTAATTCTTCTACAGCAGTTTGGTTTCTGCCAGCCTCAAAAACCTCTCTAGGCTGCATTTCTACGTGAAACCAAACTTAGAACAAAACAAACATTCCAAGCTGTTATCACAACTCTTAGCAGGCTTTTCATAAAGGAGAGGAGCAAGCAAAAACTCTTATAGCAGCTAACTTGACTTTTCTTGCCGTTGCACAGTTCAAACACAGGTGACAAACAAACATGAATCAAAGCTTCCTGATCAGGCTTACGTTGCAGTAAATTTCTCTTTTAAAACAGACAGGAATTTACCTCCACACTGCTTCTGCCATATGGTTAACTTCCAAGGAGAATTACTTCTTTCAGGGCTAGCTTTTCCTCAAGACCTCCTGTTTAAAGCTTGGCATAAAGAGCAATCCATAAAGCAATCTTCTTCCCCCAACTCTGACACTGGTTCTCCCAACTGCATGGGTTCTGACTCACCGACCTGGTCAGACTGCTCAGCTGACAACCTCTCTGGTGGTCTGAAAGCTTCTTCACTTCCTGGTCCCCACCTCTGCTGCCAACCTGTTGCAGGGAATTCAGCTCTCTCAGCTCTGGGTAGCTCAGCTCTTCTCCAAGAATCAACTCCTCCTCTCTGCTTTTGTCTCAGTTGCTCTTCTTCTCGTCTCTCTCTCTGCATAATCTAACCCAGGCTTATACCTCCAGGGTTCTAACCCCACCTCTTTCTTTCCCAGGTGTTGGTAATCCCCCTGCCTCCTGATATTAGAATAATCAGTACACTTGTTAAAGTAAGGGCTTTGGTCCTCGTGCTTGCAATCCCTCTTTCTTACTTTATCAGTCATTGGCTGAAACCTGTTCCAGCTGGGGGTCTTCTGTCTTTGAAACCTGGCTGTGGCTTTCTCTCCCTGCACTCCTAGAAGGGGACCCTTAACTAGGGTGAATTTGTTATGCTTCTCACCTCCCCCACTCTCAGGATAGCTGACCTTGCCACAATACTATACATAAAAATGATAGCTGGATACAGATCACCAGAGCCTGCAGACTTGATATCCTGACTCCACCTTTCCTGTAATGTGATGCAAATGAATTTTTCAGTGCCCAACTGCTGACAACAAATACAGTCTCCCAGGGGAAAAGTTCAAGATTATAGCAGCACCTTAGAAAGAATAGCTTCAATAAATTTAAAAAAGGATAATGTGAAATAAAAGCAGGCAGCAAATGTAATTTGTGAATTATATTCTTATTTTGAATACAACAAATGCTTTATTGATTTATTTACAGCTTTAATAGTACAAGAGTACAATATTAGAACATGTCTGTTTATTCCATTTGAAAAGGGACTGGCTTCGAGTTCTGCAGTATGCTGTAACTCTTGAGAGCTGTGAGCTGCAAAAAATGATGGAAGTCTGGAATATTTGTTTTCATATCTTTGCTGTCCATGGACATGGAGGATACCAAATGTTTCAAATCCTAACAAAAAATGCTAGCAATATCAAAAGAAAGCTGAACAGGGAGGAGTGGAGGAGTAGCCTAATGGTTAAGAACACTGGCTTGGAAACCCAGAGACCAGGGTTCAATTCCCACTAGCACTCTTTGTGGCCTTGGACAAGTCACTTAACCCTCCATTGTCTCAGGAAAAATCCAAGTTATCAATGTCCCTGTTTAATGCATATTACCAAGTTTACATTTCAATGTAAACCACTTTGATTGAAATGATAAAGCAGTACATAAAACCTGTTAAAGAAATTAAAGTTGCAATGCAGTCTTCAGGAACCATTCAAACATTTTACCAGCACAGTAATTAATCTGCTTAAGAACAACATAAGAAAGATCTGAACATTTCTCATAGATGTTTTATTGTCAGTCCTAAAATCTAGAAACCAAAATTGCAGTCCATCTGTCACATACACATAAAGAACTTTTTCTCCAAAATAAATAACTATATCCTATAAATTTAATGCAACTGAATATTAGTGGAAACTAAATTAGAAATGGATAGAGCATATAGGCTAAGAAAAAGAAAGAACATATTAAAAAGAAATGAATGGCTTCATCTTGACCCCAAAGCTTTTACTATTTGATTCAAAGCCTTGTTCAAACCCAGTTAGATTACCCAGTTCCTCAATATCTTATCAAAGGCCTGCAACTTATATGAAAAATATAGCCATAAACATTAATTTATAATACCAAGCACTATGACCATGAAAACACCATTACTTATTGAATAAAACTGGCTTCCTATCTTAAGCAGAATAACTTTTAAAATCTTGACGCTGACATACTGTGCATTTTTCACAGGTTATCCACATTATCTTTCTCCATTAATCATGCATTATCAATCTCAAAGACAATTAAGGTCATACTCAATGCATCTCTTAGGGGCTCTTTTACTAAACATTAATGTGTATTAATGAAGTTAGAGTATGTTAAGTGCCATCACAACCATAGAAATAACAAGACTGTGGGCACTTAACGTGCATTAACTTCATTAATAAGTGTTACATCTTTTAGTATAAGGGCCCCTTAGAAATCTCTTGTCTTCATAAACTCAAATTTGAATGTGTTAGAATCTCTGCTTTTTCCTGTCAAACCCCTATCCTTTGGAATTCTCTTCCTTTATACATTAGGTCAGAGACCTCTTACAAAAAGTAAAAAGGTGAAGATCTAGATTTTTCATTGCCTATATGTTGATTTTATAATTTATTTCCACCTAGTTTCCCTAATTAAGAACATAAGAAATGCCATACTGGATCAGACCAAGGTACATCAAGCCCAGTGTCCTGTTTCCAATAGTGGCCAATCCAGATCACAAATATCTAGCAGGTTCCCAAAAGGCACGCATGTCTTTCTATCTTATTACATTGTAACATAATAAAATGACGGCAGATAAAGACCAGTATGGTCCATCTAGTCTGCCCAGTAAGATGGCAAGAGTAGGTGAACCTGTCGCTCCATGCAGGTCACCCCTCCCCATGTCTTGGTTTAGGGGTGAACCGACTGCTCCGTGTAGGACACCGCTGTTTGTTGAGAAATTAGATAGTTCAGTTTTATTTTGATTTTATCCTGTTGCTGTAAAGGGATCCACTGTATCTGTCCCATGCCATTTTGAATTCTGTCATTGTATTTGCCCCACCACCTCCATCAGGAGGGCATTCCAAACATCCACCACCCTTTCAGTGAAAAATATTTCCTGACATTATGTTTATGTTTATGTTTATTTAAAATTTGATATACCACCCATACCAAAAAAGGTGTCTGGGTGGTTTACCTTTCAATTTGCCCCCTTGCATATTCACGTTATGCCCTCTAGTTTTACAGCTTCCCTGTCTTTGGAAGAAGTTTGTTTGTTCATTAATTCTCTTTAAGTATTTAAAGGTCTGAATCATATCTCCCCTATCCCTCCTCTCCTCCAGAGTGTACATATTTAGGTCTTCAAGTCTCTTCTCATAAGGCTTCTGACACAGGATCCAAATCATTTTGGTCACCTTCCTCTGAACAGTTTCCAGTCTTTTTACATCCTTTGTGAGATACGGCCTCCAAAACTGAAGACAGTATTCCAAGTGAGGCCTCACCAGTGACTTATACAGTGGCATTAGTACCTTTTCCTTTCTGCTGGTAATTCCTCTTTGTATGCAACCCAACATCCTCCTGGCTTTTGCCACTGCCTTGTCGCTCTGCTTGGCCACCTTGAAATCCTCAGAAATAATCACACCAAGGTCCTTCTCCTGGTCTGTGCACACCAACCTCTAGCCCCCTATCGTGTACATTTCCCTTGGATTTCTGCTTCCCAAGTGCATGGCACTGTACTTCATTGCATTAAATCTTAACTGCCAAGCCTTAGACCATTCTTCCAGCTTTTGTAGATCTCTTCACATGTTATCCACTCCCTCAGGGGAGTCCAATCTGTTGAAAATTTTCGTGTCATCTGCAAAAAGACAGACTTTTCCATTCAGTCCTTCAGCAATATCACTCACAAATACATTGAACAGTGCCGGGCCCAGGACCGAACCCTGGGGCACCCCACTAATCATCCTTTTTTTCATCCAAGTGAGCTCCATTTACCATTATCTTCTGTTGTATGTCAGACAACCAATTTCTGATCCAGTTCACCACCTTGGGATCCATCCCCAAACTACTGAGTTTATTGATAAGCCTCCTATAAGGAACAGTATCAAAGGCTTTGCTGAAATCCAGGTAGATGACATCAATCATATGCCCCTGATCTAGTTCTCTGGTCACCCAGGCACATAACTCAATCAGATTTTTTTGGCAAGATAGTCCTTTGGTAAAACTATGTTGCCTCGGATCATGCAACCTGTTGGTTTTGAGAAAATCCACTATTCACTCTTTCAGGAGCACCTCCATTACCTTTCCCGCCACCGAGGTAAGGCTCACTGGCCTGTAGTTTGTCACTTCTTCCCTGTCACCACTTTTGTGAAGAGGTACCACATCAGCCTTCTCCAGTCCTGAGGAACCTCTCCTGTTTCCAAGGATCTGTTGAAAGCATCCTGTAACGGCCCTGCAAGAACTTCTCTGAGCTTTTTCAGTATCCTGGGATGTATCCCATCCAGTCCCATGGCCTTGTCCACTTTCAGTTTTGCAAGTTGTTCTAACACATCATCTTCTGTGATTGATGTGGTATCTACTTCATTCCCATTTGTATATTTGGGAGTCACAGGTGGTCCTTCTCCAGTATTTTCTTTAGTTTATTATATTTTGCATGTACTTCAAGATTAAGATTGTTTGGGCATTTTATTTTTCAGTTGTAATTCCTCCAGTTACTTCCTTCTGGCTTCTTTATGTCTTTTACTAACTCTCCATTGTCTGCTGTCCATTTGTCTTTTCTTCTCTCTTCTCATTTTTTCCATTTTCTCTCTACATCTGCTTTAACATACTGATCTTTCCCCTTTTGCTCTTTCCTCCATTTCTTTCTTTATTCCTTTTTCATCCTCAATCCCCACTTACTCTCCTAATACCCACCAAACATATATTTTTCTTCCCTTCCACACAATATATCTTTTCTCCTCTCCATCTTTAGTCCCCCAGCCCCATCCCTTTCTAGTCCTCCCCCAACATCAGCTCCCCTCTAGTTCCAGCCCCACCCAGCATCTGATCCCTTCTAGTCCCATTCTCCCATCCCCCCCACCCATTAGCCCATTTGTAGTCCAAGTCCCCCATTGGTCCATTTCCAGTCCTAGCCCCATCATCAATTTCCAGATCTATAGTAGCCCCCCCATCAACCATTTTCAGTCCTAGCCCACCATCATCCATTTCCAGTCCTATCATAACCCCTCCATCAGCCCATTTGCAGTCCTAGCCCCCCATCAGCCACATACAGTTCTTTTCTAGTCCCCCATCAGCTCATTTCCAGTCCCAGCCTCCCCCAATCAGCCCATTTCCAGTCCTAGATCCCCCAATTTCAAGTCCTATCCTAGCACCTCTATCAGCCCATTTGCAGTCCCAGCCCTATTTATTTTATTTATCTAAACATTTTTTATACCGCTTTGTCCTTCAATCAGAGCGGTTTACATTATAACAAACAATATACATAGAACAGTTGAACAGTAAACTGTATTAACTAACATTCTACAAAGAACAATTGGATCTTTAATAGGGGCAAGGTAGCATGAGAAACTATGTACATGGTCATGAGAATATGACAATCAGCCATTTTTCAGTTCTATCCTAGCCCCCATCAGCTATTTCCAGTCCTATCCTAGCCCCCCAACAGACATTTCCAGTCCTATCCCCCCCCCCCAACCGATGAGCCCCGTACCTGCCTGACTGGCTTCAGAGGAAGCCAGGGAGGCCCAGAGCCCCATCTCACCTCTACACAACTGCCAGAGTGAAGAGCGGCATTTTCCTTCACACCAGAAGCTGTGTTCTCCTGCATCCCGCCCTTGCACTGAGTGCGGGAGGTTACAGGGCATTTCCTGTCTTACGTGAAACAGGAAATGTCCTTTAACCTCCTGGTAATCAGCGCACTGGCTGGCTGCAAGCGAACACAGCCACCAGACTGAAGGAACACCCCACTCTTCAGTCTGGTGGCTGTGCAGACATGAGCCAGGACTTCAGGGTTCCCTGGCTCCCTCTAAAGCTGGCCAGACATGCAGACAGCATGTATGGCATGAGGTTGGCATGGGACCCCCTGAAGCACAGGGCCCTGTGCAAACAATGTTATTGCACAATGTTTGGGCTGGCCCTGACCTCAAGCAATTTCTTACTTCATCCTAGAGCCTGATATTGCACTAATGTACATCTTTAGAATTGTCATGTATATTAAATGAAACTATCTTTCCCAATTAATGCATAAATATTTCCTTGACTGGCCAAGGCATACTTAAGTTGGTTTAGGTATCACACCTATGCCCTCCTTTGGGTTGTGGGGATATGGTCACAAATTCAACAGTAAGTCTTGATGGCATTGGCAGTATACCTTTGGGAAGATAAAACTCATGCAAATAGCAGGAAGAATGAGTATGACTAGAAAAACTAAAACAATCTTCCAGGATTCTATTTCCACAGGGGCTTTAGGTGAAGAGGAATTATTATGCTCTCATACTCCAGGTGATCTACTGCATAGAGTGCTTCACTGTTCACCCTAAAGAGATTCCTTTTAGCATACTCATAGATGAGTAAGTGGTGGTTAGAGGTGCAATACAGGTGGTGGTGGTGTCTGAGCTTTTTTAGGTTGAAGTAGAGCGGGCTTCCCGTAGGAAGCCTGAATCCAGATAGGCAGGCCCTAACTGTTGACGGACATATTTTTGTTAGCAAAACTTTGTAGGGTCTTTCCAGTGAGGCTTCACAAAGTGTTTTCCCTGGAACACCTTGGCCACTATCCAGTTCACGGGTTGTATGTCATGATATGGTTATTCAGGCTCCCTCAGTAAGGCTTCCCACACCTGATGGTGGATATGAGAAGAAACAGACATTAATGATTTGCTGTCCTAGATTATCAAATGCAAGTTATCCCCTGGTCCAGAAAGTGGTAGCTGAATGAGTCTATCCATCAGTATCCAATGCAGGCTTAGCCTGCTAAGAGTATGTCTGATTTTTATAAGGATTAAAACAGTGGTTCCCAAACTTGTGGTCGGGACCCCAAATGGGGTCACATCATCAGTGGATCGGGTCCCAGAAACATGGCCATTTCCCCTTCTATCCAGACTTTCACTGTGACCTATGCCAAGTGACAATCACCAGTCAGCATGTGGCTTGTGAGCCATTGAACATTCATAGACTATTCATCAGCTATTAGATTGGTCAAAAATTCAGTATAAAATTTATATGTGCCACTAAGACACTAGGGGGATCATTTACTAAAGATTAGTGTATGCTGACACAGTTAGCATGTGTTATCTGTCACAGAGCTCATTTTATACAATTGATCTTGTGGGAGATAACATGGTAAATAACCTAGATTATCTTGACATTGAAAAAAGGCAAATAATATTTTCTATTTCTTATTGCCACCTTAAAATGCAGAAAGAGATAGATGATAAAGGCTACCACGTCCATCTAGTCTGCACATTATCATAATTCCATAATTTGTAATGCTTGGATCCTATATTCCACTTTCATAGCAATAAAATCACACAGCAATTCTGGCTAAGCTAAATATTTTAGTAGTGCTAAAGGTAGTTTTAAAGAGCATAAGCTTCTTAGCTGGATGGCGCAAAATTAAATGAAAAAAGTTGTATTTATTTAGAAGGCAGTTTATGGAAATCATGAAGTTTCTTTTTCTATCTTAGAGAATGCTATATAATCTTTGTTTAAAAATAGTCTCTAAAATATTTTTAAACAATTTTATTGTATTTCATTAGTTTTGTTCATTTCAGTCATAATAAAATTTGCTGAAGTGTGAAATTTTGGACTGTTTGTATTAGAGAATGAATATCATTAATTTGGAAATCTGAACAATTTTCATTAAGGAAAAAATACATAAAGCAAATCCTCTGCTTTAAAAGTAAGTCACATAGCACTGCAGGGAGAAAAAAACCTGCAGTTACTCTATTGCATGATTCCCTTTACATTTTAATGTAGTTTTTACAGAACATTCTCATTGCATATTCATTACAGATGATGTCTAAGTGAGCTGACAGAAACTGTTCTGTTTACCAGTGCAAGCTGCCTAGAGTTTGAATTAGATCCCAGCATTAGACTTTGTCTGCTGTAACATGGTCTGGTAGCTCCTTACTTTACATGAATCACTCTATCACCCTAAGAATAATGAAGTGAGATTCACAGTTTTCAGAAAATGGACCATGTACAGCTTGGTTTGTTTGTTACAGATAACTTTTTGAGCAATGGTTCTCAACGCAGTCCATGAGGCACACCTCATCCACGTGGATTTTCAGAATATCCACAATGAATATGCATGAGGCAGATTTGCATACCAGGGAGGCAGTGCATAAAAATCTCTCTGTCTCCTGAATATTCATTGTGGATATCTAGAAGACCCGACTGGATGGGGTGAGCCCCATAGACTGGGTTGAGAAAGGCGTGGACTGTGAATGTGCAGAAGGTTAGGTGTATAAGAGAGGTGAGCATCCATGGGTTACAATGAGAATGGTTATATTTCTCTAGCAATAACACATCCAGTAATAGTATCTTGAAATACCACATCTTTTATTAACAATGAAGTAAATACATGGATACATTTTGGGGGTCATTCTGAACTGCATTTAGCGGGTCTGGACATCTGATTGGAGGTGGAATAAGTCCCCCTGGACATCGGGGGATGCCGAAGCTGGGACCCGCAATACAGGTGAAGGGATGCAGCACAACCCTGGTCATTGAAGGCCCGATTGGGCGTTGGGCTGCAGGGAACAAAATAGTTCACTGTTGCTGCCGAGGATCATGGCTCCTGCATTGAGCCCGTGGTGCCATGGCAACATGACGCCATGGCACTGCAGCTCTATGCAGGACCAGGTTGGGATAGCCAGGCAATGGACTGGACATCCAGGGTGCCTGAATACGGGCACGTCCTAGATGCCCAATACCTATGCTATGATAATGCTCCTGCGGACACATCTAGCCCCCATGGAAGCAGAATTGGATGTACCTCCCGGCCGTCCAGATATCTGGGCATCTGGGCAGACTGGATGTGCACCTTTTGAATGGGCTTTCACATGTTTAAATATAAAGATACTATCATAGCTTCTGTATGATGTAAGGAATGTTTTGCATAACATGAGATTTAATTACATAATTTACTAGGATCATCAGTGGTCTAATTGCTAATATTTAATGTGATAGGAATCATCCTCATAATTTTTAAATGTTGCAAATATTTTTTACATAGGGGCCTATTTATTAAAGCATGTTACTGGGTAGCATGGTTTTCAGCATGTGCCAAGTGTACCAAACTAAAATGGCCATGTACAGAAAAAGCAGCTGCATTAAAATTCTGTTCTACCTGAGTAACATAGGTTGAGGTTGAAACTGGGTGGTTCTTGGGCAGAGCAACCACATCATGGTTAGCATGGATATTGCTGGCACTCTCCTCAGCAATTAGTGCAGGTATATTTACCATCATCTCAAAGGGTGGTGTTAAGTACCCCAGCACTGATTACACCAAAGGTAACCAGCACCAGGTAGCACAATATACATGCTAGCAACTGGGGGACATGCCGAGCACGATTGCATGTTTTAGCACTGGTTGAGCACCACCCCGTGATTGTTTTTGGGCCATTCACATGCTAGTGGTGTGCCTCCTAGTAAACATGCCCCATAATGTGAGTATTTCTTGATGTAAAATAATATTTGCGGTAAAGTAGTATATGTGATTGGGTACCCCCAGCAGTTGTGCTAGAATGTAGCAGGTGAAAACATTTGGTACAACATACTGTCCTTGCTTAGTGTCATAAATATTGGCTAGGGTGCACTTCCTTAAGGAGGTACTAGCAAAGTTGCCAAGTTTTCAAATTGATTGGGAATTACCCTCCCTATACCTAATGAAGAAACTTGCTCATAGAAACATAGAAATATGACGACAGAAAAAGACCACATGGCCTATCTAGTCTGTCCTTCCATAGCAACATCTACAACAGTCCCCTTTTTTCCTTTAGAGATCCTCTGTGTTTGTCCCATCCTTTTTTGAATTCAGATACTGTCCTCATCTCTACCACCTCCACTGGAGACTATTCCACGGATCCACCACTCTCTCCATAAAGAAATATTTCCGCATATCACTACTGAATTTATCCCCCTTCACCCTCATCCCATGACCCCTCATATCAGAACCTGCTTTCAAATGAAAGAGGCTCTCCCCCGGTATATTTATGTCACGGAGGTATTTAAACACCTCAATCATATCACCTCTATCCCGCCTTTCCTCTAAGGTGTACATATTAAGATCCTTAAGTCTGTCCTCATATGCTTTATAATGAAGTCCACTAACCATTTAAGTAACAACCCTCTGTACTGACTCCATCCTGTTTATATCCTTTTGAAGGTGCGGTCTCCAGAATAACACACTATACTGCAAATGAGGTCGCACCAAAGACTTATACAGAGGCACTATCACCTCCTTTTTTCTGCTAGCCATTCCTCTCCGTATGCACACAAGCATCCTTCTAGCTTTTGCCACCGCCTTTTCTACCTGTTTAGCTACTTTAAGATCATCAGACACAACCACGCCTAGATCCTGCTCTTCTTTAGTGGACAAAAGTACTTCACCCCCTATACTACATTGCTCCCTTGGATTGCTGTAGCCCAAACGCATGACCTTGCATTTTTTAACATTAAATCCCAGCTGCCAAATTCTAGACCATTCTTCAAGCTTAGCTAGATCCCGCCTCATGTTATCTACACCTTCCTGGGTGTCTACTCTATTGCAGATTTTGGTATCATCTGCAAAGAGGCAAACCTTACCCAACAGCCCTTCCGCTATATCACTAATAAAGATGTTTAAAAGAATATTGGTGGTGCCCTGCACCAGGAGCGGTTAAAGGCAATCTACTGCCTGAGGTGAGATGGGCTGGTGCCCTCAGGCACCAGGGATGTTGCATGCACATTGGATGCCTTAGGCAAAATTCCTGCTTACACCCCACTATCCAAGATTTTGATCATTAAATTCAACAGTCATAATCATCCAAACACCAATCCCCCCATGCAACAGTCACGTAAAAAATTATAATTGGACAATATATTTTTAAATATTAAATTTTGCTTTGTATATATATACATATATATGTGGGCCCACTCTCCCTGCAGGTAAAGTATGGGTTATTGGCCCTTTTAGTTTATGGGGCTGTCAGGATCTATTGTTTAGAATTAACTGCTGCTTCTCAGATCCTGCTGTCCTAGTGACTGCCTAGTCTTGCCTAATGATTGGACCATCCTTGGCAGGCACCCAAAAAGGAGAGAATTCTTCAGAGCACTAGTCAGGGAGCAGGGGATCCTGTCACTCAGAATACCAGTCACACTACTGAGCAATAATTTGGTGGATCTTGAATGATTTTCAGAAAACTGTGTTTGTGAGATGATAACTAAACTAAAAGTAGTCGAAGCAATGGGGTCGAATGGGATACATCTGAGAGTGCTGAAGGAATTTAAAGAACATTCTAGCAGCTTTGCTGTGTGACCTTTCAATGGTTTATTTAGAGTTCAGAGTAAGAAAACTGGAGAAAGGCACATGTGGTCCCTCTACACAAAAGTGGAAGTAAAGAGAAGTTTGGAAACTACAGGCTGGTTAGTTTGACCTCTGTGCTTAGTAAATTAATGGAAACAATGCTAAGACAGAGGATAGTGAGGCTTCTGGAATCCAATGGCTTGAATGATCCAAGGCAGCTTAATTTTACTAGAGTCAGATCTTTTCAAATGAATCTCAATAATTTCTTTCTCCAGGTAAGCAGAAAGTTGGACCAATGGAGGTCAGCATTTTTATCGTTATTTTTATTCAGGCTTTTAATATACGCTTAACACACAGGCATCTGAGTGGTTTACAGTACATCAAATGCTTCTTGGAAGAGGAAATAGAATGCCATGATTCAGACAAGAAAGGGATAGTAAAGTGGACACATCAAGGGAAAAGGGAAAAGAGAACAGCGATGGGAGAGGGACAGAGCACATCAATATGGGGGAGCTGAGGGAGGGGATGCAGGACAGGAAGGGAGATCACAGGCAGTACAGAAAAGATGAGTAGTTTGTTTATTTGTTTATTTATTTATTTAAACATTTTTATATACTGCCTCTTCCGGTGATCGGGCCGGTTTACAAAGAACATATCAAACTATATTGCAAGGTACTATTTTCAAATCAGCTGTTCACATATACAGCAGAATAGAAGATACTAAGGCAGAGCTATTTACATTGTAGAGTGGGGAAGGGAGAAATATATTAAATGGAGTTTCATAAAGAGAAAGGTTTGGGGGGGGGGGGGTAATTACCTAATTAAGCTATATCACGTGAGAAAGAGGTTCAGGAGGGCATGTATTTATTGTATTTGTATTTCTCCAGTATATAGCGGAGAGAAGTAGGGGGATCATGGTGTTTGAGGGGGAGTAATAGAGGTTTTGAGGTTAAAGTGTTGAATGAAGAGGAATGTTTTAAGCTCTTTTCTAAAAGTCTGTAGATCTTTCATTAGTCTTAGGTTGTCTGGGAGAGTGTTCCACAGAGTAGGGGCTACAAACAAGAATGCTCTTGAACTTATATTTTTGATTGTGTTATGAAAATGGGCTGGAATTGAGAGGGTATTCTGGGTGCATGTTCTTATGGATCTAATAGGGCCACTAGGGGTAAATAAGAGAGGAAAGGCATGAGGGGGCGATCTTATTGTATAGTTTGAAAGTTATCAGTAGATATTTGTATTTGATATGTGCTTCTATGGGTAGCCAGTGGAGGGTCTGGAGTAGTGGCGTGATGTGGTTGTATTGGTGAGTGTTGTGAATTATACGGGCAGCAAGGTTCTGTGCCATTTGAAGATGATGTGTGGTATTTTTGGGTAGGCCTTGAAGTATGCTGTTATAATAATCAAGGTGAGGCATAATGAGGGCCTGTTGGACTGAGCAGAAGTCACTATTATCAAGAAGTTGTCTTAATGGTTGAATTGTTTTTAGTTTAAAGTAAATTGTCTTGATTACAGCTTTTATATATGAGGACATGGATAGTGACTGGTAGAGAATGATACCTAAGTATTCAACTTCCTGTTTAACTTCTAAGGCAACTTCATTTATGTAAATTTTAGTGGGTGGCGAAAAGCTCCGGTCTCCGGTTATGTATAGAATTTCTGTTTTATTTAAATTGATGCATAGGTTGTGTGCGGAGAGCCAATTGAGCCACTTGAATTTGGGGGCAAAGGGGGTTGGAGATATCTATTGGGTGATAGAACATTATATCATCTGCATATAGATGATAATGTACTTTATGTTTCCTGAGGATGTTGCAAATGGGTTGCACATAAAGGGTAAAAAGGAGTGCAGAGAGGGAGGAGCCTTGAGGAACACCCTGGGTCTGATTGAAGATAGAGGAGGTTGCT
This sequence comes from Ichthyophis bannanicus, assembly GCA_033557465.1. Lineage (NCBI taxonomy): Eukaryota > Metazoa > Chordata > Amphibia > Gymnophiona > Ichthyophiidae > Ichthyophis > Ichthyophis bannanicus. The sequence goes on along the minus strand of CM066033.1, from coordinate 1,174,216,996 downwards.
GAACCAATCAGGACCTGTTGTGTGTGATCTGTGAGATAAGATTTAAACCAATGTAATACAGTACCTCGTAGGCCAATTTGTTGAAGTCTGGAAATGAGAGATTTGTGGCAGACACTGTCAAAGGTGGCAGCTATATCGAGAAACACAAGCATAAATACTTGTTTACAGTTGTTAATGCCACAGATGAGTGTGTTCAAGAGAAACAGCAAAAGAGTTTCGACACTGTAGTGTTGTCTAAAACCATGTTGTTGGGTATCCATGGGGGCATTTAAGTCAACAAAGTCTTGTAATTGATCTGCACTGCTTTTTCGATAATTTTTGTCAGTAGAGGAAGGCTAGCGATGGGGTGATAAGAATTTGGGAGAGATTTGTCAGTTATATTGGGTTTGAGGATAGGGAGAATTATTGCTTGTTTCAGTGTTGCTGGCCTTTGGCCTGTCTCCAGGGATCTATTAACTATGTTAGGTATGATTGGGGAGAAATCATCTTTTGTGAACTTAATCCATCTAACAGGACATGGATCAGCAGGGGATGTGGTGGTGTTAAGGTTTGCTATTATATTTGTAAGTTGTTTGATGGTGATGGGATAGAATGAGGACCATGTAGCTTGGTTTAGGTGACTGACTTTATTTGACTAATGGTGGCTGGGGCTAGATGGGGGCTCACAAGTGGATATGGGTATAAGTTTGCTCATTAAATAGTTGGCTAGGCTTTGAGGATCAATTTGGTTAAGGTCCGAATCAGGGTTAAGGGTTTTAGTGAGTGATCTGACAATTGTGAAGAGTTCTCTAGGTCTGTTAAGTGTTCTTGTCAAGAGTTTAGAGTGATAATCCTTTTTCCTATTGTTTACTGCTTCCTTATAGGATTTGAGCATAGACATATAGGCCTGGTTGTCAGTGAGGGATCTTGTTGCTCTCCATTTGTGTTCCAATTTTCTCAGAGCTTGCTTATGCTTCCAGAGATCAGAGATGTACCAATTTTGGGAGTTTTTAGGTTTGAAGTTTTGTGTTGTACAGGTTGTGTGCTGCCTTTGAGATGATGGTGTTCCAATTATTAACAGCAACATCAAGATCAGTATCAGAGGAATATTAATGCAGTATGGTGTCATTTAAAATTTTATTTTGATTATATGATTTGAACTTATTTTTAAATTGTGTAATATTTTTAGTTCTGCTAAGTGTAAACATTGCTAGGATAGAAAAGTCAATTAGGTAGTGATCGGTCCAGGGTAAGGGGAGAAAATTAGGAGGTGAGGGGAGGGTGTCGTGTAAGATGTGGGAGGGGAGGAAGATTAGGTCAAGAATATTACCTTTACAATGAGTAGGAGATTGAACAATTTGATTAAATCTGAGTTCAAGCATAGCGTTTATAAAGTGAGAGGCATGAGATCGATTCAATGATGGGAGATTAAAGTTACCAAGAATTATGTGGGGCTTATGCGTCATTGAGGTGCAGGCAGCTTCCAGGATCGTTGTGGGGCTGTCAGGGTTGGGTGATAGTGGTCTGAAAAAAAAGCTTATTTTAATATTCTTATTTTCAGTAATTAGAAGATTGATATTATCTGAACTCTCACTGCCATGGCCGGTGTTTCTGAGGTCTTTTGAGGTTAGAATAAGGACGCCTCCACCCCTCTTTCTGGACCTAGGGCTTTGTAAGATATTATAGTTGGATTCAGCCAGTTGGTTGAGTGAGATGGAGTCTGTGGGAGTAAGCCATGTTTCAGTTAAGCACAATACATGTGCCTTACTGTCTTGGAGTAGGTCTACAATAGCAGGTATTTTGTTTCTGATTGATCTAGTGTTAAGGAGGGCTACTTTTAAAGTATGTTTAGTATTGATAGGAGAGTGATTCATGTGGGCATGGGTTAGAGAGAGGTATATTAGTCTACAAGTGTGGGGTGTGTGGAGTATCGATGGAAAATTGTTGTGAGTAAAAGGATAGATATTTCTAGGATGATATGGAATTATTGGAATGTGGTGGGTATGGAATTGGGATTGAAGAGCAATGGATAATGGAGCAAAGAGTACAAGGAGGATCAGCATGAAAGTATGTTTCATGGTTGTGCTTAGAAACGGTTCTAAGTTCACAATACAGAATATCTATACTTTTTACCGAGTATAACCTCAAGGTACAGAGGACGATTCGGTAAGCAATGTATCAATAAGCTACTTTTCAGAATTATTGCATGTGGAATAGTTAGAGCAATGTATCAGGGTACAAGATGATAGTTTCCTAATGGTGGGCTAAGCGACAAATCAGATAATAATGGCTTAAGAGCAGGGAGATAGTGAAGGCTTTAAGGTGGGAGGGGAGAGATAAGACAAACTTCTATTATAGAGAATAGAAGGAGGATTATGCTCTTGGGTTGACTTGCCTTTCAAAGCTATATTTATTTATTTTTTATTTATTTAACCATTTTTTTATACCACTTTGTCTTTCACTCAGAGTGGTTTACATTGAAACTCAACATATTACATAGAACGAAAAACAACATACAGTATACAAAAAAACAATATACAGGAATATTCAAACAATGGGGGGAGAAGGGAAGGAGCAGGATTAACTATTAACTTGATTGTAGGATAAGGCGGTATAGAAATACTGTTAAATAAATAAATAAATAAACTATGTACAGGGTTATACTTGCATGACAGCTTATCTACATTTTGGTAAGTTGTGTTTTTTCAGGTTAGTTGTGCATGGCTGAGTTCATTTTGGAGGATTGTGTCATGCCTTCATTCAGTTGGTTAGGTTATATGTCCCAGATGATCTGGGTACAGAATAGTTTTCAGTTTCTTTCTAAAACCCTAAATGTCTGTAGTTGGGCGCATGTCATCTGGGAATGAGTTCCATAGTGATGGAGCAGAAAGTGAAAGTGCCCTTCCACATGTAGCTTGTATGGTCTTATGGTATCCAGAGGGTGTAATGATTGTATGTTTGTTATTGTTCCTCCTGGGCCGGGTACTTGTGTCTCTTATTATGATGTCTTGTAGGCTATAAGCTGATAGTTTGTGTATGATTTTGAAGATGACTAAGGGGTATGTTTACTAAACTGCGGTAATGTTACATACCGCATGTTATGTTAACGTTAACGATCGTAGGTAACGTTAACGCGCGGTATGTAACGTTAACGCGCGTTAGCGTTACCTAACGATTGTTAACGTCCCCGGCCGCGGAAAACACTGCAGAAGGTGGAGAGAGGGCGGAGAGAAGGGGTCAATGGGCAGAGAGTGGGTGGGGAGAGGCCCCTTTCACACTAACACGCTGAACTGAAGGGCTGAATCCTACCGCGAATGAAAACCTGCCGTTAGATGCACATTTGCAGGAGAGAGAAACCATTTCAGTGTCAGCAATGTACAGCCTAGGCAGGGAGCCCAAGAAATGTGATAGTAGTGCTCCATTTTCAGCAACACCATAGTGCCAAAGTATGAATGGCCACTATGACGATGGTGCAAATGGGGCATAGGGGGCCGCAGGCGGGACATGTAGCATGGGCAGCTGGGGCACAGGGTGGACCAGGCAGGCGCCTAGGTGGCACATAGGAACATAGAAACGAGAAATCAGCAAGACAGCAGCTGACCAAGGCCAAACACAATCCACCTATATCTACCTGGTTCACCCTAGCCAATAGTTGCTAGGGTACTGACCTGACATCCCTCCAGCCATCCCGCCCCCATGTGGAAGGGACATAATATTGGTAGGCAGTGATGAGGGGGGGATGTGAGGTTGTCCATGTATGCCCCCCCACCCCGGGATCCGCTCCCTAGGCGGGTGCCTACGTACACAGTGGATGGCCTTGGACTGTGCACTACCAGCACTGACAGCAAATGGCCATGTCAGCTTGGCATGAGGGTGTGTGCCCATGCTGGAGGGGGCAGTGCCACCTCCCTGCAGTGGACCTAGGCCATGCCCTGCATCAGTACGTGGTGTGCAGTGCAACATACAAAGTCTGGCTGAGGAAAAGTACAGGTAGCCCCAGGGACTATTGTGCATGTGTGGTGCAGTACACCCAGCCAGTGTGTCCAGAAGCAGAGGGTCACAGGTTCAAGCCCCAGCTGTGGTCCCTGCAGAGCATGTCCCTATGTTTTACCCTACAATGCAGATACAACAGCAACATGTGCAAAGCCCAAAGTAGCGGCGAACAGGGGTACAAACACCCACCCACACAGGCTCCACAATCCAAAGATGCATGGAGAGTCAGGCTGTTGGCCCCAACATTGAGCTGAAGTTATCACCAGAGCACTATTACTACCCCCTGCACAGTTTAGCAATATCGGCACTGTGATCAGGACCAGTTTGGTGGGCAGGGTTGCCAACCACCCCTATCTTTGTACAATGCTGCAATAGGAGTGAGCATGTGTGTATGTCTATCCATTGTTTTGTGGCTGCCCACATCTCACCGGGCCCACAATGTCCCACTGTTACCAGCGTTAGCCTGAATATGTGCATAATGAGGAGCAAAGTGTTGTGGGTATGGCCCGGACAGGGAAGATTGGCCAGGATGCATCTTCACAGGGTGTGGGGCAATGGCTGGGACACTGTAGTGCCCGACCACTGCCTGCATGGACAGGGTGGCCACAGCATGGCATGCTGGGAGGGCACTCTGACCGAGCAGTGACCATGGCATGTCTAGGTTCCCACATAGTGCTCTATTTTATCTGCCTCCAGTGATCCTGTTGTGTCCCAAGTGCTGGGCCACAATCACTGAGATGCCTGCTTGGTGCACATAGTTCCTCTCTAAGTATGCACTATGGACTGGCTAGTGGACTGTCTGCAGTTAGACTGTGCGTGGTCAGAACGCCTATACGGTGCAGTCTGACTGTGCTGTCTGCTGGTGATTGGCAGACAGTGGTGTGAGGCAGTTGGGGTTTTCCAGAGCTAACCCCATCATTGCTGCTGGTCTGCCACTGCCCCAGCCACAGGTATGGCTCTAGCCCACCAACCCTGGAGGGCTGTCGCATACCAGCAGGATGGAGGTTGCTTCACAGGGTCTGAAGGCACCTGTTCCTTACCTACAAAAAGGGTGATGTGGGCCCTTTGGGGTATATAGTGTATACCACTGTGACCTATAAAGGCACTGCTACACACACCTCATGCAATTCTAGGAACCCCTCTGCCCTGATAACAGCTGCCCATGTCAGCCAGACCCTAACACAGAGTACACACCAATCTGTCTGGTGTCTGGTCGCACAGGGCCACATGTGACTGCAGGATACAGATGGACACCAAATTTATTTATTTATTTATTTAGCTGTATTTATATCCCGCTTTTCACCAGGTCAAAGCGGTCAATTGGGAGATACATTTAACACGAGGGGATATGACACACATACGCTAATACTTACAGGGAACATGGGCAATGGAGGGTTAAGTGGCTTGCCCAAGACCACAAGGAGTGCCTATAGGACTAGAAATCTCAGTCCCTCCGGCCTGAGATTGCTGTCCCCAGGTGGGACTTGAACCCCCGGCCCTCTGGCCTGAAGTACCTTGTCCTAACCACTAAGCCACTCCTCCCACAAATTACCTTCGGCTGCACTGCAAGGAACACCTGTCACACACTGGTAGTGATAGGGATGTACAGCAGGACCTATCTCTAGCACCACATGTACTGCGGACCTAGTGCTGGTCACCCAACCTATCCCTCAGGGTGAACACAGAACCTGCACAATGGCATGGTCTGTAGCTACTCTGTGCCAGTATCACGCACTGTCAGTTTGTCTTTCCAAGCTGAGGTACTGGAGAGGTGCAGACCCCATTTGGTGATCAGCTGTAGACTACTATTCAGCATGTGCATTGCATCATGGGTACTGGTGGGGTTACCCTATCCTGGCACTCAGAGCAGACAGTTTGTGCGGTGACCTGCAGTCCTTCTGTACCCAGACATTGCTGTGACATACACCATGGAGGTATAGCCTACTGGTTAATACAATGCCATTCTTGGCAGTGTTCATGGGTTCAGTTCCTCATTGTTCCCTCCTCTCATGCCTGTCCTACTCAAATAGTGTGCATGCCTGTAGAGGTCATATTTTTTCAGATCTGTGCTTCCAGCCCATAATACCCTCGCCACAATTGCCAACATTCCCTCGGTCCATCTATCTGCATCTGTCAGCTGTGTAGAGTCCTGTCTGCCAGTGCAGGCTGCCACCCCATGTCATGCACTGCTACCCTTTCCTGCATTGTGCCTCTTCATGCTTGCCTTGCTGTGCCTGATCTGCATGGCACCACCACTCCTCTGTCCACCCATCATTGTAACTATCCTGCCACCTCCGCCTCCGCTGGGGGACATGTATTCCCATCGTCTGCCACCAACTGTTTTTCCGGTACTTTACATTGCCAACACCCTGTGCTGTGGTACAGCTGCCCCACCATGTTTGTCATCAGTACTGGCAGGCACATGGGATGCCCGCAGATATGGCAGGTCCAACGGCTCCCACCTCTCCCTCCTTCACTCACCTGTTCATTGCGTTTCCTGAGTGCTCTATCTAGTGTTAGGGCTACATCTGTCTCTATTCCGCACAGGTCATGCATGTCATCCTGAGGCACCTTGCAGTCCCTAGGGCACACTAACCTAGGACACCATAACCTTGTTAGGCCACCTTAACCTATGGTTCCATAGCCCAGGGTGCCTTCTGCGGTGCCTTGTCCAAGGGTGCCTAATATGGCGCTTAGCCTAGGAGGCCCTATAGGGCACCTTATGAGGCACCTTACAGGGCACCTTACTAGGCACCTTACTAGGCACCTTACATGACACCTTACAAGGCGCCTTATAAGGCGCCTTGCAAGGTGCCTTACAAGGCACCTTATAACGCTCGTTAGTCTAAGGCGCCTTGTAACGCGCGTTAGTCTAAGGCGCCTTGTAACACACATTAGCTGCTACAGCTTGCTGTAACGATGCAACACCCATGCCTTTATATGGGCATCTCTACCTTTACCGTGGAACCTAACGCGAATGACATTACCACAGTTTAGTAAACATACTAAACAGAGTGGAGGAGTGGCCTAGTGGTTGGGGCAAGGTACTTTAGGTCAGAAGGTTGGGGGTTCAAATCCCACTAGAGGACAGCAACCTTGGGCCAGAAGGACTGGGTTTTCTAGTCCCACAGGTGCTCCTTGTGGTCTTGGGTAAGCCACTTAACCCTCCATAGCCCATGTTCCCTGTAAAATAGTTATCTCCAAGTTATAATGCCCTGTTCAATGTAATTTCAGTTTGTTCAATGTAAACCGCACTGATGCAGAATAGCACAGTATATAAGAGAATGTAAATAAATAAATAAATACCCCTATGATTGGTTTGTATTTGATGTGAGATTGGATTGGTAGCCAGTGTAGGTAATTGAGTATGGGTGTGATGTGTTCATGCTTCTTTGTTCCTGAGATGAGTCGTGCTGTGGTATTTTGTGCAATTTGAAGCGGTAGGATTGTATGCTTTGGGAGCCCCTGATAAAGTGTGTTACAGTAGTCCAGTGTTGGGGTGATTATTGCTTGGCAGATTGTGTGGAAGTGATCAAGGTGTAAAATTGTTTTAAGTCTCCTTATTATCTTCATTTTATGGTAGGCATTTGCAGTAGTTTTTGCTATGTGGGGTTGCATGAAGAGGTATTGGTCCATGATAATTCCAAGGTATTTGATTTTTTTCTTTACTGTTATTTGCCTTTGTTGTATGCAGATAGTTTGTGGATTTGATTGCAGTGTTCCTGGAAATAAAGAGAGCTTCTGTTTTGTTTTGGTTTTTTTTTAAATAATTTATGGATTGGTTGTTGTTATTGAGCCAGAAGATCATGTCCTCCACACATGCGGTTGTGGTTGTCAGGTCAGGGTTGTGTATATCGACTGGTGTGAATACCATGATATCATCTGCATATATTCTATATTGGATTTTGTGTTTTTTAATGATTTTGCATATTGGCTGTATGTAGATGTTAAATAACATTGAAGATAGTGAGGAACCTTCTGGGACTTCTTGGTATGAGGGGAAGGGTTTTGATTTTGTCGTTCCGCATTTGACTTGTTGCTGTCTATTTTGCAGATAGAATTTGAACCATGATAAAGTGTTGTTATGTTGACCAATTTCTTGTAGGCATCTGAGTAGGATGATGTGTGAGACGGTGTCAAAGGCAGAGGATATGTCCATGTAATGAACAAACAATACTCCACTTCTCACTAACACAAAAAATACTGATCTTTGGGAACGGGTCTCAGACTATGGTAGGGCGGGACCCAGGAGGTAAACCTCTGCTGTGGTCACTCAAACCCGTATCTTGCATCAAGGACCCAAACGTTCCCAAAATATTCAGAAAAAGCCTCTCTGGGGCCACTAAACGTTACTAATCTTGAAAATTGATAAGAATTGATCTTTCAGTTGTAATGTCCAAAGCAATCTCCTGCTTTTCAAATTTGTAAAAGTTGAAAACTGTAAATGATTCAAACTTATCATGAAGTGTAAAGTGTAAAATCGGACTTATCTTCGATCCCGACGTCAATCCAGCGCGCTGATACGTTTCACCGCACATCAGCGGTTTCTTCGGGGGATCCACTTCTCACATCAAATCAATGGTATAGATAACCCTATGGCTATAATCATGCTTTTTTTAAATATTGGGCCAACTTGACTCAGTCAGCTTTTCACTCCACGTTTTCACCCGTGAAAAAACGCCGCGCATAGTATTGGGTGTAGCCGCATGCGCGGCGTTTTTTCACGGGTGAAAATGTGGAGTGAAAAGCCGACTGAGCCAAGTTGGCCGAATATTTAAAAAAAGCATGATTATAGCCATAGGGTTATCTATACCATTGATTTGATGTGAGAAGTGGATCCCCCGAAGAAACCGCTGATGTGCGGTGAAACGTATCAGCGCGCGGGATTGACGTCGGGATCCAAGATAAGTCCGATTTTACACTTTACACTTCATGATAAGTTTGAATCATTTACAGTTTTCAACTTTTACAAATTTGAAAAGCAGGAGATTGCTTTGGACATTACAACTGAAAGATCAATACTTATCAATTTTCAAGATTAGTAACGTTTAGTGGCCCCAGAGAGGCTTTTTCTGAATATTTTGGGAACGTTTGGGTCCTTGATGCAAGATACGGGTTTGAGTGACCACAGCAGAGGTTTACCTCCTGGGTCCCGCCCTACCATAGTCTGAGACCCGTTCCCAAAGATCAGTATTTTTTGTGTTAGTGAGAAGTGGAGTATTGTTTGTTCATTATATGATTTTTTGCTCCAGTGAAACCCTAAACACATTTTTTGTTTAGAGGATATGTCCATACAAATGAGAATAAATCCTGTTCTTGCATTGTCTATTCCTCTTATAAGTAGCAATGTCTCAGTGCCATGGTTGGGTCGAAATCCATTTTGGTGTTGGTCCAGTTGAGCATGTTAGTCAATGTGATCTTGAAGTTGCCTTTGAACAATTTTTTCTATGACTTTGGTTAAGAATGATAAGCTGCATTGTGTAGTGATTTCGGTAATGTCGACAGAAACCCAGAAACCTACAGCTTTGTAGGATTAGATGATGGGAATTTCATGGCCAATTAATCGTTGTTTTGTGAGTAGAATCCCCGTCCTGGTTCCCCGCATAAGGGTCAGGTGTGGGCGCACCCGCAGCATGCTGCTTTTTAAAGGTTCCTTTAGCAGCTGAGTGATGATGCTTGTGAGGCGGAACTGAGCAACCACATGCAGCAGTGGGGTTTCCCTTGGAGGAGAGGGCTCTTTGGAAGCAAAGGATTTCACTTTTGCAGGATGGATGCCAATGCACTCTGTACTGCTCCCTCGGGGGAATGGATGTGAGGCACGTCCCTGGTAGTGGCCAAATAGTTGTTAACATTAATTTAAAGTTAGTGAAAGAGGGTTCCAGGCAGTGGTTCAGAGAGAGAGAGAGTTCCATAGTTTGGAGCCAAGAAAATAGAAAGCAGAGTTGCACATCACCAATAAACATTAAAAGGTCAATTGACTGAAAGAGAAATCTGTATTTTAGACATATTAAACACATTTTAGAAATGATGGCTAGGTGCAATCTGGGGTATCCAACTCAGAACATATGAAAAGAGGCAGGTCATGTACAAGATTTGGCCCGATTTCAGAAACTTGCACATAATCAAAATGAAAGGCAGCAGCTACAGCCACAGCCACGTAGATGGTCCCAAGGCAAAATTTTAGAATGGAGACATCTATGTGATGCTTCATACATTTTCCTGCCTGCTATTTTGCAAACAAAGACATGCAACAGTGTGTTGACCAGAAAACAAGTGCCCTTGTTTTCCTTCACTTTTCCTTATGGTCATGAACAGTTTGGGGGATATCAGGGTGCCTTCTTTTCTACTCCCTCTAAGCTTTTCTGATACCTATTTGGAGGAGGAATAGACATGGACTTTATCGCTGGTGGCTTTAGACTTGCATGTGTCTTTTCCAGAATACTCCAGACACACCTCCGCCACTCCCTCTTATGACATGAAGACATCCATCTTTCTAAAATGACCATGGGAATTTCTTTGTGAATGCCAATTTTCAGATGCCCAGATCACAAATAGAGCTTCTAAAATGACCCCCATTGCCTTCTTCTTTCCATATCATATGTTTTAAAATGTTATTCCTCAGTTCTTCTCTCTATATCATGGACAATGATTAGGACAGTTAGGGGGTCACTCTGAGCAACAAACAGCAGTCACGTTCTCCTTCACCACTCGTTCTACGGGGAAGTTAGACAGGTGCGGGAAAGGGGAGGATCTGGGGTGATGTTAGAGCGGGCAGTTGGCGGTCACCAGCCCCGGACGTAAAGGGCCAATTCTAATGTCGGCCCTGTACATCTTGGTCCAGCAACATGAACAGGGAAGTTATTCCACCTCCGAGGTGGAATAACTTCCCCGATGAGGCAGGAAAGACAGTCATGGATGGGGCGGCAGAGGGCATTCCCCTCAGCCCGAACCTGGCCTTGGGAGGCCAGATCAGGGTTTGAGCTGCAGGAAAAGCACTTTGGGAGCTGGTAGCTGGGGATCATAGCTTTTAAATGGAGCCATGGTGCCATGGCAACATTTAAAAGCCCTCACTGAATTAGCCAGGCAAGACCTGTATGTGCAGTTGGGCTGAATCACAGCCCCGGCCTGCACGTACAGGCCTATTTGCGATTCTGGTCCCACGGGGCTAGACGTGCCCTGCAGGATCAGAATCGTGACTACCTCTCTGTGTCCGATTCCGACCGGGCGCACAGAGGGCCTGTACGTCCCAGATGGAATCAGGCCCTTAGTGATTACCTGCCATTTGTAAAGAAAGAAAACAAGAAGAGTTTGGATTTTGTTATGTATCTGGCTCTTCTTCATCTTCCCACTTCTGCTCTTGAGATCATGATTAACAGTAATAATGTGAAATGTGTTCACTGCAAATAACTGTAAAGTAAATACTACATATTATGTTTCTGTGCTTCTAAATTTGGTAACAATAATAGGTGATTTCAGTAATCCCTATATTGACTGGATAAATGTCATGTCATGTAATGCTTGAACGTTAATGCTTCTAGATAAACTAAATGACTGGGGACAATTTTTCCAAATGGTTAATTTTGCACATACCATAAACTTCACTACAAAGCCAGAATGTGTGGAGTATGATCTCAGTCTCTCAAATTTACTGCTAATGCTTGCAGTAATACTTGCATTGTGCTAAAAAGAGCTTCTTTTTGGCGTTCATAAGATCTAACATGTATTGGGAACTTGCCAAGTTGCAATTGGAAATTCTTAATTAGGCCCGTAGCTCTCAATACAATGGAAAATATTTCTGTACCTTTCTTCCAGATTTGTTTGGTATTTCAGGATCTTCTCCCTCGCCACACAATTCACAGAATATTCAATGGGAACCAACACTTAAGAACATAAGAACATAAGATATGCCATACTGGGTCAGACCAAGGTCCATCAAGCCCAATATCCTGTTTCCAACAGTGGCCACTTCTATTCAGTGGCCACTGTTGGCCACTGATAATAGAAGTGGCACTTCTATAATCAATGTCGTTCTGATGTTTTTCTCCATTACCACTATGTTTATTGTTTATTGTTTATTTTAAATTTGATATACCGCTCAGGCCAGAAGGCATTAGAGCGGTTTACAATATTATATCATTCGAGGAAATAAGAAAAGAACGCCATTTATGTGATAGGACAGAATAGAGGACAGAGACAGTCAAACAGAATAGAGAAAGGGAGAACACGGAACAGCAAGTTACCACAATATATAAGCACGACAACCCAGTCCATGCAGTCAGTGTAAACTCCAGCAATAGATGCCATGGACCAACGCCTAAGGGCCACGCCTAAGGGCCACGCCAAAGGGCCCTCTGGCGAGGCCCTCAGGCGCGGGCCCGCAAGGCGCGGGCGCGCCCCTGCAACGGCAGTTCTTGTGCCATTAGTCAAGGCTGCTGATTGGCGGGCTTAGGGGAAGAAGGGGGAGCTCCTGCTCTCACCCCCGTCAAGATCACTGCTCTCCTTGCGCCCCTGCAACGGCGGTTCTTGTGCCGTTAGTCATGGCTGCTGATTGGCGGGCTTAGGGGAGGAAGGGGGAGCAGGAATACAAACCAAATCGTTGATGTACTTAGCGCAGAAAGTGAGTACTCCAAAGTTGATGTTGTCATCCACCTGGGTACAAATGACCTGGCTAGAAACAGTGCCTCTGCAATTCAAAGGGACTTCCACACTCTGGGAGAGAAACTCAAGCCCATTGTTAACACTGTAGCATTCTCAGAAGTTCTACCTGTTCATGGTAAGGGGGCAGAAAGCCTGCATCACATAAACAGCTTTAATACATGGCTCCAGACCTGGTGCAAATGAGAAGGATTCCGATTTTTTGACGACTGGGGAAACAGATGCACCAACAAGAGACTATACTGTACTGATGGACTACATCTCTCTGTCGCAGGGAAAATAATCCTAAAAAAAATTCAGGCAGTATGTGGATATGCATTTAAACTAGAAAAAGTGGGTGATGGATAGAAAAGGACTAGTTCAGGAAGTCACTTCTGGCAAATGCAGAACAACATCAGAAACAGCCACACTTTAAACCACACATCAACAACAAGTGGGAAGAAGTGGGCAGAACAAAATCAATGCAAAATACATGCAAGCCAGTTAAATGCTGGAAAGCAATGAGCACACATACTTGAAGCTTAGCCAACAAATTTCCAGACCTGGAAATGGACTTGGACATTGTGGCCATTACAGAAACATGGTATAATGAATCACATGAATGGGATATAGCCATAGCTGGCTATAATCTATTCAGAAGAGACAGAGGAAGTGGAAAAGGAGGAGGAGTAGCCTTGTATGTAAAAAGCAATATTAAAGCTATTGCAATGCAGGGGGCATGGGAAAAAAAGAAGAAGCGCTCTGGATTGTGTTGGAAAGAGGAGATGACACTGTCATCCATACTGCTGTAGTCTACAGACCTCCGACTCAAATCAAAGAAATAGATAATGAATTGATTATAGATATTGCCAAGATAGCCACAAAGGGGGGAGTAATCATATTGGGTGACTTTAATCTACCTGATGTGGATTGGAGTACTCCTTCTGCAAATCTGGCATGAAGCAAAACAATTGTGGATGCTTTCCAAGATGCGTGACTTAAACAAATGGTGATGGAACCAACCAGGAAAGGTTTGATGCTGGATTTAGTGCACACCAATGGTGAGAGCATGACGAATGTCTGGTTGAGTGCCCCTGTGAGCAGCAGCGATCATCACATGTTGTGGTTTGAGATAAAAGCTAAGGTGCAGTCCAATCATAGCAAGCTCAAAGTCCTAAACTTCAGAAACACTGACTTCAGTAAAATGGCCAAATACCTGAAGGAGGATTGGCAGGGTGGGAGGGGATAAGGGAAGTTGAATTGCAATGGGCTAAACTAAGGGTGGCAATAAAAGGGGCAACAAAGAAGTGGCTGCTCAGATAAAGGCAAAAAACACAGCTTTCACAAAATTCAAAAGCTTGCAAACAGAGGAAAACAGTAAGGAATACAGGATCAAACTAAAAGAGACAAAAAGAGAAATAAGGAAAGCAAAATCAAAGGCAGAGGAAAAGATGGCTAAAGATGTGAAGTGTGGCGACAAAACTTTCTTCAGGTATATTTGGGAGAGGAGGAAAATCAGAGATGGAATTGCAGGACTCAGAAGTGCTGGGAACGGATTTGTGGAAAGTAACATTGAAAAAGCAAAATTGCTAAACAAATACTTCTGCTCTCTTTTTACTAAAGAAAATCCTGGAGAAGGACCATCTGTGACTCCCAAATATAAAAATGGGAATGAAGTAGGTACCACACCATTCACAGAAGATGAGGTGTTAGAACAACTTGCAAAACTAAAAGTGAACAAGGCCATGGGACCGGACAGGATACATCCCAGGATACTGAAAGAGCTCAGAAAGGTTCTTGCAGGGCCGTTAAAGGATGTTTTCAACAGATCCTTGGAAACAGGAGTAGTTCCTCAGGACTGGAGAAGGGCTGATGTGGTACCTCTTCAGAAAAGTGGTGACAGGGAAGAAGTGACAAACTACAGGCCCGTGAGCCTTACCTCGGTGGCGTGAAAAGTAATGGAGGCGCTTCTGAAAGAGCAAATAGTGGACTTTCTCAAAACCAACAGGTTGCATGATCTGAGGCAACATGGTTTTACCAAAGGACGATCTTGCCAAACAAATCTGTGAGTTCTTTGACTGGGTGACCAGAGAACTAGATCAGGGGCATGCGATGGATGTCATCAACCTGGATTTCAGCAAAGCCTTTGATACTGTTCCTCATAGGAGGCTTATCAATCAACTCAGTAGTTTGGGGATGGGTCCCAAGGTGATGAACTGGATCAGAAATTAGTTGACTGACAGACGACAGAAGGTGATGGTAAATGGAGCTCGCTTGGATGAAAGGAGGGTGATTAGCAGGGTGCCCCAGGGTTCGGTCCTGGGACTGGCACTGTTCAATGTATTTGTGAGTGATATTGCTGAAGGACTGCATGGACAAGTCTGTCTTTTTGCAGATGACATGAAAATTTTCAACAGAGTGGACTCCCCTGAGGGAGTGGATAACATGAAGAAAGATCTACAAAAGCTGGAAGAATGGTCTAATGGTTGGCTGTTAAGATTTAATGCGAAGAAGTACAGTGTCATGCACTTCGGAAGCAGAAATCCAGGGGGAATGTATGTGATAGGGGGTGAGAGGTTGGTGTGCACGGATCAGGAGACGGACCTTGGTGTGATTATTTCTGCAGATCTCAAGGTGGCAAAACAGTGTGACATGGCACGGGCAAAAGCCAGGAAGATGTTGGGCTGCATAAAAAGAGGAATTACTAGCAGAAAGGAAGAGGTACTAATGCCACTGTATAAGTCACTGGTGAGGCCTCACTTGGAATAGTGTTCAGTTTTGGAGACCATATCTTGCAAAGGATATAAAAAGACTGGAAACTGTTCAGAGGAAGGCAACCACAATGATTTAGAGCCTGCATCAGAAGCCTTATGAGAAGAGACTTGAAGACCTAAATATGTACACTCTGGAGGAGAGCAGGGATAGGGGAGATATGATTCAGACCTTTAAATACTTAAAGAGAAATAACACAGGTACACTAAAAAAATTTTTTTTTAAACTGCCTCTAATGTTTCGATTGATTTTTACGTTTTTTGGTGCGCTGAATCCAAATCTGGTAACCAATTTGCTCCATCACGTACAGATTTTTTGCTACATTGGGTTAGCAGTTTGAGGTGAACGTTTCAGATTGAGTGCGATCGAGATAAAAGTTTCTTGGATGAATTCTTTATACTAATTGTTTAGTAGTTATTCAAATAAGAATAAAGAAAATTGTAACAAGGCAGCACATAAGAATAATGTCAACAAAACACACTGTGATGGTAGCAAAATTGTCTGCACTTAAAACAGCCACATACATGTGCACAAACATTGAGCATATAAGAGCGAGGTTAGACACAAAGCAAAGCAAAGAAATGTGCAAAAAATGTTGTACAGGTATGTATGTAAGAATAGAAAACGCAAACCGCACCATTGCAATACATGAAGACAAACACCCGATGGTGTGAAAATAAAATTCTAATAAATGAGATCCGACACTGTGGTAATAACTAGCAAATTTTTATTTCAAAGTTTAGTAAAAACACGATATTTGTCAACACAGTTTAGATTTTAAAGTCATTCTTGGGTCAATCAATCTCCTGGTGGGCCCGTTTCTTCTTCCCCCGAATGCTTCTCTTGGTGTGCTGCTTGGCGTATTTTTCATCTGGGGTTTCCCGCAGCAGCAACCAGCAGAAATCAGCCATCATAGTGGTGTTCCATCTTCCTTGGTACCTTCTCTCTGCGTCCTTGATGTCCTGGTGAAACCTTTCACCTTGTTCTTCACTGTACGCCCCCAAGTTTTCGGGAAAGTAGTTCACATGGGAGTGCAAGAAATGGACTTTCAGGCTCATGTTACAGCCTTGTTCTTTGAAGGCATTGAGCATCCTGGCAACAATATCCTTATAGTTCTCATCCCGCCTGTTCCCCAAGAATTTGAGAACAACATCCTTGAAGGAATCCCAGGCTTCTTTTTCCTTCTCAGACATTGTTTCAGCGAATGCTCCATCTGAAATGAGTTTCCTTATATCAGGGCCAACAAACACTCCTTCCTTTAGCTTTGCTTCAGAAAGTCGGGGGAACTTTGAGCAAAGGTACCGAAAGCACTCACCATCTTTTGGAAGGGACTTGATGAATTGCTTAATGAGACCCAACTTAATGTGGAGAGGTGGTAATAGAATTTTATCACGAGGTACCAAGCTCTCATGAAGAACATTTTTCTCACCGGGTCTCAAATACTCCCGAATTGGCCAGTCTTTTTTCCCCCAGTGTAGGTCGCGGGCCCGGCTATCCCACAAGCAAAGGAAGCAGGGATATTTGGTGAAACCGGATTGCTGCCCTAATAGCATGGATAGAATTTTAAAGTCTCCACAAATCATCCACTTATGCTCATCATAACGAATCTTCTGAAGAATCAGGGCCAAATTCTCGTATTTTTCTTGGAGAATAACAGAGTGAGCAATAGGAACTGAAGTGAATGTGTTGCCATTATGAAGAAGAACACCTTTTATGCTGTCTTTTGACGAATCAATGAACAGCCGCCATTCAGCAGGATCATACTTGAGTTTAAACTTTTCCATCACTCCGTATATATCGTTGCAAAATACCAAATCTTCCTCTTTGCTGAAATACTTCAAAAATTGTGTCTCGCGGTTGTGGTACCAACAAAATGTTGTTCCTGGTGACAATAGATTTTTCTGTTTAAGCCGAGAACCTAGCAGTTGGGCAGCATCTTTTGGGAGTCCTAAATCCCGGACTAAATCATTCAATTCAGCTTGAGAGAAAAGTTCAGGTTTCGGATCTGGTTCAGTTTCAAACTCGGAAGTACTGGACTCATCGGGAAAAGCCATCTGATGAGTCTCATCATGATCAGAACCGTCCACACAAATATGATCCAAAGATTTTGGTGGTTCAGGCACAGGTACTTCGTTGCTATGAGGCATAGGCCTAATTGCTGAGGGAAGGTTGGGGTAACTTATTCCGTTCTTATTTTTTAAGTTGTATCCCTTCACAATGCAAGAGCAAAAATAGCAGTCACTGCTGTGGTCTCTTTGTTCACGCCACATCATAGGTATTCCGAAACGAAATGCTTGTTTTTTTACCTTTCATCCATAAGCGTAGATCTTCCTCACATGTCTTGCACACTTTGTGAGGAGCCCACGGTTTGTCTTGATCGCCTAACTTCAAACCGAAATAGGCGAAATATACTTTTTTAATAAATGCAGAAATGTTCCTCTGCCGCTTTTTCACGGTATATTCCCCACAAATAAAACAAAAACTGTCTGGAGAGTTGACGCAACCTCTGGCTCTGTGAGCCATCACAAATACACAGCACTGCAAACTACAACTGTAGTGAACCACTTCGGAATAAAGCTGGATTACGACTGAGCAAACAAAAGGTAATAATGAACTTGCAAGAAACTGAAATTTGACAGGAACGTTCATGTCGCAACCACCGTGTTTGAGCGAGCGAGCGAACGAGGCGAGGCGAACAGGAAAGAACATGCGCCAGCACGAGTACTGGATTTAGCCCCCCGCCTCCCAATTGTCCTGTTAATGTATAAAATGAATACAAAACACTCTAAAATATCATGAGGGAGTGTTTCTAGTTAGTTAACCATTACAACCTCTATTTTGGGCCAAGAAAATAAACTGCAGTCGGCTAAAAAGAAATTATGTGAACATTCCTTATATGGGTAAGAAATCTAATTTTGCAAGAAAACGTGACGTGATGGAACATTTTGGCTATTTTTCCTGGATTCAGCACCCCAAAATCTATAGGAATCAGTTGCAAAACTGGAGGCAGTTTTTTGGTAGTGTACCTGTGTAATGAACAAACAAACCTCTTCCAAAGATGAGGAAGCTGTAAAACTAGAGGGCATAACATGAAGCTGCAAAGGGGTAAATTGAAAGGCAATGTCAGGAAATACGTTTTCACTGAAAGGGTGGTGGATGCTTGTGAATGCCCTCCTGATGGAAGTATTGGGGGCAAATACAGTGACATAATTCAGAATGGCATGGGGCAGACATAGTGGATCCCTTTATAGCAACAGGATAAAATCAAAATAAACTTAATTAATGTCTCAACATACAGGGGTGTCCTACACGGAGCAGTGGGTTCACCCCTAAAGCAAAGACATGGGGAGGGG
Organism: Ichthyophis bannanicus; assembly: GCA_033557465.1. Classification (NCBI taxonomy): domain Eukaryota; kingdom Metazoa; phylum Chordata; class Amphibia; order Gymnophiona; family Ichthyophiidae; genus Ichthyophis; species Ichthyophis bannanicus. Next base: position 1,174,198,265 of record CM066033.1, on the reverse strand, counting down.
TAGCCGGCATGGAGTGACAGGTGCACCTACTCTTGCCATCTTACTGGCCAGACTAGATGGATCATACTGGTCTTTATCTGCCGTCATTTACTATGTTACTATGTCAGGTTTCCTCGTATCCAGCTTCTTATCCATTGGAATGGGAATGTCTCAAGTTATCATTACATCTTCATTCTCCATTATTCTCTTAGGGTCATGATCCCAGTGCTTTTCTGGTATAGCAATGTTATAATGTTTACAAAGTTTCCAGCGGATGAGGTGTGCCACCTTGTTAGTAACAGCCATATGGAATAGATGGTTCTGGAACCAAGAGGAGGAGCTATTTTACATTTAATCTTTAGTGAAATGTGGGATTTGGTATTAGAACTTACATTACTGGAACCACTTGGCAGTTCTAAATGAGGGGAGATCCTTGTTGCTTCTGATTTTGGCTGGAAGAGAGTTCCATAATGAGGCTGCATATAAGTCAAATGTGCGGTTACAGATTTGCTGGTTAAACTTAGTCCTTTCATGTGGCGCAGTCAATAAATCACTTGTAGCCTGGCACATTGGTGTTCTGGAGGTTAGATGTGATAGTAGGGTACTCATATATGAAGATTGTTGTTGGTGAAGTGCTTTATGAATCAGTACAAGTGTTTTGTACTTGATCCATGCTTCTAATGGAAGTATGTGGAGGTCTCTCAGTGTGGGGTAATATGATCATATTTCTTTCCTTTTTGGATGATCCTTGCTGTTGTATAAAGGGCTGTCCATAGCGGGTTGAGATTGGTGATCGGGAGTCCTTGATGTGGGGAGCATCATTGCTTGCATGACTGTTCTGAAGTCCTGTGGATAAATAAGGGGTCTAAGGCACTGTAACATCTTGGCTTTGAAGACTATCGTCCTTGCTGTTTTTGTAATTTGATGTTTGAAGGATAGCATTTGATTAATAATGATCCCTAGGTATTTTATGTGTGTTTGTACTTTTATTTGTTTTGTTTCCAGGTTGATATGTGTTGGGGGGGTGAAGGTTTGGTCCTTTGTCACAAATAAAACTTCAGTCCCGGCTGAGAATCATCTTAGCCGGGCACAGGCAGGCACCCGGGAGCCGAGGGGTTAACCTTGGGGGAGGGAGGGAGGGGCTGGGGGGGGGCGGGCGGCGACGCCGACCCGAATATAGAGCAGGGTCGGGCCGTGGCTCGCCCTCTTTCCTCCCCCAGCAGAGCGGTGTGGGTGCAATTTCTGCAATCCTTCAACGGTCTCGCATTTTGGCAAAAACACCCGGTCCCGAATGAGGAGCTTGACTTGTTCACGGATGCCGCAGGTGGGACTGGTTTTGGCATATATTTCAGAGGGGCATGGTGCGCGGAAGAGTGGCCTCCCGAGTGGCACTCCACGGGCACCACAAACGACATCACGTTCCTTGAACTTTTCCCGATCTTAGTCGCCCTGGTCATCTGGGCCCCGCACTTGAAGGACAGAGCGATCACATTCCACACTGACAACGTGGCGGTGGTATACGCGATAAATGGAATGCGGGCCCATACGCAAGGCGTGGTATCCCTGTTAAGACAAATTGTTATGTTGTGCCTCACTTACAATATAACCATCAGGGCAGAGCATCTTCCAGGGCGGTGTAATAACCTTGCCGACGCTCTCTCTCGCTTTCAGATCTCGCTGTTCCAGTCGTTAGCACCAGGTGCCGACATGACCAAGACGGCTGTCCCAAAGAGAATATGGGACTGTGGTCCGCCGAAGTATGGGACCTTGTACTAAAATCATTATCAGCGAAAACCAGGCGAAGATACCTGAAGGCGTGGTGGGACTTCCAGGTGTTCTGCCAGAGGCGCAGGTCAGCAGATAACGAGCCCACGACGGAAGCCATCCTGGAATGGATTTTATGGGCCAAGAATAGCGGAGTTAGGAAATCAGCTGTCAAGGCAAAACTCGCAGCGATCTCGTTCTTTGCAAAAGCAAGCGGCAGAAACAGCCCAGCGGCAGATTTTGTCATCACGAGAGTGTTAAAGGGCTGGGTGACGGAGCGGCCGCGCACGCTAGAACAAAGGCGTCCGATAACTCATTCGATACTGCAGAAGCTCATATCAGCTGCGGGTCGGATCTGTTTTAACGACTTTGAGGCCAAGCTCTTCAGATGCGCATTTTCATGGGCTTTCTACGGAGCATTCCGAATAGGTGAGCTAGTAGCCCCGGCAAGCCGGGCGCACGAAGAAGGGGGCATTATGAAGCGTGATGTTACCTGGCAGGACGGAACACTATCATTATATGTCCGGAAATCCAAAACGGATCCGGAAGCGAAAGGGGCACAAATTGTGCTTCACCCGCTACCAGGTGATCCGTCTTGCCCAATTAGAACCTTCGCGGAATATAGTCAACTCCGCCCGGAAAACGCCGAGCAATGGCTGGTACATGAGAACGGGGCCCCGCTCTCGCGCTTCCAATTTGCCAGGGTACTCAAGCTATCCTTGGTGGCAGCCGGCTTGGAGTCGTCCTTGTACGGGACACACTCATTCAGGATTGGGGCCGCTTCAACGGCGGCCAGCTTAGGTATGTCAAGTGTACAGATCATGAACCTCGGAAGATGGCGCTCCAGCAGGTACAAGCTGTATGTACGCCCGGTTTAACGCCGGCTGTGCAAAGAACGCAGTATGGTGCAAAAGCATATAGACGTGTGTATGTATATATACATATAGATATATATATCGGATGTAGATATATACATATGCAATAAATGAATAATAAGGCAAAAAAAAAAAAAAATTAGAAATAGTTGGCGGATATGCACAATGATGTATGTGAGTGTTACTATGTCCCAGTACTTATATGTCATGAATAATAGGTGCCAACGCCCGGCGGGAGGCATGGATATGCGGCCACTCATTCATCCATTGGGCAGAGAGGAGGGCAAGAAACAGACTGCAGGGAAGCAATCTGGGTCTCCCGAACGACGTCATAAACGTTACCTGGCTGGGTAAGAGAGGGATGGTGTGGGACCAGCTACTGCCCCGCCTTTTACAGATGAGAGAGGATGGAGGACGACCTTGGGCAATAATTGTGCATCTGGGAGGGAATGACCTTACGGGTACACACAGTGTGGAATTGACAAAAAAAATGCAGAGAGACATGTTAACGCTGCGCGATGCCTTCCCGACAGCGGCCCTGGCATGGTCACATATTATACCCAGACGGGTGTGGAAAGGGGAATGGTCCCATAAGGCAATTGAGAGAACACGGCGAAAAGTCAATAAGTGGATGGCCCGTTTTATGGTAGCAATGAGCGGCAACAGTATCATTCATGACCTCATAGACGAGACGTGCCCTGGTTTGTATAGGGCAGACGGGGTACATTTATCAGATATTGGATTGGACATATTCATTTGTACTCTGCAGGAAACACTCGAGCGGTTATGGCAGAGAGTCAGGTTGGCCACAGCAGCGGGAAAAGGGTGGGGGACCCTCTCAGCACGCGAGGAGTCGCAGCTGTGAGGGGTGGCGGAAAAGATAGGAACCACCCTTTACGAGAGAGCGCACAGCCCAGCCATGGAAGAGGGGGGAGCGGGCATACTAGAACTCAATTGTCCCCCAACAGCACGCAAAGGAAAACAGGAACAGTGTCCAGAGAGCCTTCCCAAGCTTGCACGGCACGGGAGGGGGAAGGGACGAGCAACGTAGCCCTGCTCACGCCTTTGACGGGCCGTGGGTGGTGGCAAAGCAGGACACTGCGGCGAACGGGAGGGGAGCAGGAAAGGCCTGTTGCGGCAGGCGCCCCTTCCTAGGGTATGCCCATAGGAACCGGGGGGGGCAGTGGGAAAAGGCTTAGACGGCATTTTTCCAGACATCACTGCCGGGCCTCCTAGAAAGGAAGAGGGCGGGCTGTGCCTCTTAGCAGGTGTAAGATGAGTGGTTATGCATTAATGTTTTTAATGTTGATAACGTGTAGTTTTTTTCATGCTGTGGCCAACAGTTTTGTATGCTGTATTCCCAAAATATGTAAAAAAAAAAAAAAAATAAAAGTATTGTTTGGTTGAAGAAAATGGTAAGAGTATAATATGTGGGCAAGGAAGGGGGGAGGGAGAGGGACGGGGAGGGGGGGGGTAGTGGCTACTGACCCGAGGCGGACATACGGGTCGCCAGGCTGAGTCCCGGCTGAGAATCATCTTAGCCGGGCACAGGCAGGCGCCCGGGAGCCGAGGGGTTAACCTTGGGGGAGGGAGGGAGGGGCTGGGGGGGGGGGCGGGCGGCGACGCCGACCCGAATATAGAGCAGGGTCGGGCCGTGGCTCGCCCTCTTTCCTCCCCCAGCAGAGCGGTGGAAGACGCACCCTCCCAACCCACCCCGAGGATTAGGCACCGTCACAGCATGGCGGAGAGAGCGCACAGCCCAGCCATGGAAGAGGGGGGAGCGGGCATACTAGAACTCAATTGTCCCCCAACAGCACGCAAAGGAAAACAGGAACAGTGTCCAGAGAGCCTTCCCAAGCTTGCACGGCACGGGAGGGGGAAGGGACGAGCAACGTAGCCCTAATCACGCCTTTGACGGGCCGTGGGTGGTGGCAAAGCAGGACACTGCGGCGAACGGGAGGGGAGCAGGAAAGGCCTGTTGCGGCAGGCGCCCCTTCCTAGGGTATGCCCATAGGAACCGGGGGGGCAGTGGGAAAAGGCTTAGACGGCATTTTTCCAGACATCACTGCCGGGCCTCCTAGAAAGGAAGAGGGCGGGCTGTGCCTCTTAGCAGGTGTAAGATGAGTGGTTATGCATTAATGTTTTTAATGTTGATAACGTGTAGTTTTTTTCATGCTGTGGCCAACAGTTTTGTATGCTGTATTCCCAAAATATGTTAAAAAAAAAAAAATAAAAGTATTGTTTGGTTGAAGAAAATGGTAAGAGTATAATATGTGGGCAAGGAAGGGGGGAGGGAGAGGGACGGGGAGGGGGGGGGGGGTAGTGGCTACTGACCCGAGGCGGACATACGGGTCGCCAGGCTGTGTCTTTTTGAGGTTTATTGCGAGATTGTTTTTCTGAAGTCATTTGGAGACATTATTGAAGCAGTTTTTCAACTGTGGGTTTGTTGGATTTGCGGTTGTGATGGGTCCATAAAGCATAATGTCGTCAACACATATGTGGAAGTTGACATTATGTTTCCTTATTATAGAGCCCAGAGGTTGGAGATAAATGTTAAAGAGCATCGCCAAGAGTGCCAAGCTCTGTGGCATTCCTTGTGTTTGTAGGAATGGAGGGGGGTGGTGTGGGTTCAAATTAGTTGATACCTGTCTGTGAGATAGGACTTGAACCATTGAAGAACTTTGTCTTGTATGCCAATTCTTTGTAGTCTGTGTAGGAGGATGCTGTGTGAAATGGTATCAAATGCTGCAGATCTGTCCAGAAAGATCAGAGGGAATCCTGAGTGTTTGGTCTGTATTCCTTTGGTTAGGGTACTTATTAATAAAATCATGAGAGTTTTGACATCATGGGAAGGTCGGAATCCATGCTGCTGTGGGTTGAAGGTGTTGTTCATGTCCAGGTGGTCCTGCATTTGTTGTTGGATTATCTTATCGATGATTTTTATGGTGAAAGGGAGGCTTGCTACTGGCCTGTAGGAGGCAAGAACCAATGGGTTGAGTCGGGCTTCTTGAGGGCCAGGTGGATAATGGACATCTTGAGGCATTTGGGCATCACATCTTGTTTGAGAGATTTGTTTACTATGTTGGTTAGCACTGGGCTTAGTTCTTGTTTTGTCTTATTTACCCAGTTCACTAAGCAGGGGTCTAGCAGGGAGGTAGTTGTGTTGAGTCCTGATATCGTAGTTTTGATACTTTCTTTGGAGATTGTCTCAAACGTAGCCCAAACATTGTCTGGGGCAGTTTGTTGCTATCTCTTATGTTTGCTGGTTGAGGGTTGGGTATCTGTTAAAGCTGCTTATATTGTGCTGCGAGTTGTTGCAGTAGTATGTTTGGGAGTTGGCTCAAATGGTTAGGGGTTTTGGTTAGCTGTTTGATAATATCAAAGAGCTCTCTTGGTCTGTTGATTGATGTGTTGATTGATAGGCTCTTCTTGTGTAGTCTGTCTCAGTACAATAGTGGTTTAGGGCATCCATGTATCTTACTCTGTTTTGCCTTTTGCTTTTTTCCATTTCCTCTCAGTTTTCCTAAGTTGTGTTTTCAATTTCCGCAGGGTGGGCGTGAACCAACGTGCTCTTGATGATCTGCATTTATTTTCTTTGTGTGTTAATGATGATCGTGCCGCAGTGGATATTATGCTGTTCCAATTGTTAGTTAATGCTTCAAGGTCAGATTGGTCTGTTTGTATGTTCGGGAGGACTTGGTTGAGGAAGTCTTCCTTGTTAAATGGTTTGAATCTTCTTGTCTGTTGTGCATCTTCTTTGATGGTTGTGAGTTAAAAGAAGCTGGTGAAGGTAGATCTTAACCTTCAACAGGGAGACTATGATTGAATAACAAAAATGGTTACAAAAACCTTAAAGGAGCAGCTGCAAAGGTTAAGAGTTTACATCAGTCATGGATATTGTTTAAACATGCCAGCTTGGAAACCCAGACAGGATATATTCCATGTATTAAAAAAAAAGATTGAATGAAAACCAAATGACAGCTAGCATTGTTTAAAAGTGAGGAGCAAGAGGCTATTATAGCCAAAATAATTTTTTTTCAAAAAATGGAAAAATAATCCAAATGAAAAAAGAAAATACCTCAGAAATCACATAAACACAGGCAAGCTAGATGAAAGGAAGGCATAAAGCAAATTTGAAAGGAAACTTGCTATAGAGGCAAAAACTCAAAATGGATTTTTTTTCAGGTACATTCAAGTCCAGGAGCCTCAGAGGGAGTCAGTTGGACCATTTAGATGATCAAGAGGTAAAAGGGGCAATTGAGGAGGATAAGGCCATAGCCGAGAAACTAAATTAATTCTTTGCTTTGGTCTTTACTGTGTAAGATGTAAGGTAGCTAATCATGTCAGAAATGGAATTTAATGACAATGATTTGGAGGAACTGAAGAAAATCTCAGTGAACACGGAAGACATAACAGATGAAAGTGACACACTAAGGGGTATGTTTACTAAACCGGGCTAACAGTTAACCCTGGCTATATGCCACTAAGTCCCATATTATTCAATGGGACCTAGTTGCAGATAGCCCGGGTTAACCGTTAACCCGGTTTAGTAAACATACCCCTATGAGCACGCTTACTAATGGGTGCATACGTACTATGCAGTCAGCCCCCAAAAATGAGCATGGGTGGTGCTGGATCCTCCCACCCCTGTGTTATGCCATTTGGCATGATCAGAACAGGTGTACTTAACACCACCCATTGAGCTGTTAGTAATTGTATCTTCACTAATTGCAACATTGCCATTTAGTATGTGTTCAAGATGCCTGTACCACAATTTTCATTCTCTGCCTCTGAACCGCCCAGTTTCCATCCTAACCCACGATATGCAGTTAGTATGGGATTTTTAGGCTGGCCACATTTTTTGGCTCTTGGCAATGGTTACAGCATTGCACTTTGCACATGCTAAACCCCACACTACCCATTTGTAGACATTAGTAAACCTAAAGAGTAGAAAATCACCTTATGTATGCACTAAAATAGTGTGTTGTTGTTTGTGTACACCTTGTTGGAGAGAATGCATACTTGTGGTACATTTTATTGTATACTCTTTAGAATGCAAACCACCTTGATAGGCTTCTTTTGATCTGGAAGGGCAGTCTAGTAAATCTGTATAAAAACCTTTTTATTTTTGCACAATTTCAAGTGCATATGGTCTTTAGACTCTCCTCATGAACCATATTGTATTTATTATTGATTGATTACAGTTAATTCCCTTGTTGTTGTCAAAAAAATTGCATATATTCTTAACACCAAGAAATATATAATCCATCAACTAAAACTGATTTTGTAATCATAATAAACCATAAACTATGTGGACAACTAAGCTATAAGAACAGCCTTTTGCTATTTTATATTCATTTGCTCATCTGCTTAATAGATAAATCATTGTTACTTCTTTTGCTGCGAATCAGTCAGTCATAGTGAAAATGACAAACTGCAAGTATCAAACCTTGGTTTTTGGCATACATTATTATGCAAAGGGTTTTTCTGTTGCATAAAGCCATAAATCTACTAATCTGGTTGACCAGTTAAGATTTTTCCAGTGTGTGAAGATGCTCTGTGTGCCTGATATATGGTAATAAATAAAGGTTTAAATTTTATCTCATAATTTTTGTAAGAGCGTTAGGAATGATGATAAATCTGATAAGTAAAGAACAACAACAAAAAAAAGATCTGCCTGGTACTAAACAAATTAAATCAGAAGGCTGCTCTGTATGATAGTTTTCTTTGGAATAACAGCAAATTAATCCTGATGTAATAATGGATTAATATTTACGTAGACGTTTTTCTCGTAAGATAAATTATTGATTTAATTAGCTATGTTTTACAAATAGGTGAGAGAGGTTGTTGTGGAGGCTATGTTTGTCTATCCTTGCATATACATTTCTTTTGTTTGGATGCATGAACATGAGACAATGGAAAGTACCGGAAGATTGTGTTACCTCTGCTGTCTACAAAAGAAAGACTGAAACCATAGTGGCACAGGCAGTATTGATGAAGGAGGATGAAGAACCCTTGGAGCTGTGGTGGAAAGAACCCTTTCAGGGTTATGGAACAGAGATGTGTTACTGTGGTTAAAACAGTAGTGGGTTTTTTCTTTCTCTTTTCCACTATCATCACTCTCTCCCTCTTTCATGATGCAGAATGGATTTCTTACATCTGCCATGAGGCAAAATGGGAAATAAGTCGAAGCAGAGGGGACAACAGAGATATAGGAGTAGTGGCAGTTTCTTTTGTACAAATGGAAAAATCAATGAAAATCACAAGTTTTTGTTCATTACCAAACCTACTAATAGACTGTGCATGCTCAGGAAACAATTTTGCATTGCCATTTATTTTTGTCGACTGTGCAGGTGCTTCCAGATACACTGGAGCTACTCTAGGAGAGGGAAAAAGGTCAAGGAGAGTTCATCAACACAGCATGAGGCACCTGAGCCAGTCATGCTGCAAATCTTTGACAGGCAGCCAGAGAAATGTATCCCTGCCTGAGTTCTGTAAATTTCTTGAGGGACGGGGTCACAAAAGGCTGCCAGACACAGTCCAATGGAACCATTTAGTCTCAGACTTTCAGAGAGTGAGGGAAAACCCAGCACCTTCAAGTCTGAATTTGAGGGCGTGGGAATGGCTTACTAGGGCTTAGGAGTGGAAAGAAGAAACAAAAAAAAGAGCTAAGAAAACAGCACCTTATGTCAGTCTTGAAGGGATTAGGAAACCTTGAGGTTTAGGATTTCAAAGAAGAAAAATGTAGAGAGCTGGAAGGCTGACTTGGAGCTACTGTTGATGGGGCTTCCTAGTGCAAAACACACACATTAAAAACAATGGAAAAATAAAGCTTCAAGAGAACAGAAAGTTATTGTCTTTCTTAGTAACATACATAACATAGTATATGACGGCAGATAAAGACCAGAATGGTTTATCTAGTCTGCCCAGCAAGGCGGCAAGAGTAGGTGCACCTGCTGCTCCATGCAGGTCACCCTTCCCCATGCCGTTGTTTAGCGGTGTACCCACCGCTCCATGCAGGTCATCCCTATTTGTTGAGATAAAAGAGATAGTACATTTTGATTTTATCCTGTTGCTATAAAGAGATCCAATGTGTCTGTCCCATGCTATTTTGAATTCTGTCATTTTATTTGTTCCCACCACTTCCATCGGGAGGGCATTCCAAGCATCCACCACCCTTTCAGTGAAAAAGTATTTCCTGACATTGCTTTTCAGTTTACCCCCTTGCAGCTTCATGTTTTGCCCTCTAGTTTTACAGCTTCCCCGTCTTTGAAAAAGGTCTGTTTGTTCATTAATACTCTTTTAATTATTTAAAGGTATCATATCTCCCCTGTCCCTCCTCTCCTCTCCTCTAGAGTGTACATATTTAGGTCTTCAAGTCTCTTCTCAAACGTCTTTTGGCACAGGCTCCAAATCATTTTGGTTTCCTTCCTCTAAACCATTTCCAGTCTTTTTATATCCTTTGCAAAATATGGTCTCCAAAACTAAGACCTCACTAGCAACTTGTACAGTGCCATTAGTACCTCCTCCTTTCTGCTGGTAATTCCTTTCTGTATTCAACCCAGCATCCTTCTAGCTTTGGCCACCACCTTGTCCCACAGTTTTGTCACCTTGAGATCCTCAGATATAATTACTTCAAGGTCCTTCTCCTGGTCCGTACACCCCAACCTCTCCCCTCCTATCGTATACAATTCCCTTGGATTTCTGCATCCCAATTGCAGGTCACCCCTATTTATGAGATATAAGAGATAGTTAAGTTTATTTTGATTTTATCCTGTTGCCTTAACGAGATCCACTGTGTCTGTTGCATGCCATTTTGAATTCTGTCACTATATTTGCCCCCACCATTTCCATCAGCAGGGCATTCCAAGCTTTAGTTGGTGGTGCTTTTACCATATTAATTCTCTTTATCAATTCCCTGTAGAATTGTTTTGGGTTCACTCTAAATAGGTTATTGTGGTATCTTTATTTTCTGTTTTCTTCATAACTTTACAATTTTTGTGCTTCTGCTGCTACTTTCAATTTATTGTTGCAACATATAAATTTCAGGTCTTCTTCTGTTAATGCAGCTTACTTCGGCTTGATATTTTGGACGTTCATCAATATCTTGAACATTTCTGGAAGGTGTGTATATTGTGCACAAACTCTTCCATAGTTGGCAGTAGGGGGATGACAGGCTACTATATCTAATCTATCTATTCTATTGCACAACCAGAAGATACACTATTTTCTTTCAACAATCACCTATTATCTGTACCAGCAGCTTTGGAAGAGTCACATAAATGTATTTATATATTCCATCCCTTGCTCATTGAATACTCTTCTATACTTGGAATGACAGTACTGCTGAGCAGGGCAGGGTGCCAAAATACTACTACTACTGAGCATTTGTATAGCGCTACAAGTCATACACAGCGCTACACAGACATCCCTGCTCATCAGAGCTTACAATCTAGTCAAGACAGACAATACAGAAGGTGTAGACAGGGATAAAACAAGGGGGAAATCTAAAGAAACAATGAGATCAGGTGAGTCAAGATCCAAAAGCAGCAGTGAAGAGGTGAGTTTTCAGCCTAGATTTGAAAAGGGTCAGAGAAGGTGCCTGGCATACAGAGACAGGTAATATGTTCCAGGTGTAAGGTGCAGCAAGATGAAAGGAGCAAAGTCTGGAGTTAGCAATAGAAGAGAAGGGCGCGGATAGAAGCAGTTTGCCAGAAGAGCGGAGTTCCCAAGGGGAGGTGTAAGGTGAGATAAGAGAAGAAAGGTAGTGAGGAGCTGCAGAGTGAATGCATTTATAGGTCATCAGGAGAAGTTTGGACTGGATACGGAAACGGATAGGGAGCCAATGAAGTAACTTGAGAAGAGGGGTAATATGGGCATGACGATGCTGGCAGAACATTAGCCGCGCAGCAGAGTGTTGAACAGATTGAAGGAGAGAGGGATGATTCAAAGGGAGACCAGCAAGGAGTAGGTTACAGTAGTCAAGACGGGAGGTAATGAAGGAGCGGATAAGCGTCTTAGTAGTGTGTTCAGAAAGGAATGGGCAGATTTTGTTGATGTTATAGAGAAAGAAACGGCAGGTCTTAGCTATCAGATGAATGTGTGTGGAGAAGGAGAGAGAGGAGTCAAAGACAACCCCAAGATTGCAAGCCGAGGCAACAGGATGGAGTAGAGAGTTATCCACAGAGACTGAGAAAGGAGGAAGAGGAGAGGAGGTTTTAGGGGGAAAGATAAGAAGTTCAGTCTTGGCCATGTTCAATTTCAAGTGGCGGTGAGACATCCAAGCAGCAATGTCAGAAAGGCAGGCAGAGATCTGGGTCTGGATTGCTGGAGAGGTAGATTTGGAAGTGATCGGCATAAAGATGGTACTGAAAGTCATGGGAAGAGATGAGCGCACCAAGGGACTGGGTATATAGAGAGAAAAGGAGTGGACCCAAGACAAATCCTTGGGGTACACCAACTGGGAGCGGAATAGCAGAAGAGGAGGAGCCACCAGAACTAACACTGAAAATAAACTCCATAGGATCATTAGCCATGCAAACACATCTGCCCTTTCCCCACTCCTTTGAAAAGTGTGATCCGTCAGGCAGGGTAATTGGATACTGCAGGTCCTACCCCAGTCCAGGAGGGTGATCCTGGGCACAGTATCTGAGGCAGAATACATGGGTGATGAAACTCCAGAGTGGCACAGACCTGTTAGGTGGAACAATCCCAAAATGCCAGGTAGTCCCTGCTCCCAAGGGCTAGGAGTCCAGTGCAGTCGTATCAGAATGCTTGAAAATGGTGCATTTGGAAAATTAGAAGTGGTTTGAGAAGGAAAAAAGGGAGAGAAAGTTAAATCAGTACTGGCCCATGTTTGCAGAAAGAGACAGGACATTCTCAGATTAAGTTTATGAGCTCATCTAGTCTGCCAAAAAGATAGAGAAATGTCTTTATATAAAGAGTAAGTAAAGCTGCAGCTCCTAATGTAACTGTGAAAAAGAAGGTGTCTGATGTCATCTTGACAGAGGTGCAAAGGGAGGTTGATATGGTGCAGAATGGGGGAGGAGAAGGACACAGCACCGGAACTATCCTCGTAGCACTGCTCTCGGAACTTCACCGTGCTCACGACCATGGTGATCTCTCTCTCGCTGTTTCCCTGGATTTTTCCTCTGCCTTCAACGTTATTGATCACCACACTCTTCTTGCACGTCTGTCCGATTTAGGCATTCATAGCACAGTTTTGCAGTGGTTTTGATCTTTTCTCTCTTCTCGCTCTTTTGCTGTCCATTCAGGCTCCAATGCTTCACCCTCACTCCCCCTGCTCTGTGGCATCCCCCAGGGCTTTATCCTAGCCCCTGTACTTTTCAACGTCTTTCTCGCTCCCCTTGCCCTGCTTATTCAACAAACTGGAATTTCTGCCTACGTCTACACTGATGACATTCACCATACCTCTTCCTCCTCTCCTGATATCGCCCCAATCAACTCCTGTCTTGCCTCAGTCGCTTCCTGGTTCGACCAAAATTTTCTTCATGTCAACCCCACCAAATCCTCCACTATTTGGCTCTCCTTTGGTGTCTCCTCTCATGATCTATCCCCTGTTATGTCCACTCGCCCCATCCTCCTAGTTCCAACCCTTCGGTATCTGGATATTACCTTGGACTCCTCCCTCTCTTTTCACCAACATATCTCTTCAGTGGTGCGTACTTCCTTTTTTCACCTTCGTCGGATCAAAGCTATTCGGTCATTTCTCCCTACTTCCTCTGTTACCACCCTTATCCTGTCGCTTGTGATCACCCGCTTAGACTATTGCAACGCTATTTTTGCAGGTCTTCCTTATTGTCAGCTTTGCCGTCTCCAGTTAGTCCAAAACACAGCCGTTCATCTTATTACTTGTTTCCCTGCTCATTCCTGTGTCACTCCCTGCCTTTTCTCTCTTCACTGGCTTCCGGTCAAGGTTAGATTCATCTACAAACTCCTCATTATAACACACAGGGTTCTGCACACCAGCACCCCACAGTACCTGGCCGACACTATTCACCTCCAACCGGCCCACATCTCCTTCGTTCTGCACATGGCAACCATCTTTTCCTACCCTCCCTTTCTCAGGCCCACCTCAAACTCACTCGTCATTCCTTGTTTTTCTTCCTAAGCCCCGCTCTATGGAATTCGCTCCCACACTCCCTTCGCACTGAATTATCTTTCCCCCGTTTCAAAGCTCTTCTTAAAACTCACCTTTTTTGCCAGGCCTATGATCTTCCTGTTCCTGCCGAGGACCTCGCCTCCCCTAGCTGTGCCTCCCATCCTTCATAATGTGGTACCTCTACAATTAGGTCATTCCACCGCTCCCCCTCTTTTTTTTGTTTTTTGTCTTTTTGTCTAAAAAGCTCAACCTGACAAATCTGATTGATTTCTTTGACTGGGTGACCAGGGAGTTGGACCGAGGGAGAGCTCTAGATGTGGTGTATTTAGATTTCAGTAAAGCCTTTGACACTGTTCCTCACAGGCGACTTATAAACAAACTGAGCACCTTAGGGATGGACCCTAAAGTTACTGCTTGGGTTAGAAATTGGTTGGGTGGGAGGCGACAAAGAGTACAAGTAAATGGAGCTCACTCTGAGGAGAAGGATGTTACCAGTGGTGTGCCCCAGGGATCTGTCCTTGGTCCGATTCTTTTTAACATCTTTGTTAGTGATATAGCGGAAGGGCTGTCGGGTAAGGTTTGCCTCTTTGCGGATGATACCAAAATCTGCAATAGAGTAGACACCCAGGAAGGTGTAGATAACATGAGGATGGATCTAGCTAAGCTTGAAGAATGGTCTAGAATTTGGCAGCTGGGATTTAATGTTAAAAAATGTAAGGTCATGCACTTGGGCTGCAGCAATCCAAGGGAGCAATACAGTATAGGAGGTGAAGTACTTTTGTCCACTAAAGAAGAGCGGGACCTAGGCGTGGTTGTGTCTGATGATCTTAAAGGAGCTAAACAGGTAGAAAAGGCGGTGGCAAAAGCTAGAAGGATGCTTGGGTGCATACGGAGAGGAATGGCTAGCAGAAAAAAGGAGGTGATAATGCCTCTGTATAAGTCTTTGGTGCGACCTCATTTGGAGTATAGTGTGCAATTCTGGAGACCGCACCTTCAAAAGGATGTGAACAGGATGGAGTCGGTGCAGAGGGTGGCTACTAAAATGATTAGTGGGCTTCATTATAAAGCATATGAGGACAGACTTAAGGATCTTAATATGTACACCTTAGAGGAAAGGCGGGATAGAGGTGATATGATTGAGATGTTTAAATACCTCCGTGGCATGAATGCTCAGGGAGAGAGCCTCTTTAAATTGAAAGCAAGTTCTGCTACGAGGGGATATGGGATGAGGGTGAAGGGAGATAGATTCAGGAGTGATATGCGGAAATATTTCTTTACGGAAAGAGTAGTGGATCCGTGGAATAGTCTCCCAGTGGAGGTGGTAGAGATGAGGACAGTAACTGAATTCAAAAAAGCATGGGACCAACACAGAGGATCTCTAAAGGTAAAAAGTGGACTGTTGTAGTTGTTGATGTGGAAGGACAGACTAGATAGGCCATGTGGTCTTTTTCTGTCATCATGTTTCTATGTTTCTATGTTTCTAACCTCTGGCTCTGTCCCTGTCCTCTGTTCTGTTCTGCTTTATCTATCCCTGTCCTATCTGCTGATGGCGTTCCTTTCTGGCTTTATTTTTCAGTAGCCAATTATATATTTTTTATTGTACACTGCCCTGACGCTCCGGCATGGGCGGTATATCAAACCTCACAAATAAAGCTAAAGATAAAAGACACAAGAGAAGCAGCAGGTTAAAGCAAATGAGCAGAGCAGCAGATGCAATATCTACCCCTTGAAATGTTTGTGTGGAGATAGTCTTGACAGACACAGAATCCAAGGGATCATCAGATATTGAAGGTGTACTGGCTGAAGAGGTTGTTGTTAGTGTGGCAGCTGGTGAGGCAGTAGCAAATGATACTGAAGTGCCAAGATCAAGAGCACTGACTAGGTAAAGGGGATAAGAGAGAATGGAAGGCTGCCATTGGTACAACAAGGAGCAGCACTGCCTCCCTCCAAGGAAGTAGATTAGTCTGGTAAAATGTCACACGTGTGGAGAGATTTTAAAGTGTTTAATGACTCACAGTATGCAAGTACTGTAGGAAGCACATTAGTAGAGGGAAGCTGATGGGTTATTAGAAACAGTGATATGCTGCATCATTTGGAAAGACAGCACCTTTTCCAGCTCACTATAAATGAGGGTGCTTATCCTAGGCTGGAAACTCCATCTTGGAATAATAATTGCAATGATGGGAAAGGTACAAGAAAAACAAAATTCCTTTCCAAATGGAATCCCTATTCTCTTCTGCCCGTCAGATAGTATGGAAGCAAACCCAACGAATATCAAAGCAAGCCACCATGAAAGAGATAGGGTGGTGTTCGGCATCATCAAGGGCAGTGACACGGTCTTTCAGAAAATGATATCGCTGGATGACTATTCCCCAAATATGGTTAAGAAGGCGGGGTTTAAAATCCCAGCTCCCACTTACTATGTACCCTATAGGATAAAGTTTAGTAGGCAGGTGATTCTCAGCCAGTATAATCAGTTACATCACCAGCTGCAGGCAGAGCTGGCAAAAGCAGAAGGTGGTGTGGGTGTGCAGGCCAAAAAAAAATAATAATAATAATTTAACCCTTTCATACCCAGTGGTTCCATTTGGAACCCATGTAGTTTTCTTGTAAAAACTGAGTGGAGATTAAAACCAGTAAACATCAGAAGTCATTTTCTTACTTACTATTATTATACTATAATCGGTTTAGAGTCACTAACTTACTAGGTGGCACCACTGGCTGTGCTTTTGTTTTGGTAGCCATTGTGAAATTTTACTGCAAGTGTTCTAGTGTTAAATTTTATTGTTCTGAAGACTTCACTGCATCAGGAAAATTCTCTCAAGTCAAACAGGTATTGTTTTCCCTTTCTGCCAGTTTTGTCACCATTTTTTGTTGAAACAGTTGTTGAATGAGACAGTTTTGTAGTTGGTTCCATTTGGAACCATTGGTACTTAGTGGTTGTTACATGTTACTGCAGAAATGGTGGTTTGTAATACTTAGTGAATTTTACCACATAGCAGTTATTAAGATTTAATTTTGAAATGTATGTTATCTGCTAATTAAGTAGTAATCTAGTAGTAATTCAGTTACATTCTGAAATTTGTTGAATATTTGATGCAGGCAAAATGATGGATTGTGATATGCATCGCAGACAAAATAGAAAAGGAAAAATAGAATCTCAGCTTGTCTTGTTTCCAGATGCTGACATTTCTGAACCTGAGTGTGATGTAGAGGATCCAGAGATGGAAAATAATATGGATGAGCTGAGCGATGATCCACTGAACGAATCAGAAGATGATCTTCCTTATCAACAGTTAGGGATCCTGCAAAGCAAAAAGATCCTGATGTTGCTGGTATAGATAATGATGATGATAATGTCCCATTGAACAGATTATTCAAAAAGAAATCAAAATCAAAAGATGCATTAATGTTTCGATGGAGGAGAATAAAGCCAAAAGTCACCTCCGATTCAATCTGGTCGGGAAAATGTTCTGATCCACCCGAGGAGGAAGACCCTCCAATAAAATACTTTCACAGGTTTTTTTCCACTGAACTTATTGAGCACATTGTGATTCAGACCAATTTACTTGCAGTTCAGTGTGTGTCTTCATTTAGAACAACAACAGTAGAAATCAAACAATACTGTGGAATGTTGTTGAAGACGGGCCTGGTTGCAATGCCCAGCTATAAATGCTACTGGTCAGAAGAACTCCGTTTTCCATCTGTTGCAGACGTTATGAGTCAAAATCATTTTACCGACATCCACAAGATTTTGCACTTCAATGACAACACCAAGGCCGTCACTGACAGAAACGACCCTTTGTATGATAGATATTGTAAAGTTTGCCCTCTTCTGGATTTCATTCGAGAGGCTTGCCTAAAGGTTGAACTGGAAGAAAAGCAGAGCGTTAATACCATACAAAGGAAAAAAAACTCTTGAGGCAATACCTTACAAAGAAGCCTAAGAAATGGGGCTTCAAATATTTGCTAGATGTGGGGTCAGTGGTGTGACATATGACTTTCATTTCTATGACGGCAAGGCTCCTGTTGTGCAGAAAAGCTGTGGATTTCAACCAGGAGACTTTGTTATGAAATTATGCGAGACACTGCCTAGCACTCAGAATTTCAAACTGTACTTTGATAACTACTTCACTTTTCTGGAGCTTCAGCTGATGCTAAAGGAACAGAGCATCCTGTCTACTGGGACGATACGGTGTAAAAGGATCAGATGATGCATTATGAAAACAGAAAAAGAACTAAAGAAAAAAAGGTTGAGGATCTAGTGAATTTATGGTTGATGAAACTCTGGGATGTCAGTAGTTTGTTGGTATGATAATTCAGCTGTTCAGCTTTCATCAACAATGAGATCAGTTGATCCAATTTCTATGATCAAGCGCTGGGACAAGAAACTGCATGCCTATATTGATGTGCCCTGCCCAGCTGCTGTTCGAGACTACAGTCAGAATATGGGAGGTGTAGATCTCTTTGATTTGCTTATGGCTCTATATCACACTGACCATCGCAGTAAGAAATGGTACCGTAGAATATTCTACCGGGGCCTTCATCTTGCGGTTGTGAATGGATGGTTGCTTTACAGATGTCACTGTGAGCAGTGTTCTCACTCCTTCAGTTTGTTATCAGCCTTAGTGATCAAAGAAAACAAGGTGCCATCATCTGTGCAAAGAAAAAGAGGGCGACCATCAAATGTGCTGGAATCTCCTGAAGTGAATGATCCTGATGACTCCCCTGCACCGCCAAAACAGAAATCATCTGTTCAGTCTGATCCAAATGCCAGCATCAGAAATGACGGTGTAGGACACTTTCCAGCTCAATCAGACCCGAAACAACGGTGCAGGGTTTGCAAAGCTCATGCCAGGATGAAATGCATGACATGCAATGTTTTCCTTTGCATTACAAAGGAAAAAAATTGCTTCCTCAATTATCACACTTCAGCAGTTTGAATAAAAATGTTAAGAATTTTCAGTTTTATATATCTTGCCTTACTTTTATTCTTTATATCGAGTTCCGTTAAGTCCCATTGGTGCCAAATGGAACCATGATAAAAAAAAAAAACCTCTTCTAATTATTAACTACAGTGTAATGCAAGTGAACATATCTGTTTTCTACTATCCCTAAGCAAAGTTCTGCTTTCTGGAATTTTTTTTTACTGAAATAAAACAAATTTGGTAGTGAAAGTGTTAATTTAATTTCTAGTTTTTGAGTTTTTCATTTTGTACTGTTTCCCATCCATATAGCACCCTCGTGCACAATAACGTTCACTATTGAACAATAGTGAACATTATTTTGCAATATCATGCACTATTTACTCATGCACAAATAGTGTATGCTGTTGCATAATGGCACACGTTTTGCAGAATAGGGTGCACTATTGATGGGAAATGGGAAATGATGACAACTTCATTATTTTCTGTTTTGTCAAGATCACCACTTTCATTTGAAATAAAAGCACATCCCTAGAGGTATTAGTGTGCATTTTACCACTGATATGTGGATTACTCAGAATGCTGTGCATACCTACCTTTCTCTGACAGCACATTGGTGACAGCTAGTCAAGGCAGAAACAGGTTGTAGGTCTAATGGGGGAACAAAAGAAGGAGAGGATTGTGGACTTTGCTGTATTGCCCTATAATGGATGGCAGCCATATGTGGACCTATATCTTATCAGAAATAAGGACAATGCTGCAGGTCTTGCCTGTATGACTCAAATACTACTGCTACAGAGAACCATGCTTCCAGGTTTCTTTGTAATGGATGGTAGGATGAACATGGTCAAGGCTGTGAAGGAGAGGGGGCTTTCAGGGCATCAGATGATTTGCACGCTTGCTGTATCTGGTTGTCAGAGACTCCCTAGGCCTGGTCATCAAAGCTTATATGCTAGCTGTGACCAGAGGATGAAAGGAACTTCCACTCCGCAGTACAACTCATTAAATAACTAGAAGGACAAGTTGGTGATTGAGGAAAGTAGAGGAAGGTAGAGGAAATGGTGCACCAGAGGCAAGGAGGGCTATGGTGGTATTGATGTAGCAGGGGAAATAGTAGGCATGCAAGCAAGCAGTACTGATACCATGAATACAGCAATGTCATCTACCACTCCCCGTCCCCCACACCTTGGCTTTACATGCTGGTGGCCAATGAGAACCAGCCAATCTTCACTGACTGAATCTCTAGCTACAGTGATAAACAGCAGAGACCACCATACCACAAGTTGTTGTCCTGCATGAATTTCAGTGACACGCTACATTGCAGAGCCCATAGGTGTCATGCACACAGATCCCTTGGCATACTAGGCACACAAGTCATGAGTCTGGCTAGACCTGGCCAAGATTGTGCAGCATTTCCTGTCTTCAGGGCCAGCCCCAGGTTGGTGCGAGGTAGTGAGCAGACTAGGCATACCTTCGGACCTGTACTCCCCCCCCCTAGATTTTGATAATGAAAGTTTACAGTCATGATCATCTGATGACTCTTTGCATTTGTGTGGATATCAGAATCTATTATTCTGTCATTTTGGTCATGGCCTCCCCCTTTGCTGCTAGCCAGTTGTGCTTTGGAAATCCAAACCACAGCCATATTGCAACAGTCCCAGCCCTGTCTGCACAGCCACTCTGCAATCACATTTTCGCTGGGTCCGTTTAGCTCCACATGGCAAAACTAAGAAACAAAAAAGGGAAAAAAATGAAATTAAAACAAATTTTTCCTTACCTTTTGCCTTTCTCTCTGCTGCTGTGGCTGTCTGCGTCACGCTATTGGCACTGCACTCATGGCTTGTCTCGCTGCTGTCCTTCGCCCCTGCCTTGCTGATTTGAGTGGTTCCTGCCACACTTCTAGCTGAATGGCTTGACAACCAGAGTGCTTTGGCTTTTTGGGGCCACTCCTCATCATCCTCCTACTTTGCACCTTTAAGGGCACCTTTGGCTTGTTATTATATTCCTCTTCATGTGTTCTGCTGCACCCTTTGACATGCATTTCCTAACAACCCTAGTCTAGGAGAAACTCAACCTGACACAGTGGAGGGACACTACCAGCCTACCACCATTGATGAGCCTTGAGCTCTCTCTTCAAAGTTCTTTTCAAATTTTCATTACCGTACTTTTTTAGAGGTTCTAGTAAGGGAGCGCATCTATAATTATACTCTCAACCACTGATGGAAGAAGGGACACTCAGCCTGATAAACACTTGCTACCATGGGGTGACAGATTGTCCTCACATCTGATGTTACTGTACTTGTTGAATCATCAACTAAGAAGCTATTAGCTTTTTCTGAATGACTGAAGTGCCATCATTAATACTTCCTTCACCCAGCATCTCTTCTATAGGAAGAGATGGGCATAATGTGGTGAGGGAGGAAGGGCGCATCCCTGTAAACAGCCTGACAGACAATCAACCCTCGCTAAAACAGGGTGACAGATTGCTTTTTTATACCACTATCATTTAGTCAAAATGGTTTAAATTGTAACAAACTTGGTGATGTACATTAAACAGGGACATTGATAACTGGGATTTTTCAGAGGCAATGGAGGGTTAAGTGACTTGCCGAAGGCTACAAGAAGTGCTAGTGGGAATCAAACCCTGGTCTCTTGGTTCTTAAGCAGTGCTCTAACCATTAGACTACTCCTCCACTCCAGCATGTTATCTAAGCAGCCCATGAATGTTTCTTCCACACCAGGATCTTCCTCTGCACTTAATGTTCATAGTCTGTGATCCAAGTCTTCAGTGCCAGGACTCTAACTTGCAGGCACACAGCTGAACTCTGGTGGCCTGGGCTCGTGTCACCTCTTCTGCTATTGTGTTGGCTCTCTTCTAGTGTTTTAGGACCTAGCAGCCGATCTAGGTACCGTGCTGGTCTTCCTGGCATAATTTAGGGCCTTGTAGCCAATCTGGGTGCTATGCTGGTCCCATGGCCATTTTACTCCTCTCAAAGTGCTGTGGTGTGCTTCCACAGACTGTGGTGCTGCTTTGTCCTCTTCTACTATCTTGAGGTGTTTATTGTGCTTTTTGTACCACTTTGCTTTTCAGATGGTGATTTATGGTACTTTACGAAAACTTTCAAAGAAAAACTACCCACGTTGTTTGTCCTTAAAAATTACTTTGCATTTGCATAGGGGAAAGGGGGTACAATTACGCATACACATTTCTAAATTCAATGTACATGTGCTGCTTTCCTCTCCTGATCTAAACATACTTTCAGGGATGCCTCTTGTTTAATGTGAATTAAATTATGAGCCTGATTCTATCAAGGGCACATCAGGGACATCTGTATGGCCCTGAGCAGAACAGGCCCGTTAGAACCCGACTGTACCGCAGGAACGAAACATTCCCATGACATGCAGAATTGTGCCCGAGGATGGCCTGGCGTGCACTTGCATGCTTGCGGTGATGTCCTCCCCACAGGCCCCCTTGGCTCCCGTGATGCCGATCCTCCTCTTCTCCACTGCCTAACCCACAACTGGCCAGCCAGGGCCTGGATCGAGTGACGGGGACCCCCCCTGCTCCCAGCCCCAATCCCAGGGGGGGAATGTCTGACCTCGATCGCTCAGTTCTGATTATTCCACCTTTGAGATGGAATAACCAGCGTGTTCCCCCTAATCCCACTGGACGTACAGGGCCATGACCTGAATTGTCCCTGTATGTCCTGCTGCCTCGGCCCACCCCAGCTCTTCCCAGATTCCGCCCTCTGTCATCCCGTCCTGATGCTGTAGCCGTAAGGGGAGAATCGGAGGGTGACTAGCGGCAGGGGACGGCTTGTGGGGCTGCACATCCCGTTTCAGAATCGGGCCCTATATGAATTGGGGAATGGTTATGTATTTTTTCAACATCCGAGGAGGGATATTTAAATTAAACCATATTGCCAGGTTAAATACCTATTTGTCTTCTAAAATTGTTTATATCATTTTAATGTTTACATAAATCAAATAATTCCAGCTTCCAAGAATAATGCTTAAATCTATCACTAAACCCTATTCAATGTACCTAAAGAATAAGTCTCTTCTAACAGATGACTTTTTAAGTCTTTACATATGTCTCTTGTTTCTCTCTGATTATTCTTAGATGGAGATATTTAACGTTAATTATGGTTATAAATTAAGGATAGTATAAGGATGTAGCTGGGAGCAGGTACAATGATGCATTATTCAAACTTCACACCTATGAAATTACTGGTATTGAAGTGCAGTTTATCTTCAAAAAGAGCAAGTTTACATATACAAGCTATAAAAGGCCTATATAATTTGTGATAGATCACTGAGCTCAACTTCTGTCATATTGTAAAAATTAATTTGCATATGCTTTAATTCTGTAATGAATGCATAGAGCCCTAATCGGCTCAATAATGGTGATGGCAGATTTTTAATTATACTTTCAGAGACATGTGAAGGTACATTTTAGATAGTGTAGCCTCTTCTAAAATAATGCAGGAGTGCACATGTATTTGCCAATATGTGCAGCCAGAGGAGCCTTTTTGCAGATCTACATGTGGGAAAAATCAGTGGGGGAAGCACGACAATTTTCATGTGTAGGTGCTAGCACGTTCACATGGAAATTTGTATTTCACATGGAAGTGCCGCCGCTTGCATGTATATGTCGGCCATTTTGGAAACCTACACATATAAATGTCGCCCATTAACTACAGAGGCCACTGTATTTGTCCAGTTTCATTTTGTAGGGAGAAATAAACAAATGGGGGATTTTAGGAGGCTAACCATTTTTATCCATCCTGTAAAGGATTGGCCAAAACCAGCACTCTTAAAAAAACTTGTAAGCGCCAGGGAGCAGCTGTAAATCTCCATGTGGACAATCGGAGTCATATATGCATATGTCATTTATAAAATGGGGAATACATATGCAGATTGTTGGCCAATCCAGGCTATTCCCTAACCACATCCTTGACGCACTCTCTTGCAATTTCTATGCAGTAAGGACATCCATGTTTAGCACACTATAAGCAGCATAAAATGCAATGCTGACTTATTGTGCATGCTAGCCTGCTCCCCAAAAATCTTAGTAAATATGTGCTAAAATTAGCATGTACTACATATCAGTCTGACATATGCAAAAGAGGCTTTAGTAGGCTTGAGCAAAAAGACATGATATGCTGTTTCCCATCCACTGTTTGGCTTTGTCTACTAAGCTTGACAATTACAGCAGGTGTTAAACTTTTAGCATGCATGAAGAATCTAAAAGTCCACTTATATTGATTGTGCAAAGTGTCATTTTTGATCCGAGATGGAAGTGAAAAACACAAAATTTCATCATTTTTTGCCTATTATAATTAGTGTGCAATATTGCTCATTTTGGTGAATTGTGCATGCTATTCCTCAATGGTACATGCTATGTATCAATAGTGTCCACTATCAAATGACAGTGCATGTATGCTTAGACCATGCATTCCTCTGTGCACATACAGATGTTCACACCATTCGTGTATGTGAGCACTATTGCACCATAGTGCATATATTAATGCATAGTGAGCTTTATTGAGAGATAGCACAGACTGTTCTTCCATGGCATGCATTGTGTGATAGCATGCACTTTTTACAAATAGTGCTCACTATTGAACAATAGTGTGTGCTATTGACAACAATTTCCCCCCAAAATGAAAATTAACACAAAACAAAATCAAAAAATCTCTCTTAAACAACACTAGAAATCAAACAAAACAAAAATGTTTGGCTTGCACATCCCTAGTCTTAACCAGCACTATGGGGCATGTTTACTAAGCTGGGATAATAGTTAGGATGCACTGTTTGTAATTAGGTCACATGTTATTCACTAGGACCTAGTTAAAAATACCACGTGCTAACCAATAGCCCAACTTAGTAAATATGCCCCATATTTCTTGCTCTTACTCGCAGCATGCTTTATGAAAATCTGTAAAGAGATGCTATATTTATTTATTTATTTATTTAACATTTTTTATATACCGCACTATTCATCATCAGTGCGGTTTACATTGAACAACAATATACCTGTCAATACATGACTGATCTAGGTTTACAGATAACAGGGAAGATAAACTGGGTGTGAACTGGGGATAACTATCTACATAATTATACAAGTTATATACATTGGATAGGTTACATCAAGATTTGATATTTAACAAGGATACAGTGTTTTCACATTTTGATCCTTTGTTCTGGAATGTTGTTATGTGTAGGAGTTATCTGAGTGAGGCGGGAGCCGGTTCTATTGTGTGTATGGTAGCCTGAAGTGCAAAGTGAATAAATAGTGCTTGATGGACTTTCTAAATTGGGTGATATCCCTGATTGATCTGATGTTTGGAGGTAGTTTGTTCCAGCACTTGGGAGCATAGGACACAAAAGCTCTGTTAGTAGTTTGTTGTATGTAGTTATATTGCTTTAAAATTGCTTTAAAACATGTTTTAAAAATACTCTATTGAATATTTTGGCCAGGAGTCATTCAGTTTATTTGTTTCCTTTTCATTTCAATAGGTCATTAAACTTGACTTTGAAGAGTTTGAGCTGGAGAGAGGATATGACACGCTAACAGTAGGAGACGGTGGGAAAGTAGGAGATGCCAGATCTGTCTTATATGTGTAAGTACCTAGTCTAAACCATTTATTATGGGGGGGGGGGGGGCGGTGGGCATTTTATTTTTGTTTACTTAATATATTAAGATTTATTAACCACCTTTATAAAGAGATTCAACATAATATGTATTGTCCAATGAAACAAGGAGAAGGAATCTCCAAAAGAGATGATATGAACCAACAGAACAGGAAGTGGAGGTAGTCACGAGGTGCAAGGAAGTCCAATGCAAAGTATCTTTCCAGATTGTACAGGAGACCTGACTCAGCTGAGTTTCGGCAAACTCATCTGCATCGGGGGTCAAGGGAATCGCTCAATAGGCGCAGTTAACAACTGGTTGTGAAACAGACTCGCTATGACCCAGGAGATAGACTGCCTCAATCCACTTGCCGCACTCCAGACACAGGATTTGTTTCATGAGCAGCTGTTTATCTGCACCTGCTATGCAGTTCCCTTTACTCCAATGCAGGCAGATTTGCCAAAATTCAGATGAGTTGGGTCTCCTATACAATTTGGAATACATATGTTGCATTAAACATTATACTGAATGTATTCCAGATTAAATTTCTTGTGTTCCATGTTTAGTTTGAATCGTTAAGATATTTTCTGGCAGATTATGCAAGAACTTTCTACTTTTAAGAGGAAAAGTCTAGAATATAAATAAAAACATGTCGTTCAATTTTTGATTTTGTGAAATCTATTTTGGGTACGTTTACTAAAGGATGCTATGGTGTTGTGCCCAACATGACAAAAGCACTGAAATGATGGTGCATTTAGTAAAACACCTCTGTGTTAACTGCCAGGAGAGTCAAAAGCATTTCCCTGCTAGTTAACATGAAGTCCTGTCCCAGAGTATGTGAGGTATTAGCGTGGGTGCACCTACCACCTCCTATTGAGGTGGCATTAGATGATCCCGCACTAATGCAGTTAGCATGTGGTGAACCTTACGCTAACAGTGCAGAGCACACCACGCCCACTCTTCACCCCAACCCCGATCACTCACACCCTTAACGCACATTGGACAGTTAGCATGGAAATTGTCATGTGCTCTTTTCGCCCCATGGTAGCTGACAACGCATGTCCCAACTCACATTTAATGCACACCAGAACATGTGTTGTCAGCTACTGCCCTTTAGTAAAAGGATCCCTAAAACTAATTAATATAAACATGAGCTACATGCTGTTACACAAATAAACGGGCACAGTGGTACTTAGCAAGCATTAAAATGCATTAATGTACACTAACCTTTAGTATTCATGCACCTACATTCTACTTGAAAAATGAAAAGAAATGCAAAATCCTGAAATCTATAGTTCAGATGACACCAAGAAAGGAAAACAAAACAGTCAAACTGGGAGGGAAGAGTTAGGACAGACATCTGAAGTGGTGATTCAGTCATTAAGCATGCAGATAGCTGGATAGCTGGTGGGTGTGAAGATTACTTGGTCACTTGCCTGTCTGGTGCAAAGGTGGCAGACTTCACCCATAACCTACTTAGGATTTTAGAAAGTGCTGGGAAGCTGTCCTGTTATATGTTGGTATCTATGACATAGGAAAATGTAGAAGGATGGTTCTGGAAGCAAAATGTAGGATTTTAGGTATGTAGAATTTTAGGTAGAAAGTTGAAATCCAGAACTTCCAGGGTAGCATTCTCAGAATTGCTTCCTCTTTCATGTGCAGAGCTCTAGAGTCTCAATGCATGGATGAGACAGTGATGCAAAGAGGAAGATTTTAGATTTGTTAGGAACTAGGTTGCTTTCTGGGGAAGGGGGGAGCCTATTCCACAAAGATGGGCTTCATCTTAACTGGGGTGGTACCAGGCTGCTGGCGCTAAAATCAAAGAGGAAATAGAACAGCTTTTAAAGCAGGACCTGGACAAAAATCGATAGTCATTCCGGTGTGCATGGCTCGGAGCAAAGTATCTATGAAGGATAACATCATAACAGGGAAATTAAGGTTTCCCAGTAGAGAGTTTGCAATAAATGCTATGAAAGCCTACAGTAGGTACCTTTAAATAAAAAAGCAGAAAGAGATAGAAGACTAAAAATGATCCCTGCCAAATGCTATGAAGGTTGGAAATTCAAGCAAACATACCTTGAAATGTCTCTACACAAATGCTAGAAGCCTAAAAAAATTAAGACAGAGGAATTAAAATATATAGCAACAAAATGAAGAGATAGATATAAAAGGCACCTTTGAGGCTGGTGGAAGGAGAATAACTATTGGGACACTGTGACACCAGGAAATACATTATATTGCAATTATAGGATGGATCAAATTGGTGGTTGGGTGGAACTATATTTTTAAGAGAGCATTGAGTCAAATAAAATAAAAGTTCTGCGGGAAACAAAATGCATCATTGAATCTTCATGGATAGAAATTCAATGTGTGAAGGTGAAGAAAATAGTGGTAGGGGTTGACTACCATCCACTTGTACAGAATAAGCAGACAGATGATGAAATGTTATCAGAAATTAGGGAAACTAGCAAAGTTGGCACCACAATAATAATGTGTGATTTCAATAACCCCTATATTGACTGTATAAATGTCATGTCACGGCATGCTATGGAGGTAAAATTCTTTGATGAAATAATTAACTGCTTCATGGAGTAGCTGGTTCAGGAAACAACCAGAGAAGGAATTAGTTTAGATAGGATTTGGTACAAGAGCAAACCGTGATGTGCTGGGACTACTCAGCACTAGCTGAGAAACAAAATACATTCTTTGCTTTGGTGTTTAATAAGGAAGATGTGTGGAAGAAAACCATAGAATAAAGGGTATTTAACTGTGATAAGTCAGAAAGCTGAATGAAATCTCAGTAGACCTGCAAAATGTCCATATACCTGGAACAAACTACCTGTCAGTACGTCGGGCTCCTTCACTAGTCTTATTCAAATCTAAGCTAAAATCCCACCTCTTTGAGGCTCCTTGTGGATTCTGATGCTCCTCATTTTCTTCTTCACTACTTATGTGTATCTCATCATACTCTAGTCCCCAGTTTTGTGGTGTTCTTTGTCTTGATTAGATTGTAAGTTCTGATGAGCAGGGACTGTGTCTTACATCTATGTGTATAGCACTGTGTACGTCTTGTAGTGCTATACACATGATAAGTAGTAATAGTACTAGTAGACATAGTAGAACAATTGATAAAGAAGCAACAAATCACCTAGATCAGATGGTATAAACTTAAGATTACTGAGAGAACTCAAATATGAAACTGCAAAGCTACTATTAGTGATTTTTAAGTCTGACTTCACATTCTGTTTTTTCACTCCCTCAAAGTAAAATCTCAAGTTTCTGCGTTTTCAGTTCTGTTTCATGCTTTAAACTGCTAATCCCTGCAAGTACAGTGGTGGTCAATATTATTGGCACCCTTGCATTTTAGGTATTTTGTGTATAATATCTTGAGAAATAATTGGAAACATTCCAACTATATGTCATCATAATTTTGTAATAGTATGTTCAAAGGTATACAACAAAAAAAGAGATGCCTATGCAACATAAACGTAGTAATTTCTGAGAAAAAACCCCAAAATATGACCTGGATATAACTGTTCTCTGGAGTTTGTGCTGGGCTGTGTGTTCCAGGCTTGTTGTGATATTGTGGCCCATAGAATTTGCAGAACTCAGGCAGGTATAAGTTTCTCTAGCTGCTTGTCAAGGATTTGCAGCATTATTGGTGGAAGTGCCTCATACTAGTTGTTTGTTATCCCTCCTGAATTGACTTCACTCTGTCTGACAGTGCTTGTGTGCTTGATGCAAATGAAGTTAAGGAATGCCATTTCGTGAATTTCTTCCAAGCATGCACTGTCAGTTAGTTGGCCATGGGATAAACCAAGATTTTCATCATTTTTTCCATTTGCACGCAAACTAATTCACATGCCTAGTTAATGCCTCCTTTGTCAAGTGTTCTCCATGTTTGCATCAAATTAAGGGATTTGTATTTCTATATTTGCATTCCTGTATCTATCTATATTAATGTATCTGTTTATATAGAGATAAAATGATAGAATGAGAGACCCATTACCTTTGAGACTTCATGCCAAATAGAAAATGTGGGATATCAACTGAACTCACCAGGATAAAGCAGTTATATAGTTATCAAAGCTAGAAATAAAATTCAGTGTTGCTCCTCATCGGAGAAAGAGACGGGGAGAAATTCAGCCTGTGGGATCTTTTGTTGGCACGTTTTTTTTTTTCTGAGAATGTACGACTTCTGTTTTTGAGGTCACATTGCCTACTTGCAAAACCCATAATTGCATCATTTGGTGCTTTATAGATATTGTGGTAATTCATGTCATATGCGTTATAATAACAAACTAGTCCTTTTTACATTGCAGAGTTGCCAAGTTACCCAGTAACCGGGTAAGGCGGACACGTCGCCGGGTACAGGCCCGACAATTTTCCACGCCCTCCCTCTTCTGGCTTCGCCATATTATTAGCAAAAACCTGAGGGATTAACCGGGTCGGTGGTACCCCACCCCCGCCCTCATGCTTTCCACCGGCTCCGGACCCCGGAAACCTCCAGGATCCCGCCACCGGCTCAGGTCAGCCACGACCAGAGCCTCCCCCCAAAGGTAAGCTGCGACCAGCCCTCGCCCCCAACCTAATACCTTCCAAGGCCTCCTGCCAATCGTTAAGAAGTAAATCCAACCCCACCGGGGACAAGTGCACGCCATCTGACCTGTAGAGGCCAGTGCACTGAACGTCCACCCAAGGGTGCAGAATTTGACAGCCTCCCTGCTCTCCCACCCATCTGCCAATTTGACGGTTAACCTTCGTCACACCCCGTGACCACCGTCGCTGAGCCCAACAGGCCGGCCTTGGAATGATATCAGACCAAACCAATATGACGCCTGGAAACATCCCCAACACCACCCCAAAGTCCTTTATAACTGCCCGAATCAACTGTCGGCAAGTCCAGGAAACCAGATCGTTGCCACCTAAGTGGAGCAGCAAGATGTCCAGCGTGCCTCTTGAACGCTGGTGGTGCCGAAGCAAAGGCAAGAGCTGGATCCACCGGAGTCCACGCTCACCCAGCCATGTGACGGTCACCGCATGCTCTGGAAGCCCCAAATTCGGCCCCATCGGGCGCCTTGCTGCTCTCCGACCAGCCCAGAACACAAAGGAGTGGCCAATCACCCAACAACACGATCCTGACCCTGCATCTGCAACAGAAAGAATAGAACAATTATTGCCCCCCCCCACACCACTACAAACGCACGTAGCTGTGGAAAGCCCGCGACCACCATCTCCCTATCCACTGTATCTCCTGTTCAGGCAGTCCAGCAGCCGCTGCACTAGTCGCCGCCCCAATCCGGAAGGAGT
Source organism: Ichthyophis bannanicus (assembly GCA_033557465.1). Taxonomy (NCBI): domain Eukaryota; kingdom Metazoa; phylum Chordata; class Amphibia; order Gymnophiona; family Ichthyophiidae; genus Ichthyophis; species Ichthyophis bannanicus. Next base: position 1,174,167,653 of record CM066033.1, on the reverse strand, counting down.
GAGAGGCGAACGCACCAGGATCCTCACCAATCAGCCGTAAGGACAGCCGCAGCACCGCCGCAAACTTAAAACACGTAAGAACCCGCGCATCCTGATGTATAAAAAGGATACTGCCGGTATCCGGACGCACGCGTAAGTACGCCTGCAGTAAAGCCACAGGACACGAGGGAGAGCCCCGCACCGCTGTCAATTCCACCCACATACCTCTCCCCGCCTGATCCATCTTAGAACGGGCAAGGCGGATACGAACCCCGCCCCCGATCAATTGCACTTGATGTAGCTGGACCTCCCTCCCATTGCGAATCTGACCCGACTCCGCAACCAATTCACCCACCCGAAACACGCCGAAAAAGGCTACCGAAAAGACAGCCCGAAAGAGTACCCCTTCATAAGGTGATGAAACCACTTGAGGCAATGCGCCGCATAAACGCCGCAGCAAGTCGTGCATGATAGAGCGCCGCCAATCACCCGAAGAAGGGCAGGACCGCCCCCAACCACGCAAGAGCATACGCGTTAAAAAGCCCCCGCCCGCCCCCCACCCTAGGGCCCACGCAAAAAAGGAGAAGCCCGCCAAATTTCTCCGGACAGTAGTCTGCAACAGTCCCGCAGCCTTAGCTGCCGACACATACTGACCCAGCAGCTGATCCGAGGCTGGACCCTCCAGCCATCCGTGAAGTACCAAGAAGGAGACCACACTGCAGCAGCCCCGTTGATAAGCTAACCACATTGCCGAAGAGACGGAATTCCGCAGCAGCTCCATCATGGCAGGAGGCCAATCCACCATAAATGCTCCGGGACCGATGTGCCCTCTTCGTCCGCATCTGGCGCCAAGGTCTGAAACAGCTCCCACTTAAAACGGGAAAGAGCATCAGCAATCGTGTTATGACTCCCCGGAATATGACGAGCCTTAATCACTAGATTCAACTGTAAGCAAGCGAAAACCACCTGCCGCATCAGGTCGGCTACAGGCCTACATCTTGGGGAATAATTATTGAGCACTGACACCACAGCTTCATTGTCGCACCACCGAAGAACTTTACGATTTCGGAGTCTGTCAGGCCATAATGACATGACCACCAAAATGGGGAACAACTCGAGGAAGGTAATATTCTTCATAAGCCCTACGTCCCGCCAGGACTGCGGCCAGCCTTCCGCGCACCAAGAGCCCCCAAAATAAATCCCCAAGCCCAAACCCCCAGCCGCATCAATAAACAACTGCAGATCCGCAGAAGTCACCTCCCGGCCTCTCAGAACCGTGGTACCATTGAAGATACTTAGGAAATCGTCCCAGATCCTCAAGTCCGCCCGCAGACTGCGTGACATCCGAATCCGATGATGAGGCTTAGTAACACCTGCAGTAGCAGCTGCCAGCCGACGCAAGAACACTCTCCCCATCGGGATAACTCTGCAAGCAAAATTAAGTGAACCCACCAAGGACTGCATCTCTCGCAACGTCAGCTTGCTGGAAACCAGCGCATTGGCAACCAACACCCGCAGCCGCATAACTTTCTCTTCCGGCAGGCGGGCTACAAGTGCCACGGAATCCAACTCAACTCCCAAAAAGGTAAGAGTAGTCGCCGGACCCTCAGTCTTACCCGAAGCTAAGGGAACACCCCACACCTGGGCTAATCAGACAAAACCGTCCAACAATGCCTTGCACTGCCCCGTCTGTGCAGGTCCAACAAAGAGGAAGTCGTCTAAGTAATGCACCACAGTGCCACACCCCACCCAGTCAACAAATGCCCAATGTAAAAACGAGCTAAACTGTTCGAAATAATCACAGGAAATCGAACAACCCATAGGCATGCTCTTATCAAAGTAAAATTGTCCTTCGAAGCAAAACCCCAACAAATGAAAGGCCGACGGGTGCACCGGCAATAAACGGAAGGCGGATTCAATATCCACTTTCGCCAGCAAGCACCCAGGCCCACATGCTCGCACGAGCTCAACAGCCTCATCAAAGGAGGCGTAACGTACTGCGCACAATTCCCGAGGAATGTGATCATTGACCAAGGAACCAATGGGAAAGGAAAGATTATGTATTAAGCGATACTTTCCCGGCTCCTTCTTTGGAATGATACCCAAAGGAGATACCACAAAATCAGCGAAAGGCTGTTCTCCGAAAGGGCCCGCTACCCTACCTAACTCAATCTCGGTTGCTAACTTATCCCGTACCAGCTGCGCAAAACGCCGAACGGAAGGCGAATTCCGGGCCTTGTTCGCCCCTACGCTACCTACTACCGGTATGGGAAACCCCTCCTTAAACCCATTCTCTAAAATGCAACTTACCCGTCTCTTAGGATATCTCTTAAGCCACGGACCTAAAACATCAATCGCAACAGGAGTGGGGGCCAAACTCCACAAGCCTCTACTAATTGGGGGGGGGGAACAGCAGCAGCCATCAAAGGATGTCCCAAGTAGTGCCATCCGGTAGAAACATGTGGAGAAAAAACAGGAAAAGGCGAAGGGACACCTGCCATAGCCCACGGTGACTGCCATGCCCCTAGCCACTCTGCCCGGGAAGAGCCTTGACCCCCGCCCTGCCAATGTGCCCAAGCTGGCGAGGAACCAACCCCCGCAGCAGCTGATAAACCCCCTAGACTTGCCGCCTCAAAACCCGTACCGCCCCCCTGCAGGTTTGCACCCTCACCACCCACCGCAGGAACCGGGCCAACACCCGGGCCCCCAAAGGACCCGTGAGCCACTCCAAGCCCCGAGGCACCTCTGGCCGGCCTCCTAGACCTGCCTCGACTACCCCGAGCTACAGGGTCAGCCGACGCCCCCCTCTGCACCTGCCCCTCCTGCCCTGAACCTCCTACAGAGCTAGCGCCCCATCTGGACGCCTTGCTACGGCTAGGAGCTCTGCCCCTGACACCCCCCCCGCCCTCTGGCACCGGGAGCGGCTGGCCCATGGGGCCCACCACCATACCCAGAAACCCCTCTGCCCACCTGATCCCATTGCCCGTCAGGCCCCAAGGAAGCTGCCCCACCTGCCCCAGTACATCCCGTGCTGCCCTTAACAGACCCTTTCCTCTGTCATAAGAATGGGAATAATGAGTGAGGGGATCAAATTTGCAGATGATACCAAATTATTCAAAGTTGTTAAAACTCCAAATTTTGCCATTACTATGCTTAATCTTTTTACGCTTGTGAATAATTGCAAGATGACCTTGATAAATTGGGAAACTGGGCATCCAAATAGCAGATGACATTTAATGTGGACAAGTGCAAAGTTATGCACTTAGGAAAAAATAACCCAAACTACAGTTACACAATGCAAGGTTCCACATTAGGAACCGCCACCCATAAAGTGGATTTAGGCATCAAGAATAATCTGTTGAATCATTCTGTCAAGTGTACAATGGTGGCCAAAAACAGATAGAATGCTAAGAATCATAAAGAAAGGAATGGAGAATAAAACAAAGGATATCATTCCACTCCATGGTACAACCACACCTTAAATATTATGTGCAGTTCTGGTTGCCATATCTTAAAAGGGATATGGTAGAATTAGATAAGGTCTAGATAAGTGTGACAAAAATGGTAAAGGAGATACAAGGAAGATTCCTATGAGGAAAGGCTTAAAATGTAAGGGCTCTTCAACTTGGAAAAGAGATGGCTGTGGGGGGAAATGATAGAGGTCTATAAAATAATGAATGGAGTAGTCGGTTGTTTATGCTTTCAAAAAGTAGAAAGACTAGGGGACACTCAATGAAGCTATAATATAGCACATTTAAGACTAATAAGAGCAAATATATTTTCAGTCAATGCATAATCAAACTCTGCAATTTGTTACCATTGGATTTAGTAAAATCTGTTAGTGTAGCTGGAATTAAAAAAGGTTTGGACAAGTTCCAGGAGTGAAAGTCCACAAACCATTATTAAAGAGGATCAAGGAGATCCACTGCTTATCCGTGGGATAGGCAACATGGAATATATATAGCTTTCTGGGAACTTGACAGATACTTGTGACCTGGATTGACCACTGTTGGAAACAGGATACTGGGCTTGATGGACTCTTGGTATGACCCATTATGGCACATCTTATGTTCTTATGTATTTCTAGTCCCAGATTTTAGCCATTGGAATCAATGTTGCAGTCCCATAATGCATTAGGCAGAGCTCATCAGAAATCCAGGACTGGCTTAAAATCTCATTCCTGGAACTGGGTAATTTAGCAGCTCTGACAATGATACTCTTAGATATTAGTACTGCAGGTAAAATTCCCAAATCTCTGGTACTATTTTAAGGTATATTAATGTGTGTTAATGCACATCAAGGTAATTTAATATATGTTAAATACAAGCTCTATTATTTTCAATGCGGCCTATATACTATTGTCCCCTTTTACTAACCGTGTTAAAATATTGCCATTACCATGCATTAATTGCCAAAATTACAGTGTGGTAACTGCAAAGTCTCTGCATTAACTGTTGGTGATTGCCCAGCTTCTTCCCATAAGTTAAGGCAAAGACAAGATGCTCATGGAGCAAGTTTTATAACAGGACACCTAAGTTAAGTGAGCAGAAAGGTGTCTATTTTGTCACTGTCTTATGAAGAGGCATAGTGCCTATGGGACTTTATAAAATACTAGCACAAATCCAGCTTCCATATTGCCTACATTCAAAGCAAGGACGTTAAGCCTGCTTGAAAGCAGGTGTAAACGTTAGCATGGGCTTTATACAAATATTTATTTTATTTTTTATTTAAAGGGTATTTGTATCCCGCCTTATCCTTTAATCAAGGCGGTGAGCACAGCAAGCAATCAGTGTAAGTCTTGTGTGTCAGGTGAGCTTTATGTACAGTGTGGGTGCGTGGGTGCGAGTGTTTTGATTTGGGTGAGCTATTTACATATGCGCTATGTACAGTATATACATTGGGTTCTGGGTCCAGGCTTGGTGGTTTCCGTGAGCTGTCATTAGTCCAGATTGGATCCGGTTTGTAGATTCAGGTTAAGCATTTGGGCCGTAGTGATCTGTGAAGAGTACAGTCTTCAGGTGTTTCCGGAAGTCCTTCAGATCTTCAGTTGATTGTAGGCCGTGAGGGAGTGAGTTCCATATTGATGGGGCTGCCAGGGAGAGTGCCCTTTGTGTGGTGGCTTTGTGTGCTTTTGTGTAGTTGTTTGGGGTGCTGAGTGTGTCTGTTGTGGCTTTTCTTCTTGGTCTGTTGCTGGTGTTAGGGAGAATGAGGGCTTGGAGGCTGAGTGCTGATCTCTTGTGTCTGATTCTGAATATGTTTAGGATCATCTTGTATTTGATGCGGTGGCTGATTGGGAGCCAGTGGAGGTCTTTGAGGATGGGGGTGATGTGTGCTTGGGTTGTTGCACCGGTAATTATCCTAGCTGCTGTGTTTTGGGCCATTTGAAGTGGTTTGAGTGATTGTTTTGGTATTCCGTTGTAGATCGGGTTGCAGAAATCCAGTATGGGGGTTATGAGTGCTTGGCAGACTGTGCGGAAGTGTTCGTAGGAGAGAAGAGGCTTGAGGCGTCTGGTTATTTTCATTTTGTAGTATGCGTTTCTGGCGTTTTTTTTGATGTGTGATTGTAGGTTCAGCTCTTTGTCGAGGGTTATTCCGAGGTATTTTACTTCGTCCTTTAGTGGGATTGTCGTGTTGTTGGTTGTGATGAATGTTGGGGGGCTGAAGTCGGTGTTTCGTGTGATGATGAGTGCTTCTGTCTTGTTGTAGTTGATTGCTAGGTTGTTGCGTTTAAGCCATGTGGATATGTTGTCTAGACAGTTTGTTATCTTGTTGTAGTCGGGGCTGTTGAGGTTGATCGGCGTGTAAATCATGATGTCGTCTGCGTAGATGGTATAGTTTATTTTGTGGGCGGAGATGATGTGGCAGATCGGTTGTATGTATAAGTTGAATAGAAGTGAGGATAGCACAGATCCTTGTGGTACTCCTTGCTTGATCTTCATGGGTTGTGAAGTTTTGGTTCCGATTTTGACTTGGAACTGTCTGTCGGTTAAGTAGGAGTTGAACCAATTTAGGACGGTGCCGGTTATTCCGATGTTCCGTAGTCTGGTTAGGAGGATTCTGTGGTCCACTGTGTCGAAGGCCGCTGATATGTCTATGAAGATCATTAGTGTTCCTTGATTGTAGTGGTCTATGGTTTGGATGATGTCATTGAATAGGTATAGTAGAAGTGTTTCGACTCCGTGGTTTGGGCGGAAGCCATGTTGATGTATATCCAGCGGGGCATGCTCGTCGATGTGGTCCTGGAGCTGTTGTTGCACTGACTTTTCTATGATTTTAGCCAGAAGTGGTATGCTGGAGATTGGCCTGTAGGCTGCTGGGTTGCTCTTTTCTAGGTTGGTTTTCTTGGGGATAGGCCTTATTGTGGCTAGTTTCAGCTGTTCTGGCATGGTTCCTTGGGTTAGGAAGTTGCTCACCATGTTGTGTATGTGGCCTATGAAGCTCTGCTTGGTTGCTTTGATCCATGGGGCTGGACATGGATCAGTGGGTGCGGTGCTTGTGTTGAGAGCGGAGATGACTTCTGAGATTTGCTGTGTGGAAGGCGTGTGGAATTTGTCCCAGCTTGTGATGGGTGTGGTTGGGCCATTGGTTTCTGTGGGTATTTGTGGTGGATAGCGGCCCAGTATTCCTTGAAGATGATCTGCGAAGATTTGTGGGTCGATCTGAATGTCTTTGTCGGGGCTTGGTTCGTTGGTTAGATTCTTCACTATCTCGAAGAGTTCCCTGGGTTTGTTGTGTGCTTTCTGGATGGTGTTTGTGTGGTGCTCTCTTTTTGTTTTGTTGATGAGTTCGTTGTAGTTCTTTTGCTGAGCCATGTATAAAGCCTGTGTGGAAGGAGATTTGGTGCGTCTCCAGCGGCGTTCTGATTTCCTTAGCTCTCGTTTTGCTTTGCGTATGTTTTTGGAGTACCATGGTGCGTGCTGTCTCCTGGTTTTTGTCATTGTGTATGCTTTGATTTTAGCTGCTGCACTGATGGTGCCATTCCAATTGTCCACTTGTTTGTCCAGATTGAGTTTGTCTGTGTTGAGGTGGGGTAGTGTGTCTTGTAGGAATTGTTCTTTGTTGAAAGCTTTGAATCTTCTTAGTCCAAGAGTCGTGTCTTGTGTCTTGTTGGGTTTTTCTGTTTGCTCTGAGATTTGGATTTTGATTCTGTGGTGGTCTGACCAGGGTACTGGTGTGACTGTTGGTGAAGAGATGTTGCCTTTGTCTATGATGTGGTTGGGGGCAAATATGAGGTCCGGCATGGATCCGTGTCTGTGTGTTGGGGTGCTTATAAGTTGAGTGTATTGTAGTGAGTCCATTGCTTGCAGAAAGGTATCCTTGTCCTTGTTGGTAGAAGAGCTGAGGTTGAAGTTGCCTAGTAGGATTAGGGGTTTGTGGTTTGTGTTGATTGCGCAGATGGTTTCTAGAGTGGCGGTCAGTTCTTCTGTTGGAGCGTGGGGGGCTCTGTATATGAGGCAAATGGCTATATGCTTGTTTCCCACTGTAATCGTATTACAATGGTTTGAGCTTTGCGAGGCGAGAGTTTGTAGCTGTAGTGAGTCTTTTGCAATGATCAGAACTCCACCTCCTCTTGTACACATTTTATAAATACACATTTAAATCATGACTCTTCCTATGCTCCACTCAGTCTTCTCCTCTCTGCATGCGTACTGTACAGATATGTGCCAGCTTGCACTGGGCATACTTTCAGGGATGATGCAATTTCACAAGAAGCCATTGACACTAAATGCTGTTCTATGCATGAAAATGATTTATAAACTGACTCGCTTAATACTCATTACCTGCACTTCAAATAAAGTGAATGCACTCAATGCCACCAATCAAGGTGGCATTAATAGTTCCTCATTATCTGCCAATTTAACAGTTAATGCATGGCAGTTTATTGTGTGCTACCTATAAAAGGGGCATTTTAGGAGGGACGTCTAGTAAAAATCTAGAATGCACAGAGCTGACCGTCCACAAATTAAGGGGACTGGCAGCAGTGAAGGGAGGCATGTATTAGTGCCTTCTGATACCACTTTCTCTCCACCCCAAAATTGAAGGTCCCTGAAACCAGTTATGGAGACAGACTACACGCAGGTTGCAAGTCTGGGTACGTGCATAGGTGTAGACCGTTTCACAAATGTGGACATACTGACTTGCACAACCTCAGAACTGGGTACTTTGATGTGCCGGCAGAGATATTTCAGAAGAGGGGTGACTATGCTATGAGATCTGCACATCCCAACCTGTCATTTCAGTTACTGAGACTTGCAATATTGGACCAGTAATATGTTTGAAATATGTATTAACGCTCAGATTTCTTCGGGCAGGAAATACTAACTTTGGCGATGCAAGGGCATCAAGCGCTTTCCCCTGGAATATTTACATCCATAAAATGAGCCCTTTTTTCACCTTATTCATGGTCAGGAGCAGGTGTAGGCATGGATGTCTCACCAACCAGGGCCAGAGGTGCTTGTGCCATTCTTAAAATGCACTATGACATATGTCACCCTTACTGCACCCAGGCCACACCTCCACCATGACCCATGCTACATGGAAATTCTCAAGCTGTGGAAGTCTATAGGCCTGGGTTGTAAAATGACTCTGAGGATGAATCCATGCTTTGTACATCCAAGTACCTAGTTTCAGACACCCAACTCATGGATGAAGCTTCTAAACTAACTCCCATAACTTGCAGTCCATACTTCCTGGCACATGCTGTGAAGCCACTGCACTAATTCCTGCATTAACTGCTTAATGCACTTTAGTAAAAGAGGTCCCATACACTTAACTCAAAGGGGTATATTTACTGAAACAGGCTAGCGGTTAACCTGGGCTATCTGCAACTAGGTCCCATGTTATTCAATGGGACCTAGTTGCATATAGCCCGGGTTAATCGTTAGCCTGGTTTAGTAAACATATCCCAAAGTGTCTATGTATTCACTAACATATGTTAACACACTAATGTAGGATAGTAAATAGAGCCCTTAATGCTAGTTATGAACCCAAAAATCACAAAAGTATTCATACTCTGAGAAGGTATACCTGAAAGTTTTCTGTAAGTACTATATTTAAAGATTATAATTGTAGAACAATTGCCATCTTTTAGTTATTTTATCTCCTTGTGTATTTTGTCTACATATATACGTAATTCATGTTAGAATTATTTGTATGTCTATTGCAAATCCCAACTCATTCTAATGTTTGCTACATTCCAATTTTAGAATTTAGTCTAAATCCAAAATGCAGCTAACTGCCCTGTAGGTCACCCATCTTCAGAATAAATAGTTGTTTAAAATCTGTCAGTTGGATTGATTTAAATATTTTGGGAAAGAGAGTTTGCAGGAATCCCATGGTAGACTTTCTGGAAAAGTAGCAATCAGTCTTCCTGTCATCCGGCACTAGGGCTAAACATTTCCAAGCATTGCCTGAATAGCTTGAAATAAGTAATGTCACCACTGATGGAATAGTCTGTTTCATTTTTAACAAATCTTTATGTCACTGTCTAGATGGAAAAATATTGCCACTCTTTTTGAAGATTCTAGGGCATATTTACTAAAGTTGAACATATTACGTGCCCCCTGGATCCTTTTATTTTTATGGAAGCAGCGGCACTTAATGCACATTAACCTTTAGTAAAAATGCCCCGTGTGCTTTAAAGTAGCCAAAATAAACATTTATTCAGTCATTTCTTGCAAGCTTACATCACCCAGTATTTATGAAATGTGCATATACTCATCTGTTTTCACTAATGGCTAGTTTGTGTTTGAAAATTTGTCTAAAGTAAGCTTGGTCAGAAAAGAGATGACTATTTTGCTGCTGGGCAACTTAAAGAAAAATGACGCTTGTATGCAAAAGAGTGTTCATGTTAGTGCTCGTGTTTTATAGGAAGGAGTCCAGAAGTCAGATTTTTATGGTAGAGGTGTTTGTTAGCTGAAGATGTATTGTTTTAGGGGTTATGCACAGGAGTTATGGGAGGGACTAGAGGCCCATTGTCTTTGAAGAGGATAGGATTATGGAAGAAGCTCATAGACCTCTTTTTGGTCAGGAATGAGAAGCTTCCCGTGCTAAGCTGGCCTTCACTGAGTCAGTAAGTATGGGAAAACCTGAGTTTATTTATGGATTTATTTAATGTCTCTTCTATACTGTGCTATTTAATATCAATGCGGTTTACATACAACAGTATCTTATACAGATCAGCCAGAGCTGCTCTGTATTTACAGAGAACAGGTACTATAACCTGGATATTGCTGGGGTAACTATTTACAGAGTTGCTAGATAAGATAGTGTGTTCTTTAAAGAATCATAGTAATGCCACAACATTTTGCATCACTTTGATGCAAGGGACATTCAAGCCACATTTCCATCTCTAGAGAGACAAAAAATGTACATTATCATTGCCACTGCAATAGGTTTCCTGGAAAGCAATGGAATTGGATGAAATGGCAATTAATATCCTGATCAGCAGTGATAAGTTGCACTGGAACTCCATGTAAGCTGGGAAATAGTTAAACCAAAACGTCAATAAGTAAGGCTACATTGGCTAACAATAGCAAGCAGAATGAAATTTAAACACATTGGTTGCCATATTTCTTGAAATGCCAGCCTACTGGACTGAGCTATGATTTATGTGAGATCTTTATAAATGATGCACGTTTGCACTTATTGTATAGCTGTACATTTACAACTGCTCGGGAGCTGGTGTAAATGAAAATGGTTTCATTTCAACCATAATTTCTGTAGCTTTTGTGGGCTAATTTTATAAAGATGCATAGACTTTGATGGGCTTATAAAATATATCCAAATCAGGGGCCCACTTGCCCTTCATATATAGGTGTCCTGTTATAAAATTACTGTACTTTTCCTCCAGGAATTCGTCCAAAACATTTTAAAACCCATCTACACTAACAGCTGTTACTACATCCTCTGGTAGTGAATTCCAGAGTATGATAACACATTGAGTAAAAAAATGTTTTCTCTTATTAATATTAAATAAGTTACATTGTACTGTAGCTTCATTGCTTGTCCTCTAGTCTTTCTGCTTTTGATGGCGTAAACAAACAATCTATGAATCCCATTCCATGGCATTCATTAATTTATGGACCTCTATCATACTCCCTCTCAGCTGTCTCTTTTACAAAATGAAGAACCCTAACCTTTTAAGCTTCTTCTCATAGGGGTACCCTTCCTTCCCCTGTACTATTTTGATAGGTCTTCTCTGTATCTTTTTCTAATTCTTCTATATCCTTTTTAAAATATGGTGACCAGAACTGTAAACAATATTCAAGGTGCGGTCGCACCATGGAACGATCCAGAGGCATTATAATATTCTTTGTTTTGTTCTTTCTTCTTTTCCTTATGATTCCTAGCATTTTGTTTTCTTTCTTGGCCACTGCTGCCCACTGGGCTGAGGGTTTCAACATATTCACAGTGATACCTAAATCCTTCTCCTGGGTTATGGCTCCAGATATAAAACCTTGCACCGTGTAACCATAGTTTGTGTTGTTCTTCCCTAAGTGCATAACTTTGCACTTATCCATATTAAATTTCCTCTGCCATGTGGATGTCCAGTCTTCCAATTTATGAAGGTTCTCTTGCAGTTTTTCACAATCCTCTTATTGAACATCAGCCACAATCTGGATACTAGTGCCGTATCTCTGGATATTTCTTTTACCACTATGGTTAGTGTTTAAAAAGAAAAAAAAAGAAGAAACCACTGGTAATAGAGACTGAATATCTAGAAAATATACATAAGTTCATGGCATATGAATGATATGGGCTCCTTCTTTATAAGTTGAAGTTTATCTACCAAATAATAACCTAAGAATCATATACACTATGGAGTCTTCACAAATTATTCAGGCATGTGCACTTTATTTATTTATTTATTTATTTAACAGTATTTCTAAACCGCCTTATCTTAATAATCAAGGTGGTATCACAGCAAACAATCAGGTAAAGTGTGTGTGTTATACATGCAGTGAGGGTGAAATTTAGTTGAGTGTGTGTTGTATTGTGTGCTAGATTGGTTTGAGCTTTATACAAGGTGGTCTATATACATTGGTGCTAAAACGTTTTCTTACATCCATTGTTTGGGTGGTTTCATGTACTGTTATACATTCTCTGAGGTTATGTGATGTGTCCATAGTGTTCTATGAATAGCATGGTTTTAAGCTGTTTTCTAAAGTCTTTGAGGTCAGTAGTCGCCCTCAGGTCGTCCGGTAGTTTGTTCCATATTGTTGGAGCAGCCATGGAGAGTGCTCTGTCTGTTGTGTCCTTGCGTGTATGTTTGTATTCACTTGGGGTGCTGACTCGGTTGTGTGTTTGTTTTCTTCTAGGACGTGTGCTGGTGTCTGGTTGTATGAGGGCGTGCAGGCTGTTGGCTGATGTGTGCTGTTTTATCTTGAATACGTTTATGATAGTTTTGTATCTGATGCGTGCACCGATTGGGAGCCAGTGTAAGTCCTTTAAGATAGGTGTGATGTGCTCTTGTCTTGTAGTTCCGGATATGATTCGTGCTGCAGTGTTTTGTGCCAGTTGGAGTGGTTTGAGGGCTTGATTCGGTAGTCCAAGGTATATCGGATTGCAGAAGTCCAGTAGTGGTGTTATCAGTGCTTGACAGACGGTACGGAAGTGATCTGGGGCGAGGAGTGGTTTCAGTCTCCTGATTATTCGCATTCTATAGTAGGCTTTTTGGATTGTTTTGTCTATGTGTGGCTTGAGGTTTAGTTTATTGTCCAGAGTAACTCCAAGGTATCTTACTTCTGATCTCATTGGTATAGTGGTGTTTTGTATCCTTATATTTGTTGGGTGTATGAAGCTTTGGTTCCGAGTGATGATTAAGGCTTCAGTCTTGTTGTAGTTTATTGCGAGGTTGTTGTTTTGGCACCAACTCGTCATTTGGGTGAGGCAGTCTGTTATTTTAGAGAAGTCCGGGTTGTCGTTAGCTATCGGGGTGTATATCATGATGTCGTCTGCATATACTGTGTATTGAATGTTGCTCTCTTTCATGATGTTGCATATTGGTTGGATGTAGATGTTAAATAGGAGAATTTATGAATTCTTTTGGCTCCTTTGAATAATCACTAACGTAGACAGTCCTTTCCATCTCATCTTCTCACTATTTTGAATATTATTGACAGCCTGCCTACTGTTTTTAGCTAGGCAGTCTCATTTTTGGATCACAAGTTAAATCAATGTGTGTCTCTCTTTCCGGTACCTCTCAACTCTCCACTGCTGTGTTTTCAAGCTAGGTAGCCCTCCTCCGGCATAACTGCATCCTTCTCAGGCTACACAACCTTCCATGAGCCACCCAATACCATGCCTAGTGAAAAGGTTGGAACACACGCCTCTGGTGCCTTTTAGGCATTAATTAATATTGATCCTTGACTTGTGTATCCCATCACAAACACAGATTTACCCCAGGCCTACATCTACACCTGGAGCTGTGGCCAAAAATATATTAGTAGAAATTTCTAGCATCTCCTCTAAGGAATTGTTAAACAAGTCCTGGCTGACATCCAAGAGGTAAATCTCCTCCCTTTAAGGGAGGAGTGGTCTAGTGGTTAGGACAAGGTACTTCAGGCCAGAGGGCCGGGGGTTCAAGTCCCACCTGGGGACAGCAATCTCAGGCCGGAGGGACTGGGATTTCTAGTCCTATAGGCACTCCTTGTGGTCTTGGGCAAGCCACTTAACCCTCCATTGCCCATGTTCCCTGTAAGTATTAGCATATGTGTCTCATATCCCCTCGTGTTAAATGTATCCCCCAATTGACCGCTTTGACCCAGTGAAAAGTGGGATATAAATACAGCTAAATAAAATAAAAAAATAAAAATCTGATCAATCATGAAACATAAAACTCAAAGGTGTATCTGTCTATTTAACTTCTACTGTGGTGTTTTTCAAATTTTCCTGGACTACCTTCGAACCAGTTTGTTTTTCAATATACCCACAAGGATTATACATTAGATAGATTTCAATTTACTGACTCATATAAATCTCTTTCGTGCATATTCATTGTGTATTTCTGAAAACAAGGCTGGACAGGGCTACTCAGGGATTGTCTTGAGAAACATTGTTCTGCAGTATCTGATTCCACATTTTTTGTTGCTTCTAGCCATGTGTGTTTATGTTGTCTGATCAAATTATTTTTGCATTACCTATCTACAATATCCTTTCATTAGGGGTGTGCATTCATGAGTGCGCATTTGATTTGTTTGGATACCTAAAAATTTAAAGTATGCACGTGATTTGAATGCTTGAAAACATTCTAATGCTTGTACAAAGAATGAATAAATGAAATATAAAAAATGCCTGAAAACTGGGAAAGGTTTGTTCAATATGAGCAGGACTGAATGTCTTTTGACCATGCACACCCCATGTTTTATCCAATGTATAAATTACGAGAAGGATAAAACAAATCGTTTGGCTTATGATATGTCAGCAGGATGAAGCCACCACACTGAACAGGCTAACCAGCAGTTCATGCAACAGAAAAGGTGTGAACAATTCCAATTTCATAACATGCCTGCTCAGTCTTTTGACTCTGATACCTTTCCCTGCAAGGTCCTTAGAGCCCGATCCAGAAAGGGGCATGTCAGAGCCATCCAGACAGCCTCGACCAGGACGGGCCCATTAGGACCTGATTCTGTAATGAAGGAGCAAAACGTACCGCGGCATAAATAATCAGGCCCGAGGATGACCCGGTGTGCCCCTGCATGCCTGCGGGGATGTCCTCCCCACAGGCTCCCTTGTCACCCACGATGCTGACCTCTTCTTCCCCACCACTCGACCCATGGCTGGGCAGCTGGGGCCTGGATCAGGCCCCAGCCTCTGGGAGGGATGGTTCTGGTCCCGATGGCCAGATTCATGCTGCTTATTTCACCTTCAAGGTGGAATAAGCAGCACGTTTCCCCTGACCGTGCAGGATGTACAGGGCTGTGTCCTGAATTGGCCCTCTATGTCCTGCCGCCTCGGCCCACTCCTGCTCCACCCAGACTCTGCCACCGGCTCTCCCTGTACTGCTGCTCTAACTGTGTATGGAGGGCTTGAGGGGGATTAGGGGCAAGACGGTTTGCAGGGCTGCACATACCGCCGGGATGTGCAACTTCACAAGTCTCCTCTCTGAATCAAACCCTTAATGTTCTCATTTGTCTTACCAAAAAATCACAAATGTTTATGTTTATTTGATTTGATTTGATTTATTTATTTTATTTATAGTTTCTTTTATATCGCGCTATTCGACATCAGTGCGGTTTACAATGAACATAAAAACCACACGTCACAAATAATTGATCTGTGCTTACAATGAACAGGTAAAATAAACTTGGATATACATTAAACAGGTTTCAGATTTGATTAACCATCTTTCGCATTCAAGCATGGTAAGAAGTGTCCAGTAATCCATTTTGTCATTGTGACAAACCCAAAATTCAGATACAGATTTTCAGTACCCTACCATTTGTATCATAGCCTCAAGTATCCTGACACAAGAATACATCCCTTATGTACTTTGCTCAGTACCCATTTGCACTAGCACCTTTCTGAATAACACCCTAAACAGATATTGGCGGTTTGTCCCCACATCATCACTGTGTGCAATAATGCATGGTGGAAACATCACAGTACACCAGACATCACCCACATATTGCAAGTGACATTTGTCCCTGGCCAAACTGGGAATAATTCCTCCTTGGCACATATCTGCACCTATGGGATACCTAGCAAGGAACAGACACATTTTTATCTTTACACAAAAGCAGAAGTAAGGATGTGCTTGAAAACTACAGGCTGGTTAGTTTAACCTCTGTGGTGAGTAAAATATTAAAAATGCTGCTGAAAATTTGCATTAGAGTAGACACCCAGGAAGGTATAGATAACATGAGAAGGGATCTAGCTAAGCTTGAAGAATGGTCTATAATTTGGCAACTGAGATTTAATGCTAAAAAATGCAGGGTCATTAATTTGGTTTGCAAAAATCCAAGGGGGCAGTGTAGTGTAAGGGCTGAAGAACTTTTGTCCACAAAAGAAGAGTGGGACTTGGACATGATTGTGTCTGGCAATCTTAAATATCTAAACAGGTAGAAAAGTGATGACAAAAGCTAGAAGGATGATTGGGTGCATAGGGTGAGAAATGGCAAGCAGAAAAAGGGTGGTGATAGTACCTCTGTATAAGTCTTTGGTGTGACCTCATTTGGAGTATTGTGAGCGATTCTGCAGACCGCACCTTCAAAAGGATATAAACAGGTTGGAGTCAGTGCAGAGGGTGGCTAATAAAATGGTTAGTGGTCTTCATTATAAAACATATGAGGACAGGTTTAAGGATCTTAATATGTATACTTTAGAGGACAGGCGAGATAGAGGAGATATGATAGAGACGTTTAAATTCTTCCATGGTATAAATGCACAGGAGAATAGCCTCTTTCAACTGAAAGCAAGCTCTTCTACAAGGAAACATAGGATGAGGGTGAAAGGGGATAGACTCCGGAGTAATATACAGAAATATTTCTTTATGGAAAGAGTGGTAGATGGGTGGAATAGTCTCCCAGTGGAGGTGGTAGAGATGAGGACAGTATCTTATTATTATTATTTAACATTTCTTATATACCGCACTATTACCATCAGCGCGGTTTACATGGAACAGAGCATATACATACAGGGTAACTGTAGTGCATTTTACAAGTAACAGGGGTTTGAGAACTTGGAGGAAACAGGGTAAACTATATACAGTTATTCACAGTTGAAATTCTCTAGATCTGAACATGGTGTGCCTATTTCTCTTAGGAAAAGTTATTACTGGAAAGTAACTTGAGAATAGGTAGTGTTTGAGATTTTTCCTGAATTGTGTTAGGCTGTTTATGGCTCTCAATTCTGGTGGAAGGGCATTCCATGCTACTGGGGCATGAATGCTGAAGGCTCTTTTAGATGTTTCCTTAGAGTATCTGACTGTTTCTTTCGGGACGATTAAGGTATTTAATGCTGCTAATCTTCTGGTTCTATTGGGGGTCTGGGTGTGTAATAGGTCAATGATGGTTGAGGGTGCTTGGTTGTTTAAGGCTTTGAAAGTGGTGATTATGATCTTATATTGGATTCTGGCATTGGTCGGTAGCCAGTGGAGACTTTTTAGGATTGGAGTTATGTGGTCTGCCTTTGAAATTCCTTCGAGTACTCTGGCGGCGGTATTCATTGCCAATTGGAGAGGATTCAAAGTTGATTGTGGGAGACCATATAGAATTGCATTTGCGAAATCGAGGTGTGGCATCACCAAGGCTTGGTAGATGGTTCTGAAATCTGTGGGTTCCAGTAGAGGTCGTAAGTGGCGTAGTGTACGTAAATTGTGATATATTAGTTTTGTTATATTTTTTATGTGGGTTTTCATATTGAGACGCTGGTCAAGGGTGATGCCTAGGTATCGTATAGTAGGTTTTACTGTCAATTCCTTGTCCTTTATCTTTAATGTAGCAGGGGGTGTAAAGTTTTGGTTCTTCGTGATAAACATAACATCGGTCTTACTGTGGTTGATTCGTAAGTTCTGTGTGAGGAGCCAGTCTTCTACTGCTTCGAAGCATTTCACCAGTGGTGTAAAATCAGGATGGTTGATGGAGAATGGCATGTATAGGAGAATGTCGTCTGCATATGCTAAGCAAGTAACGTTAAAAGAACGAATTCAAGAAAGCATGGGACAAACACAGAGGGTCTTTAAAGGAAAAAAAGGAAACTATTGTAGCAGTTGAAATGGAAGGACAAACTAGATAGGCCATGTGGTCTTTTTCTGCCGTCATGTTTCTATGTTTCTATCATATTTTAGGGTGAATTTATCGATGTGTCTGTAGTACTAAAGCATTATCACACTTTAAAAAATTTTTTAGTAGTTTGACCCAATGAGGACATTTTACTAGAACAAACTGATAAGGAAAGAACAACCCAAACGATGGCTTCATGAGGCAAGGTTCCACATTAGGAACCACCATCCAGGAAAAAGATTTAGGCATCATTGTGGATAATAAGTTCAAACCCTCCACCCAGTGTGCAGTGGTGACCAAGAAAGCAAATAGAATGATAGGAATCATAAGGAAAGGAATGGCGAACAAAACCAAGGATCTTATTATGCCATGTATCATTGCATGGTGTGACCACACCTTGAATATTGTAAGCATTTCTGGTCACCATATCTTAAAAAGGATATAGCAGAATTTGAAAAGGTACAGAGAAGAGCAACAAAAATGGTAAAGGGGATGGAAGGCTTAAAAGGTTAGGGCTCTTCTCCTTGGAAAAGAGACAGCTGAAGGGAGGTATGCTATAAATTAATGAATAGAGTAGAACAGGTAAACATAGATAAGTTGTTAACTCCATCAAAAAGTAGAAAGACTAGGGGACATGTAATGAAGCTACAATGTAACCCATTTAAGAGTAATAAGAAAAATATTTTTTCACTCAATGATTAATCAAACTCTGGAATTTGTTACCAGAGAATGTAGTAAAAGCTGTTAGTGTAGCTGGGTTTAAAAACGGTTTAGATAAGTTTCAGGAGGAAAGGTCCATCAACCATTATTGAAAAGGACCTGGGAAATCCACTGCTTACTCCAGGACAAGCATTGTGGAATATATGTACCTTTTTTGGGAACCTGCTGACCCAGTATGCCATTTCTTATGTTCTTATGTACTGTAAATGGGTGCCAGGCCTTCGCCTAGGGTGCGAAGGTTGGGGTATCTTGATATCTTCTGTTAGCAAATAATAGTCGTAAGTCGAGTATTCAAGGCAAAACATAACAAGGAATTTATTCCCCTTCCCAAAGGATTTTTAAGTGCAAACAAAACATGGAAAACAAACAACTTCTTCTGAAAGAAAAATATCTTCTTTTTCTTTGCTATATACAAAACTTAGCATAAAGACTCAATGTTGTCTACAAAGCATAGCGTACAATCCATAGGAGCATATTTGGGTTCACTAGTGCTACACTGCCACTGCATATCCTCACATTCAGTGTGTGTGGGGTTTGGCTTCAGACCTTTACTGCTGTCTCTGGAAAAACCCCTCGCTGAGAACTCGGGTATCTCATAAGAACACAGTTCCATACAGTGAGGTTTAAAAGTACCTGTAGCTGTAGTGTTCCTTCCCCGGCTCTCCTTTTGTTCCCTCCAGTTAGCAGGAACTCCTTTATAACTTTCTGCTGGCACTTCTTGTGTTGAGCAGTGCCCTGGCCCTCTGTTCCGAAAAGAACTTCTGGCTTTCCTTATTATAATGCTAGGCTCCCACCTGTATGAATGCTGAAGCCTCTCCTCTGGCAGTGAGGTCTGGGGGACTCCCTGCTCTCTTGGTCCATGTAAGTTCCTAGCCACAGGGTGTGCCTTCCTTCCTTCTGCTGCCCTGGCTTCTCTCTCTGAGCTGCAACCTGGTTTCTCACAGGACCTCCAGCTGCCTGTAGTCTGTGTGCTTTTCCAGCCATGTTTCTCTGAGGCTTCGCCTCTGCTGCTTCCTGCTTCTCTGACACGCCCACTCTCTCTGAGGAATCCCAGCACTCCTTTCTCTATGGGGAATCACAGCACTCCCTTCTCTCTGGGGAATCACAACACTCCTTTCTCTCTGGAGAATCACAGCACTCCTTTGCTGGAGCTACCCTCCGGCTTTTATCTCTCTGTTCCCTGCAGGCTGGCACGGCTTTCTTGCCCAGTTGAGTGTAATCAAGCTCTGAGCTTGCTGTTACATCAGAGCTTGGGTGTGTCAGCTCTGCTCCTCTCTTTCCCTGTTTCTCATGAGCTGTATATGCTGGCTGACTAACAGTTTCAAAGGTAAATTCTTCCTTTCTATCTATTTGCATAGGTTCTGTGTGGGCTTTTACGTCACAGTACCTAGGGGAGAGAAATGTTGATTACACAGGTACACTACCAAAAAACTGCCTCCAGTTTTGCAACTGATTCCTATAGATTTTGGGGTGCTGAATCCAGGAAAAATAGCCAAAATGTTCCATCACGTCACGTTTTCTTGCAAAATTAGATTTCTTACCCATATAAGGAATGTTCACATAATTTCTTTTTAGCCGACTGCAGTTTATTTTCTTGGCCCAAAATAGAGGTTGTAATGGTTAACTAACTAGAAACACTCCCTCATGATATATTAGAGTGTTTTGTATTCATTTTATACATTAACAGGACAATTGGGAGGCGGGGGGCTAAGTCCAGTACTCGCGCTGGCGCATGTTTTTTCCTGTTCGCCTCGCCTCGTTCGCTCGCTCAAACACGGTGGTTGCGACATGAACGTTCCTGTCAAATTTCAGTTTCTTGCAAGTTCATTATTACCTTTTGTTTGCTCAGTCGTAATCCAGCTTTATTCCGAAGTGGTTCACTACAGTTGTAGTTTGCAGTGCTGTGTATTTGTGATGGCTCACAGAGCCAGAGGTTGCGTCAACTCTCCGGACAGTTTTTGTTTTATTTGTGGGGAATATACCGTGAAAAAGCGGCAGAGGAACATTTCTGCATTTATTAAAAAAGTATATTTCGCCTATTTCGGTTTGAAGTTAGGCGATCAAGACAAACCGTGGGCTCCTCACAAAGTGTGCAAAACATGTGAGGAAGATCTACGCTTATGGATGAAAGGTAAAAAACAAGCATTTCGTTTCGGAATACCTATGATGTGGCGTGAACAAAGAGACCACAGCAGTGACTGCTATTTTTGCTCTTGCATTGTGAAGGGATACAACTTAAAAAATAAGAACGTAATAAGTTACCCCAACCTTCCCTCAGCAATTAGGCCTATGCCTCATAGCAACGAAGTACCTGTGCCTGAACCACCAAAATCTTTGGATCATATTTGTGTGGACGGTTCTGATCATGATGAGACTCATCAGATGGCTTTTCCCGATGAGTCCAGTACTTCCGAGTTTGAAACTGAACCAGATCCGAAACCTGAACTTTTCTCTCCAGCTGAATTGAATGATTTAGTCCGGGATTTAGGACTCCCAAAAGATGCTGCCCAACTGCTAGGTTCTCGGCTTAAACAGAAAAATCTATTGTCACCAGGAACAACTTTTTATTGGTACCGCAACCGCGAGATACAATTTTTGAAGTATTTCAGCAAAGAGGAAGATTTGGTATTTTGCAACGATATATATGGAGTGATGGAAATGTTTAAACTCAAGTATGATCCTGCTGAATGGCGGCTGTTCATTGATTCGTCAAAAGACAGCATAAAAGGTGTTCTTCTTCATAATGGCAACACATTCGCTTCAGTTCCTATTGCTCACTCTGTTATTCTCCAAGAAAAATACGAGAATTTGGCCCTGATTCTTCAGAAGATTCGTTATGATGAGCATAAGTGGATGATTTGTGGAGACTTTAAAATTCTATCAATGCTATTAGGGCAGCAATTCGGTTTCACCAAATATCCCTGCTTCCTTTGCTTGTGGGATAGCCGGGCCCGCGACCTACACTGGGGGAAAAAAGACTGGCCAATTCGGGAGTATTTGAGACCCGGTGAGAAAAATGTTCTTCATGAGAGCTTGGTACCTCGTGATAAAATTCTATTACCACCTCTCCACATTAAGTTGGGTCTCATTAAGCAATTCATCAAGTCCCTTCCAAAAGATGGTGAGTGCTTTCGGTACCTTTGCTCAAAGTTCCCCCGACTTTCTGAAGCAAAGCTAAAGGAAGGAGTGTTTGTTGGCCCTGATATAAGGAAACTCATTTCAGATGGAGCATTCGCTGAAACGATGTCTGAGAAGGAAAAAGAAGCCTGGGATTCCTTCAAGGATGTTGTTCTCAAATTCTTGGGGAACAGGCGGGATGAGAACTATAAGGATATTGTTGCCAGGATGCTCAATGCCTTCAAAGAACAAGGCTGTAACATGAGCCTGAAAGTCCATTTCTTGCACTCCCATGTGAACTACTTTCCCGAAACCTGGGGGCGTACAGTGAAGAACAAGGTGAAAGGTTTCACCAGGACATCAAGGACGCAGAGAGAAGGTACCAAGGAAGATGGAACACCACTATGATGGCTGATTTCTGCTGGTTGCTGCTGCGGGAAACCCCAGATGAAAAATACGCCAAGCAGCGCACCAAGAGAAGCATTCGGGGGAAGAAGAAACGGGCCCACCAGGAGATTGATTGACCCAAGAATGACTTTAATATCTAAACTGTGTTGACAAATATCGTGTTTTTACTAAACTTTGAAATAAAAATTTGCTAGTTATTACCACAGTGTCGGATCTCATTTATTAGAATTTTATTTTCACACCATCGGGTGTTTGTCTTCATGTATTGCAATGGTGCGGTTTGCGTTTTCTATTCTTACATACATACCTGTACAACATTTTTTGCACATTTCTTTGCTTTGCTTTGTGTCTAACCTCGCTCTTATATGCTCAGTGTTTGTGCACATGTATGTGGCTGTTTTAAGTGCAGACAATTTTGCTACCATCACAGTGTGTTTTGTTGACATTACTCTATTCTTATGTGCTGCCTTGTTACAATTTTCTTTATTCTTATTTGAATAACTACTAAACAATTAGTATAAAGAATTCATCCAAGAAACTTTTATCTCGATCGCACTCAATCTGAAACGTTCACCTCAAACTGCTAACCCAATGTAGCAAAAAATCTGTACGTGATGGAGCAAATTGGTTACCAGATTTGGATTCAGCACACCAAAAAACGTAAAAATCAATCGAAACATTAGAGGCAGTTTAAAAAAAAATTTTTTTAGTGTACCTGTGTTATTGGTAAATTACAGTAATCTCCCACTACATCTAACTTCTAAAATGTTCTGCTTTCCCATTCTGAATGTATTACAAAAAAAGAACAATGTGCAGTGTAAGAGAATGACCGCATCTGTCTCTATCAATCCTGGATCTATATATCTTAAAACCTTGAAGAAGCAACTTGCTGCACAGATGAATATCCTGGCCAGTGGTCAGCTTAAAAACTATCATGGACTCCACAATCCTGAGAGTCCCAAAGAAAGCTGGGGAAACAGAAAATTGCTGCAGTGTCATTTCTGGATTTTCTTTTTAGAAGTGGGTTTGTAGGCCAATGGTGATGATGTCCTTGAAGGACTACCCAGAGGGACTGCTACAGCTGGAAAGAGATCTGAATTTGAAAGTATTTATCTTTGAAATCTTGGGGAAAAGGGTAATTTTGGGGTTAAAGCAGATACATCTGTGTATATTAGAATTCAGTGTGTTTGCTGAGTCAGTCATTTCTTAGTACAACCAAAGAGCTTTTAATTTAAATCAAATCTGAGTACAGCTAAGCATAGAAACAAAAATGGAGTAAATACTTACTGAAATAACTTTGTAGAGAGCTTTTTCATTTACATCAATTCTGAGTATAGCTTAGCATACAAGTAAAATAAATAGTCTCTGAGTACAAAGAACTAAATTTGTTTCTAGTGACCTTTACAAAGAGGCCTTCCAGTTAGGAAGCAAAAGATCTGTGAAGTTGTCTAAATAGGTGTTAAAGGCAAGTGACAGATCAAAAAAGATAAAGGCCCCCTATCAAACAAGGACTGTGTGAATCACCCAGGACATTGGTAAGACTTTACCTTAGAAGCCCAGGTCGGGATACCATGTAGCAAGTCAGCTTGTAATTCTTCTTTCCCTCCATCCCATCCCAACTACCACCCAATCCTGGGGTAACCTTAGCTTCATAGGCTCTTAAATCTATTACAGGGGTTAGGTGCCCATAATCACTTTCAAGCGTGTCTGGCAATCCTCATCAGGAAGACATTTAATAAGAACCTGTGATTAATTATTCTTGAGGTGCACAAAGTACATTTAACATATAAGGTATAGTTGTATTTGTATAAATATCTCCTGCAAATCTAAGTAAGTAAACAACTTTAATATCTGAACAAAGCCTTAAAACTCAGATGCAGATAGCAGTCCAGCAGCAATATGGGGGTTTTCCAGTATTTTGCATTGTGTTACATGTATGATTTTCTCCCAATTGGTGAGGGGTCTTACATGTGCACTAGATGCAAGGAGCTCTTTGCTCTCAGGGAATGAGTCTGATCTCTGGAGGCTAGAGTAGCAGACTTGGTGGACATAAGGAAGGCAGAGAAATATATAGATGAGACTTACAGGGATGTAGTATTGAAGTCCCACCTCCAGTCTGGCAACCTCCATGTTGCCATGGAGGAGAGAGGTCATGTGACAAGAGAGCATCACCCTGGTGTGACAGGAAGTGATCCTTTACCTAGGACTTGTACTCCAGGTATTATAAAATCATCTCATACCAAGGAGGTTTCTCCAGGGCCATATGCCCATGAGGGCGAGGGTTAGAATGGTCTTTAATGTTGGTGATTCAATTATTAATCATGTAGATAGCTGGGTTGCTGGTGGACATGAGGATTGCCAGGTAACATGCATGCCTGGTGCAAAGGTAGCGGACCTCGCGCACCAAATAGATAAGGTGTTAGCGCTGGGGAGGAGTCTATTGTCTTGGTACATGTTGGTACCAATGACAAAGGAAAGTGTGGTAGGGAGGTTCTAGAGGTGAAATTCAGGCTTTTAAGTGGGAAGTTGAAATCTAGAACTTCCAGGTTAGCATTCTCAGAAATGATTCTCGTTTGATGCGCTGGACCCAAAATGCAAGCAGAGCTCCAGAGTCGATGAGGAGATGGTGCAAAGAAGAGGGTTTGGGATTTGTTCGGAACTGGGCAACATTCTGGGGAAAGGATGAGCTTTTCTGAAGGGATGGGCTCCACTTTAACCAGGATGGAACCAGGCTGCTGGCATTCACCTTTAAAAAGGAGATAGAGCAGCTTTTAAACAAGATAATAGGGGAAAGCCGACAGTCGCCCAAGAGTGCATTGTTCAGAATGATGTATCTGTGAAGGATACTAGTAAAAGACTGAAGTTAGGGCATATCGACAGAGAGCATACAATAAAGACAAAAATAACCAAAAATGCCCGTAAGTACAGAGCAGGCAGACCTTAAAGATTCCAAATTATCCCTGCCTACCAATAAACAGATTAATATGAATAAAATGCAACCTCTACAATGCTTCTATGCAACTGCTAGAAGTCTAAAAAATAAGATGGGAGAGTTAGAATACATGGCACTAAATGAGAGGTTAAATATAATTGGTATTTAAGAGACATGGTGGAAGGAGGACAAGCAGTGGGACATTCTGATACCTGGGTATAAATTATTTTGCAATGATAGAGTAGATTAAATTGGTGGAGGGTATGCACTCTATGATAGAGAGAGCATTGAGTCACACAGGATTAAACTGTTGCAGGAAACAAAATACATGGTAGAATCTCTATGGACTGAAATTTCATGTAAAAATCAGAAGGCGATAGCAGTGGGGGTGTACTATTGACCGCCTGGCCAGAATGAACAAATGGATAATGACATGCTCAAAGAAATCAATAAAGCTAACAAAAGTTACAATACAGTAATAATAATGGGTGATTTCAGTTACCCCGGTATCGACTGGGTCAGTGTCACAGCAGGACATGCTAGGGAGATAAAGTTTCTGCATTAAATCAGTGACTGCTTCTTGGAGCAGCTGGTTCATGATCTGACAAGAGGGGAAGCCATTTTGGACCTAGTCCTTAGTGGTACACAAGATCAGGTGCAAGAGATAAGGGTGTTGGGGCCACTTGGCAATAGTGATTATAGCATGATCATGTTTGATTTCATAAGTGGAGTAAGGATGGCAAGCAAATCTGCAGTCCTGCCTTTTAACTTACAGAAGGGAGACTGATAAAATGAGGAAAACAGTTAAGAAAAAATCAGTTGCAAAGGTTGAAAATTTACATCAAGCTTGGGCGTTATTTAAAAACACTGTCTTGGAAGCCCAGATCAGCTATATTCCATGCATTAAGAAAGGTGGAAGGAAGGCCAAAAAACTGCCAGCATGGTTTAAATGTGAGGTCAGAGAGACTGTTGCAGCTAAAAAATCATCTTTCAGAAAATAGAAAAAGGAGCCAAATGACAAAAACTGGAAACAACATAAGCACTGACAATTTAGATGCAAGGCATTGATAAGGCAACAAAGAGAAAATTTAAGAAGAAGTCTGCTGTGGAAGCAAAAATGCATAAGAAAGACTTTTTCAAGTACATTCATAGCGAAAAATAACCCTGTAAGAGAGTCAGTTGGACCATTAGGTGATAGAGGGGTAAAAGGGGTACTAAGATGGGACAAGACCATAGCGGAGAGACTGAATGAATTCTTTGCTTCAGTCATTACTGAAGAAGATGTAGAGATGTTACCCTGATTGAAATGGTATTTAAAGGTCATGCATTGGAAGAATTGAAAGAAATATCGATAAACCGAGAAGATATATTTTGACTATTTGAAAAATTAAACAGTATCAAATTACCTGGACTGGATGGTAAACACCCGAGGATGTTGAAATAACTGAAATATGAGATTGCAGACCTACTATTAGTAACCTGTGAACTATCATTAAAATCATCTGTAGTCCTGAAGAATTGTGAATAGCTAAAATAACTCCAATTTTTTAAAAGGGTTCCAGGGGCGATCTGGGAAATTACAGGCTGGTGAGCCTGACATCAGTACCGGGCAAAATGGTAGAAACCATTATAAAGAATAAAATTACCGTTCATGTATATAGTCATGGTTTAATGGGAGAAAGCCTACATGGAAGGTCGTATTAATCTGTAACATTTTTTTGAAGGTGTGAATAAATAAGTAGACAAAGATGAGCCGGTCGATTTTTGGATTTTCAGAAAGCCTTTGACAAGGTCCCTCATGAGAGGTTCTTGGCAAAGTTAAAAAGTCATGGGATAGGAGGTAGTGTACTATTATGGATCAGGAACTGGTTAAAAGATAGAAAGCAGAGGGTAGGGCTGAATGGTCAATTTTCCCAATGGAGAAAGGTGAATATTGGAGTACCCCAGGGATCTGTGCTAGGTCAACTGCTTTTTAACTTATTTGTAAATGACCTGGAAATTGGAATAACAAGTGAGGTAGTCAAATTTGCAGATGACACAAAATTATTCAAAGTGCTTAAAACCCAAGAAGATTGTGAAATTGCAAAAACCTACCTCTTCCTCCAAAACTTCCCAGCCAGCAATTGATCCTAGATACCCTTCTCAAGAAATGACCCACTCTAGAAATGCCCTCATATTCATTATCTGATTTTTACCTACCCTTGCTGTGTAAATAGCTTATGTATATAGTTTACCCTGTTATCCAAGTTTGTATCCCTGTTCGATGTAAAACCTGACAACTTGTCGTTATGGTAGTTATGTTATGATGTAAACCGCGCTGATACCGAATAGCGCGGTATATAAGAAACTGTAATAAATAAATAAATAATAAATTATAATGGTGCTTCAATACCTTGAATATTGTATGAAATTCTGGTTGCCGTATTTTAAAAAAGGTATAGCAGGATTAGAAAAAGTGCAGAGACGAGCCACCAAAATGATAAAAGGTATGGAAGGATACCCCTATGAAGAGAGGCTTAAAAGGTTAGGGCTTTTCAGCCCAGAAAAGAGACAGCTGAGGGAAGATATGCTAGAGGTCTATAAATTGATGAAAGGAGTGGAATGGGTAAACGTAGATCGATTGTTTATGGCATCAAAAAATAGAAAAAAAAACAAAGAAACTAAAAGCTGTTAGTGAAGCTGGGTTTAAAACAAATGGTTTGGACAAGTTCCTGGAGGAAAGGTCCATAAACTATTATTAAAGAGGACCCTGGTAATTATAAGCATAATGGAACCTGTGTGTCTGTTTGGGAAACTGATAGGCACTTGAGATCTGGATTAGCCACTGTTGGAAACATGATACTGGGCTTGATGGACCTTGGTCTGACCCAGTATGGCATTTCGTATGCTCTTATGTCCTCACAGATTATCATGACCCATTTATTGTCTGTAAATCACCTATCAAATAAAACAACAAGCTAATGCATGGGTGATGACCCCATAGTTTGTTTGTTTGTTTGTTTCTTTCTTTCTTTTTTTAAATTAGTTTATTAATTTAGATTTTTAATGAATAAGGTACCAAGAACAAGGTTGTACAGCAAAGGCATTTATATCAACAATACCCCAAAAAATAAAGCAAACAAGAAAAGAGAACATCAAACACAGATACCTGCAGTCCCCAAATGGAGAGTGTGGCTTAACAGAAAATCAATAAGCAGGAAGACCATATGTACCAACTTCTTACATTCAACAAAAAAGGTATAAGGAAAAACAGAAGGATGAGGAGGTACCAAAGCATTACATTACAGCATGGTTACTACAGTCCTATCCCCCCCCCCCCCCACCAGAGGAAGATGATGTTATAGGCATTCTAGCATTAATAAATGAGAAAAGATTAGATGGTTGAAAAAAGATAAACCTTTGAGAATTATATAATACTAAACATTTGCATGTTAACTGAAGATGGAATGTGGCCCCCAATCCCAAGACACCAGGCTTCAACAGCTTCCATCGTTTTTGAGTTTCCTTTGCTACATCTGGGAAAATTGAAATCCTATCAGAAGCTAGCGCCAACATGAATAACAAAGTAGAAACTTTAATATCCGATGACTCAGGAGGATCCAAAAAGTGAGAAATATTTAAGACATGGATTTTAGGAATCTCTTCAGACAACTCTTCCAAATACTGTTTGAATAACTCAATAGTAGAAACTCCTTTAATTTTGGACAAGTTCAAAACAGCAAATTAGTAGCTCAAGCAGAATTTTCCAACGTTTCCACTTTAGCCCCAAGCAGTATATTCTTTAATCAAGGCCGTACTAGTGTCCACTGCAGAATTCAAAATTCTTTCATTATCTTCCACTTTCCATTGAACAATGTCTGTTATAGTCACATAACTATCCAGCTTTTGATTAATTGCACCAACCTGAGCAGAAATCCCGGTAGTCTGTTGCGCAACCGTGTCTGATAGTGAAGAGATGGCCTCCCATATATTCTCAAGAGTTATTTTCTTAGGACAAGACAGAGTAAAGGGATTTAACAAAGTCTCAGGAGTAGCCACAGTCACTCTGTGCACCTCTATCTTCACTCTGCGCTGTGCTGGGGCCACTGCCAGCAAACATTTAGACCCAGAAGTTGTTACCGGAGACAAGTCTGCTCCACTGCTCTCCACCGGCATTCACCCCACCAACAGAACATGAGTGCTGCCTTCCAACACCTCAGGGGCACCGACTAGCAGTGCAGTGGCAGATCCAGCAGGAATCAAAGGTGAGTCCACGTCTCGGGAGAAACATAGAAACATGATGACAGAAAAAGACCACAAGGCCTATCTAGTCTGTCCTTCCATAACAACAACTACAACAGTCCACTTTTTACCTTTAGAGATCCTCTGTGTTGGTCCCATGCTTTTTTAAATTCAGTTACTGTCCTCATCTCTACCACCTCCACTGGGAGACTATTCCACGGATCCACTACTCTTTCCGTAAAGAAATATTTCCGCATATCACTCCTGAATCTATCTCCCTTCACCCTCATCCCATGTCCCCTCGTAGCAGAACTTGCTTTCAATTGAAAGAGGCTCTCTCCCTGAACATTTATGCCACAGAGGTATTTAAACATCTCAATCATATCACCTCTTTCCCGCCTTTCCTCTAAGGTGTATATATTAAGATCCTTAAGTCTGTACTCATATGCTTTATAATGAAGCCCATTAATCATTTTAGTAGCAACCCTCTGCACCGACTCCATCCTGTTCACATCCTTTTGAAGGTGCGGTCTCCAGAATTGCACACCATACTCCAAATGAGGTCGCACCAAAGACTTATACAGAGGCATTATCACCTCCTTTTTTCTGCTAGCCATTCCTCTCTGTATGCACCCAAGCATCCTTCTAGCTTTTGCCGTCGCCTTTTCTACCTGTTTAGCTACTTTAAGATCATCAGACACAACCACGCCTAGGTCCCGCTCTTCTTTAGTGGACAAAAGTACTTCACCTCCTATACTGTATTGCTCCCTTGGATTGCTGCAGCCCAAATGCATGACCTTACATTTTTTAACATTAAATCCCAGCTGTCAAATTCTAGACCATTCTTCAAGCTTAGCTAGATCCCTCCTCATGTTATCTACATCTTCCTGGGTGTCTACTCTATTGCAGATTTTGGTATCATCCGCAAAGAGTCAAACCTTACCCGACAGCCCTTCCTCTATATCACTAACAAAGATGTTAAAAAGAATCGGACCAAGGACAGATCCCTGGGGCACACCACTGGTAACATCCTTCTCCTCAGAGTGAGCTCCATTTACTTGTACTCTGTCGCCTCCCACCCAACCAATTTCTAACCCAAGCAGTAACTTTAGGGTCCATCCCTAGGGTGCTCAGTTTGTTTATAAGTCGCCTGTGAGGAACAGTGTCAAAGGCTTTACTGAAATCTAAATACACCACATCTAGAGCTCTCCCCCGGTCCAACTCCCTGACATCTAAGGTAGGCAGGAGAGTAAATTCCTCCAGCGGCTCCCCTGCAATACCTTTTCGTATCTCCTATCTTTCTGCTTCAGAGACTGACACAAAACGATCCATTGGACCAGAAACAGCCAGCAAGAGAAAGAATTCCTTGTCTTCGCTTTTCTCTTAGGCATAGCTCAAGAGGAACAGCACTCTCCTTGCAGGGCAATCTTGGAATAACTAAGCCTCCTAGTTTATGTTTCTTGAATGGTTTCATGCATTCTCACAAAGTTTGATGCCGGCAGCATGGAATAATTTGTTCTTTTCCAGGGTCCATAGATGTGGTTGATTTAGTTTTCATATTAATTTCAAAATTAAAATTTGATTTTACAACGTGATGGGGTGTTTGGTATAAAAAAATACTTAAGTAAGCAAATATAATTCTCTTAATAGTTCAACACTGTGGTACACTTCAGTTATTTTCCAATAATTGAACATTTGATTGTACTATAACTAGCCCTGCAAAAATAGAATGTATGATATACTGTATGTTGAATGTTCTATTTTATTTATGTATTTATTTAACAGGGGGAGTCAATTTATATTTTGTATTTATAGATATGAGATGGGTCTTCTGTGAGCACTTACTGACTTGCTCATTAAAAAATCAGTCATTAATGTATTATAGACTCAGTTACCGTTTGCTTTATCATATCAGTAGCTGATAATAGCAAAATGTCAGGGTGATTTTGTCACCAAATCTTGCTATTAGTTGGTATTAATACCTTACAGTGCAATAAATGTGGTTTGAATAGTCTTTTGCAAGTTTTTATGATTCCCTAAGGAGCCAAGCAGAAGACAGCAAAGCTTATTTTAGGTAGGTTTCATTTATTAGTTCTCTGTAGTACAAGATTTTGATATGCTGTAGAAAAATTTCTTACAAGGAAAAGAAGACCTAGAAAAGTCTGGAAATATGTCTTTCCTCAATGGAAATAGATCCAGGTTTTTTTCTTTAATTTCCCTGGCAGTTTACTTCTGTACTTCTGAGTCTCCTGACCATCATAGCCAAGGTTGGAATAATGGATTCATATTCTTTTCTTGACAGCTACCCTAGAGTATGTTCTCCTATTTTATATCCCCTCTCAATTCACTTTAGTCCAGCCATAAGAGGAACCAAATAAAAAACAAAACAAAACCAAAGTCTGTGCCAAAAAATGAAAATCTTAAAAATATGGTAGTTCAGATGGGAGGGAGAGGCAAGATGACATCCTAAAAGAAGGAAGCAGTAAGTTGCTCTCTGGGCTTTGTTAGTAGATTACCTTTATTGTGTTATCTATGGACAAGAGGAAAGGAAGGATTATAAGAGAGACTCCATGTCATCTTTGAGAGGTTCTTCAGTCTGACAAACCATGATCCCGGAGTTGCTCTTACATAGTAACATAGTTACATAGTAAATGACGGCAGATAAAGACCAGTATGGTCCATCTAATCTGCCCAGTAAGATGGCAAGAGTAGGTGCACCTGAATTCCATGCAGGCCACCCCTCCCCATATCTTTGTTTAGGGGTGAACCCACCGCTCCGTGTAGGACACACGTATTTGTTGAGAAATTAGATAGTTACATTTATTTTGATTTTATCCTGTTGCTGTAAAGGGATCCACTGTGTCTGTTCCATGCCATTTTGAATTCTGTCACTGTATTTGCTTCCACCACTTCCATCTTGAGGGCATTCCAAGCATCCACCACTCTTTCAGTGAAAAAGTATTTCCTGACATTGCCTTTCAATTTGCCCCCTTGCAGTATCATGTTATGCCCTCTAGTTTTACAGCTTCCCTGTTCTTGGAAGAGGTTTATTTGTTCATTATTTCTCTTTAAGTATTTAAAGGTCTGAATCATATCTCCCCTATCCCTCCTCTCCTCCAGATTGTACATATTTAGGTCTTCAAGTCTCTTCTCATAAGTCTTCTGACGCAGGCTCCAAATCTTTTTGGTTGCCTTCCTCTGAACAGTTTCCAGTCTTTTTACATCCTTTGCAAGATATGACACAGTATTCCAAGAGAGGCCTCACCAGTGACTTATACAGTTACATTAGTACCTTTTCCTTTCTGCTGGTAATTCCTCTTTGTATGCAGCCCAACATCCTCCTGGCTTTTGCCACAGCCTTGTCACACTGTTTTTCCACCTTGAGATCCTCAGAAATAATCACACCAAGGTCCTTCTCCTGGTCCGTGCACACCGACCTCTAGCCTCCTATCGTGTACATTTCTCTTGGATTTCTGCTTCCCAAGTGTATGACACTACACTTCTTCGCATTAAATCTTAACTTGCAAGCATTAGACCATGCTTCCAGCTTTTGTAGATCTTTCCTCATGTTATCCACTGCCTCAGGGGAGTCCACTCTGTTGAAAATTTTCATGTCATCTGCAAAGACAGACTTTTCCATTCAGTCCTTCAGCAATATCACTCACAAATACATTGAACAGTGCTGGGCCTAGGACCGAATCCTGGGGCACCCCGCAAATCACCCTCCTTTCATACGAGTGAGCTCCATTTACCATCACCTTCTGTCGTCTGTCAGTCAACCAATTTCTGATCCAGTTCAACACCTTGGGACCCATCCCCAAACTACTGAGTTTATTGATAAGCCTCCTATGAGGAGCAGTATCAAAGGCTTTGCTGAAATCCAGGTAGATGACATCCATCGCATGCCCCTGATCTAGTTCTCTGGTCACCCAGTCAAAGAACTCAATCGGATTTGTTTGGCAAGATCGTCCTTTGGTAAAACCATGTTACCTCGGATCATGCAATCTGCTCATTTTGAGAAAGTCCACTATTCGCTCTTTCAGGAGCGCCTCCATTACTTTTCCCGCCACTGAGGTAAGGCTCATGGCCTGTAGTTTGTCACTTCTTCCCTGTCACCACTTTTATGAAGAGGTACCACATTGGCCCTTCTCCAGTCCTGAGGAACTTCTCCTGTTTCCAAGGATCTGTTGAAAACATCCCTTAAACGGTCCTGCAAGAACCTCGCTGAGCTCTTTCAGTTTCCTGGGATGTATCCCATCCGGTCCCATGGCCTTGTCCACTTTCAGTTTCACAAGTTGTTCTAACACATCATCTTCTGTGAATGGTGTGGTATCTACTTCATTCACATTTTTATTTTTGGGAGTCAAGGTGGTCCTTCTCCAGGATTTTCTTTAGTAAAAACAGAGCAGAAGTATTTTTTTTAGCAATTTTGCTATTTCAATGTCACTTTCCACAAGTCCGTTCCCAGCACTTCTGAGTCCTGCAATTCCACCTCTGATTTTCCTCCTCTCCCGAATATACCTGAAGAAAGTTTTCTCACCACACTTCACATCTTTAGGCATATTTTCCCTCTGCCTTCTTCCATTTGATTTTGCTTTCCTTATTTCTCTTTTTGTCTCTTTTAGTTTGATCCTGTATTCATTTCTGTGTTCCTCTGTTTGCAAGCTTTTGAATTTTGTGAAAGCTCTGTTTTTTGCCATTATTTGAGCAGCCACTTCTTTGGAGAACCAACTAGGTTTCCTTCTCCTCTTGTTTTTATTTACTGTCCTTACATATTTATCTGTTGCCACTTTTATTGCCACCTTTAGTTTAGCCCATTGGTATTCCACTTCCCTTATCCTTTACCACCCTGCCAACTCCTCCTTCGGGTACTTTGCCATTTTACTGAAGTCAGTGTTTTTGAAGTTTAGGACTTTGAGCTTGCTATGATTGGACTGCACCTTGGCTTTTATCTCAAACCACACTGTGTAATGATCGCTGCTGCTCACAGGGACACCCACCCGGACATTCGACACGCTCTCACCGTTGGTGAGCACTAAATCCAGCATTGAGCTTTCCCTGGTTGGTTCCATCACCATTTGTCTAAGTAACGCATCTTGAAAAGCATCCACAATTTTTTTACTTCTTTCCAGAATCACAGAAGGAGTAATCCAATCCACATCGGGTAGGTTAAAGTCACCCAATATGATCACTTCCCCCTAAGTGTCCTTGGCCAGTAGGCCTTACACGAACTGAGGGCACACTCAGATATCTGATTTAAGGGCTACACAAGGAATGTAGGCATTCAGAATATTCCCAAAAATGAATGTATAACTAACAGTTAAATTCTATGTTATTAACAACAGAACAGGCAATCAATAGAAGGCTGAAAGCTTAGCTGTGTGGAGGCTTTGGAAGCTGTGAAAACTAGAGTTGGTCAGGTACTTGTGGAAAGGCTGTAAGATAATTTAATTAGCCCCGTCCTTTGAGCAGGCTTGCAAAAGACAATTCAAACAATGGACATTTACTGTTATGGATAGGCAGGAAGTTCCTCTATATTTGATGATGAGATCTCTTTTAATCTCGATGGTACATCCTTGGCTTTGGTGTATGCTATGTCATCCCTACCAATAGTATTCAATATTGAAGGACTCCTGTGCTGAGATCATGATGCAGGCTGACTGTTGAATGCTGGGAATGAAGGGAGTGCAGCTTGGAACATCATTTACATCACAGTAAAGTGATTCCTCAGTGAGAACAATATTGAGTGAGTAAGTTTTGAAAAGCCAACACAGTTTAGTATATAACTGAATAATGGCTATTTGACAGTGATTTGGTTATTTTAAATCAATTATGCCCACCCAGCTACAGGTATGAATTCTGTACCAGAGTTTCTGGGTGGGGTAGAGGACTCATATTGCTTATTCATGAGTGATTACCTTATTGGTAAGTTCCTTATCACACTCTTCACATTTGTATGATTGTGTTTATGGTGGCTTGGACTTTGGGGGATTTGTTTATTGGCTTTGCCATTCATGTGAAAACTGACATGGATACTTGAACAGAATTTTTTCTTTCACTTCTGTTGGAGGTGTCTGACCTTGTAATTTTAGGAGATTTTAACATTGTTATTGATTTTTTAGCATATCGCTAGTTTAGACTGACTTTTTAAATATGATGCAGGCTTTAGATTATGAGCAGTTTTTGTTTGTTCAACTCATAATTATGCTGCTAATGTTTATGGCTTGTCTCGGTGCAGTTTATCCAAATGGGTTAGTCTTATCCCAATGACTGCTGGAATTATGAGAACTTCAAGAGAAAGATAAGTGCTTATGGATAATTCTATGCATTGTTTGAATGTAATTCTCACCACATACCCTCTTGTTTACAGGGTTTGTGGAGAAGCAGTTTGCAGCTTCACTGTGAGTTTTTTGAGAGAATGTTGACGAAAGCTGGTTTGTGTTCCTTGTGGAATACTTAATATAATAGAGATACTATTAGAGATATTATTAAAGAATCATAATTTGGAATGAGACTGAATTTATATTTATAATAAATCTTGAAAAGTACTTTTTTGGATTGTGGTAATTTGTACTGATGTTAATATGGAGGAGGTTGGAGACCAGTGATGTGATTATCTCGCTATCCCTTATGGTAAGGAGATTGGCCATATGAAGGGTTCTATAGCCATCCTTAGGCCTCTCTTCATATAAATATATTTTTAGAGATAACTGGATGTTTCTTAAGGGAATTCTGAGCCACCGTTAAAGTATATTTTTTTGAAAATATTTCAGGTGGTTAGAGAGATTTGATAAGATTTGATTTACTAAGAGTTGTTATGTTTTTTGATTAGTTTTATGCATACCATGACAGTCATGAACCTCACTTCTAAGCCAGGATATGTGGAGTATGATCTCAGTCTCTCTCATTTACTGCTAATACGTAGCATAGTACTTGCACCATACCAAAGAGAGTCTTCTGCTGGAGTTCGTAAGATGTAACATGTATGGATAGTTTGTCAGAATGTGCTTGGAAATTCTTCTTTATCAAGTCTGTGGCACCCAACATGATGGGAAATATTTCTATATCTTTCTGACACATTTTCTTGGTCTCTGACTGCATTTCTTGGTATTTCAGGATCTTCTGCCTCTCCACACGATTCACAGATTAGTCACTTGGAACTGATACCTCTATTATTAATGCTATTCTAGTGTTTTTCTTCTTAACCGCTATATCCGGCATCCAGTTTTTAATCATTCGGAAAGGGAGTATCCCAGGTGATCATAACCTCCTCTGTAATTCTCTTAGGGTCATGATCCCAGTGTTTTTTTAGGCACAGTGATGCTGTAGTGCTTACATAGTTTCCAGTGGATGAGGCACACTACTTTATTTATGTCTTTCAGTATAGAAATTTTATGTCATCAGAACTTCACAGCTATGAGGTGAATCACTGTTTCCAGGTCTTTTTTACAGAATCGGCATATGTCTGTGTTGCCAGTTTTTACAATGCTTGCTGTGAACCATCTTGTCCATAATCCACTGTCCTGGGCTGCAGCTATCAACCTCTCATCCTTCGGCTTCAATTCACTTCTACTCAACCATTCATGTGTCCGTTCTTGACCAACAAATGGTTCCTGGAGTAATTTATTTATTTATTTAGCTGTATTTATATACCGCTTTTCACCGGGTCAAAGCGGTGTTACATAGGGGTGGGGGAATTAAGTACAGGGTAGGGCCATCACCGGGGGGGGGGGCAACATTGATGATTTTGACATAGGACAGACTTTGGACATAGGACAGACGTTGGATATAGACAGGTTAGGGTAACCTTGAGTTAGAGGTTCATTGTGGGTGAGATCAGGGGTTTGTGGGTTTTTCGGTGGGATTCGAGTTGAAGTATTCCTGGAAAAGGATGGTTTTTAGCTGTTTTCTGAAAGATAGTAGGTCGGCATTGTTTCTGAGATAGCTCGGTAGAGAGTTCCATAAGGATGGAGCACTGATGCAGAATAGCGCGGTATATAAGAGAATTAAATAAATAAATAAAATAAACTTCAAAGGCTCGATTGCAGGTCCGTTGTGAGCATTTGGTTCTTTTGTGAGGGACGGTGAGGGAAATGCTGGAGGTTTGTCTAGTAGACCTGCCGTGGGCTGGACGAGCCAGTAGGGTGCGAAGCTGGGTGTCCTGTGTTTGATGGATAGCTTTGTGGGTGAGTAGGATGGCTTTGTATTTTGTCCGTGCTTCGAGGGGGAGAATGTGTAGTTCTTTCAGAATTGGGGTGATATGGTCGGTTTTCTTTGCGCTCTGAATGATTCTCGCAGTGGTGTTTAATGCAGTTCGGAGGGGGTTGGTGTGTGTGGCTGGAAGGCCTTGGTAGATTATGTTGCAGTAGTCCAGATGTGGGAGTGTCATGGCTTGCATCACTGTTCGGAAGTCTTGATGTTCCAGGAGGGGTCTGAGACGTTGCACTGTTCTTGCCTTATGAAATATAGTTCCGAAGGTTTTAGTGATCTGTTGCTTTAAGGTGAGGGCTTGGTCAATAATAATGCCCAGGTTTCTTATCTGTGGTTGTATTCAGATGCTTGTAGTTCCAATGATGAGATGTGTGGGTGGTGTGAAGTCTTGGTCCTTTGTCACTATGAGGGCTTCAGTTTTCTTTATGTTGATGGATAGGTTGTTTGTTTGTAACCAGTCAGAGACTGCGGTGAAGCATGCTGATAGGTGGGTGTTTGTAGGGTTTGTGGTTGTAATGGGGGGCGTAGAGCATGATATCGTCAGCATAGATGTGGAAGCTGACATTGTGGGTGCGTATGGCTGTGCAGAGTGGCTGGAGGTAAATATTGAAGAGCATGGCTGATAGTGTGGATCCTTGGGGTACTCCCTGGTGTTGTTGGAATGGGGGGGAAGTTGAGGCGCTGGTGCGGATTAGTTGTTGTCTGTTTGTTAGGTAGGATTGAAACCACTTCAGCACGGTGTCCTTGGTCCCAATAGTCTGTAGTCTGTGTATGAGGATGTTGTGGGAGATGGTGTCAAAGGCTGCAGATATATCGAGGAAGATCATGGCGTATCCGGAGTGTCTTCCTTGAATTCCTGTGAGGAGGGTGTTCATCAGCGTGGTCATGAGGGTCTCGACTCCATGTAGCGGGTGGAAGCCATGTTGTTGAGGGTCTAGTATGTTGTTAACATCCAGGTGTTCCTGAAGCTGCTGCTGGACGATCTTCTCGATTATTTTGGCTGTGAAAGGTAGACTTGCTATGGGTCTGTAGGATGCAGGGTC
Organism: Ichthyophis bannanicus; assembly: GCA_033557465.1. Lineage (NCBI taxonomy): Eukaryota > Metazoa > Chordata > Amphibia > Gymnophiona > Ichthyophiidae > Ichthyophis > Ichthyophis bannanicus. The sequence continues at coordinate 1,174,129,299 of CM066033.1, read as the reverse complement.
AAGAGGATCTAGGTTTTGCTTTTTCAAGGAAGGTCGGATGATCGTGGTTTTGAGTGCGTCTGGCATGTGTCCTTTGGAGAAGGATTCGTTGACGATACGGGTTAATGATGTGCTCAGTTCATTTTTTGATTTCTTTATCCAGTCAGTGGGGCATGGGTCCAGCGGTGAGGTGGTGGTGTGGAGGCAGGAGATAGTGGTTGAAATTTCTTCTGTTGATGTTTCTTTGAAAGTGGTCCAGTCACTGTGCAAGTTGGGGTGGAGGTTCTCTGTAGTTGACTGTGTGGTTAGCTGTGGGTTTTGTGGTTGTAGTTGTTTGTATTGACGGGCCAGTAGTTCTGGTGGAATCTGCGATAATTGGTCAGAGTTGTGTGGTGTTTTTGTCAGCTTTTTGATTATCTGAAAGAGCTCCTGAGGTTTGTTTATGGAGGTATTGATGATTTTCATGTGGTAGATTTTCTTTGCTTTGTCAGTCTCATAGTGATATGCGTTGAGTTTGTATAGGTATTTTATTTTGTCATTTCGTCGTTGGTTTTTCTACATTTTCTTTCAGTTCTCCTGAGTTTTGTTTTTAGCTTTCGGAGACTGGGAGTATACCATCTAGCCCTTGTGGAAGGGGGTCTGTTGCTGGTTGTGTTTGTTGAAGCTTCAGATGCTGTGGAGATCATAGTATTCCAGTTGTCTATGAGGTCATTGATGTCATTGGAGTTTGTTTGTAGTTTGGGTAGAATTTGTTCTAAGAAGTCCTTTTTGTTGAATGGTTTAAATTGTCTTATGTGGTGACTATCATTCTTAACACTCTGTATTTCCCACTGTATTTGTGCATTTGCCACTTGTTTTTTCCATGTCTGTTGATCTAATTATTCGAAGAGTTTCCCTCTTGTTTTGCAAATTCTGTTACTTTCTTCCCTGTGTATACCTGTGGATTTTCACTCATTCCTTCTAGTCATCCGAATGCTTGTCCAAGTTTGATGATAGAGACAGATTCTGGATGTTTACCTTCATATTTCAGCACTTTTTGCACATTTGGATCCAATGATGCAGATAGACCTGGAGGCCTATGATAGTAGCTCTGTATGTGTAATTAATTTCTATGAGGTCTAGTCCTCCTTCAGCTCTAGGGATGTATGGTCTTGTCATACACTGATTCTTGTAAATTAATTCATTGGCATGTTTCTATATTTCGTTTTTCAAGATCTTTGAGAGGCCATTCCACAATCCCAAAGCTGTATGAGAGTATTTATTTAAACAAATTTCTATACCGCCTTATCCTACAATCAAGGCGGTCTGAACAGCAAACAATCAATAAGATACAGTGTCTAGTGTGCACATGCAGTGGGCAGTGTATGCGTGTGAGTGTGTCTGGATGTTGATTCTTGGTGTGCTATTTACAGCGTGCACTATTTACAATGATATGTATATCAGGTCTTTTGGGGAAACTGCTAGGTACGTATGAACTAGATTGGCCACTATTGGAAACAGGATACTAGGCTTGATGGACCTTGGTCTGACCCAGTATGGCATATCTTATAAGTCCTTGCTTAATTGCTATTATAGTGATGTGTGGGGGGGTGTTGAGGTGTCTGTTGCATGGTTTATATAATGTCACCATAGTGTTCTGTGAAGAGGGTCGTCTTCAGTAGTTTCCTGAAATCCTTAAGGTCTGTTGTTGAATGCAGTTTGTCGGGGAGGGTGTTCCAGATTGTTGGTGCCGCCTTTGATAAGGCTAGTTTTTCGGTGTCCTTGCATACCCTGTTGATGTCTTTAGGTGTGTTGACACGGTTGGCTGTGCCTCTTCTCCTCGGTCTTGTGCTGTTGGGTTGTATGAGTGGGTGTAGGCTGAAGGCTGATGACTGTTGTTTGATTTTGAAAATGTTTATGATTGTCTTGTATCTAATGCGGGCGCTGATAGGCAGCCAATGGAGCTCTTTTAGGGTGGGTGTGATGTGTTCTTCTCTTGTGGTGCCGGCTATTATGCATGCTGCAGTGTTTTGTGCCAGTTGCAATGGTCTTAGTGTCTGTTTCGTTAGGCCCAGATAGATTGGGTTGCAGAAGTCTAGGATTGGGGTTATTAGTGCCTGACAAACTGTGCGGAAGTGTTCCTGAGTGAGGAGGGGCTTGTGGCGTCGTACTACTCTCATCTTGTGGTATGCATTTTTGGTGGTTCTGCTGATGTGGGACTGAAGGTTAAGTTCTTTGTCCATGGTCATGCCTAGGTATTTAAATTCTGATTGTATGGGTATGGTTGTGATGCCTATCTTGATATCACGGGGGGGGGGGGATGAAGTTGGAGTTTCGTGTGATGATTAGCGCCTCGGTCTTGCTGTACTTTATGGTCATGTTGTTGTCTTCAAGCCAGGTGTTCATGTGTGTGAGACAATCTGTTATCTTGGTGTGATCTGGGTTGTCGAGGGTGATTGGTGTGTATATCATTATATCGTCCGCATAGAATGTGTATTTTATCCCGTGCTCTTTTATGATGCTGCATATTGGCTGTATGTAGATGTTGAATAAGAGAGCTGATAGTGTGGATCCTTGGGGTACGTCTTGCATAACTTTTATGGGTCGGGATGTGTTGGGCCCAATCTTGATCTCTATCTGTCTGTTCATTAGGTAAGAATGGAACCATCTCAGTGTGGCTCCGTGTAGTCTGATGTTCTGTAGCCTTGCTAGTAGTGTTCCATGGTCCACTGAGTCAAATGCTGATGATATGTCAATGAAGATCATGAGTATTCCGTTCTTGCTGTTGTCTATGAGGTGTAGTATGTCGTTAAAAAGGTATAGCAGGAGTGTTTCAACTACATGGAAACCGTGTTGGTTGTGGTCGAGTTGTGCGTAGTTGTTGATGTGGTCTTGTAGTTGATGTTGTACCGCTTTCTCAATAATCTTAGCCAGAAGGGGGATGCTTGAGATAGGTCTGTAGGCTGCTGGGTTGTTTTTGTTGAGTGCTGATTTCTTCGGAACTGGTCTTATTGTGGCGAGTTTTAGCTGGTCTGGCATGAAACCTTGTGTTAGTGAACTTTTTACCATGTTGTGTATGGTGTTGATGAAGTTTGACTTTGTCATTTTGATCCATGTGACTGGGCATGGGTCTGTTGGAGCCGTGCTTGTGTTGAGTGCGGTGATGATGTGTGAGAGCTGCTCTGTAGATGGGTTGCTGAATTTGTCCCATGTTTTTCTTGAGGGGGTGGTTAGTTTGGTGCTTGTATCAGTTTTCCTTTGTGGAGCTGAATGGAATTTGTCTTGGATGTGGTCTGCGAAGGTTTGTGGGTCTATTTGCAGTTTGCTGTCGGATTTCTGCTCCTTGGTGAGTGTTTTCACAATTTCGAAGAGCTCTCTCGGTTTGTTGTTTGATTTGAGTATGATGATGGTGTGGTATTCTCTCTTTGTTTGGTTGATGAGATCGTTGTACTCTTTTTATTTTGTTAAGTATAGAGCCTGATTATTGGGAGACTTGGTGTGTCTCCACCACCGTTCTAGCTTCTTGAGTTCTCTCTTTTTGTTCCGTATGGTTTTTGAGTACCAGGGTATGTGATGTGCCCTAGTGCAGTTATCTTTCTTGGGTCTGTGTTCAGTGGCTTTGACGGCTGCATTGATGACACTGTTCAATTTTTTGATTTGATCATTTAGATCCTCTTCTTCCTTATTCAGGTGTGGTAGAGTGTCCTGGAGAAATTGGTCCCTGTCGAAGCTTTTAAATCTTCTTTGTGCTGTTGGTTTGTCTAGGTTTTTGTCATGGTTTTGGCCTTGTGGCATGACCTTTATTTTGATTATTTGATGGTCTGACCATGGAACGGGGGTGACATCCAATGTTGATATGTTACCATTTTCCATTAGAAAGTTGGGTGCAAACATGAGGTCTGGTGATGATCCGTGTTTGTGTGTCGGGTGTCAATCAGTTGTGTGTATTGTAAGGATCACATAGCTTGTAGGAAGGCTTCTGCGTCCTTTGTGTTGGAAGATTTTAGGTTGAAGTCTCCTAGTAGTAGCAGGGGTTTGTTGCTAGTGTTGATGGCACAGACTTCTTCTAGAGTGGATGCTAGTTCGTCTGGTGGTGCATTCGGGGCTCTGTAGATGAGGCAGAGTGCCATCCGTTTGTTTTCCACAGTGATAGTGTTGCATTGGTTTCTGTTTGATGCACTTTGTGACTTGAATTTTAGGCTGTTCCTTGCGAGGATCAGGACCCCTCCTCCTCTTCGTTGTGTGCATGGGCAGTTGAAAGCTGTGTATGTGGTTGGTACTAATTGATTAAGTAGCACGTTGTCGGTGGGGGTGAGCCATGTTTCAGTAATGCACAGTATGTCAGGTTGATGATCTTCTATGTGATCTGCTATTGTGTTAATTTTGTTTCTTATGGATCTGACATTGATGAGCTTGATTGTCATCATAGCTGGGGTGCTTAGTTGTATCTGTGCTTTGCTTGGGTTTGTTTGTGTGTTGGATTTGTGTCTGTTTTGCCTCCTATGCTTGGGTGTCTTGATTGTGTTCCAGTGTGTGTACTGTGGATGTGTGAAGAGTTGTGCTGGCTGCCATGGAGTGCTTGTTAATAGGTTGTGGTTGGTTGCCTGGTGTGGTAGGAGTTTGGTGAGGAGGAGGCTGATGGGCAGAATCCATGTTGTGTACATTCTTACGCCAGTCAGAGTTTGGTAGATGGTTACACTTACTTTGCTCTGCTGGTGTTGTCTTTCTTGTCTTCATTGTCTGAGTTCGCTTGCTGCTGGTGGTTCTGTTGTAGCGGTAGTTGTGGTTGTTTCTGTGGATGCACTGGAGTGCCACGCCAGGGGGCCCTCCGGTGGGGTCCCCAGGCGTGGTTGGTGGAGGAGCACCTTTTGGTGTTGTTGGAGTTGCTTCGGTTTGTTGCTGGATGTGCTTTTTTGTGCTGTTTGTTTACGCCTTTGTGCCACACCTAAGGGCCACGCCAAAGGGCCCTCTGGTGAGGCCCTCAGGTGCGGGCCCACAGAGCGCAGGAGTGCTCATCGGAGTTGGCTTTTATGCCGGCTCTGCTGCTCCTCCCATTGCCCCTATTGGGCAGGAGCCTCCGAGCGGGAGATTTGGCTGCCTCTCCCGCTCGTGCGCTCTACCCCGAATCGGAGGAGCTGCTGGAAAGTGGCTGCTGCTGCTGTCCCTTGTCAGAGCTGGCTTTTATGCCAGCTCTGCTGCTCCTCCCACTGCCCCGATTGGGCAGGAGCCTCCGAGCGGGAGATTTGGCTGCCTCTCCCGCTCAGGCTCTCTACCCTGAATCGGGGGAGCTGCTGGAAAGTGGCTGATGAGTATAGGAATTGCCATCTGATTAATGGCCTGTATCTTATTCTGTAATGCTAAAACACTTTTCAATAACAGTTGTAATTATCTGTAGTATTTTTTAATGATCTTTTCTCTCAATAATTTATGCTTGCGTGTCATTCTTTCCACTATTCTGTGATAATTATACTCTATATACCTTCCTGTTCAAGATCCTTGATGCCACAGCCCACTGCCAGGGAGATGTTTTCAATTTTGCTAATTTTTCCTCTAAAATAAAAGTTGCCTTAGCAGATTTGTCAAGGCCAAAGGTCATTCTGATGTCATTAGAAAAGCTTTTCACCATACAGAATGGTTCTGCTAATTGCTGGTCGCTAGAACTGTAGAGCTTCAGATTGGCTACAAATAATAAATGAGATGTTGTTTCTGGGTTGTTACTTTCTTTAGGATTCAGGTTAAATCCATATCCCTAAGAGTTGATTAGAGTACTCACTGGATGAAGCACCACACAAAACAGAAGGGGTAACAAGGAATCTCCCTGAAATATTCCTCGCTGTATCATAATGCTAGGAATGATGTAATGACTATCTTCAAATCTCAAAAAGAGTGTGATTTGCCACATTGTCATGGTAAACCTAATGTACTCTATCAAGCCAGGGTTTATTTTATACATTTCAAGGCAATTTATTATCCAAGAGTGTTGGACACTGTCAAACGTTTTCTTATAATCAATCCATGCTATACTAAGATTTCTGCTTTTCTTAGTGCTGGCCAGATTGGCCTTTTTCAACATTAACAAGTCTTTGGTTCTATATGCTCCCCTCTTATTGCCCTTTTACTTTATTGCCATGATGTTATTGGACCCGATATGATCATATATTCTGTCTACATCTATTGCAGTGAACAGCTTATAGGTTGTAGGTAGACAAGTTATTGGTCTGTTATATTGGGAATATTACTCGGGTTCCCCTCTGGAAGGAGAAATGTCTTCCTGTGATAAGCCATTGTGGTGTTAAGTCTGGCTGCTTGAACAATTGATTTTTGCAGTTCATCAGGTCTTGGTGGAGTGATGTTAACTGTTTGAGCCAAATGTTGGTCACTCCATCTGCACCAGGGCTCTTCCAGGTTAGGGCTCATTTTAACCTGCTTTCTACCTCTTTCACTGTTACTACAGGCCTTTCCATAGATTTGATGTGTGCTTTTTATAAATGTTCCTCTATGCAGGGTAACCATTCTGCTTCTTGATTTTGCTCTATAGGGTCCTCATATACAGTAGGTTTCTGTTTTAGCTTTGATTTGATGGTGCTTTTACCATATTAATGTTCTTTTTCATTTCCCTGTAGAATTGTTTTGGGTTTTCTCTAAATAATTTATTTTGATATCTTTCTTTTCAGTTTTCTTCATATTGTTGCAGTTTTTGTGCTTCTGTTGCTACTTCAATTTATTGTTGAAACAAATAAATTTCAGGTCTTCTTCTGTCAATGCAGCATGCTTAAGCTTGATGTCTTGGATCTTCCTCAATATCCTTAATGATCTTAATCCTTTTAGGTACCCATCTATCAGGGATACCACTGCACGCAATGATTGCATTTTTCTGTCAATGTGCTTTTTCCTAGGAGGAATTTTTATTGTTCTCTTTTTATTCTGGCCCTGTACTTTAGTTGGTAATATTTTTGCAGTAATAATTTTAGCTGCACAACACTGTATTTGATTTAGTTAAATGATGCCAATAAATGGTTCCTTTATACTGAATATGGCCTTATTCATCTTAATTATCATATTTTTAACCGTAGGTGTGAAATTAAACTTGGGTAATCTTTGCTTTGCCTAGAACCCAGCATATTCATCTGTTTCCATTTGGACTATGAGTTTGATCTTGAATTCATCCACCTCTGGGTGGTCGTCCTTCCTTTCTCCTCCTCTTCAGTTGATTTGCTGGCCTGTCCTGCAGTCATCTCAGTCACCTGCAGTTCCAGATCTATGTGCTCCATCTCTCCCTCAGCTGCTCTTTATTTTTCTGTGTATCCCTGTCTTACTTGTACTTTCACCTAGGTCTCCCCCTCTTCCTCCCTGTAGTTCTTTTTCCACAGAAGCCCTTATTTGCTTCAAGATGTGATCACTCGTATACTTCTTTACTTTGATCTGCAAAATTAAAGATCTGACATTTGCATCTGTTGCTTTTTGTAGTTTTTCTTGCAGCAAATTTCTTCTTTATTCAGTTTTTGGTGGATCCTCTTTGTATACCTTCTCAATTTAAATTTAGGGTTTGTAGCATAAAAATAACAATACAGCATCTCCTCTTTATCTGCAGAAATCCACTTAACCGTAGCTGATCCTTTTAACTTTTTCATTAATTCCTGTGGTCTATCTCCTGCCACAGTTTGTCCAGGAGCAGGCTTACCAAGGCCTTTATCTGTGGCAGAGATGATATCCTCATCTGCAGTGCTTGCATCATCACGTAGGCTATGGGTGGGCATCTATTTATCCTGGACAACTTGTGGCCAGTATGTATTTTTCATTTTCATTCCTATCATACTTGAACTGTAGGGTCACCTTGCTTAGATTTTATAATGTGGTCACCTTGTGAAGGTACTCGGCAAGACTTAAGGAGGGAACTTTATTCTCTCCCTCAAAGGGACGTACATCAAGTCACTTTTATGGTGCACACCCCTTTGACCCCTTATGGTCCATAGGTATCCTTATATAATTTCCTGACAGTTGCATGGTTGGACCATTTTTTTGTTATTGTTTGTCTGGAGGCCCCATGAACTTTGTCTAAAGAAGCCAGTAAATGCTTTTTGGGAAATCAGGGGAAATATCAATGTTACCAGATTTTCAGAATGTTGAGAGAACAGTCACAGGCATTGGCACATGTACATTTTCTGAGACATCTTCCCTTGTAGAATCAAATGCTATTGAATGATTGAATGCTTTGGAAAAGTTGAACCAGAGCGCCTGGTTGCTTCCAAATGCTATTCGTTTGCGTCTTGGCATACTATAGAAACTGGAAATGCTAAATGAGAGTTGAAATTGATTAAGCGCGATTGGCACAGGTCTAGGCAGATGTGTGATAAGATGGATTTTAGTTTTCTCTGGAAAATTGCCAGCAATTAGTCAGGGCAACTAAGGCAAATTATTACTCAGGTAAGATTACTTTGGCATTGAGCCAGCCATATGAACTTTTTCTTGTTGAAAACAAATTGACACAACTGAGAAGGGTATTTATATGTGGGCCTATGCCATCTTCAGACAATTTTGCTAAATTTTTAGCTGAAAAGCAAAGGGCTATTAACCTTTGCACAGACAAAAGATTCTGAAGATATTCATTTAGCCTGTCATGGTTAGATTTTACCTTGATCAGTGTTGATTGTCATGAAACTCAAACACGTGTCACAGGCCACTTTGCATTCAGATCCTGTGCCTGCGAGGGTTTTCTGCAGCTGTGCTGCGATGTTGGCTTCAGCTTTGGAGGAATTTATTAATACAGTAGCTCTTTGCTGCAGAAATCTTTACCCCTGGTGATAAAGAAATGTATTATCAGACCTATACCGAAGAAAACTGGGCAGGATGGTATGGATTTAGATAATTACAGGCCTCTATAAACTCTTGCATTTTTGTCTAAGCTTATTGAATAGGTCATTTTACAACTCCAGTACTCTGTGCTTGATGATCATCAGTTTGGTTTGTGCATTGGTAAAACATAATAACATAAATAGCTCTGCCTTCTCCTCATACAGTATCTGCCTTTCTCCATTCTTCCTCTTCTTTTTTGTCTCTCTCTTTCGCAAATGAATGTGATGTGGTTTTATCCTTCCTTTCCCAATTTTGGAGTTCTTTTCTGAATCCTTATATTATTTTATGCAAGCTTCTCTGTAGTTAACTGAAGGGCAGTATTATCAAATGTTAATAAGCCATAGATATAGTAAATGCCAGCAGATAAAGAACAGCATGGCCCATCTGGTCTGCCTAGTAAGGTGGCTAGAGTTGTGGAGCTTCACTTGGCGCTCTGTGCAGGTTGCTCCCCCTCTGTGTCTTCACTTAAGGTTGTGCCTGTCACGCCAGGCACGTTTCTGCTTTCTATTTATGAAGTTATCTACGTTTGCTTGGATTCCTTTCTCATGCTATGTAGTGATCGTCTGTGTTTGCCCCATGCCTTTTGGAATTCAGTCACTGTTTTTGCTCCAAACACCTCTTTTGGGAAGGCATTCTAAGAATCCACTACCCTTTCTGTGAAAAAGTATATCCTGAGGTTGCATTTAAGTTTACCTCCTTGTAGCTTCATGTCATGGTCCTCTACTTCTATAGCTTCCCAGTCTACAAACGAGGTTGTTTGTTCATGAATCCCCTTTAAGTATTTAAAGGTATGTATCCGCCATCTCTCTAAAATGCAAAGACATTGCTGGGATAAATCAATCATTGTAGCCTTGATATTGCAGGCACTTTTGATTTCTTATTTCATGACATCTTGCTGAGCTATTGCTGAATTGGGTCTTGGTCTAGAAGTTGTTAGATGGTTTCACAGTAGGAATCACCACCCAAGAAAAGGATGTGGGTCTGATTGTAGACAATACATTGGAATCTTTTTGTTCAGTATGAAAAGCAAAAATGAAGATTAGGAATCAATACAAAAGGAACAGCAAATAAAAAAATGATATCATAATGCCTCTTTATTGCTCCATGGTTTGACTACACATGGACTTGTGCATTTAAATGGCTGCTCTGTGGCTCAATGTACAAAGTCATTGTGTATATGAGTGGAGGGCTATGGGTTCAAGACTCTGTTGTGGCTCATGTATTGCATGTTCCAGTGGATAAACTTTAGCCTACAGTGCAGATACAGCACCAGCATGTACAACCTCATTTTCTGATCTAATTCTTTGAAGAGTTTTTTCTCTTGTTTTGCAAATTCTGTTGTTTCCTTTCCTGTGTGTACTTATGGATTCTCACTCGTTCCTTCTAGTTGTTGGAACGCTTGTCTAAATTTGATGATGGAGACAGATTCTGGACATTTATTTTCATATTTCACCCCTTCTTACATATTTGGATCTGATGATGCTGTTAGGCCTGGAGGCCTGTGATAGTTGCTTTGTATGTTTAATCCATCTCTGAGGCCTAGCCCTTCTTCAGCTCTAGGGATGTACAGTCTTGGCATACACTAATTCTTGTAACTTATCTCATGAGCATGGAGGAGTTTTCTTGTTCGCGCATTCAGTTGTTCAAGATCTTTAAGAGAGTCTACAATCCTAAAGCTGTATGAGAGTTCAGAAATTGCCAGCTGATTGATGGCTTGTATCTTATTCTGTGATGTTAAAGCACTTTTCAATGACTTTTTAAATCATTTATAGTATTCTTTATTGATCTTTTCTCTCAGTAATTTCTGCTTGAGTGTTGCTCATTCCTCTACTCCGAGATACTTATATATGCCTTCCTGTTCAAGATCATAGAAATTTGCCTGAGCTGTCAGTTTTCAGTAGCGCCCTGGTACTACACCCTGGGAAGGAGTGTGCACATTTTATATAACTATCTGGAGACCACATGGTGATATTCAGTCTACTATCCTCATACAATAAGATGCACATTTCACAATGGGACATCCAAGTACAATCTGGGACTTCAAAGTCAGAACGTATGAAAAGAAAGCAGGCACGTGCAAGTTCAGGCCTGATTTCGAAAACGTGGATTTGCCTATATGCACGTTTATCAAATATATATATCTAGATGTCCCCAAGATGGTATTTTCACTCTAAGATGTCTAATAGCATAATGGCTAGAGTACTGTTTTAAGAGCAGGATGGCCAGGGTTCAAATCCCAGTGTGGTAGTCAATTAATTCTGTCTTCTCTACACTTTCTGGATGATTTAAGGTGAAAACAAGCACTTTCCTGATGCTTATTTGTGCCTGGAGCAAGTATAAACATGGACATGCCTGCAGACATTTCTGAGATTGAAGGGGGGCATGTAAGTCCATTGCCCCTCTCCTGACATCCATCGGCCACATACCCTTGCCTACTTGGACATACCTGTGCTGGAGAAATCTGTGAACGTCACCTGTGGAATGGCCATAGAAACCTTCATCATTCATGGAATGGCTATAGAGACTTTTGACATCCAAATCACAACTAAACTTTTTAAAATAACCCTATAGGTGTTCAGATAAATTTAGGACAGCTAAAGGACTGTCCTAAATTTATCCAGATAGTTATAGTGCCTTGCAAAAGTATTCATACCTTGGTTTTTATCCTGTTTTGTCACATTATGTAAAACCTGGAATGAAAATGGAGGTTCATTCAGATGTTAGGTAATGGACCTAACAATATAGTCCAAATTGGCAAAGTAAAATGACAGAATACCTAGTATATATTAAAAAAACAACAAGTAGAAACTGAAAAGCTGTGAGTGCATATGTATTCATCCCTTTTCCTATGAAACACCTAAATAAGATCTGGTCCAAGCAATTAGTCACAGAAGTCACATAATTAGTTAACTCCTTGTGGCCTTGAGCAAGTCACTTAACCCTCCATTGCTCAGAAAAATCCAAGTTATCAATGTCCCTGTTTAATGTACATTACCAAGTTTAAGTTACAATGTAAACCGCTTTGATTGAAATGATAAAGTGATATAAAAAAAACTGTTAAATAAATGATAGAACTGTTTGGTTTGAGAACTGTGAAGGAAAGTAGCCAATGGGTGAAGAAGAATGAGTGTTTGCCATAACCATAGGCATAGGCACAGGCACAAATTCCACAGGGAAAGGCAGGAAAGAGGTGGGCTTGTCAGGGTGACCAAAATGACTAAGGAATAAGTCTTGAAACAGTACATCAGTGTTTTAGAACCAAAATGTCTAATAGCAGAATGGTTAGAATACTGTTTTAAGAGCAAAATAGTCAGGGTTCAAATCCCACTGTGGTAGTCACTCAATTCTCTGTCTTCTCTACACTTTCTGGATGTTGTTTCTCTGGTAGAGATGAGGACAGTATCTGAATTCAAAGAAGCATGGGATAAACACAAATGATCTTGAAAGGAAAAAAAGGGGACTGTTGTAGCGGTTGATATGGAAGAACAGACGATAGGCCATGTGGTCTTTTTCTGTCATCATGTTTCTATGTTTCTAATTAGAATCCATCTGTGTGCAATCAGTGTCACATGATCTGTCACATGATGCCTGTATAAATATACCTGTTCTGAAAGGCCCCTGACTCTGCAACACCACTAAGCTAACAACATGAAGGCCAAGGAGCACTCCAAATAGGTTGGAGAAGTATAGATCAGGGTTGGATTATAAAACAAATATCCCAAATTCTGAATATCCCACGGAGCACCATTAAATCCATTATAACAAAATGGAAAGAATATGGCACCACTACAAACCTACTACTACTACTACTATTTAACATTTATAAAGCGCTACCATATGCAGCGCTGTACAGGCATATAAGAGTGATGGTCCCTGCTCGTTAGAGCTTACAATCTAATCAAGATGAAAAACACACAGAGCAAAATTCTAGTTAAGGCAAAACCAGGTTGGTTGTCTCCCATTACTACTAATATTTAAACACTACATTATATAGGGCATCAGGTTGCAATACATTACATAACAATACATTACATCAGGTTACAATACATTACATTAAGGGTTACAATACAGGCAGGCTGGGCATCATGGACTACATTACAACACATCATGGGATATCCTTGGAGGATGCTTACATGGTGACGTTTTGCGTGGTTCTATTGCATCTGACCAGTTCTTTGGTGGAGTTGCTGGAGTGAGGGGGAGGAGGAGGATGTGACCTTTCCACAGTGCCACACCCAAGGGCCACGCCAAAGGGCCTTTGGCGTGGCCCTTAGGCACGGGCCCGCCAGATGCGGGCGCGCCAAGGAACGCTTCAGTTTTTAAATATGGCGCCGGGATGTTTCTTCGGCCTGATTGGCCATGCGGTGAGGAGCAGGGAGGAGCATACCTGCCTGCTCCCTTCCCCGTCACCGATCGGGCCGGTGGCTGGATGTTCCGCGCTCAAGAGTGCCTCAGTTTTTAAATCTGGTGCCGGGATGTTTCTTCAGCCTGATTGGCCATGTGGTGGGGAGCAGGGAGGAGCATACCTGCCTGCTCCCTTCCCCATCGCCGATCGGGCCGGTGGCTGAATGTCCCGCGCTCATGAGCGCCTCAGTTTTTAAATCTGGTGCCTGATAAGAAAAGGCAGCCCACCAAAATTCACAGACTGGGCAAGGAGGGCATTAATCAGAGCTGCTACAAAGACATCAAGGATAACACTGAAGGAGCTGCAAAGATCCAGAGTGGAGATGGGAGTATTTGTCCATAGGACAACACATATATCCGGCGCTACCACTTCTGTACCATTATAATTATTCTAGTGCTTTGAATAGGTTTATTTTTAAAACCTCTCTTTATTTTATTTGGAAAATCGCAATAGTGATCTTGCAGAATGGAAGGAACAGCATGCAGCATGATGGAACATACAAATTTGCTTCTGTCAGCACTTCTTCTACCAGTTTGTCTGTTTTATGTGACAAATCCTGCTAATAAGAGATAATAGAGACTGTATTAAGACAGCTATGAGTGAAAGTAATGACAGCAATTGATAGTTATCCATGCTCCGAACACAGTACTTGTGCTTTTCAAGAGGAAAGAGGAAATGATACTGACAATAATGGGAATTAAAAAATGAACCATTAAAAGTATCTCATTCAATTTGTATGCTACAAGTGTATACATTTAAGTTAAATACTTATTAATTTTGTAATAAGACCAAATAACATACTTTTCCTTATTTGGTTTCTACAGAAAAAAAAATATTTCATGAATAACACCCATTACTGATTTGAAATGTATCAACATACCTATAGAAAATGTGTAATTTAAAACGTAGGTGCTCTTTCACTAAAGGTTTTAGCATACTTTAATGAAGTTAACATGCATTAGGTATCCACGGCCCTTTTATTTCTGTGGGTGCAATGGCACTTAATGTGCGTTAACTTTAGTAAGCAAAATTTAAATATGTAAGATCTACATTACATTAAACCATAGTGAACATCACATCTCAATAAAATAAACACAGATCACTGAAACTCCATTCAAGACTACTTTGCTTTTTATTGTAGTATATACTCTTCATTTGCACCAAATATTTTGATGTGCAGAGCAATTAAAATCTAACTTATGGCACAATAATCAAACACATACAAGCTGTGACCCAAGCTTGTGTACATAGCATGCCATGTAGCGTGGGGCAGTGAGCGCAGGGTGATTCCCGTGCTAACTGTACACCCCACATTAGAGGCATGAGTGGGTGGGCAGAGAGTTCATGGCGTGAGCTCGGTGCAGTAAGTGCTAAGTTAGTACTAACTAAGTTAGAGTGCCACATACTAGCAGCTATAGCGCGGGTTCACCAAACATCACCTCAATAGGTGGTGTTCAGTGCTCCAACACTAATACAGCATTGGCTATGGGCCAGGGTATGGTGCTAGTTGCCAGGGAAATGCTTTCCATGCCTATGACAGTTAATGTGGGGGGTGTTGCACATAACATCCTGTAATTTTGGCGCTTTTGGTGCGTTAGGTGCAACACCATAATGCCCTTTAGTAAAAGTGCCCCAAAGAGGCACACATTGATTATCAGGAAACAGAGAATCAATGTGTGCAGTTTATGCCCATTCCCCTTTAACCTGCCCATAACTGGACCCCTAATGAACTATCACGCCAATGAGATAGCAGTTACCTCATTCATGTGCTAACAGTATGCACTACTTTCTCTGCTGAATGCTTATTGGGGACATAGGATGAGAGTGAAAGGGGAAAGACCCAGGGATAATATGCAGAGGTATTTCTTTACGGAAGGGGTGGTGGATGCATGGAGTAGTCTCCCGGTGGAGATGAGGACAGTGTCTGAATTCAAAAGAGCATGGGTCAAGCACAGAGGATCTCTAAAGGAAAAGAGGGGACTACTTAGCAGTTGATGTGAAAGGGCAGACTAGATAGGCCATGTGGTCTTTTTCTGCCGTCATGTTCCTATGTTTTTTAGTAAAAGGGCCCCTTAGTATACCAACAGTTTTTTCTACCCTTCAAAAATTCAAGTAAATTTTTAAAAAATGATGATAGATAAGGACCAAACGGCCTATCTAGTTTTCCCATCCATATCAAACCCTAAGTTCTACAGTCCCTCCTGTCCCTTAGAGATTTTCTGTACTTGTCCCATCCTTTCTTGAATGCATACACACCTCTCCTGGGAGGCTGCCCCATGTATCCACCACTCTTTCCTTAAAATAAATATTTCCTGACATTACTCCTGAGTCGCTCCTAAGAAGGAGGTGTTAAGTGCTTCTGTGGTTAAGGGCAGCAGTGCCAGTCTAACCCATTCCCTTTTAAGCTGCCAATTTCCGGCCCCATAACATTCATGTGCTAACAGTTGGTATGCACTAATTTCCATGCTAACTGCTTAGTGTATTTTAGTAAATGGGCCCCTTTATTTATCAAAGTTTATTTCTACCCTTCAGAACTCAAGTAAATTACTTACAGAAGAAAAAAAGGGAACACTATTTTTCAGTAATCAAATACATAGAATTGGAGAAAACCTTTTGGCCTGCCCAAAAATATAAGCCTGTCAAAATGCAAATTGTAGAAAAAGCCAAAGAAAAGAGATGCATATCGTGTATTTTTTAAATTATATGATATGCTCGTGCAAAATAGACCAAAGCACCTATATTAAAGTTTTCAGGTATAAAATATAATGGTAATATAATATGTGAAAAAGTACACAGAGTATGATATTAAATTTTAATGTGAAACTGAAAACTAGACAGAATAGTCAATCTTATTTGCAGTAGGAGATGGATCAGTGTAGATGCCTAAAGTTTTTCCTTCAGTAAATTTGTTTCTAACATTATTGGTTACCAATGGAGTTTTACTGTAACTTGGTCAATAACACATTACTACTTATTAGTATTCAGGTCAGAAAAACGAACAGCTACCAAGCCCAGAAGCAAGTTTGACTTGGTGTTTATTTTCTTTAAAGTGTTTTGGAGTGGCAGATATTCCATTCTGCAAGGCTGATTTACTTTGATTGAAACAAGCAGCAAATCTTTGGTTACCCATGAAAGGAAGTGGTGTTTACACTTTATGCATCAGGTCACTGTGCTGCATTAATCCCCCGATCTGATTTTTTTGACCTTTGTTAGAAGGTAAAGCAGTTTTTCATATCAGAACGGGATGAATGTCTGTTGAAATTGGCACTTAAATAACAATTTAAACATTGAATCTATCTTTTTCAGTGTTTATTTCTCATTTTTCTGGAACCCTTTGAATTTAAAGGGTAACCAGTAGGCTTTGAATTGTAAGTGCGTATAATGCACTAAGTGACTGAAATATTGTTATATTTTCTTATAAACACTGAAGATCTTGTTAACTTCACCCATACTTGCATCCTCTTCTTGGATCTTGCATTATCTTATAACAGATCTAGCCTTAGGGATTACAGAAGTACAAAAGTAAAACAAATTGAAATCAACATTTTTATGATTGTGCATATGCTGAATTTAATAGTTAAGATAGCAGATATGAAAAAAAGAAGGTTTTCCTTGTTAATTGTTACATGATTATATGATAGGACTAAAATTGTTCCTTTGCAAAGTAATGTTCATTCCTAATTAATTGTATGTCTTTAATTAGAATTATTTTTATATAGATACAGTAATTACATGAAAGTTATACTTTTTCTTCTCTACTATATATGTCATTTAGCATCTGTCTCTACTGTTGCTTCAATTTGGGACCTCTTTGCTAAAGTGGGTAAGATTTTGTAGTAATCATGAGATAATTGCAGGGCTGGCTCAACCATCAGGCCAACCATTTGGGTCTCTAGAGTTGAAGCTTCTGGGTGGCACTAAAGAGCATGGCATTCAAAACTAAACAATGGATTCTTACAGCTACCAGGAAGCATAAGGCTTAAGATTTGCCTAGGGCACAACACCTTGAACCAACTCTATGGCTAGCCCTTGTTCATTTTCAAAATTAATTAAATGTCTGCATCGGCTGTTGGGGGTGTTGCCAGAGGTTTACCACTCATTTAGTACAAAGAAAATGCCATTACAGTTTGTAAAGTGCATTGCAGCTAATATGATGCACTTAGCTATACCTATTCAAATGATGTGAACTGTGCTACATTATCTGCTATGTTAACAGGCAGATACACACGTTAGCTAACTCTACATAAACTGTAAGGTTAAGTCCTTGTCCAATCTCTGTCCATTCTTTGCCCCATTCTGCATTAGCTTTTAATGTAGCAAATAATGCTCTCAAATGCTTTAACTGTTGGTGCAAGTTAATTGCCACATTACGAGCGAATGCAGCTTAGAGAGACATTATATAACAGAGAACCTAGGTGGGCAGGTCAAAAAATTACTATACCAGACCTCTTTTATAAAAACATAAGCCCCATTTTATATAGCATGTTGAGGGAGGAATTGAAATGACGTGGTCAGTACGTGGACATGCTTCTTTCCCCTTGTACTTGGCAGAAGGCTCTGAAATAGGATGGACATGCTGGTACATATATTTGATGGAACCTGCAGTGGAAGTAGCAGTTTATAAAGAAGATCTTGGAAGAAAAGGGTGTCCCAAATTCTTACTTTACTGTTGCTCTAGCCAGCAGCAAACAAGTGGGTCCCAAGTCAGGCACCCTATGGGGCACTCCAGAGGACACATTATAAGGTGCACTGTCCGCCAAGGCACCTTATAATGTTCCCTATAGGGC
The DNA here is from genome assembly GCA_033557465.1 of Ichthyophis bannanicus. NCBI lineage: Eukaryota > Metazoa > Chordata > Amphibia > Gymnophiona > Ichthyophiidae > Ichthyophis > Ichthyophis bannanicus. The sequence continues at coordinate 1,174,111,296 of CM066033.1, read as the reverse complement.
GCCCTATGGAGCGCTGTCGAGGGTGCCTTATGAGGCACCTTCAGGCTACAGCACTGAGGGTGTTTTTGCTGGTTGCACTAATCTACATTTAAAAAATGAAATGCCTCAGACAGCCCTATCAACTAACCCCACTGTGGGATCACACCCATAACCTCTGACCCCACAGACAGTGATGTAACCAGTGGGCTACAGCTGTATGGCTACACCCGGGTCCCTGGCTGGCTGCAGAGGGACTGCAGGTCTCCACACCAACTGCTGTGGTTACCAGGTTAGGGTTAACCCACCCATACCCATGATGCACTGCACATGCATATCAGCCTGGTAGGGGGTACTGACCATGTGTGTTACTGGCACAGAGTGGCTACAGACCATCACATTGTGTGGGTACTGTGCCCACCCTGAGGGTGAGGTGGAGCACCCAGCACCATGTCCACAGCACCAGACATAGCTGAGATAGGCTATGCTGCAGGTCGCCATCAGTGCCAGTGTGTGATAGGTAGTCCTTGCAGACACACCTCTGAATACACCTCCGTCCATATTTCTTTCCCAGTCACATCTAGCCCTTGTGGACTATGATGCACCCAGAATAGTGCATATTCTGTGTGGGTGCCATGGCCACATGGTTTATGTGACAGGGGGGGGGGGGGCGCCTCTTTGGACCCATTGGCAGATTATGTAGTACCACCCGACCTGCCCTCTGGGGCTCAGGATCTCCCACCAACAGATCCACATTCCTGCAATGGTGGCGGTAGAGGGGACCATCTACCTCAGTCCAGCTGGGGTACACACATACTAACTGCAAACAATGTGCTAGCTAGTCCATAGTGCATATTACTGGGGAAGATGTGTGCACCCAAAACTGGGATGTGAGCACACCCACCAAGCAGATAGGTCAGTGATTGGGCCCCAAAAAAGGAAACCCATATATATCACTTAGAAGAAATACTATGTAGCACTATGGGGTAATCTAGCCATGTCGTGGTCACTGCTCAGTCAGGGTGGGAGTGACCTTCCAGCAGGATATGCTGTGGCCACCCTGTCCGTGCAGGTGGTGGCCAGACACTACAATGTCCCAACCATTGCCCTGTGCCCTGTGCTGATGCATCCTGCCCAGGCCGCCCTGTCCAGGCTATACCCACAGTACCTTGCTCCTCATTATGCACATAGGCAAGCTAACACTGGACACAGTGCAAACAGTGTGGGCTGAGTACGGTGTGGGCAACCACCACACACTGGATGGACATACACACACTCCCACACCTATGCCAGCACTGTGCAAATATAGAGGCTCTTGGCAGCCCTGGCCACAGCACAGGCATGGCTATCGTACGCAATACTGTTGGGGTCACTCCCCGGGGTGGTAAACACTGTCAAACACCAGACCTCATACACACTCCACAGACATCAGAGAGGTTGGTATGATACAGCTAAAGAGCAGATTGTGCTTAACTTAGGAATTGCTATCTGCCAGTAATCATAGCAACCTTTTGATATATGTGTACCATATCCCCGGGTTTAGGGTGGCATTGCTATGGTATGCAGGGGCTAGTATTGGGGGATTCACACAGGGCCTGGAATCCTGCCTCTACAGGTGGCTTTGGATGATGGAGCCTGTGGGTGCGGGTGTGTCTGCCCCTGTTGGCCGCTGCTCTGGGAAGAGGTTCCCAACTCCAGTCCTGGTGGGCCGCACACTGTTCGGGTGTTCATGCTGTCCCTCATGTATATGCATGAGATACATCTGCATACCATGGGGGCGGCACATGGAAATGCAGCACAAGCATCTTTATTGGTGATAGCATGACACCTGCATGGTGTGTGGCCCTCCAGAACTGCATTTAGGAGACTCTGCTCTAGGTACTGCATATGTGTATGATGTCTGTGCTCTGTGGGGTAAAATATAGGCGTTTGATGCATGGTTCTGTTCTCTGCACTAAAGGTTCGGTCTTTACTTCCACAGTTTAATAATGGGTAAAATATGGGGACTGGGTTGTCAGGAGCCACAGCTTGGACTTGAACCTGTGACCTTCTGCTCTTGAACACACTGTCTGTGTGTACTGCACCACACTGTGGCCACAGAAACAGTGCATTCCCTAGAGATGCCATGACTGTTTGTCAGACAGAGCCTGTCTGTTGCAGTGCACGGCAACCACCTGAACAGGGCTAGGCCACAGTCTGCTGTGGGCAGCAGCCACTGCCCCCTCCACCACCAGTACCCCTCCGCCACCATGCTGACATGCCATTCTGCTGGTGGTGCTGGTGGTGCGCTGTCTCGGGCCATCCAGTGTGCGGGTAGGCGGCTGCCTATGGTGTGGGTTCTGGGGTAGGGGTGCCTGCATAGATGTCCACACTTCCCCCCAGCACTGCCTGCCAATGTTCTGTACCCTTGGGGGTAACTGCTGGGTACTATCCCCTGTGACACTGTGGGAAACACACTCGTGCCTGTGTGGGCCCTCATCAGTTGCTGTCTGGCTGCTCTACTATTTCAGCATTCGTATGGGCCACTTGGGCATCACTGTAGTCTGCACTGTGGCCCAGCTGCACCACGGCATGTGCCGCCTGCAGCCCTCTGTGTCCCCTTTTCCAGCATCTGTCCAGTTGCCGGTTCTGACATGCCCACCCTGCTGTTGCAGAACATGTGCACGCCATAGGGAACCTGTCCAAGGAACATGGGGGAACCCTGATCAGCGCTATTTCACTGTGGGATCATTCACCTTGTATGGGGACAGAGCATGGACCCTTCCGGAATTACTATCTTTTTTTTGGAGCTTTCTCGGTAGTATTTTTTGCTGTTTCCCATTCATATCACTATTGGCCAGCTTGGTTATGTTTTTTTCCCATTTCGTTACAGTCATTTTCAATGTTTATTTGCCCTTTTGTTCTGTGCACATGTATCACACTTATCACTTTTTTGTAGGTTTCCCTGGCTTTGCTGTACATTGCTGACAGAAATGGTTTCTCTTCCCTTTAAATCGGCTCTAATGCCAGGGTTTCACTCGCGTTAATTTTGAGCTTCGGATTTCACAGCGTTAGTGTGCGGGGAGCCTCTCCCCTCCCACTCTCCACCCATTGACCCCTTCCCTCCGCCCCTGGGGACCCTTCCTCTGCCCCTTTGGAGCCTTCCTCCGCCCTCCGGATGCCTTTCTCCTCCTTTGGCGCTCATTTGCGCCGCTGTGTGCGTTACCGTGCGATAAGGTATCTTATCACACGGTAACCTGCCATTATCGCGTGATAATGTCGCCGCGGTGCAAATAGCGCCGTTTAATAAACATACCCCCTAGCTTTAGTCTTGCAAGGTCAAGTTGCCAAATAAGTAGTACATTAAGTCAGGTAGGATGAGTTTCCAGGAGGAGAGTGAGAGGAATGGTGTAGTGATGTCAGGGATTGTCCATGGTAACATGGAAGAGGTGGTCTGATGTTACCAGGATGTGGGAGGTAGGGGTACCTTTGATCATCTTGGAAGCCCTGACCAGATGTATTCCATGCTTTAAAAAAGGTTAAAGGAAGGCCAATCGGCCAACGTGGTTTATCAACTTGCTCCTTATAGATTTTACTGGACATTTGCGGGTGCATGTGCTTCTTTGGACTGTGACACCTATGCATATATCTGGCCTTGCTATCTGTGTGGGCCCCATATTCAGAACCAGTGACAAGGACATTCATTTTTGGGTTGGAGATGGAACAATTTCAGAAGGCACTTATACATGCCTCCTTTCATTCCTCCCAGTCCCCTGGGTTTTTGGACGTTCTGCTCTGGACATCCAAGATTCTTCATAAATGTCCCTTCTAAAATGCCAAATGCTAAATCATGAGACAAAGAAAACATGATTTAGTGAAGCAAAGTCTTGCCTCATGAATCTGCTATGTTTTTGAAGGTGTAAATAAACATGTAGATAAAGGAGATCAGTTGATATAGAGGCCAATTCAAACATGTAAATCCCCAGGCTGTCTGGACATCCAGACATTTGGATAGCCCGATTCTGTTCCCATGGGGGCTAGATGGCTCTGTGGGAGCAGAATTGTGGCATAGTGGCTGGATGTTCGGGACCTGACTCGATTCAGACACCTCGGACATCCAGCCACATCCCCGGCTAGCTCATCTTGGCACCTTCAAGGAGCCGCAGTATCATGGCATCATGTTGCCATGGCTTCATGGCTCCATGAAGGAGCTGCATTCCCAGTGGCAACAGCAGACTCTTCATTCCCTTCAGCCTGACTCCCTGATTGGGCCTTCCATGGCTTGGGTCGGGCTGCGGGGCACCCCATGCATCATGTTGCCTGTTTTTCGTGTCCCACTCAGGCATACCCCAATGTCCAGGGTGACTTATTCCACCTCCAAAGTGGAATAAGTCCCCCATTTAAATTTCCAACCCTGGATATACAGGGCCGACCCTGGAATACGCCCTGTACGGCCGGGATAGGCATCACCCCCAGAGCTCCCCGCAAATCTCTGCTGTACGTGTGGGGAGCTCTGGGGGTGGAATTACCACCCAAGCATTTAGCAGGAATGGGCATCCGAACCGGACATCCATCCCTGCTAAACACTGCCCATAATCTACCCCATATTATATCTTGCTTTTTGGAAAGTATTTGACAAGTTCCCTCATGAGAGGCTATTGAGGAAATTTAAAAATCATGGGATAAGAGGCAATATCCTAAGAACATAAGAACATAAGATATGCCATACTGGATCAGACCAAGGTCCATCAAGCCCAGTATCCTGTTTCCAACAGTGGCCAATCTAGGTCATACGTACCTAGCAGTTTCCCCAAAAGACACAGGTTCCGCAATGCTTGTACTGGGTCAAGCATTGATATCCTGGATCCCTTCTTAATAATGGTTTATGGACCTTTCCTCCAGGAACTTGTCCAAACCTTTTTTAAACCCAGCTACACTAACAGCCTTTACTACATTCTCCGGTAACAAATTCCAGAGTTTGATTACACGTTGAGTGAAAAAATATTTTTTTTATTAGTCTTAAATAGTTTACCCTGTAGCTTTATTGCATGTCCCCTACTCTTTCTATATTCTGATAACGTAAACAATTGATCTACGTTTACCCGTTCCACTCTGTCCCATTAATTTATAGACTTCTATCATATCTCCCCTCAGCCGTCTTTTTCCAGGTTAAAGAGCCCTAACCTTTTTAGCCTTTCTTCATAGGAGTATCCTTCCATTCCCTTTACCATTTTGGTGGCTCTTCTCTGAACCTTTTCTAATAACTCTATATCCTTTTTAAGATACGGCGACCAGAATTGCACACAATATTCAAGGTACGGTCTCACCATGGAACGATATAGAGGCATTATAATATCTTTTGTTTTATTTTCCATTCCTTTCCTTATGATACCTAGCATTCTATTTGCTCTCTTGGCTGCCGCTGCACACTGGACTGAGGGTTTTAACATGCTATCCACAATGACAACTAAATCTTTTTCCTGGGTGGTGGTTCCTAATGTGGAACCTTGCATCGTGTAACCATAGTTTGGGTTGTTCTTCCCTAGGTGCATAACCTTGCACTTGTCCACATTAAATTTCATCTGCCATTTTGATGCCCAGTCTTCCAATTTATCAAGATCCTCTTGCAATTTTCCACAATCCTCTTCGTTTTAACAACTTTAAATAGTTTTGTGTCATCTGCAAATTTGATAACCTCACTCGTTATTCCACTTTCCAGGTCATTTATGAATATGTCAAAAAGCAGCGGACCCAGCACAGATCCCTGGGGTACACCACTATTCACCTTTCTCCATTGGGAAAATTGTCCATTTAGCCCAACGCTCTGCTTTCTATCTTTTAACCAGTTCTTGATCCACAGTAGTACACTGCCTCCTATCCCATGACTCTTTAGTTTTGCCAAAAGTCTCTGATGAGGGACCTTGTCAAAGGCTTTCTGAAAGTCCAGATACACTAAATCAACTGACTCACCTTTGTCCACCTGTTTATTCACACTTTCAAAAAAACATAACAGATTAGTAAGACAAGATCTTTCTTGTCTAAAGCCATGTTGGCTGTCTCCCATTAGGCCATAACTATCTACATGCTGAGTAATTTTATTCTTTATGATGGTTTCTACCATTTTTCCCGGTACTGACGTGAGGCTCACTGGTCTGTAGTTTCCCGGATCACCCCTGAAACCCTTTTTAAAAATTGGTGTTACATTGGCGATCCTCCCATCTTCAGGTATTAGAGATGATTTTAATAATAGTTCACAGATTACTAATAGCAGGTCTGCAATCTCATATTTCAGTTCTTTCAACACCCGTGGATGTATACCATCTGGCCCCGGTGATTTGCTTCTCTTCAGTTTATCTAATAGTTGTAATACATCTTCCCGATGTATCGATATTTCCTTCAATTCTTCTGCACCTTTAAATACCACTTCAGTCATGGGTAACATCCCTACATCTTCCTCAGTAAAGACCGAAGCAAAGAATTTGTTCAGTCTCTCCGGTATCGCCTTGTCGCCTCTTAGTGCCCCTTTAACTCCTCTATCATTTAATGGACCAACTGACTCTCTCACAGTTTTTTTGCTGTGAATATACTTGAAAAAATCTTTATTTCGCGTTTTTACTTCCACAGCAAGCTTCTTCTCAAATTCTCCCTTTGCCTGCTTTATCAATGCCTTGCATTTGATTTGCCAGTGCTTGTGCTGTTTCCAGGTTTCGTCGTTTGGCTCTTTTTTCCATTTCCTGAAAGATGCTTTTTTGGCAACAACAGCCTCTCTGACCTCACCTTTAAACCATGCTGGCAGTTTTTTGGACTTCCTTCCATTTTTCTTAAAGCATGGAATACAGCTGGTCTGGGCTGCCAAGATAGTATTTTTCAACAACATCCAAGCTTGATGTAAGTCTTTAACATTTGCAACTGCTCCTTTTAGTTTTTTCTTAACTATTTTTCTCATTTTATCATAGTCTCCCTTTCGAAAGTTAAAAGGTAGTAGTGTGGATTTCTGTACTATCCCTCCTCCACTAATTAAATCAAAGGCGATCATGCTATGATCACTATTGTCAAGTGGCCCCAACACCCTTATCTCTTGCACTAGATCTGGTGCTCCACTAAGGACCAGGTCTAATATGGCTTCCCCTCTGGTCGGTTCATGAACCAGCTGCTCCAAGAAGCAGCCATTTATGTCATTTAGGAACTTCATCTCCCTAGCATGTCCTGCCATGACACTGACCCAGTCGATACCGGGGTAATTGAAATCACCCATTATTATTACTGCACTGTAACCTTTGTTAGCTTCCTTGATTTCTTTGAGCATTTCATCATCCATTTGTTCATTCTGGCCCGGTGGTCGATAGTACACCCCCACTGCCATTGCCTTCCCCTTTTTACATGGAATTTCAATCCATAGAGATTCTACAGCAAATTTTGTTTCTTGCAAAACTTTAATCCTTTCTGACTCAATGCCCTCTCTAACATAGAGTGCAACCCCTCCACCAATTTGATCAGCTCTATCATTACGATATAGTTTGTACACAAATATCACAGTGTCCCACTGGTTGTCCTCCTTCCACCATGTCTCTGATATTCCAATCATATCTAACCTCTCTTTTAGTACTATATATTGTAGCTCTCCCATCTTATTTTTTAGACTTCTAGCATTTGCATACAAGCATTTTAGAGACTGTATTTTATTCATATTAATTTGGCTATTGGTAGACATGGGTAATTTGGGATCTTTAAGCTCTGTCTGCTCCATACTTGAGGGCATTTGGGCTACTTTACTCTTTTTTGGAACCTCTCTGCTCTTGGTAGTATCCTTCAAGGATACATTCTTCCGAACCATCCGCTCTTGGGCGACTGTTGGCTTTCCCCTATTATCTAGTTTAAAAGCTGCTCTATCTCCTTTTTAAAGGTTAATGCCAGCAGCCTGGTTCCATCCCGGTTAAGGTGAAGCCCATCCCTTCGGAAGTGCCCCTCCTTTTCCCAGAATGTTCCCCAGTTCCTAACAAATCCAAAACCCTCATCTCTGCACCATTGTCTCATCCACGCATTGAGACTCCGGAGTTCTGCCTGCTTTTTGGGTCCTGCACGTGGAACGGGAAGCATTTCGGAGAACGCTACCCTGGAAGTTCTGGATTTCAACTTCCTACCTAAAAGCCTAAATTTAGCCTCCAGAACCTCCCTACCACATTTTCCTATGTCATTGGTACCGACTTGTACCAAGACAGCAGACTCCTATAATGGACTAGGAACTAGATAAAAGATAAAAAAACAGAGAGTAGGATTATATGGTCAATTTGCTTATTACAGAAAGGTGAATAGTGGAGTGTCACAGGAATCTGTATTGAGCTTATGCTTTTTAGCATGTTTATACATGACCTAAAATGGGAATGATGAGTGAGATGATAAAATTTGCAGATGTGATTTAACAACTTGGAATAATTTTAACAGGATTGTAAGAAACTGCAAGAGGACTTTGAGAGATTGGGAGTCTGGCATCCAAATGGCAGATGAAATTTACCGTTTCCACATTTACCCATTCCACTCCAATCATCCTCTATCATATCTCCACCCAGCTGTCTCTTTTCCAGGTTGGAGTCCTAAACCTTTTAGCCTGTCCTCATAGGGCTATCCTTCCATTCTCTTTACCATTTTGGTGTCTCTTCTCTGTACTTTTTCTAATAAAGCTATATCCTTTTTAAAATATGGCGACCAGAATTACACACAATATTCAAGGTGTGGTCACACCATAGGAACAATACAGTGGCATTATAATATCATTTGTTTTATTCTCCATTCTTTTCCTTATGATACCTAGCATTCTATTTGCTTTCTTGGCTGCCGCTGCACACTGGGTGGAGGGTTTTAGCATGTTATCCATGACGGCACCTTTTTCCTAGGTGGTGGTTCCTTAAGTGAAACCTTGCATCGTGTAACCATAGTTTGGGTTGTTCTTATCTAGGTGCATAACTTTTCACTTGTCCACATAAAATGTCAAGTGCCATTTGAGCATCCAGTTTTCCAATTTATCAAGGTTGTCATGCAATTGTTCACACTCCTCTTGGGTTTTAACAACTTTGAATAATTTTGTGTCATCTGCAAATTTGATTACCTCACTCATTTTTCCCATTTCCAGGTCATTTATGAATATGTTAAAAATCAGTTGACCCAGCACAGATCCCTGGGGTACTCCACTATTCACCTTACTCCACTGGGAAAACTGGCCATTTAACCCTACTCTCTAATTTCTATCTTTTAACCAGTTTCTGATTCACAATAGTACACTGCCTCCAATCCCATGAATTTTTATTTCACCAAGAGTCTCTCATGAGGGACCTTGTCAAAGGCTTTCTGAAAATCCAGATATACTATATCAACTGATTCACTCTTGTCTACCAGTTTATTCACACCTTCAAAAACAAATAATTGATTAGTAGGCCAAGACCTTTCTTGGCTAAAGCCATGTGGGCTGTCTCCCATTAAGCTATGACTATCTACACGTTCAGTAATTTTGTTCTTCATAATGTTTTCTACCATTTTTCCTGGTACTGATGTCAGGCTCACCGATCTGTACTTTCCCGGATCACCCGGGAACCCTTTTTAAAATTTGGCCTTACAATGACCATCCTCCAATCTTCAGGTATTACAGATGATTTTAATGATAGTTCACAGATTACTAATAGTAGGTCTGCAATCTCATATTTCTGTTCTTTCACTACCCTTGGATGTATACCATCCAGTCCAGGTGATTAGCTACTCTTCAGTTTATCAAATAGTTGTAATACATCTTCCCAGTATATTGATATTTCTTTCAATTCTTCTATAGCATCACATTTAAATACCATTTCAGCCATGTGTAACATCCCTATATCTTCTTCAGTAAAGACTGAAGCAAATAATTCATTCAGTCTCTCTGCTTTGACCTTGTCCCCTCTTAGTGCCCCTTTTACTCCTATATCATCTGACTCTCTCACAGATATTTTGCTACGAATGTACTTGAAAATTTCTTTATTATGTGCTATTGCTTCTACAACAAGCTTCTTCTCAAATTCTCTCTTTGCCTGCCTCATCAATGCCTTGCATCTAACTTGCCAGTGTTTATGTTGTTTCCAGTTTTTGTCATTAGGCTCCTTTTTCCATTTCCTGAAAGATGCATTTTTGGTAACAACAGCCTCTCTGATTTCACCTTTAAATGATGCTGGCAGTTTTTTGGATTTCCTTCCACTTTTCTTAAAGCGTGGAATACAGCTGGTCTGGGCTTCCAAGATGCTTAATGTTAATCTTTAACCATTGCAACTGCTCCTTTGAGTTTTTTCTTAACTATTTTCCTCATTTTAGCATAGTCAGCCTTTTGAAAGTTAAAAGGTAGTACTGTGGATTTCCTTGCTTTCCTTCTTCCATTTTTTAAATCAAATGTGATCATGCTATGATCACTATTGCCAAGTGGCCCCAACGTCCTTATCTCTTGCACCAGATCATGAGTTTCACTATGGACTAGGTCCAAAATGGCTTCCCCTCATGTCAGTTCATAAACCTGCTGCTCCAAGAAGCAATTATTGATTTCATCTAGAAACCTTATCTCCCTAGCCTGCCCTGCCATGACACTGACCCATTCAATACTGAGGTAATTGAAATCACCCATTATTATTACTTTGCTGTGACTTTTGTTAGCTTTCCTGATATCTTTGGGCATTTTTTCATCCATTTGTTCATTCTGGCCAGGCGGTCGATAGTTCACCCCCACTGCCATCACTTTCCCCTTCCCCTTTTACATGATATTTTAATCTATAGAGATTCTTCAGCGTGTTTTGTTTCCTGCAAAACTTTAATCCTTTGTGACTCAGTGTCCTCATTAACATAGAGTGCAATCCCTCCACCAGTTTGATCTGCTCTATCATTACGATATAGTTTATACTCAGGTATCACATTGTTCCACTAGTTGTCCTCCTTCCACCATGTCTCTGAGATACCAATCATATCTCACCTCTCATTTAGTGCTATATATTCTAATTCTCCCATCATATTTTTAGACTTCTAACATTTGCATACAACCATTTTAGAGGCTGTATTTTATTCATATTAATCTGGTTATTGGTAGGCAGGGGTGATTTGGAATCTTTAAGCTCTGTCTGCTCTGTACTTAAGAGCATTTAGGTTACTTTTGAATTTATTGGAACCTCTCTGTCAGTATACCCTAACTTCAATCTTTTGCAAGTATCCTTCAAGGATACATTGTTCTGAACCATGTGTTCTTGGGCTACTGTCGGCTTTCCCCTATTATCTAGTTTAAAAGCTGCACTATCTCCTTTTTAAAAGTTAATGCCAGCAGCCTGGTTCCCATCCCGGTTAAGGTGGAGCCCATCCCTTCGGAAAAGCCCCTCCTTTTCCCAGAATGTTGCCAAGTTCCTAATAAATCCAAAACTTTCTTTCTTGCAGCATCGTCTCATTGACACATTGAAACTCGAAGCTCTACCTGCCTTTTGGGTCCTGCTTGTGGAATGGGAATCATTTCAGAGAATGCAACCCTGGAAGTTCTGGATTTCAATTTCCTACCTAAAATCCTAAATTTGGCCTGCAGAACCTCCCTACCACACTTCCCTATGCCATTGGTACCAGCATGTACCATGACAGCAGACTCCTCCCCAGCACTATCTAAGACCTTGTCTAAGTGGCACATGAAGTCTGCTACCTTCACACCAGGCAGGCATGTTACTAGGCAATCCTCACGTCCACCAGCCACCCAGCTACATACAAGCCTAATGATTGAATCACCTACTATAACAGCTGTCCTAACCCTTCCCTCGTGGGCAAATGGCCCTGGAGAAACCTCCTCAGTATAGTCTTACATCACCTGTAGGACAGGTCCTAACTACAGGATCTCTTCCTGCCACACCAGGGTGATGCTCTGATGTCACGTGCCCTCTCTTCTCCATAGAAACAGGGATGCTGCCAGACTGGAGGATGGACTTCAGTACTACATCCCTGTAGGTCTCATCTATGTACCTCTCTGTCTTCCTTATTTCCTCCAAGTCTGCCACTCTAACTTCCAGAGATCAGACTCGTTCCCTGAGAGCAAAGAGCTCCTTGCACCTAGTGCACATGTAAGACCTCTTACCAACTGGGAGAAAATCATACATGTGACACTCAGTGCAAGAGACTGGAAAGCCCCCATCTCGCTGCCGAACTACTGTCTGCATTTTGGTTTTAAGGTTGTGTTTAGGTATTTACGTTGTTTGCTTACTGAGGTTTACTGGGGATTCTTAAACTGATAAAACTATACCTAATATGTTTAATAGACTTTGTTCACCTCAAGATTAATTAATCTCAGGTATTTAATGCATGCCTGATGAGGATAAACAGCTGCACCTGAGAGTGAGTATGGGCACCTCCTTCCCTTTAAGAGGTTTAAACACTTATAAAGCTATGATTATCCCAGGGGTGGGTGGGAGTCAAGAAGGGAGGTAAAGAAGACTTATTAAAAGCTTGTTGCAACACTGTACCCTATCCTATGCTTTTAAGGTAAAGTCTTACCAATTTCCTGGGTGATTCACATAGCCCTTGGTTTGATAGGAGGGACCTTTTAAATTGCCCCTTTGATTTGTCACTTGCCTTTAATACCTATTTAAAGCAACTTCACAGATCTTTAGCCTCCTAATTGGAAGGGCTCTTTGTAAAGGTCACTAGAAACAGGTTTCTTTTTCTTTCTACTCAGAGACTATTCTATTTGTATGCTAAGCTTTATTCTGATTTGATTTAAGTAAAAAAGCTCTCTAGAAACACATTTATTTAGTTTTGTGCATACCATGACGGTCATGGGCCTCAATTCTAAGCCATGATATGTGGAGCATGATCTCAGTCTCTCAAATTTACTGCTAATGCTTGGTGTAGTAATTGCACTATGCCAAAGAGAGCTTTATTTTAAAGTTTGTAAGATGTAACATGTATGGGTAGTTTGTCAGCTATGGCTCCTGATATGATGGGAAATATTTCTGTATCTTTCTTCCAAATTTTCTGGTCTCTGACTGCATTTCTTGGTACTTCAGGATCTTCTGCCTCTCCATGCAATTCACAAAATAATCACTTAGAACTGGCACCTCTATTATCAATACCTTGCATTCAAATTCTTATCCGTTGGAATGGGAATGTCCTTGGTGATTATAACCTCTTCATTCTCTGTAATTCTCTTAAGGTCATGATCCCAGTGCTTCTCAAGCATAGTAATGTTGGAGAAGACTAAAAGATGCATTTGATCTCTTCCACTGTATTTCCACTGGGGCCCCTTTCCTCACAGTAATCTATCATTTAGAATGGCCGTAGCACCTGAGAACTGAAGGGTGGCAATTTATACCTTTTTATTTTAATAAGGGCTCATGGGATGATTCAGGAAACTAGATCGGTGAGCCTGTCCAGTGCTAAGCAAATGATTAGAAGCTATTCTATTAAACTATGTCACTGACCATATAGATAGACATTGTTTAATGAACTGAGTCACCATGGGTTTAGCAAAGGTAAATTTTGTCTTACAAATTAGATCTCTTTTAAAGGTACAATCATGTGGATAAAGGTGAGCCAGTTGATATTATGTATTTGGATTTTCAGAAGGTGTTGAACAAATCTTTCATAAGAGAAAAAAAAATGTGTGCCTTTGAGTCAGTGCTGATTCCTGGGGTTCTTTTGCTAGTGTGACTAGAAGTAGATTTCAAGGCCTTTCTTATGAGGCAGTGGAAGGTTAAATAACTTGCCCAAGGCCATAAGAAACACTAATGGGAATCAAACTCTGGCTTCTTGTTTACGAAAGCAATGATCTAACCACTAGGCTACTCCTCCACATTCATAAGAGACTTCTCAGGAAATGTAAAGATATTGAAAGAGGAGCTAATGCCCTATTGTGTGGACTGGGAACTGGCTAAAAGACAGAAAGACTAGGTAAGACTAAATTGTTAGTTTTCCAAAAGGATAAAGGTTAATAGTAGAGTGCCCCAAGGCTCCGTACTTGGACCTGTGCTTTTTAACATATTCATAAATGACCTAGAGAAAGGAGCAATGAGTGAGGTGACAAAATTTGCAGATGATGCAATATTATTCAAAGTCATTAAAAAAAGCAGAGGATTATGAGGAATTATGGAAGTTTCTAGGAGACTGGGCATCTAACTGGCCAATGAAATTTAATATGTGCAAATGCAAAATAATGCACACAGGGAAAAGTTATCTAAACTACAGTTACACATTAGTAGCATAGTGACATAGTAAATGATGGCAGATAATGACCAGCATAGCTCATCCAGTCTGCCCAGTAAAGTGATTAGAGTTCTAATTTCACCCTGTACAAGTTAACCTCCACTATTCTTTTGTTTAGGGTTGTAACTGCTGCTCCATGCAAGTTACCTTCTGTTTTTTAGGGTTGTATGCTGAGTTCTAGATTAAGAGTCACCATCAGAGAAAAAGATCTTGGCGTCAGTTTGGAAAATTCATTGGAGCCGATATCTGTGGTCCCAGCCTTGGGAGTTATAAACCTAAATTGGCTTCTTTGAAAATTTACTAGGACTGAGTGCCTAAATCTATTCTCAGTTTTTTCACTAAACTCTTAATTTGGGATGGGGGAAAAGGAGATTAACACTAATTTTCACCACCAGGCTCATAAATATAGGAAAATGAATGCCAGGCCTAAATCAAATTTTAAGCTTCTAAATTAAGATTAATTTTCTGTTGAAAAACTAGCCTCCTAGGTTTGTCTGAAAAGAAGAGAAAACATTTAGTAGCTCATATTTTGGCTTTGAATGTCAGGGCCATGGAAATATTCATCCCAGTGTGCCAGTGCTGACAACCCCCACCCCCCCACCCCCCAAAAAAAAAAGAAAATAAAAAAAACCAAACAAACAAGACAAAACAAAAACAAAACAAAACAAATAAGGATTATTTGAAAAGGAATGGAGAACAAATTGCAGAATATCATTAAGACTGTCCAAAGGTCTTGAGCTAGGGATGTATGTCTGTTAGCATTCATCCACTTCTTTAAGGAATCTAAAAAATAATTGCACAGAATCGACAAAGTCATGTTTGCTAAGAAGCATGCTGGTGGCGTGTGTGGAGGCCTTAAGTTAGTCCAGACATCCAAGCTAACTTTTGAAGGTCATGTTCATATGTCCCCCTGACATTAGTATGCTGTTAACATGCCACACCATTCTAGCTGATGCAAGGTGCACTTATTGCCACCAATTGAGGTGATGGTAAGCGCACCTGTGCTAACAGCTGTCTTCAAGGTTAACACTCACCCAAACACCTGTGCTGTAAAGCGCCATCCATGCCCATGTTCCACCCACCCAGTCCCATCCAATCTCACATTACCTGATTTTGTGGATTTTTAGCAATGGATCTATGTTAACTACTAGTGCTCCTGCCTTCCTGTATGGTACTCAGAAATGTGACCGCAATCTTGCAGTGCTGCCTCCTAGCTTGAGTCTGGAGGGCAGAACCACATGATTGTGTCCATTCTGCATACTTGACAATGGGGCAGGAGCAGGGAGGACCGCTCCTGCCCCCTTCACCACCTGACCACCAGGGCTTCAAGGTATGGAACAGGAGGGGACAGAGTGGGGGCCGAGGGCTAGCCTGGTTTCAATGTTTAGGAGTGGGGGAGAGAGATGGGATGGGGAGAGCTCTGTGCACCTGATTGCTATCTGTCCTTTGCATTGGTTTCCCACAGAGGCCTCTGATACCTCTTGCATAACTGCCGATACAGGTATCATGTGTCTCCACAATAAATCCCAAACCTCAGCAGTATCTGCAAGGGAAAAGCTGGGAATTCTCCCTGCAAATGCCACAGAGGTTTTGGCCTCACTCATCAGCTTTTTGTAGCTATCACAGCGCGACAACTGCAAACCTCTACTGCTGTGTAGTAAACATGCCCATTAATGTGAGTTTTAGCAACCTGTAGCTGGCATACATGTGCTTTGGTATTCTCAGCTGCCAGTTGCCTAATGCTAAAACATGCATTAACCGGTTTTGTTTTGGACAGGATTTTTTGCTTTTCAAAGTTATCCAGATATTTTTCTAGCTAACGGTGCTGAAAATTGGTTTTATATTCATGAAATCTGCCTCCTCCCCCAGACCTTCCTCATACTATGTGGATAGTGCTGAGGTGACCTCTAATGATATTCCATGGCACTAACTAGGTATCACTGCTGAATATCTGCCGCTACCCACATAAATGCTTCTCTTATCATGCAACAGCCAGTTGAATACATGCTAAAAACAGTTTTAATGCTAGGCATTAGTGTGTTATTAGTAGATAGGTTCCACTTCATAAAACAGGATCTGCTGTAAGTGCAATGATTGCAATGAATGTGTGGTAGCACACTTTCATAAATTTAGCCACTAGTGCTTTTGCAACTTTTATCATGTACTAATGAAATTGCCTCAAAGGTCAAAATATTGCTTTCCCTACTAATGTTCCTTGTGACTTGTTGCCTTGGGTGATCCTCCGTTGTGAACAGTTTGGGGTAGGGACTTGGGTTATTTAAAGTATAGTTTTTGTAAATAATTCTGGTTTATGGTGATATATGAATGCTAAAATAAAGAATTGTTGTTACTTTTCTATATAGGCTCACTGGATCTAGTGTTCCTGACCTTGTTGTGAGTATGAGCAACCAGATGTGGCTCCATTTACAATCTGATGACAGCATCGGCTCACCAGGATTTAAAGCTGTATATCAAGGTAGATTCCACGGAGTTCATTTTATTAATCCAAAAGGATGGGTGATTGCATGTCATTGTCTACCACAAAACCATGAATTGTTTTAATACAGTAATGTCCATTAAACATGTATGTCATAAAAAAACAGGCAATTAATGCAAGTTAAAATGATGTTAACGTACCTGTTCTATCACTAAGGAAAAATGTCATATAACCAATGAGACAAGGCCCTATAGGAGCCACTGTTCCTAAGTACCCAAAGAAGAGCCTCCATGGAGCTAACCCCCACTTCCAAGCCCTCTACCATCATCCCCATTCATTGATCCTTAAACGAAGATGGGCTTAGAAGCAAGCAGGGCCAGCCAAAGCAATATTGTCTTTCAGAACAAACAGGGATCAGTCTTTGGTGATCTCACTTTGAGCACATGGCGGGGGAAGGGGGAATCTCTAGATGAATCAGAGCCCTCACTATGGCTGTTGTTACTGAGAAGGAATCACAGCAATGCCAAACTTACTAAAAGAAAATGTTCATTGATCATTAATGCATGTTAACAGATAATTTGAATTTACTTTAGTAAGTGGACGCTGTAAGAGTATCAGCAGGCAGATAAGATATGATATGCTCCGTTATGCCTAGGGGAGTCTGCTGTGTGTTCTGTCAGTTCTTTTGCAAAACTCTCTGGCAATGAGTGACCACAGAAGCTGGTTCTGTTCTTATATATAAGGCTTTATTAGGGTACACAAATAGGAAATCATATGACTACACTACATTAATGACTGAAGTAATGATTGCATAACAGCACTCAATCTCAATTAAAAAGACCAGTAAATTTAAAATGTGGCAGTCATACTTATTTATAATGCAAAGAAATACAATCATGTTATGACAGTTTTAGTAGAACATCATTGGTTGCCAGTTTCCCAACATAATTTAGTTCACAATTTTGATGCTTACTCATAATGCTTTTTTTCCAAGGGTTTCTTCTTTATTTAAATTACCCTTTTTTTACCCAACTGTCTCTCTTGGACTCTCAGATCTTCTCAAGCTAACTTTCTTACCATTCCTTCCGGGACAAAATGAAGATTAATCTTATCTGAAAAGTCAGTGTTCAGTTACTTAGGGCCCCAACTCTGGAACTCAAAAGTTCTTGCACTCAGGGGCATGTTCACGAAAGGATTTAACATGAGTTAATAAAGTTAACGTAGATTAAGTACCCAGAATTGCTTTATTTCTATGAATGCAGTGGCACTTAACATGCATTAATTTTATTCACAAGTGTTAACCTTTAGTAAACATGCCCTAAGTTTAAGAAGGGTGTCAAAACATGGCTTTTCACTCAGAATAAACATAATAACATATATGCAGCAGATAAAGACCAGCATGGTCCATCTAGTCTGCCCAGCAAGGTGGCAAGAGTAGGTGCACCTGCTGCTCCATGCAGGTCACCCCTCCCCGTGCCTTTGCTTAGGGGTGTGCCCACCGCTCCGTATAGGTCCCCCCTATTTGTTGAGATTTAAGAGATAGTTATGTTTATTTTGATTTTATCCTGCTGCTATAAAGGGATCCACTGTGTTTGTCCCATGTCATTTTGAATTTGCCCCCACCACTTCCATCGGGGGGGGGGGGGGGGGGTATTCCAAGCATCCACCACCCTTTCAGTGAGAAAGTATTTCCTGATTTTGCCTTTCAGTTTACCCGCTTGTAGCTTCATGTTATGCCCACTAGTTTTACAGCTTCCCCGTCTTTGAAAAAGGTTTGTTTGTTCATTAATACTTTTTAAGTATTTATATCTCTCCTGTCCCTCCTCTCTTCTAGTGTATACATATTTAGGTCTTCAAATCTCTTCTCATACATCTTCTGGTGCAGGCTCTAAATCAGTTTAGTCACCTTCCAATTCTGGTCACTGATACAATTTTATATCTCTCCCCTCCAATCAATTTATCCACTTATACATATATTTTTGGATCTTATTGTTGTTCTGTGCTCATTCCCTCCTTTGTGTTATTGTTTTGACTTTTAATTGTATACATTTTTAATTGAATTCATTCAATTGTATTAACTTATTTTAAACCTGTTATTGTTAATTTATGTTTGTAAGTTCCATTGCCTTTTGTCTATCTTCCTCAACTGTAGTTCGCCATGATGTATAATTTGACTGGCGGTATATCAAACTATGTTAAATAAATAAATAATTATTATGTAAACGGCAATGAATCACTAACTGCAATCAAAAGTCAAGGGGTTGCTCAGCACTTAGAAAAGTACAGGAATGGAACTGCCTGGCTAATTCTCACTCATGGGAGAAAACATGAAACTGATACCTTAGTTGTGCTGGATGGATGAATGCAACTGGGGTCCAAAGAGGCAGATAAGCTAGCTGCACAGGCTCCAACTGTGGCAAGCGAGCTGCATGATGTACTACAGAGCACAACAGGTGCCAGTAGGATTCTTTATGAGTCTTAGATGACACTGATTCTTTGTGTAGTGCAAGCAGCAAGAAGAAGCAGAAGGCAAGATGGACCCCCAAAAGCCCCATGATTTTTCATTTATTTATTTATTTATTTAACTGCATTTATATCCCGCTTTTCACCGGGTCAAAGCGGTGTAACATGTAACATAGGGAGGGGTAATTTCTTTTAGGATGGGGCCATCACCAGGGTCAACAATTAATGATTATGGGTGGACATGGACATGATTTACTTCTGCTAAAATCTAAGTGTGAGGTCATGGTGGTGTTTCCGTTGAAAGATGTTCACGGAATAGGATTGTCTTTAGTTGTTTCTTAAATGATGTGATGTCGTTGTTGTTCTTGATGTGGTTTGGTAGAGAGTTCCAGAGGGATGGAGCATAAAGTTCGAATGCTCTGTTGCAGGTCCGTTGTGTAGATTTGGTTCTTTTGTGGGGGACAACGATAGAGTTATTGGAGGAATGTCTGGTTGGTCTGTTGTGGGATGGTCGAGGTAGTAATGAGTGTAGTGAGGTGTTCCGTGTTTGGTGGATAGTTTTGTGGATGAGTAAGATGGCTTTGTACTTGATTCTTGCTTGCAGTGGAAGGAGGTGAAGGTCTCTTAGGATTGGGGTGATGTGCTCCCATTTTTTGGATTTTGAATAATCCTTGCTGTGGTGTTTAAGGCAGTACGGAGTGGGTTGGTGTGCGAGGCAGGAAGTCCATGATAGATTATGTTGCAGAAATCTAGATGAGGGAGTGTCACAGCTTGCATCACTGTCCTAAAGTCGTGAGGTTCTAGGAGGGGCCTGAGTCGTTGGATAGTTTTAGCTTTGTGGAATATTATCCCAGCGGTTTTGTTGATTTGTTGTTTGAAGGTGAGAGCTTGATCAATGATGACGCCTAGATATCTTATTTGCGGCTGGATTTGTATTTGTGTGGTTCCCATGTTGAGGTGGGTAGGTGGTTTGAAGTCAGGTTCTTTTGTTACTATTAGGGCTTCGGTTTTCTTTATGTTGATGGATAGATTGTTCTCCTGTAGCCAGTTGGTCACGTCGTTGAAGCAGGCTGATAGCTGTTCGTTTTTTGGGTTGTTGGTTGTAATTGGTGCGTAGAGCATTATGTCGTCCGCGTAGATGTGGAAGTTGATGTTATGGGTGCGTATGATCGAGCATAGTGGATGTAGGTATATGTTAAACAACATGGCTGATAGGGTGGATCCTTGTGGTACTCCTTGAAGTTGTTTGTAGGGGGGCGAGGTTGTGGAGAGGGTGCGAATCCGTTGCTGTCTGTTAGTTAAGTAGGATCTGAACCATTGGAGTACAGTGTCCTTGATTCCGATTGTTTGTAGTCTGTGTATGAGGATTTCGTGTGAGATTGTGTCGAAGGCCGCTGATATGTCTAGGAAGATCAGGATGTACCCTGAAATTTTTTCTTGTGTTCCGATGATGAGTGTGTTCATTAGGATGGTCATGAGGGTCTCAACTCCATGTAGTGGTCGGAAACCGTGTTGCTGTGGGTCAAGTATGTCGTTGGTGTCTAGATGATCTTGGAGCTGGTGTTGGACTATCTTTTCTATTATCTTGGTGGCGAGGGGGAGGCTTGCCACTGGTCTGTAGGATGTGGGGTCATTGGGGTCCAGGTTGTTCTTCTTTATGGTTGGTCGGATGATTGATGTTTTGAGGGCATCTGGCATGTATCCTTGTTTAAAGGATTCATTTACGATGTGGGTTAGTGGGGTACTTAGGTCTTCCTTGGTTTTCTTTATCCATTCAGTAGGGCAGGGGTCCAGTGGGGAGGTAGTGGTGTTCAGGCAGGAGATGGTGGAGGATATTTCTTCCTTTGAGGTGTCATTGAATGTAGTCCAGTTAGCGTTTATGGTGATTCCTGGGTATGTTCTTGTGGCTGTAGCTGTGTTCTTATTGTTCTGTGTAGTTGTTATCTTAGTCCATGCCCCTGCCTTGGTCTAGGTTAGACCCAGAACTCTATCGGGTGGCTGAGCGAATCAGGATGCAGCTTTCCAGAGATGGTCACTAACACAATGGGGCCCATGGTGAGAGCTGGAATGCAGGAGCAGATGGCCAGGGTCCCAATACATTTTTGCAACTTAAAAGGTCCTTAGAAAATCTCAAGCTAGGGAGAATGTTGTTGTCAGTAGCAAGCAGAACAGAGGACTTCAGTACCCATGCACACAGAGCTCAGCAGGAAGTAAATCTGTAGCATCAGTAGTCTTGGAGCAGGAATCCATGTTGTTTGGCTCAAGGTTTGGTTTAGAGCAGGCCACAAACAGGCCACCGGCATCAGCCTCACAACTCCTGTCTTAGAAATATATATAGTTATTGCTTGGTGATGGAATGAAGTTCTTTTCCATGAATATTAGATCATTTTCATAACTACCGGCCTACAAGCACATTTTGAAAGTGAAACTCCCTGCATGTTTTCCTTTAAAAAGATTTGGGCTAGTTGCATTGCCTTTCTCCCATTGCTTGGTACTGACGTCAAGCTCACTGTCCTGTAGTTTTCCAGATCATCCCTGGAATCTGCAATCTCATATTTCAGTTCTTTCAACACCCTTGGGTGTATATCATCCAGTCCAGGTGATTTGCTACTCTTTCTCAAATAGTTGTATTATATTTTCCTAGTTTATCAATATTTCTTTCAATTGTTCCATGTAGCACCTTTAAATACCATCTCCAGGAACAAGCAAGAATGAGTCTTCACATATGGGTACATCGGTACCGACGGAACCTGCGCGGGAACGCTCCCCAGCGTCCAATCAGAAAGCTTTTGGGAGCATCCCACAGCGCCTGCGTGCTGCCTTCCCGCCTTTCCAACTGTCTCTCCTCAGTTGTTGTTTTTCCGCGGAGCCAGCAGGTCATGTTCCTGTCACCGCAGAAGAATTTCCTTATTTTTTTCTTTATTTCCTTTCTGTACGCGTCTGCCTTTCTCGACGCTATACCGGTACCACCGGTTCTTATTCTTTTCTTAAAAAAAAAAAAGACCTTCTATTTTTTCTTCAGGTGTACTTCAGTTTTGGACCTTAGGCCCAAAACCTTTTTCCTCAAATATGGAAAAACCTGCCTCAGGTTTTAAGAAGTGCACAAAATGTGGCGGTACTATATCCGTCACCGACACCCATTACTGGTGTCTCAAATGTTTAGGCCCTGAGCATTCCATTAAAGATTGTGTGTCCTGTTCCATGATGTCTAAAAGAGGTCGACAGAACCGAGCTGCCAAGCTCAGTACCCTGTTTCCCTCTGATGCGGCTTCGGTGGCATCGACGTCTTCCAGGGCTGCTTCTTCCTCTCATGGATCTCAGGTAACTAAACATAAATCCAGCCGGTCCTCGAAGGGCAAATCTCCTTATAAGCATCGAGATGTCTCTGGCCTTGCCCTCGAGGATTTTGCACCGGCAAAATTACCCCAGCGGGAGGCTTCGGCTTCTAAAGCATCATCATCGGGGTTCCAGGACGATCTAGCTGGCATGGCCTCAACAGATCTCCTGGTGCCATGCTCTGGGGTACCGGTGGCCTCCACTGGTACCGACTTCCAGGCATTGGCAGCGTCCATGGATCAGAGGATTCTGTCCATGGAATGCAGTCTGGTGGCTTTCCTTGTGGCATCGACGCCCATGGTACCGCAACAGACTACTCTGCAGGTACCGGCTCCGGTATCGCCATTGGTACTGATTCCGGTACCGGTGGCATCGACATCGGCATCGGTGTCAGCCATGCCGGTACCCTGCCCTCTGCAGCCTTCCGGTACCGATACCCCGGTACCGATGATTCCCGATACCGACCCCGGTCGGTACGGGTATCGGGCTTAGCAAGAGCATCCCGACAGACGATACTTTGATTCCTCTGATGACTCTGAGGATTCTGAAGAGTCTGTCGATGCAGCGATGCTTCTTCCACAGGAGGAGTCCTCTCCTAAATGAAGGATGTCTCCTCCAGAGGACTTGTCCTTTCAGGACTTTATCAGAGAGGTGGCTCGGGGTCTCTCTATTACAGTAGCCCCAGAGTCAGAGCCTAGAGCTAAGGAGTTAGATATTCTACAATATCCTAAAACTCCTAAGGAGGCAGCTACCTTGCCTATTCATGAGATTCTGTATGATCTCATGTTAGGCATGTGGGAAGCACCTCTAACCACCTCTCCTCATTCTCGCAGGTTGGACACCATGTATCGTGTTCCTCCTTGTCCTGGTTTCCATAAAACTCAGCTTCCTCACCACTCTATTGTGGTTGAGTCTGCAATGAGAAAGATTAGAAGTGCCAAGAGACATGCCTCTAATCCTCCAGGACGTGAATGTAGAACCCTGGATGCTTTTGGAATAAGAGTCTTCCAAGCTTCCATGCTTGCTGCGAGAATTAATTCTTATAGTCTCTACATGGGAATGTTCTTAAAAGAAGTCACTGACCATTTGCAGACTTTAAGTCCTTTTATGTCTGACAATAAAAGGCAAGAATTTCTCTCTGGGCTCAAACATGCCCAGGATATCTCCAAATTCTCCAACCGTGCAGCTTTCGACTCCTTTGAATGTGTAAGCAGAGCCTCAGCTATAGCTATAGGTGCATGTAGAATTGCTTGGCTTCAAGCATCTGATTTGGAGACCTGGGTCCAAGATGAATTGGGAAATATCCCTTGTACAGGTAAAAATCTGTTTGGTAAGGATTGGCAAGCAAAACCCAATCAGATGGATGCTGAAAATTCTGCTTTGGATAGACTATCCGAATCTACAGCTGCTCCTGCTAAGAAAAGGTTGTTCAAGAAAACCCCTTTTTCTAAAAAGGGAAGATCCTATCCTGCTTATAGTCAGAGAGCATCTTCTGCAGCTCAGTTCCCTTCCAAACGTCAGCAATCCTCCAAACAGACCAAGGCAAAGGCTGCGAGGCCTGCTCCAGCCCAGCAGTCTCAGCCCCCTCAGGGCCTTTGACTGTCTGCTAAAGAACTTAGCCTTCATGGCTCTAAAAGGACCAGAGCCCTTCACCATTCCAGGAAGGCTATGTCACTTTGCTCCCAGATGGGGGCAAATCACAGCAGAGCATTGGACACTCTCCATCATAAGAGAGGGGTACAAACTTCATTTTTCCAGTTTGCCCCCTCTCACAAGAGTGCACCAGTTCAATTCTCCAACCTCCCTCCTCAGCCTATTAGAGCAGGAGGTTGCCACTCTTCTAGCCCAAGGGGCAATAGAGGAAGTGCCTTCTCAACAACAAGGCATAGGGTTCTACTCCCCCTATTTTCTGATCCCAAAGAAAACAGGGGGCTTCAGACCCATTTTAGATCTCAGAGAGTTGAACAGATTCCTAGTCAAAGAAAAATTCAAGATGGTTTCTCTAGGAACTCTGCTGCCATACCTTCAGAGTCAGGATTGGCTTTGTTCTCTAGATCTCAAGGATGCGTACACTCATGTTCTCATCCATCCAACTCACAAAAGGTTCCTTCGGTTTCTTTTCCAAGAGAAGCACTATCAATACAGAGTGCTCCCCTTTGGCCTGGCCTCTGCACCAAGGGTGTTCACGAAATGCATGGCAGTGGTTGCTGCTTTTCTGTGCACCCTGGGAATATTTGTCTTCCCCTATCTGGACGACTGGCTCATTCGAGCTCCCACTCAATCAGAGGCCCAGACTGCTCTAACGTGCACAATGCGTATCCTTCAATACTTAGTGCTGGTAATAAACATCCCAAAATCCAATATGATCCCTACTCAGTCCCTGGAGTTTATAGGGGCATTGCTGGATACCACAAAGGCAAGGGCCTTTCTTCCCCAGGCCCGCTGCCTTCGCTTGATGCAGTTAGCTTCTCAAGCAGAGTTGAAACCCCTTCTAACTGCTCGAGAGATGTTACAGTTGCTAGACCACATGGCTTCCACCGTTCATGTGGTACTATATGCGCGCCTTCACATGAGAGCAGCTCGGTGAACTTTATCCACCCATGGACCCAGGCATTAGGCTGCCTGTCAGACAAAATAGCAAACACAAGTCGCCTCATTTTGTCCCTCCAATGGTGGAAGTCCCCTCAAAACCTCTTGCTGGGGTGTCCTTTTCAACAGCCTCTACCCCAGGCAACTCTTACAACAGATGTTTCTCCAATGGGCTGGGGAGCTCATCTTCACGACCTCTCCACCCAGGGCATCTGGTCCCCACAGGAGACTTGACTCCACATCAATCTCTTGGAACTCAGAGCAATCTTCCTTGCTCTACGAGTTTTCCACACCCTATTCAGCCACAAGACAGTCCTTGTCCACATGGACAATCAGGTAGCTATGTTCTACCTAAACAAGCGAGGGGAACTGGCTCTCTGTCGCTTTGCAACAAAGCTCTGCAACTGTGGGCCCTCGCCAGAGAGCATCAAATTCATCTTCTGGCAGTCTATCTTCCAGGGGTTCAAAACTGTTGGGCAGACAGACTCAGTCGAGTTCTGCTTCCACACAAGTGGTCCCTACATATGGACCAGGTGTCACAAATCTTTCAAATTTGGGGAACCCTGGACATAGACCTCTTTGCAAGTCCGTGGAATGCCAAACTTCCCCGGTTCTGTTCCAGAACTCCGGCTCAGGGGGCTCAGGCAAGGGATGCTTTCCTCCTTCACTGGGGTCAAGACTTCCTGTATGCCTTTCCACCCATTCCCCTAATTCCCAAAACCCTATTCAAGCTTCAGAGAGACAGAGGCCACATGATTCTCATAGCTCCACATTGGCCAAGGCAAGTGTGGTACCCTCTGCTTCTACATCTCTCTCAAGCTCCCTTCCTAGAGTTAGGGTCTGCTCCAGACCTCCTCTCTCAGGAGGATGGAAAATTGTGGCATCCCAATCCCCAGTCTCTGCATTTCAGGGCTTGGTTGCTGAAGCCCTAGATCTCCAGGATCTTCCTCTTTCTCAACAAGTGAAAGATGTTCTTCATGCTTCCAGAAAACCTTCCACTAGACGTTCTTACTCCTTCAAGTGGAAAAGGTTTACCATCTGGTGTTCTGGAAGGGGTCTTAACCCCCGGTCAATACCTCTGCAATCCTTGCTGGAGTATCTCCTGCATCTGTCTAATGCAGGCCTTAAGACAAATTCAGTAAGAGTCCATCTGAGTGCTATTGCAGCTTCACTCAAGCCTCGAAATGGACAACCAGTTTCCTCTCATCCCCTTGTAGCAAGGTTCATGAGAGGCCTCCTTTTAACAAAGCCTCCCATTAGACCACCACTGGTGGCATGGGACTTAAATTTGGTTCTTGGTCAGCTTATGAAGCCGCCTTTTGAACCTTTAGCTATTACCTCCTTGAAATACCTTTCTTGGAAGGTTATCTTTCTCATTGCAATCACATCAGCACGCCGCATCAGTGAATTGCAAGCACTTGTAGCTAATCCACCTTATACAAGGTTCCATCATGACAAGGTGGTCCTTAGGACTAATCCACATTTTATGCCTAAGGTGGTCTTGCCTTTTCACCTCAACCAAGAGGTCTACCTACCTGTCTTTTTTCCATGGCCTCATGCATCAAGTGCAGAGAGGAATCTTCATACCCTGGACTGTAAAAGAGCTCTGGCTTTTACTTACAAAGGACACAGCAACATAGAAAGTCTTCCCAACTCTTTGTTGCTTTTTTTTATTTTTATTATATCATAAATGCAATCCTAATACATAGTTCAAAAGAAATACACAGTCTGAGATGAATCAATACAAAGAAATATCAATAATCAAACTAAACTCAATACTGTGTAACAGCCCACATCATGGAGAAGACAGCTTAAAGATACCTGGGAAAATTCTTAATAAAGGCTACAACCACCTAACAAAATAATCTTATCATTAAAGAAAGATAAAAGAAGCAAATTCAGGCTTGGAGGGACAACAGGAGCGCTTCTGGTTGAGATGATTCAACAAAAACATAATCTATACCCTGAATAGTAACTAAACATTTACAAGGAAACCAAAGGAAGAAGGTCCCCCCTGCAGCCAAAACACGAGGTTTAAGCTGGAGGAAGGACTTCCTCCTCAGTTGAGTATAACGGGAAACATCATGTTTCTCTTTGTTGCTTTTGATCCTTCTCATTGGGGACAACCAGTCTCCAAGAGAACTCTTTCCAACTGGATTGCCCAATGTATTTCTTTCGCCTATCAAAGCAAGAACATTTCTCTGGAGGGCCATGTCACAGCTCACAATGTGAGAGCCATGGCAGCCTCAATGGCTCATCTGAACTCTGTGTCTATTGACGACATCTGTCGAGCAGCCACTTGGGCCTCGGTTCATACCTTCACAGCCCATTACTGCTTAGAGAAGGACTCCCGCCGGGATGCCTTGTTTGGTCAGGCTGATCTCAAACACATGTTTCATGCTTAATCAACTCCTACCCACCATCCCTCATGGGATGTCAGAGATCCAGGTGGTGAAGTGCAGCCCTGTCCCAGGTACACACAACTTCTGGGCTCTCTCCCTGGCATCAAAAGCTAGGGAGTCCCCATATCTGAAGACTCATTCCTCCTTGTTCCTGGAGATAGCACAGTTACTTACCTTTAACAGGTGATCTCTGGGAACAGCAGGAATAAGTCTTCACAACCCTCCCACCTCCCCTAGGAGTTGTCTCTCTCTTTCTATCTCTCTTCCTTTCCCTCTCTCTCCCTCTTTGTCTCAGCTATAAAACTCAACTGAGGAGAGACAGTTGGAAAGGCGGGAAGGCAGCACGCAGGCACTGTGGGATGCTCCCAAAAGCTTTCTGATTGGACGCTGGGGAGAATTCCCACGAGGCTCCATCGGTACCGACGTACCCATATGTGAAGACGTATTCCTGCTGTTCCCAGAGATCACCTGTTACAGGTAAGTAACTGTGCTATTTCAGTTATGATAATTTCCCTACATCTTCTCAGTAATGACCGAAACAAAGAATCCATTCAGTCTCTCCACTATGGCCTTGTCCTCTCTTAGGGGTATGTTTACTAAACCGTCTTAATGTTACCAGCGCTAGTAGCAGTGATAATGTGAAGGATGCCATATAAGGAGTGGGCATTCCGGTCTTAAGGTAGAAATGATGGGCTATCGTGCGATAGAGGGTGCATGTCTGTTATCGCGCAATAGAGGGAGCCATGGCACGTTAACACGCGTTAACCTTAACTTCACGCGCTGACATGCAATCACAGCAACAGAGGTGTAGCACACTGGTTAATGCAATGACTGCTGAGACAGGCATCATGAGTTCAGTCCCTCAGTACGCCCAATGAATAAGGGTGCTGAAGGAAATTCCTTTTCCTGCTTGGAACAGTCAGACACATTCCAACAATCTGTGCTTCCAGCTAAAAATACCCGCATCCCAGTGCCTTAACCTAATGCACCTTTTAGGGCACACCAGAAGGCACATCATAAACCACCATGTCAGCCAAGGCGGGTCATAATGTGCCCCAGAGGGCAGCACAAAAGGTTGGCAACCCCCAAGGCACCATATAAGGTGCACCATAAGCTGTCAGAATCTATGGTGCCGCCAAAGATGCCCCAAGGATCTATATGTGACTCAAGAAATGCTGGCCAAGAGCAGTAAGGTGCCCCAAGCTGACAAGGCAGAAAGTTATGGCCCAAACACAGATGTAACCCTAACACTGCATAGAGCAACAAGGAAAGGCAATGCACAAGTGATGGAAGGAAGTAGATCAGAGCTGATGGACCAGACAAATTTGCGTCCAGCCCATGTGGCAGCTGGTAAAGTGGACAAACATATTGTGTGCAGCTGTACCGATGCACAGGGTGATGGTAATCTACTGTGCAACAATGACAGTGTGTGGCAGAGAATGGGAATACGTGACCAGCAGAGGAGGTAGAGGTGGCAGGATAGGTGCAATGACAGGAGGACAGAGGAGTAGCAGTGCCATGCAGAGCAGACACAGATGAGGCAAGCAGGTAGAGCCACAATGCAGAAACGTGTACCAGTGCAGGACATGAGGTAGCAGCCTGCACATCAAGGCAGGATGCCACACAGCTGGCAGACAAACATAGATGGACAGAAGTATGTTTGGCAACTGCGACAAGGGTACAATGTGCCAACAGCACAGATCTGCACAGATATGACTGTTACAAGAATGAAAAGTAGCTGAGTAGGACAGGCATACAAATGAAATAGAACAGAGAGGAATCAAATCCATGACCATTAGCCCCAAATGTCAATGCACAAACCAGTAGGCTACACCATCAACATGAGTTCATTAGCAAAGGCTGCATACAAGAACACTGCAGGGCACAACACAAAAAGTCCACTGTCTGCCAGGATAGGGCAACCCCCAATAGTAACCATGATGGAATATACATGCAGAACAGGTGTGTTTACTGCCAGATCACAGTCTGTAATTGGGACAAGAGCCACATATAACTATATGCACACACACAATGAACTGTTATGCAGTGGATACAGCATGCAAAAGAGGAAAGAACCTAGACCCAAACGGTGGCAGAGGATGCATAATATTTCATTGTGTATGTGCATGTAGTTATATGTGGCTCTCGTCCCAATTACAGACTGTGATCTGCCACCAAAATAGGGAACACAACAGAAAAGGAACATGTGAGAATTGAACCTGCAAGCAGATGTGACCCAGATCAGCTGAACAACAGCAATGCCAATCTCCAAAGTGGACTGCCCACATGGACAGTACAAAGAAAGAGACATATGTAACAGCTAATATGTGATGGACAGGCAGCACAGAGGGCACACTGTGGTGTACAGTGAAGAGATGGAAGGGTGTGTGGAGAGGTGACGAACCTGCAGGCAGCTCATGGTCAGGTTAGCACAACCCCCCCCCAAAAAAAAAAATAAACATGTTGGAATCAAACCTGCAACCTATGGTGTGCCAACACATGCCCTTAACCACTATCCCAAACAACCACTGCAGGCACAATGCAAAGATATTACCTCCAAGGGAATGTGTGTAGGGGAAACTGCAACATCCAGTGATGTAGCAGACGGCTCGCAGATAGACAGCTGGCACCGTACAAGGATGTGAGCACAGGTGGGACATGTACCTGACCAGGAAATCACTAAATACGTGTGTTAGTGTGGTCAAGCAGCAGCAGAGAAAAATGTACGTCCAACACATATTTTTATTCTGGTTAACCATGAGATATAGCGTAGATATCGCCTTACATAATATCAAGGTGTATGGATAACGGTGAAAAAAGTGAAAACACATTTGGCAGGGCAGCAACCCACATGTCACAGAAAAGTCACTGGGCCATCTACAGATGATGGTATGGAGAAATAATGTGCAGTAGGTGCATGGTGTACACTATGCAGTAGCCCCCCACCCCCACATGCTGGCGCACGCCCCAAATGCCTCATTCACACGTGTACATGTAGACAGTAGGCGGTTCATGATGAGGGCCCAACATACAGTAGTCATAATTTATTTCCCCAAAACATATCTGTGCGCAAATACAGGAGGCACAAAAATTAAACAGCATACATTGTTAAAAGTAAGCAAGTGTAAACACAGATATCGAAATATATGTTACAGCTGCCACATAATGCCTGATATAGGTGTCAAAGCGGCAATAATGTAACCAAAAACAATTGCCAAATGCAAAATGAGGATATGGTAACAGGTACAAGAGGCACATGAACACAGCAAATTCAAATAAAACGAACGACAGACACATGCAGAGATAGCACTATGCAGAAGTTCCCCTGCAATGGGTGGTGTGGATACAGTGTCTGTACACATATATCATGGTACATGGAATGCACAAATGAGGAAGAAAATGGACACCCACACTGCCACACTCCAAATATAATGGGGCAATGTGAGTGCCGGAACCTTAGGGGATAAATAGGACTGTGCAGACATGCAATGCTAACTTTGTAAATCAATGTAGAGCGACATGTCTGAACAGTAAACAAACACAATAACCTGTCAATAGAGATTGAAAGAAAGGTCAAACATGTTCCAGTAACCCACACAGAAGCCATATCGTCCCATGCTGTGTTGCACCAACATGTCCAGTCACATGCACATGTACTGTGCATGTTGACACATGATACAGTGATGCCACACATGCACTGTAACACCCTTGGTGAGGGCAAACATCAATCAAAAAAGCTGGTGTGCAGTAAAGTGGTGTGGTGGCAAATACTGTCTCATGTCCAAGTGGAGGATGGGCCGACATGGACAAGAGGACCTCCCCAATGTGCCCCCTGTGCCACACGCATGGCTGTATGCCCCTGCTGAACTAAACAGATGAGGGTATCCTGCGGTTCAGGTCACACACATGGGCAAAACACACCAACACAATGTCAGATGGATGTACAACATACAGCGACAATGTCAATCCCTGCTGTACACGTAGGGACCAGTACATAGTGTCCACAGTGCAAAGAGTGTCTGAAACCCAACAAGTCCCATTAAGACTGTCCCTGAAACCATGGACATGCATAGTCAAGTGTGACATTTCAGTATGCCACAGTACTGGAGAGGTCATGTGTGTCTCCTGCGATGAACACAACAACCAGCCAGAGCACGGTAGCAACGGTGTGTTGGACAGGCCTGTTATGCTAAAAGTAGCAGTCCAACAATAATGTCCATCCGAGGCAGGTGTCCCACTCGCAGAGGTCAAACATCCTATGGCACCTTCTCCCAGGGATAGTTGCATGGTGTTGTTGTGCCAACCAACAGGTGGGTGATGGTGATCGCGGATGCACTATAGTAGATGTGCTGTGTATGTCCTCTGCCCTGTGCAGAAGAAGGAAAAACAATGTATTGGTATGCTGCTCACAACATCAGGCCACATTGCAGGGAATCGACTGTGGTACAGATCATCAACTACTAGTATGCAAACTCAAGCTAAAGCTGAAAAAGAGCAAACCACTCATGAATGCAGCAAAATATGACCTTGATAATATACCACTGGAATTTAAAGACTGCCTGCAAAATCGATTTGCTGCTTTAGATACAAATGATAGAGTTCCAGAAGAGTTATGGAATGACATCAAGAAGGTTGTGTTGGAAGAAAGCGAGAACTCTCTACAAAAGGTAAAAAAGAAAAAACGGCCAAAATGGTTGACGGAAGAAACTCTGAAAATTTGCCAGAAACGCAGAGAAGCTAAAGCCAGAGGAGAAAGAAAGACAATCACAGAACTCAACAGAGATTTCCAACATGCAGCAAGACAGGACAAGGAAAAGTACTACAATGACGCATGCAAGGAAATAGAAGCAGAAACTATTAGAGGAAGAACAAGATCAGCTTTCCTAAAGCTACGAGAGTTAAAGAAAAAGTTCCAGCCTCGAATTGGAATGTTACAAGATGCTCAAGGTTCTATGTTGAATGATGCTGAGAAGATCAAGAAAAGATGGAAGGAATATACAGAATTTTTATATGATAAAGATCAAGTGGACCAACAGCCGTTTCAACCTGTACCTTATGATCTGGAACCATTGGTGATGAAAGAAGAAGTTGAAGCAGCATTGAAAGCCTTATCAAAAAACAAAGCACCAGGCATTGATTGCATTCCCATAGAAGTATTACAGCAATCTGATGCAGCTGTTACCGTACTTACAAGGCTCTGCCAAGAAATATGGCCAACTGACTGGAAAAGATCTGTGTTTATACCAATACTAAAGAAAGGTGATCCAACTGACTGTGGAAATTATCGTACAATCGCTCTGATCCCACATGCCAGCAAGATTCTACTGAAGATTATTCAAAAGAGACTACAATCATACCTCGAACAAGAACTACCTGAAGTGCAAGCAGGGTTCAGAAAAGGGCGAGGAACGAGAGACATCATTGCGGATGTGAGATGGATCCTTGAAAAGACTAAAGAATACCAAAAGGATATCTATTTGTGCTTTATCGACTATAGCAAAGCTTTTGACTGTGTAAACCATGAGAAACTCTGGGCCACATTAAGAAGCATGGGTATACCAGAACACCTGATCGTTCTCTTGCGCAATCTGTACATTGATCAAGAAGCAACAGTTCGAACGGAACAAGGAGAAACAGAATGGTTTAAAATAAGCAAAGGTGTAAGACAAGGCTGCATACTTTCCCCCTACCTGTTTAATTTATATGCAGAACAAATCATCAGAGAAGCAGGATTGTATGAAGACAACAGAGGTGTGAAGATTGGTGGAAGACTCATCAACAGCCTTCGCTATGCTGATGATACCACATTACTGGCGGAAAGTGAAGATGATCTGAAACATTTGCTTCTCACAATCAAAGAACATAGTCTCAAAATGGGCCTGCACCTTAATGTAAAGAAGACAAAGATCATGACAACTGGCATAATCAACAGGTTCATCGTCGAAGGAGAAGAAATTGAAATCGTGAATAACTTTAACCTACTTGGATCAACTATCAATAAAGAAGCAACAAGCAGTCAAGAAATCAGACGACGCATTGCCCTTGGCAGAATGGCTATGAAAGACCTAGATAAGATTCTCAAGAGCAGAGATGTCTCTCTCCATACAAAGATTCGACTTGTTCAAGCCATGGTATTTTCAATAACATCATATGGATGTGAAATCTGGACAGTGAAAAAGATAGACAGGAAGAAAATTGATGCCTTTGAATTATGGTGCTGGTGGCGAATACTGTGTATACCATGGACTGCCCGAAGAACAAACCAGTCTGTACTAGAGGAGATCAAACCTAAGCTTTCTTTAGAAGCTCAAATGACAAGACTTCAACTTTCATACTTTGGACGCATCATGCGGAGAGAGAGATCATTAGAGAAAGACATCATGCTTGGCAAGATAGAAGGTCAACGCAAAAGAGGAAGGCCAGCAATGAGATGGATCGATACAATAACAGCAGCTACGGGTATCAGTCTGTCAACAATGAGCCGCCTGACTGAAGACCGAACACAATTTAGGATAGCTATCCAGAGGGTCGCAATGAGTCGACTCCGACTCGATGGCACTTAACAACAACATGTACATAATGAAACGTCACACAGGCAAACATAACATGATCACAACACAGAACACACTGCATG
This sequence comes from Ichthyophis bannanicus, assembly GCA_033557465.1. NCBI lineage: Eukaryota > Metazoa > Chordata > Amphibia > Gymnophiona > Ichthyophiidae > Ichthyophis > Ichthyophis bannanicus. The sequence continues at coordinate 1,174,077,251 of CM066033.1, read as the reverse complement.
TTGTGGACATTTTGAAATGGAACCGCAGACGAGGGTGTCACTTGTATATGGTCATGTCCATGCCCATGTCACACAGGTGCTGCAGAGCTACACCCCATGTGCATCAGCGTTGGTGTACAGAGACTCAACAGGAAAGGTCCATGAAACAAACAGCAAATCACTAACATGTAAAGGCTGATGTCATTCCCAAAAGGCCCAAGATGCAACCTACTGTATGTCTGCAGCAAGTGTCTGCTCGGAATCCTCTGAGGCTGGCAAGGGCTACAACACGTCACAGTGAAGGGAGAAGATGTCATCGAAATGTGTAGAATTACCATGTCCAGCCAGTGTTGATGCATGTCCAAATTATGGCGATATCTGTGATACATAAATGTTGTTGCGGAGTGGTCTGTCAGCAGACAAGAGATAGGTCAGCTCACAACACACAACACATGCCCACAATGTTCACATGGTCAACAACAGTAAGGTAGATATAGCACAGTCACCACCGCTCCACAGGTGTACAGACCCCTCACACCACATGATAATGCAAAATGCCGGCACACTGTATCATCACACAGCCAACCAAAACCTTTCTCTCTAGTCTTATTAGTGAACCACATTGTAACATCCAATCGAGTTTGATATTACTGTATATACCATTAAGTTAATCTGTACATAGTTCCCCCGGTTGTCCTATTGTTGAAGTTCCCTGTTCAATGTAAAACTCAATGTTACTTGTATGCATTGTAGTATGTTCTTGTTCTATGTACACCGCACTGATTATAATAGCGCGGTATAAAAGAATTGTTAAATAAATAAATAAATAATAAATAAAACACACACACACTATGCTACCAGTAGCATAAGGCCTGTATGTGCACAATTGGGGATTAGTGGAGGTAAAGGCTTGTAAAATGCAATGATACACTGCTGCTGGCTGATGCTACAATGTCAGGGAAGGGTGTATGTGCAGCCCATCACCAGGACACCTAGGACCTGCAGACACACGCAGCTCTGTTGGATGTGTCTCAGAGACAGTGTTGGAGACGAAAAACTGGCCAGGCACACGTGTGGATATGTGTGCCAACAGCAACATATGGGGTTTGGGGAGCAGCGCAAAGAGGTGAACAACAACATATGTGCATTATGACAGATTACCTCAGACATGTGCTCCCCCTGATTGTTCTCACAGAAAAATTATCTGTAGGTCCACCTGCCCAGCATCACACATCACAGAGAGCTGATGCAGATCTGCACATGGAACTCGACCACTCGCAGACAGGTAGTGTGTCTGGTCAGCTCAGCTGCCCCCCACTACGATCTGACATTCCCCAGCAGAGGGCAGTCAGTGTGCACCTGCTGCATCCTGCAAGGTGTTTTGGCCATACACCTGCTAACTGCAGACAGTCTGCTAGCACATACATAGTGCATGTTCCAAAAGGAACAATGTGTACCCAGGCGTGGGATCTGGCACACACACCAAGCAGGTTGTTAGTGATTGGGCCCCAGAAATGGGAACCCACAAATATCACTTACAGAAACAGTGTATAGCATTATGTGGGAACCTGGACATGCCGTGGTCACTGCTCAGTGAGAGTGAGACTGACTCCCAGCATGGCATGCTGTGGCCATTGTGTCTTTGCAGGTGGTGGATGCATACTACAATATCCCAGCTATTGCCCTATGCCCTGTACACATGCATCCTGCCTAGTCCTCCCTGTCCGGCCCATACCCACAATACCTTGGCCCTCATTATGCACAATGACAGGCTAACGCTGGAAACTGTGCAAGCATTGCGGGCTCAGTAAGGTGTGGATAGACATATACACACTCCAACGCCTATTTCTGCATTGTGCAACGGTAGAGGTGGCTGCCAGCCCTGGCCGCCACACCAGTCCTAGGCACTGTGCAGGCAGTGCGACAGTATGCAATACTATTAGGGTCACTCTCCGGGGTGGTAGACAGTGTTGTAAACACATATGGCAGCACACTCCACAGATATCAGAAAGGTTGGTATGATGAATCTCTTTTAGCAAATATTTTTAAGTTAGGACTTGTGATCTCACATTGATCATAGCAAGCTTTTGATACATATAAGAAACGTGTTTCCATGGTTCTGACAGCATTGCTACGGTATAGAGGTGCAGGTGGTGGTAGCTGCTGCTCCGCACATGGCCCAACAGCCTGACTCTCCATGAGGCTTTGTATAGTGGGGCCCGTGGGTGTGGTTGTTTGTGCGTCTGTTGGCCGCAGCTCTGGTGCAGAGGGTCCAGACTCCGGTCCTAAGGGAGGATGTGGTCTAGTGGTTAGGACAAGGTACTTCAGGCCGGAGGGCCGGGGGTTCAAGTCCCACCTGGGGACAGCAAACTCAGGCTGGAGGGACTGGGATTTCTAGTCCTATACTCCTTGTGGTCTTGGGCAAGCACTTAACCCTCCATTGCCCATGTTCCCTGTAAGTATTATCGTATGTGTCTCATATCCCCTCGTGTTAAATGTATCCCCCAATTGACCACTTTGACCCGGTGAAAAGCAGGATATAAATACAGCTAAATAAATAAAGAACATAAGAACATAAGATATGCCATACTGGGTCAGACCAAGGTCCATCAAGCCCAGTATTCTGTTTCCAACAGTGGCCAATCTAGGTCATATGTACCTAGCAGTTTCCCCAAGAGACACAAGTTCCACAATGCTTGTACTGGGTCAAGCATTGATATCTTCGGTCACTTCTTAATAATGGTTTATGGACCTTTCCTCCAGGAACTTGTCCAAACCTTTTTTAAACCCAGCTACATTAACAGCCTTTACTACATCCTCCGGTAACAAATTCCAGAGTTTGATTACACGTTGAGTGAAAAAATATTTTCTTTTATTAGTCTTAAATAGTTTACCCTGTAGCTTCATTGCATGTCCCCTAGTCTTTCTATATTCTGATAAGGTAAACAATCGATCTACGTTTACCCATTCCACTCCGTTCATTAATTTATAGACTTCTATCATATCTCCCCTCAGCCGTCTCTTTTCCAGGTTAAAGAGCCCTAACCTTTTTAGCCTTTCTTCATAGGAATATCCTTCGATCCCCTTTACCATTTTGGTTGCTCTTCTCTGTACATTTTCTAAAATCGCTATATCCTTTTTAAGATACGGCAAACAGAATTGCACACAATATTCAAGGTGCGGTCTCACCATGGAACGATATAGAGGCATTATAATATCTTTTGTTTTATTTTCCATTCCTTTCCTTATCTTACCTAGCATTCTATTTGCTCTCTTGGCTGCCGCTGCACACTGGGCCGAGGGTTTTAACATGGTATCCACAATGACGCCTAAATCTTTTTCCTGGGTGGTGGTTCCTAATGTGGAACCTTGCATCGTGTAACCATAGTTTGGGTTGTTATTCACTAGGTGCATAACCTTGCACTTGTCCACATTAAATTTCATCTGCCATTTTGATGCCCAGTCTTCCAATTTATCAAGATCCTCTTGCAATTTTTCACAATCCTCTTGGGTTTTAACAACTTTAAATAGTTTTGTGTCATCTGCAAATTTGATAACCTCACTCGTTATTCCACTTTCCCGGTCATTTATGAATATGTCAAAAAGCAGCGGACCCAGCACAGATCCCTGGGGTACACCACTATTCACCTTTCTCCATTGGGAAAATTGGCCATTTAGCCCTACCCTCTGCTTTCTATCTTTTAACCAGTTCCTGATCCACAATAGTACACTGCCTCCTATCCCATGACTCTTTAGTTTTGCCAAATGTCTCTGATGAGGGACCTTGTCAAAGGCTTTCTGAAAGTCCAGATACACAATATCAACCGACTCACCTTTGTCCACCTGTTTATTCACGCCTTCAAAAAAAACATAACAGATTAGTAAGACAAGATCTTCCTTGTCTAAAGCCATGTTGGCTGTCTCCCATTAGGTCGTGACTATCTACATGCTGAGTAATTTTATTCTTTATGAGGCTTTCTACCATTTTTCCGGTACTGACGTCAGGCTCACCGGTCTGTAGTTTCCCGGATCACCCCTGGAACCCTTTTTAAAAATTTGTGTTACATTGGCGATCCTCCAATCTTCAGGTATTAGAGATGATTTTAATGATAGTTCACAGATTACTGATAGCAGTTCTGCAATCTCATATTTCAGTTCTTTCAACACACTTGGATGTATACCATCCGGCCCAGGTGATTTGCTACTCTTCAGTTTATCTAATAGTTGTAAGACATCTTCCCAATGTATCAATATTTCCTTCAATTCTTCCGCACCTTTAAATACCACTTCAGTCATGGGTAACATCCCTACATCTTCCTCAGTAAAGACCGAAGCAAAGAATTCATTCAGTCTCTCCGCTATCGCCTTGTCTCCTCTTAGTGCTCCTTTAACCCCTTTATCATCTAATGGACCAACTGACTCTCTCACAGGTTTTTTGCTACGAATGTACTTGAACAGGTCTTTATTTCGCAGAACAACCAGACAATCCTCCAACAGCTCCGTTGCCATCCCCCACAAAAGAACTAAAGCAACACAACGGACCTGCAACAGAGCCTTTGAACTCTATGCCCCATCCCTCTGGAACTCTCTACCAAACCACATCAGGAACAACGGTGATCTCCCATCATTCAAAAAGTAGCTAAAAAACATCCTATTCCAAGAACATCTCTGAAGATTTCTCTCCAAGAACTCCAAACCAGTAACTATGCTATCTTGTCAGTCTCTGTGTTCATCCCAAAATCATCAATGTTGAGCCCCCAGTGATGGCCTCCCCCACATTTGATCCCCCCCCCCTGATATATGTCCCACCGCTTTGACCCGGTGAAAAGAGGGATATAAATACAGTTAAATAAATAAATAAATAAATAAATGTTGCTTCCGCAGCAAGCTTCTTCTCAAATTCTCTCTTTGCCTGCCTTATCAATGCCTTGCATTTGACTTGCCAGTGCTTGTGCTGTTTCCAGGTTTCGTCGTTTGGCTCTTTTTTCCATTTCCTGAAAGATGCTTTTTTGGCAACAACAGCCTCTCTGACCTCACCTTTAAACCATGCTGGCAGTTTTTTGGTCTTCCGTCCACTTTTCTTAAAGCATGGAATACAGCTGGTCTGGGCTTCCAAGATAGTATTTTTCAACAACACCCAAGCTTGATGTACGTCTTTAACCTTCGCAACTGCTCCTTTTAGTTTTTTCTTAACTGTTTTCCTCATTTTATCATAGTCTCCCTTTCGAAAGTTAAAAGGTAGTACTGTGGATTTCCTTACTATCCCTCCTCCACTAATTAAATCAAAGGCGATCATGCTATGATCACTATTGCCAAGTGGCCCCAACACCCTTATCTCTTGCACTAGATCTGGTGTTCCACTAAGGACTAGGTCTAATATGGCTTCCCCTCTGGTCGGTTCATGAACCAGCTGCCCCAAGATGCAGTCATTTATTTCATCTAGGAACTTTATCTCCCTAGCATGTCCTGACGTGACACTGACCCAGTTGATACCGGGGTAATTGAAATCACCCATTATTATTACTGCGCTGTAACTTTTGTTAGCTTCCTTGATTTCTTTGAGCATTTCATCATCCATTTGGTCATTCTGGCCAGGCGCTCGATAGTACACCCCCATTGCCATCGCCTTCCCACTATTATATGGAATTTCAATCCATAGAGATTCTACAGCAGATTTTGTTTCCTGCAAAACTTTAATCCTTTCCGAGTCAATGCCCTCTCTAACATAGAGCGCAACCCCTCCACCAATTTGATCAGCTCTATCATTACGATTTAGTTTGTACCCAGGTATCACAGTGTCCCACTGGTTGTCGTCCTTCCACCATGTCTCTGATATTCCAATCATATCTAACCTTTCATTTAGTGCTATATATTCTAACTCTCCCATCTTATTCTTCTTAGACTTCTAGCATTTGCATACAAGCATTTTAGAGAATGTATTTTATTCATGTTAATTTGGCTATTGTTAGACATGGGTAAATTGGGATCTTTAAGCTCTGTCTGCTCCATACTTGAGGGCATTTGGGCTACTTTACTCTTTTGTGGAACCTCTCTGCTTTTGGTAGTATCCTTCAAGGATACATTCTTCCGAACCATCCGCTCTTGGGCGACTGTCGGCTTTCCCCTAATATCTAGTTTAAAAGCTGCTCTATCTCCTTTTTAAAGGTTAATGCCAGCAGCCTGGTTCCATCCCGATTAAGGTGAAGCCCATCCCTTCGGAAGAGCCCCTCCTTTCCCCAGAATGTTCCCCAGTTCCTAACAAATCCAAAACCCTCATCTCTGCACCATTGTCTCATCCACGCATTGAGACTCCGGAGCTCTGCCTGCCTTTTGGGTCCTGCGCGTGGAACAGGAAGCATTTCGGAGAATGCTACCCTGGAAGTTCTGGATTTCAACTTCCTACCTAAGAGCCTAAATTTTGCCTCCAGAACCTCCCTACCACATTTTCCTATGTCATTGGTACCGAAATGTACCAAGACAGCAGACTCCTCCCCAGCACTATCTAAGACCTTATCTAGGTGGCGCGTGAGGTCCGCTACCAGCCACCCAGGCAGGCATGCCTAATGATCGAATCACCAACTATAATGGCTGTCCTAACCCTTCCCTCATGGGCACATGGCCCTGGAGAAACTTCCTCGTTGCGAGAGGGTTTTACATCACCTGGAGGACAGGTCCTAGTTACAGGATCACTTCCTGCCACACCAGGGTGATGCTCTCCTGTCACGTGACCTCTCTCCTCCATGGCAACAGGGGTGCTGCCAGACTGGAGGTGGGACTTCAGGACTATATCCCTGTAGGTCTCGTCTATGTACCTCTCTGTCTGTCTTGTTTTCCAAGTCTGCTACTTTAGCCTCTAGAGAACGGACTTGTTCCCTGAGAGAAAAGAGCTCCTTGCACCTAGTGCACACGTAAGACCTCTCACCAACTGGGAGAAAATCATACATGTGACACTCAATGCAAAAGACTGGAAAGCCCCCATCCCACTGCTGGACTGCTGTCTGCATCTTAGTTTTAAGTTTGTGTCTAGATCTTTAAGGTCTTACTAGGGGTTGCTATGGGTATTTATACTAATAAAACTGTACCTAATATGTTTAATATACCTTGTTCACCTGAAGCTTAATTAATCTCAGGTCCTTAGTGTATGACTGATTTGGGTAATGAGCTTCACCTGAAAGCACCTCCTGTCTTTTAAGATGTGTAAGTACCTATAAAGCTATGATTATCCCAGGGGAGGGTGGGTGTGGGGAGGGAGGGAGGGAGGGAGGGAAATAACACTTATTAAAAAGGGCTGCTACACAGTACCCTGTCTTGTGCTGCTGAGGTAAGCTAAATTCTGATTTGATTTAAATTATAGCTCTTAGCTGCTGCTAGGCTCTAACTTCTTATGAAATTTAAACTACAAGCTCTCTGCTGGGTACTAAAGTTAACCAGAAAGCTCTCTTCTGTGTGTTAAATTTAAACTAAAAGTACTTTGCTGTTACTTGGCCCTGAGTGACTGGTCCTGGTGGATCAAACATAATTCCGGTTTCCTGGATGTCGCTAATGAATATGCATGGATACATTTGCATACAATGGGGACAGTGCATGCAAATGCATCTCATGGATATTTCTTAGGGACATCCTGACAACCTGACTGGTGCTTGCACCTTCGGGACTGGTTTTGGGAACCTCTGCTCTAGGCAGTGGACATGTTTATGGTGTCTGCACTCTGTAGGGTAAAATAGCGGGATATGGTCTGCAGGGGCCCCAGCTGGGATGTGAACCTGTGACCTTCTGCCTTTGGGCATACTGGCGGAGTGTACTGCACCACACTGTTTCCACACAGGCAGCCCCTCCACCACCATGCTGACATGCCCTTATGCCGGTGGTGCGCAGTCCCATGCCATCCAGTGTGTCGCTAGGCGGTGTCTATGGTGTGGGGTCTGGACATGGACATCAGCACATCCCCCCGGCACCACCTGCCAGTGTTCTGTGCCCTTGGGGGTCCTGCTGGGTGCTATCCCCTGGGACACTGTGGGTCGCACACTCATGGCCATATTGGACCCTGGTCAGTTGCTGTCTTGCTGCTTTTGCTGTTTCTGCATTCATATGTGCCAGGCGGGCATCTGCCTAATCCACACTGTGCCCCAGCTGGCCCACTGCATGTGCTGCCTGCAGCCCCCTGTACCCCAGTTACACCATCACCATAGTGCCCTTTCCCACCTGCCTACTCTGCTGTTGTTGCACATGTGTAAGTCACAAAGGCAAGCTACCCCATACACACCACAGAAAACCCTCATCAGCATTATTTCTATGTTGGCACATTCACTTTGTGGGGGGACTATGAACTGACCCTTCCAAAAGTGAGCTCGTCCTTTTTCTTCTTTATAGGTTGTGTTCATTACCGCTTGTCATTATTTGTTCTATTGGCCTGCTCGGTGTTTTGGATTTCTATTTTGGTTCTGGTCATTATGGTTTTTGCCTTTTTGGTTGCTGCAGATGTATCGCTACTATCACTTTTCTGGGTCTCCCTGCCTTTGCTGTGCATTGTTGACTGAAATGGTTTCTCTGTCCTGTAAATGTGCCTAGCGCGAGGTTTTCACTGGTGCTAATTTTCAGAGCTTCATTCCACGGCGTTAGTGTGCATGGAGCCTCTACCCGCCCACTCTCCACCCATTGACCCCTTCTCTCTGCCACTGGGGAGCCTTACTCCGCCCTCTGGGAAGCCTTACTCCACCCTCTGCGAACCTTAATGCCGCCGCAGACATTATCGCACGATATGTGACGTTCTTGCACAGTAATGCACCATTACCACGCAATAACGTCGCAGCTGCTACGTTTGCGCCATTTAGTAAACATACCCCTTAGTGTCCCTTTTAACCCTCTATCATCTAATGGGCCAACTGACTCTCTCACAGGTTTTTTACTATGAATGTAGTAAAGCTTCTTCTCAAATTCTCTCTTTGCCAGCCTTATCAATGCCTTGCATGTAACTTGCCAGCGCTTATGTTGTTTCCAGTTTTCATCATCTGGCTTCTTTTTCCATTTCCTGAAAGATGCTTTTTTTTGGCTACAACAGCCTCTCTGACCTCAACTTTAAACCATGCTGGCGGTTTTTTGGACTTCCACTTTTCTTAAAGCGTGGAATATAGCTGGTCTGGGCTTCCAAGATAGTAACTTTAAGCAACAACCATGTTAACGTTTGCATCTGCTCCTTTTAGTTTATTCTTTATTGTTTTCCTAATTTTATCATTGTCTCCCTTTTGAATGTTAAAAGGCTGTACTGTGGATTTCCTTGCCATCCTTCCTCCATTTATGAAATCAAATGTGATAATGTGATGATCACTATTGCCAAGTGGCCCACACACCCTTAATTCTTGCACTAGATCTTGTGTACCACTAAGGACAAGGTCCAAAATGGCTCCCCCTCTTGTCGGTTCATGAACCAGCTGCTCCAAGAAGCAGTTATTTGTTTCATCTAGAAACTTTATCTCCCTAGTATGTCCTGCCATGACACTGACCCATTCGATACCAGGGTAATTGAAATAACCCCTTATTGTTACTGTATTGCAACTTTTGTTAGCTGCTTGATTTCTTTGAACATTTCATCATACATTTGTTCATTCTGGCCAGGTGGTTGGTAGAACACCCTCTTTGCTATCCCCGTCCCCTTTTTATATGGAATTTCAATCCATAGAGATTCTACAGTGTATTTTGTTTCCTGCAACATTTTAATCATGTGGGACTCAATCTAACATAGAGCACAATTCCTCCACAAATTTTATCTACTCTATCATTGTGATATTATTTGTACCCAGATATCACAGTATTCCACTGGTTATACTCCTTCCACCAGGTCTCTGAGATACCAATCTTATCTAACCTCTCATTTAGTGTTATATATTCTAACTCTCCCATTATATTTTTTAGACATCTAGCATTTGTATACAAGAATTTTAGAGGTTGTATTTTATTCATATTAATCTGGTTATTGGTAGGCAGGGGTAATTGGAATCTTTAACCTCTGTCTGCTCTGTACTTAAGGGCATTTGTGTTAGTTTTCTTTTTATTGGAACCTCTCTGTTGATATGCCCTAACTTCAATCTTTTACCAGTATCTTTCATGGATACATCGTTCTGAACCATTCGCTCTTGCCGACTGTCAGATTACCCCTATTATCTAGATTAAAAGTTGCTCTACCTCCTTTTTAAAGGTTAATGCGTACAGCCAGGTTCCGACCAAGAAGCATTGTACCATGTAAAATAATCCCAACCCAGTCTACGTGTGGTAAACCGAAAAAGTCTTTATTGAATGATCTTGCACCAGAGGTACAACTGGTCTACCCCACAAGGGGGAACCAAAGCCAAACCCGACACAGCCGTGTTTCATCTATGCCTTCTTTAGGGGTTCTCTTGGAATATGTGACTAACTGTCCTTCTGATAAGACCCCTTCTATGATGCCTTACAAACAACTTTTTTGATGTGCAGTCTCAAGTGTTCTCTGAGACAAAAACCTGGTTCAATCCCTGTTAAGGTGGAGCCCATCTATTCAGAAAACCCTGCCTTTTCCCAGAATGCTCCCCAGGTCCTAACAAATCCAAAACCTCTTAGCACCGTCATCTCATCCACGTATTGAGACTTCGGAGCTCTGCCTGCCTTTTGGGTCCTGCACATGAAACAGGAAGCATTTCTGAGAATGCTACCCTAGAAGTTCTGGGTTTCAGCTTTCTACCTAAAAGCCTAAATTTGGCCTCCAGAACCTTCCTACCACACTTTTTTATGTCATTGGTACCAAGATGTACCAAGATAGCAGACTCCTCCACAGCGCTATCTAAGACCTTGTCTAGGTGGCGCTTGAGGTCTGCTGTCTTTGCACCAGGCAGGAATGTTACCAGGTGATCCTCACATCCACCAGTCACCTAGCTATCAACATGCCTAATGATCGAATCACCAACTATAATGGCCATCCTAACTCCCCCTTCCCTCATGGGCATATGGCCCTGAAGATACCTCCTCAGTGTGAGAGGTTTTTACATCACTTCTAGCTACAGGATCACTTCCTGCCATACCAGGGTAATGCTTTGTTGTCACATGACCTCTCTCCTTCATGGCAACAGGGAGGTTGCCAAACTGAAGGTGGACTTCAATACCACATCCCTGTAGGTCTCATCTATATACTTCTCTGTCTTACTTATGTCTTCCAAGTCTGCTGCTCTAGCCTCCAGAGATCTAGCTCATTCCCTGAGAGCAAAGAGCTCCTTGCACCTAGTGCACATGTAGGACTCCTCATCAGCTGGGAGAAAATCATACATTTGACACACAGTGCAAAAGACTGGAAAACCCCCATCTCGCTACTGGACTGCTGTCTGCATCTTAGTTTTAAGGTTTTATTCAGATATTAAAGTTGTTTACTTACTTAGGTTTGCAAGGGATCCTTATAATAATACAACTATACTTTATATGTTAAATGGAATTTGTTCACCTCAAGAATAATTAATTTCAAGTCCTTAATAAGTGTCTTCCTGATGAGGATAACCAGCCACACATGAAAGTGATTATGGGCACCCCCCCCCCCCCCCCACACACACACAGACCCTTTAAGAGGTTTAAGAGCCTATAAAGCTCAGATTATCCCATGGGTGAATGAGAGTCGGGGTGGAAGGGAGGGAAAGAAAACTTACAGAATGGCTTGCTGCACAGTGCCCTGACCTGTGCCTCTAAGGTAAAGTCTTACCAATTTACTGGATGATTCACACAGCCCTTGATTTGATTGAGGAGGCCTTTCAAATTGCCTCTTTGATCTGTCACTTGCCGTTAACACCTATTTAAGACTTCACAGATCTTTTCCTTCCTAACTGGAAGGCCTCTTTGTAAAGGTCACTGGAAACAAATTTAGTTCTTTGTGCTCAGAGACTATTTTTCTACTTGTATGCTAAGCTATATTATGCTTTGATTTAAATAAAAAAGCGCGCTAGAAACAGCGTTATTTCAGTTAACTATTTGCATTATTTTTCTTTCTATGCTAAGCTATACTCTGGTTTGATTTAAATGAAAAGCTCTCTGATGGTAGTAAGACCTGACTGACTCACCAAACACACTGAATTCTAAAATGCACAGCTTTATCTGCTTTAACCCAAAGATTACCCTCTTTCCCAAGATTTAGATTATATTCCAGAAGATAAATACTTACAAATGCAGATCTAATTCCAGTTGTAGTAGTCCCTCTGGGTAGTCCTTCAAGACTTCTGTATTCTTCTTTGGGTTATAGTTTGGGTAAAAATAAAAGGGGTTTAGGATATTGATGTCTGCTCCAATTTCATTATTCATTAAAATCTTCAGGATTCCCTGTAATGTGGACTAGATATGTTATGCTATTCCTTGTTAATGTGTATTTGGCTTGTTTTCCTAACATATTGCCCTTTTCTTGTATTTCAGTGATTGTAAATTGAAATATTCTATTTAAAAAATCTGTTTTCATGCTTTTCTGCCATAAAAGAACACATTGAATTAAGAAAAAAAAGGAAGCAGAATTGTTAGTATGTTGCATTGTATAGTAAATCTAGATTTAAAACATATTTTGCATTACTTTTGTAGGGATCCACTATTGTTTCAAATTGAATCTTTCCCTTAACAATGAATTGCTTGATAAGAAATCACTGCAGGTATTAATGGGATGTCCTTTCTATCAAGCAACAATAATGGCTATTTCCTTCTTCAGTTATTCAGGTCACATTAAGAGCAAGGGGAAGCTACTGATGTTTACTTCTTGATTTTTAATAGAGAAAATTAACTTTATGCCAACAAAATTCTTTGTCTCTGATAGTTATTATATCAAGATTATTTAAAACAAAAAAATATACATACTGAGAGGACACCGGTGATCCTTGCCAAAAAGGGTTTCACTGTATTAAAGCTATGGGTAACCATCTGTAATATATTAATCCTTTTGATGAATATTGCAATCCTAATCTCCCCCCCCCCCCCCAGATGTAGTAACTTCATAAGATGGCTGCAATCAAGCCTACTAAGTTTGATTTTTTTCTGGTGCGATCCTTAAAGTGGCCTAAACCGAATCCCTCAGTGCCACAGAAAGCCATTGGGTCTAAGGACTTAGCCACCTTGCAAGCAATCCTAAGGATATTACTACAAGTACAGGAGATACTCAAGGATAATTGTGAGACTTTCACTGAGCTATGGGAAGAGGTGTTCAGCTTGAAGGGATGGTTTGATTTGGTGTAAGCTCACATGGAGCAGCTCCTCTTCTTCCAGTGGGCATAAAATTAATGAAGCTGCTTGATTAAAATAGAAGATTTAAATAATTGCTGCTGGAAAAAAAATTATGAATCATAGGAGTGGCAGAAGGGCAGAAGGTACTTGCCTCAATTGCTTGGCCTTGAATTTATGTGGCCCTTTGAGGTGAAGCATGTACACATGGCCCCATCACATTGAGTGGCTACAGCTTAATATCCTAAGCTGATCGTCATTAAGGTATCCACAGGACATCCCTTCCTCTCTCACCTCTCTCTCCCTCACCCCGGTACCATGAATCTCTTCTACTACGTTTTGGGTCCCATAACCCAGTGTACTTTCTTCTCCTCTATGCGCCACCTTCCTTACGCCCTGATCTCTTGGATTCCCTCCTCCTTTCACTCTCTGAAATCGTTCTTCTGTCCCCACATGTCACTGTCGTAGGAGATTTCAACATTCATCTTGATTCCCCAACCAGGGCCTGTCTTATGACCTTTGCTTCACCCAGCATGTTAACTGCACAACCCATGCTTCCGGTCGTACTCTTGACCTTATTTTCAACTCCTCCTGCTCCCCCTATCTTCTGTCTAGTATCTCGTCGTTTCCCCTTCCCTGATCCAACCACTACTGTCTTCAGTTTTCCTTTTCTCTCCCCTCTCCCCAAGTCTCCAAGACTTTCCTTTCTGGTTCCCTTCCCAAAGTTTTCAAATGTCATATCACTCCGCTCACACTTAAACACTTCCCTCAGCCGATTCTCTTCTCCCAGCAGATTTTTCCAGTTTTCTAGTTGAGAAGCAGGTCGACACTTGGACTTCCACCCTCGCCTCCACTCTTGACACTTTAGCTCCGCTCCATCCTATCCCTTCTCGTCCTTCCTCCTGCCACTCCTGGTATCACCCCAGTCTATATCTTCAACGTTCCCATCTCTGCCACACTGAGCACATATGATGTAAGAATCCCTCCCCCGATTTGTCATTCACATCACCTTTATTGTTCAATGATAACCACAGCCAAGAAATCCTACTATTCCGACCTTATCATTTTGTCCTCCTATTCCTCCCGACATCTTCACCGGGTCTTGAATTTCCTCTCCTCATCTTCTACATCCTCAGTATCATCAACCCTTCCTCCAGAAGCCCCCACCCCATCCCATCTTGCATCCTTTTTTTCTGATAAAATCCAGTCCCTCCGTTCTTCCTTTAGCTCTTGTCCCACTCCCCTCTCCCTCCTTCTTTCTCACCTATACTTTCCCCTCCACCGTCCCACACCTTTCCTCACACATGGCATACTTTTTGACTTGTCACTTCCGTTGAACTCACCAAAGCCATCGCCGCATCCAATAAGACCACATGTCTGCTTGATCCCCTTCCCTCTTCCTGGCTACTTGACCCCCCCACACACACTTCTTCCTTACATTCTTCATATGGTCAACACTAGTCTCACCTCTGGTTGCTTTCCCACTGCTTGGAAGCATGCTCTTGTCTACCCCCTTCTTAAGAAATCAGCCCTTGATCCCTCTGCCCAATTTCCAACCTCCCCTTCATCTCAAAAGTACTTGAGAAACTTCTTTTCACCCAACTAACTGCACATCTCGATTCTACCCTCTTAGTACACCCCCATCAATCCAGTTTCAGGGCTGGCCACAGCACTGAAACTACTCTTCTGGCATGCCTCAGTGAAATCCATTGCTGTCACAACCATGGTGACCTTTCTATTGTTGTCTCTCTTGATTTTCTTCTGCCTTTGATGTTGTTTATCACCATACCCTCCTCACCCGTCTATCGGACCTTGGGATTCATGGTACTGTACTCCAATAGCTCTGGTCTTACCTGTCTTCTTGCACCTTTGCTGTTCAGTCTGGTTCCACTGTCTCACCCTCCCTCCCTTTGCACTGTGGTGTTCCTCAGGGCTCTGTCCTCGCTCCTCTCCTTTTCAATGTATTTATTGCACCGCTGGCTTTGCTGATCCAACAAGCCAGAATTTCTGCCTACTACTAAGCGGATGATATTCTCGTTCTGTATCATACCAACCCCTTGGCTCCTGATCACACCACTCTCAACAGTTGTCTTGCTCTTATCGCTATTTGGTTTGCTGATAACTTCCTCCATTTTAATCCTTCTAAGTCTGTCGCTATCTGGTTCTTCTTCAGTGCTCCTCTTCCCTCCCTGTCCCCCACTATGTCAGCCCTTCCAATCCTTCTTGTTCCCACTCTCTGCTACCTTGATGTTACTTTGGATCCCTCACTTTCCTTTCACCAACACATTTTGATGCTAGTTCGTACTTCCTTTTTTTCATCTGCGCAAGATTCGGGCCATTCAGCCATTTCTCCCTCTCTCCTCCATCACTTCCCTAGTCCTGTCACTTGTCATCAATCGACTGGACTATTGCGACTCCGCCCTTGCTGGCCTCCCACAGTACCAGTTGCGGCATATCCAGCTATTACAGAATACCGCTGCCCGTCTCATCACTCACTCCTTGCCTTCTGATCATTGACCCCCCTCTTCTTCTAAACCTGCACTGGCTTCCTGTCAAAACTAAATTTCTCTATAAGCTACTCATTATCACCCACAGGGCCCGACACACTAGTACACCCCAGTATTTGGCCAATCTTATCCATCTCCAGTTCGCCCCTCGTCTTCTTCGCTCAGCACATGGTTATCATCTTGTCCTACCCTCTCTGTCCAATGCCCATCTGGAACGTACTCGCCAATCTGCTTTCTTTTTTCTAAGCCCTGCCCTATGTAATTCACTCCCACACCACCTCCATACTGAACTGTCATTTACTCAGTTTAAAGCCCTCCTCAAGATGTATCTTTTCTGTCAGGCCTTTGATCTCCCTCTCTCCTCGGACCACCTTGCCTCGTCCTCCGTCAGAACTCCCCCTTGATCTGCAAGCTTACACCTACCGCTTGGGCCAACACCCCTCCTTCCCCTGTCCAATCCCGTCGTCTTTGTCTGATTGGTGTTGTGATGTCTTTGTACGTCCCTCTCCCCGCTTTTCTCTTTCTCTTTCTCTTTCTCTGTTCTTTCCTGTCGCTTTCCTATAATTACAATGGCATTCCTTTCATCTTCTGTCTCTTTCTAGTAGCCTATTTTAAGTTATTGTACACCACCCTGACGCTTCAGCAAGGGCGGTATATCAAGCAATGCAAATATATAAATAAATAAAATAAAATTACTGTACTCATGTGTACTCACTATCCTGCAAGATGCACGTTCTCAGGTGCCATTACGTCATGATGCATGAAATATCATGATCTTACTAACTTAAATAAAAGTACCTTGCAGCACTGAAAACAACTGCTGGCTTTGTGGTCAAAACTCAGATATTTGGGAGCCAATATGATATGTATACTCTGCTCATGGTTGTGTGACTTTTAATAATACCACTTAGGGATATGTTTACTATATGGCGGTAGCGGCTTCCGTGCAATATCAGAGCTGCGGCCCCATTGGTCTTGCAACTCTGATGTTGGAACTTTTGCCCATATGTTATTAGACTGCCCAAACCTACAGGACTACTGGAAAGCTGCATGAGCAAAAATAGTAATTACTGGTGATAGATCAGATCTCCTTTCCTATATTGATCTGGAAATCACTTCTTTTTGACCTATCTTCTGTCCAAAGCAAATTCTTATTTGTTTTATTTACTACTGTCACTATCTGTTTAGTAAAGAGGAAATGGACAAATGCCAGTATTAAAGATTCAAACTATTCATGGAATTTAGTTTGTTTAACTCATAAATATGAAAATGTAATCCCAGAAAGATGATGTTGTTTGACTACATTTGGTCACTGAACCAGTATATGTTTTTTATTTAATCCATTGATAAGAACATAAGAAATGCCATACTGGGTCAGACCAAGGTCCATCAAGCCCAGTATCCTGTTTCCAACAGTGGACAATCTAGTTCATACGTACCTAGCAGTCTCCCCAAAAGACACAGGTCCCACAATGCTTGTATTGGGTCAAGCATTGATATCCTGGGTTCCTTCTTAATAATGGTTTATGGACCTTTCCTTCAGGAACTTGTCTAGACCTCTTTTAAACCCATCTACACTAACAGCCTTTACTACATCCTCCGGTAACAAATTCCAGAGTTTGATTACACGTTGAGTGCAAAAATATTTTCTTTTATTAGTCTACCCTGTAGCTTCATTGCATATCCCCTGGTCTTTCTATATTCTGATAATGTAAACAATCGATCTATGTTTACCTGTTCCACTCTGTTCAATAATTTATAGACTTCTATCATATCTCCCCTCAGCCGTCTCTTTTCCAGGTTAAAGAGCCTTAATCTTTTTAGCCTTTCTTCATAGGGGGTATCCTTCCATCCCCTTTACCATTTTGGTGGCTCTTCTCTGAACCTTTTCTAATAACACTATATCCTTTTTAAGATACGGCGACCAGAATTGCATGCAATATTCAAGGTGTGGTTTCACCATGGAACGATATCGAGGCATTATAATATCCTTTGTTTTATTTTCCATTCCTTTCCTTATGATACCTAGCATTCTATTTGCTCTCTTGGCCGCCGCTGCACACTGGGCCGATGGCTTTAACATGTTATCCACAATGACGCCTAAATCGTTTTACTCGGTGGTGGTTCCTAATGTGGAACCTTGCATAGTGAAACCATAGTTTGGGTTGTTCTTCCCTAGGTGCATAACTTTGCACATTAAATTTCATCTGCCATTTGGATGCCCAGTCTTCCAATTTATCAAGATCCTCTTGCAATTTTCCACAATCCTCTTGCGTTTTAATAACTTTAAATAGTTTTGTGTCATCTGCAAATTTGATAACCTCACTCGTTGTTCCCTTTTCCAGGTCATTTATGAATATGTCAAAAAGCAGCGGACCCAGCACAAATCCCTGGGGTACACCACTATTCACCTTTCTCCATAGGGAAAATTGGCCATTTAGCCCTACCCTCTGCTTTCTATCTTTTAACCAGTTTCTGATCCACAATTGTACACTGCCTCCTATCCCATGACTCTTTAGTTTTGCCAAAAGTCTCTGATGATGGACCTTGCCAAAGGCTTTCTGAAAGTCCAAATACACTATATCAACCAATTCACTAGTATCCTGTTTCCAACAGTGGTCAATCCAGGTCACAAGTACCTAGCAGTTTCCCAAAAAGACCCACAGGTTCCACAATGCTTGTACTGGGGCAAGCAGTTGATTTCGTGGGTCCTCTTTAATAAAGATTCATGGACCTTTCTTCCAGGAACTTGTCCAAACCCTTTTTAAAAACCAGCTACACTAACATATTTTACTATATCTTCTGGTAACAAATTCCAGAGTTTAAATATGGGTTGAGTGAAAAAAATATTTTCTCTTAATTGTCTTAAATGGATTACACTGTAGCTTCATTGCATGTCCCCTAGCCTTTCTACTTTTTGATGGCGTAAACAATTGAACAAAATTTGCTGTAGAATCTCTATGGATTGAAATTCCATTTATGAAGGGGAAGGTGATGGCAGTTGGAGTATACTATCGACCGCCTGGCCAGAATGAACAAATGGATGATGAAATGCTCAAAGAAATCAAGGAAGCTAACAAAAGTCACAACAGAGTAGTAATAATGGGTGATTTCAATTACCCCTGTATCGACTGGGTCAGTGTCACAGCAGGACAAGCTAAAGAGATAAAGTTTCTAGATGGGATAAATGACTGCTTCTTGGAGCAGCTGGTTCATGAACCGACCAGAGGGGAAGCCATACTGGACCTAGTCCTTAGTGGAATGCCAGATCTGGTGCAAGAAATAAGGGTGTTTGGACCACTTGGCAATAGTGATCATAGTATGATCATGTTTGATTTAATTAGTGGAGGACAGATAGTAAAGGCATCCACAGTACTACCTTTTAACTTTCAAAAGGGAGACTATGATAGAATGAGGAATATAGTTAGGAAAAAACTAAAAGGAGCGGTTCCAAAGGTTAAAGACTTACAGCAAGCTTGGGTGTTATTTAAAAATACTATCCTCGAAGCCCAGACCAGCTGTATTCCACGCATTAGGAAAAGTGGAAGAAAGTCCAAAAAACTGCCAGCATGGTTTAAAGGTGAGGTCAGAGAGGCTGTTGCTGCCAAAAAAGCAACCTTCAGGAAATGGAAAAAAGAGCCAAATGATGAAAACTGGAAACAGCGCAAGCACTGGCAAGTTAAATGCAAAGCATTGATAAGGCAGGCAAAGTGGGAATTTGAGAAGAAACTTGCTACGGAAGCAAAAACACGAAATAAAGACTTTTTCAAGTACATTCGTAGCAAAAGGCCTGTGAGAGAGTCAATTGGACCATTAGATGATAGAGGGGTAAAAGGGGCAGTAAGAGGAAACAAGGCTATAGCAGAGAGACTGAATGAATTCTTTGCTTCGGTCTTTACTGAGGAAGATGTAGGGATGTTACCCAAGACTGAAGTGGTATTTAAAGGTGATACTGTAGAGGAATTGAGAGAAATATCGCTACACCGGGAAGATATATTACAACTATTTGATAAACTGAATAGTAGCAAATCACCTGGACCGGATGGTATACATCCCAGAGTGTTGAAAGAACTGAAATATGAGATTGCAGACCTGCTATTGGTAATCTGTGAACTTTCATTAAAATCATCTGTAATACCTGAAGATTGGAGGGTCGCCAACGTAACACCAATTTTTAAAAAGGGTTCCAGGGGTGACCCAGGAAATTACAGACCGGTGAGCCTGAAGTCAGTACCAGGGAAAATGGTAGAAACCATCATAAAGAACAAAATTACACAGCATGTAGATAGTTATGGCTTAATGGGAGACAGCCAACATGGCTTTAGACAAGGAAGATCTTGTCTTACTAATCTGATATGTTTTTTTGAAGGTGTGCATAAACAGGTAGACAAAGGTGAGTCGGTTGATATAGTGTATCTGGACTTTCAGAAAGCTTTTGACAAAGTCCCCCATCAGAGACTTTTGGCGAAGCTAAAAAGTCATGGGATAGGAGGCAGTGTACTATTGTGGATCGGGAACTGGTTAAAAGATAGAAAGCAGAGGGTAGGGCTAAATGGCCAATATTCCCAATGGAAAAAGGTGAATAGTGGAGTACCCTAGGGATCTGTACTGGGTCCGCTGCTTTTTGACATATTCATAAATGACCTGGAAAAGGGAATAACTAGTGAGGTTATCAAATTTGCAGATGACACAAAACTGTTTAAAGTTGTTAAAACCCAAGAGGATTGTGGAAAACTGCAGGAGGATCTGGATAAATTGGAAGACTGGGCATCCAAATGGCAGATGAAATTTAATGTGGACAAGTGCAAAGTTATGCACCTAGGAAAGAACAACCCACACTATAGTTACACGATGCAAGGCTCCACATTAGAAACCACCACCCAGGAAAAAGATTTAGGAGTCATCGTGGATAACATGTTAAAACCCTCTGCCCAGTGTGCAGCGGCGGCGAAGAAAGCAAATAGAATGCTAGGTATCATAAGGAAAGGGATGGAGAATAAAACAAAGGATGTTATAATGCCTCTGTATCGCTCCATGGTACGACCGCACCTTGAATATTGTGTGCAATTCTGGTCACCGTATCTTAAAAAGGACATAGCGTTATTAGAAAAAGTACAGAGAAGAGCCACCAAATTGGTGAAGGGGATGGAAGGCTACTCCTATGAAGAGAGGCTAAGAAGGTTAGGGCTCTTTAGCCTGGAGAAGAGACGGCTGAGGGGAGATATGATAGAGGTCTATAAATTAATGAATGGAGTGGAACGGATAAACGTGGATCAATTGTTTATGCTATCAGAGTATAGAAAGACTAGGGGACATGTAATGAAGCTACAGGGTAAACTATTTAAGACAAATAAGAGAAAATATTTTTTCACTCAACGTGTAATCAAACTCTGGAATCTGTTACCGGAGGATGTAGTAAGGGCTGTTAGTATAGCTGGGTTTAAAAAAGGTTTGGACAAGTTCCTGGAGGAAAGGTCCATAAACCACTATTAAAAAGGGACCCAGGATATCAATGCTTGACCCAGTACAAGCATTGTGGAACCTGTGTCTTTTGGGGATATTGCTAGGTACATATGACCTAGATTAGCCACTGTTGGAAACAGGATACTGGGCTTGATGGACCTCGGTCTGACCCAGTATGGCATGTCTTATGTTCTTATGTTCTTATGATCTACGTTTATCAGTACCACTCCATTCATTAATTTATAGACCTCTATTATATCTCTCAGCTGTCTCTTTTCCAGGTTGAATAGTCCTAATCTTTTAAGCCTCTCCTTTTAGGGCTATCCTCCTATCCCCTTTACCCTTTTGGTTTCTCTTCTCTGTATCTTTTCTAATTCTGTATATACTTTTTAAGATACGGTGACCAGAATTGCACACAATATTCAATGTGTGGTTGAACCATAGAATGATACAGAGGCATAATAATGTCATTTGATTTATTCTCCATTCCTTTCCTTATGATACCTAGCATTCTATTTGCTTTCTTGGCCGCCGCTGCACACGGGGCAGAGGGTTTTAACATGTTATCCACAATGACTCCTAAATCTTTTTCCTGAGTGGTGGTTCCTAATGTGGAACCTTGCATCATGTAACATAGTTTGGGTTGTTCTTTCCTTGGTGCTTAACTTTGCACTTGGCCACATTAAATTTCATCTACCATTTGAATGTCCAGTCTTCCAATGTATCAAGGTCCTCTTGCAATTTTTCACAATCCTCTTACGTTTTAATAACTTTGAATAATTTTGTGTCATCTGCAAATTTGATTACCTCACTCGTTATTCCCATTTCCAGGTTATTTACGAATATGTTAAAAAGCAGCGGACCCAGCACAGATCCCTGGGGTACTCCAATATTCACCTTTCTCCATTGCGAAAATTGTCATTTAGCCCTACCATCTGTTTTCTGTCTTTTAACCAGTTCCTGCTCCACAATAGTACACTGTCTCCTATCCCAGGACTTTAAATTTCACCAAGAGTCTCTCATAAGGGACCTTATCAAAGACTTTCTGAAAATCCAGATACACTATAATTTGAGGGATAGTCAGAAAAATATTCAGAGTGGCTCAAAATGAGAAATTAGGAGGAAGAGCCATTCTATTCATGCTTCTTATTCCACCCTCATATACACATGCCTTTTATTCACCTTCCAGAATCGTCATACTTGATTATAGTCACTTCTTCCTGGTCTCTTAGTAGAGCACAGGAGCTCTCAGTATAATAGAAAGCAGTGTTATTCAGTGGTTTTCCCTGAGAGCCACAGACAGTTCGGGTTTTCGTGATATCCCTAATGAATATGCATATGAGAGATTTTCTTGCATACTGCTTCCATTACATACAGATCTCTCTGATGCATATTTATTGTGGATATCCTGAAACCAGACCAGCTAAAGAGTACACATAGACCAGCTTGAGAAACAGGAATCTAAGGCAACGGTTCTTGGGCGACATCTGACAGATGGCACTCGCATTAAGGAGGCATCTGCACAAATTCAGTTCATTGGCACACCTTAAACGTTTTAATAGAAAATCCAATATATATCCAGTATCCAGAGAATAGCAGAAATACCAATTACATCAGATTTAATTCTCTAACTATAGTATATCTCTTCACAGAACATTATAAGGACATCATCTGACTTGACCGATGGCCCTCTCTTCGCCCTACCTCACCTCCTATCCAAGCTGCCTCCCACCTCCCCCCTCCCCTTCCCTTCAATATGTATATAATACCTGTACATAGATCTCATTGCATATAGCTCGCCCGCAATCATATTTTACACTGTCAATTCTAACTGCATGCCTGCACCCACACACTTTTTGATTTGTTTGATGTGTAAACCGCTTTGATTTCAGGATAAAGCGGTATATAAATCCTTTTAAATAAATAAATAAATTTAAATAAATATTTAAAAATTTAAGTGGACCTCTAAAAATGGGAACAAATTCAATGGATATCACTAGAAATGTGAATATCGACAACAAGTTTAATCTTCAGTCCAATTCAACTCTTACCTCCCAAAACCTCACTAGCAAAAAAAAAAAAACAACAACCCTCATCCAAATTCAAATAAAACATGTCATTAAATTATAATTCTTCAATTCATATTTAGAACAAGTTAACATCTAAAAAAAAGAAAGTTATGTTAATAGTGCGACGCCTCCACTTGGGCCCAAGGGATTACAAGCTGGAAACGGCCTTATATGTCCTCCTTGAATAAAGTTCCCTTTGTTGTCACCAGGGTATTCTGGGACTTGTAGTGATTTTTACTCTTGAAGGACAAATGTAGTTAAGTTGGTGGTTGTAAGGCAGCAAGAAAATTTATTGTGGGGATTTCCAGGGCATTCAAAGTTCAGTACACAACCAAGGCAGAAGGATACATCTCCAACATAAATATGAAATCAGGATAATGAGAATGACGTAACAAAACCTTTTCCACAGCTCAGCTGTTCTGCTTCTCACACACACTCACACCGAGGACTGCCCCGTGTGGTCAGTTAACAGCAACACAGGTAAACTTATAATAGCTGTGGTTTTTCTTTTGAAAGCAAACACTTCTTCACAGCACTGCTCTGAAATGCAGCCTCCTTATGTCCTTCTCCAGTCCCTCTGAGGTAGCTGCTTTCTTGGGAGATTTCCTCTGGCTTTCTCCTCCAGCTAAGCACAGCTTCAGCTTCAGCTTCTCTCTCTCCTCTCTCACCTTTCCAACTCCAACAGCTGTTCCTGTTCCTTTCTACATGTCCACCTCTCCTCCGTTCACCTGTGCCTCTGCCTTCTGTTGCTGTCTCCGTATCTGTACCTCCTGTGCCTGTCTCTGCTGTGTTCCTTGAGTGAGTGCTTCTTTCTTTGACTGACTTGATTTGCTCTGCTCGTGGTTTTAAACACCGTTGCCTGCTGGGCATTCCCTGTTCTCTGCACCTGTGTGACCAATCAGCAGGGAAGCCTGTCTCCACCCCTGAGCTAGGGCGTGGCCTGACTTTAGCAGGGAGCTGACTTTTCCTCTTATCTGGCTTGTAATTCCCCTGCACGTGTGCACTGCCATTCACTTCAAAGGGGAAACCAGGATTTTCTTCAAGTTCCATATCTTCCAGAGAGCTTTCATCACTACAGATCCCCCCCCCCCCCCTTAAGATATCACGGGCTGGCTCAATAACATTGGCACAGCTCGTGATACCATCTGAGGTTGGGTGTGTCTTTTCTAAGCTCTCTGCTCCAGGATCTAACATGGCTAGATGGGCCAAAGCTACTCTGTCATGCCAGGGCTTCAAAACATTTAGGTGATAGATTTGCCTGCGGCCTCTTCTACTTTCAGCTAGATAGGACACTGGCCCTACAGGCTTTACTATCTTATAAGGGCCCTTCCACTGGCTCTCAAATGTTGGCGCGGGACCGGCCACCATCACAATGACCTTTTCGCCCACCTGCAACTGACGCTGCCTTGTGCCCCGATCATAGTATGCTTTCTGCTTTGTTTGACTAGTTTTTAAATTCCCTTCCACAACCTGTGAGGCATGGCGTAATCTGCCCTTCAGGTCTCTTAGAAATTCATGCACTCCCACTTCTTTTATATCGGGTTCTACCCACTGTTCCCTTAAAATGTCTAAAACACCGCGAGGGGATCTATATGCAATCTATATGCAACCAAGCACATTCATTATTTGCGCCCACACTCTGGAACTCTCTACCATCAATGCTATGAGCATGCACTGAAACAAAAGAATTAAAAAAAAAACCCTTAAGATACTCATCTTCCTAGAAGAATACAAAATACTTTTGGAACCATGATCACAACCCAATGCTATTATGTCAACCTATCACAAGATGAATAGCCAAGAACTATGAAAGCTATTATTCAGTCTTAATATACTGTAAATAGTTGAGAATAATATATATTGTTTATATACTGTTCTACTGTATGTACCGTTCTACTGTTAAACCATGATTAGTTCTATGTTATCTTGTTCTACTGTTAGAATGTTTAGTTCTATATACAGCTAAGGCCCACCAAAGCCCTGCTAAATCTTTGTTAAGTGTAAACTGCCATGAATGGTAGAAACAAAAAAATCACCCAGCTCAAGGCAGAGAAATACCAAATCAAAAAATATAACCCAAGCTTCGAACCTCCGTGTATATCATTAAAACCCAAAAGTGCAATTCGTTTTCTTTTTTGTCGGAGTAGCCGATCAGAGGATACAGGAACTGTCACCCGTCCCCCGCCACGGTCACTCCATTTTAATCATTAAATGCTTGAAAAAACTTTACAGCTTTACTTATCTTGCTTGACTTCAGCCAATGAGGAATTCAAAAGACACAACGTGCCACGTTTCGAGCCCTCCAACAGTCACTGGCTCTGCATCAGGTGAAAAGCTAGAATCCCTTAAAAAATGGCTTTTACTTCGCTGAATACAACGGTCCGGTTTTAAGAGATGGCGTGTGACGTCAGACGCACGTAAGAGAATCCAATAGCCAATCAGTAATGCCTGCTGTTCAAGCATTAAAACTTGGGAACACCCACTGACAGGGAATCCCAATGACGTTGGGGATACTTTCTACTCACAGCAGTGTATGCCATTCGACAGAGCCATTCAGACCCCGGGGGGAAACAGTACCCAAACGAAATATCCATTGTTGCTCAGTCCGTTGCAATTTAGCAATGCGGTCCCCTCCACGGGGATCCGGTGGAATAAAATCAAGCACCCTCCAACGTAATTGTTGAAACAAATGATCCTCCTGTAGACAGTGGCTGACCATGGGCGCCGACATTGTTTTGGTTCTCAAACGGGACGCATGTTCCCCCAAGCGAAGTTTGACAGCCCGGGTGGTCCGGCCAACATAGTGCAATCCACATGGACAAATAATCAAGTACACAACATAAGATGAATTGCAAGTAGTGTGCCAATTAGAACTTCGCTTGGGGGAACATGCGTCCCGTTTGAGAACCAAAACAATGTCGGCACCCATGGTCAGCCACTGTCTACAGGAGGATCATTTGGTTCGAAGCTTGGGTTATATTTTATGAATGGTAGAAAGGCGATATAAAAACAAGTTAAATAAATAAATATTCTGCTCAGTATTACACTTCATCTCCTTCTTTTCCTTCTTTTTATATTCTGCTCAGGAGAACTTGTCCTACAGGAACTTGTCCAAACATTTTTTGAACCCAGATACACTAGCAGCTTTTACTACATCCTCCAGTAACGAATTCCAGAGTTAGATTGCACATTGAGTGAAAAAATGATTTTCTCTTATTAATCTTAAATGGGTTACATTGAAGCTTCATTGAGTGTCCCCTAGTCTTTCTACATTTTGAAGGAGTAAACAACCGATTTACATTTACCCGTTCTATTCCATTCGTTATTTTATAGACCACTATCATATCTCCTCTTAGTCGTTTCTTTTCTAAGTTG
This sequence comes from Ichthyophis bannanicus, assembly GCA_033557465.1. NCBI lineage: Eukaryota > Metazoa > Chordata > Amphibia > Gymnophiona > Ichthyophiidae > Ichthyophis > Ichthyophis bannanicus. The sequence goes on along the minus strand of CM066033.1, from coordinate 1,174,050,655 downwards.
AAGAACTCTAACCTTTTAAGCTTTTCCTCATCCCCTTTACCATTTTTGTCATTCTTCTCTTTACCTTTTCTAATTCTGCTATACCCTTTTTAAAATATGGTGACCAGAATTGCACACACTATTCAAGGTGTGGTCGCAGCATGGAATGATACAGAGGCATTATAATACACTTGGTTTTGTTCTCCATTCTTTTCTTTATGATTCCTAGCATTCTGTTTGTTTTCCTGGTCACTTTTGCAACTGGGCAGATGGTTTCAATGAGTTATTTATTTATTTATTTTATTTAATACTCTTATATACCGCACTATTCAACATCAGTGCGGTTTACATGGAACATCAAAAGAGGTTTTACGGTGGGGTTACACCGTAAATTACAGATAACAGGGAGATTAACTTGGATAACATGTTAACTGTTTACACAAAAAGCATACCAGAACGTATATACACTATGTACATCATATTGCGGAATGGTTACTGGGTGGTTAAGGATCTGTGTTGGGTGCGGGGTACTTTGGCGTACCTACTTCCGGGTTATCCATGATGATGCCTAAATCCTTCCCCTGGGTGGAGGTTCCTCACAAGGAACCTTGCATTGCATAACTGTAGTTTGGGTTGTTCTTTCTTAGGTGCATAACTGCACTTATTCACATTAAATTTCATCTACCATTTGGATGCCCCATCTCCCAATTTATCATGGCCCTCCTGCAATTATTTTACAACCCTCTTATGTTTTAACAACTTTGAATAATTTGGTGTCATTTGTAGATCTGATCACCTCACTCGTTATTCCCCATTTCCAAGTCATTTATAAATGTGTTAAAAGCAGCAGACCCAGCACAGATCCCTTGGATACTCCACTTTTCTTGTTTGAGAAAATTGGTCATTTAGCCCTATTCTCTGTTTTCTATCTTTCAACCATTTCCTAATCAACAACAGTATATTGCTGCCTATCCTATGGCTTTTTAATTTCTCAAAGAGTCTTTTATGAGGGACTTTGTTAAAGGCTTTCTGAAAATTGAGATACACTGTATCAACTGCCTCATCTTTATCTATTTATTCACACCTTCAAAAAATGTAAGAGATTGGTGAGACAAGATGTTTCTTGATTAAATCAGTTTCTGACATTAAACCATGACTATCTACATGTTCAATAATTTTTTTTTTTTTTTATAAAGGTTTCAACCATTTTGCTCAGGTTTGATGTCAGGCACACTGGTCTATGTGTCCCGGATCACCCCTGGAACCCTTTTTAAAAACTGGCATTATATTTGCCACTCTCTAATCATCAGGTACTATAGATGATTTTAATGATAGATCACAGATTACTAATAGTAATCATATTTCAGTTCTTTCAGCACCCTAAAATGTATGCCATCCTCTCCAGGTGATTTGCTGTTCTTTATGAATTTGCTGCATTACATCTTCATGATTTATCATGATTTGTTTCAATTCCTCTAATACATCACCTTTAAATATAATTTCTGGCATGGGTAAGTTTCCTACATCTTCTTCAATAAATGCGGAAGCAGAAAATTCATTCAGTTTCTCTGCTGTGGCCTTCTCCTCTCTCAGTGCACCTGTTACCCCTCCATCATCTAATCATCCAACTAACTCCCTCACAGGTGTTTTGCTATGAATATACTTGAAAAAGTTTTATTATATGCTTTTGCTTCCACAGCAAGCTTATTTTCAAATTTTCTCTTTGCCTGCCTTATCAATGCCTTGCATTTAACTTGGCAGTACTTATGCTTTTTCCTGTTTTCATCATTTGGATTTTTTCCGTTTTCTGAAAGATACTTTCTAAGCTATAACAGTCTATATGACCTCACTATTCTTGGCTGTCCTGCTGTGCACTCAATGCCTTATAGATGTGATGTCGTCTTTACTTTTGCCACTCATTTTGACCACTGATTTAGAAAGATGAACAATTAAATTTAAACTGAAGTATCTTAACAGTCTATTCTAATACCTCTGATCTAATTCATAGAAATGTGGAACGGTGAAACAGAGTTCCGGGTAAATAATATTTTTCCATATTCATCTGCAATTGTATTTCTTCCTATAAAAATCTTTCTTATAAATATTTAACCAACCAGGAGGTGACAGGATATCAATACTATCTGCTGCAGTCATTAGCTGTTCAAATTGAAGAGATTAATCTCCTGATGTCCTGAGGCAGTGAATTCACTGTGGTTTTGTAAAAAGATAGTTGCTTATAGCTGGGGAAAGGTTTGAAAGAGAGAGAGAACAGTCTGAGGGTCACTGTTTTATCTAGGAGAAACATTTTGAAAGGGTAAACAGAAGCACTTCCGGTTTCTGACAGGAAGTGCTTCTGTTTACCTTTTGAAAATATGTAGTGCCATTGTTGGAATCTGGCACAGCCACAGGAGCAAAGTAAAATTCTCTCACTGCTGGGTTAAAAAGCCCCTCTGGGTCAGGCAGAAAAGAAGGGCTGCTGGTGAGTTGGTGGGTGGCTGGGAGATGGGCTGTTGGTGAGTCAGGAGTGGTTGAGGGCAGGATGGAGGCTGATGGTAAGTCAGGGGCTAGGAGATGGACTGCTAGTGAGTTGGGGAGTAGATGGGGGCTGGAAACAGGCTGATGGTGATTCAGGGAGCTGGATGGGGGTTGACGAAGTACTGCTGGTAAGTCGGGTGGGGGAGTGGCTGGGTGTTGAATATGTCTATATGCCTGGGGAATGTGAAAAAGGAAAGGTGGAGTTATGTGCCTGGGAAGAAAGAAGGAGAGGTAAGGGAAAGAGAAGGTTCGGTGCATTGTGAGCAGAGAAAGGAGGTAAGGTCGGGGAATGTGCCTGAGGGTAAACCTTAGGGACAGACAACAGTATGGATATTTCTAGAAATTAGAGAGAAAGAGAGAGAGAGAGAGAGAGACTGGGGAGCAGGGAAGGCTTGAGGGTTGGGGAGAGAACTTTTACTGGAGTGAGAGAGCTAAGGAGGAAAAAGTCAGGAGGAATTTTCAGGTCTAGAGGAGGAGTTAGGCGTTATGATAGGGGACTTCTGTACAAACATGTTCTAATAAAACATACAGAATTTAAAATATCATGTCCAAATTTTTCAAAATTGTTTTATGTAGAATTTTATATTTTTTTGTGCAGAATTGCCCCAGGCTCTCTTTCAGTTTAGCTCAAAAGACAGCCCAGAAAGAGGTCTGGAAAGTTCTTGTGATCAAGGAAAGCAGAATTCACCTCTTGAAACAATTTAATTATGGCATTACTGTTGTGAAATCTATTTTCCTTTGCTTGCTTATTGTTGCACCTTTTAATTTTTTACAAATATTTTGTTCATTCTTGTTAATAGCAGTCATTTTAGAGGCCTTACTTGCAATTTGGATATCCAAAAACATGCATGTTGTTGTTGTTGTTAAGTGCCGTCGAGTCGGAGTCAACTCATGGTGACCCTCTGGATAGCTATCCTAAATTGTGTTCTGTCTTCAGTCAGGCGGCTCATTGTTGACATTGGTACCTGTAGCTGCTGTTATTGTATCGATCCATCTCATTGCTGGCCTTCCTCTTTTGTGTTGACCTTCTATCTTGCCAAGCATGATGTCTTTCTTTAATGATCTCTCTCTTCGCATGATGTGTCCAAAGTATGAAAGTCGAAGTCTTGTCATCTGAGCTTCTAAAGAAAACTTAGGTTTGATCTCCTCTAGTAAACATGCATATAGACAGCCAAATCATGAGGACATCCTCCGATATATTTTACAAGATGGGTCTAGAGATATTTCTGGAGTGGGGACATCCAAATAGGCAGGAGGCATGGCAACAGACAAACTTGGTGTCCCTGACTCTTTTTGGACATTCTGGCTTGGACGTGCTAGATTGCACTGGGACATCCTTTGTAAAATGTGCCTTCACATAAATAAATGATCAGTAAATGCCTTTCTTTCAAGGAACCCTGAGTCTTCAGCTTGCAGTGAGGTCTCGGTGTTCTCAGACTCCTAAAGGGACATAGCTTGTAGGCCAGATAATTGCCCAGGGCACGTGGGATGGGAACCCAACTGGTTTCTAGGGGTTGTCATAACAGGAGCACATGTACAGGTGCAGACAAGACTTGTTTAGTGTTTGCTGAGGCATATTATATTACAGGTTGATTTAGCTATCATTTTCTTGATGCATTCACAGTTTTTATACAAAAAATACAAAATAATATGATTACACTGGTCAACATTGAAATCGTTACTGACTTTAAAAGGCCCTAATCTGTAGTATCTTGGTGAGCTGAACACGAATATAACATTAAAAAAAAATTATTGTCTCTCATTTTGAAGATATTGCATGTAGTTAATTTTTGACGTTTCACCGTGTAAATTTATCCAGTAGGACATCAACAACATCCCAAATAAGCCTTGAATGATGCAATATTGCATCACATTGCATAATACCAGCATGCACACATCATCCAGAGTTGATTGCATCATTTTCTGATGCAATGCAATACTACTGTCAGATGGCTGCTGAAGCCATCTGACGTCAGTAGTGTTCTATAAGCAGTCGGAAAGGTTGAGCATTTAAAATATTTCAGACTGTGTGCGAGACAGTTTAACTTACTGTTACATGTAACTTTTATTTATCATATAATTTTAGCCGTTTAGGTTACATACAGAACAGTAATGCCGTGAAAGTGCATTAATACCATTGACAATTTCTGCGGCATTTGTGGGGAAGTGACATTTGCCAACCAGAAGAAAAGTATCACTTCTCAACTGAAGAAGGCATATCATCTTTACTTCGGATGCAAGATTGGTGACCAAGACAAGCCTTGGGCCCCGCATATATGCTGCGCTACATGTACAACATAGCTTTCACAGTGGTTGAATTGCAAAAGACCATCAATGCCATTTGCAGTCCCCATGGTGTGGAGAGAGCCAAGCAACCACATAAATGACTGTTACTTCTGCTTGGTTCCTCCTCTTTCCAGCAGAATAATGAAGCAAAAGAAGTCGAGCATAGTCTACCCAAACATTCCGTCTGCATTGAGACCAGTTCCACATGGTGAGGGACTTCCTATTCCAGAACCTCCATCAGAATATTCTCTTGATTCATCTGATGAGGACACGGGTGAGCTGACCTGTTCTTCTCCTGGTCCGTCAGCATGCAGTGATCCAGATTTTCACTGGGATGCATTATCAACTCCACACAGAATAACACAGGAAACACTAAATGACCTGGTTCATGATTTGGACTTATCCAAGAACAAGGCAGAATTGCTAGGATTAAAACTCCAACAATAGAATCTTCTAGAAGAAGATGTCAACATTACTCCATATCGAAAGCGCCACCAGCAGTTGGAGCCTTTCTTTATTTTTTATTTCTTTATTTTTTTTATTTACATTCTCTTATATACCGCGCTATTCTGCATCAGTGCGGTTTACATTGAACAAACTGAAATTACATTGAACAGGGCATTATAAATTGGAGATAACTATTTTTACAGGGAACATGGGCTATGGAGGGTTAAGTGGCTTGCCCAAGACCACAAGGAGCACCTATGGGACTAGAATCCCAGTCCTTCCGGCCCAAGGTTGCTGTCCTCTAGTGGGATTTGAACCACCGACCTTCCGGCCTGAAGAACTTGCCCCAACCACTAGGCCAATCCTCCACTCTTCTTCAGAAAGGAAAGTAATCTGGTATTCTGTTCTGATATTGAAAGCCTCATGAATGTCTTAAAAATCACTCATGACCCACAAGACTGGAGACTATTTATAGACTCTTCAAAACTGAATCTGAAGGCTGTGTTTCTGAACAATAGAAACCGTCTTCCATCTATTCCAGTAGCGCATGCCGTCCACATGAAAGAGACATACGATAACTTAAAGCATCTACTGACTTCCATTAACTATAACAAATACAGCTGGCACCTCTGTGGTGACTTGAAGGTAGTTGCCCTTTTAATGGGACTGCAGCAGGGATATATAAAATACATGTGTTTCTTATGTGAGTGGGATAGCCGAGCAAGGAATTGGCACTACTTGCAGAAGGAATGGAATCGCAGACAAAATGTAACAGTTGGAGAGAAGAATATCCAGCACCCAGCTTTGGTTGTGGCTCATAAAATCCTGCTACCACCCCTTCACATCAAACTAAGTTTGATGAAAAACTATGTGAAAGCCATGGGCCGCACTTCCCCAGCTTTTCAGTACCTGCATGAAAAATTCCCTTGACTCAGCAAAGCAAAGATTAAAGAGGGAGTTTTTGTGGGTCCTCAGATTTGAGAGCTCTTCAAAGATGACTGGTTCAACAACTTGCTGCAGGGTGATGCGAAACAAGCATGGAATGCTTTTCGCCTAGTGTCAACAAACTTTCTCGGGAATGTTAGGGCAGAAAACTACAAGGAACTAGTAGAAGACATGATGATGCAGTATCAGAAACTTGGCTGCAATATGTCTCTAAAGATCCATTTCCTTGATTCCCAGCTTGATTTCTTTCCTGACAACTGTGGTATGGTTAGTGATGAACAGGGCGAACGTTTTCACCAGGATATCGCAACGATGGAGCAAAGATACCAGGGAAAATGGTCCACTACAATGCTGGCTGACTACTGCTGGACACTCCCCAGAGAAGCTCCCAAACAGCTGTACAAGAGACAGGCGAAAAAATCTAAGAAGTAGTCTATGACTTGGTATTTTTACAGGTACTAACCGAAGGCCTATTATATTTACTATTGACATGCATTTCGTGATGTAAACATTAATTCTTGTAGATTACAAAAAATCTAGAGCCAACTTTGCAATTTCACTGTCATATTCGTGTTCAGCATATAAAAATTGATAAGAAATGACCATTTTTATTTCAGTAACATGACTTTTGTAAAAATTTGTTGACCAGTGTTATTCATAGAATTTTATCAGTTCTTCCACAATCAACATTTATCTTTGAAAAATGCCTTCTTTATCAATAAATTAATTTAAATCATGTTTAGCCTGTATGAATCTTATGCAAAGGAGATTTACATGTTATATAAGAAAAAGGTACCCAGTCTTATTAGCCATTTCATTTGGCAAAATCAGTGTGAGGAGAAAATGATGTACATATGCCAACAAGGTTGTGATTCAGTTTTTTGATGGTACTTCCTTAAAGGGATTGTCTGCAGTTGTTTGCTAGTGGAAATGGCCTTTTTAAAAATTATCATGGGAAAAATAACATGCTGCTTTGATTATTTTTCCCCAAGGGAGAATGAGGTGAGACTGTGGATAGAGCCAGGCTTGGCCAGCTAAAATATGAGCTAGAATTTTATTTTGAAATCCCTGCATTTCATTATAGCATTATTTACCCTACCTCTACAAATTACAAAAGGGCTAAAAAAAACCCTATGCACAATTAAGAGATACTTAGTTATAAGACTGCAGGTTAGCCATCTCATTCAATCTTCTCATGCATATTATGGTTATTTATCAAAGTACTAGAAAAAGGTCACATAAAATTATACTGCTAAATCATGGCTGAAATGCTCTCCACAAGTTTCTGCTCTATGATATAAGAACAAATTGATTTACTCAGTCTATACAATAAAGCATTCTTACACAGGGCTTATTTTAAAATGTTATACAGCAAAATGAGGTGCCACATGACCTTGTGGACAAAGTGAAAGCAAGTTAGTCATTTTGGTATGTCTTCTAAGAAAAATGTGTGTCATCTGTTTCCTTATGTGTCACTTCAATAATCATTTTCAACGCGGAAAATTATGCTGACAATATGAGGGTTTACAAAGTGGCCTCCTTGTATCATTAACTTTATATTAGGCACTTGATCCTCGTTAAATAGAGCACTCCCATATGGTCTGCTTTTCATTGGCTATAAATCACTGGCTGTCACTAGCACAGATGCACTGTAACTAGATTACTATTCTATAAATCTCTGTATGATGCTAATTGAACTTCTTTATATGACAAGAACTTAAAGGTCTTCCTTGGCCCCTTCGGTTGTCTGTAGGAGAAGAAATTGCCAGCTTGGAATGCTCATAGAAGGGTTCATTCACCAAGATTCACAACCGAGATTAGAAAAATTTCCAATAGAAGATTATTTATTTGTTTAGGCAAATAAAAATGTGCACATCTTTGTATACATCAGCAATATAAAAAAAAACTATTTTATAAAGATTTTAAGACCAAATATTGCTTTGATTCATATGGCATTGCATGTATTTAGTTATGATTACTATTATTTTTTTAGTTCTAATGTGCCAATAGTAGACAGTTCTTGCTTCTCTAATTGGGATGTTCATGGGGAAAAATTCTATTCATTTCCAGAGTTTTGGCCTTTTCTTCCAGTTTTCAGGCTTTCTCCAGTTCATGCCACATATTCATTAATAAATTAATGTTAGAACTTTAACACATGCTAATGAATGCAAGTCCCTATAATCTAATAGAGACACATAGACTAGAAGGATAGAGAAAACATACAGGAGCCTAAGGGGTATGTCTAATATGCCAGACTAATGGTTAACATGGGCTATCTGCGACTAGGTTAAGTTGAATAACATGGGTCCTAGTTACAGTTAGCCTGGGTTAACCATTAGCCTGGCTTAGTAAACATACTAAGGGCCAGCTGCAAGGAGTGACAACTGCTTGGAATAGTGGGCAGAGTCCAAACAAAGGATCCCCTCTCCATTTAATTAGTCATCAGTAAAACAATTTGATCTATGAACAATTTATATTTACAGTATAAGCAATGAAGTAGTTCAATGAATGGAAGTAGAATGGGTCCTGGGAGGGATCATACAGAATTGGATGATCTTAAAGTGGCAAAATAGGTAGAACAAGTGATGGACCACATAGAATACTAGTGCTACAAATATCACAGAAATGAGTTCTATATTAAATCCAAAACAGTTGGCGAGCTCATAGAAGTCTTTGGGGCTTGTTTACAAAGCCGCAGTAGCGGTTCGCGATCATAATCGGAGCCACGGTCCCATTGATTTCAATGGGGCCACGGCTCCGATAACACAGGTACACTAAAAAAATTTTTTTTTAAACTGCCTCTAATGTTTCGATTGATTTTTACGTTTTTTGGTGCGCTGAATCCAAATCTGGTAACCAATTTGCTCCATCACGTACAGATTTTTTGCTACATTGGGTTAGCAGTTTGAGGTGAACGTTTCAGATTGAGTGCGATCGAGATAAACGTTTCTTGGATGAATTCTTTATACTAATTGTTTAGTAGTTATTCAAATAAGAATAAAGAAAATTGTAACAAGGCAGCACATAAGAATAGAGTAATGTCAACAAAACACACTGTGATGGTAGCAAAATTGTCTGCACTTAAAACAGCCACATACATGTGCACAAACATTGAGCATATAAGAGCGAGGTTAGACACAAAGCAAAGCAAAGAAATGTGCAAAAAATGTTGTACAGGTATGTATGTAAGAATAGAAAACGCAAACCGCACCATTGCAATACATGAAGACAAACACCCGATGGTGTGAAAATAAAATTCTAATAAATGAGATACGACACTGTGGTAATAACTAGCAAATTTTTATTTCAAAGTTTAGTAAAAACACGATATTTGTCAACACAGTTTAGATTTTAAAGTCATTCTTGGGTCAATCAATCTCCTGGTGGGCCCGTTTCTTCTTCCCCCGAATGCTTCTCTTGGTGCGCTGCTTGGCGTATTTTTCATCTAGGGTTTCCCGCAGCAGCAACCAGCAGAAATCAGCCATCATAGTGGTGTTCCATCTTCCTTGGTACCTTCTCTCTGCGTCCTTGATGTCCTGGTGAAACCTTTCACCTTGTTCTTCACTGTACGCCCCCAAGTTTTCGGGAAAGTAGTTCACATGGGAGTGCAAGAAATGGACTTTCAGGCTCATGTTACAGCCTTGTTCTTTGAAGGCATTGAGCATCCTGGCAACAATATCCTTATAGTTCTCATCCCGCCTGTTCCCCAAGAATTTGAGAACAACATCCTTGAAGGAATCCCAGGCTTCTTTTTCCTTCTCAGACATCGTTTCAGCGAATGCTCCATCTGAAATGAGTTTCCTTATATCAGGGCCAACAAACACTCCTTCCTTTAGCTTTGCTTCAGAAAGTCGGGGGAACTTTGAGCAAAGGTACCGAAAGCACTCACCATCTTTTGGAAGGGACTTGATGAATTGCTTAATGAGACCCAACTTAATGTGGAGAGGTGGTAATAGAATTTTATCACGAGGTACCAAGCTCTCATGAAGAACATTTTTCTCACCGGGTCTCAAATACTCCCAAATTGGCCAGTCTTTTTTCCCCCAGTGTAGGTCGCGGGCCCGGCTATGCCACAAGCAAAGGAAGCAGGGATATTTGGTGAAACCGTATTGCTGCCCTAATAGCATGGATAGAATTTTAAAGTCTCCACAAATCATCCACTTATGCTCATCATAACGAATCTTCTGAAGAATCAGGGCCAAATTCTTGTATTTTTCTTGGAGAATAACAGAGTGAGCAATAGGAACTGAAGCGAATGTGTTGCCATTATGAAGAAGAACACCTTTTATGCTGTCTTTTGACGAATCAATGAACAGCCGCCATTCAGCAGGATCATACTTGAGTTTAAACTTTTCCATCACTCCGTATATATCGTTGCAAAATACCAAATCTTCCTCTTTGCTGAAATACTTCAAAAATTGTGTCTCGCGGTTGCGGTACCAATAAAAAGTTGTTCCTGGTGACAATAGATTTTTCTGTTTAAGCCGAGAACCTAGCAGTTGGGCAGCATCTTTTGGGAGTCCTAAATCCCGGACTAAATCATTCAATTCAGCTTGAGAGAAAAGTTCAGGTTTCGGATCTGGTTCAGTTTCAAACTCGGAAGTACTGGACTCATCGGGAAAAGCCATCTGATGAGTCTCATCATGATCAGAACCGTCCACACAAATATGATCCAAAGATTTTGGTGGTTCAGGCACAGGTACTTCGTTGCTATGAGGCATAGGCCTAATTGCTGAGGGAAGGTTGGGGTAACTTATTACGTTCTTATTTTTTAAGTTGTATCCCTTCAGAATGCAAGAGCAAAAATAGCAGTCACTGCTGTGGTCTCTTTGTTCACGCCACATCATAGGTATTCCGAAACGAAATGCTTGTTTTTTACCTTTCATCCATAAGCGTAGATCTTCCTCACATGTCTTGCACACTTTGTGAGGAGCCCACGGTTTGTCTTGATCGCCTAACTTCAAACCGAAATAGGCGAAATATACTTTTTTAATAAATGCAGAAATGTTCCTCTGCCGCTTTTTCACGGTATATACCCCACAAATAAAACAAAAACTGTCCGGAGAGTTGACGCAACCTCTGGCTCTGTGAGCCATCACAAATACACAGCACTGCAAACTACAACTGTAGTGAACCACTTCGGAATAAAGCTGGATTACGACAGAGCAAACAAAAGGTAATAATGAACTTGCAAGAAACTGAAATTTGACAGGAACGTTCATGTCGCAACCACCGTGTTTTAGCGAGCGAACGAGGCGAGGCGAACAGGAAAGAACATGCGCCAGCGTGAGTACTGGATTTAGCCCCCCGCCTCCCAATTGTCCTGTTAATGTATAATCCCCAAAATCTTACAGACCTATATCAAGTATTCCTTTTATGGCTAAACTTATTGAAAAAATTGTACAAATTCAACTACAAGATTTTATTGACACATTAAACATTCTTGATGAACATCAATATGGCTTTAGACCCTTCCATGGAGTAGAAACCTTACTAACGATCCTTTATGACACAATATTAAGAGGTATTGATAATACTAAACAAGCCTTTATTCTTGTTTTCCTTGACATATCAGCTGCCTTTGACAGTGTTGATCACTTAACAATGTTAAACAGACTTCAAAAAATTGGTATAACATCTACTGTTTATAATTGGTTCAAATCCTATCTATCAAACAGAACCCAAAATGTAAGAATCCACACCCAAATATCTAACACCTTCAAACAAACTCAAGGTCTTCCGCAGGGATCTGCTTTATCTGCACTATTATTTAACATTTACTTACAACCAGTTTGTAACATCTTTAAACGCCACAATGTCTTTTATCATATTTACGCCGATGATATAATGTTCTACCTCCCATTTGAAATCCCACACCCACCTCTCCAAAAAATAACAGAATGTTTTAATGAACTAACTGAGTGGCTCAAAGAACAAAATCTACTTATCAACTTTACTAAAACAGATATTTTATTTATCACTAAAAATCAAACATATATACCCCCAAACACGATTACACTAGATACTCATGAAATTAATATAAAAAAAGAAGTAAAATATTTAGGTGTGATACTTGACAATAATCTAAATATGGATTCACATATAAAATATTTAACTAAAAATATACATTACAAACTCAAAACACTAAAACAACTAAGACCTTTGATTCTTCTACAAGATTTTATTAACATAATTCATGCTATTATTACCCCACATTTCGATTTTGCAAATACAATACTTAATGGTATTTTGAAACAAAATATTAAAAAGATACAAATAACTCAGAACTTAGCTGCTAGAACGATTATGAATATAAGCCCACTTGAACATATTACACCAATTTTAGCTGAACTTCATTGGCTACCAATTTACTCCCGAATCAAATATAAAATTCTTGTCACTACATTTAAACTTATAAATAAACTTGCACCATCTGCACTAAATACACTGATTAACATTGACATTGATAAACGATCTCAAAGGAGCAGAAACATAAATACTTTAACAATACCAAAAGATTTTACAAAAGCCAGAAAACAAACCAATAAGAGAGCTTTCTCACACTCTGCTCCAATACTCTGGAACAATTTACCTGACAACATTCGCCTACTGTCTGACATAAAAGAATTTAAAAAAAAATTAAAAACTCACTTATTTACATTACACTATAATACACTCCCAAAACAGAATTCTCAAAGGGATACAGGCTAACATTTATTTTTAATATTATATACCCTATTTTCAAAAATAAACGACACTAATACACTAATTTAACCATACTACACACTCATTTACATGATGATTAATAATTTAACTAGCAATGTATATATGTTCTAATATGTTATACTTGTAATGTTACAATTTTCCTTGTAATTTATAATTATCTGTTCTATGTAAAATGTCCTGGTATATCTCATACCAATTAACCTACTGTTACATGTAAACCGCACTTGAAACAAGGGAAAGAGCGGTATATAAATAACTGTTAAATAAATAAATAAATAAATAAATAAAATAAAATGAATACAAAACACTCTAAAATATCATGAGGGAGTGTTTCTAGTTAGTTAACCATTACAACCTCTATTTTGGGCCAAGAAAATAAACTGCAGTCGGCTAAAAAGAAATTATGTGAACATTCCTTATATGGGTAAGAAATCTAATTTTGCAAGAAAACATGACGTGATGGAACATTTTGGCTATTTTTCTTGGATTCAGCACCCCAAAATCTATAGGAATCAGTTGCAAAACTGGAGGCAGTTTTTTGGTAGTGTACCTGTGTAACTATCGCGAACTGCTACCGCGGCTTTGTAAACAAGCCCCTTTGAGTCTCAAGCAGATATTCAGACTTAAGGATCTAAATATTTACAGTCACCTCTTGCCACGCTAATAATGTTGTTGTTAAGTGCCGTTGAGTCAGTGTTGACTCATAGCGACCCTCTGCATAGTTGTCCTAAAATGTGTTCGGTCTTCAATCAGGCGGCTCATTGTTGACAGACTGGCACCCGTAGCTGCTGTTACTATATTGATTCATCTCATTGCTGGCCTTCCTCTTTTGTGTTGACCACCTATCTTGCCAAGCATGATGTCTTTCTCTAATGATCTCTCTCTTCACATGATGTGTCCAAAGTATGAAAGTCAAAGGCTTGTCATCTGAGCTTCTAAAGAAAGCTTAGATTTGATTTCTAGTACAGACGTGTTTGTTTTATTTATTTTTATTTATTTATTTAACTGTATTTATATCCCGCTTTTCTCCGGGTCAAAGCGGCGTTACATACAAGGGTGGGGAAATTAAATATAAGGGTGGGGCCATCACCGGGAGGGCAACAATGATGATTTCGACATAAGACAGACTTTCGACATGGACAGTTTAGTGCAGTATTTGATCAGAGGTTCGTGGTGGGCGAGATCAGGGGTTAGTGCACTTTTTGGTGGGAGTTGTTTTAAAGTATTCTTGGAATAGGATGGTTTTTAGCTGTTTTCTGAATGATAGTAGATCGTTATTGTTTCTGAGTTGGCTTGGTAGAGAGTTCCATAGGGACGGAGCATAAAGTTCAAAGGCTCGATTGCATGTCCGTTGAGTGCATTTGGTTCTTTTGTGAGGGACGGTGAGGGAGTTGTTGGAGGTCTGTCTGTTGGTTTTGCCGTGGGTTGGACGAGACAGCAGGGTGCAAAGCTGGGTGTTCTGCGTTTGGTGGATGGCTTTGTGTGTGAGTAGGATGGCTTTGTAGTTAGATCTTGCTTCGAGGGGAAGTATATGTAGGTCTCTTAGAATTGAGGTGATGTGGTCACTTTTCTTTACTCTCTGAATGATTCTTGCTGTGGTGTTCAATGCAGTTCGGAGGGGGTTGGTCTGTGTGGCTGGTAGTCCACGGTAGATTATGTTGCAGCAATCCAGATGTGGGAGTGTCATAGCTTGCATTACCGTCCTGAAGTCTTGAGGTTCGAGGAGGGGTCTGAGACGTTGCACTGTTTTCGCTTTGTGGAATATAATTCTGGCGGTTTTAGTAATTTGTTGCTTGAGGGTTAGGGCTTGGTCAATGATAATGCCCAGATATCTTATTTGTGGCTGTATTTGAATGCGTGTGGTTCCTATATTGAGGTGTGTGGGTGGTGTGAAGTCTGGGTCTTTTGTCACTATGAGGGCTTCAGTTTTCTTTATGTTGATGGATAGGTTGTTTTCCTGTAACCAGTCTGACACTTCGGAGAAGCATGTTGATAGATGTATATTTGTTGGGTTTGTGGTTGTAATTGGGGCGTAGAGCATGATATCATCAGCATATATGTGGAAATTGATGTTGTGTGTGCGTATGACTGAGCAGAGTGGTTGTAAGTAGATGTTGAAGAGCATGGCTGACAGCGTGGATCCTTGAGGTACTCCTTGGTGTTGTTGGAAGGGGGGCGAGGTCGAGGTGCTGGTATGGATTAGTTGTTGTCTATTAGTTAGGTAGGATTGAAACCATTTAAGTACGGTGTCTTTGATCCCAATTGTCTGTAGTCTGCATATGAGGATGTTGTGGGAGATGGTGTCGAAAGCTGCTGATATATCAAGGAAGATCATGGCATATCCAGAGTGTTTTTCTTGTATTCCTATGATGAGGGTGTTCATCAGTGTGGTCATGAGGGTCTCAACACCATGTAGTGGGCGGAAGCCGTGTTGTTGTGGGTCCAGTATGTTGTTGATGTCCAGGTGTTCTTGAAGCTGCTGCTGGATGATCTTCTCGATTATCTTAGTGGTGAATGGTAGGCTTGCTATCGGTCTGTAGGATGCTGGGTCTAGGGGATCCAGGTTTTGCTTTTTTAAGGATGGTCAGATGATTGTAGTTTTGAGGGTGTCTGGCATGTGACCTTGAGAGAAGGATTCATTGACAATATGGGTTAATGGCGTGCTCAGGTCGTCTTTGGATTTCTTTATCCAGTCAGTGGGGCAGGGGTCCAGCGGAGAGGTGGTGGTGTTTAGGCGGGAGATGGTGGATGATATTTCATCTGTAGTGGTTTCTTTGAAGGTGGTCCAGTTGCTGTGTATGTTGGGGTGGTGGTTTGTTGTAGTTGCCTCTGCGTTCAAATTTGGATTTTGGGGTTGTTGGAGCTGTTTGTATTGTCGGGCTAGTAGCTCTGGTGGGATCTTCGGTAGTTGGTCAGAGTTTTTGGGTGCTTTTGTCAGTTTTTTGACAATCTGAAAGATTTCACGAGGTTTATTTATGGATGTGTTTATGATTTTTGTGTGGTAGGTTTTTTTTGCTTTGTCGGTCTCAAAGTGGTATGCGTTGAGTTCATATATGCTGGCTTTACTCTGAAAAGTCTTCAGCTCCTCCCCAGCAACTAGTTGAGTGCCTTCTGACCTGGGGGTCTCATCTTCAGCACTATAGTGCAATTTGTTTTGTTGTGACTATCCATTGGGTTTTCATGGCAAGATACAGAAGTAGATTGCCAGGCCTTTCCTCCACGCAGTTTAAGTTTAGTGTTGTTGCCGTTGTCACAGAAATGTGATCCTCCACCGCCAATGCTGTCCCATTCTGTTGCTGCCCAGATGAGTTTTCATGGCAAAATATATAAGTAGATTGCCAGGCCTTTCCTCCACGCAGTTTAAGTTTAGTGTTGTTGCCGTTGTCACAGAAATGTGATCCTCTACCGCCAACACTGTCCCATTCTGCTGCTCTCCAGATGGGTGGTTTGTCTTGGTCTGGTCCTCAGCTGAGACCTGTCTATCTTGGGAGACTCTGCCAGCAGTTAAACTACCGATAGCTTAGCCCTCAGCACCACTGATGCATACAAGCCCTCACAGCACTACTAGCTGCAAACCAAGTGAGGGACACTAATTATAGCAATGCTAATAAAGATTTTTTTCCTCTGGTAACAGCAGATATGTATAAAAAAGATAGATGTATTTATATAGTGCTCAAAGGCATGTTGATGTGTTTCATCTGCCATTTCATTCTCCCCCTCCCCATTTCCTCACTTCCATGTCTCCACTGACCCAGTAACAACCTGTTAAACTTTTTTTTTAATAGAATGGGGGAGGGGATGAAGGAGAGAGAATTTTGTTAACTAGTCTAACATATATATACAAAGTTTTGTTAACTTTGCTAACATATATATCTGTAAATAGTTACCCTGGTTATCCAAGTTGAATCCCCTGTTAATTGTAATTATGGAGTAGTTCTGCGCCGTAAAATTTTCTGTTCCATGTAAACCACACTGATGCCGAATAGCGCGGTATAAAAGAAACTGTAAATAAATAAAATAAATAAATAGTCACTTGCCACAATAGAAGACCTACTCTCCATGCGGAGGCCCTGCTGCATTTGTGACTAATCAGAAGATAGGACTGGGAAATAATAGTTCATATTCAAGCCTCTTAATGAATGGCATGCTCTGTTGAACAGACTAATCACAGCAATACATGCCAGCACCTTGAATACTGTCCATTTACATATCAATATGAAACCTCTGTCACTTGTATATTGGTAGGTGTAGTGAAATGTATCCATTTGTTAAAACATGTTTTAGTACAGTTTTGTGCAGTAAAATTTTCTGCATGGGACTACATTTTTCATTTTTTTTTTCATTGTTGTTAACTGAGTCCTTTCAATAAGTTACCATCCGGTCATTCTGCAAGTGTAAAATCTCAGATAAATGTATTAATTTACTTAGCTAGGCTTATATACTATTTTTTTAGGAGTCAAAGCTGTATACATTCATGTGGAGGCCAATTCCAATCGGGGCACATCTGGGCCACCCAAACGTCCAAAATCTGGACAGCCCGGATATCCACCCGATTCTGCTCCCACGGGGCATAAGGCCGTGATGTCCCAGCTGTGCCCCGATTCAGACCCACTGGACATACACAATTCCACCTGCACTGCCTCCGAAGGATGTTTTCCCTGCCACCCGATTCCCAATCCAGGAGCCAGGAGCCAGGATCGGGCTGCGGAGAAACCCCCCCCCCCCCCTACTCACCTACATCCTGGGGTCTCGGCATGGCTGTCCCCTGTCATCAGGAGGGAATTTATTCCACCTCCGAGGTCGAATAAGTCCCCCATCTAACTCACCCAGCTGAAATGAATAGGGCCGTCACCAGAATAGGGCCTGTATGTTCGTTTTCAGGGTCACACCTCTGGCCCGCCCTTACTTCTTCTTCTGCCCGCCTCCTGCCCTTGTATAGAGCTTCCTGCACATTTCTGCTGTACGTGTGGGGAGCTCCTTGGCAGGAATACAACCCAGGCATTCAGCAGGGAATATACGTCTGACTGGGATGTATATCCCCGCTAAATATGGGTCAGAATAGACCCTGTACTGTATATACAGTGGTGGGATTCAGTCGGTTTGGTATGGTTCAGCCGCACCGGTTCCTGCCAAGGCCTGTGTTCCCCGAACTGGGCCGAACACGGCATTGCAACATCTGCTCTGTGGCATTGGGAATCCCCATGCCCAACACTAGATTGATGGCATCAGAGGGATCGTGGCTTCGGGAGATGCCCTGATGCTATCAATCCAGTGTTGGGTGGATGGCAGCAGTCATGGAATATGGCTCCCGCAATGCTACCATGTGCGATGCTTCCAGCCATGCTCTCTGATAGCAGGCAGGATGGACCGAATTGGTTCCTGGCCAGTTCGGATCCCACCACTATATATACAGTATATATATTTCCCTTATTCCTGAAGGGCTCACAATCCTGAGGCAAGGAGGGTTAAGTGGTTTGCCCAAGACCACAAGGAGACCTGTAGAGCAGAAACCCCAATCCTTCTGGCCCAAGGTTGCTTGTCTGAAGATCTTTCTACACTGTTTATCTTGTTTCAGCTAATACACATTTACAGAGTGGACATAATAGTACTTTCATGCTAACGTATCTCCTGGCTACTTTTACTTTTGCATTAAGGCAAGGAGGAGTAGCCTAGCAGAGTAGGGTCTAAGAAACAGGGGAGCCCAATTTGAATCCCACTGGGGGCTCCTTGTGATCGCTGAGCAAGTCACTTAAACCCTCATTGTCTCAGGTACAAACGCAGATTGTAATCCTTTCAAGGGATAAGAAAATACCTACTGTAAATGAATGTAACCCATATTGAGCTATTCCTGAAAAAAAGCACAAGCTAAATCCAAAATTCTTTCCTTTCTCTTATTGCTTATGTGCTCTTTTAAATATATAGAAGAAGCACTTAACATGCATGTTAAAGGTCATTATATAGGTCCTAAAATGGAATAAATTAACATTCCATTTTTGCTCTTCATTGTGAATTTGAATATCAATTAGTGGTCAAAAATAGGACTTCACCTACTATTCTCCTATTGAATTGGTTTTCTTCAATTTTGATGGGAAGTCCTCAATTTGTCCTATGTATTACTTCATGGGCAGTACAAGGTTCAATATTATCCCTGCTTCCATTTAATTTATATCTGTGTCAGGTATTTTGTAATTAGGACATGGAATATTTTGTCTCCACTGATGGCATCCACTTGTATTTTCCATTGGGTGTCTGATGGATACAAATGGAAGATAACTTGAGGGGTTGTTTGAAGATAGCGGAGAAATTACTGCATGGAAATTTATGGCCTCTTTTATGAAAGCCCGCAAAGCAAAGAATTTGCAAGTAATACACCAAAAAATCACATATTAATTGTGAAGCCTCTGCATTAGCTGTTGGAGGCATGACCCTTAGGGGAGTTTTTAGGTGAACCCACATTAGCAGCCACGTTGCTGCTGAGTGTGTCACAGTTGTCCTGGCACTAGTGGTGTTGTGCTCTGCATGTCCTCTCTCCACCCATTCCCTGCACCATCTCGTGATCACCAATTAATGCATGTTTTAGCATATGGTGGATGTGCGTTAAATGCACATTCAGTGGCTAACGGGTTTTAGTAAAATGGGCCCTTAAGTTTGAATGTAAAGAAACTGGAGGTATTATAGTTTGGCATTATGATTCATTAAGAATGGACTGTCTTTGCTGAGGACCAGATTTATGCCTCTTGAATTGTTCAGAAGTAAAGGTGTTAGGAATAACAAGGTTGTGCGGGCTATATTACCCCTTACTTTAGTTTATTAGCCAAAGGCTTGTATGAGAAATGATCTACTGCAATTAGCAGTCAAGGCCATGATTCATGGCCGATTGGACTACAGCAATAGTCTGTTCTCAGGTACTCCTAAGAAATATATGCATGCCTTTCAGTTGGTTCAGAACTCAGTAGCCAGGGTTGATTCAAGTTAGAGACCATATTACCTTGTTTTGTGTCAGCTTCATTTGCTGCCTATACAGCAGTGGGTGGCATTTATGAACATGCATTTAATTTCCAAATGCCTTCAGCAGACTACTACCCTGGACCCATATGACACTTTTGTTATCGCCTTCAGTAAAAACGTATTTCAACCTCCTATGCTAGAGAGTGCAGGTTTTCTTGGCAGGCCCTATGGACTGTAATTCTTTCAAGTACCCGTAAAAGACATGCATGATTTACACATGTAAGTCACCTATTTTTAAGGACTTAGTATGTGTACTTCAGGTGGTTGCTATTCTGTAAGCACGTGCACAGATCCTATCGAGCACACTTTCAGAGTGGGCACACACAACGGAGGAGCTTGGGTGGAGCATAGGTAGAATGCAAATTTCTGCCCATGTTTCTGCCATTCTAAAATTTCACCATGATGTTCATCTCCCCTGATCTGCCCAGGACACACCTCCACCATGCCCCCATGATATATGGATGTTCTCGCTCCGGGGACATATATAAATTTGGTTTTCTAAAATTGCTCCAGGGATGTAGCCATAATTTGCAGATCTAAGTGCCTGTTTTCAAACATCCAACTCACAAATAGGGCTTCTAAAATGACCCCCTTATTATGATACGCTATTATGTGCTACCCTTATATATGGGATTTTTAGTTTGTTGTATTCATCATGCATGCTAAGGTGATAGAGCAATGAATAAATAACTACACATCAGATTTTAATAGAACTCTATAGCTAATGCTACTATTATTGCCAATAAATGAATAAAATTAATATTTAAATAGTGAAGGGATTATCATGGATTTTGTCTGGGACAGAATACAATGTTTTCTTAGTTTGTTACTATTATCCTTGAAATAAAGCAGCAGACATTTCATTGTGTCTCAGCATCTACCTTTGTTTAGTTTCACTCATGCAGTGCTTAATTACATCTTATAAGATCTCTGCTCAGAATGTTAAAGAAGAGAGGTCTTTGTGATAAATTTATAAATTAAATGTAACTTCCACTCATTGTGCAATATTTAAATTACTTCCACTTTATAATATGATTGAATTAGCACATCCAAGGATTACACTGTAATGAGTAGATAGCAAACTTTAATTTACGAAGTAAAATAACAGCTCATTTAGGAGACTTTTTTTCCAATTTTGTGCCTGTCATGGCAAAAGACCTCTGTCCAGCCACGTATCAGTGGCAATTAATGTGTGCCTTTGAGTCAATGCTGTTTCCTGACTCATAGCAGTGTGACTGCAAATAAACTGCCAAGTTGTTCTTCCCAAGCAATGGAAGGTTAAGTGCCTTTCCCAAGACCGCAATAAGAGCTAGTGGGAATCAAACCCTGGTCATTTGGTTTCCAAGCCATTGCTCAAATCTCTAGTCAGCTACTCCACTCTGTGCTAGAGGAATAATGGGGAAAAGGCTAGAGCTGTCCCTATCAGATTCCAAGTCACTATTCAAAGGGACAGATAAGAAAGCAAGAAGGCTTGTTTATTTTGGAAACCCCAGCAAGAGGAACCAAACTGAATATGGCATTAAAGTACAAATTTTAAAAAAAGTCATTTTTGTGAAATTTTGAATCCAAAAATGGAGAAGTAGTCTAATGCAGTGGACTAAGAGTGAGGGAAGTCAAATCACACCATTGCTCCTTGTGATCTTGGGCAAATCACTTAGCCCACCATTGCCTTAGGCACAAGCTTAGATTATAAGTTGTTTTGGGACAGATACATTTCTACTTTACTTGAATATAATTCACCTAGAACTCTGAGAGAGGTGTGAGCTAAATCCAATCCCCTAACCTCTGGACTGGCTCATATTGTCAGAGGCCCTCGATCTGGAAAATGTGTCAAGAATTATCAGGCTCTGCTTGCATATTTTTCCATTCTTCCATTCTTCCCAAAGAATAGGATATAAACTTCAGGAAATAACCAAGAGTCACAAGTTGTTTGTGGTGCTATGGGAAGTAAATCTTAATAGCTTTGACAGCAATCCTAGCCATAGGGATGTAACTAAAAGAATCACACCTGTAACCATCTGCATAAGCCATTTTCCATGTTCTGTGATTGATTGCCTTACCTTGTTCACCTTTTAAATAACCTTGCTTCTAGAAGACATTTAATATTCTAAATATCACACTGTAGTGGCTTAATTTTGTATGGCTTTTAGTTATCTTGACATCTTGAACTCCTATTTTCATCCTGCATAAAAACATATGAAATACCATACTCGGTCAGACCAAAGTCCATCAGCCCAGTATCCTCTTTCCAACAGTGGCCAGTCCAGGACACAAGTACCTGTCAGGTTTCCAAAAAGATACATAGGTTCCATGATGCTTGTCCCAGGGTAAACAGTGGATTTCCTGGATCCTCAATGGTTTATGGACCTTTCCTCCAGGAACTTGTCCAAATCTTTTTTTTAGACCCAATTGCACTAATAGCTTTTATTACATCATCCAATAACAAATTCCAGAGTTTGATTACACTTTGAGTGAAAAAATATGTTCTCCTATTACTCTTAATGGGTTACATTGTAGCTTCATTACATTTCCCTTAGTCTTTCTAGTTTTGATGGTGTAAGCTACTGATCTACTTTATGCTTACCCGTTCCACTCCATTCATTAATTTATAGACCTCTATCATAGCTCCCCTCAGCCATTGCTTTGCCAACTTGAAGAGTCCTAACCTTTTCTTTCCTCATAGTGATATCCTTTCATCCCCTTTACCATTTTGGTGACTCTTCCCTGTACCTTTTCTAATTCTGCTATATCCTTTTTAAGATATGATGACACAATATTCAAGGTGTGATCACACC
This sequence comes from Ichthyophis bannanicus, assembly GCA_033557465.1. NCBI lineage: Eukaryota > Metazoa > Chordata > Amphibia > Gymnophiona > Ichthyophiidae > Ichthyophis > Ichthyophis bannanicus. Next base: position 1,174,027,934 of record CM066033.1, on the reverse strand, counting down.
ATGGAACGATACAGAGTCATTATAATATCCTGATTGGTTAGTCTTGCTGTTAAAGACATGTTTCAGTTTTTGAATCTGAAATGTCATGCTCAGTTGCCAAGAGTGTGACTCCGCCCCACCTTGATTGAATGCTGTTCCATTACATGTGTGACCTCCAACTCATTATAGCTCTCGCTTCTGCTTGAATGGCTGTTTCTGAGTTCCACTTTCATCTCCCGCTTCAAGACCTGGTTCTACAATATGTTCTATCTTTGGCTCCTCCTTCAAGTTATGACTTCTGTTTCCCATTCTGATTTGTGTCCTCTTTTAATCTCCCAGTTCCAGTTTCAGCTCCTATTTTAGCCCCAGGTAGTGGCATAAATTCCTCGCAAGCAGTCCCCGAAATGTCGGTGGGAGGGGCCCATGCAGAAAGGGGACCGCCACAATGACAGTGGCAGCATTGTGGCACTTATTTTATCAAGTTTGCTCTGCTCTTCGAAGATCACCATGGGCCCAGCGGCTGTTCCTCACAGGGCCAAAGTCTCGTAATAACAGCTACATCGTTGGACTTCGTCCCGGCTCAGAATAGCCATCTGCTTGTGGCGAACTTAAAAGAACATAGCAACATGGCAAACACAATAAAGTAAGTTTGCGACTGCAAGAGGGGAATGCCCACCACATGGAGGAGGGGCCCGCATGTGGGTCATGCCACCACCATGACAATGGGAGGCCCTCAGCAAAGGTTTGCTTGTGGGACCCTCATTGTATCCTATGCCATGGCCCCTTGTTCAAGCTCTGGTTCCTGCTCCAAATTCCAGTCCTTGCTTCAAATTTGGGTTCCAATTCTTATTTCAAGCTCCAGTTCCTGCTTTAGTTCCCATATTCATCACCTTGCCATGGCCAACCATCAACATTGCAATTTCCTAAGCTTTTCAGTGGAAGCCAGGGTATTCTCCACAAGTTCACTGTTCACGTCATCTCTGGATGACAATAGATCCAACCCTTTGGGATACAACCAGACTGTCAGGTTTTCAGGATAACATCACTAAATATGTGTGAGACAGATTTACATACAATTGAGGCAGTGCATGCAAATCTCTCTCATGGATATTCATTTTGACTTGCTTTACAAATATTTCTGTTCTGTGTTCATCGATGAAGGGCTGGGAAAGGGAGCCCAGAAAACTAACAAAAATAGGAAAGGGAGAGGTAGAACTTGAATGATTTTCAGAAAACTGCGTTCATGAAGAGCTAAAAAAGTTAAATGTAGACAAAGCAATGGGGCCAGAAGGGATTCATCCAAGGATATTGAATGAATACAGAAGTACTGGCGACTCCACTGGCTTATTTTCAGTGCTTCATAGAGTAATGAGTTCAGTCAGCTAGATTATGGTTCTTTGTACCTTTTCTAATTCAGCTATATCCTTTTTAAGATATAGCGACTATAATTGCACACAATATTCAAGGTGCGGTCGCACCTTGGAATGATACAGAGGCATTATAATATCCTTTGTTTTATTCTCCATTTCTTTCCTTATTTTATTTATTTAACAATGTTTATATACCACTTTTCACTGGGTCAAAGCGGTGTACATTCAGGTATGGTATATATTTCCCTTGTCCCCAAAGGGCTCACAATCTATGATTCCTAGCATTTTATTTCCTTTCTTGGCTGCCACTGCACACTTGGCAGAGGGTTTTAACATATAATCCACAATGATGCCTAAATCTTTTTCCCGGGTGGTGGTTTCTAAAGTGGTATCTTGAATCGGATAACCATAATTTGGGTTGTTATTTCCAAGGTGCATAACTTTGCACTTGTCCACATTAAACTCGATATGTCATTTGGACATCCAGTTTTCCAACTTTTCAAGGTCCTCTTACAATTTTTCACAATCCACTTGCATTTTAACAACTTTGAATAATTGTATCTCATCTGCAAATGTGATCACCTCACTCATTATTCCTATTTCCAGGTCATTTATGAATATGTTAAAAAGCTGCACAAATCCCTGGGGTATTCCACTATTCATCTTTCTCCAATGAGAAAACTGACCATTTAGCCATATTCTCTGCTTTCTATCTTTTAACTAGTTCCTGTTCCACAATAGTACACTGCCTCCAATTCCATGACTTTTTAATTTTGCCAAGAGTCTCTCATGAGGGACCTTGTCAAAGACTTTCTGATAATCTCAATACACTATATCAACTGGCTCACCTTTGTCTACCTGTTTATTCACACCTTCAAAATAATGTATCAGATTAGTAAGATAAGACTTTTCCTTGGCTAAATCCATGTTGGCTTTCTCCCATTAAACCACAACTATCTACATGTTCAGTAATTTTATTCTTTATAATGGTTTCTACCATTTTGCCTGATATTTGTGTGATATTGCAGAAGGTCTGTTATTTATTTATTTATTTATTTATTTATTTATTTAATACACACTTATATACCGCTGCTTCCAGCGATCAGCAGCGGTTTGATTCTTCTTCTGGGGATGTCAATCAGGACAGGGAGGGGACAGTAATTATATAGATCTAAGGGTAGGTCACAGCACACAGGGTTAGTGTCATGGGGGACTTCGTTATACATATTTACATTTATACATAAGTATTTACAATTGTACCTCACACCTTTTCTATAATTTATATATTCGGAATTATCTTTGTATTATACATCTTCACATATTCTTACATAACGTGTTATGTAACGCATTTGAGAGTCATGGCTGATTATAATAGCATTTGAATAGGTGAGTTTTTAACTCTTTCCTGAAGATTGCAATGTCCGTGATTAAGCGCAGTTCAAAAGGGAGTTGATTCCATATTGTTGGTGCAGAGAATGCGAATGCTCTTCGAGATGTACTTGTTTTTACTGTTCTGATGGATGTGGGGACCTGTAGGGTGCCCAAGTTGGTATTTCTTCTGTCTCTATTTGCAGGTTGTGTGCTGATAAGGGTGGTCAGGAATGAGGGGGCTATGTTATTGATAAGTTTGAATGCGGTTACTAGCATCTTGTACTGTATCCTTGCTGCAATTGGAAGCCAATGTAAGTTTATTAGTATGGGGGTGATGTGTTCTGCAATGCTTGCTCCCATTATGATCCTGGCAGTTACGTTTTGGGCCAACTGAAGGATATTTATTGATTTCTTGGGGAGACCTTGAAGGATGGCATTACAGTAGTCCAGATGTGGCATAATGAGTGCTTGCGCCACTGATCGGAAGTCACATGGATCTATTATTTTTCTTAGCGGTTGTATCACTCTAAGTTTATGGAAGATGGCTTTGTTTGTTTTACGTAGGTGGGTCTCCATTTTTAGGTTGCAGTCGAGCGTGACACCTAGGTATTTGATCTCATCCTTCGCCTTGTACGTGTTATTGCACAGGGTGATTGTATCAGGGGGCTTGAAGTTTGGTTTGCTGGATATATACATGACCTCGTTTTTTTTGTGGTTTATCGTCATGTTATTTTTCTGTAGCCATTGCAACATTTCATCCAGGCAGTTTTCGAGCTGTGAATAATTGGGGTCCGCGGCGTCCAGTTGTGTGTATAACATGATGTCATCTGCATAGATGTGGTAGCTGATGTCATGTCTTTCAAAGATTTTGCATAGGGGTTGCATGTAAATGTTGAATAGTAGAGCCGAGAGGGCTGATCCCTGTGGAATGCCCTGTGTTTGAGAGAACGGTTCAGCTTGTTCGCCATTGAATTGTACTTGAGGCCTTCTATTCGATATGTAGGAGGAGAACCATTTGAGGGGGGTTCCCCCAACTCCTATGGATTCCAGCTTGTTTAGGAGGATCTCATGATGTACAGTATCGAAGGCGGCGGAGATGTCAATGAAAATGAGTATAAACATTTTCTTTCTGTCTTCAAGTCCTTTAAGGAGGTTTGTTCATTAGCGCTATCAAAAGTGTTTCAACTCCATGATTTCTTCGGAACCCGTACTGCTGTTTGTCTAAGGTATCGTGGTCATCAAGGTGATCTTGAAGTTGTAGGAGCACTGCCTTTTCAATGATTTTTGCAAGGAAAGAAATGCTGGATATGGGTCTGTATGAGGTCGGGTCTTCCTTGTTGAGAGTATTGTTTTTTAGGATTGGCCTTATTATTGATTGTTTTAGTTGTTTGGGCATTATTCCTTGACTTAGCGACTGATTTATAATGTGGGCTATCTGCTGGTTGATCTCTTTTTTTGCCGCTTTGATCCATGCAGTTGGGCATGGGTCGAGTGGTGAGGTGGTGGTATTTATGGAGGTTAGATTGTTTGTGGTTTGTTGCTCATCAAGGTTATGGAATGTGTTCCATGTTGGTTCTTGCTTCTCTTCTGTTCTTTGATGCAGTGCGCTTTCCTTTACCGCGGGGGCGGTGAAAGTCAGCTTGCTTGCATAGTGATTTGCTAGTGTTTGCGGATGGATGGGGCTATCCTGCTGTTCTGGTGGCGCTGTTTTGGTAAGTGATTTTACTAGCGCGAAAAGTTCACGTGGTTTGTTGATGGCTTTGTTCAGGATGTTGGAATGGTGTATCCTCTTTGCTGTGTTTACTTGTTAGGAAAGGTATGCTTCTTTGCAGGTGATATATAAATCAGAAAGTGGATAGATACCCTGGAACATGTGAATAAAATGAGGAAGGATCTAGCGAATCTTGAAGAATAGTTGAGATTTTCACACAAGAGTTATGCTAAAAAAATGCAAGGTCATGCATTTGGGCTGCAAATCACAAGGGCGTGATAGAGTATAGAAGGCTAAGTACTTCAGTTTCTGAAAGAGGAGTGGGATCTGGGGGTGGATCATATCAGATGATCTAAAAAGTGGCCAAACAGGTAGAAACAGTGATGGCAAAATCAAGAATGATGCTTGGGTGTATAGGAGGGGAATGGAAAGCAGGAGAAAGGAGGCATCAGTACCTTTGTACAAATCTCTAGTGAGACCTCATTTGGAGTACCATATACAATTCTAAAGATCACACCTTCAAAGGGATATAAATAGGATGGAGTACGTCCAGAGGGTGGCTATTAAAATAGTCAGTGGTCTTCATCATAAGGCATATTGGGATAGGTTGGACGATATCAAAATGAATACTTTTTGAGGAAATGTGGGAGAAGGGTGATATGATAGTGACATTTAGAGATATGTCTACTAAAGTGTGTTAGCTGTTACCACAGGACTAACGCAAGATGAATGTCCCGCAGTAGCAGCTAACTCACAAAAAAAAAAAAATCAAATATCACAGGCAATTTCCCATGATATTTGATTTTTACATGGTTCAGCTCCCTAGGGGCAGGATGGGAGCTGGATTGGGGTAGGGAGCAGGGCTGCCTTGGTTGGCAGCCACTGCACAAAAAATATTTCATGTGGTGGCTGCCAAAATTGGGCACTATTGCAGTAGCAGATAATGCCACCTCTTGGGTAGTGTTATCTGCCAGGAGGACTGATAATGCAGGCCTTCCCATGCTGCAATCAGGCCTGCCCCCCACAATATTGTCATTGCTGTGGTGCTGCAATTTGTGTTACTGACAAAATAAAACATAAAAATGTGTGGCCCCCTGCAGAACCATTCCCCCCTGAACAGCTCTCGATCCCTATCAGTAGTAGACCAGGAGGGATCAGTGAACCCCTGAATGATAAAGAGTCCCAGCTAGCCAGTCAGGCTATGCTCCCCTTCCTCTGCCTGGTACAGAATGGTAAGGGTTGGAGGGCCCATGGGCCCACCATTTCTTCCAAAAACAAATCCCAGCTAGTCAACTGGCAAGGTGGGGCCCTGCAGCCCCCCCCCCAGACCCTCCTCGAGCACCCCAACACGTACCTTAAATCCATGGTAGTCTAGTGGAGAATGGGGTAGGAGCAATCCTCCTTGTTCCTGTTTTGTCTTGTGGCTAATAAAAATGGCCACCATCACGTGGTGCTACTCCCTGGCAGCACTGCGAGACTGCAGCCATCTTTGTTTGGGCCCAAACAAATGATGACGGTGATGTTGTGGTGCTGCCTCCTAGTGAGGGGCTAGAGGACTGCATCTCATGACAGTGGACATTTTGTATTGGCTGCAAGATGGGACAGGAGCGAGGAGGATTGCTCCTACCCCATTTTCCAAAATGCCTTTATGCTAAGACAGAGATTCTCAGCCCAGTCCTTGAGACACACATAATCATTCAGGTTTTTAGCAAGTCACTTAACCTTCCATTGCCTCAGGAACAAAAATGTAACTCACCTTGAATCTCTAGTGGAAAAGGTGGTGAGCTAAATACTTAAATAATAAAATAAATAAAGAAGACCAGTTTCTGAACTACACATTTTTCCTGTGCACTTTCCAAGTGCCTGCATTTCTCTATAGATTTCACAAATAAGATAATTTATTTCTGACTGTGGTATTGACTGTTAATGCTGCCACTGTGACACACAGATACTAAAGTCCTGAATGTGATGTAGGATCATCTGGAAAGAGATTGTTTTAATTAAACCAAGCTATTATATAATCATCTGATTAAACAGACCTGCAATATAGCATTTTAGGACTCTGATATTGACTGAAAATACTTTACGTCCATAACTTGTATATTCATATAGATCAGGGATTTCAAGGGGCGAAGGGTTTCAACATACTATCCACGATGACGCTTAAATCTTTTTCCTGGGTGGTGGTTTCTAAAGTGGTACCTTGCATTGTGTAACCAGAGTTTGGGTTGTTCTTTCCAAGGTGCATAATTTTGCATTTGTCCACATTAAATTTCATCTGCCATTCGGACGTCCAGTCTTACAGTGGGAGGCAGTGGATGAAAATATATCTCATGAATATTCATTAGGGGCATCATGAAAACCGTGCTGAATTGTCGTGCACCTGGAATGGAGTTGGCCACCCTTGATACAGATCTATGCTAAACAGTAAACTAGATCACAAAAAGCAAAATGCAAAAAATGAACTGACTCATTATTTATACAAGAAAGTATTCCAAAAACAAAAGCATAATAAAAACTAAAAAAAAAACACCCATGTACATATGAGAAAAAATATATGTGTAAACAAAGGGGCTCAAACATTGGACACACAAATATATTCAAACATGCTCCACACCTTTCATCACCGGTCCCCAAGGTTGGAAAATTATTTAAAGTCATTTATTAAATGTTCATTTTTTCTGTATTGAATATTATTTTTCTACTTCAAAAATTCTTATATAAAAAATCAGTCCAATCCCAGACACCTGTAACAATAATGAAAGGAATACATCATTGCCTCTACTGCCTCAGAAAAATCTAGTGGGAAGTGAGGATAAGGAAAGGCTAGGTAGGGTTTGGTGCTTTGTGAATCCTGGTAGTGCTGTTATGATACATCAGGTTTGCTATGTGTTCTAAATGGAAGTCATTGAACACTTCCACCAGTAGCTACCACTGGAAATTAATAATCCCACAACCGCTATTTTTTGTCGGGGGCTATCGGTTGGAGAGGAAGGACTGTACCATTCCCCTCATTACCCAAAGAACCCGAAGTCTTTTTTGTTGGATTTGGCCAGGTTGGTCCTTATGAAGAATTACTTTCGCTATGGCGATCAGTTCTATCTCCAATGTCAGGGGATAGCAATGGGAGCCACGGTTGCTCCATCCATTGCTATTTTGTATTTGGCAGCAATGGAGGAGCAGTATGTTTATCTGGCCCCAGCTTTTCAACATGTACGCCTCTGGGTGAGGTTTCTTGATGATGTATTTTTTCTGTGGACTTCCACTCGGGAGAGCCTTTTGGAATTTGTGGCTTGGTTGAACTTGCTTAAGGACAATATTAAGTTTACCGCACATATGGATGAGCGCAGCATTGAGTTTTTGGATGTGCTGGTGGGTGTACAGGAGGGGAGGTTTTTTACAACCTTGTTCCGAAAGCCATGCCAGCGGAACAGCTTGCTTTGTTATCGTAGCCATCATCCCTTTCCTTTGAGGAATAATCTTCCTTTTGGCCAGTTCCTCCGTCTTCGAAGGATCTGTTCTTCTTTATGGGAGTTTAAGTTACAGGCACGGGCTTTGCGGGAACGCCTTTTGGAGCGGGGTTACCCCATTAGTGTAATTAGGAGAGCTTATATTAGAGCTTGTTTTTCACATCGTGAGTGGCTTTTGCAACCTTTTGAGCCATGGGAACCATCACCTTCTAATGAATCTAATGAATCAGATGATTTTGTTACAGGGGTCTTACCTTTTATGGCTCATTCGGTGGAGGCGACTCGATTGCTCAAGAAGCATTGGGGAGTGCTGCAGGCTAGCAGTTGTTTTCAGAAACCGGTACGTTTTGCGTACACCAGGGGTGTGAATCTACGGGATCGTTTGGTTAAAGTGACCACTGGGTTTACTGTGCGGCAGGGGTCGGAGGGAGTGAGAGGACATTGGGCCTGTCATCATTGCAAATATTGCCCCAACACTATGGAGGGCATACAGTGGTGTCATCTGACATCGGGGCGATCTTATTCCTACTTTGGATTTTCTACGTGCCAGACGAGTTTTGTGGTGTACATCATCGTTTGCCCTTGTGATTTATTTTATGTAGGGCGCACCATTCGCCCGGTAAAGATCAGGATGGGGGAACATGCGAGTCGCATCCGGACAAAGAGTTTATCTGCACCTATGGTTGAACACTGTGTGGCCCTGAATCACAGTTTTATGGATTTACGCTGGAGGGTTATTGATGATGTCCCGGCGACCCCTCGGGGTGGGGACAGGGAACAGCGCCTTCAGTGGAAGGAACAGCAGTGGATATACAAGCTGCAATCTGTGATTCCCTCTGGTTTAAATTTGGAACATGATTGGTGGAGCCTTCTCTGATTGGTGGTTGGCTTCACTGACAGGTTTCAAGGGGGTGGGGCATCCAGTGTGCAAGAAGAGACTTTCGTATTGACTCCACCTCTGATTGTGACGTATGGGTAGATGGCCAATTGGAAAATGTTTTTAGCTACAAAAGATCTGTTGGCTCACGGCGTTTTCTGTGGGCGAGTGTTTGGGCGAGATACCACTTGAGACAGGACCCGGTGGGGCCCGAAGCATGCATGTCATGTCGTGGCAAGCTGTGGATAGCAATATTCGCCTGAAGAAGACATTGGTTTTGTCTGTTCAAGATAAGAACTGATTGGGGAATAAATATAAGATGATTGGGCGTGCTGTGGTCTTTTTTGATTAAAAAAGTTCTTTCGATAATGAGGGGAATGGTACAGTCCTTCCTCTCCAACCGATAGCCCCCGACAAAAAATAGCGGTTGTGGGATTATTAATTTCCAGTGGTAGCTACTGGTGGAAGTGTTCAATGACTTTCTTTTTTGAGTGTGACTTATTTGTCATTGGACTTGGGGGGTTTACTTTATAATGTGTTCTAAATGGGCAGGGTTTATAGTATATCCTAATGTGCCTGGTATTTGGCACTGCAGTATAGTAATGTAGAAATCTGTTAGCCTTTCCTTATCCTCACTGCTCATGCAAATGGTATTCAGACACTCATTAAGAGGCATGTTTACTAAATGATAATGCACAGTCACAAATGTTAATGTGCGTTAAGAGCAGGAACACCCATTTATTTCTTTTGGCACAATGGCACTTAACAGGCATTAATATTTAATAGACCTTCCCATAGGGAGAAGTAGCCTAGTGGTTAGAACACTGGCTTGATAATCACGAGACCAGGGTTCAATTCCCACTAACACTCTTTGTGACCTTGGGCAAGTCACTTAATCCTTTGCCTCAGAAGAAAGGCCTGGCAATTTCCATCCAGTCACACTGCCAAGAAAACCCAGGAGCTGCTGGGACTCCAGGAGTCAGCACTGACTCAAAGGTACATATCACATCATAACAAACATGCCCCTAAGTCATTGCCAGGAGAAAAAAAAGAGGCTTGTGAAGGGCTCCTTTGAAAGCCATCTAGAATTTTAGATGGGCAACATATACATTTTAAAATAAAATAAATTCAATTTATGCGAATGAGTTGCAGTGAATATACAAATGAGACCTCACAATGAGTTTCCACACATGGCCCTATATCACCCTTGGGCTGTCCTTGGATGGAGGGGAGAGTGCATAAGTCATGTGGACAGAGCTGCCATGTTAGTTCCAGGAGGAAGATTTAAGGGCAGTTCCTGGAATTCTAATCACCTTATCCTGTTGCATTATGGGACTCAAAGGTCTGGTTTCAATAGACAGAATTTGGCATTACAAATCCATATTGCTTTGAGATGTAAATTCAAAACCAGGAGTGGTCAAAACGTCTTCCTCTTGGAAAACAGTAGTCTGCGCAGTTCTAGGTGATAGAGTTGAGCTTCCATCATTTTTGTGAGGACATGTTGGGGTTTCAGAGCCCTGTCCATTATTCTTGTGGGGTTGTCCTATGTAACATAACAGCCCCTATCCTCCCAAAAGGATAATGACTGGGGCTGGCTAATCCATTTCTGTTTCTAGTTTTCAAGTTTTGCACTGTGTATGGAGTGGTTTCTTGAGGTTTCAGTTCAGTTTTTGTCTGCACATTTGTAATATGTGATTAATTATGTTCTACGTGCAACTGAAGTGAGGTATTCTGCAAGTGCAGGGTTGGGGAAGCTCCAGCTCTGCACTCATCTGCCCCTAGCAGCAGCTCATGGGCTTTCTCGCTGCTGCACAAATACCCCTGTTTTCCCTAGGATTATCGTTTTCTTTTCTGCTCATTCTTTTACAGGAGGTCTTTGTTTTTCTCTCTTTTTGGAAATGTGCTTCTGATAGCTTTTGGATTGTATATACTACTCTTTCGTTGGGATGCTGTCTGGTTCCATGGGATTTCCAATTTAGCGTTTGTCTAAGTATTTCTATTTTTAAATTGTGATCCCTCGTTCTGTGTTTGGTGATGGTCTATGTTTGCATTTTTGACCAGGCTGCGGTATTCTGTTCATGTAATTTCCACTTGTTTTCGTTTCCCATTAGGAGATGTATTGGTTTATCAGTACTGCCTTTTGATAGGTAGGGTTTGGTGCTGTCTGAGTCCTGGTAGTGCTGTTATGATTAGGTGGGTTTGCTAGAAGCATGTGCCCCTCCATTTTGGCTGTGAGGTGGTGGGGGGGAGGGGGTGGCGCCAGTTCATCTTTCGTCTCAGGCAGCAGATTGTCTTGAGCCTCCCCTGACACCATGGCTTCCTCAGGAGTTCTGCTAAGCCCACAGGATGACAAAAAAACATGGTGGCTAAACAGTAAACTAGGTCATTTGCTATCATGAAAAGATAGCAAACCGTCTGCTGTACTTCATCTGAGTAAATTGATCAGAAAAGATAGACAAAATGGCTACTCAAAGGTGATCTTTTGCTAAAGGGCGCTAGCTGTCAGCATGGCTCTGGACACGCATTGATAGGTAGCCGTACTGGATTTCTGCATTAATCGTCCATGGCACGTTAGCGTTGCAAGTGAGCAAGTGACGGGTGAAGAGTAAATGGGATGAGCCCTATGAAGTCAGTGTTCCTGTGGTACCTACATGGCGGGCAAGTAGCACAGATGCATGTACCGCCATCTCCGAAGGTGGAGGCAGGTATACCCGCGCTATATGACAGGGCCATGTGTACAGCACGAACTGCCGGGAACACCAGCCAGGGGCGGCCCAAGGGGGGTGCGGGGCCATGTGCGGAGACTCGGTGCGGGGCCTCATTTGCATAAGGGGCCTCATTTGCATAAATATTTGCATAATGTTACCATACAATAACCTCTAGTAAACATGCCTCTTAATGAGTGTATGAATAAAGAAAGACTAAAAGACTTCTACATTACTATAATCCAGTGCCAACCGCCAGACACATTAGGAACTACTACAAACACTGCCCATTTAGAACCCATAGCAAAGCCGCCGTATCCTAACAGCACTACCAGGACTCATAAAGCACCATACCCTAACTATCAAAAGGAAACGCTGCAAATATTAAACCAATACATTTCAGAGAACAACAATACATGACCTACTGGGGAAAGAGAACAAGTGGCAATGTCAAATAGGAATTACATAAACAGAATACCTCAGCTCAGTTACACATGCAGAACATAGACCATCACCAAACAAGGAATCACAATTTAGAAACAGGAAGACAATAATTAAACTGGGAATCCCAAAAGCCAAACTTGGAATGTACAACACTGTAGAAATAAAACTATACATTAATTTGCTCTTGTACTAAACAAAGCGCAGACGTTAATGATGCACATTTACAAGAGCTGACATATTCCAATTAATAAATTCAAAATAAAGAGATATTTTTCTATCTTTTGTGCATTTTTTTCAGGTGCAATTGCTCCAGCCACTTTCTTCTGGTTTCTTCGTGTCTTCTGCTAACTCTCCATCGTCTGCTGTCCATTTGTCCTTTCTTCTCTCTTCTAGTTTTTTTCCATTCTCTCTGCTTTAACATACTAATCTTTCTCCTTTTTCTCTTTCCTCATTCCTATTTCATTTACTCAAAATTTACCCCTCCATCCTCAATCCCCACTTACTCTCCCAATACCCGGCCAATTGTAGATTTTTTTATCCCTCCCACACAAAATATTTTTCCCCTCTCCATTTTACTCTCCCAGCCCCATCCCATTCTAATCCTCCCCCAACACCAGCTCCCTTCTAGTTCCAGCCTCACCCAGCATCCATTCCCTTCTAGTCCCTGCATCAGCCCATTTCCAGTCCTAGCAACTCCCCAACCCAATACCAGTCCTAGCCCCCATCAACCCACTTCCAGTCCTAACCCCCCATCACCCCATTTTCAGTTTAAGTCCCGCTATAACCCACTTCCAGTCCTAACCCCCCATCAGCCCACTTCCAGTCCTAACCCCCCATCAACCCATTTCCAGTCAGCCCCCCATAGCCCATTGCCAGTCCTAACCCCCCCATCAGCCCACAGTCCATTACCAGTCCTAACCCCATCAGCCCACCTCAAGTCCTAACCCCTCCCCATCAGCCCATTTCCTGTCCTACCCCCCCCCCCCCATAGCCCATTATCAATCCTAACCCCCATAGCCCATTACCAGACAGCCCCCATCAGCCAACAGCCCATTACCAGTCTTAACCCCCCCATAGCCCATTGCCAGTCCTAACCCCATCAGCCCACCTCAAGTCCTAACCCCTCCCCATCAGCCCATTTCCTGTCCTAGCCCCCCATAGCCCATTACCAGTCCTAACCCCACCCAACAGCCCACCTCAAGTCCTAACCCCGCCCCATCAGCCCATTTCCTGTCCTAGCCCCCCATAGCCCATTACCAGTCCTAACCCCCCCAACAGCCCACAGCCCATTACCAGTCCTAACCCCATCAGCCCACCTCCAGTCTTAATCCCCCCAGCCCATTTCCAGTCCTAGCAACCCCCCCAATCCATTACCAGTCCTAGCCCCCCATAGCCCACTCCCAGTCCTAATCCCACCAGCCCATTTCCAGTCCTAATCCCCCATCACCCAATTTTTAGTTTAAGCCCCCCCATAGCCCATTACCAGTCCTAAACCCCCATCAACCCACTTCCAGTCCTAATCCCATCAGCCCATATAGACTTAGCTCCCCCATAGCCCATAGCCCCCCAGCCCTTCACCACTCCTACCCCCCCCAGCCCTTCACCACTCCTAACCCCCCCCAGCCCTTCACCACACCTAACCCCCCCAGCCCTTCACCACTCCTAACCCCCAGCCGACCCCCAGCCCACCGAAATTCTTTTTACAAAAAAAGCTGTCTGCTAGTGAAAACCACAACCTGCATCACTGCCCTAAAACCCTGGGAGCTCTAAACATGGTGTAACTGGTGCACCAATTTAAGCTGCAACGAGGCTTCCTTACACAGCAGCTACCTGTGACAACAAAGAAGAATCTAAAATTACCCCCAAAAACAAGCTTCAGTCACACGCGCCGGCTTTCAGAGCACGAAGGGATTAGTTTCCCTTTCGCGGCTCTGTTAAGCCCGCGGGGGCTGATGGGAAGTTCCCATCTCTCGCGTGTGACTGCAGCTGGAGAGAGCTGATACCGAAGAGGGCGGGCTCTGCCGGGCACAAGGGGGGCCCCGCGGCACACTCGATTCTGCCGCGGCGGCCCCAGAAGCGGCAGCAGACAGCTTTTTTTTTATTTTAAAATTTTACTTTTAGATCAGAATGTTTTTTGCGCGGGGCCCCCTGAAACGCGGGGCCCTGTGCAAAAAACATTCTCGCTCAATGGACGGGCCGGCCCTGCCCCCAGCAGTTAACACCATGCTGCTGTCCTAACATGCCACAGATGTGTGCGTTATCAACGCATTGGGTGCAACACCACAGTGCCCTTTAGTGAAAGGGCCCCAAAATGTGTTCTTTTTTGTTCTGTTTGTATATTTAGATCCTTTCACACCATTTTTATGTATGTGTTTATCTGTTTGACCAGGGAAAGGGCCTTTCTTTTAAGATAACAATTCTGTGCTTTATAGGTAATATTTTTTGTGCTTGCGCCCAAAGGAATAAGACCAGTCTGACACGTTGAGAGACAGTTTATCATTTGAAATGCTTATCTTGTCTGTTTTAAATGATGGTATAAGAGAAAGATACATCAAAGCAAGTGAGCAACAGATAGGATTTTATGACTTTTTCCCCTTGAACAGTATTATGATAAATTTCTAGAATGGCTGTAGATTTTTGTCACAGTGCCTCTCTTTCACTAGGAGGATCAGCCAAGGAAAATGAGTTTGCCCTTCAGTCTCTGAAGCCCTTGATGCATGACACCTCTATTCTAGTGATAAAAGTTAAACACCATACTTTAAATGAGCAATGAGCTAGACTTGCACTCTGCCTCTCTAGATAGCCTTACCTAGTGCTTGTTACTTTGCTTCTTTTTTTTTTTTTTTTCAGGCCCATGCTATTAAAAGTAGCTATTCTTTCAGTGAAAAGGACAATGAATAATGGGAGTAAAAGAAACAGTGATTGATATACCGCTGGCTGTTGTCTAGTACAGGCATTGACCTTTAACATAGCATTCTAAGAAAACAGATGAAAGATCAGCAGACAATGATAAGTTAACATCATTTGAAATCAGTGGACTTTTACAAAGTACACTGTGTCATATACCTTCCTCAATATCTCATGTGGTGAGTGGTACACAATAAAATAAATATTGTTAAAAGCTAAATTAAAAATGATGGGACAAGTAACAAGTAGAAGAAGACATGCATGGAAACAAGCACATGGGGACAGACTTAAAAATCTAAACATGTATACTTTAAAATAAAGGTGGGAGAGAGAAGCTAAGGCAAAGTCTTGAATAATTCCGTGGAATAAACACACAAGTGACAGGCTTCTTTGAATTGAAAGGAAACGCTGCAGAAGGTGAGGGATAAAGAGAATCTCCAGGAACAAGCAGGAATGAGTCTTCACACATGGGTACGTCGGTACTGACGGAGTCTGCGCGGGAACGCTTCCCAGCGTCCAATCAGAAAGCCTTTGGAAGCATCCCACCCGCCTGCGTGCTGCCTTCCCGCCTTCCCAACTGTCTCTCATCAGTTTTCGTTTTTCCGCGGAGCCAGTAGGACGTCCTCCTGTCACCGCAGAAAATTCTTCTTTTATTTTTTAGTTTTCTTGTGGTCGCGGCTGCCTTTCTCGACGCCACCGGTACCGCCGGTGTTTCTTTTTCCTTTTCTTGTAAAATATTTTCCTTTCTAAGGAATATTTTTTCTCCTTAGTGTCTCACGGTTTCTCAGGCCTCTTAGGCCTCTCCATTTTTCCTTCATGGAACCGCCAGCCACTCTCCTCAAGAAATGTAAAAACTGTGGCGGTACAACCTTATTTTTAGACACTCACAATTGGTGTCTAACCTGCTTGGGTCCTGACCATTTTCCTCCAGAGCCCTCGGGCAATAGTATTGTGGGAAGAAGTTCTCAACATCGAGTTCCCCTCGACACGCGGTTCCCATCCAACTTCAGGGTACCGACCATATCTTCTTCTACACAGGATCAGGTAACCCAAAAACAGTCTGTTAAGATTAGACAGTCCTCGAGCGGCAGTTCTCATGCATGGCATGGAGATGCCTATGGCCTTGCCCTCGAGAATCCACTGGCTTTAAAACCCCGGTGGGAGTCTTCGGCCTCCAAAACCTATGTGGAGTTTCAGGTTGTTCCTGGGGTTGTGGCATCCGCTTCGAGCGGTATCGATACTCCTCACCAAGGATCGTCGTCTAGCGTCCTCGGTACCTACAGGGCTGGTGGATACGCTCCAGACCGTCCTTCCAGTATCGGTACCGATATTACTACCGACGTCGGTACCCTCCAGACGTGCATCGATAGACTCGCTTCCTGCGATGCCGAGTCTGGAATCGATCTCCAGTCTGGAGGACTGGGTACCGACTCGCCTTGGTACCGACACCCGTCGGTACCGAAGGCTCGGTTCCGATGATTCGTTACCGCAACTTTCGGTTCCTTCGATACTGTTAGAGTTGCCGCCGGCTGGCCTTCATCCACCGGTATCGGATGCGGTACCGAAGCCGGTACCAAGGTCCACTTTAACATTGCAGTCGGTGCCTTCCATGCTTCTCTCATCAGGATCGCTTCCCTCGATACCGAGCTTGAAATCGATCCCTAGCATGGTCGATCTGCTACCAACTGGCGCTGGTCCCGTCATTCCACAGTACCAGCGATCATCCTATAAGGATTCCATACTGCACTATCCAGGATCTTCTATTCCTAAAAGCTTGGATAGATCCCTCGGTGCCAATGCTAGTTCTGCATCAGCTCTAGCCTATCCAAGGGAAGTTCCCTCTGTGGATCCTTCTTTTCAGGTTTTCATCCTGGATATGGCAAAATCCCTTGCCATTTCTATTCCTGGTCAGGGTCCTACACAAGGCAATACAGGATCCCTTTATAGTCCTGAAAGAGCAAAGGAAAACATCATGCTATCTTTGCATCACTTCTTGCAGGACCTCCTTCTACGAATGTGGGAAGCTCCTTTGAAGGTACCCCCACTTTCCAGAGCAACTGATCTTCTATATCAGGTACCCCCTTCTCCAGGATTTCAAAAGACTCAACTTCCTCATCATTCCATTGTTGTAGAATCAGCAATGAGGTGGATGAAGAGTACTAAAAGGCACTCTTCTTATCCGCCAGGTCGTGAATCTAAAACTTTAGATGCCTTTGGGCGTCAAACCTTCAAGGCATCCATGCTTTCAGCAAGAATTCTCTCATATATCTTTTATATGGGTTTATCTCTTGAGGAGGTCACAAGGAAATTACATCTTTTGACTCCTTTTCTTCAAGAGCCCAAGAGTGTAGACTATTCCTCACTGGTTAGTCATACTCAGAATATCTCTAGGTTTCTTACTCATGCTTCTCTAGACTCCTTTGAGTCTGTTAGCAGGACTTCTGCTATAGCTATAGGAGCACGACGTAAAGCCTGGCTTCAAGCTTCAGACTTGGACAAATGGGCACAAGTTAGACTGGGAAATACTCCTTGCACTGGAGAAAATCTCTTTAACAAGGAGTCTTTATTCCAGGTTGCTCAGTTAACAACTGACTATCCTGTCTCCAGGGGCTCTTCTACGCCTTCTCCTTTCCCAGTTGGTAGGAAAGGTCCTGACAAAATTTCTTCCCCTAGGAGAAGAAAATTTTATCCATCTTCTGCCCATCATACAGATGTTCCCAAACAGGGGAAACATCACCCTGGGTTGATGAATCCGCAACCTCAGCAGGGTCAGCAAACCCAGCAATCGCAGGGCTTCAAATAGTTCATCATTGCAATTCTTGATTGGGGGTTAGAGTAGCAGTCTGCTTCTTTTTATTTGCAGTGTCTGTACTAACTTATTCTAACCTTCCTTCATATCTCTTGTGGAGATATTTTCTCTTCAACTTTTAAAGGTCTTTATGATGATCATGCCCATACTTAACAGGGTTTTCCTTCTCCTCTTGGAGGAAAGAGAACTAACAACTATTAATAGACAGTTGTTTTCCCTGTACTGGCATGTATCATCTCACTTGTCAGAGTCTTCCTCCATAGTTAGTCTTTTTCAACATTGGCTTACCCCCCCCCCCCCTCTTACTATACCAGTTGGTCTGTAAGAGGGACCCCTTTTACGCTGGTAAGCTCCTATAGTCCTTTACTTCTTCTACAGGGGGATCCTCCTTTCTGGAGTTGTCTCCCCCCCCCCCCTTGTACCTTGGGGCAGCCCATCAGACAATAGGAAATCCTACTAAGTCTGTTGTTTCTTTTTCCACATCCAAAAGAGGGAGAGGAAAGAGAGATGTTCTCCGCTGCCCTGGTACATTGCTGCAGATATAGAAATTCCTAGTGTTAAACCACTGGTTATGTCCACCACACAACCAGGGATTCTCCTCCACTAGCAATCCTTCTAGCCTCACTGCTAGGTCCCAAACAGGTTATCAACCTCGTTTGGGAAACCCTCTTATCAAGGCCTAATTGGTTAACTTCTATTCTTTGCCCCCTTGTCCTGGGCAGAATAGTTGGTTGCCGGCTGGCTAGCCACTTTTTCTTCTAACCAACCTGCAGCATGCTCTCTGCAACTCTACAATGTAGCTTTGCACTATGGGCCCTTGCTAGAGAGCATTAGTATCTTGCCTAACAGATAACCCCAGATGGTTAACAGGATTCCCCCAGTCATGTTTCCATGACTGGTAGGTATTCCTACCCTTACCATCTCATCTTAAATCTCTTTTGAGACATCAGTCTCAACACTCAGTACACTTAAGAAACTAGGTTTAATTTAACGAAGAATCAATGTAAATAGTCAAAGCATTACTAGCTAATGTTAAACTGTATATAGTTCTGTAACAATGTTCCATGTTATCGTTTATCGTAAGTTAACTGTACATAGTTATGAAAAAAAACGATGTTCTATGTAAAACCATGTTCACTAAATGTTACCTGTAAACCGCCTTTGATCTTTGGAAAAAGCGGTATAGAAAATAAGCATAAATAAATAAATAAATCAGTCTTGGGCCTTTCATTACGTGAAAACCTAAAGAAGGGCCAATTCCCTGGCCACATCTCCTCAGAGATAATTTTCTTCACTGGCAGTTAGGGAATGCCTAATACCCTTCTTGCCCTCAAGGGCAAGTCACTAGGGTATCTTCCTCCAGTGACGTCCTCTATCCATTCTCCATATGGCAATTCTGGAGAAATCTGGCCTTCCTGCCTACAGACTGAAATTATCCTCTGCCTTTTTCACGTAGGCCATCTTGGTTATTCAAAGCTTCTTTTTGTCAGGGAGGCCTCTCCTCTGACTCTGCCAATAATAACCAGGAAAAGAGAATTCTCTGTATATCTATTCAAGCAGGTATTTACCTTCTTGCTGTTAGATGAATCTTCCTCCTAGGGGGGATCAGTTTCTATAGACCTCTCTCCATCAACATACCTGGAGATATGTGTCTATAGGTCTACATATTCATATATATATATATATATATATATATATATTCATCTATCTATCTGTGTGTTTTCTGTCCATACATATCTCCTGTAGATATATGCATATACATCCTATATGTGTATATATTCAATATATATATCTATATATACATAGATATATTTTTACATCTACTGAGATATATTTTCAGATAGATATGTATCCATATACTCATCTATCTGTCCTGTCAGGTTCAAATGTCCTTTCATTCCTATATGATCCTGACAGATGGGCAATACCCCTATCAATGTTATGCCAGCATTCTTAGGGGTCTACACTTATGACCACTTCCTGTGGTAGTTAACACCTGCCATGTAGGTTAGGTACTCCTGAAGCTCTCCATATACCTTTCTTCTTCCCTAATTGACCCCATTTAGGAAAGACATTGTGGAGCTTCAGTCAATCTAAAGCTTAGCACTCCTGAGTCTGTCCTTACTTCTTGTCAGATACAGGGGTCTCCATAACCTTTTCTTCCTACATGGACTGATTCCATTCCCAGTCCAGTTAGGTCAGACTCAATTTTCCTGTTGGTCCTAAATTTGTACTGTTTTTGGACCTGATCAGCTTAAGCTTTCTGTCATTCTACCTTCTGCATCTCCGCTGAAGTTCTACCTCTTATACTACCCCAGTTTTTCCCCTGGGGCTATTTCTCACCCTAAATAGTTCTGACCTCCACTGTTTTTCTCTAATTTTACTACCTCCACTTCTCAGTGAGGTACCCCCTTAGCACATTCACCAGCTCTTTTAACAGATCCATATGTACCTCAGTGAACTTGTGCAAGATCAACAGGGGAGGCCCAGATTACAAAATATTCTCTATACAGGTTCTTTTTCTTTAGAAACCCTGTTCTGCCAGCTGTTCCATAGCTTCTCTTCTGTTTTCAACTCCTGCCCTCCATCCCTAGGATGCCTGAGGTTTTAAGCAATGGCATGGCTCGTTCTAGACTTGCAACATGCTAGGACTCCCTCTAGGCATCTGAGCTTGGGAGTCCCCATATGTGAAGACTCATTCCTGCTTGTTCCTGGAGATAGCACAGTTACTTACCTGTAACAGGTAATCTCTGGGAACAGCAGGAATAAGTCTTCACAACCCACCCACCTCCCCTATGAGTTGCTTTTTCTCTATCTCTATCTTTCCCTTCCTTGCTCTCTCTCTCTCTCTTTGTCTCAGCTCTCAAACTTAACTGAGGAGAGACAGTTGGGAAGGCGGGAAGGCAGCATGCAGGCATGGTGGGATGCTTCCAAAGGCTTTCTGATTGGACGCTGGGAAGTGTTCCCGCGCAGACTCTGTCGGTACTGACGTACCCATATGTGAAGACTTATTCCTGCTGTTCCCAGAGATCACCTGTTACAGGTAAGTAACTGTGCTATATTCTCAAGTTAATCTAAGGAAATTCAACTTCCAGCAGAGAAATTACTCTCCCTTGACTTGCTGTAAAATACATCAGTGGTATGAGTGCGGAGAATATGCAAGAATTGATCCTGGTCGAGGAAGTCAGAGTGAGGCTCCCTCCCCTTTGATGCATCATCAAGTGGGAGACACTTGGTAGGTGATACCAAAACTTTATAATTATGACTCTCGTTAGCCACTATCCCAAAATGTTAAATGTACCTGGCAAAAGGAATGACTATAAGAGGCTTATTAACCTGAATATTTAGATCCCTAAAACATTTAAAAAGGTTTGTTCAAGTTCCTGGAAGAAAGATCCGTAAACTATTATTAAAGAGGACCAGGGAAATCCACTGCTTAGCCCAGGACAAGCATTGTGGAACCTGTGCATCTTTTTGGGAACCTGCCAGGTACTTGTGACCTTGATTGGCCACTGATGGAAGCAGGATACTGGGCTTGATGGACCATAGTCTGACCCAGTATGGAATTTCTTATGTTCTTATGTTTTTAAATTGCTTTCCCTTGACTTGCTGCACATCAGCAGTATGAAAGCTGGGTATTTGTATCGCCGATCTTGGCTGTGGAAGCTGGGTTAAGATTCTGCCACCTTTGATACCCCAGAAGATAAATACATTGAATGAATGAGGTTCTAGATGCATCCAAAGGAGTATACCTAAAGGGCTTACCAGATTCTTAGTCATACTCTTGGTGTGGACTTGGTGCAGCTAACAAGGATGAGAGTTGATACTGATTTGCTCAGATATCTCTTCTCATTAGACTGTTAGTTATTGAGAGAATGTCTAATAATTATTGAGCTGTGTTAGCTACGAACCTCCCTGTTAGGTCTGACCATCATACTGATGGTTATTATAGGAAACTTGAAAGTCTTTGCTCTTAGGTAATCCTCTTCTGGTTAGATCACCTTTTGTCATAACTTTAATGGAAATGTCTAATGTAAGATATGATCTCCACAACCAGCATTTATTAAGAGTCTGGATTTAAGACAGGGGTCTGCAATTTACCTTTCTTACTTAAACATAGGTAGAAAAGGAGGATTTCATTATTTATCGGTTGTTACATTAATTGTAAGATGATTGTATAAGCAATGTGAGTTGTAGCAAGAAAGAGGATAGAGTTGCTATTGTTTTTAATAAATGTTAAGTGTTTCAGAGGTTGCATTACAGAGTGCCTTGTCAGTTGATTATGTGCTTATTACCACTGAAACTATACTCCAGATTTACTTTTCTTTATATTTTTGCCATTTATAATCCCCCTTGTGTTGATCAGATGTGGTTTGAGCCGTTGGCTAAACTTATTTTAGATAGTTCTGTGCAATGTATATATTTTTTGATTGTTGTAGGGATCTAAATATTCAGGTTAATAAGCCTCTTACAGTCATTCCTTTTGCCAGGTATATTTAACATTTTGGGACAGGTACTAAAGGGCATTAGTTGCAACTATGCAGCTAATAAAGATTTATCATCTGGCAGTAGTATCTAACTTGCTCAATACTGCAGGCACTTTTATGCGATATCTGCATTTCATTCGGTAGACCTGGGAGGAGGAAACATCAGGGCAGGGAGTAGGCATTCCAGTTTTTGGCAACCACCACGCAAAAGTAGTTTGCACTAAGGCTGCCAAAAATGGCCCATTGGTGGCTGATGATAATACCACCTCAAGAGTTGTGGTTACCCAACTCTGCTGTGGGCTTCTTCGTGGCCATGATCACCACCCCCCAAATTCCCAATCAGGCCTCCTGAGCTTAACATCATTATTGGTGCCATGAATGTATAGATCCTTGGCATCAACAATTTAAACAAAGTGGCCTTACCCCCTCCTCCCCAATTTCAGCACCTATGCCCCTGGACAGCTCCCGATCCCTGATCCCCATCGGGAATTGTCGGGGGGGGGGGGGGTTGGTGCACCCTCTGAACAAGTAGAAAGTCTTGCTAGTCAGTTGGGCCCAATTCCCTCCCCTCCCACAATTATATGTAATCATCCTAGCTAGCCAGTCAGGCCCTGGGTCCCCACCCCCTCCCTTCCACCCCCTCCGAAATGATAAGATCCAGCTTGCCAGTTGGCTTAGTAGGGGCCTTCTCATGGACAATATGTTGAAATCCTTTGATCCATTTATTTATTTATTTTATTTATTTATTTACATTCTCTTATATACTGCGCTATTCTGCATCAGTGCGGTTTACATTGAACAAACTGTAATTACATTGAACAGGGCATTATAACTTGGAGATAACTATTTTACAGGGAACATGGGCTATGGAGGGTTAAGTGGCTTGCCCAAGACCACAAGGAGCACCTATGGGACTAGAAACCCCAGTCCTTCCGGCCCAAGGTTGCTGTCCAATAGTGGGATTTGAACCACCGACCTTCCGGCCTGAAGTACCTTGCCCCAACCACTAGGCCATGTGCTAAGAAAGCTAATAGAATGCTAATAGAATGCTAATAGAAAGCTAATAGAATGCTATAAATTAGAAGGATTAGAAAATAAAACAAAGGATGCCATCATACCTCCTTATCTTTCCAGGATGTGACCACACCTTGAACATTGTGTGCAGTTCTCATCACCTCCTTTACAAAAGATACAGCAGAATTAGAAAAGGTACAGAGAAGGGAGGCATAAATGCTATAGGGGATGGAATATAAGCCTCTAAGGAAAGGCTTAAATGGTACGGTTCTTCAGCTTGGAGAGTCAGCTGAGGGGAGATATTATAGATGTCTATAAAATGAGGGGAGTGGAACAAGTAAACATGAATTGATTGTTTACTCCTTCAAAAAAGTACAAATACTAGGGGATATGCAAAGTAGTATATTTAAGATTAATCAGAGACAATATTTTTTCAGTCTATGTGTAATCAAGCTCTGGAATTCTTTGCCAGAAGATATAGTAAAAGCAGATCTCCAGGAACAAGCAGGAATGTAGTCATCACATATTGGTATCGTCGGTACCGACGGAGCCTGCGCAGGAATGCTCCCTAGCGTCCAATTAGAAAGCTTTTGGGAGCATCCCACAGTGCCTGCGTGCTGCCTTCCCACCTTTCCCAACTGCCTCTCTCCAGTTCTTCTTTTTCCGCGGAGCCAGCAGGTCATTGTTCCTGTCACCGCAGAAGAATTCTTCTTTATTTCTTTTTTGTGATCTCGTCTGCCTTCCTCGATGCTTTACTGGTACCGCCAGTTTTTCCTTCTTATTTTCTGTTCTTAAAAAATATATATATATATATATATATATATATATACTATGATTTTTCCTATTTTTCTTCAGGTGCACGCGCCTTTTTGGGCCTTAGGCCCAAAAACGTTTTCTTACAATGGAGAAACCTGCCTCAGGTTTCAAAAAGTGCACCAAGTGTGGCAGTACCATTTCCGTCATCGACACCCATGAATGGTGTCTAAAATGTTTAGGTCCTGACCACTCCATCACAGATTGTATGTCCTGTGCCATGATGTCTAAAAGAGGTCGGCAGAACTGAGCTGCTAAGCTCAGTACCCTGTTTCCCTCTGATGCAGCTTCGGTGGCATCGACGTCTTCCAGGGCTTCCTCTTCCTCCCGTGGATCTCAGGTAACTAAACATAAGTCCAGCCGGTCCTCAAAGGGTAGATCTCCTTCTAAGCATCGAGATACCTCTGGCATTGCCCTTGAGGATTCTGCACCCGGCAAAATTGCCCCAGCGGGAGGCTTCAACTTCCAAAGCATTATCGGGGCTCCAGGATGTTCTCGAGGCCTCGACCTCGGCAGAACTACTGGTGCCATGCTCTGGGGTATAGGCGGTCTTCGCCAGTACCGACATCCAGGCATCGGCAGTGTCGATAGACCAGAGAGTCCTGGCTATTGAGCGCAGTCTGGCGGCTCTCCTTGCGGCATCGATGCCCTCGGAACCACGACAGACAATTTGGCCGGTACCGGCACTGGCCCCGGCATCAGTATCGGTACCGGTACCGATAGCATCGACATTGACATCGATGTCTGCTTTGCCGGTACCCAGTCATCCGATGCCCTCCGGTACCGATACCCCGGTACCGATTACTCCCGGTACTGATTTCGGTCGGTACAGGTATCGGGCTCTTCAAGAGCATCTGGACAGACGGTACTTTGAGTCCTCAGAAGAATCTGAGGATTCTGACAGTTCTGTCGATGCAGGAATGCTTCTCCCAGAGGAGCCCTCCTCCCCTAAGCGCAGGATGTCTCCTCCAGAGGATATTTCCTTCCAGGATTTTATCAGGGAGGTGGCTCGGGGTCTGTCCATTACTGTGGCCCCTGAAACAGAGCCAAGAGCCAAGGAGTTGGAAATTCTACAATATCCCAAAACTCCTAAAGAGGCAGCTACCTTGCCCATTCATGAGATTTTATATGATCTCATGTTAAGGATGTGGGAGACATCTCTTACCACCTCTCCTCATTCTCGCAGACTGGATATGTATCGAGTCCCTCCTTATCCTGGTTTCCAAAAGACTCAGCTTCCTCACCACTCTATTGTAGTGGAATCAGCTATGAGAAGGATCAAGAGTGCAAAGAGGCATGCCTCTAATCCTCCAGGATGTGAGTGCAGAACCCTGGATGCTTTTGGATGTTGAGTCTTCCAAGCTTCCATGCTTTCTGCCAGGATCAGTTCCTATAGTCTTTACATGGGAAAGTTCCTGAAGGAGGTCACAGATGATTTAGAAGCTTTAAGTCCTATTCTTCATGAGGATAGAAGACAGGATATTCTCACTTTGGTCGAACATGCCCAAGATGTTTCTAAATTTGCCAACCGTGCAGCCTTTGACTGCTTTGAGTGCATAAGCAGAACCTCTGCTATTGCCATAGGTGCACGTAGAATTGCTTAGCTCCAGGCATCCGATCTGGAGCTCTGGGTACAAGACAAATTGGGAAATATCCCGTGTACTGGTGAGAACCTGTTTGGTAAAGATTGGCAGGAAAAGGCCAACGAGATGGATGCTGACAACTGCAACTTGGATAGGTTATCCAAGTCCACAGCTGATCCTGCTAGAAAGAAATTGTTCAAGAAACCATTCTTTTCTAAGAAGAAAATATATTATCCTGCTTATGTTCAGCAGGGAGGTTCTTCAGGTCAGCTTGCCAAGAAAGGTCAGCAACAACCCAAACAGAAGAAAGCAAAGACTGCTAAGCCTCAACCGTTCCAGCAGTCTCAGCCTCCACAAGGCTTTGACTTGCAGCTAGAGAACTTAGCCTTTCTGGCTCTCGGGGGACCAGAGCCTTCCACCATTCCAGGAAGGTTATGTCAGTTTGCCCCCAGATGGGGGCAGATAACAGCAGAGCATTGGACACTCTCCATCATAAAGGAGGGGTACAGGCTTCATTTTTCAAGCATGCCCCCTCCCACAATAATAAGGCAGTTCAATTCTCTGACACCTCTCATCAACCTGTTAGATCAGGAGGTCACTATCCTTCTTGCCCAAGGGGCAATAGAAGAAGTACCCACTCCTCAACAGGGTACGGGGTTTTACTCCCCCTATTTCCTTATCCCAAAGAAAACAGGGGGATACAGACCTATTTTGGACCTCAGAGAATTGAACAAATTCCTTGTCAAAGAGAAATTCAAGATGATTTCTCTCGGAACTCTGCTGCCATACCTTCAGAGTCAGGATTGGCTTTGTTCTCTAGATCTCAAGGATGTTCTCATCCATCCAACCCACAGAAAGTTCCTTTGGTTCCTTTTTCAGGGAAAGCACTACCAATACAGGGTGCTTCCTTTTGCCCTGGCCTCAGCACCAAGGATGTTCATGAAATGCATGGCTGTAGTAGCAGCATTTCTCCATACTCTAGGGATATTCGTCTTCCCCTACTTAGACGACTGGCTCATTTGAGCCCCAACAGAGTCAGAGGCCAGGACTTCTCTAGCTAAACAACGCGTATCCTTCACTATTTGGGTCTGATCATAAACATCCCAAAATCCAGTCTAACTCCCACTCAGTCTTTGGAGTTCATAGGAGCTTTGCTGGACACCAGAAAGGCAAGGGCCTACCTCCCCCAGGCCCGTTGTCTTCGCATGGTGCAGTTAGCTTTTCAAGCAGTGCTAAAGTCTCATCTCACTGCTCGAGAAATGTTACAACTACTAGGCCACTTGGCATCCACTGTGCATGTGGTGCCCTATACTCGCCTCCATATGAGGGCAGCCCAGTGGACTTTATCCACTCAATGGACCCAGGCATCAGGATGCCTGTCAGACAAAATAGCAAACACAAGTCGCCTTAGTTTGTCCCTCCAGTGGTGGAAGTCTGCTCAAAACCTGTTGCTGGAGTCCCCTTTTCAACAACCCTTACCCCAAGCAACTCTCACAACAGATGCTTCACCGATGGGTTGGGGAGCTCATCTACAAGACCTCTCCACCCAAGGCACCTGGTCTCCACAGGAGACTCATCTACATATCAGTCTTTTGGAACTCAGAGCAATCTTCCTTGCTCTTCGAGTGTTCCATACCCTGCTCAGCTACAAGACAGTTCTCATTCAAATGGACAATCAAGTAGCCATGTTCTATGTGAACAAGCAGGGGGGAACAGGCTCTCTGTCGCTTTGCAATGAAGCTTTGCGACTATGGGCCCTCGCCAGAGAGTATCAGATTCATCTCCTGGCAGTGTATCTTCCAGGCATACAAAACTCTTGGGCAGACAGACTCAGTCGAGTTCTGCTTCCACACGAGTGGTCTCTGTATGCAGACCCGGTGACCACGATTTTTCAAATTTGGGGACCCCGGACATAGACCTCTTTGCAAGTCCGTGGAATGCCAAACTTCCCCGGTTCTGTTCCAGAATTCCGGCTCAGGGGGATCAGGCCAGGGATGCTTTCCTCCTTTACTGGGGTCAAGACTTCCTGTATGCCTTTCCACCATTCCCCTAATTCCCAAAACCCTATTCAAGCTTCAGAGAGACAGAGGCCATAAGATTCTCATAGCTCCAGATTGGCCACAGCAAGTGTGGTACCCTCTGCTTCTACATCTCTCTCAAGCTCCCTCCCTGGACTTAGGGTCTGCTCCAGATCTCCTATCTCAGGAGGACGGAATGTTATGGCATCCCGATCCCCAGTCTCTGCATCTCAGGGCTTGGTTGCTGAAGGCCTAGATCTTCATGATTTTAATCTCCCTCAGCAAGTAAAAGATATTCTTTTTGCTTCCAGGAAACCTTCCACAAGACACTCATATGCTTTCAAATGGAAAAGGTTTACCATATGGTGTTCGCAAAAGGGTCTTAACCCCCTTGCGATACCTCTGGAATCATTACTGGAATATCTCCTTCATTTATCCAATGCAAGACCTAAGACTAATTCAGTATGGGTCCATTTGAGTGCTATTACAGCTTCCTTTAAGCCTCTAAATGGACAGCCTATTTCCTCTCATCCTCTTATAGCAAGATTTATGAGAGGCCTTCTTCTAACTAAGCCTCCCATTAGGCCACCACCGGTGGCATGGGAC
This sequence comes from Ichthyophis bannanicus, assembly GCA_033557465.1. NCBI lineage: Eukaryota > Metazoa > Chordata > Amphibia > Gymnophiona > Ichthyophiidae > Ichthyophis > Ichthyophis bannanicus. The sequence continues at coordinate 1,173,999,770 of CM066033.1, read as the reverse complement.
TTAAACCTGGTTCTTGGGCAGCTCATGAAGCCACCCTTCGAACCTTTAGCTACTACCTCCTTAAAATTCCTTTCTTGGAAGGTTATCTTTCTTATAGCAATCACATCAGCACGTCGCATTAGTGAGTTGCAAGCGCTAATAGCTGATCCACCTTATACAAGGTTCCATCATGACAAAGTAGTCCTTAGGACTCATCCACACTTTTTGCCAAAGGTGGTCTCGCCTTTTCATCTGAAACAAGTGGTCTACCTACCTGTGGTTTTTTTGAAGGCCTCATGCATCAAATGCAGAGAGGAATCTTCATACCTTGGACTGTAAAACAGTTTTAGCCTTTTACTTACAAAGAACACAGCAACATAGAAGTTCTTCTGAACATTTTGTTGCTTTTGATCCTTCTCATTTGGGACTTCCAGTCTCCAAGAGAACACTATCTAACTGGATTTCTCAGTGTATTTCCTTCGCCTATCAGAGTAAGAACCTTTCTCTGGAGGGCTATGTCACAGCTCACAATGTGAGAGCCATGGCAGCCTCAATGGCTCATCTGCACTCTGTGTCTATCGACGACATCTGTCGAGCAGCCACCTGGGCCTCGGTTCATACCTTCACAGCCCATTACTACTTGGACAAGGACTCCCGCTGGGATGCCTTGTTTGGTCAGGCTGTTCTCCAACACCTGTTCCATACCTAATCAACTCCTACCTACCATCCCTGGTAGGATGCCAGAGATCCATGGGGGGAAGTGGAGCCCTTCTAAGGGACACACAACTTCTGTGGTCTCTCCCGGGCATCTAAAGCTAGGGAGTCCCCATATGTGATGATTACATTCCTGCTTGTTCCTGGAGATAGCATAGTTACTCACCTGTAACAGGTGGTCTCCGGGAACAGCAGGAATTTAGTCCTCACAACCCACCCACCTCCCCTAGGAGTTGTATCTCTCTATCTATATCTTTCCTTTTCCCTCTCTCTCTCTTTGTCTCAGCTTTAAAACTCAGTTGGGAAAGGCGGGAAGGCAGCATGCAAGTGCTGTGGGATGCTCCCAAAAGCTTTCTAATTGGACGCTGGGGAGTGTTCCCGCGCAGGCTCCGTCGGTACCGACGATACCCATATGTGAGGACTAAATTCTTGCTGTTCCCGGAGATCACCTGTTACAGGTGAGTAACTATGCTTTAGTGTAAATGGATTTAAAAAATGCTTGGACATGCTCCTAGATTTGGAGAGTAATTTTAGAAGAGTCTCTTGGTTTGATGCACTTAGCCATGTGTGCATTTTGCAACTATTTTTAAAAATAAAGTGCACACATGTTTACTTTACAAAAAGGGGAGTAAGTGTTAAGATATGTACACAAACCTAGGCACAACCATTTACACCAACCCTAGACTTGATATAAATGTCTGTACCTAGATTTTTAGAAACATGTATAGGTTATAATATTTTATAACAAATGTATATAAATTTAGACTCCACCTATGCTTCACCCAAACTCTACCCCTACACTCTCCCACTCTGAAAGTACACACCATTGCCCTAGCATAATTATTAATAGAATAGTGCCCACTTAAACTATCCACAAAAGTGCCCATTGCCATATATAAGTCATTGAAAATAGGTGACTTATGCACAATAATGGATTCTTCACTGCTGGAAACATGATTCTGGGCTTGATCAACCCAGGATGGCAAATATTTTGTTCTTATAGTAATACTCTGGATTTAATATTTGTTCCTTAAACCTTGCTTTGTGGTTGTGATTTGGAAAGTTTTCAACATATCTCTTAGGGCGTTAGTTGCCAAAACCGCAAGGTAAAAGAAAACCCCCCACTGTATCTGCAAGAGGCATTTCCAGGTTCACACCTGCAGATACCAGGGTGGTTATTAATTTCCCATGGAGACCCCGCATTACCTTCCTCTGCAGATTTAATGGGAAAAATCCCACAGTACCTGCCAAAAGCAGGTACCGTGGGTCCCAGCTGTAAATCAGTGGGAAGGGATGGTAGCAATGGGTGAACAGAGTTGTCAGAGTTGTGCCCCAATTGCTACCATTGCCCCCCAGCAGCTGGGATCGGTCCTTCCTCCCTCTACAGTATTGTTGGTGCCTTGGTGCTGTAATCTGCAGCATCAACAATATGAACTAAAATAGTGCTGCCTCCTCTGCAGCATCAATTCCCCCTGGACAGCTCCCAATTCCCATAGGAGTTTCCCAGGGAGGGATTGTCCCCCCCCCCCCAAAAAAAAATGAATACCCTGGTTAGCCAGTCAAACTAAGCCCCCCTATCTCCGTCCTCCTTATTTATTTATTTATGTATTTATTTAATGATTCTTTTATATCGCTTTTCATTATATCAAAGCATTTTACATTGAACATGAACAGTGTATTACATAGAACAAGTATTAGTAGAACAGTGTCTAGGTTACATTAACAGGGATTTAATACATCATCAACAGTAGTTGATGGGATCAGGGATAACATATATACAATTAGCCCGGTTCACATCGGGGTCTGTCTGGCATGCCCAGATGTCCAAAATCTGGATGGGCCAGACCTGCACTCGATCCTGATCCTGCAGAGGCTAGACATACCCATGGGAGGTGGATCAGGTGCAACTGATTGGATGGGAAGGACATGCCCAGATTCTGGGCCTCTGTACGTCCAGGCTGCTCCCCATACAACCTGCCTGGGGCTCCTGGTATCTGATAATGATGGCACCGGGATGCCATACACGAGTCCCGATGCCGTGAATGGAGTTGGTCCTGTACATCCAGGTCAGGGTCCTGCCTCCAGCCTGCCCTTGCTCTTCCTCCAGCCTGCCCCCTCCCGCCCCCATCCAAAGCTCCTCGCACATCTCCTCTATATGTGCGGGGAGCTCGGCATTTAGCAAGAATGGACATCCATCCCCCCTAAACGTGACTTGGAATGACCCCCAATATAAATATATTTCTGATTGTTCATAGTGTGACTTATTAGTTCTTGAGCTGTGTTATGTGACTGACCCAAAGCATTCCTGGAATATGTGATTTTTAAGTTTTTTCCGGAATTCTTTTATGTCTTCTTTTTTCTCTAATGTTGCTTGGCAGAGAGTTCCAAAGAGTTGGACCATACATTGAGAATGAACGTTGACATATGACTTGTGTGATAGTTGTCTTTAGTAATGGGATTTTTAGAAAGTTTTGGTTTTGGTTTTGTTGTTTTCATAGTCAATTGTTTGGAGTCATCTGGATGAGGGAAAGTAGACAGCAGCAGTCATGTTATAGATTGTCTTATGTGTTCATAATGGATTTGTATTTTATTCTTGCTTTTATAGGGAGCCAGTATAAGCTTTTGAGCACTGGGGTGATGTGCTCTTGTTTTGATGTCTTGGTAACAATTCTGGCTATAGTGTTTTGAGGATGTTGAAGGGAAAGTAATGCATATTTTGGGAGTCCTTGAAGTATTGAATTACAATAATAGAGATGGGGGTGATGATGACTTGATATACTGTTCAGTAAAGTTTGTATCAAGTAGCAGACAGAGGTTGTGTAGAATCTTACTTTTCTTGTAGGCGGAGGCAATGGTTTTCTTAATATGTGCTTGGAAATTTAGTTTTTGATCAAGTGTTACACCAAGGTACTTCACTTCAGACTTTACGGGGATGATGTCATTATAGTGAATTTTTTTTTGGGGGGGTGTAGAATGGGTCTCTGGGTCTTTTTATTGTATTGATCATTTAGCCAATGTGAAATTTCATTAATTCATGTTTGTATAAAGAGAAGTCTGGATTTGTTAATGTTAAGCAGTGCATGTAACATCAGATCATCAGCGTGAATGTGGTAATTTATCCTGTGTTTATGAATAATGCCTTAGATGGGTTGAATACATAGGTTAAAGAGGAGTACAGAGAGGGTGGATCCTTGTGGTATACCTCTGTGTATTCTGTGTGGCTTTGAAGTCTTATTATTTATTTTGACATGCTGTGTACTTTCTAATAAGTAAGAGAAAAACCATTTAAATGGGGTGCTACTTATTCCAATTTCAATCAGGCATTCAATGAATTTGAGGTGGGTTATAGAGTCAAAAGCAGCCGTTATGTCAACGAATATGAGAATGAATCCTTATGTTGTCTTCTCAAGTCCTTTTAGCAATGTGTCTACTAAGAAAGTAAGGAGTGTTTCCATGCTGTAATTCTTTCTGAACTCATGTTTTTGGTAATCAAGGGGTGCATATTGTCAAGCCCCAGTCCTCCGCCTAGGGCTCAGAGAGTTGGGGTTGCCATTATTTGCTCCTTGCAGAAGGTGAGATAAAACCTTTTGCTCCCGCTATGCCTGCTGGGAGTGGTAGTTCTTTTGCCCTCTGATAAGGAAATAGTTGTGAGACCAGTGGTAAGGCAAAATGACAAGAATTTATTCCCCAACAAAAAGATTCAGTGCAGATTAAATCAGGATACTCTTCAGGTGTTTGCTCGAGGATATTTACAGAACTTAAACTGATTGAGCTTCACACTCTTTGCTCACAAAACGTGCAATGCATATCACATGTAACAGATAGAAAACATAACAGCTTCTTCTCACAAAGAAAAATATCTTCTTTCCCTTTCTTCACACTCAGCTCCCTCATACACCCTTAGCAAAGGGATTCTATATCATCTGCCAAACACAGTGTACAGTCCATAGGCACTTCTGCTGAGTCACTCTCATTAAAGTCCTGTTGCATCTCTTCAAACTCTGGAACTATGGAGTTTGGCTTTAAACTGTTATTATATGGCTTAGGATAATTTCCCCCTAAGACCTGGAAATACCTGAGGTTGTGGAGATTACTCTCTGGCTTTGTTCAGCTAGCTTTTTCCAGCTGTAGGGAAACACTCTCTGATTCCCTGTTAGGAGTTCTTGTCTGGAGCACTGCTTTGGTTCCCAGTCCCAAACTGAGCTTTGCAAACTCCTGGGTTTAGTGCTAGGCTCCCACCTGTGAGCTCCTTGAAGCTTTTTATCTGGCAATGAGGTCTGAAGGTCTCTATGCTCTCTCCCTCTAGGCAGGTTTCTGACAGCAGTCTGTCCCTTCTCTCCTTCTGCTCTGTCTGCTTCAATTCCAGAAATGCAGCTGGGTTTCCTCAAAGTTCTCCTCCCAGCTCTTCTCCAACCGTCTCTCCAACCACCTCTCCAGTCAATACTCTCATCAACACTCTTACCGGCTCTCTCGGCGAGACTCCAATCACCAACTCCTCCTCTTCTTTTGCTTTCTCCTAGCCAGGGTTTATATTCCTGTTCCCTGAGCCTTAGGTCTGCCTTCCTGAACAGGTGTGTGTAATTAGGTTCCAGGCTTGCAGTTATGTCAGAGCTTGGGTGTGTCAGCCTAGCTCCTGTTTCCCTATGCTTGCCTCTCTATTGCAAATGCTAAAACGTGTGTGCAGCCTGACTGTCAGTTTGTTTAAAAGTAAAATCACCCTTTTCTTCTACTTCCATATGTTCAGTATGGGCTTCTTCATCACAATATGCATAAATCTATAATCTTGGCTTTATAGGGGATACTGGAAATTAGTCTGCAGATGTGGGCAGGTAAATGTCTGCTGTGGAGCTTATAGGCCTAAGAGAGGGATAGGTTTACAATTTTGAGGAGTGGAAGGGTTAATTCAGTTCTGTCTGATTTGATCCATGATGTGGTAGTGTTTAGCAATGATAAGATTTGATTAAGGGAGGATGATGGTTGGCTGTGCAGGGGAGTGAGAGCTGCCCATAGGAGCTGCCCAGGGAAAGATTGGTGCATCCCCGCAAATTAAACAGTATCCCTCTTAGCCAGTCGAGCTAAGCCCCCCTATCTCCACCTTCCTGATCAATGACTAACAGAGTGTGGGTGTCCCGTAGCCCCCTCCATCCCTTCCCCCCCCCCCCGATATTTAAAAAATGTCATGATTAGCCAGCAAGCAGAAGGAGGGTCCACAGTCTCATGCCTCCCAAGCATGTACCTCATGTAATTCTGGTGGTCTAGTGGTCAAAACAGGACAGAAGCGCTCCTCTCGTTTCCTTTCTCATTATGTGTCCATAGCAAAATGGCCAGCATCACAATGTGCTGACCTCTAGCCTTACGCTAGGGGCAGCACTGCAAAATAGTGGCCAGTTTTGTTAAGACCTTTGAGGAGAAGCATAGAAACAAGTCAGAAGTAAAAGACCATATGCTCTATCTAGTCTGCTCTTCCATTTCAAATATTATAGTCACTTTTTTTCCTTTGAAGATCTTCTGCATTTTTTTCCATGCATTCTTGAATTCATATACTGTCCTCGTGTCTACTAGCTCCACTGGGAGACTATTCCTTGCATCTACCACTCATTCCATAAAGAAAACTTTCTGCATATTACTCCTGGGTCTATCCGCTTTCACCCTCATCCTATGCCCCTTCATTGCAGAGCTTACTTTCAATTGAAAGAGGCTCTCCTCTTGTGCATTTATGACATGGAAGTATTTAAACGTCTATGTCATATCTCCTCTATCCCGCCTTTCCTCTAACATATACATATTGAGATCTTTAAGTCGATCCCCATATGGTTTATGATGAAGACTACTAACCATTTTAGTAGCCACCCTTTGTGCTGACTTCATCCTGTTTTTATCCTATTGAAGGTGTGGTCTCCAGAATTGCACATAATACTCCAGATGATGTCGCAACCGAGACTTATACAGAGGCACTATCACTTCCTTTTTTCTGTTTGCCTTTCCTCTCTCTATGCACCCAAGCATCCTTCTGGCTTTTGCTATCACTATTCCTGATGTCCAGTAGGACAGGAGCACCTTTTGAAGAGGGCATGGCTGGGACATTCCTAGAAAAGAGGATGTCCTGCCTTATCTCAGAAACATCCCAGATGTCTGGTGTCGTGTCTAAGATAAGACCTGCTCCAGGCATCTGAAAAGTGATCATTTTGGATGAAAAAAAAAAACAGAGGATGTAGAGAAAACAAGCACTCTATCATCCCCAGAACTCAGCACAATTTCAATGACAGCACAGTGGGATTTGAATCCTGGCTTCCCTGTTCTGAGCCCATCACTTTTCCCGTTAGGCTCTTCCTAGATGTCCAGATTCTGAAATACTATTCTGGGGATGTCTATGTAGATGCTCCTGCCGATGTCCATGTCAGACATGTCCACATTTGTTAAATCATGTCTGCACCTGGACCTGCCTGTTTTTTTTTCTCAAATGTCCTAGCTTAGACGTCCCAGATTGCCCCTTCTACAATTCCCCTCTACATCAACAATTCTTGCTGAATTCTAAGAAGGTTATTTAGCAAAGAACTGAGCCAGTATCTAATAGATGAGAAATATATAGGATACTAGCAGTTCACAGGGGATGTAGATAAAAGTTCCATTTCTAGTAGCAAATGTTCTTGTGAAAATATTGCATCCTTTTCTGAGAAGGTCCCTTGGCTACAAAAAGAATTTGAAGATGTTGATTTTGACTTGCTAGTATCTAATCATGGTGATGAACTGCAGTTAGTTAAGAAGGGTCATTCTAATTTATTTAAAAATTAATGGCAGCAATGAACAGCAAGTAGTTGATTTAACTGCTAGGTCAATTTCTCTTCGATTAGTTTCAAAGTCAGGAGATAATATAGTGATTGATGTAGTAAGTATTTTGTGCTCTTGGAGTTCTCTTTGTCCAGTTACTAAATTGGAAATAGAGAAAGTAATGGATGCTGGGAATTTCTCAGTGATAATGTTGCACCTTCTTCCGTTTTTTGTTTACATATTATAGTTCAGTAATTATCTCCCATGGTTATTTTTTTGGTTATTTATCTTTGACTGAGGGGTTTGTTCCTGTAAATCATAAACAAGTTATTATTACTTAAAGGATCAGCCCCTTGGACATGGAGTATCACTGGGATCACTGCTCTCCCTGATATTATTTAATCTGTATCCTCTGTGTCTAGCTGATCAAAGCATTTGGCATTGATTTGTGCTTTTTTGCTGATGATATTAGTTGGTATCTTATATTGGGAGTGATCAAAATTTGGTAATTCTGAAACTAAACTTGCATCTCACTAGAGTTGCTGAGTGGTTGAATCAGTATAGACTGACTTTGAATTATGACATCTGCAATTATGTTGTTCTTCATTCTCCAGGAGTAATCATCAATTTCAGTGCCCTTGATCTTGGCTAATCACTCCATGCAGTGACCAGTCATAGAGTGATATTAGATGACCAATTAAAAATGAGCTGCCAAGTCAGTCAAGCTGAGTTACTTAAACAACCCCAGAGCCTTGCCCCACCCATCGAAAGAAAAAAGCTAAGTTAAGAATAGGCTGACTCCTGTATATATGTAAATAGAAAGTTGACACACAAGTTTGTTTGTACAATATGTTCCCTGTAAATAGTTAACCACTGTTCCATGTAAAAGTTGTTCAGTTGTTAACTGTAAACCACCCTTGATCTTTGGAAGGGGCGGTATAGAAGAAATGTATAAATAAATAAATGAGTCATTTTCTGAAAGATTTTTAGTCCACGTAATTTGGTTTTGGCAAGCGGTGCTGCTATTACTAGAAAACTATTGCAATTCCCTTTGTTATGGATTATTTAAATCAAATTTTAGAAAGTATCATCTTGTATATGTAAGGATTCCTTTGGGACCCTCACTAGTCTAGTATGCTTCTGACAGTAGGACCATACCACCTTAATATAGCGAGGGGGTGTAATCTATTTTGCTACAACTGCCCCATCTGGGATTGCTGCCAAAATCTTTATAATCCATAGACCTCTAGATGGTGACGTGGATGCAGGCAGGATTTTGTTAGAAGCAGAGTGCATTTATTTTGGGCCAAGCCTTTGCATATTTACTTTATGTGTTGTTAACAAGCCTCCCTTCAGTTTTAAGTTTATGTGCATTATGATGTGCATGAGAGACCACAGAGGTTTTAGTCACTCCTCCGCCTAACTACAAAATAAGGAATGAACTGAGAAACTTGGATTAAAGGACAAGACAAGTGAAGAAGAAATAGAACATAAGATATGCCTTACTGTGTCAGACCAAGGTCCACCAAGCCCAGTATCTTGTTTCCAACAGTGGTCAATCTGGGTCACAAGTACCTAGCAGTTTCCCTAAAAGACACAGGTTCCACAATGCTTGTATTGGGGCAAGCAGTGGATATTCTGGGTCCACTTTAATAGTGGATTATGGACCTTTCCTCCAGGAACTTGTCCAAACCTTTTTTAAACCCGGCTAAGGAAGTCTTAGACCAAAGATTAATTAAAGACTTGAAGGACTACAAAAAGGGACTGCTACTTCTGGAGAGAGATCTGCAATTGTTAAGTATTTACTTTTGGGAATTTTTCTAAATCTTGAGGAAAAATAAATCCTTTAGATTAAAGCTGATTAAATCTGTGTAAATTAGAATCCAGCGTATTTGTTAAATCAATCAGGGCCTAGTATCAGCAAATAGTTTTTAGTTAAATTAAAAACTCAACAGGTAGCTTTCAGTTTAAGTTTAAAACCCATCAGAGGGCTCTCAGTTTAATTTTAAAACACAGCAGAAAACGTTTAGTTTAAATTTAATACTCAGTCAGGGCCTAGTGTCTGCAAAGAGTTTTCAGTTTAAATTTAAAACACAGCAGAGAGCTTTCTGGTTAAATTTAAAACCCAGCAGAGAGCTTCTAGTTTAAATATAATACATAGTCAGGGCCTAGTATCAGCAAAGAGCTTTAACTTAAATCATACCAGAGTATACCTTACCATAAAAGGAAAAACAGGGTCAGTATTCTTTGAGCAATAAATTGTTTCTAGAGACCTTAATAAAGAGGACTTCTAGATAGGGGACAAGGGGCATGTGAAATTGTTTTAAATAGGTGTTAAAGCCAAGTGACAGATCAAAGGGGCATTTTGAAAGATTTCCTCTATCCAAGCAAGGGATATTTGAATCACCCAGGAAATTGATCACAGAATACCTCAGAAGCACAGGACAGGGTACTGTGTAGCAGCCAGGTTTTTAATAAGTCTACTTTCCCTCCCTCCCTTCCCAACTCCTACCCAACCCTGGGATAATTGTAGCTTTATAAGTCCTTAAACCTCTTAAAGGAAAGAAGTTGCCATATACATTTTAGGTGCAGCTGTTTATCCTAATCAGGCATATATTAAGGACCTGAGATCAAATAAGCTTGAGGTGAACAAAGTCCATTAAACGTATTAGGTATAGTTTTATTAGTATAAGTATCCCCAGCAAACCTTAGTAAGTAAACAACTTAAATACCTAAACACAACCTTAAAACTAAGATGGAGACAGCAATCCAACAGTTAGATGGGGGCTTTCCAGTTTTTTGCATTGAGTGTCACATGTATGATTTTCTTCCAGGTGGTGAGAGGTCTTACATGTGCACTATGTGCAAGGAAGTCTTTGTTCTCAGGGAACGGATCCCTGAGAGGCTACAGTAGCAGACTTGGAGGACATAAGGAAGACAGAGGGGTACATAGACAAGATCTACAGGTATGTAGTACTGAAGTCCCACCTCCAGTCTGGCAGCATCCCTGTTGCCATGGAGGAGAGAGGTCACTTGACAGAAGAGCATCACCATGGTGTGGCAGGAAGTGATCCTGTAGCTATGACCTATCCTCTAGGTGATGTAAAACACTCTCACACCAAGGAGGATTCTCCAGGGCCATGTGCCCATGAAGGAAGGATTAGGACAGCCGTTATAGTTGGTGATTCGATCATAAGGCATGTAGATAGCTGGGTGGCTGGTGGACATGAGGATCGCCTGGTAACATGCCTGCCTGGTGCAAAGGTAGCAGACCTCATGCGCCTCCTAGACAAGGTCTTAGATAGTGTTGGGGAGGAGTCTGCGGTCTTGGTACATGTCTGTACCAATGACGTAGGAATGTGTGGTTCTGGAGGCTAAATTTAAGCTGTAAGGTAGGAAGTTGAAATCCAGAACTTGCAGGGTAGCAGTCTCCAAAATGCTTCTCGTTCCACGTACAGGACCCAAATGGCAGACAGAGCTCTGGAGTCTCAATGCGTGGATGAGATGACAGTGCAAGGAAGAGGGTTTTGGATTTGTTAGGAACTGGGGAACATTCTGGAGAAAGGAAGGGCTTTTCCGAAGGGATGGGCTTCACCTTAACTGGGATGGAACCAGGCTGCTGGCATTAACCTTTAAGAAGGAGACAGAGCAGCTTTTAAACTAGATAATAGGGGAAAGCGGACAGTCGCCCGAGAGCCCATGATAAAAACATAGAAACATGATGACAGAAAAAGACCACATGGCCTATCTAGTCTGTCCTTTCATATCAACAACTACAACAGTCCACTTTTTACCTTTAGAGATCCTCTGTGTTGGTCCCATGCTTTTTTGAATTCAGTTACTGTCCTCATCTCTACCACCTCCACTGGGAGACTATTCCATGGATCCACTACTCTTTCCGTAAAGAAATATTTCCGCATATCACTCCTGAATCTATCTCCCTTCACCCTCATCCCTTGTCCCCTCATAGCAGAACTTGCTTTCAATTGAAAGAGGCTCAATTGAAAGCAAGTTCTGCTATGAGGGGACATGGGATGAGGGTGAAGGGAGATAGATTCAGGAGTGATATGCGGAAATATTTCTTTACGAATGATTTGGAACAATTATCCTTAAAGGATATTAGAAAAAGATTGAAGTTAGGGTATATCGACAGAGAGGTTCTAATAAAGACACAAGTAACCTAAATGCCCTTGAGTATAGAGCAAAGAAAGTTTAAAGATTGCAAATTACCCCTGTCTATTGATGACCAGATTAATATGAATAAAATACAGTCTCTAAAATGCTTGTATGCAACTGCTAGAAGTCTAAAAGTAAGATGGAAGAGTTAGAATATATAGCACTAAATGCGTGGTTAGATATGATTGGTATCTCAGAGATATGGTAGAAGGAGGACAACCAGTGGGACACTGTGATACCTGCGTACAAACTATATCGTAATGATAGATCAAATCAAATTGGTGGAGGAGTTGCACTCTGTCAGAGAGGGCATTGAATCACAAAGGATTCAAGTTTTGCAGGAAACAAAATTTACTGTAGAATCTGTATCAATTGAAATTTTATGTAAAAAGGGGAAGGGGAAAGCGATGGCAGTGGGGGTGTACTATTGACAGCCTGGCCAGAATGAACAAATTGATGTTGAAGTGCTCAAAGAAATCAGGGAAGCTAACAAAAGCTACAACACAGTAATAATAATGGGTGATTTCGGGAGAGCCAGGAGAGTACAGCATACCCGACCGGAAGCGGCAGGCTCCTGTTCCAGCGGCCCCAACGTCATCGGGGGCCTCTTTAAAAGCTGCGCAGTGGGACAGAGCAGTGGGAGAGCCAGGAGAGTACAGCATACCCGACCGGAGGCGGCAGGCTCCTGTTCTGGCGGCCCCGACGTCATCGGGGGCCTCTTTAAAAGCTCCGCCCATTCGGCGCAGCCAGAGGCACTAGCTGGAGACTGCGATCTAAGGGGCAAGATGCAAGGGGAGGTGTTAGGCCCCTTGGGAGCCCCTTGGAGCACTGCAGGAGAGCAGGGCCAGGAGGCAGCAGCTTATTCAGAGAACCACATTGGTAAGAGGAAGAAGAAAGTGATGGCAGCAGTATCGGTTGAGCCAGTAGTTGGCCCTATGGATCGCCATCTTAAGGTAACGACTGGTACCAATTTGTCTTTAGACTCTGACTTTCTTGTTCTTCAATCCCCTGTGACATCTCTGAGTTCTCCGGACCGTTCTCCACCTTCTCCTCCAATTTATACTTCTCCACCAGTCTCCGGCACTGTGGGGTGCAGTTTCAGCAAAGTATGCCGGCTGATGCCAATGGAAAGCTGAAACCTGTTGCTTGGCCTTCCACTCTGTGTGTCGCTAAAGATGTACCTGATGAGCAGGTCACTTGGGCTGATATTTGGAAGGTAGTAACACGTATAGATAACACTTTAGTGCCCACGGTTTCTCAGCTCTGTATTTTCTTCTCTGAGATTACTACTAAGCTGAGTGTAGTTGAAGATCGGGTGGGGAGTAGCTTTCTCTTATTTCCAACTGTGAAAGTCAGTGTCTAGTTCTTAAAGCTGTTAACTCCTCTAGTATTAAAGATAGTTTAATTATACACCATAAGATGTAAATGTATGATAACATGTTTCGTATTAAAAATATTCGACTGTTGAATTTTCCTGTTATTTGCTTTCAGCTGAGATTTTTTTTGCGGAATTATTTTAGGGAAGTTTTGGGATTGGCTTCGGCCAACTCCATTTCTATCTCTAAATTATATTATTTGACCGGACGAGGGGTCTCTGTTGGTCCTCCTTGGGAGTTTGACTCACTTCGGGGTCGTACTGACCTTGATCTGACCAAATTCCTGGAGGTCTCTCAAGACACTATAACATCCCGTGCTACTCTTGTTGTAACATTGGTTTCGGAACAGGATAAGGCTGTTGTATTTAGGAGTTATTTTAAAAATATGTCAGCATTGTTTTGCGGTGCTAAGGTTCAGATGTTTCCAAATGTCAGTAGGGCTGCACAAGTTAGGAGACAGGCCTTTTTGGCCTTGAAACCTAGAGTGGTGACCCTATCGGCCATGTTTTTTCTTAGGTATCCCTGTAAATGCTTAGTTATGTTTCAGGGTTCTAGATTTACTTTTTTAGATCCTTCTCAATTGGTAGTTTTTCTAGATGGTAAAGAGGGACATGTCAAATAATTTAGGAGGTGGATGGAGGAAATAAGTATAGGCTGTCATATCTTTTGAGCTAATGCTCTTTTTTTTCCTTTACATTATTACCTTTTGTAATATCTCCCCATGTAGTGGGCTATGTGATAGTGTTTTGTTGTATGTATTTTCTTTAAGGATATGCTGTTTTTGTGTTTATTCCTTTGTAAATAATACTATAGTTGCTTATATGCTTGCTTTTGTAAGTTTTTGGAAATTACAATAAAAAAAATTAATAATAATAATGGGTGATTTCAAATATCCCAGTATCGACTGGGACAGTGTTACAGCAGGACATGATAGGGAGATAAAGTTTCTAGATGAAAAAAATGCTTCTTGGAGCATCTAGTTCATGAATTGACCAGAGGGGAAGCCATGTTTGACCTAGTCCTTAGTGGAACACAAGATCTGGTGCAAGAGATAAGGGCTTTTGGGGTCACTTGGCAATAGTGATCATAACACGATAGCGTTTGATTTAATAAATGGAAGAAGGATGGTAAGGAAATCCATATTACTACCTTTTAACTTTCAAAAGGGAGACTATGATAAAATGAATAAAATAATTAAGAAAAAACTAAAAGGAGCAGTTGCAAAGGTCAAAGATTTACATCAAGCTTGCGTATTGTTTAAAAATACTGTCTTGGAAGCCCAGACCATCTGTATTCCACGCTTTAAGAAAAGTGGAAGGAAGTCCAAAAAATTGCCAGCATGGTTTAAAGGTGAGATCAGAGAGGCTGTTGTTGACAAAAAAGCATCTTCCAGGAAATGGAAAAAAGAGCCAAATGACGAAAACTGGAAAAAACATAAACACTGGCAAGTTAGATGCAAGGCATTGTTAATGCAGGCAAAGAGAGAATTTGAGAAGAATGTTGCTGTGGAAGCAAAAACTTGTAATAAAGACTTTTTCAAGTACATTCATAGCAAAAAACCTGTAATGGAGTCAGTTGGAGTATTAGATGATAGAGGGGTAAAAGAGGCACCAAGAGGGGACAAGGCCATAGCTTAGAGACTGAATGAATTATTATTTGCTTCAGTCTTTAATGAGGAAGATGTAGGGATGTTACCCTTGACTGAAATGATATTTAAAGGTGATGCCACAAAAGAATTGAAAGAAATATTGATACACCAGGAAGATGTATTGCAACTATTTGATAAACTGAAGAGTAGCAAATCACCAGATGGTATACATACAAGGGTGTTAAAATAACTGAAATATGAGATTGCAGACCTACTATTAGTAATCTGTAAACTATCATTAAAATTATCTGTAATACCTGAAGATTGGAGGATGGCCAATGTAACGCCAATTTTTAAAAAGGGTTCCAGAGATGATCCGGGAAACTACAGACTGGTGAGCCTGACATCAGTACTGGATAAAATGGTAGAAACCATTATAAAGAACAAAATTACTGAACATATAGATAGTCATGGCTTAATGGAAGACAGCCAACATGGCCTTAGCCAAGGAAGATCTTGTCTTACTAATCTTTATGTTTTTATGAAGGTGTGAATAAACAGGTAGGCAAAGTTGAGTCGGTTGATATAGTGTATCTGGATTTTCAGAAAGCCTTTGACAAGGTCCCTCATGAGAGACTCTTGGCAAAATTAAAAAATAATGGGATAGGAGGCAGTATACTATTGTGGATCAGGAACTGGTTAAAAGATAGAAAGCAGAGGGTACGGCTAAATGGGCAATTTTCCCAATGGAGAAAGTTGAATAGTGGAGTACTCCAGAGATCTATGCTGGTTTCGCTGCTTTTTAACATATTCGTAAATGACCTGGAAATGAGAATAGCAAGTGAGGTCATCAAATTTGCAGATGACACAAAATTATTCAAAGTTGTTAAAACCCATAAGGATTGTGGAAAATTGCAAGAGTTCCTTGATAAACTGGAAGACTGGGCATCCAAATGGCAGATGAAATTTAATATGGATAAGTGTAAAGTTATGCACCTAGGAAAGAAAACCCATCCTTGACCTCTGAAAACTCAACAGGTTTGTCATGAAGGAGAAATTTCTGATATTTATTTATTTATTTAACTTTATTCTCTACCGCGCTCTTTAATATCAGTGTGGTTTACATAAAACATATTTTGTGCAGTGTGGGCGACCTACGCTGGACGTAAAGTAAACAGGGGATTATGTACAGGTTTTAAACAGGGTAAACTAAACAAAATCACTCTGAAATATGATATGGAACATTTCTAATATTTACATACTGGCACTGCTATTTACATACTGGGTCTGCTATGCTCATGGTGTCGATCGGGGGAGAGTATTCCTACTTGTGGACTGGGCTGAGTTCAGTATCTACGGGGTGGCTGCTTGGGGGGTGTCTGCCTGGTCCAATGGGTGTGGCTGACTGTGGAAGGTCGTCAGTCAGGTTAGTGTAGTACTGAAGGAACAGGTGGTGCTTCAATGCCTTCCTAAACTTGGAGAGGTGACAAATGGCCCTAATGGCAGGAGGTAGGGCGTTCCAGCTAGCGGGTGCATAGAGCACAATGCTCTGTTCCTGGTTGCTTGCGAGCATTTCTTGAGTGCCCTTGGGAGTTTCATGGAATTAATAGCAGCTGATCTCCTTGCTCTGTTAAGGGGGGTGGTCTGAATGAGATCTGTAAGTGAAGTGGAAGAGCATTTATTGATGGCTTTGTGGGTCAGCATCAGCACCTTGAATGAAATTCTACACTGGACTGGGAGCCAGTGCAGATTTTTCAGGATTGGGGTTATGTGTTCCCTCCTAGATGCCCCGTGCAGGATCCTTGCGGCCGCGTTCATTGCTAGTTGCAAGGGATTCAGTGTGTTTTTTGGGAGACCGTGTAGTATGGCATTTGCGTAGTCAAAGTGCGGGATATACTCACTGGGTTCCTTCCTTCCACTCATCCAACCCAGGGAATGGCTGGCCTCCTTGGACTTGCACAGTGCCTACACACATATTCCCATACATGTGTCATATCGGAAGTATCTCCGTTTCCAGATACAGGACAGTCACTATCAGTACAGAGTGCTACCATTTGGTCTATCTCCTGTACCATGAGTATTCACCAAATGCATTGTGGTGGCAGCCGCACACCAACAGGATATCTGTGTATCCCAATATCTGGATGACTGGCTGATCTCTAGGCGATCTCCACAGGAAACACAGTCATCCATTGAGAGGACCATCAACCTGTTGCCCTCCCTTGGGTTTCAAGTGAACCTCCAGAAGTCCATTCTACACCCCTTCCAACACCTGGAATTCATCAGGATGGTGATAGACACAACCTTGGCCAAAGCATTCCTCCCAGCACACCGGATGGACACTATCACCAACCTAACTTTGAGCATCTCCTCAGTCCAGAAGACATCTGCTTGGAACATACTTCACCTTCTGGGACACATGGTGGCATAAACGCAAGTCCTGTCCCTAGTGAGATTGCACATGTGCCACTTACAACGGCACCTGCGTTCTCAATGGAACCAGCATTCACAGCCACTTTCATCATCCCCTGGACCCAGCAATAAGGGGCTCACTAGCCTGGTAGATCCACGTGGAGAACCTGGCAATCGGTCGCCCGCTACAACAGCAACCCTACCAGTTGACCATCACATCAGATGCATCACTGGTTGGGTGGGGGGCCCACTGTCTACAGCTTTGCACTCAAGGGACCTGGACAGAGAAGAAGTGCACCCTCCACATCAACCTGTTGAAACTCAGAGTACTCCGCTATGCCTTCAAAGCCTTTCAGACCACATCCAAGGAAAGATGGTCCTGCTCCAAACATACAAATAGGTGGCCAAATTCTACGTCAACAAGCAAGGGGGTCGGATTCCCATTGCCTCTGCAGGGAAGTCCTCAGACTTTGCCCTCTCCAGACACTGCCTCCTGCAGGCCTCCTATTTGCCGGGCACAAAGCAATCTGTTAGACAGACTCAGCTGCCAGATGGACCCACGCAAATGGTACCTCAACCGAAGCATAACTGATTCACTCTTCTAGAGGTGACATCCACTGATTGATCTATTTGCCACAGATAACAATGTGAAGTGCACCCTCTTCTGTGCCAAACACCCCTCAAACTGCAGCATCACCATGGATGCCTTTGACATTTCGTGGGGGGAGTGGTCACTGATATATGCCTTTCCCCCCTCCCTGTCATCTCAATGACCATCCAGCGCATCATTTCAGACAAGGTACAGGCCATACTAATAGTGCCCCACTGTCCGTGCCTTGTCTGGCCATCTGGTGCTGGAACCTCCGGTGCAACTTCCCCTGATGCCAGATCTCATCACTCTAAAGCAGGTGACACTCTCCACCCCAATCTACAGATCCTGGCACTCACTGCATAGAAGCTGAAAGGGTAACACTAATCTCCCTCAACCTGCCCTCAGGGGTCCAATAGGTGGTACTTGCAATGCGACAACCCGCAATGCGTAAATCTTCTGGGTTAAAATGGAGGCGCTTCAACACCTGATGCTTCCAACGGCCCATTGATCCCTTCTCGGGCTCGGTTGCATTGGTCCTCCAATCCCTCATCTCCCTCTTCCATGGTGGCTTGAAAGTACAGTCCATTTGAGTACACCTCTCGGCAATCTCAGTCTTCCATAACCATGATGGAGACAATACCATCGCGAAACAACCACTGATTGCGCAGTTCATGAAAGGGCTGGCTAACATTCAGCCACCAATCTGGGTCCCCAGGCCCCATTGGGAACTCAACACCATCCTCAATGAGCTAACACAACCACCCTTCAAACTCCTGCACTCGGCAGAGTTGAAGTACGTCAGATGGAAAACACTGTTCCTAATAGCCATTACCTTGGCTAGGAGAATCAGCGAATTGCAGGCCCTAGTATCGCACCCCCCATACATGCTGCCCACCCAGGACCAAGTCTCCTTACAGATACACCCCAGGTTCATGCCTAAAGTAGCGTCTGCCTTCCACATCAACCAGGCAATTGAGCTCCCCTGATTCCACCTGGAGCCCCTGCCTCCCCAAGGAACAGCGCCTATACATCTTCGACCTTGTCAAGGTGCTGCGCATTTTCCTCCACTGTACAGCCTCACTGTGGAAGGGGACACAACTATTTGTATCCTACGACCCCAACAAGCCAGGCCGTCCAGTTACCAAGTGAACACTCTCCATGTGGATCTCCATCTATATTGCCTTCTGCCTGGAACAGGTGGAGGCACAAGCCTCACCAAGGGTTAATGCACAGCAGCTCAGGTCACTGGCAGCCACCATTGCCAACCTACATGCCATACTGGCAGTGGGCATCTGCAAGGCCACAACCTGGTCTTTGCTGCACACATTTCAGAGGCACTACTGCCTCGATCTTGCAGCGGGGTACGACTCCAGCTTTGGAGGCAGTCCTAGTCATTGCAAAACATCCGTACGGACAAGTGACTGTCGATTACACACCCTGGACTGCGGACTGTCACTGACAATTAGACTGGTCAGGGCTATGGAATACATTACTGTCTGTACTGTTTATACTGTTTGCACTATTTGCTTGCACTGTTACTCTGTTTTCACTATTTGCACCAGTTACACTATGGACACTGTTTACCCGTTTGCACTAGTAAAACTATTTACCTGGCTGGTACTACTGTACTAGTGCACTGTTGATGCAGTCAAATTGCACTGCACTATTTCTTGCAAGGCCATGTTCAATAAAGTTCCTAGCTGCAAACCTGGCATCTGCCCTTAATTATTCAAAACACCCACTACGGCCTCCTCCTACCACAGAGTAACACAGCTGTGGAGGCACCAGGTGTGGCTGACTCATCCTGCTTGTCCTAGGAGAAAGCAAGGTTACTTACCTGTAACAGGGATTTTCCGTGGACAGCAGGATAAGTCAGCCACACCATTCCACCCTTCTCCCTTACTAAGGGGTTGACACTTGGGCCTACATCAGCACCTGCTCCCTTGCAGCAAAGGCTCAGCTAGTGACATACTGGCCAGCTAGGGGTGTGCCAAGGGGGTACAGCCAGTTGGCTCATACTCAAAAGGGCAAAAAGCCCTTCTGAGCTATGTAGAATACTTCTATCTCGGCACCGTTGGATGATGTCACTATGTGTGGCTAACTTATCCTGCTGTCCACGGAGAACCCCATTATAGGTAAGTAACCTCACTTTCTTACCCAGCTGTTTTGATCCCCAAGGCCCTGAATTAGTTTCCTGTTTTATTTACCTTGCTTCCTGATGCCTCAGGATTCTAGCAATCCATGCTTGCCCTCTTCTATTGGATGTACTTCTTAGAGGTAGCATGAAAAACCTATCCCGAGCAATCCTAGTTTTCATCTTGTTCTTGTCTAGTATTCAGGTCTTGTGAGCCTCTGTCTAGTAGCTATCCATGCCCTTGCTATAGTCTCCATGACAGAAGGAATTAGCCAAAGCAAAGTTGCCTAGTAACCCAGTTCCAGGAGAGACGTTTTGCTCTGATTTTGAACTTACATCCTAATAGTGGTGTAGTCCCTGGTTCTACCCATTGTCACCAGTGATACAGGTCCCATAATGCATCAGGATAGGGTTTCCTGAAATCTAGGACTGCCCTAAAATCTCCCTCTTGTAACCGAGTAGCAGTTTTGCCAAAGTAAAGATGCTGATAGATAGACTCAGTCACCTAAATTAAAAAAAAAAGAAAACCTCTCATAGGAATGCCTACAGCAAGAAACTTCATGTTGACGTTACCTGTACTTTTCCTTCTTTTTCCCTCTTCGCTGTTAGAATGTTTATAATATGTATCTCAAAGTATCTCTGTCTGGTGTTGAGCTTTGTGGAAAATCCTTCTTGGATATTTTTTCTTGTTTTTGTCCTGTGAATCATCATTTGTCTCCTTCTCTAGAGACTCATTCCAATGACTTTTTTGTGCTGTATTCCTACTTCTGTAAATTATAGAACTTGTGCTAAAATGTTTGTCTTGTTGAATTATTTGGCTTACCATGCTGAATTCCTGTGTGAAATTCCAAGTTGTTATATTATCAGAGGCATTTACCAAGCGTATGCCAGATCCTAGCCGTCCAATTCATGATCTAGTTCAGAATTTGTGTGAAATCATGTATAAGAAAATAAAAGTTGCAATTAGCCCCTGTGCTTGGAAACATCTAGTAACCTTTCAGGAACCTCCTGGGCCTTTCCATGAAAAAGTTTGATAGCACCCAAGAAGTATTAGCAAAGTTGCCAAGTTAACCAGACCCAAGAGGGAGATTTTAGGCTAGTCCTGACAACCTTATGATATGGGACCTGCAACATGCATTTCAATGGGTAGAACTGAGGACTATGTTTCCCACTCTTTTGGAGGTGTAATATGAAAACCAGGATTGGGATCCTACTGGATCTCAGAAACGTGGCTTGTGTGCATTAGAATACTTCCTTATGAAGTGTTTTGCATGGTTTCTGGATGCCCAGAGGAAGAGCCCCACTTGTGCTATATTTCCTTCCTCCTTAAGGAAAAGCATTATGCTGGGTCACTCCCTTGTTAAATGTATGTATTTATTTTATTTAGCAAGTTTTTATATTGCCTTATCTTAGATTCAAAGCAGTTTACATTGTAATGTTAACATGAACATGATAGAATATCACTCTTCTGTGTAATCTTGAAGATTGGGGAAGTTTGGCACAAGCTTTTTTTTAATTTTTTGGTTAGGGCAGTAGTCACAGCCACTTCTTAATTGACAAAATCACTTTGAAATAAAAACGTATATAAACAAAACAATAAAAGAAACCCTGCAAATGACAAAGAAAACTAAACAAAACATGTTTTTGTCTGCATTCCTCAAGTCTAAAAATAATACGGAAATTGAAGAGAAGGGCAATTAAAGAGGAACACGTGGAGCCAAAGACCAATTGATGATAAATAAAGCTATAAAGAAAAAAAAAAGAAAACTCAGTTTAGAATGGATTGACTCTAAAAAGCTTTCGATTACATCACACACTCTTGGATAATAAATTGCCTTGACATGTACAGAGTGAATCCTGGATTGATTGAATGCACCATTTACTATGAGAATGTGGAAAACTGCATTTCATTTGAATTGAAAAGGAAGAGAAGTAGAAGAATAGCCTAGTGGTTAGAGCAACCCTTTATTACCTCAGGTACAGACTTAGATGATAAGCCCTGCAGGGAGAGGGAAATGACTACTAAGCAATCAGCATGAGGATAAGCAATCAGCATGGTTGCAATTTACTTACAATCCAGATTGGGTATACATCTAGAGTTCTTAACTTATTTACATGTCTATTCCTATCTCGGTTGCAAGTTACACTGTGTGCATCATAATCTAGTATTTATGGGGTGTCGTCGTTGGAGGAGGATATGGCCAGCAACAGGTCACTGGAGACTTTAACAAGGGTTATTTTATAGAATGTAGGGGGCAAGAGCCAGACTTCAGTGGTTCCAGAATGGCTTGAGAGAAAAGAAAGTCAAGACTTGTGATAAGGAAGCTTATCATAGCTCAGGTAGGAGCTATAGAAAAGATGATGTGACTCTGAATAAGCAACCTGTCAGTTCTGGTAGAAGTGAGAAAACAGAGTTTTCACATAAAAGACTACCAGTCCCAGAATGCACCAGGTTTCCAGCAGCCATGAGAGGGGCTGAAGGGAGAAAATGTGTGTGCAATCAAGAGAGCTATGAGGTAATCCCTAAGCACTCATCTCAAAGGGCAGGGCCTGATTCAAGACAGCTGCGCTGTGTTAGGGAGCAGCACACATTAGGACAGAATAAGAATAGAGCTTATTCTTCAGGAAACAGTTTCAGCAACAGTTTGAAGAACAGCTTCAGCAAAAGCCACGCAGATAGAGAGAGAAGGAAACTCTCTGGAAGGAAGAGAAGAAAGGCCATTGGAAGGTCTGGGAGATTCCAAGGCAGTACTCATACTGGGAGGTATTCCAAAAGCCAGCAGAGTCCATTGGACTGGATTCAGCCAGAGGAATGGAGTGGCAGAGATAGGAATCACCAGTGGCTACCTGGAAGAGAGAAGACTGCATGTGGAAGGGACTTTCAGACCAAGGCCAGAAGGTATGTGAGAGAAGATCCAGTGTCCAGGGATCAAGATTGGAAGGCTGGACATCAGAATTGGATTACATATTGGCCAGGCTATACAGAGAGAAATAATGATAGCAGGAGAGGCTCAGGTATGAACACTGATCCAGACCCTATCTATAATAGAGAATAGCAGCAAGGGAATAAGCCTTCTCATGATAGTGCCTTAATGAAAGACTCGTCTGTGCCAATGTATGATAGTGACCATATGCTGATTGATACAGCAGATGAAAATACAGTTTACATGGACTGTTTTCTATCTAAATGCTATTGCTAGCTTTCTATGAGCAAACACATCAGCCATCACAAAGAAACCTAACTTTGTTCTTTATTTCCACTGCAAACAGCTCTTAAAGCAGGATTTGGGTTCACACAGTAGCAGCCAGCCAGCTAAAGGCTTACAGCTGGTCAATTGATAGTAATTAAAGCTGCACCTGATTGTGTGTGTGAGCAAGGGAGAATCACTGCTGAGATCTGCATGGAAAATAAGCAGAAGTTAACCTAACCAGCAAAGTTTATTGTTTTCTTTGTGCCTTGGTATTTGGTAATTATTTGCTAAGAAAACATTAGCTAATTGCCTGACAAGCTGAAGGTTGTTTTCTGGTTTATTTTGTGATTTTTGTTATCCATTTTAAACACTGCAAGCAAGTAACCTCATTTATAGTGCTATCAAGCATACATGTGCTGGGTGAATTAAACCCCATCAATAAAAGAAGTATTTTATTGATCTTACCACTTGGTTTCACAACTCAAATTATTGTCATCAGCTGTGTTTGGGAGTGAATGAACTACAATACCCACAATACCTTGCAAGAATCATATGAATATATGCATCGTCAAGATTGTGTAAGTTCTCACCCTAGGCAGCCGTCTGACAGACTATGGCGGTGAATTGCATGTTCAAATAGTCGGGATGCAAAGGGGATGAGGCAGATGGACCGATAACTGGAAGAGCAGGAAGAGTCAAACTGAGATTTTTTGAGGAGTGGTGTAACCACAGAATGCTTAAAGGCAGCATAAACAGTTGCACTGAAAAGCAATAGGTGGAGGATATGACAAAGGGAAGGGATGCCAGCAAGGGACATAAAACGGAGTAGCTAGCTGGGCATGGGATCAGACGAACAATTAGAGAGTTTGTAGGAGAAGTGAAAATGTGCATTTTCCTCCTCAGTGATATTAGGAAAAGAAGAAATGGTAACAGATATTGAAGGAAGAATTAGAGAGTGAAGAGAGGGAGAGGAGAATGAAGAGACTATCCACTGGAATTTCTTGGCAAGGTACAGCCGGAAATAGATTGACAGGTTTTTCTTCTGTGCAGTAAGCCTTCATCCCCTGGTATTCCAAGGTGATCTCCCGTCCAAGTACTAACCAGACTTGACCATGTTTAGCTTCAGAGATCAGTTAAAAAAAGGTACCCTCAGGCTGGTATGGTTATAGCTTGTACAAACTTAGGGCGTGCTTAATATACAATTGAGCATCACCCACCAACGCTTTCTAAATGAGGGTTAAAATGCTAAACTTTAATCTCCATTTCACTGGAAGCTATTGAAGCTTAGAAAGAACTGGAGATATATGTTCAAAGTCAGGAAATCCAGTTAAAAGATGCAGAGCTGAATTTTGCACTGCCTGCAATTTTCTTAAGATGACATCTGGAAAGCCAGTAATCAAAGGGTGATAATACTGAAAGCTGAAAAATTCTATGAACATTTTCCATTTATTTATCTATATATCTCTGTATCTCTGTATTTATCTATATATCTCTGTAGATATATGTGTATATATCTGTATGTGCATATATATATATATATATATATATGCACATACAGATATATACACATATATCTACACTCTGTGTGTCCATTTATTTATATATCTCTGTATGTGCAAAACTGTTCCCTCGGTCTTTGCAGAATTTGTTATTTGTAAACCGCACTGATATTGAAGAATGCGGTATAGAAAAACTGTTAAATAAATAAATAAATACATTTATTTAACACTTTTTATATACCGCTTTTATGACTAGTCAAAGAGGTTTACATAGAACAATAGTGAACTCAAAAGAATTAGGTTTTACAATGACCTAGATAGGGGACATTCAACTTGGATAACATAAGATGGAATATAAGAATATGTATTAGCGTACGGTGGGAGTGGTACCAGCATGGATTACGTTGTTTGAAATGAAAACACTTTTGAATGAAAACGGAAGGAAAAACCCTAAAGTGCTGCCCCTTAGTTGTCATTAATAAGTTGCACTATTGCTCAATAATGTTCAGAATCACTCAACAGTACATGCTATTTTCCCATAGCACACACTAGTGATAGTGGACGTTATTAATGACATTTCCCCCCAAAATGAAATAAAACGAAACAAAATGAAAAATCCTGCAAATGACATGGCAAGTTAAACGAGATACATTTTTTTGGCCTGCACACCCCTAATTTTATCGACTGAGGCTTTATCAACAATGATGAATCCAAGATTATCCCTATGCACTGACCTTAAGAAACTGTAGCAAAGTGAAGTCCCCTAGAACAAGCAAAAGAACATAAGAGCATAAAATATCCCCACTGGGTCAGAACAAAGGTCCATTAAGCTCAGTACCATATTTCCAACAGTAGCTAATCCAGGTCACACGTACATGGTAGGATCCCAAAAGGTAGATAGATTCTATGCTGTTTATCTCAGAGGTAAGCAGTGGATTCCCCGTTCTACTTTAATACTGATTTATGGATTTTTTCCTCCAGGAACTTGCCCAAACCTCTGTAACATCCAGCTCCACTAATAACATTTGCTGCACCTTCCAGCAACGAATTCCAGAATTTAATTTTGTGCTTAGTGAAAAAAAATATTTTCTCTGATTTGTCTTAAAAGTTCCCTAGCCTTCCTACTTTTTAAATAATTGGTCTACGTTTACCCTTTCTACTCAAGTCAGCTATCATATCTCCCTTCAGCAATCTCTTTTTCCCAGCTGAAGATCCCTCATCTTTTAAGCCTTTCTTCTTAGGGATAGACTTCAATTCCCTTTATTATTTTGGTTGACCTTCTCTGTATCTTTTCTAATTCTACTATATCCTTTTTAAGATATGTCAACTGGAATTGCACACAATATTCAGGGTGCAGTTGCACCATGGGAGTGATACAAAGGCATTATACTAGCCTTGGTTTTATTATCTATTACTTTCCTTATGTTCCCTAGCTTTCTGTTTGAGTTCTTGGACACTGCTGCACACTGGGCAAATGGTTTAAATGTATTATCTACAATGACACCTGCATCCTTTTCCTGAACAGTGATTCCTAATGTTGAACCTTGCAACGTGTAACTGTAGTTTGGGTTGTTCTTCCCTAAGTACATAACTTTGCACTTTTCCACATTACATTTCATCTGCCATTTAGACATCCGGTCTTCTAATTTATCAAGGTCCTCTTGCAATTTTTTCACAATCCTCATGTTTTAATAACTTTGAATAATTTTGTGTCATCTGCAAATCTGATCACCTCACTCATTATTCCCATTTCCAGGTCATTTATGAATATGTTAAAAAGCAGTGGACCCAGCATAGATCCCTGGAGTACTCTACTATTCATCTTTTGCCATTGGGAAAATTGGCCATTTAGTCTTACTCTCTGCTTTCTGTCTTTTAACCATTTCCTGATCCACAATAGTGCACTGCTTCCAATCCCATGCCATTTTAATTTTGCCAAGATTCTCTCATAAGGGACCTTGTCAAAGGCTTTCTGAAAAAACAGATACACTCTATGAACCTGCTCACCTACCAACAGGTATGAACCTGTTTATTCACACCTTCAAAAAATATAACATATTATAAGACAAGACGTTCCTTAGCTAAATCCATGTTGGCTTTCTTCCATTAAACCATGACTATCTACATGTTCAGTAATTTTATTCTTTATAATGGTTTCTACTATTTTCCCTGGTAATGACATCAGACTCACCGGTCTGTATTTTCCTGGATGACCCCTGGAACCCTTTTTAAAAATTGGTATTACATTGACCATTTTCCAATCTTCAGATACTAGAGATGATTTTAATGATAGTTCACAGATTACTATATTGTTTCAGTTCCTCATATATCATTTCTGGTATGGATAACTTCTTTACATCTTCTTCAGTAAATTCCAAATAATTCGTTCAATCTCTGCTATGGGCCTCTATTGCTGTAATTTAGTTCACAGTAACCGGGTAGCCGGACCCGGCGCCCCCTCTCTCTTTTCCCACAGCCCCTTACCCCCACCCCCCCCCCCCTTCAGCCCCAATAACGGCACCGACATCAAATCTTGGTGACAACTGGTCGCAGCTTTATTTCAAACAACTCATTAACATTAAACAGGTACATTGAACCAATCAACCCCCACGGATTGGGGAACCGCCCGCCATGCAACTAGCAAGGCGGCCACGCCTCCGCTCAAGCCGTGGTCCCCACCAACGGCCAATTTCCGCCAACCCCTATCCGACTTTGCCATGTTACTAGCAAAAGACTTCCAGGGGTTGGCCGGGTCGAGGGCACCCCGCCCCCTCCCCCAAGTCGCCTAAGGCTCCGGACCCCGGACCTCCGGGATCCCGCCCGCACGAAAACCCCCGCCCCCCTCCCCCAGCTGCGACACCCTGACTAAGTACTCCCATCTTGCATAAATGGGTGGGAGGGTGGGCTTCCAGTTGGGCGCCCGCTCGCATGTGCTCCGGGCCGGCCGCAAGCTCCGGAGCACATGGCATCCCTCGCTCCTGATTGGCTCCGCTCAAGACCCGAGCGGAGCCAATCATTTTAAATGACGCGCGCAGCGTATTGACGCTGACGCACGTGCCGGCCTCCACACGGACGAGCAGGGTCCCGCGCCAGGCCGCGCACCCGGTTACGGGCGGGCCCCGGGACCCTGCCCGCGCCCTGGTACTTCTGTCTAAAGCATCCTCAACAGTTGAGAAGACAGGTAGATAAATTGTATATCATCAGCGCATACTCTTTATTGTAGTGAACTTCTAATTGTGCCAAAAGTTTACAAAACATTAATTAGTATAGATTGAATAGGACCACAGATAGCACTTAACCGTGTGACATGCCAAAAGACAATGAAAACCAGCTGAAACTATTGTTTAAGTTTAAACATGTAACCCCAGTCATCCAGCTAGCTGTATCAGGGCACATAAAATACATTTATAAAGTCATACAGGTTGCAACTAGGTTCTTAGGACAGGGCCAGGAATGACTCCTGGGTGGCCTATCACATTCACGCTTTCAGGAAGCAGGCTTACCAAAATAATAGTCACTGAAGCTCAGTTTGCATCTGAATCCAGTCCAGCCCTTTCTTTTGAATTTCTTCAAACAATAACATATCAGTGTTGATAGTAGTGTCCTTAAAGCCTTTAAACAACAACAACAGGACCTTGGTTTAATGAGAGGAAGCTGGGAATCTGGTCACCAGTAGTATTCTTGATCAGTTTCAATGTCCTGGACTGCTTTGTTTTATTCTAACTGGAAAGTCTAGAGCTTTCAGTCTCCTTCCCACCGTCACCACTAGAGGTCCCAGTTCACTCAAAACCTTCTTTGAATATTCTTTCATAAACTGAAGGCCATTGGCATCACAGAGGGTTGTTGATAAGGGTTATCTGGCTCTTCCCTCTCTTCTTCTCTTTACTATTTTCTGACTTTCTTCTGATTGTATTGATTTTGATTGAAAACCCCTATGCTATGCTTTGAATGATGGTATATTAAGATTTGCCAAAAACATGAACATAAACTATCTGGAGAGCGATGCTGAATAATTGCCATTGTTCAGATAGCACCAACACTGACCACCAGCCATTATCCGCATACTGATGCTAAATATATGGATTTTTTTTTAGCCACTGAAGCCACGTTAAAAAAAAAAAAGACCATAATGGTTAAAAATTTACTCATTTAATTATCTGCAATATTGTGTCTATAAAATGTAATGAACCCGTCCCTAAATTCTGAATGCAAGTAGAAAATGTTAGCTTTCCTCAAACTCCAGTGTGAATACAGGCTATACAAAGAAGATGTGTTAGCACTGCCTAGATAAAATAAGTGTGCTTAGATAGTATAGTTAAAAAGGAAACATAATTGGTACCCTTCCCATTCGATTTCCTTTATCCACACTTTCAGTAAGCTTCAGTGCTCTCTGGCTCCATATACTAGTCACTGGTCTCTGCTGGTGTTAACTTTTTTTAAAATTCCTATAGCTTTTCATCTGAATTTATGATGATTCCTACAGTTTGCATTCATCCTTTCTTTTGTTGTTACACAGTGGCTTTGATTGAGAACATTTTTTGAAGTGCCTCTGCATTCATGCTTCTGTGGGAAAAGTTTGTCTTTACTTGTTTTTACATTAGGAGAGTAAATTAACTTGCAATATTTTAGTTCTATTATGTCCTTGCGGTAGGAAAGGATCAAATGCTATCCCATATGTCTTTTTCCTGTCTCTTCCTGCTCTGTTAGAATCTGGTACTATGTGTGCCTTCATTCAAAACTATCTGAGATGTTTTTCTGCTTTTCAAGAGATGATCTCACTTTTTTAAAGACACATGCTAGGGGGGGCGGAGCCTGATGTCCAGCGGGTAAGACGCTTCGCGCTGAAGCTCCCGAGAGGCCTACTTAGAATCCTGACTTAATACCTATACAAACTTACTATTTCGCTCCGGGCTGACCGGGGTACCTCGGGGGGGATGGCGGCCCATAAACCAGCGCGCTTGGACTTCGGGTCTCCTTCTTCTTCTCACGGAAAACGCTCCAAAACAGAGGTGTCCTCCCCACAGAAGATGGTTCCATTTCGGGAAAACCCCGAAATGCACCTGGAGATTTTAGAGGAAATACGCGGCGTGAAGGAATTGGTGCAGTCCAATGGAGAAGCGCTTCGAGCCATGCGAGAAGACTTTGGAGTGCTCCAGGACCGACTTGAAAGTCTCTCATTACGGCAGGACAATATGGCGGGGGTCCTCGACTCGCACGCGGTGCGCTTGGGCACACTGGACAAGGCTGAGCGCCAGATACAGAATCTTCAAAAGGAGTTAGAAGATAGCAATAATCGAGCCCGTCGCAACAATGTGAGGCTCATTGGAATACTGGAGGGGGTGGAAGCGGGAGATATGAGAGAATTCCTGCTCAAAACTCTTCCCTCCTTGCTGAAGATCACTTTTCATAGAGAACTGGAAATCGATCGTGCACACCGTGTTCCTACCCACATGGCGCTCAACCGAACGACCCCCCGGCCTATTATCTTTCGCTTGCTACGATATCAACAAGTGGAACAAATTTTAAATGCTGCCCGGGCGAACCATCATTTGGAATTTGAAGGTCACAAAGTCTCCTTCTTCCCTGATTTGGCAAAGCCTACCGTTGACCGTCGGAAGAAGAAACTCCTTGCTTTTCGCCCTCGACTTCAACAGCTACAGGCTCGCTTTGGCCTGTTGTATCCAGCGAAGCTCCGAGTGACTCTCCACAACCAAACCAGGACATTCGAAGATCCTGATCTACTATCAACATTTTTAGACTCCAAAGAAGCAGAGCAGATGCGCTAATCCAAAGACTTGGACTTTTATTTACCGGCTCTGTCCGCCATTTTGAAGGGCCCGATGCGGCGGTCATAGTCAAGCACAGAGACTACCTGGACTTTCTTTCTTTCTTTCTATGACTTTTTTGTTTTTTGGTCTCCTATCCCTCCATGATGTGTGTCTCGGTCGGATTCGGAGCACGCACAGTCCTACAGGTTATGTGATTTTTCAATTTCGGCCTTCTCTGGGGCTTCTCCCCGCAGACACATGGTCGCCAGTAATTTTTGGGGTTCTGCTTCTTCTCTACCGCGCAGCGGTTTTTCTTTTTTAATGTGGGGCGCTTCATTGTATTATCTAAGTTTATTTTCTTTTATGCCATATGTACAGCCAGCTACAGTCAATATGAGGGACATTGTGAAATTATGTGCGCTATTATGCTCAGAATTTTTAACTTTTCTGAATGGCCTTATGTAAAATCTTATCACTCAACGTAAAAGGCATAAATAGTCCAATCAAAAGAAAGAAAATCCTTAGCTATCTTAGCCATGAGCATGCTGATTTAGCGTTTCTTCAGGAAACGCACTTAAACTCTGCTGAAACACTGAAACTCAATGCTAAGCCTTACATGGTGGCTGCCTATTCTCCCGCCGTTTCCAAACGGTGCGGGGTAGCCATTCTGGTTAAGAAATCTTTGCAAGCTACTGTAATTGATACTAGCGCTGACAAGGAGGGTAGATGGGCCCGTGTGCACCTTAAGGTTGGAGATAGTGAATTCACGTGTATTTGCATTTATGCCCCGAATGTGGACAACCCTGCTTACTATGCAAGTATTGCGCAGTTGGCACAGGCCTCTGCCAATACTCCATTAATACTTGGTGGTGATTTTAATCAAGTGTTAGACCCTCTGATAGATAGACAGCCGCCTAGAACGAGTAGTCCACCCAAGAGTCTTGCTACCCTTACAGCTCTGATGCAAGATCTTGCGCTGGTAGATATATGGAGGCTGCTTCACCCCTCCGACTTAGAGTTTACTTTCTTTTCTGCCCCCCATCACTCCCAATCTAGAATAGATTTCTTTCTCATTTCCAAAGCACTGATTTCTCAAGTGGACACGGCTAGGACTCATCCTCTCCATATTTCAGATCATGCTGCCATATCTTTATCATTACATGTCACTGCGCGGGATGATTCTCCCCGAGCTTGGTTTTTTGATAGATCCCTACTAGGTCAAAAAGATTTTCAGGTTGATATAAAGGCCGCTATCCAAGATTATTTTCATTTTAACTCACCCCATGACACAGCGAGCTGGGCTTGGTGGGAGGGTTTTAAAGCATCTATCCGCGCAACTATAACTAGCTATCAAATTCGGCAGGGGAAACAAAGAAAGCAGCATTTGCTGATTCTAGAGCAGCAGATACAAGCCGGGGAGCGTCTCCTCACGTCCCGTACTGACCCATGTATTTTACTCCGTTTACAACGCTTGCGTTTTCAATACAATCAGCTTTTGTACACTGCTGCTGTTAAAAATATTGAATCACAACAAGGGCTATATTATCGGGAAAATAACCGTGCTGGCAAATTATTAGCAAATGCCCTAAAAGGTCAAAAAGAAGCCAAGCGTGTTACCGCCCTCCGTAATCCGTCGGGGGGGGGGCTTGGTCACTAAAGATTCCGAAATCTTAGAACTCTTTCGTGATTTTTATACTCGGCTTTATCAATCTGAATGTGATTTTGAGCCAGAAGTATTTGAACGCTTACTTTCAGGGGTACAAAGACCGACCCTATCTGACGAAGATAGAGTGGCCTTGGACACACCATTTACTGTCTCAGAAATTCATTCTGCTATCAAGAAATGTGCCTCAGGTCGAGCCGCAGGCCCAGACGGTCTCCCTGCTGAATTCTACAAAACCTTTCACGCTGACTTAGCTCCAGTTTTGAAACTTTATTTTTCTGCTCTGGCCGAGGAGGGTTCTCCTTCTGGGTCCTTTTCAATGGCAAATGTAGTAGTTTTTGAGAAAGAGGGGAGAGACCCGCAACTAACAGCTAATTATCGTCCAATTTCCCTCCTAAACGCGGACTATAAAATATTTGCCACCATTCTCTCCACCCGGCTCTCTGATAGGATGTCTACCTTAATACACCCAGATCAATGCGGTTTCATTCCTGGTAGATCAACTGCTGACAATGCTCGGACTCTATGCCATGTACTGACTACCGCAGTTAATCTTGATCGCCCATTTGTTGGCCTCTCACTTGATGCCGAGAAGGCCTTTGATCGTTTAGAGTGGCCCTTCCTGTTTGCAGTCCTCCGCTGGTACGGATTCGGGGAAGGTTTTCTCCGTTGTCTTCGCACCATGTACGCACAGCCTACAGCCAGTATATGTGCCAATGCTTTAAAGTCTCAGCCTTTTCCCCTTCAACGCGGCACTCGCCAGGGATGCCCACTGTCTCCACTTCTTTTCGATCTTGCACTTGAACCCTTGGCTTTACTAATCCGGCAATCGGAGGAGATTCATGGAGTCCCCTTCACCCATAGGGAAATCAAAATTTCAGCGTATGCTGATGACCTTATGCTTTTTGTCTCTATAGACTCAGTACCGGCTGTCCTAGAGCAAATTGGTAAATACTCACAACTGTCCGGTTATAAGATAAATTGGACCAAGTCGGTAGCCTTTCCATTAAATCCTTTGCTTCATCAGGCCGATATGCAACCCTTCCCCTTTTTATGGCAACCTCGCATGGTCAAATACCTTGGGGTTCACTATTGTTCTCCTTTGGAAGACACTATCTCCTTCAATGCCAAGGACTTAACCTCTAAAGTCCGGGCGCTTACTCACCGTTGGACTCCTTTAACACTTACCTGGTGGGGTCGATTAGAAACTATAAAAATGATGATTGTTCCGAAAGTGAATTATATTTTAGAAATGTTGCCCTGTCTCTTACCTCGACGTATATATAAAGATATAGAGGGCCTTCTGACTAGATACTTGTGGCAAAACAAGACACCTAGGATAGCGAAACATAAGCTGCAAGCAGATAAGGAAAATGGGGGTGTCAGATTCCCTGATTTCCTGAAGTATCATCAATCTTTTCTTCTCAAACAAGGCGCTCGTTGGCTGGAAGATCCAGTACCGAGTAGACCTGTGTGGCTAGACATAGAAGAGGACCTTTGCAAACCGATTCCTCTTACTTTTCTCCCTGGTATGTCTCTCCCATCAGACTCCCACTATCCACCAATGCTTTTAGACACCTTAGGTGCCTTTAATACTCTTATGCAATCTTTAGACTCCCGACTCTGTCCGTTAGACAAGCTCCCACTTTGGTACAATACTCGATTTCGAATACAAAATAAGCCGATGGCGTGGAGCCCCTGGTACACTAGGGGCATTTGGATTCCTAGTCAGTTGTTCCATGAAGGTCGCTGGAAAACTTTTAGTGAATTGCAAATTGAATTTGGTCTCCCAGCGAAACACTACTTTCAGTTGGTGCAACTTCAGCATTGCCTTCGGAGTGCTAAGGTGCTCCCGCCATCGGCCTCCCCTACACAAGGTTGGTCGGAGACTATCCGATCTATCGGTTGTTCACCGGGTGTAGCATCCAATTTTTACAAAACCTTATGTAATGCTATAACTAGAGATACCCCTATAGCGCAGAAAGCATGGGAGAGAGAATTGCATGTGACTTTGACCCCGGAGCAATGGAGCCTTGTCTGGAGTAGAGTGACACGGGTCTCCCGATCCGCCTCACTCACTCAGACACTCTTCTTTCTAGCCCACCGGTGTTTTTACACTCCTGACAGATTAGCCAAATGGAACACTACTCAGGGCAATAGTTGTTGGACATGTCATGCGGCCATTGGTTCACTACCTCATGTTATGTATGAATGTCCCGCACTACAGTATTACTGGCGTCGGGTCTGGGGTCGTATCCAGTCTATTTTGCACTTTCAAGAGCCCCTTTCTTGGAGGATAGTGGGACTTCGCTCAGCTGCGGGGATCCCCTCTCTTCCAAAAACGGCTTACTTCCTTTTGGACTTTATGCTTGGCATTGCTATTTCCCTAATTACGAAATACTGGAAAAATAGCTCCCATCTGAGCCCCAATGAATGGTGGAATCATGTCTGTCTCTACAGTAAATATGAACAAATACCTCGTATGTTTGCTTCCCCCATTCAGACTCCTCATCATCGGTCTAAATGGAAGATGCTCAATGACTATGTACATTCTGCTAAATGCTCTCATCTGACTGTCTAAATTTGTATATATCTCTGTCCCATGATTATTCTGTATCGTAGATACTCTTTTGATTGTTTTGATGTATAATCACTGTTGTTTGGAAGCGCTCACATGCTGACATAATCAGCTAGAGAAGAAGCGTGGGGGTGGGGGGTAATTGGGTTTACTTTTCCTTATTGTATACTTGTTTTGTCTCCTTTGGTGTGTTGTTTCTTTTGTTTGTTGCAAAATGAAAATAAAAGTTTAAAAAAAAAAAAAAAAGACACATGCTAGAAAGGCCTGACAGGAATTGCGTGTGCTCTCTCAAACACCCTGCTGATATATATGATATCAGTCTAAAGCAGGGATTCTCAACCCAGTTCTTGGGACACACCTCACCAGTCAGGTTTTCAGGAGAACCACAATGAATAGGCATGGGAGAGATCTGCATACAATGAAGGCAGTTCATGCAAATCTTTTTTGCACATTCATCATGGTTCTCCTAAAAACGTGAATGGCGAGGCCGCGGCCCCCCCCCCCGGCGTGCGCGCGGCCGGCGTTAACCGGGGGGGCGGCGGTCGCGTGCCGCTTCGGCTTCGGTGGGGTTCGCGGGGGTGGGCTAGCAGGCCGCGGGGCTCTCATTGGCTCCCGGGGCACTGAAAGGTGCGGGAGCCAATGAGAGTCTTGTGCAGCAGGCGTGAGTGGGGGAGGTGGTGGGGGCCTCTTGGCTTCTCCAGCCTTTCCTATGCGGCAGCCGGAGGGGTCGGACGTCCCTCCCACCCGCCCCTTTTTTCGGGCACTGAGTGTCAGTCTGGGCATATTCAGGGGTGTTGCAGCTGGGGGGGGTGGCGGGATCCTGGAGGTTTCCGGGGTCCGGAGCCGGAGCTAAGCAGTAGGGCGGGGGTGGGGTACCCCCGACCCGGACAGTCCCTCAGGCTTTTGCTAATAATATGGCGAAGTCGGAAGAGGGAGGCTAGGCAATTTGCCGGGGCCTGGACACGGCGGAAGCGGCTTCACTTTGCTACCCACATGGCTGGTGAGAATTCGCTCTGCTGGGGGTGGGGGGTAAGTTAATGTTGAAATTGTTGATGGTTATTGTAAATGTTGTTAACGGGTCAATAAAGCTGCGATCAGTTGAATTCCCAAATAAGGCTTGTATATTTATTTGTGGTTGAGTATGTAGGGCGGGGGGGAGGGGGGAAAGGGGCTGCCAGGTGGAGGTGGCGGACCGGTCCGCCTTACCCGGTTATGGCTAGGTGTGTCCCGAGGACTGGGTTGAGAACCTCTAGTCTAAAACAACAAAGCCACAAGTTAAGATAAAGGCTGAAAGCTTACTGTTTCTACATAATACCCAATAATAATAGTAAGCGGAAGCACAATGCTGAAGGTTATATTTACTAAGGTGGCTAATGGTTAACATAGGGTTTGAACAAGCTGCTGTAAGTGCACCATGCTAAAGGTCAGTGGTAAAAATCCAACACTAATTGGTTAGCGTGTGATTGGGCAAAGACTGTGTGGGTTATGGGTAGAATGTGGGCAGTGAGATTGCAGCGCAGTTAACACGGGAGTGTTAGCATGAGTACATTTAACGGCACCTCAATGAGTGGTATTAAGTGCACCTGCATGTCTATGCTAACATCAGGGGGCATATGCACCTGTCCTCATACCATATGCCCCCTGCTGTTAGCATAGACCTCCATGCTAGAGTTGCAGTGAATCGCATGCTAATTTAGTGCACTTTAGTAAACATACCCCTGAGTGCAGTATATTGATAGAGTGACAGGCTGCTTCCTTGCTTTAGATTTGTCTTTTAAATGTATTTTTTTCTCTGCTAAAACTCTGGGAAGGAAGGAAGGAACTTTTCGGATTGTGTTTTCACACAAGGAAAGCTCTTACACAAGTGACTGAACACATAATGGTGGCTGTGGAAACTTAGGCTGTAATTTCACTTTGAAACAATTTGAAATTGGATGGTTGGAAACCTGCTTACAACGGATTGGTCCTGGTCTTTCTTCCATCCCCCACTGACTGCAGCCTCTCTGAGCTGAAAAGTAAACATATGATGAAACGAAAATATTTTGTTGACACATTTAGCTCCTTTCATTTCAAAATGAATGGAACATTCACTGTACTTTTTGTTTCATTTTCAAATAAATGTACATCCCCAGCTCTGATGATTATATGGACATGAAGATTCCGCCATCTGTCTTTAATGAAAACTCCACCCTTCTAGGCTGGTAAGTGCCTAGTTCCATAGGGGTGAGTGGGCTGGTAAGAGTGGGAGTATTATGGAGGGTTCTGTGCAGAAATGCATCTTTTCTGAGGTGTGCCTTTCTTGCACAGGAGATGCCTCTTTTCTGGAGAAACGTCTTTATTTTATGTTTGTGTGCTTAGTTGGAAAGGATGACGACTTGGGAGCAGAAATGCCTGCAGTACACTAGAGTTACAGAGGGTAACTGGGGATAACTTTCCAATATTGAAAGGGATTTCTGGCCACTTGTACAAGGTATGATAAAATGTTAACACCCGGTCCAAGGCAGATACATTTTCATCCTTGATTGAGCCTTTGGAAAATGGGTTTTGACAGTATACCTTACTGTTTCACATCAGCCCAGTAAAGCTTTATTTGCATAAGATGCTCCTTCATTTATACGAGTAAATGATACATTTCTCCTCATTTACATTTTAATGTACTGAAGGGTCATCTTAGCATGTATGTTAAGACCTTATTCCACGCATGATGTTTTCAGTATGCATAAAGCTTATTTATTTGAATAGGTTTTATATTCCATTGATCTAAAATACCCAATGAATTGCAATAAAACATGCCATATTATCTTAAACATACAAAATTAAGATAAATAGAACAAAAATCCTAAATTCCACAGCACTAACATCTTGATTTAAAAAGATGGCCTTGGCCTTCTTTCTAAATGTCAAACAGTCATCTTCTAACTGTATCTCCCTGAGCAAATTATTTCACAAAATATATATATATTTCAGCTTGTGGAATAATTTGCCAGAGAGATACAGCTAGAAGATGAATATTTGACATTTAGGAAGAAGGCCAAGGCCACGTTTTTAATGAAGATTTTAATGCTGTTGCATTTACAGTTATTACTGTATTATATATAGATATATTTATTTTTTTGATTGATTTATTACATGCCTATGCAAAATGTTTAAGGCATGGTACAATAAAAACAAACCCTACAAATTTCATAACCCCTATCCCTTAGTCCATTTACAAAGACAATCTCCCACTATCTACCTCCACATCCACCCACCCCCTCGAAACTCAGACCTCCTATTGCTGTTAAATCAAAGAAGAGGCCTGAAAACCTGCAGAAATAATCACTACACCCCCCCCCCTCCCGCACGCACACGCACACATACCTTCTTAGATAGTTTAGTTAAGAATTTGAACTGTTAGTTACAGATGAAGGGATCAATATTCAGGCACAGTGGCTAGGTGCATTTAAAGTGCCTAGCCACTGCTGTTTTGTTGTTGTTGTTGTTGTTGTTTTTTTAAAATAACATTTCCATCATCAATAGGGGAAATTAGACAAGACAAAAATAACAAAAAAATTCTATTCAGAAAACAAGTCACTGAGAAAAAGAAGAGGGATTCTAATATATAGCCCACATTACAGAGACAACTGTGATCCTAAAGAGAAAAAAAATCCAAGTTTCATTGCTGTCATAAATATCAAGACCCTCAGACCATTCTGTAGCAATCTCAGCTCAAAAGAACAATCAAGACTCCCCCCCCCCCCCCCAAGAAGTCCTCTGTCAGAGCTGGAGATCCCTGATGGCACACTAAGCATTTACAAGGAAATTTTAAAGAGAAAGCTGCCCCCAGAGCTGAAACCTTTGGTTTTAAGCCTATAAAGGCCTTATGTGGCAATTGAGTTACTTTGCACTCATCAGGGAAAACGGTGATATTCTGCCCACAGAAAGGAACATTTTTCTTTTGAAAGTAAAGTTTAAAAGCTCTGTTTTTATCAGTTTGCAAAGAAAAACTAACTAGCAAGGTGACCCAAGATGGTATGTAATCCATAGAGGATTCAAGGAAGGCAGAAAGATCAAGCCTATCAACTGCTAATAGCTAGTCCATCCCTTCCCCCTCTTTCTCTAATACCTTAGAGATCCTTGGCAGGTAATATGTGTTAGATATCTGAACAGTCTCTAATTGCGCAATAAGTAAAACGTATTTCAAATAATTTTTAATTTGAAATAAAGGTGTCAAATATCTAGTAATAGGAACATTTAGAAAATGAAGATTTATAACCCTAGCTTGATTCCACATAGATTCCAACTGTCTATGAATAGTGAAAGAGTCTTTCACAGAAGAAGTAGAAACTGCCTGAAGTGTAGCCGTTTATGGTTCCAGCTTATCATATTTATTTTTTTCGAGATTCAACAGCCTAGAATCATACTCCAAAAGCTTATAGACGGTTTCAGAAATAAAAATTGAAAACTGTCTCAAGGAACCGTTGAATGTCTGCTCAGTTCAGATCACAACTTCACAAATATCTTATAGGGATATGTCCTTGGCAGCTGGGGCAGATATGGATGAATCAAAAGATGGCAACTGAACTAACCTTTAGGAGGGGGAAGAATACTCCCTCAGATACCGATGATGACAATGTCTTACTCCCAAGAAGGGGAGGAGGAAATTGGCTGTATCCTTCCATCCTCTTGGAGAGTATCACCAGTCCCCTTAAAGAACACAGAATAGCTGAATGGGGCCAATATACCCTACGTGGGGGAGTGGAGGGAGTACTCACCAAAGACGCTAACTCCTGCTTCTGGGATGCAATCTCCACATACTGATCCACAGGGCCAGTCACTTTCACTGATTTCTTCCCAGCCTTAAACTTCTCTTCCTTTTAGATGCCATATACTCCAAAGCTCAGAGTCCACTGCACATACTCCAGCATACTCTGATGTGCTCCAAAGGGGCATAATCTGCCCCTTTTGACACACCCCTTCAGATAACATCCCCCATGGGTGCATGCCCGTGGTCTCATCTCATGGCAGGGGGCACCAGTCTCATAGGCCCCCTTTCTGATGTCACCTGGGCAGGCTTCACAGATGCCAGGATGGATGGCAGGTAACATCTGTCAGAACAACTCTCTCCCTGCCACTTTAAAAATGATGAATATTCAGCAGTATAGCTTATCTGGCATATGGAGCCGAATAGCTTCTTTTTCTGGACAGCTCTACCACTCTCTGGTCAATGGCGATTTTCATCTGCTAACCGGATAGTGATAACTGGTTAAAGATAGATTTCTTATCTTTAACCAGTTTAGAAATCTGATTAATGGCTTAATATTGCCACTGACTGTATAGAAACCACTACTGCCCCCCATCCACCCACTGACCATCCCGGTTTTAACTTGCCATTTTTAATGTGGTCTGTGGTGATATTCAGAAACACTATTTAGATAGTGTCACTGATATTGGGATTGTTTTGTTTTAGGAAGTTTACAGGTTTGTTAACTGGCTAATATGGTCCTTGAAGATTTTAAGAGGATCTTTTTACTAATGGGCGCTACCTGGTAGTGCTGGTTCGGGCACACACTGAAGGAACGCTGGAACATGCTTTATCAGGGAGCACAGATCTATGACAGCTAGCACAGGATGATGCCTGTGCTAACCGTGCAACTTACATTAAGGTCATGAGTGCACATGTTAGGGAAAGAGAGTGAACATGGTGAGATTAGTGCAGTTAACGCTGTTTTCATACCATGCATTAACTGCATTAGTGCGGGTTCACCTAATGCCACCTCAGTAGGTGGTGTTATGTACACCCATACTAATGTAGCACATGCTGTGGGACAGGGCTCCACATTAAGTGCCAGGGAAATGCTTTCCATGCCCCTGACAATTAATGCTGGAGTGTTGCATATAATATTCCATGGTTTCAACACTATTAGGTGCAACAATTTTCCCATTAGTAATAGACCCTTTAAATGTATCTGTGACTTGGGGTTTTCTTGGAGGAGGGTGAGGGTTAAGATAATAGGGATGTGCATTTCTTGTGCAACTCATGGTAAAATGAAAGAATCACAGCATTTTCGGTTTGTTCCATAGTCAAATGCACATGGATGGCAGTTTTGACAAATCACCATTCGGGAACTTTGTTTTCATTATGTGTTTGCACATGGCCAGACATAATGAAGCCACTCTTGGGACAGGAGGGAAGAGAGAGGAAGGATAAGCAAGGATCATGAAGCACTTCAGCCAAATGAGTTGGAAATCTTTGACAAGCAGGCCGAGAAACCTGTGCTTGCCTGAGTTAGGCAAATCCCATGGGTCATGATGTCACTGCAATGCTGGAAGATACAGCCAAATACAAACTACAAAGAACCATTTTGTGTGTGAATTTGAGGGAGGAAGGAAGTAGTACTGGTGTTGTGACTTAAGATTTAAACGCAGAAAGTAAAATACAGAGGAAAAAGTCTTTCAGGGAGCAAAGTGCTTCCATGTTTTAAGCAGAAGAGTGCTGATGACTCTGTCTGTTTTTTGAACTTTTAGTTTGGGAAGGTTTAGAAAGATAGCCTGCTCTTTCAGGGGTAGTCTCTCTAGGCAGTGGAAGAGAGGGGGTGGAGGAAGGATAATCAAGAAAGTGAAAGAGAGGCTAGGAAAGATATGCTTTTACAGTTTTCTAATGTTTATTGCTTACTTTCCAAGTTGGCATTGGTAACAGGTGCATTTGGCAAACAGTTAAACTAGTAGGCAGGCACAGAAAAGTACAGCTGTAGAAAGTGGGAGGAGGGCAGTTTATTGTATCTGTTTATGGTTTATTAAAGTTTTTTATACCATCCTTCAGACAGGAGGCCGGTAAACAATAAAAACAGCAGAAAATAAAAAAAGAAACTCCAATAAAATAGGAAAGAAGGAGACACAATACACAAGACTGTCAGGACAAGACACATGAGGGAGGAGGAAAGGGCTAAGGGTAGTACAGAGCAATATCAGAGGAATGGAATGGGAGGGAGGATCCTGCATTACTATGAGGCCAGGTCAAAGGCTAATTGAAAAAGGTGTGTCTTTAGAAGTGATGTGAATTTAGGATAGGATAATTCCAGGCAGAGGTAGGGTGGGAGAGCATTCCACAGACTGGGCCCAAGGAAATAGAAAGCTGAGTGTGAGTTGTCTCATATTGTGCACAAGAAGGGGAGACAGAGACAATGAGCATTGATGGAATGTAACATGTGAGGGAGCATGAAGAATGATGCAGGATGAAAGATAGGGAGGTAAGCCCAAGTATATAATCTTGTGAACTAGGGTGAAGATCTCATACTTCATACAATGCTGAATGGGTAGCTGATGGAAATGAATAAGCAGGGGAGAAACATGATCAAATTTGAAGGCGTGAGCTAATATTCTGATGGCTGTGTTCTGGACGGTTTACAAACATTTAAACTGAATGGGGAGACCAGCACAAACCACATTGCAGTAGTCTAGATGTGATAAAACTAGTGAAATGAGTACTAATAACCCCATTTATTTTTACTGCAAACGCCTTAAACAAACTGTTACTGATGACCTTTTGTGTATAGTTTTTGTAAATAGTTGCAAATAGTTGTATTACTGTTCCATGTAGTTCTGCTGTACATAGTTCAAACACCGTTCCATGTAAAGTATACCCATGTATACATAATTGTTACTTGTTCAATGTAAACCGCCCTTGATCCCTGGAAGGGGCAGTATAGAAGAAACTGATAAATAAATAAATGAGGAATATACTTAAAGTAGGAATGGAAAGGAATGGATGAATAGCTCCGATTTGATGGGGATTGTAGACTAATGTGATTGTGGAAAGCAAGGATGCTATCAATCAAGACTCCCAAGTAAGTAAAACAAAGTGACAGGGAGACAGGCATACCATTCAATAAAGGAGCAAGAGAGGGGAATGCAGAGGATCCAGTTAGCCAGGTGGCTGAGGTTTTTGAAGCACTGAGCTTTAGACAATTATGATCTAACCAAAGGTCAGAGAGATCAGGGGCTGTTGGGCAAGTATGGCAAAGTAGTAGAATATCATCTGCATAGTAGTATGCAGAGACATCGAACTGTTGAATTAGAGTATCTAGCAGGGCCATGAAGATGTTAAAAAGAAGAGGAGCGAGGACCGAACCCTGGGGTATACCACAAGTAAGAGGAACGTTTGTAGAAGTGGAAGAACAAAAATGAAAGGAGTAGGAGAATTCCAAAATGAAAGAGTGAAACCATTGAAGCACAGTGCCGTTAAGACCAATGCTTTGCGGCCTAGAATGTAAGATGGAATGGTTGACCAGATCAAATGCAGCAGAAAGATCAAGGTAAGGAAAACATTACCTTTGTCTATGGCTGCTCGGGTTTCATTGAAAAGAGAGAGAAAAACAGTTTCTGTACTTTAACCGAGGCAGAATCCTTATTGTCATAAGTGGAGGGTATTTGTCTTTTTGAGATGTTCAGAAAGTTGATTGAAGACTAATTTTTCCAGGATTTTAGATAGGAGCAGAACATTGGAATCTGTGTGATAATATACAGGGGAAGCAACATCTAGTGAGGGGTTCTTCAGGTTTGGACATATCAGGGCTGTCTTCCAGCAGAGAGGGAAAATGCCTGAGGTTAGGCTATTATTGAACATAGAAAGTGCTCATGGAATAAGGGCTAGTGAACTAACAGTAATTTAAAAAGAGGGGATGGGTTCTGAAACGTAGGTGGTTGCATGAGAGGTGGTAACAGTTTTTGTAAGAATGTGGTCCAGCTATGAAAAAGGGAATTATGTGAGGTAGGTATGGAATTAAGGATTGTGGACATACTGCTAACAGGAGGGTCTAGAGGGAAAGTATCCCAAAGATCAGAGGTCTTCCTATGAAAGTGTATGGCTACATGCGCTGCTGAAGGGTATTCATCCCTAGACGTCCCCAGAGGCTAGATGAAGGAGGCATGATACCAAGGAGAACAGAGTTCATGAAGGGTTGATAGAGGTAGTAATAAGCTTGGAAAAATAATACTTTTGGCAGCATTTATTGCAGTCCTATAATAAGTGTGTAGATCTTTAAAGGCTCATATTGAGTCTGGCATACAGTACATAACTTATGCCAAGCATGCTCAGCTCTATGCAGTTGTCAGCACATGAAGAGAAGACCATAGTGATACCATGGGTTGTGATGACTTTGTCATGCCTGCTGTGGATGCAAGGGGGCAAGTGAATCTAGAGCAATCAGAGGATTCAGAGAAATGATTTCTTTATAAAAATCTTTCTCGCCTATTGATTGTACATAAAAATCATAAGCCATTAGAAATATAATATACTATTAGAAGAAAATTATTAAGCCTATAGGATTTTTTTTTTAAATTTTCAAAAGTAATCTAGCTTTGAGAAAGGATTCTATCTTGATCAAAGCCTCCTTCTCCTAAGGGAGTTGAAAAGTATCAGCAAGGCGGCCAGGTTGAGGGAGCTCCAGGGCTTATATAAGGTCATGCAGGAAAAATATGTAATGTGTGCCTTTGAGTCAATTCTGACTCCTGGTGACACAGCAGCTCCTGGGTCTTCCTGGCAGTGTGACTAGAAGTAGATTGCCAGGTCTTTCTTCCGAGGCAATGGAGGGTAAAATGATTTGTCCAAGGCCACATGAAGAGCTACTGGGACTCTAACCATGATCTCTTGGTTACTAGGTCAGTGCTCTAACCATTAGGTTGTTCCTCCACTCTGTGGGCAGGTAACCTCACCAAATAACTGAGACACCAAGTTGGATTATGGTACTCCCAAGTGACAAGGTTCTACTGGGTGGAGGAGATCTGAAAAAGATAGACAGTCCTTTCTAGAGGGCCAGCAATCCAATCTAACAGCAGGGGCATTGGGCCACTGGGCACTCCAGGGCCTACACCAGGCTGGGCAGTCATCCCTGGGGCAAATATCAGAGAACCTATACTTGAGGTTACGGTACTCCAAAATAGCAAAGGGCTAATGGATTGTGGAGGACCATAAAAGTCAGGAAGTCCCTGTCCTGAAGATATGACTATCCAGTCTAATCCTATCATAATGTTTTGGAAGCATAGGTGTGGAATCACCATCCAGGAAAAGGATAAAGGCATTATGCTGAAGTCCTCTGCTCAGTGTTCAGCAGTTGCCAAGAAAGTAAATAAAATACAAAGAATTAAAAGGAAAGGCATGGGTGCAGTTTGGGGGGGGGGGGAGGGTGAAGGGACATTGCCATTTAAGACAAATAAGAGAAAATATGTTTTCACTCAATGCGTAATCAAACTCTGGAATTTGTTACCAGAGGATGTAGTAAAAAAATGTTAGTGTAGCTGGGCTTAAAAAATGTTTGGACAAGTTCCTGGAGGAAAGGTTTATGAACCATTATTAAAGAGGACCCAGAAAATCCACTGCTTGGCCCAGTACAAACATTGTGGAACCTGTGTGTCTTTTTGGGAAACTACTAGTACTTGACCTGGATTGGCCACTAT
Source organism: Ichthyophis bannanicus (assembly GCA_033557465.1). NCBI lineage: Eukaryota > Metazoa > Chordata > Amphibia > Gymnophiona > Ichthyophiidae > Ichthyophis > Ichthyophis bannanicus. The sequence goes on along the minus strand of CM066033.1, from coordinate 1,173,954,898 downwards.
TGGAAACAGGATACCGAGCTTGATGGACCTTGGTCTGACCCAGTATGGCATATGTTCGATTCTTATGGGTAGGCATGAGCTATAAGAGAAACTGGAAGAAACAGAAGCAGCAGTGCATCATTTCAAGCAAGATATTGCCACCAGGTGAAATTTTACTTATGAAATGCTGGAGAGTTTAGTGAGCAATGGGAAGCCCTGCACCAGATGTCATTGGAGACTGTGATCAAAAACCCCTGTATTGCCCGGATTGGACAAATATTACACACTACGAATCCACATGGTACTCGGCTTTCTATTTTGTGGAACCCAGTCTTTGAAAGTCTCTTCCTGCTGAGTTTTGCCTTGAAATATCATACCCAAAATTTAAATCCTTTTGAAAACCTATCTGTTCCAAATGGCTTTCAATTTACCAACAGACGATGCTTAGATGTCTGCTCCCTATGCCCCTCCTTTCTTTCTTCATTCCCTCGTTTCCCCTTTCTGTCTCTTCTTTTTCAGTTTTACCTTGATTTTATTAGAGTTCTTTCCTGTTTCTCCTATTTGCTTTAATTTATAATTGTACATTGCTCTGCTGTTACGAAGGGCGGTATATCAAATTTTAATAAACCATAAACCATTAGGACTCCATGGAGGAACTGAGTTCCACAAGGGCTACCATGAGCTTTCTTATCCTAACATTGATAATTCTGCAGGTTATGTTAGAGAGAGTCAGTAATGACAAGAATTCACAGCAGAGGTTTTTTTTGATGGTGAACTTATTGCATGGCCAAGTGAAAAACGTTTTGCAACACCTTATGAAAGAAGATGTTTATATGTTTATATGATCTGGTCTATGCAACCCATGGACGAAAGGAACTATTGTTCTGTAGTGCAATGTATTTACTTTCTGAAAGAAGATGGAGATTGACATGGAGGAAAGGGAGTGCCAGAGGTAGGTGTGGTGATGATGCAGCAGGGGAAACAGTGGACACATTGGCAAGCAGAACTAGTAACATCAGCACCACCCTGTCAGCTATACTTCCTACTGCCCAGATTTGCATGTCAGTGGCCTATGTGCCCCAGCATAACTAAATCTTTGGTGACTGAAGCCCGAGCTACAATGCTAAGCAGCAGACATCAATGTACCACAAATCAGACTCCCACATGAATTTAAGTGCCATGCTGTCTTGATGAGCCCATTGAGACCATACACACAGATCCATTGGCATACTGAGCACACATGTCAGCAGTCTAGCCAGATCTGTCCAAGTCTGCACAGCATTCCCTGTATGTCTTGAAGGCCTACCAAAAGGGACAGCTATTGTTGGAAAGAAATCTGTATTTGTTGTTGTTAATTGCCATTGAGTCGGGGTCGACTCATGGCGACTCTCTAGATAGTTGCCCTAAATTGTGTTCCGTCGTCAGTCAGGTAGCTCATTGTTGATAAAGTGGCACCCATCACTGCTGTTATTATATCGATCCATCTCATTGCTGTCCTTCCTCTTTTGCATTGACCTTCTACCTTGTCTAGCATGATGTCTTTCTCTAACGATCTCTCTTCTCGTGATGTGTCCAAAGTATGAAAATCAATGTCTTCTCATCTAGGTTTCTATGGAAAGCTTAGTTTTGATCTCCTCTAGTACTGACTGGTTTGTTCTTTGGGCAGTCCATGATATACACAGTATTCATTGCCAGCACCATAATTCAAAGGCATCAATTTTCTTCCAGTCTATCTTTTTCACTGTCCAACTTTTGCATCCATGTGATGTTATTGAAAAAAACATTGCTTGGACAAGTCCAATCTTTGTATGGAGAGAGACATCACTGCTCTTGAAAATCTTGTCCAGGTCCTTCATAACCATTCTGCCAAGAGCAATGTGTCGTCAGATTTCTTGACTGCTTATCCTTTCTTTATTGATTATTGATCCAAGTAGATTAAAGATGTCAATTATTTCAATTTCTTCTCCATCAATGATGAACTTATTGATTTTGCCAGTTGTCAGGATCTTTGTCTTCCTAATGTTAAAGTGCAGGCCAGGGCCGGATTTACCTATACGCCATGCCCTTTAACCTTTCCCAGCATTCGCGGCTTCACAGATACAGCCGCCAGCGTGAAGGAAAAGGCTCTTGGCGCTGGCGGCTGTACAGAGGGAGCCGGGGCCTCGCGCGAGCTTACCAGGCTCCCTCTAAAGCCTCTCAGACAGCCGCGGTGCTGGTCGGGGGGGCCAAGGACTGCATGGGCTGTGATTGGGGGGGGACCTGGACCGTAAAAGGGCTAGGGGGGGGACTTGGACTGGAAAGAAATGGGCTGTGATATGGAGGGAGGGGGGGGACCTGAACTGTAAAAGGTCTATGGGGGGGGGGGACTTGGACTGGAAATGGGTTGTGATGGGGGGGGGGACCTGGACCGGAAAAGGGCTATGGGGGGGGGGACTTGGACTGGAAAGAAATGGGCTGTGATGGGGGGGGACCTTAACTGTAAAAGGGCTATGGGGGGGGGACTTGGACTGGAAATGGGTTGTGAAAGGGGGGGGACCTGGACCAGAAAAGGGCTATGGGGGGGGGGACTTGGACTGGAAAGAAATGGACTTTGATGTGGGGGGGGGACCTGAACTGTAAAAGGGCTATGGGGGGGGGGACATGGACTGGAAATGGGTTGTGATGGGGAGGGGGACATGGACCGGAAAAGGGCTATGGGGGGGGGACTTGGACTGGAAAGAAATGGGCTGTGATGGGGGGGGGACCTGGACCGGAAAAGGGCTGTGGGGGGGGTAACTTGGACTGCAAATGGGCTGTGATGGGGGGGGGAACTAGGACTGCAAATGGGCTGTGATGGTGCAGGGGGACTCAGACTGCAAATGGGATGTGATGGTGGGGGCTAGGACTGGAAATGGCCTGTGATGTGAAGGCTAGCACTGGAAATGGGCTGATGAAGAGCTAGAATAGGACTGGAAATGGGCTGATGTGTGGCATGGGAGAATGGGACTAGAAGGGAGTGGATGCTGGGTGGGTCTAGAACTATAAGGGAACTGATTTTGGGGGAGGACTAGAATGGATGGGGAATGAGAATGGAGAGGGGAAAAATATTTTGTGTGGAAGAAAAGTCTATGATGGGCTGGGTATTGGGAGAGTAAGAGGGGCTTGAAAATGGAAGGGTGAAATTTAAATGGATGATAAAGGAATAAGGAAAGAATTGGGGAAAGAGCAAAAGGGAAACAATCAGTATGTTAAAGCAGAAATAGAGAGAGAATGGAAAACATCTAAAAGAGAAGAAAGGACAAATGGATAGCTCGCAGAAGACACGAAGAAACCAGAAGAAAGTGACTGGAGCAATTGCAACTGAAAAAATGCCCAAACAGAAGGTAGAAAAATACTTTTTATTTTGAATTTATTAACTGGAATATGTCTTTTTTAATGTATTTCTTGAATTCCGATGCTGATTTTGTCCCTATTGCCTCTTTATGTCAGGCAATTCTATACATCTATTGCCATTTCTGTTTTGGTAAGTTGATCTCGTTTTTATTTTTTCTGGGGGCCCACAATTTTTGTTGGCGTAGGGCCTCACTCAAGGTAAATCCGGCCCTTGTGCAGGCCCATTTTAAAACTATGGGTCTGATATTCTTCTGGACAGGCTATGCGCCTTGTCAGCGTATAGCCCTATCTGCAGATCTTTAAACTCGGATATTCAGTGCTGGGGTCATATGCGGCCCTGACAATGAATATCTGGGTATCGCTGTGCAACCCAGAAGCTTCCAAAGCTAACCGGTCAGCAGAAATATTACATACTGCCCAGTTAGCGCCTGTGTCGCAAAGATAGGTGAGTGTTTTCCTTGCCTATCTTATTGGTGCAGAGCATTAAGTGGGCAGCATGCAATATTGCTGCTGCCTGGTTTTCTCACGCCCCATCTCTACTCTGCCCTGGAATGCCCCCGACATGTTCCAATGCTAGCCAGATAGCAACAGAGTGCATAGAAGTCATAGATGGCGATATTCAATGGCACTATCCATATTTGTGCCGTTGAATATCCCCATCTAAGGCATTTACATGGTTTACTAGGCTCTAAACCATATAAATGCCCTTCAGATATCAGGCCCAGTATTCCTTGATCTTGAGAAGCAAATGTTTGAGGTCATCTTCACATTCAGTCAGTAATGTGGTATCATCAGCATAGCGAAGATTGTTGATAAGTCTTCCTCCAACCCTCACTCCTCGGTTGTCTTCATACAGTCCTGCTTCTCTGATGATTTGTTCTGTATATAAATTAAAGAGGTAGGGGGAAAGAATGCAACCTTGTCATACACCTTTGCTGATTTTAAACCATTCTGTTTCTCCTAGTATTTACTTATGGGATATTCTCTAAATCTTGGGGGAAAGGAATTTTTTTGGGGTTTAAGCTGATTAATTGGTATAATTTAGAATCCAGTGTATTTGTTAACTCAGCCAGGGCCTAGTATTAGCTCAGAGCTTTTAAATTAAATTTAAAACTCAGTCAGGACCTAGTATCAGCAGATACCTTTTAGTTTAAATTTAAAGCTCAACAGAGAGTTTTTAGTTTAAGTTTAAAACATAGTCAAGGCCTGGTATCAACAGAGAACTTTTAATTTAAATAAAATCAGAGTATAGCTTAGCATAAAAGGAAGAATAGGGTAAGCATTCTTTGAGTAGAAAGAAATATATTGTTTCTAGAGACCTTTACAAAGAAGCCTTCCAGTTAGGAGGCAAGAGATCTGTGAATTTGTTTTAATTAGGTGTTAAAGCCAAGTGATAGATCAAAGGGATAATTTGAAAGGTTCCCTCTATCAAACAAAGGGCTGTATGAATCACCCATGAAATTGTTAGATTACCTTAGAATCACAGATCTGGGCCTGTGTAGGAAGCTAGCTTTTACAAAGTTAATTCCCTCCCACTCACCCCGACTCCCAGTATATTCTTAGCTTTATAGGCTTTTAGTGCTACTAAAGGGGGAGAGGTGCTCAAATTCACTTTCAGGTTAAACTGGTTATCCTCACCAGGAATAGATTGATTAAGGCTCTCAAATTAATTAATCTTGAGATGAACGAAGTCCCTTAAACACATTTGATATAACTGTATCAGTACAAGTATCCCTAGCAACTTTAAACAACTTAAATATCTAAACAAAGCCTTAAAACTAAGATACAGTCAGCAGTCCAGCAGAGATATGGGGGCTATGCAGTCTTTTGCATTGAGTGTCACATCTACAATTTTCTCCCAGTTGGTGAAGGGTCTTACGCAGGGCCGAATTTACCTTGAGTGAGGCCCTACGCCAACAAAAATTGTGGGCCCCCAGAAAAGATAAAAACGAGCACGCCGGATCAGCTGCGCGCTGTTGGCCCTGACGTCATAATTAAACTGGGAATCCCAAAACCCAAACTTGGAATGTACAACACTGTAGAAATAAAACTATACATTAATTTGCTCTTGTACTAAACAAAGCGCAGACGTTAATGATGCACATTTACCAGAGCTGACGTATTCCAATTAATAAATTCAAAATAAAGAGATATTTTTCTACCTTTTGTGCATTTCTTTTCAGCTGCAATTGCTCCAGCCACTTTCTTCTGGTTTCTTCGTGTCAGCCCACCTCCAGTCTTAACCCCCCCCCCAGCCCATTTCCAGTCCCAGTCTGTCCGTCCCCCATTTCCAGTCCCCCCCCCCATTTCCAGTCCCCCCCCCCCCTTTTCAGAATAAGTAACATGGAAATGGCTCCTTTTGGAATATGTCAGGTACTTGTGACCACTCTTGGAAATAAGAGACCGGGCTTGATGGACCTTTGCTCTTACGCAATATGGCAGTTCTTATGTTCTGGGACATATAAGGAAAGGAATAGCTAGCTGGAAAAAGGAGGTTATAGTGTCTTTGCAAATGTTTCTAGGTTGACCTTATTTGGAGTACTGAGTAAAATTCTAGAGACCACATCTTCAGAAAGTGCTAATGCAAGAGGTGTCAGACGGATGCCTGGGTGAGAATGTTCACAGTCTTGGCAAAGGCATATATCAATATAATTTGCAAGGGATTGTGGGAAATGCAGTCCATTCACACCAGACACAGTCGCTCACAATAATTAGTTGTGCTTGAGTGTAAAGCCAATAAGATATTTATTTATGGGGTTATTTCTCCCAACACAGATATGCTTGGTAGCACATAAAACAGGATACTTGCTTTCAGTGTTAAACTTAGAAAAACAAAATCAGGAAAACGACAGCTGAACTTGTCAGCCAATCAAATCAAAAGAATAAAGACCATGAGGGTAACAGAATGGTCTTTTCTGTAGACTCTAGCTAATATTTTCTTAGCAGTGCTTTAATCAACAAACAAAACCCACAAAGTAGGGAAAAACTGTTCTTTTCAGGTTAACTTCTTATATCTTCACACATAGACCCAGAAGTGATTTCCTCAGAGCTCACAAGCAATTAGGTAAGGCTCAATTGCTAGCAGTTATCCAGCTGAAACCCCTTAGCTGGCTTACTTTCTACTGCTTGGCTCAAATCCTATTCAGGAGCTTTTCTGAGTAGATTAAAGAACAAGTTTGTATTTCTTTGTGATGGTTGTTGTACTTTGTAACCGTAAATTACCAAAGGAGTTTAGACAGAGAGCAATCCATGTATTCACAGCCTGGATCTATAACCTCTCCCCCTTCTTCAACAATCATGGGTTCAATATCATGGATTGGCACAAAGGAATTTCTCAATGGAGCACTCTCAGGAGAATACTTGTTTCCCTGCTGTCTTTCAAGGGTATAGCTAGGGCATAGATCAGTGTTCATACCTGAGCTTCCATTGCTGTTAGAGTTCCTCTCTAAATAGCCTGGCCAGTATGTAGTCCAGTTCTTATGTCCAGCCTTCCAATCCAGATCCCTGGACACTGGGTCTCTCTTCACATACCTTCTGGCACGGATCCTAGGGTCCCTTCCAAGTGCAGCCGTCTCCCTCACAGGTACTGTCTGGAGATTCCTGGCCCTGCAGCACCACTCCTCTGGCTTTCCCCAGTCCAATGGTGTATGCTTGCCTTTTGAATGCCTTGCAGTATACGTACTGCTCTGGACTCCTTTAGACCTCCCAAATGCTTTTCTCTTCTTTCTTCCAAAGGGTTTCTTGCCCTCTCTGTCCGTCCGCTCTGGCTTCTGCTTCTGATGATCCTCCAGATGATAAAGCTGTCCAAGATCATGAAGATGATTCTCTGTAGAATAAACTCTACCTTTATTCTGCTTAGATGAGTGCTCCACCCTAGCACAGCGCAGCTGTGCTGAATCAGGCCCTGCCCTTTGAGATGAGTGCTTGGGGATTACCTCATAGCCCTCCTGATTGAACACACGTTTCCCCACTTCAGCTCCTCTAATGGCTGTTGGAAACCTGGTGCATTCTGGGACTGGTAGTCTTTTAAGGAAAAATTCTGTTTTCTTATTTCTACCAGAACTGACTGGTTGCTTGTTCAGAGTCACTTCACCTTTACTATAGCTCCTTCCTGAGCTATGATAAGCTTCCTTATCACAGAGGGCAGTTATTTTCCTTTACTAGTGCCGGTGTTTCTCCACTGAGAAACATTTGTACTGCCCTATAATAGGGTGAGACCAGAGGGAACTAAATTCTTGCTAAAAGTATACCCCCTGCAGAGTGATTGTATCTGGCACAGTTCAACCTGTGGTCCATGTGTACACATGAAGTTTCAGGGTGTTGGTAGCAGCCTATTTGGAACCTTTGAAGAATTAAGGGAGGAAAATTGTTAAAAGCCTGATCCCCGGTAGGGATTTGAATTGGAATTGGCACTTACTCTGCTGCTTGTGTCCCTGTTTTTACCAAGTGTCCCTGCAAAAGCTGTAAGGCATTAAACTGTAGCTAAATAAAAACAACTTAGTTGCTGCCGAACCTCAGAATTATTTATGCTTGAGAACATGAAACACAGCCATTTTAGCACTGACAGATCTTATTCATAAATTGAGTTGGGGGTCTCTGTTTTTATACCTTCACTATAGATTTGGAATATTGTGCATCATCCTAAATAGAAAATTGCCAGGATCGTTTATAGCACACCATTTAACCTTAAATACTGCCATATGTATTCTTGATCTGTGGCACTGATATTACTTACCCTTCATCAAGAGGACTGTCCCGCGGGGCCCCCTCTGCCCGGCTGAATCCCTCCGTGTCGGCTTTGAGAGGCGCGAAGGGAGAGTGTCTCCCTCGCGTCTCTGTTAAGCCTGCAGGGGCTGATGGGAAATTTCCCATCTGCCCCTGCAGGCTTAACAGAGACGCGAGGGAGACACTCTCCCTTCGCGCCTCTCAAAGCCGGCACGGAGGGATTCAGCCGGGCAGAGGGGGCCCCGCGGGACAGTCCATGCTGCCGCGGCAGCAGAGGGGGCCCCACGGGACAGTCCATGCTGCCGCGGCAGCAGCCAGTGTTTTTTTTTTAAATTTATTTTAAAAAAAGCTAACAATTTGTTCAATTTTTGTGGGCCCTTGCCAGCTGTGGGCCCTACGCCACGGCGTAACTGGCGTATAGGTAAATCCGGCCCTGGTCTTATGTGTGCACTAGGTGCATGGAGCTCCTTGCCCTCAGGGAAAGAGTTTAAGAACATAAGAACATAACATAAGATATGCCATACTGGGTCAGACCAAGGTCCATCAAGCCCAGTATTCTGTTTCCAACAGTGGCCAATCTAAGTCATATGTACCTAGCAGTTTCCCCAAGAGACACAAGTTCCACAATGCTTGTACTGGGTCAAGCATTGATATATTCGGTCACTTCTTAATAATGGTTTATGGACCTTTCCTCCAGGAACTTGTCCAAACCTTTTTTAAACCCAGCTACACTAACAGTCTTTACTGTTTGATCTCTGGAAACTAGAGTAGCAGACTTGGAGGACATAAGGAAGATGGAGAAATACATAGACAAGACCTACAGGGACATAGTACTGAAGTTCTACCTCCAGTCTGGAAGGATCTCAGTTGCAATGGAGGAGAGGGGTCATGTGAAAGGAGAGCATAACCTTGGTGTAGCAGGAAGTGATCCCGTAGCTAGGACCTGTCCACCAGGAGATGTAAAACCCTCTCGGACCGAGGAGGTTTCTCCAGGACCATGCACCTATGAATGAAGGGTTATAGTTGGCGATTCAATCATTAGGCATGTAGATAGCTGGGTAGCAGGCGGACATGAGGATCGCCTGGTAAAATGCCTGTCTGGTGCAAAGGTAGCGGATCTCATGCACCACTTAGACAAGGTTTTAGATAGTGCTGGGGAATGGTCTGCTTTCTTCATTCATGTTGGTACCAATGACATAGAAAAGGTGGGAGAGAGGTTCTGGTTGTTTTATATACATAGGAGCTTTGTCCTCTATATTGGGTTTTTGCAGCTCAGATGCATGGCCCTCAAATAAATAGCATTAAATCTTAGGTGGCAAATTATAGATTATTCCTCAAGCCTTGCTTCACTGTTTTTGCTCCCAGCACCTCTTTCGGGAGGACATTCCAGGCATCCAACACCCTTTATATGAAAAAGTGTTTCCTGATGTTGCTTTGTTTACCTCCTTGCAGCTTCGTTTAATGTCCTCTAGTTCTAAGGCTTCCCCGTCTTTGAAACAGGTTTGTTGGTTCAATATTACCCTTTAAGTATTAAAACACCTGTATCATATGTCCTCTGTCTCTCCTCTCCTCTAGGGCAAAAATGAAACCAGATATTCAGTGCTGGAATCCAGATCTCATCCATCACTGAATGTCTGCTGTTGGCGCTGAGTGGCACAGCTATCTGGACGGCAGTGGTATTCGGCTGGATAGATAAACCTCATAAAGTCAGAGCAGCTATGTTTCTGCACTTATCTGGTTAGCAGACTGAAAATCACTGCTAATCGAATAAGTGCTGGGGCTACCCTATCCCCACCCATGGACTTCCCTGGCATTCTCCCAGCAGTGCCAAGGCAGGTAGAGAGGATTTTCAGTTGCACTGTTTGCTGAATATCCCTTTCTGGTCTTGCTAGCGGAATGATCCCTTTTGAATATCAGCCTGAAAGTATGAAGGGGAATTTTAGAAGATCTGTCCAAGTGCAATCTGGGATATCAAAGCCTGAATGTCTGAAACAAAAATGCAGGCACATTTACTCCTGAAACTGTGCTATCCTCCGTTTTAGCAGACATTCCATTAATTTACTTGTCACCAAGGCCAGACTAACCGGCCTGAAATTCCCAGCTTTCTCTTTATCTCATTTTTGTGATGAGAAGCCACATCTTCCCATTACGGTACGTATTCATTAGTATGAATTTGATTCAGTAATCTTATGTGTATGCTATATTCATCTAATCTTTATTAACCTCCAAATTAGCATGCATTAAGTCAATTTTTGCCCATTAAAAATTTCTAATGTGTGTTAAAATTTAATTTAGTAAAATGAATGTGTGAAACAAACTGAAAACAGTCTGAAAATCATTACAAAAACCAAAGTGAACTCGAAACAAACTAATGTTTGCCCTGTGCACATCCCCTGTTTTCGATCTTCTAGAACCACCTCTGTCTCTAAAGAAGTATTAACCATCATAACCTAAGTTACATAATACCTTTGGAAGTATCCTCTTCAGTCCCATGTTAGTTTCACTAACTCCTCATGAACATAATTTTCAGAAAATTGTTTACAGTTTATCTTACCTATTTTTTAAAAATGCTGTCAAGTCAACACTGACTCCTGGCAACCCAGCAGCCCCTGGGTTTTCTTGGCAAGGTATAACCAGAAGTAGATTTTCAGGCCTTGTCACCCAAGGCAATGGAGGTAAAGTAACTTGTCCAAGGAGGGCCAGTAGGAATCAAACCTGCATTGCCTGGTTACTAATCTGTTGGGCTAACCATTAGGCTAATCCTCCACATCACACCTACTTTCCTGGGATGCCTCTACATACTCCCAGCCTTGCAACCGGCATGACGGCCTCGGGTCAATGCCTTCTAACCCCACTCACTCGCCCCTTCCCCACCCCTTTTCTGGCACAGATTGCAAGTAACTTCTTTTCTTTCAACCACGTATTTGTTTATTTGATAACATTGGTATTAACAGAACAAAACTGTTGGCCACAGCATTCCCATAACATCTATGCATTTTCTTAACACAATTCACTCATCTACTTCATTAACAAACAAACAATGCTCATAAGCAATTTTCTTTTCCGCACTTCTTTTGTTTTCTTCCCCCTTGAGAGACACAGATGATTTATCCAATGGGCCTGGTAAATGTGGGGTGGAAAATTGGCCATCAAAGCCTTTTTCCGGCTGTCCGTAGTCCTCCCCAAATCATACGGGGGGAAAGGGGTGGAGCCGCCGTTATAGCTGACTTTGAACCCTTTTTCCCTCTTTCCTAAACGCAGCAGTGTCTCTACAAGTTCTCTCTTTGTCCATCTTTTCCGCTCCCCCCCCTGCATGCCGTCAAAGCGAGAGGGAGGGGGCCCTCTGTGCGGTGTTCCTGATGCCTTGTCCATCTCACCGGGGAAGGTCCACGTTTCTCTAACGCAACTCTCCCCCTCTACCCCATGCCTGGGCTGTGTTCTCTCTCATCGGGGCTGCACGGTCTCCTCGGGGGCCTATCTCCCCTGCCATGCTGTGACGAGATCTCCCCTATCCCTGCTACCTGGGTGAGTCGGGAGGGTGCTTGCCCGCACTCCGGTCCTCCTGACGAGGGAGAGGGGGAGGGCAGGAAAGTACGGGCCGCAGCCCCTGCAGCCCCTTTTATCGCCGGCTATGGCCCGCCCTCCCCTACCCCCCCCCCCTCCCTGCCAAGGCTAATCCTTGGCCTGCCGCTGCTTTGTCTGTGCCCGGCCGTGGTGATTCGCGGCTGGGGCTCAGCCTTGCAACCGGCATGACGGCCTCGGGTCCCTGCATTCTACCCCACCCACTCGCCCCTTCTCCACCCTTTTCTGGCACAGATTGCAAGTAACTTCTTTTCTTTCAACCACGTATTTATTTATTTGATAACATTGGTATTAACAGAACAAAAATGTTGGCCACAGCATGCCCATAACATCTATGCATTTTCTTAACACAATTCACTCATCTACTTCATTAACAACCAAATAACGCTCATAAGCAATTTTCTTTTCCGCACTTCTTTTGTTTTCTTCCCCCTCGAGATTTATCCCATGGGCCTGGTAAATGTGGAGTGGAAAATTGGCCGTCAAAGCCTTTTTCCGGCTGTCCGTAATCCTCCCCAAATCATACGGGGGAAAAGGAGTGGAGCCGCCGTTATAGCTGACTTTGAACCCTTTTCCCCTCTTTCCTAAATGCAACAATGTCTCTACAAGTTCTCTCTTTGTCCATCTTTTCCGCCCCCCCCCCCCCCACACCGTCAAAGTGAGAGGGAGTAGGCCCTCTACGTGGTGTTCCTGCTGCCTTGTCCATCTCACCGGGGAAAGTCCACATTTCTCTACTGCAACTCTCCCCCTTTACCCCATGCCTGGGTTGTGTTCTCTCTCATCGGGGCTTCTCGGTCTCCTCGGGGGCCTATCTCCCCTGCCAACCCCCCCTGCAGCGACTCCTCGCTTGCCGGGGGGCCCCACCCCTTATTTCTTGCATCTGTGGCCAACAGCTGCTTGTGCCATAATCGCTCCACGGTGTCTTGTATGGCGCACAGGAACATGTCCATTCCTATTTCGGACAGATGTACCCCATCTGCGTGATACAGACCCGGGCAACTTTCCTCAATGAGCTAATGTCTGATGCTGTACCCCTCCAATTGCCTCCATGAAATGGGCCATCCATCTGTTCACCTTTTGCCTTGTCCTTTCCAGTGCTCAGTGTGACTTCTCGCCTCTCCACACACGGCGTGATATGATGTGGGACCATGCCAGCCATGTCCTGGGGAAGGAGTTTGCTAATGTAAGCATATCCTTTTGCATTTTCTTTGTAAGCTCGATGCTGCGTGTGTCAGCTAGGCCGTTGCCCCCTAAGTGTACTATTATCATCACCGGGTTCCTCCTTGTTCTCTTTCTTTGCAGAAAGGACGGCAAGAGCTGGTCCCACACCATACCACGCTACCCCAACCAGACTACTGACATTTCCGCTCTTGGCATTCCCAAATTGAGCCCTTGTGGCCTGTTCCTTGTCCTCCTTTGTGCCCAGTGAACAAAGGAATGGCCGCATACCCACGCTTCTCGAGGCCCCAGGGGGTGACTTGCATCTATTGAATCATGGATAAGAAAGAAACAATTATTGCAGCAATAACATCCTAGCACCTCATTCCTATGCTATAACCCTCCTTTTTTTTTTAAGTACCATCACCAAATGTAACAGAGTCACCACAGTGCTAACAAAATAGAATGATACCCACGTTCTCCCCCATCCCGGACCGCAGTGTTGTCTCCGAAGCCAACTTGGCCTTCATTACACGGGGTGAATATACATTTTGTATCTGTACGAGCACCATCTGCCTATCTTCATGATCTGCTCTCTTGACATCCCAATGTCGGCCACCATTGAAGCAGCCCCAATGCGGAAGGAGTGTGAGCCGTAAAAGCATGCCTCCCAGCCTGCCTGTTCTATTACCAGCTTTAGCACCCTGGCAAATTGGAAACGTGATAGGGGGGCACCGTGCGCATACACAAACCAATATGTACCTCCGTCTGGGCATATCTGTTGATATGCTATGAAGTTTTTAACTGGGCATGAGGGGTCACCCGGCAATAGTGAAAACACCACCTGTGCACCTTTTCCTTCCGTATTGGTTTTGGATCTGCACAGGTGTACCACTAGTGCTCCTTCTTGCATACCGACATCCTTATTTTCGATACCTCCACAGGCTGTCTTGCACCCTGATGAGACTACGAGCTTTCCAATCCGAAATGCCCCGAAGAACGCCCAGGAAAACGCACATTGGAACAGTCGGGTCTCATACCCGTCAAAACAGACTTGGCTTGCGATTCCCATCATTCTCTACAGCATCTGGTGCGTGAATGGCTGTCGCTGGTCTCCCTTCCGGCACTGCACCGATGACCAGCCTTTCATGACCCTCGTGATGACAAAATCTGTACTTGGGCTCCTTTCCCCCATTGCCCTGGCAAAAAATGCCACTGCTGCCAGTTGGGCCTGCACTTCCGCTTTAGCGACCCCACTGCTTTTACAATGTAAAATCCATTTCAGAATCACTCACGTCTTGAGTCTGTCCTTTTCATGGATCCTGCTATCTCTGCAGAATCCTTGGAACTGTTCCCATGCTGCTACGTATTTTTGTCTTGTCCACTCTGCTAAGGAACCCAACAGGAGTTCCCATACTTCAGAGGACCACACTCCCAGACATGCTCGGGTACTGCTGTCTTGACCGCGTCTGCCTCGGGTGCGAGCTCCCGAAAAAGCATGATTTTACAACGAGAAAGAGCATAAGCAGTGTTATTATGGACACAAGGCATAGCAACACAATTTTTCTTAACAGTGTCATTACCCCCGGTGTCTTGGCCCGCATTCTATTAACTCCACAAACCACTGCCAAGTTATCGGTGTGGAAGGTGATTGCTCTGTTGGTGAGCCACGGAGCCCAGATACACAAGGCTACCATTAGCGGAAACAGTTCGAGGAACATGATGTCCTTAGTGGTTCCTGTTGCGTGCCATTCCATAGGCCATTGCTCTGAACACCATGCCCCCTTGAAATATATGCCAAAAGCGGTTCTGCCTGCGGCGTCCGTGAAAAATTCTATGTCGGCATTGGAGACAGGAAGTTCTTGCCAAAAGGCTAATCCGTTAAAAGTATTCAGGAATTGCTCCCAGAGGTCTTTGTGTATTCCTCTAGTAACTCGGATGTTATGGTGTTTCTTTCTAATACCTTTTGTTTCCATTGCCATGCGGCGGCAAAAACCCGCCCCATTGGTATCACCCTGCAGGCAAAACAAAGCAAATCCAATAGTGACTGTAATTGCTCCAACGTAGCCTTACGTTGCCCTTGCATCTGCTGAATGCCTCTTTTCAGCTTCCTGCTTATCAGCTTATCTGCTGGTAAATGCGACCTTTGTGCCATCACGTCTAGCTGTATTCCAAGGAATGTGATAATCCCTGCTGGGCCACTTGTCTTTTCTGTCGCTAATGGTATCCCGAATGACTGTGCCACCTGCTCAAAGATACCAAAGATCCTTTTGCAATCCTCATAATCTTTTCCGATGAATAGAAAATCGTCCAGGTAGTGCACCACCGTGTTGGGACCAGCAACGTCTTCCACCACCCAGTGGATGAATGAACAGTTCAAAATATGTGCATGAGACTGCGCATCTCATGGGCAGACATTTGTCATAGAAGTATTCCCCATTGAACGTGAAGCCCAACAATGGAAAGGACTCAGGGTACACCGGCAGTAGCCAGAAAGCAGATTCAATATCTGCCTTTGCCAGTTGTGACTGCTGTCCCCTGTTCCATATGAGTTTGACTGCCTGATCGATGGTAGCATACCTCACAGAACATAGTGCAGGATCTATGTAGTCATTTACTGAACTTCCTTCCGGGTATGATAGATTGTGTATCAAATGGAAGTGGCCTGGTTCTTTTTTTGGTATCACACCCAATGGGGACAGTACTATGTCTTTGAAAGGCGGGTTTCTGAATGGCCCTGCTATTCTCCCCATACCTATTTCTTTCGCTAACTTGCTATGTACCACTGAGCTGAATTTGCCGACTGAGGGGTTGCGTTTGACACGTGACTGCGATTTAGTTGGTATTGATGATGGTATGCAGAAGCCATAAGAGAAGCTGCTCTCAATATTGAGAGCTTTGTCCCATCTCAGGTAAGCCTGCAGCAATGGGCGCATTCGCTCAAGCCTGATGGGCGTTGGTGCCATGGCTTTCGTTTGTGCGCTGCCGCCCTGATCTAAATGGCATAGCTTCCTTCCCTGATCTGCACATGTACGCCGGGTGCCCACCTCCACAGGATGCACATGAGTGTCTAAATTTACATGGCTGCCATGTACAACTCCCCGCGTTGTATTGGCGACACACTTGGCGCCCCATCGGCAGGCTAGCCTGCCGCCATTGCATGGCTTGAAAAGGCTGCAGTAGCCCTTCTTGGCTCCATGGCCTGTTGGGAGCCATTTTATCCATCCACAGGTCCATTATTCTGTGATGCCATGTTAATGTGGGATCCTCTGCCATGCTCTTCCTGAACTTTACATCGTAGTTCAGCCAGGCCCATCCTCCATAACGTTTATGCACTTGTGTGATTGTGTCCAGGTGCCTGGTCAAAAAAGGCCCTGCTTCGGGTTCCCTTTCCATCACAACGCTCATGAATATGTGGAACGCTGACACCCAGTTATTGATGGACTTTGGAATTTTTGGCTTCCTATCTTTGTCCCGCTCCCCTCCTCTTTCTCTATCTTTCCCGTCCTTTGACTCCCCTTCTTGATCCGTAAGCAAGAGGGAGAATATGTCTATGTATTCCCATCTCCAAATGCATTTCCTTATCATTTTGGGCACTGAGCTGGCCAGTGAGGTCATGCCACAGCGTGGATCTCATCCTGAATCATGCAGTGCGACCTGCCACACTGTGGCTGTTCCTGTTGCTATGTTCTCCTGGACTTCTCCCCTCTGGGTGGGTATATCTCCCTGCCCTGACCATGCCTTCACTAGAGGATTTGATTGTTTTGTTTTTTTATTTTTCTTAAATTTTTGTAGTGCATTCTGTATCACATATGCTAACGCTAGCTCGCCATCACTCTCAGATACAGAGTCATCAGATGATGCATATAGCTGCTCCGGTGTCCCTACTACACCCCCAGACTTACCACCTGCCGTGTTGGCGCTCGATGTAATTGCCGTGCTACTGCTCTCCGTCCGCTGTTCTTCGCACCGTGAGCCGGACATCTCAAGCCTTTGTCGTACTGTGCCTAGGCTGTGTTGTGTAACCTGTTCCCGTAGCATGCGAAGCAATTCATCCAACTCCTGGCTTGACGCAGGGTGTGTGGGTGTCTGCTGCTGTTGTTGTGTCAGCTTACTATGCTGCCTGGGTTTAGATGCCGTGCTGCCTGCTGCTTCTGCGCTGCGCACTACAACCTGTCTGCTGGCTGCACCCCTGCTTGCCACTGCTCCTCTGTCTGCCATCCTTTTTGGTCCCACAGATGCTGTCTTGCTCTGCTTGCCCGCACTCCGGTCCTCCTGATGAGGGAAAGGGGAAGGGCAGGAAAGGATGGGCCACATCCCCTGCAGCCCCCTTTATCGCCAGCTATGGCCCGCCCTCCCCTGACCCCTCCCGCACCAAGTCTAATCCTTGGCCTGCCGCTGCTTCGCCTGTGCCTGGCCACGGTGATTCGCGGCCTGGTCTTTTCCTTCATCACTGAGTCACACAATAGCACTTTACACTTCCTCTTGTAACTAATATATCTTAAAAACTGTCACCAAAGAATTAGATTGAGAGGAGGAACCAAATGATCTAATTATCTCCTTAAATGAGATATCCACGTTTTCACAAATATCCTAACTCACAGGGTTGTGAAAGGACAGTACTGAATGAGTGCATACAGGTTAAACTGATTTTAGCATGGAAAGATAAAATGCACGCAATACCAGTAGCACTCAGAAGTTAATCAAATGCTCTTAATAAATAGAAAGCACCTTCTTAGCCCTTAATGCAGACAGAAAACATTTGTGTTAGTTGCTTTTTCAAATAACATGAAAGGTTCTTAATTTCATCCCCCTCTTCCTCTATTTATCAGATGGGCAGCATCCGTATACAGCAATTCTGCTGCTGTGATCACACTAAAACTGAAGTGCTTTTTAATATTAAATCCCTATAAACACTGGGAGCTCTTTGGAAAGTTGAAAGCTTAGTAATCCTTTTATGTACAAAAATATGCATTGTTTGACTAATAGGAAATGTGTTGTATTTTATGAATGGATGTGGAAAGACTGATGACTTTGGAAAATGCATATATATATATATATATATATATATATATATATATATACGGAAGAGAAAAAGATGGGGGAGGGGAGGGATATACTGTAATTGTTTTTACCAACACCTTTTCATAAGAACTTAAGATTTTCCATAGTGAATCAGACCAAAGGTCCATCAAGCCCAGCATCTTGTCCAGTGGTGGGATTCAAATCCTCATAGGAACTGGTTCGGTCCATGGTAGGTTGCCAGATTGCCCCAGTTCCTAGTTTTTCCCACGTTCGGCGAACCAGTCCCTACAAGTTGTTTTACCGTCAAATCTTCACTGGCAGCTTTCAAAACACCCAATATTATTTGGAGAGTTTCTCCCAATGCAGCAGTCCCCCCGATGCCATCCAAATAATGTGGGGTGTTTTGAAACCCGACAGTGTCAATCCGATGGTGAAACAACCTGTAGGGACCGGTTAGGTGAACACGGAAAATGCTAGGAACTAGTTCATGTGAACAAGTGTGAACCGGCTGGATCCCTCTACTGATGCTGTCTCTGACTGTGCCAGTACAGGTCACAAGTACCCAATAGGAACCCAAGAAGTGGATTCATTCCTTGTTGCTCATACCCTGAGATAAGTGGTAGTTTTCCCAACCCTATGTGGTAATACATTTATGACTTTTTTCTCTATAGACTTACCAAGATTCTTTCTAAGTTTAGGTATGCTAAATGTTTTGACCAGCCCTGACAAGAAATTCTACAGTTTAATCGCATGCTCAGTGAAGTACTTTCTGTGATTTGCTTCAAATATGCTATTTATTTAATTAATTAATTTATTTATTTATTTATTTTATTTAGCTGCATTTATATCCTGCTTTTCACCTGGTCAAAGCGGTTTAACAAAAAAAAGGGGGGGCAATAATCAACTCGACAGAGAGGGGGGGGCGTCACCAGGGGGGCCAACATTGATAATCTGAACAGAAAGTAACAGAGGGGTTTGGTCAGATTGAGTCTGGATGTGCAGTCAGTGAGAGATGTCTATTTCAGATCCAAGGTATGAAACAGCATGGTTTTTAACTGTTTCCGGAATGTGGAGAGATCTCTGTTGTTTTGGATCTGGTTTGGAAGGGAGTTCCAGAGGGAGGGCACGTACAGTTCAAATGCTCTGTTACAGGTTTGTTGATTGAACTTAGTTCGTTCATGGGGGATAGTGAGAGTGTTTCTGGTGGTCTGTCGGGTTAGTCTGTTGAGGGTAGGCTGAGGTAGCGGAGTTGGGAAGTCTGCGTTTGATGGAGGGCTTTGTGGATAAGTAGGAGAGACACGAAAATTTGCAACAGAGTGGACTTCCCCGAGGGAGTGCTGAACATGAGGAGGGATCTACAAAAGCTGGAGGAATGGTCTGATGTTTGGCAATTGAGATTTAATGTGAAGAAGTGCAGTGTCATGCACTTGGGTAGCAGAAATCCAAAGGAAATGTACACGATAGGGGGCGAGAGGTTGGTGTGCACGGAGCAGGAGAAAGACCTCGGTGTGATTATTTCTTTAGATCTTAAGATGGCAAAACAGTGTGACAAGGTGGTGGCAAAAGCCAGGAGGATGTTGGGCTGCATTTGAAGAGGAATTACCAGCAGAAAGGAATGGGTACTAGTGCTACTGTATAAGTCTCTGGTGAGGCCTCACTTGGAATACTGTGTTCAGTTTTGGAGACCATATCTTTCAAAGGATGTAAAAAGAGTGGAAGCTGTTCAGAGGAAGACGACCAAAATGATTTGGAGCCTGCGTCAGAAGCCTTATGAGGAGAGACTTGAAGACCTAAATATGTACACTTTGGAGGAGAGGAGGGATAGGGGAGATATGATTCAGACCTTTAAATACTTAAAGAGAAATAATGAACAAACAAACCTCTTCCAGAGACGGGGAAGCTGTAAAACTAGAGGGCATGACATGAAGCTGCAAGGTGGTAAATTGAAAGGCAATGTCAGGAAATACTTTTTTACTGAAAGGATGGTGGATGCTTGGAATGCCTTCCCGATGAAGGTGGTGGGGGCAAACACAGTGACGGAATTCAAAGTGGCCTGGGACAGACACAGTGGATCACTTTACAGCAACAAGATTAAATCAAAATAAACTGAACCATCTAATTTCTCAACAAATAGGTGTGTCCTACATCAAAATAAACTGAAACATCTAATTTCTCAACAAATAGGGCTGTCTTACATGGAGCAATGGGGGGAGGAGCGGTGGGTTCACCCCTAAACAAAGAAACAAAGATATGGGGAAGGGTGCACCTCCTCCTGGTGGGTGCACCACTAAGCAGACATGGATAGGGGTGCACCTACTCCCTAAAAGACATGGGAAGGGGTGCACCTACTCCTGTCATATTGCTGTGCAGACTAGATGGACCACACTGGTCTTTATCTGCCGTCATTTACTATGTTACTATGGAACCCTTGCTGCGAGAGGCAGGATGTGAAGTTCTCTCAGGACTGGGGTGATGTGATCTTGTTTTTTCGCACTCTGGATTGTTCTTGGGGTGGTGTTTAAGGCAGTCCATAGGGGGTTGGTGTGGGTGGCGGGTAGTCCGTGATAAATTGCATTACAGTAGTCCAGGTGGGGGGAGCATCATAGCCTGCATGACTGTTCTGAAGTCCTGTGGGTCGATGAATGTTGTGGACTGTCCCTCATCCAAGTACTACTTGCAAATGTAAAGAGCTGTTTCTTTTTTACGTAGTCCATCCCACTAATGATTTTAACAATATCTATCATATCTCCTCTCAGCTGTTTTTTCTTCAAGCTGAAGAGGCTTGGCCTGTTTAATCTTTCTTCACAAGGAAGTAATACCATACCCTTTATCATTTTGATTGCCCTTCTGTATAACTTTTCTAGTTCCACTATATCTTTTACGAGATGGAGAGGCTAGAGGTGCAATTGCGCCATGGATCAATATTCTCATTTTTATTTTATATTCCCTTTTGAGTGCAGTAAGCCCTAACATTCTATTATATTCTTTGAATACTGCTGCATACTGAGTTGAGGATTTAAATGTATTATCCAAAAAGACTTCAGATTCAGTTTTCTGGGATGTGACTCGTAAAATGGCACTTGGCACCACTAGGTTTATTTATTTTTCCCTATTTGTATCACTTTGAACTTGTCTACATTTCAGGGGTCTTTTACTAACAGGTGCTAGCTCTCAGCGCATTTTCTGGCATGTGCTAAAGTCACACCGGGACACATGTTGCCATCTAGCACAAGGTCATGACAGCACAAAGTGGTTCCCATACTGTGTAACCTGCATTAGAGTTGTGTGTGTGTGTGGGGGGGGGGGGGGGTTAGGCGCCTGGGCAGGGTTTTCTCACCCCACATCAAAATCAAAAAATCTAAAAGATTAATTGAAAAAAATCTTCAAATTAGTGACATCCACTCTACATCCATGTTCAAATCCACAAGTTGCACTGTTCTTAGTCGAAAAATCCATGATGGTTCCTTGTAATTTGACAATCTGTCCCAATCGCCCCCCCCCCCTGAATCAATGGGGGTATATGATCAGTGATCTGCCACTTAAGTTCTGAAAAAGAGTGATCACGATCAAGATGATGTTAAATCATGGGGGCCGAAACAGTCATAGTGCTGAGTTTAGACCGATGTTCACACAGCTTGACCTTCAACATATGACGAGTCTGACCCACATAAAACAGCCCACATGGACACACAATCAGATATACTATAAATGTACTCAGGCAAGTGGTAGCACATCTGTTCATGTATTTTCTCCCCGTATTGAAATAGCACCATTGATCCCCTTCCCAAGTCCCATCACAAAAATCACATTGGCTAAATTTAAAGTGACCCATGGAGGTGTCAACTTTGGACAATGGGATCAACATACTGTGTACAATCAAATCCCTAATATTAGGGCTATGAGAATAGGAGAACAAAATATCAGTACAAAAACAGGCATAAATAGACAAAAACTCCAAGAATCTCCTAATCAATGACAGTAGTGTACCAGTCTAATCCATAAATGGTAATACACATACAATATGGTCATCAGAAGAAGGTACTGAAAGTAAAAAAAGCCAGTCCTGATGTTCCTAGCGGGCACGCTTATAAGCTCAGTGGATCACATAACTAGGATAGCCATGCTTCAACAACTGATTGCACTATATACCTGCCTGCATGTAAAACCCATGCAAGGAGGAACAAATGCGAAGAATTGACTAACCAGAAGATCACTTTTGATACCAGGTGGGTAGTTGTTATGGTATCTCAACAGGCTGTTGCATTCCACCGACTTATGATAAACAGAAGCGGTCAACTATCCATGATCCAATGTAATTTCAGTGTTTAAAAATTTGATGCACCACAAACAATGAGAAGCAGTGAATGAAATCTGGGGATGCAGCTGTTCAAATACTGGACAAAATCTTTCAATGAAGATAGCGTATCAGTCCAAATAAAAAAGATATCGTCCAAATAGTGGCACTAACCAAAAACCTACTTGAAGCTAGGAGTGGAGTACACAAATTTCTGCTCAAACCAATCCAAATACAACGTTGCCACCAATGGTGCAACCAAGGCTCCCATAGCCACCCCAAATACCTGATAGTAAAATACCTGATCATAGCAACAATAGTAATGAAATAGGACCAACCGCAATAAAGAATCTGAGACATCCAAAGTAAAATGTCCATTAAAATGGGAGAGTGATAGTAGTGAAGGGAGGCATATATATGTGACAACTAAAATTGATTCATCTCCACCCTGAAAAATGAACATCCAGGTAGGTGGTTCTGGAGAAGCTATGTGGGGGGAGGCGGGGACAAGTCTGGGTACATGTACAGATGTAGGCCATTTTAAAATAGGAATGTCTCCAAAGTGGATGCCCACAGAACTGGGTACTTGGATGTCCTGTCGGGATATTTCAGAAGGGGGGTGACTATGTCCTGAGACTAGCATGTCCTGGCCTGCCTTTTCATATACTCATACTTACGTATATATATGTATCCCAAGAACCCGTGTAATACTCTCAATACATAATACATGATTCAATATACAAACAAACAAAAATACTCTTGCAGGTATGCTCATAAAAAAAATAGAAAAAATCTAGGAGGAAAAAAGACCTCAGGATATCCAAGCGCCAATGCAATGGCCATAAATGCCTAAATCAAAGGTCGTTCTACTGCTTGAACCGTTATAGGCTTACTGCAGCCCAATATCCTTACATCACAAATCTTACAAATAAACCTCCAGATGTCAATGAAAACTTTCAGATAGCACCAACTGGGAATTATTGCTCAATTCAGACAGAGTAACTACAATGATGCTGAAACTGGCAACAGCAGTACAATAACTTTGCTCTGAATGGGTACACCCCAACAGGTCATATTCTAACACCAGGCATTTTGCCACTGCTTCATCAGGGAATAAGACCTCCATGCCAGAACAAGCCAACAAATCTGTAACAAATAACCCAGTTGTTAAAACCACACTTGCAAAGACCAATGAAGACTTGCAATAATAGCCTAACCACCCCCCCCCCAAAAAAAAATAACACAATAGACTTACAAAAGTTGCTCCAGCACAAAAGAACTGTAAACTGCTCACCCTGCCGTATGTCACGACTGGCTCGGGACGCAGGGCATGACTCTCCCCCCCTACTTCTCTCCACTATATACTGGAGAAATACAAATTCAATAAATACATACCCTCCAGAACCTCTTTCTCACTTGATATAGCTTAATTAGGTAATTACTCTTCTCCCCCACCTCTAAACCTTTCTCTTTATGAAACTCCATTTAATATATTTTTTCCTTATCCCGTTCCCTTCCCCACCCTACACTGTAAATAGCTGTGCCTCAGCATCCGCTCTTCTGCTGTATATGTGAACAGCTGATTTGTAAATAGTACCTTGTAATATAGTTTGATGTGTTCTATGTTCTTTGTAAATGAGTTCCGTTCATTGTAAACCGCCCCTGATCATTGGAAGGGGCGGTATATAGAAATGTTTAAATAAATAAATAAACACCATGGTTGCGCAGATTCTCAGACATGCAGTGGCAGATTTATAAAATGTGTGATGTATGTATTTATGCTCAGGTTTCTTTATGCACGAAATTCACCTTATTCATGATCAGGAGCAAGTATAGGCATGGACATCTCACCAGTCAGGGTCAGACATGCTTATGCTGTTCTGAAATCACGCCATGGTGTGCATCTCCCTTGCTCCACCTAGGTCACACCTCCACCATGTCTCTGCTCTACATGGACGTTCTCGCGCTGCTGACATCTATTTACTCAGCTTCTAAAATGGTCCTGAGTGCCCGCTTTCAGACATTTAAACCACAAAAAGCATTTCTAAAATTCCCCCTATCTGTGCAAATTGGTTTTTGAATGCTGGTGGCTGGATATGACCCCTGCATTGAATATTCCGGTTTAAATTAAAGCAGCAATGGCTTTAAGTGTGTTGGATGTTGTCACCGCTGAAAATGCCCCTTAATGATTTCAAATTAGGTTTCAAAAGTTTTGTATATTCATGGATTTTTATCTCTTTGTTTTATACACAACTACCACCTAGGTAAGGTGTAAGCAAGCTTTTTGGCTCGATGGCAAAAAAGAGGATTAATATTGGGGGTCCCCCTAGAGGTCTGAAGTGCAAGAGTTCTTTCAAGGATTAGGAGGCATGAGGACCCCATGGAGATCTGATGGGCCAATAGTAATATCACTTCTAGTTCATAAGTAACCTGACACTAGAGTCTTCTAGGACTTCTAGGATCCCTTTCACTCCTGATGGCTGGATGAAATCCTTCTATGGGCTGTAGTTTGTTCACCTCTAACTGGTTGACTTTCCAAGCAGCTCTTAAGATCCCTTCCTGGTCTAAGAGCTTCTTTTAGGCTGTAGTACAGTGACATTGTAAGTACAGAATGGGTTGCAATAGAAGCTGCTGTGTTCCCTCTCATCTCATGTCCTGAACATATTGCCTTTGTGGTGCTTCTTGGTACTGATGGACTTCAAGCATAAACCTCTAAGGCCTAAGCCACAGGGGATATTCTTTGAAGCCTTTATAAAGGGAATGTTTTATATAAATTTTGACATTTAAAAAAGGTAAATTCTAATATGTAAAATCCAATTTAGAATGACTCTATATCTTTGGACTCTGCAACAGTTCAACATATATCAACTAACACCGAGTACAAAACAATTTGAAAACGTAGTTTCATGCATTAAGCAGATGAGGGAGGGGTGGCCTACTGGTTGGGGCAAGTTATCTTGGGTCAGGGGTTCGAATCACACTAAATGACAGCAACCTTGGGCTGGAAGGACTGGAGTTTCTAGTCCCACAGGTGCTCCTTGTGGCCTTGGGCAAGCCACTTAACCCTTTGTTGCCTCAGGTACAAAAACATAGATTGTGAGTCCTTCGGGAACAAGGGGAAAAATATATATATACAGTACCTGAATGTACACTGCTTTGACTGGTAGAAAACCAGTATATAAGCCTAGTTAAATACATAAATAAATGAAAATGCCAGCAAAACATAAGAGTGGAGAGTAAAGAAGTGTGACAGGATACCAGGCAACAGATTGCTTTTAAAGCTGGGATGGGACTACTCTCTACCTGCAAGTATTCCAATGGGCATGTTTACTAAACTATGCTAACCATTCAATGAGGTTTAGTGTATGGTAAGCACGCTGTGCTAAAAGTGCTTGGTTCAGCATTTAAAATCCTGTACTAACAGGTTAGTGTGTGATTTGTGTTGAGACAGAGTGAGTTTAGGGTAGAACATGGACATTGATGGCACATCATGGTTGGTATGGACGTTATGGGTGCATACTAGCCACATTTGTTGCCATTAGGACAGGTGCACTTAAAGCCACTCTCTGGAGCGCTATGATGCAACAAACGTATTAATGTTAAATGTCTCCATTCCATCAAAAAACTGATAAATTGGATTCACAAGTACGAATTTTGCAAGCTACTAATATAAACTAGTATCAAGGATAGTTTATTTTTTATATTACCTTGCTCCATTGATATTATTCTTATCTACTGCTGATATTTTTATGATTTCCAGTTTATACTATATATCATTCAGACTAATTTCAGAACAGGAATCAGGTATAGCCCATATGGGGACCAATCTTCCCAGATTTCCCAAATCTTCTATAGATGAAATCCCTACCAGGACCACACTGGTGGTGTCAATTCTCTTCAAATCTGATACAATTAATATTTTGAAGATATTTTTTCAGAGAAAGGATAATTTGAGACCAGAAAGTCACAATTTATTTTTAATATATCTCAGTCTACACAATTGAAGAAGAAAACCTTTTTGCAACTTAAAGCATGTTTGACTATAGATGCTACTTATTATTTGCAGTGTCTTTGTAAATGTATAATAGTTCATCAAGGTATTAAATTAGTTTTTACAGATCCATCACACTTAGGAAACATTTTGGTCGATAAGTAAATAAATATTTACACTTTTGACTTTGCTAAATTTTCCTTTCTTGTTAATGGTGATGCTTTGGCTTGCTTTTCTTGTTGGAATGGTTGATAGCCTAGCATCTAATGTGAAGGAAGCGCTTCATTTAGATGTTTTCATTTCTCCCCGGGATGTAGGCTATGAATCTTGTCTTTTTCCTATACTAATTACTTGATACTGTTTCTTGGCAATTTTCTGAATTTGTTTCATGTAAACAAAGAAAAATTTTCAATTAAAAAAAAAGCAATCATCCATCCCATTTTCATAAAGACTAATTTCGATGCCAGTTCTGTAGTAAATTACTGACCAGTCTCCGACTTATGTTTTCTATCAAAATTGGCTGAGGAAGCAGCTTTTTAACAGCTAAGAGATTACATTGATAACAGCTATGTCCTTAACACCCAACAGCCTGAATTTAGAAATAGCCACAGCACTGAGATCACAATTAAAGCTCTTCTCAGTGAAATGAACAGCTTTCTTGATTCTGGTTGTGTTGCCCTACTAATCTTCCTAGACCTTACCTCTGCTTTTGATACATTAATCATGATCTTCTCTTGCATCACCTTTCCAGCATTGCTCTTAGTGGTCAGGTTCTACTTGCATGTTATACTTTCCACTGTAACCATACTTCTTGTATTCTTCTAAGACAGGATTCATACTCATTTTGGTACCAAATGCCTCATAGGGTCCTCCAAGACTCTATACTGGCACATCTGTTCTTAAACATTTCCTTGTACCTTTGGCTACCGTCGAGGGTATTAGTATTTATTATTACAGAGACAACATTCTTCTGTTAATCTATATGGATCCCTTCACTCCAATCTTAATCCAATAAATCACTGTCTTGGTAGCATCTGATTGTGGCTCTCCACTTACCTTAAACTGAACCCATCCAAATCTCAAATCCTCAGGATTAACCAGTAGATTTATTTGTCCTACATTGTCCCTAGTTTTTGCTGACTTTCTTATTGCCTTCACTAAATCACTCTTGTTTCTGGGAATCATTCTGAACTTTCATTCTATGACCACATCTCTACCACAGTTAGGACCTCTTTTTTACGTCCTTAGGTGCAACTGTGCTATTTAATCTTACATTCGTGTGTGGGCATTGTATGCTCTGATCCACACTCTTATGCCTTCACGAATAGACTATTGCAACTCCATCTATTGTGGTATAAGTACTTCAGAATTCAATAGGCTTCAGACAGTTTGAAACATAGCAGTTAGGTTTGCTAAGAAATTCATCCTGATATGTTCACATTATATTATTACTTCATCACAATCACTGGCACCCTATCTCCTACTATTGCCATTTTAAGATCCTCTTGCTTGTACATAAGGCATTGTATGTGGGCCTTCCAGCTTGTCCATTCTATCTCCTCATACCTCATCATCCTACTTGTGTCCTTTGCTCTCAAAGTGCAAATCTACTGGTTATTCCCCCACTATGCGGATTTCTCTGGTTTCGAGCCTGGATTATGTACAATAGTTTGTACATAATCCAGGCTCAAAACCAGAGAAATCCACATAGTGGGGGCATAGCTTTTACTTGGGGTTTATTGGCCTTGGGCTACTTGTCTCCAGAAATGGGACCTCCATCTTTCTGGTGTTTCATCCATCGATGGCATTATCCAGGGTAAGAGGTTCAACTATACCTCACTGATGAAATTTTCCTTCTGGAGCCAGTAGACAGACTGCCTCTTACTTATTCTACTAAGCAGAGTCTCATTTCATACCTCTAGGAGCTCAGTACCCACCTGCTTAGCAATGCTCTCTTCAATGGACACATATGCACCAGGCCCCATAGTAGTAGATTGATTGATACCACCATAATCTCTAGGACTTCAGATATTCACACACTCATGGATACACCTGGGTCTAGGATGCCATGATTTTTTCCTGTGATTTCTTCATGTGTACTGTACCTGCCTCGTCATGACTAATCCTATCCTAGTCTTGAATGTTCTGAGATCCCCATGTTAGCACCATGGATGTGCATGTCAGTAGTGTTTCAGAATATGGTCGGGGATGTTTTCGGCACATAGATGTCCCTGATGCACATACAAACCCCTTATTTGTGTTCTGGAATGACTCCCTATGGGGGGTAAGTTTATAAGGAGTCACCTAGATTTTAATACCAAGAATGTGCTCATTTACATACATAAGTGACCACTCATGCACATAAATGAGTATAGAATACCCCATTCTGTGAAAATGCACAGTAACACCATAGTGTATGCTTGCACTGTGGGCATGTATAAGGGCAGAGCCTGGGCAGAGTGTGGGTTATGTAAAATTTGGCATATAAATTATAAAATGCCATGGTCATGATATTCAGAAGGGTTTATCCAGTTAGCAGGACTTGCTAATCGAATAGACCCCTTAAGCAAGATGGTTAGTGTCACTATCTGGCCATATTATAGGGATCCTTGTACATCCCTGTAATAAAGGGCCCTGAATCTGGTCAGCAATTGCCACTCTCAAGTAAAGAACATTACTGTTTCTCCTACAGAAGATATGAACCCTGCCCCGTATCATCCCCAACACTTTCATATTCAAAGAGCAGAAGACCTAACTCAGAAACTGAATGGAGGACCTTTCCTCTGGTAGTGCATAGCACTGACACTTATCCACCAGGGAGCCCAATGGGACAATTTCCAAGAAGCCTCATATCTTGTAGCCGTTGCCATCATTGGGCTCCCTCTGATTGGAGTAGAGCCAGGGAGCGGGAAGAAGAACTCTTCCCCACGCCGGGACTCAGCCCCAATCAAGAACAGCATGGCCCTTTAGATTAAAAGCGCCATCGGGCATGCCCATACCTAGTGGGCACGTGCCTGAGGGCCTCGCCAGAGGGCCCTTTGGCGTGGCCCTCAGGCGTGGATCCTAGGCCATCAAACTGGAAGAAACATACCCCCCCTATACGCAGAGTATTAGGCATGGATCCTAGGCCATCAAACTGGAAGAAACATACCCCCCTATACGCAGAGTATTCCAGGAGCAGCACTGACCGCTCAGACTTAATGGACTGCAACAAACTACAGCCACAGCCTCACTCACCACATCAGGAGCCGTACCAGCATCACAGAGTAGAGCGAAAGGTATTGCTCCTCCCCGATCAAATCCCTGAGGCCAATCTAGCTCCTACCTCCACAACCTAAATCCAAACAAGCCCCGGAAACGCAACCAAAAACAATTAGGACAGGGAAAGCAGCTTGGAACTGTATCTGCTAGCGGTGAGTAGCTCACCGCACACTAAGGACACTAACATGGAACACCGACCCCTTCAAGCTCTTCCAACACACAAAAGCAACAAACCCTTATGTAGACATCAAATGATCAAAAGGACATTCTACCAACAAATGTATGCTCTTATACTAATTCTTACCCTATGCTGTTACCAAACAAATGCATACTACTACACTACCTACTTTACAGCCTTACAAGCTCCCCTCCTCATATACATATCATACCTCCCTACCATACACCAACCTATACACATACCTAATCACTACAAACCTCACAGCAAAAGACCTGCCAGATACACTCAAACAAATCCATCGTCACACAAATCCATACCTCAAACACATTCTACACATACCACCCACATAACCATAGGCCTGATAAACGCAAGATCAATATGCAACAGAACAAACACCATTACCGACTACATCCATGAAAACAACATTGACATCCTATACATTACTGAATCATGGCTCAAGAATACAGACCAGGTAATACTGAATCAAATAACACCACCAGCATCCACAGCATACAACTGCCCCAGAACCCACAAACGAGGAGGTGGAGTATTAATCCTGGCCAGAACAGAATTAAGGCTCAAGACGTCAACCTCCAAAAGCTCCAAACACTGCAAATTCATCAACACTGAAAACAAGCATCTGCCTGATCTACCGACCCCCAACGCCCCAACAGAGGACACATCCAATATCCTGGATATGATATATGCAGCTAACTCCCCACACAAGACCCTCATTGTGCTAGGAGACCTAAACCTCACATCTGCCTCAACAACAATTGAAATGGCTTTTCACAAAGCAATGGAATCCATTCAACTCAAGCAAGTACTATCAGGCCCATCCCACCGCTCTGGCTCTACACCAGATCGCATATACATACCAACTAACACCCTAGATCATGACCTCATGTCGCCACCTAAAACTACACCAATACCATGGTCAGATCACCATTCCATATTATTTGAGCTCCACCACAATACCCAACAGGCAGCTTGGAAAACTGAACAGCCAACCAGACGCTTCAAAGCCAATAACAAAGAGGACTTCCCCAAAGACACTGTGCAGTCCCTACCCGAACATTTCACTGACTTGGATGAATCCGTTGATGCATGGAATACCACCATATTTGCCGCATCTCAACTCACACCTCGAAAGAACCCACACCACAACAAAAACAGGCCCAGATCCACCTCATGGTATTCTAACACAATAAGAGAATCCAAAAGAAAACTATGACAACTTGAACATCGCTGGAGACGGAACAAAGCAGAACTACTCTGAAACAATACCAGGAGAAGCAAAAAGAATACAATAACCTAATAGGAGGCAGTGACGGCGGAGCAGTGACTGATTGCTACTAGAAGTATTTCATTCCGGCAAGCAGTGAGAAGGCTGAATGCTGGAGAAGAAGAATTTGGCCAAATTGGGAAGAGTGGCTTGGTCCACCCCTTAGACGTTTCTGTTTTGTCCCCTTTGACCCCTGACGAAGGCCTAGGGCTGAAACTGGTTAGGTTGGGTCTACAATAAAGCTTTTTGGATATCTCCTTGTGTTTGGCCGTGGTCTTTGTCCTCTGCTACCTTTACTGTACAATAACCTAATAAACAAACATAAACAACAATACCACACAAACCTTGTACTAAAAGCCTGTAACAAACCTAAAGAACTCTTCAGCATCGTTCGGACCCTAACAAATGGCCCATCCATGAAAGACAAAAGCAAGCTACACCCACAAATCTTTGCTGATTATCTAATAGCCAAGAATAGTACTACCACACAGCAACTGAAGATGGCTCTACAGCTACCAATCAATGGAAGAACATCTGCATCCCATCAAAAAAACAAATAGAACTAACCATCACTGCCCTAAACACCACCATCTCTCCATCGGACCCCTGCCCGTTGACTGGGATTAAATCCACCAAAGAAGAATTCAAAACATTCATCCAAAAGATAGTAAGCACCTCTCTCACTCAAGACTACATGCCCAAAGCACTCAAGCAATCTACTATCCACCCCATCCCTAAAACCACTTCATCAAATAGCACTGACCCAATAACCAGCCTCCCATTCCTGGCAAAAATAACCGAAAAAATTGTACAGAGACAGCTCCAAGATCATATTGACGACTTTGCCCCACTTGATCCCCACCAGCACGGATTTCGTCCACAACATGGTGTTGAGACACTTCTCATACATCTACTCGACAACATAATCAAAGGGATAGACAAGAGAAAGCAAGGCTTCTTACTAATATTTATCGACATATCAGCTGCCTTCGACACAGTTTCCCATCACATCCTTTTGAAGCGACTAATGGAGATTGGTCTACAAGATACCACCATCAAATGGTTCCAACCATACCTCGAAGATAGACAACAGAAAGTAAAATCTGGGATCCTCAACTCAGCACCCTTCAGTACCATTCAAGGAGTCCCCCAAGGCTCATCACTATCAGCTCTTTTCTTCAACAGCTATATTAAGCCTATATGCAAAATATTCAACAAATACAAGATACAATATGCAATATATGCTGATAATATCATGGCATATACCCCTATTCAACTGGACTCCCCAGACTACACCACTATATCAACCTGCATTCATGAAATAACAACCTGGCTTACTAACAATAACTTAAACATTAACATAAAAAAATCTGAAGCAATCAACATTACGAGAGACTCCACATTCATTCCTCCTACTTCTATCAACATATCCAATACACCAATTGTAATAAAAGACAAAGTCAGATATCTTGGAGTGATTCTAGACAAGCAGCTTACCCTCCACCACTTTTCTTTTCTTTTTTTTCTTTTTTTTTATTTATTTATGCAGTTTTTACAAATAAATCAAGAAAGCAAACAATGCACTCTCTTGAAAGAAAACAGGTTGGCAAAGGAAAAGAAAAATAAAGAAAAAGTGTACAATTAATAGCAATACAAACAAAACATTGTCCAACCTATCTAGTCCACAAAAGGAGAGGCGATTCATAGAAATATAATATATATGTAATAAAAACACCAAATAAGCGAAGAAACAAGCAGCAACTCAAATTCAAACAATCCATATCAGAGCACCATTATGGAGGAGGAGTAGAGGATTCCACACACCTAGCACTAATAAAGGCAAGCAGTTGGGAGGGCTCAAAAATACTGAATACTCGCAATCACACATTTAACCTCCTCCCACCATGAGAAGCTTGTGCAGTTCATATAACCCTTTATATAGCTGCATAAAGTGGCTTGTATATAGTTATTATGTTTTTCCCTGTTAAGAAACCTGTTTAATGTATACCCGTTACTATACCTGTTTATTGTAAGCACAAATCACCAAACTGATATGTGTAGTTTAATGTTCATTGTAAACCGCACTGATTTCAAATAGCGCGGTATAAAAGAGACTTTAAATAAATAAATAAAAAATACATACGAAACATCTTGATATTTAATCAAACACTTACAAGGATGTTTTTAAAAAAAAGAGCCCCCCCAACTGTAAAATCCCAGACCGCAACAACAGAAACTCTCTACGACATTTTTGTGTTTCTCTTGATAAATCAGGGTAAATACGGACCGCAAAACCTCGAAAGGGAATTTTCCTTTTACGGAAGAAAAGCTTCAATAACCACTCTGTCTGATACCTCCACCACTTTTCAACAAGATATCCAAAACAGCATTCTTCAAACTCGCAACGCTCCGGAGACTAAAACCCCTCTTCAATAAGGAACATTTCCTCACAGTATGCCAGGAATCATTACACCTGTGCTGGACTACTGTAACATCCTATTCCAAGGCCTACCTAAACAAACCACCTGTCCACTACAAATAGTCCAGAACACCGCTGCCCGCATTATTGCTAGCACTTCAATACAAGACTACATAACTCCAATACAACATGATTTGCACTGGCTACCAATCCCCTCATGGGAAAAATATAAATCAGCACTCACCATCTTCAAAATTAAAAACAATATGTCAGCAGGAATACTACAGGAACTCATCTGAATCAAAGAAAGCAAAAGACCAGACAGAAACAGCACCAAAAACAACATACCAACACCCACTCTATTCACAAGAAACAACAAATCCATATCCATGCGAGCCTTCTCTCTTGCTGCACCCGCTATATGGAATGCCCTACCAGATATTCTAAGATCAACAACTGATATAAAGGATTTCGGAAAGCTGCTGAAACCCACCCTATTCATTGAGCAATTCAATGAAGACCACCAAGCACCAATCACACCAATCACCCCACAAGCTGATGTACACAAACCATGAACACTATAAGGACTTCACATGAACCAGCTACTTGTATACAGCCCCAGTTCATAGTTCACAATGTATATAGCTCCTGTCCATAGTTCACAATGTATACAGCCCCTGTTCATAATTCACAATATATATAGCTCACCAGTTAATCTATCACACTACTCACCCACACCACACAAGTCAATGTATCCACTGCATGTATTCACCCTCCCACTCTTGATTGATTGTTTGATGTGTTAACCACTTTGATTTAAAGATAAAGCGGTATATTAAATCATTTTAAATAAATAAAAAAATAAAATTTCAAAGAGAACCTACTTTGGGAAACTGTATGTTTAGATCAGGCGAGGGAAACAGTGCACATCCATTTTGTTTTCACAATTATACATATTGGGGCTGGTTCCACATAGGATGTATAGGACGGTATATGTGCAAAATGCACATAAGTTCCTATTGTAAAGGATTTACACATATGAATGGGGCATTTATAAATATGCATTATTCAGGCGCTATTATGCAAGTGCGTGCATAAGTCCCAACATGCTACCTTCAGTTAGGATGTGTATGAAGGTGCAGAGTAGGAGGGGCATATATTTATGCAATTAGTTAAAGAATACTAAAACTTACACATATCACCGTGCTAGTCTAGGGATGAGCAGTTATAATGTGGCATTTAGGTTAAATGCATCCATACTCTTCTATAAAGTAAATCCTGTGCATGGTTTATATTATAAAATAGGCCCCCGGTACATGTACAGCAACGTGCTTTGCCTGCATGCAACATTACAGAATTATCCTTCACATTCCTCCACTCGGTAGGTATAAGCCTAGGTTCTTTTAGGCAATGTTCGAAAGGAAAGTGAGCAGATCTTCTAAACATAGACTTTCAATGCAAAGCTAATTTATGGCTACTGAATCAATGCCCAACCATCTTTGGATTAATACACCTAGATTGCTGGACCTGAAAACTATTCTCCAGCTAAGAGTGCCCATGAGCTTCCACAGAATGCATGTGTACGTTTTGTCTAGACTAAGAAGGGTCTTTAATTAGGGAAAGGACAATTGCATTTTTAAAAGCAAGAGTGATATATTATCCATGCAAATTGGTAAGCACAAAATGTGCAGTCACTCTTAGCAAGTGTAATTTATATTAATTTACAAACAAAACTACATGGGTAGATTCTCTTGGAAATGAGTGTAAAGCAAGATGCTAAAATCATGCGCATGCTTGGAGATTCATATTCAAAAAGCTGAGCGAGAAAGTTACATGGAAAACATTGTTACCTAGGTAACGCTGGCTGGCCTGTGGTGAATATGAATGCTGACTGGCCAATTTTAAACCGTGCCCTGAGAAAAGACAATTTCATTTATGTGTGTGGTAAGATTTTTCCCACATAAAATTAGCTGATCTTTGGGAATGGGAGGGGGGAGCAATTAGGGGATTTTTACTATAGTGATTTTTCCAGCTAACTTCCAAAGTTTGCTCAGTAAGCCTTCAATATCAACCTCTTTGCAGTTATGCAGCTACTTGGGAAATAGCCCCCAGGGATTTACAAATAAATAAATAACCTTATTACAAACAGAACAAAGTCAGCGATATATTGTCACTACTGATATTCTCTTTGCCTAAAATCTTAATTTGAACTGCCTGTGATATTTCACCTCATTAGGTGCATCAGCGTTATTCCTCATTTACCCTGACAGTATTGTGAAAGTGAATTTTGTTCACCTGTGTTTGTATCGGGAATGTTCCAAAGCAAATGGAAGATGCAATCCTGTTTGAGCTAATGATGATTGGTAGAGACCAGCTCAAAAAGGGGATGATCTACTTCTGGAAATTAAACTGTGCTTTAGCAGTGTCTGTTGATACAAAATCTTAGTCTGAATACCGACTGTGTAGATAAGTGCAAAGGAAGATTTCCCCAAAATGAATTCATTGTTCAGTTGCTATAGCTGTTCATAATTAAACAAGAACTGATGAGCTAGGTGACTTTTCCAGTAAGAAATTGAGCATATGTATGCATCAATTGTGAAACAACATGGAATAAAAGGCGCTTAGTTAATCAAGTGGGACAATAGACAGTTGCCAGAAAATATCTGAATAAATGTGACAGCCAGACTTTTTTCTTTAATTTGAAAAAAATGGAATTTTTTGGTGACTAGGTAGATATCACGTAGAAAACTTTTTTTTCTCTTTAAAAAAGCTTGTCATTGAGTTTTTCTCAAAGAGATACTTTACATAGGGGCTCATAAAAACTATAGCTTAGGATGGATCCTAAGGCTATTTAGAGGAAGTTTACATAGAGGGTCATTCCAGAACATGAATAAGTAGTTTATACACATGGAAGGGACGTTTATGTGCTGAAAACATCCCCAACTGTATTCTGCAACACTGCTGTCATGCATGTCCACAGCGCTAGCACGGGATCTCAGAACGTGCCCAGAAGGGGCAGAACGGTGGTGTCATCAGCTGCAGAGATGTACAAAGTGTATTCAGGAATAGCCCATGTATGTGTATTAAGTGTTTCTCGGAAACATCCACATTATTCCTGCTGAAACGTGGAATAAGACCAGGACTTAGAAAAAACTATGTTCTTCTCTGCAATGCATCCCATATTGAAGAATGGTTGTGAAAGTATGTTTTGAACTGGTGTGACTGCAGTCTGGAAAAACACAAGATACAGTTCTAAGCTACAGAGAGCAGAGGTGAGGGAATGTTGGAAGGTCTAGACACATTAATAAACACCCTTACAGAAATATTAAGAACAATAGTGTTTATGCTGGCTATGCTTAATCTGCTTGTTGTGCTAAAGGAGCCAATCTAGAAGACCCTAGCAAGGAGAAATTTCACTTACCGTTAATTTCCTTTCTTGGAATACTGCTAGACCAGTCCAGACAAACGGGTTGTGTCCCCCTGCCAGCAGATCTTGGAAACAGAGAATTCTACCAGAGTTCTGATAGGCTGGACTCTGGTGATATGGTCCTACCCCTAGGGGTCTCCCTCAGTATTGTCTGTAAAGCGAATCCAAACATGTAACGCAACTTAACCATAAGACCACACATAGTGGACGTTTAATTCAACTATGTACAAGGGAGCTGAAAGTATCCCCAGAAATGAAGGCTGCTAAGACCGATACTGCAGCCATCGGCCCCCCATGGTGAAGCATACTGACAAGGAAGGAACAGAGGCCGGCGGCTTCACCGCACTAGCAGCACCGTAACTGACAGCAGGGTGGGTCCTGGACTGGTCTAGCAGTATTCCAGGAAAGGAAATTAATGGTAAGTGAAATTTCTCCTTCCAAGTCATGCTGCTAAACCAGTCCAGACAAATGGACAGTACCCAAGCTACCTGCTTTCAAGGGGGGGGGGGGGTCAATGCCGACGACAGCACTGCAGCTCCAAACTGACCCTCCTGCCGAGCGTGAACGTCCAATCTATAGTGACAGACAAATGTGGACAACGATGACCAAGTCGCCGCCCGGCAAATGTCGAGAGGGGCTACTTGAGACCGCTCGGCCCAAGACGAAGCCTGAGCCCGAGTGGAGTGAGCTCAGAGCCCTTCTGGAACCTGCTTGCCTTGCAGTATATAAGCTGCCTCAATAGCTCCTCGTAACCATCTAGAAATGGTGGATTTGGAGGCTGTGGACCCCCGTCAAGGGCCCACAAACAGGACAAAAAGATGATCAGTCTTACGGAAGGCGTTCATGACCTTAAGATACCGATAATGCACTTTCTTCAGGTCCACAGCGTGCAATTGACGAAGGCGACCGGAACACTGCTCTTTTTCAAAGGTAGGCAAGAAAAGAGTCTGGTTGACATGAAACGCGGTAAGCACCTTAGGTAAAAAGGACGGAACAGTTCGAAGAGAAACTCCCGCTGAAGAAAAAGAGAGATAAGGGTCTCTACAAAAGAGAGCCTGAAGTTCGGAAATCCGACGTGCCGAGGTTATGGCCACTAGGAAAACTGTCTTTAGCGTTAAATCCTTAAGGGAACATGCCTTATGGGGCTCAAAGGGAGGAGCAACAAGGGCACGGAGAACGAGAACGAGATCCCAAGAAGGAACTAAAGGACGTATCGGGGGCCGTAATGTCTGAACCCCTTTAAGAAAACGCGAAATGTCCACATGCGAGGTGATAGAACACCCCGTTATCGGCCCTCGAAAACAAGTTAGTGCGGCAACCTGCACGCGCAAGGTCCCGAGCGCCAGACCCTTATCTAGACCGGCCTGCAGAAAGGAAAGAATATCCGGGATGTTGCAACGCCAGGGCAAGATGTGATGTAGCGAACACCAAGTGTCAAAGAGACGCCACACACGAGCGTAAGCCAGCGACATCGAAGACCGCCGTGCCTTAAGCATTGTTGTCACCACACTCGACGAATATCCCTTCTGAACTAATCTGCGGCGTTCAAGAGCCAGGCCGTAAGTGAGTAAGGAGCCGGGATTTCCATTTCCACCGGCCCTTGGAGCAGGAGCCCTGGGAATGCCCCCAGGCATAGAGGAGATGCCCGAGACAGCCGGACAAGATCCGCATACCATGGTCTGCGAGATCAATCCAGTGCCACCAGGATCACTGGGCCGCGATGCTCCCTGACTCTTTGGAGAATCTTGCCGATCATGGACCAGGGAGGAAGGAGGAGATGGGTTGGCCATGCTTGAGACAGTGCATCTATCCTGTGCGACCCGTTGTCTCTCCAACAGCTGAAGTAGATCGGTGCCTTGGTATTCTGCGCCGTAGCCATGAGATCCATTGCCGGTAGACCCCATCGTCAAACAATGGACTGAAAGGACTCTGGCGCCAGAGCCCACTCCCCCGGATCCAGAGCATGTTGGCTGAGGAAATAGGCTTTAACATTGTTTACCCCCGCGATATGTTGCGCCGAGATCGCCTGCAGATGCCTCTCAGCCCACGGAAGAAGACTCATTTCCTTCGATACACGTGGACATTTCGTGTCCCCATGGCGGTTGAGGTATGCCACTGTCGTAGCGTTGTCAGACAGAATTCGAACTGCCTGACGCCACAGAAGAGGCTGAAACTTTCACAAGGCTAAGTGCACCGCTTGCGTCTCGAGGCGATTGATGGACCACCGGGCCTCCCGAGGAGACCAAATCCCCTGCGCTGAGTGCGAGCCGCAAGGCGCTCCCCAACTGGAGAGACTGGCATCTGTCATTACCAACACCCAGCGCGGAGTCTCCAAGGGAACCCCTCTAAGGAGATTGCGGGGCCGGAGCCACCAACGGAGGCAAAGTCTCATCGCTGGCAGCAGAGGCAACCGAAGTTGATAATCCTTTGATACCATGCTCGAGGCGAGACATGTTCTAGGAGACTGCGAACTTGAGAAGTTAACTTGAGGAATCGAGGCATTGACAAAAAGACCCGACCTAAGACTGTATCGAATCTAGCCCCCAAAAATTCGATCTCCTGGGATGGCTGAAGACAACTCTTGTCGCAGTTGATTACCCAGCCGAGGCTTTCAAGAAAGAAAGGCAACAACCACCGAGACTATGCTGCAAGCCTGGGGGAGAGAGTCTGCGCGAATGAGCCAGTCGTCCAGATAAGGATGAACTCTGATGCCGTGGATGCGTAAGGCCGCAGCTACTACCACCATTACCTTGGAGAAGGTTTGAGGCGCCGAAGCTAGACCGAAGGACATCGCACGAAATTGGAAATGTTGACCGAGTACCGCGAATCGAACGAGTCGCTGATGCCCCTCTCGAATGGGAATGTGAAAGAATGCTTCCGCGAGATCGAGGGAAGCTAGAATTCCCCCTTGCGTACCGCTTGAATAACAGATCGCAGTCTCCATTCGAAAGTGTGGTACCCGCAGACTGCGATTGACGCCTTTGAGATCCAAGATAGGACGAAAGGAGTCGTCCTTTTTTTGGCACCACGAAATAAACAGAGTAACGGCCTAGTCCTCTTTCCAATGGTGGAACTGGACGAATGGCATCTAAATGCTGGAGTCTTTGAATGAAGCAACCTCTGCTGCCCATTGACGCAGCCAGAACCATCTCCGAGCTACTATCACCAGTGCTACGGAGCGAGCTGACAGCCGCAAGAGATCAGAGAAGGCCTCTGCCAGGAATGCAGCGATGGATTCTAAACGATCCAACTCGGGATCACCTGGAAGCTGCTGAATCCATCGAAGGGAGGTCCGTGCTGCTAGACCTCCGCACACCCCTGCTTGAAGGGAAAGAGCGGACAACAAAAACCCGCCTTTAGCAGACTCAGCTTTTTTGGTCTTGCTGGTCGTGGAGTGCCGCTCCACCCTCAACCGGAATTGTGGTATGCTTGGTGACCCCGGTCACTAACGCATCGACTTTTGGGTATGTCAGCCAATGGTCGAAGTCAGAGGGAGACCAAGGGTATAACTGACCAATACTGCGTGCCGTACGTAGAGAGGACTCTGGAGAGTCCCACTCTCGAGATAACATATGCTGTAACTCGGCTGGAAAGGAAAAAGCTTTGGAAGGTTTACGAATGCCCTGTAAAATGGGATCCAGCTGCAACAGGGTTTGAGAACTCTGAGGATCAGGCGTGTCGGCTAGGCGTAGCGACTCCATCACCTGTGTGATTAGGGCCGGCAACTCCTCTTTCCAAAAAGTCTGATATCTTGAGAGTCCTTGTGAACTGTCAGCAAAGAATTAGACGGAGAATATTCCCCATCTTCTTTCTCCAACGAGTCAGGGCTCACCTCCGACGATTTAAAGTCTTCTTGAATATCCATAGTGTCCCGCAAGCCACATGCAACGTTCCTGGAAGGACATACTGCTTTAAGGTCTGAGGACTTTTGGGACCGCTTGCGAGACCCCACCATATCCTTGTCTGCTACCGGGCAGGTGCTGGAGATATACCAAAAGACTCCGAACGCCACAGGTGCCATGCCTGGCGTAAGAGCGTCAGGAACTCACTGTCAGCCAAGGCTGTCGTGGCTTCCAGCGGCTGTGGAAGCAAAATGGGAGCTGACTGAGTCCTTTCTGCAGGAAGATCCTGCTGCAGGGGCTCTAAGGAGGGAGGAGTTAAGGCGCTGATGTCCCCAGCTAGCAGCGCAGTTGGAATGGAGGAAGAATATTCTCCTGGATGTAGCATGCAGGTGGAACATAAGCAATTTATTAACTCCTTTTTCTTATTATTACATATAATACAGCTGTGCAGAGAAACAGGCATTGCAGAGGCTTAAACCTTTTTTTTTTTTTTGTAAACAAAAATCAAGGTAGGCTTAGGGAAAC
This sequence comes from Ichthyophis bannanicus, assembly GCA_033557465.1. NCBI lineage: Eukaryota > Metazoa > Chordata > Amphibia > Gymnophiona > Ichthyophiidae > Ichthyophis > Ichthyophis bannanicus. The sequence continues at coordinate 1,173,913,835 of CM066033.1, read as the reverse complement.
AGAAGACTCTTCAAAGAAAAGGGATTTTGAAACGCCCTGTGCCTTCACAGCATGTTTAAATGTTTTGAAATGGCTGCCCAGAGCTGCTCCCTCCAAAAAAAAACACTGAAGAGAAATCCCTCCTGATTTTCAAAATGGCCACCGGCACAGAAAAACTGCAAAATAAAAGTTTCCTAAGCTCTAAAAACCTTAAAAATGCAGCGAAATCGCTGGGGAAGAGGCAAGGAGTGCTGCTAGCAACTTAAAAATTCAAATCCTGATGAACCCTGAATCACCAGAAACGGAGGGGAGAAGGAAACTGTCAGTTATTCACTGTGCTGGTACAGAGGAGCTGAGTTCCCATGGAGGAGAAGAGAAACTTTCAAAGTCAGTGTAAGGTAATTACAGTGACTGAAAGGTAGGGAAATTAGAGTTTGATCCCTCTGCAGCCACTTAGACCCTCATGGCAGGGGCTAGAAGGTGTTTCTGGAGAGAAGGGGAGCTGCACAGACAGTGAAATCAGGAGCTCAAACCCTGCTGTAGTGCAGATTACAGAAAATACAGCTATTAAGGAGGGAAGCCTGGGAAACCCAGAGAAACACCTCTTGTGTGCTCTGGGTGCATCCAGGAAATAAAAATGAAGAAAAGAAAATAGGAACTTCAAACCCCAGTTTAACAGACCCTGATGAAACCGGAAGTGAAGGAATCAGGTCAGAGGCAGCCGGTCCTGATGCAGTTGAAATAAACCCAGGGCAGCTGAGGCAAGTAAGAAAACAGTTTACTTACAGTTTCTCTCAGAAATTGACACCTGATCCTCCTGCTAAAGTCTAAGCCCTCGTGGCAAAGACTCAGCGCTGCTTAAAGAAAATCAGGAGCTCTACTGAAGCCAGGCCCAGGAGCTCCACAAGTTTATCTGGGGAATCAAGTTGCTGGGAAACCCAGAGTAACACCTCTTGTGTACTCTGGGTGCATCCAGAAGCCTCAAAGGGTGCTATTGTAGAACACCCTCATCTGCTGAGACAGAGAAACCTGATTTTAGGGGAGTCCTTTGTCCAGCTAACAAGCCCTCATGGCCAGATGCTGGGGATTCTTCCTGTCAGCGAGCTCTACTGTGTCAGAAACAGGAGCTCAGCTGCAAACACCCTGGTGCACAGTGAAACTATACTGGCAGCAACAGGCAAGTGGAAATATTAGTCCCCAAAGGGATTCTATATAATTTTAAAGATTTTGAGGGAAAAACAACAAAAGCAACCAGATCTGCTGGAGACAGAGAAATACTGAGGAAGACCCCTAGGGGTAGGACCATATCACCAGAGTCCAGCCTATCAGAGCTCTGGTAGAATTCTCTGTCTCCAAGATCTGCTGGCATGGGGACACAACCCGTTTGTCTGGACTGGTCTAGCAGTATGACTTGGAAGTCCCATGTTCTGAAAAATGGGATTGCTGATGTACGGATAGTATGGACATGAGCAGGGAATGGATTCTTGTTTGGTGAGGAACAGAGATTATATATTTAGTTCTGGTATCCCATGCTATTATGTTATGTCATAGCTGTTATGTATAGCTTCAGCATACAAAAAATCTCCAGTTGAGAATTCTCCACGCCAAAAATATGAAACAAAGAATAGAGTGGGATTGCACACAAAAAACGCTTAAACTTACTCGAACATGCAACCTGAAAACATCAAAATGCCATCATTGGGTTTCTAAAATTGGGGATGAATCTGTGCTATCTTTGGTGTGTGGCTGGATGATTAATGAGTCAGCCATTGAAAGAAGTTATGGTGAAACACGAGTCGGCTTATCATCCATCTATTGCCATCTAAATGCTCTTCATTAAGTTGTTTCAAGTTGCATATAAGTGGTTGTTTTATTCTTTTAAATGCATTTGAAATTTAAAAAACCCTAGCATTGGGACAATGAAAGGTCTTTATTTTATTTATTTATTTATGTTTATTTACCCTTTTTCGGGAATCAAAGGGTTTACAAAGAACTCAAAATTTAGGGTTTACATTGAACAACGTATGATATGGTGAATTTAACAATAATAAAATCAATAACATAAATAAAATTAACCTTTTAATGTATTAACAATTTAAACTCATAAGAGGAGCTTGGAAGGAGGAATGAAGAGGGTTTAAATACCTCCATAACATAAATGCACAGGAGGAGAGTGTCTTTTGATTAAAAGCAAGCTCTACTACAAGGGGACAGACTCAGGAGTAATATGTGGAAATATTTCTTTACAGAAAGAGTGGTAGATGCATGGAATAGTCTCCCAGTGGAGATGGCTGAGACGAGGACTACTACTACTATTACTAAGCATGTACGCAGCGCTGCACAGACACATGTAAGAGACAGTCCCTGCTCATTAGAGCTTACAATCTAGTCAAGACAGACAACACAGTAGCTGCAGGCACGGGATACATCTAGGGGGAATACGAGTAAAGAAACACAAAGTAGATCAGGTGAGTCAAGATCCAAAAGCAGCAGCGAGGAGGTGAGTTTTCAGCTTGGATTTGAAGAGTCAGAGAAGGCGCTTGAGGTACAGACTCAGGTAGTTTGTTCCAGTCATAAGGAGCAGCAAGGTAAAAGGAGCAAAGTCTGGAGTTAGCAGTAGAAGAGAAGGGCACAGATAGAAGAAATTTGCCAGAAGAGCGGAGGTCCCGAGGAGGGGGGTGTAGGGAGAGATAAAGAGAGGAAAGGTAGTGAAGAGCTGCAGAGTAAATGCATTTATAGGGCAGCAGGAGAAGTTTGAACTGGATGCGGAAATAGATAGGGAACCAATGATGAGAAGAGGGGTAATATGAGCATGACGAGGCTGGTGAAAGATTAGCCACACAGCAGAGTACTGAACAGTTAGAAGGGGAGTTTACATGCGACCAATAATATTAACGGGGATGTGTTTCTCAATTAGATTGCATGGGCTGTGCCTGCACTTGTGTGCAGACCATGCCCTAGAGGCATGCATGGGCTAGCTGAATAGCGTTTGAATGTGCCATGCCAAATAAGTCTATCGCCCCGATACCGATCCCATGGGCGCATGCAGACTCACAAATGAAGAATTAGATTCAAACGGGGCTCATTTTTAATTTAGACGTGTCTGTGAGCCGGACATGCACATCAGGGAATTGGGCTCCACATGCCTGTGCTTTCACATAAAAAAATTAGCCTAGAGAAAAAAATATCCATAGCGCTCTTTTCTGCAATTTCTTGTTTCACCATTTTATTTGTTCATATTTATTTCTATTTTATTTCTCACATTTGTTCACCATTTTATTTGTTCATATTTATTTCTCCCCTAAAATATAAAATATTACTGTATGTAAACATTGAAAGGCATATTTTAGATAGGACTTGGAGGTCACCAAGTTTAACATTGTGCCAATATTTTAGGAATGACTCTGTTCAAGGTGGAGTAATTTCTAAAATATGAATAAGGAGAGATGCGTGGGGATGTATGTCAATGCGCATAGAAACATGATGACAGAGAAAAAAACATATGGCCTATCTAGTCTACCCTTCCATATCAACTACTGCAGTAATTTTGTTCTTTATAATGGTTTCTATCATTTTTCCCAGTACTGATGTCAGGCTCCACGGTCTGTAGTTTCCCAGATCACCCTTGGAACACTTTTTAAAAATTGCCATTACGTTGGCCATCCTCCAATCTTCAGGTATTACAGATGATTATAATGATAGTTCACAGATTACTAATAGTAGGTCTGCCATCTCATATTTCAGTTCTTTTAACACCCTTGGATGTATACCATCTGGTCCAAGTGATTTGCTAATCTTCAGTTTATCAAATAGTTGCAATACATCTTCTTTCAACTCTTCTGCAGCTTCACCTTTAAATATCATTTCAGTCATGGGCAACATCCCTACATCTTCCTCAGTAAAGACCAAAGCAAATAATTCATTCAGTCTCTCCACTATGGCCTTGTCCTCTCTTAGTGCCCCTTCTATCCCTCTATCATCTAATAGTCCAACTCACTCTCTCACAGGTTTTTTGCTATGAATGTATTTGAAAAAGTCTTTATTAATCATTTTTGTTTTCACAGAAAGCTGCTCAAATTCTCTCTTTGCCCGCCTTATCAATGCCTCACATCTAACTTGCCAGTGCTTATGTTGTTTCCAATTTTCATCATTTGTCTCCTTTGTAGCCTAGTGGTTGGGTCAAGGTACTTCAGGCCAGAAGGTCGGGGGTTCAAATCCCACTAGAGGACAGCAACCTTGGGCCGGAAGGACTGGGGTTTCTAGTCCCACAGGTGCTCCTTGTGGTCTTGGGCAAGCCACTTAACCCTCCATAGCCCATGTTCCCGGTAAAATAGTTCTCTGTGTGCTGTGCTTTCCTGTCTAATCAATGTGTTTATACCTCAAGAATTTCCTGTCATGATTTGACAATTTCCAATCTGTAATAAAAAAACCGCTGCTGATTGCTGGAAGTAGCGGTATACAAATGTATACTAAATAAAAAATAATAATATAATAAAAATAATTTCCTGAAAGATGTTTTCCACATACCAAATAAGACACATTCCACTCCATTCATAAATTTATAGACCTCTATCATAGCTCCCCTCAGCCATCTCTTTTCCAAGTTGAAGAGCCCCAGCCTTTTAAGCCTCTCTTCATAGGGGTATCCTTCCATTCCCTATACCATTTTTGTTGCTCTTCTTTGTTCCTTTTCTAATTTAGCTATATCCTTTTTAAGATATGGTGATCAGAATTGCACACAATATTCAAGGTGCAGTCACACCATGGAATGATACAGAGACATTTTAATATCATTTGATTTATTTAGCTGAGACAGCTCTTGCCAAAGTCTCCAATGACTTGAAATAGGAACGGATGACTCTGTTGCAGAGAGGAGATATCGGCCAGTGATCAAAATATTATTATTCTCCAAATCAGTGGTATGTTGATATGCAGGATCTGTTGAATTTTTGACCAGATGAGCTGCCAGAAGGACAGAACTTTAGGACACTGGAATATCATGTGGGAGAGTGTGCCTATCTCAAGGCAACAGGACCAGCAGGTACTACCAAGGTTGGTATCCCACTTTGAAAGAGTCAATGGGGTGATATAGGCCCAGTGTCCCAAAACTCAATAATGCTTGAATCAAGGAGCGAGAGATCCGGACCTGTATTCCCAAAAATTTGGACCACAATGAAGGAATATTTATTTATGTATGGTACAGGTTTTTTTATACTATCCTATCTTCCATTCAGGCTGATTTACATTACAACTTGAACTTGTTTACAATGAACAGGTGAATTAACTTAGATAGGTATACATATAACATATGAACTTGGGTGAACTATTATACAGTAGCATTATACAGTGGAACATTAAATCTTTTGGATTAGGTCCAAGGAGTTGTTGTTGTTGTTAAGTGCCGTCGAGTCGGAGTCGACTCATGGTGACCCTCTGGATAGCTATCCTAAATTGTGTTCGGTCTTTAGTCAGGCGGCTCATTGTTGACAGACTGGTACCCCTAGCTGCTGTTATTGTATCGATCCATCTCATTGCTGGCCTTCCTCTTTTGCGTTGACCTTCTATCTTGCCAAGCATAATGTCTTTCTCTAATGATCTCTCTCTTTGCATGATGTGTCCAAAGTATGAAAGTCGAAGTCTTGTCATCTGAGCTTCTAAAGAAAGCTTAGGTTTGATCTCCTCTAGTACCGACTGTTTTGTTCTTTGGGCAGTCCATGGTATACACAGTATTCGCTGCCAGCACCATAATTCAAAGGCATCAATTTTCTTCCTGTCTATCTTTTTCACTGTCCAGCTTTCACATCCATATGATGTTATTGAAAATACCATTGCTTGAACAAGTCGAATCTTTGTATGGAGAAAGACATCTCTGCTCTTGAGAATCTTATCTAGGTCTTTCATAGCCATTCTGCCAAGAGCAATGTGTCGTCTGATTTCTTGACTGCTTGTTGCTTCTTTATTGATAGTTGATCCAAGTAGGTTAAAGTTGTTCACAATTTCTATTTCTTCTCCTTCAACGATGAACCTGTTGATTATGCCAGTTGTCATGATCTTTGTCTTCTTTACATTAAGGTGCAGGCCCATTTTGAGACTATGTTCTTTGATTGTGAGAAGCAAATGTTTCAGATCATCTTCACTTTCAGCCAGTAATGTGGTATCATCAGCATAGCGAAGGTTGTTGATGAGTCTTCCACCAATCTTCACACCTCTGTTGTCTTCATACAATCCTGCTTCTCTGATTATTTGTTCTGCATATAAATTAAACAGGTAGGGGGAAAGTATGCAGCCTTGTCTTACACCTTTGTTTATTTAAACCATTCTGTTTCTCCTTGTTCCGTTCAAACTGTTGCTTCTTGATCAATGTACAGATTGCGCAAGAGAACGATCAGGTGTTCTGGTATACCCATGCTTCTTAATGTGGCCCAGAGTTTCTCATGGTTTACACAGTCAAAAGCCTTTCTATAGTCGATAAAGCACAAATAGATATCCTTTTGGTATTCTTTAGTCTTTTCAAGGATCCATCTCACATCCGCAATGATGTCTCTCGTTCCTCGCCCTTTCCTGAACCCTGCTTGCACTTCAGGTAGTTCTTGTTCCAGGTCTGGTTGTAGTCTCTTTTGAATAATCTTCGGTAGAATCTTGCTGGCATGTGGGATAAGAGCGATTGTGCGATAATTTCCACAGTCAGTTGGATCACCTTTCTTTAGTATTGGTATAAACACAGATCTTTTCCAGTCAGTTGGCCATGATGTTTTCTTCCATATTTCTTGGCAGAGCCTTGTGAGTATGGTAACAGCTGCATCAGATTGCTGCAATACGTCTATGGGAATGCTATCAATGCCTGGTGCTTTGTTCTTTGATAAGGCTTTCAATGCTGCTTCAACTTCTTCTTTCATCACCAATGGTTCCCGATCATAAGGTACAGGTTGAAACGTCTGTTGGTCCACTTGATCTTTATCATATAAAAACTCTGTATATTCCTTGCACCTTTTCTTGATCTTCTCAGCATCATTCAACATAGAACCTTGAGCATCTTGTAACATTCCAATTCGAGGCTGGAACTTTTTTTTTAACTCTCGTAGCTTTAGGAAAGCCGATCTTGTTCTTCCTCTAATAGTTTCTGCTTCTATTTCCTTGCAAGTGTCATTGTAGTACTTTTCCTTGTCCTGTCTTGCTGCACGTTGGAAATCTCTGTTGAGTTCTGCGATTGTCTTTCTTTCTCCTCTGGCTTTAGCTTCTCTGCGTTTCTGGGCAATTTTCAGAGTTTCTTCAGTCATCCATTTTGGCCGTTTTTGCTTTTTCACCTTTTGTAGAGACTTCTCGCTTTCTTCCAACACAACCTTCTTGATGTCATTCCATAACTCTTACGGAGCTCTGTCATTTGTATCTAAAGCAGCAAATCGATTTTGCAGGCAGTCTTTAAATTCCAGTGGTATATTCTCAAGGTCATATTTTGCTGCATTCATGAGTGGCTTGCTCTTTTTCAACTTTAGCTTGAGTTTGCATACTAGTAGTTGATGATCTGTACCACAGTCAGCTCCAGGTTTTGTCTTTGTTGATGTTACAGAGCTTTTCCATCGTTGACTTCCACATAAGTAGTCAATTTGATTTTTATATAATCCATTCGGTGAAGTACATGTGTACAGTCGCCGCTTGTGTTGCTGGAAGAAGGTGTTTGAGATGAATAGATCATTGGTCTTGCAGAATTCTATCAGTCTTTCTCCAGCTTCATTTCTGTTGCCAAGTCCATATTTTCCAACTACTTTGCCTTCTTCTTTGTTGCCAACTTTTGCGTTCCAGTCACCCATGACTATCAGGATATCCTGTTTGCATGTTCTGTCAATTTCAGCTTCTCCTTGTTCATAGAACTCTTCAATTTCATTCTCTTCTGCAGCTGTTGTTGGGGCATATACTTGAATTATAGTTGTGTTGATAGGTAATCCTCGTAGATGAATAGAGATTAAGCGTTCGCTGACTGCATTGTATTTCATTACAGTTCTTGCAAGTTTCTTCTTTATTATAAATGCAACACCATTTCTTCTTTGTCTTTCATTTCCAGCATAGTAGACCATGTGATCATCTGATGCAAAGTGCCCCATGCCAGTCCATTTCAGTTCGCTGACACCCAACAGATCAAGTTGTACACGTTCCATTTCATTCTTGACCACCTCCAACTTCCCTTGGTTCATGCTTCATACGTTCCATGTTCCATTGTGTAAGACATCTTTACAGCTTCTGATTCTCATTTCATGTGCAGCTACATCAACAGTCAGACTTCCCGAGGGCTTTGATCCAACCACATCATAAATGCTGGCTTTACTCTGAAAAGTCTTCAGCTCTTCCCCAGTAGCTAGTTGAGTGCCTTCTGACCTGGGGGTCTCATCTTCCAGCACCATAGCACAATTTGTTTTGTTGTAACTATCCATTGGGTTTTCATGGCAAGATACAGAAGTAGATTGCCGGGCCTTTCTTCCGTGCAGTTTAAGTTTGGTGTTGTTGCCGTTGTCACAAAAATGTGATCCTCCGCCGTCAACACTGTCCCATTCTGCTGCTGCCCAGATGGGTGATTTGTCTTGGTCTGGCACCTCAGCTGAGACCTGTCCATCTTGGGAGACCCTGCCAGTAGTTAAACTACCGATAGTTTAGCTCTCAGCATCACTGATGCACACAAGCCCTCACAGCACGACAAGCTGCAAACCAAGTGAGAGGGTACAAGGAGTAATGGGAGGTTATGTGGTAGGGACTAGGGTGTAGGGTAGGTCTAGGTGGTATTCATCAAGTAGTGCTGTTATAGTGATCAGAGAATAGGAATGTCATTATGGCTTTTCAGAAAATCCTTGAGGTCTGTGTTGACTCTTATGATATCCGGTAATGAGCTCCAGAGTGATGGTGCATAGAGGGAGGGTGCTCTGGAGTAAGGAGTGGGCCAAAGTCTGACTCCCATGTCTTCTCGACCCCTATGCAAGAGTAGTGCTGCCAGTCTCAGTGTTGCATAGAACTTAAATACAATGTGAGGTCCCTGCAAAGTAGTTTGAATGAACCACATGAAGCCATACTCTGGGGAGAGAGAGCTGAGATTAAGGCCTGACCTCTGAATGCAGTCCCTTAATTGTAGCCACTGGAAATAACTGGTCACCGGCAATTGAAATTCCCGCTGGAGATCTTCAAAGGGCTTGAAATCCCCTTCTGATAAGAGATGCCTGATAGACTAGATGCCTTTATTCTGCCAGATAAACCAGGAAATTAAGGAATGTTGAATTTTAAAACTGGGAAAAAGTAAAAAATACCCCTTTTACTCCTCATCCTCATACCAATTACTCTGGCTAAAGGCTAATTCATTCCTCAACATTCAAAAAACATAAGCCACTTGGTTCACCAGGAACTCTAACATCTCTAATGCTGCCCCTCATTCTCTTTCCCTCTTTCAAATACTTGGGAGTGATGTTTGATTCCAAACTCACATTTCATGATCAAATCAATTCTGTTGCTAAAAACTCATTTTACTCATTATGCCAGATTAGATCAATTTGTCTCTTCCTTAGTCCATCTGTATTAACCACATTAATCCTTGGTTTACTTATATGAAAATTAGATTCCTGTAATGCAATTTATGCTGACCTCCCTGAGTATCAACTGAAAAGATTCTAAACTGTCCATGACATTGCTATTAGAGTTCTGGCATACACGTCAAGGTTCGACCTTGTTACATCTCTATTTAATCCATTATCACTGGCTTCTGATATGCTTTCATATCCAATGCAAGGTTCTCACTTTTGTACATAAGACCCTCCACACTGGTATCAACTTTTTATCTTTCCTCACTTATCATCCTTAATACTCCTGGCATATCCTTCATTCTGTTCATGCTAATCAGCTGTTTCTTCCTTCAGGTTCACATGCAATAAACCTACTATTTATTTATTTACATCATCAAAGTGGCTTACAATGAACAATAAAACCAATACATTATAACATTAATAAGAATTACAGTATAACATAGTGGGTGGTATGATAATCAGACAGTTACAAAAGATTAATTTAGGAGAGGATGTGCACGTAATAAGAGTGACAATACATTTATATACAGTATAATTATAATCTGAACGTAAATTTATATGCGTTTTTATGATGGTAGGTGCATGAGGTTTTGTTAATGTTGGTTTATTGAGTGTCTTGGCCTTTGCTCAAAGTTACTTTAGTTGCATATATGGATAGGTGAATAATCGGTTAGGTTGGGTCAGTCTTGTCATTTATGCTTAGATCACCGAAATGTTCAATGAATAGGCGAGTCTTGAGGTTTTATCTGAATATGGACTATTGTTGTCCATGAGAAGCCTGGAAGGGATCATTGTTAAACACTGACTACAAAATCTATGCTAAAATCCTAGCAACTCTTTTATTTATTTCTATGTCTTTGCTGATTCATCCAGATCAGAGCAGCTTCATAGCGTGACACTTCACAGCAGATGATGGCTGATTGCTCTGTCATATCTTAATGCTCTTGGAAAACTTGGATGGCCCTTTAATGGGCCTTTTTCTCAATGCCAAAAAGGCATTCAACCACCTTGAGTGGCCCTTCCTTTATCATATGCTCCGATGGTTTGGCATTGGACCAGATTTTCTCAACATGGTCAGAGTACTCTACTCTAACCCCACAGCCTGTGTTCTGGCTAAATCTACTCTCTTATGCACTTTTGCCCTTCATAGGGGTACACATCAGGGTTGCCTCTTGGCTCCCTTACTATTTAACCTCTCTTGGAGCCTCTAGCCCTTCTGATTCAGCAGTCTGAGGGAGTGTAGGGAGGAGTGGCCTAGTGGTTGGGGCAAGGTACCTCAGGCCAGAAAGTCAGGGGTTCAAATCCCACAAGAGGACAGCAACCTTGGGCCAGAAGGACTGGAGTTTCTAGTCCCACAGGTGCTCTTTGTGGTCTTGGGCAAGCCACTTAACCCTCCATAGCCCATGTTCCCTGTAAATATTAGCATATGTGTCTCATATCCCCTCATGTTAAACATATCCCCCAATTGTGTTGTGACCACTTTGATTGAAGGATAAGGTGGTATATAAAACTGTCTAAATAACTGCCTAACCCTCTGTAATCAACACATGAAGCTCTTTGTCACTCCATCCTCCATACATCTTATTCTTGATACCATCATCTGGTACTCCCTGCTATCAGGCTACAGGTTAAACTGGTCTAAATCGGTGACCTTCCCATTGAATAAGCAGGTCTTTAAAGCCAACCTGACCCCATTTTCTTTTGTCTGAGAGAACTCAGCCATTAAATACCTTCACATCCACTATTGCCCCTCCTTAGAAAATACTCTACAGCATAATTGCTCAGACATATTGGAACTCGTACAGTCACTCACTTTTCACTGGTAGCCTCTTTACCTTACTGATGATGGTCCCCCAAATCAATTATGACCATGTGACCCCAATATTGTTAGACTTGCATTGGCTCCCTATAAGTAGCCGAATAAAATATAAAATCCTCCTAACTACTTTCAAACTCCTTAATAACATCTCTCCCTCACAATTATCTACTCTAATACACCCCCCATCAGAAACTAGAACGCGCAGACAAAATGCAACTCATTCCCTCAACATAAAAGCAACCTTCAGAAAAACTAAAGCAACAACAAGTGATAGGGCCTTCTCCTTTGCTGCCCCCACTCTCTGGAACGAAATACCACTAACCCTCCGCATGATAAAGGACCTTCATCAATTCAAAAAAGAACTTAAAACCTACCTCTTCACAAACCACTTTGAAATCCCCTATCAACAAAAAACCTCTCCCCAACAATCACAGAAACACATCCATAGTATTCAAGACAGAACAAACGACTAACACAAGAAAACCTTACACACTCCACCCAACACGCAAAAGACTTACCCAACCTGTTTGTTCTATCGCTCTTGTAAATAACTACTTGCAATTAGTTATGTTATGTTTCCATGTAATATAACCTGTATATAGTTTAAAAACACTGTTCCAGCTAACGTATAAAAGTATATTCCCTGTATAACACTTGTATATAGTTAAAACCATGTTCCATGTAAAGTATACAGAAGTATATAAATTTTTGTTCACTGTTCAATGTAAACCGCCCTTGATCTCTGGAAGGGGCGGTATAGAAGAAACTGTTAAATAAATAAATAAATAAATAAATAAATTATATATTGGAGATGTTACCAATCGTATTCCCAGTATTGTTCTATAAGAAAGTAGAATACTTGTTAGTGGTCTTCCTCTGGAAAGGCAAGACCCTTCAAATAGCTACCAAAAAGTTAAAGTTCTCTAAAATATCTGGTGGTGTCTATTTCCTTGACTTTCTTTACCATTATTCATTCCTCCTCAAACAAGGATCACAATGGGTCCTTGATCCTCTGCAGCAGCACCAACCTGTCTGGCTCATATTAGAAGAATACATAGTAGCCCCAGTACCAACTTGCCGCCCCCTAGGGATGCAACATTCAGGTGTCCAAAAAATACCCTTAATTATTAGTTCTACCCAAACTGCCTTCCATGCCCTTGCACAGTGACTGAAAACAGATAACCCACCCTCTAGCCTACTCCTTATTTGGCGGAACCCCAGTTTTAAAATTCAACATTCTTTAATTTCCTAGCCTATCTGGCAGAATAAAGGCATCTGATCTATCAGGCATCTCATATCAGAAGGGGATTTCAAGCCCTTTGCAGATCTCCAGCAGGAATTTCAATTGCTGGTGACCAGTTATTTCCAGTGGCTACAATTAAGACACTGCATTCAGAAGTCAGGTCTTAATCTCAGCTCTCTCTCCCCAGAGTGGGGCTTCATGCAGTTCATTCAACTACTTTGCAGGGCCCTCACATTTTATCTCAGTTCTGTGCAACACTCTGCACTACTCCTGCATGGGGTCGAGAAGACGTGGGATTCAGACTTGGGCCCACTCCTTACTCCTTCATTACAGTCCAAATTTTTGGGAACACAGGTCCAGATCTCTTGCTCATCCTCCTTGACCCAGGCTTTATTTATTTTTTGGAAACCGGGTCTATTTCACTCCATTGACTCTTTCAAAGTGGGATACCACCCTTGGTAGTACCTGCTGGTCCTGTTGCCTTGAGATAGGCACTCTCTCCCACATGATATCCCAGTGTACTAAAGTTCAGTTGTAAAGTAAATCGGCCTGAATGGAAGATAGGATAGTATAAAAACACCTGTTACATACATAAATAAATATTCCTTCATTGTGGTCCAAATCTTTGGGGAATACAGGTCCGGATCTCTTGCTCAGCCTCCTTGATCCAAGCATTATTGAGTTTTGAGACACTGGGCCTATATCACCCCATTGACTCTTTCAAAGTGGGATACCAACCTTGGTAGTACCTTCTGGTCCTGTTGCCTTGAGATAGGCACACTCTCCCACATGATATTCCAGTGTCCTAAAGTTCTGTCCTTCTGGCAGCTCATCTAGTCAAAAATTCAACAGATCCTGCATATCAACATACCCCTGACTTGGAGAATAATAATCTTTTGATTACTGGCCAATATCTCCTCTCTGCAACAGAGTCATCCGCTCCTATTTCACTTTATGATATGTGTGGAGAAGGAGAGGGAGGAGTCAAAGATAACCCCAAGGTTGTGAGCCCAGGAAATAAGAAAGTGTAGAGTGTTATCCATAGAAATAGAGTAAGGAAGAAGAGGGAAGTTAGGGTCAGGGGGAAATAAAAGGAACTCAGTTTTGATCATGCTCAGTTTCAGATGGTGGGTGAGACATCCAGGCACTAATGTCAGATAAACAGTAGTGATCCAAGCCTGGATTCCCAGAGATATTTCAGGTGCAGAGAGGTAGATCTGGGATTCATCAGTGTAGAGATGGTACTGAAAACCTTGGGAGGAGATGAGTGCAGCAAGGTATTGAATGTAGAGATAGAAAAAGAGAGGTCCCAAGACAGAGCCCTGGGGTACACTGACTGAAAGGGGGTGAGCAGTAGAGAAGAATCCACCAGAACATACACTAAATGTGCCTAAGAGAGATAGGAAGAAAAACAGAACAGGACAGGACAGAACCCCTAAATCCAAGTGAAGACAAGAAATTGAGGAGAAGGTGGTGATCAACAGTGTCAAAAGCAGCAGAAAGTTCAAGATGGATGAGGATCGAGTAAAGGTACTTGGATTTAGTGAGGAACTGGTCATTGGAGACTTTGGCAAGAGCTGTCTCAGTAGAATGCAGAACTCAACAGCAATATTGTAGTGGATCCAGTAGAGACAGAGGAAAGAAAGTCAAGTCAGTGGTAGTGAACCGCATGTTCATGGAGTTTAGAAATAAAGGGGAGGAGAGCAATGGGTCAATAATTACGACAGGTAGGATGAAGGGATGTATTCTTGAGAAGAGGTGTAACCAAAGCTTTCTTGAAGGCTGCAGAAACAGTTGTAGTAGAAAGTGATAAGATGAGAACATGATGGACAGAAGGGACAATAGTAGAGGCGATGGAGTTTAGTAGATGGATGGGGATGGAATCAGAGGAGGCAGTAGTATGTTTAGAGGAGGAAAGAAGATGTGTGGTTTCTTCCTCAGTGATCCCACTCTACCCAAATAGTGCAGGTTGAGGCAGAGGCTGGTTGCTTCAGGGCCGGAGCATGCATATTACGTTTAGTGCTGACTTCTTTGGCATGTGCACTTAGAACAGGTACACTTACTTGGCATGATGTTGCACTTAGAACAGGTACACTTACTGCCAACTCAATGGATGTCATTAAGTGTACCTGTGCTAACTGTGCCAGAAAGAGTGCAGGGGTGGTGCAAACCCGTCCTAGCAACATGAGCACATGCTGGGCATGCCTCCAACATTTAGCATGGATTGAGCACCACCAGTAGCTGTTTAATGCATGAATTACCATGTGCTATCAGTACACCAATTCCAATGCTAACTAATTAATGGAGAAAATGACATTTTGAGTTCAGGAATGGGTGAGTATTAGGCCTTACAGTTAACTCAGAGGTCATTATCATTTGTTAACTCTTAGTGCAACAGACAACACAGAAGAGTTAATGCCACCCCAAGAGGTGAGGATAACTGTATCATGTATATCTGGCATGCAGTTAGCGTGTGATGATGATTTTTTTCTCTATATAAGTATATGGCATCCTTTCCAAAAATATTGAATATGTCCCTACACTCAACAAAGAAGTTTTGGGGGTATTTTAGAAGCCCTAATCATGAGTCGGATGCCTGAAAATGGGCACTGGACATGCAAAGAATGGAGATGTCCCAGGAATCATCATAGAAACCAAGAATATAGATGTCCCCAGCACAACATCCATGAAGCACAGAGGAATGTTGGAAGTGTGATCTGGGTGGAGCGGGGGAGATGCAAATCATGGTGTGATTTCAGAATGACACAAGCATGTCCATCCCTGGTTGGTGAGGTGTCTATGCCTATACCTCCTCCTGACCATGAATAATGTGAAAAAATGCACTCACATTACCACAGTTATTTCCTGCCTGAAGTAACCTGAGAATAAATAGAAACTCCAAACATATTACTGGCCCACAGCTTTATGTGAGTATCTGAAATGGCAGGCTGAGACATGCAAGTCTCATAGCATAGTTGTTGCTCTTCTGAAATACCTATGCCGGCACTTCCAAGCACCCAGTTCTGAAGCTATGCAATTCGGGGATGTCCACATTGGTCAACCTACACCGGTGCATTTACCCAGCCTTGTAATCCGCAAGGGGGCCTGATTTCATAAACGATTACAGGGATGTTTATTTGTTGGAGTAGAGAGAGAATGATTTTAGATGGCACTTATATGTGCCTCCCTTCACTGCTGCCAGTCCACCTGATTTTTAGACTTTCTGCTCTGGACATTCCAGATTCTTTTTAGGCAACACATCTAAAATGCCACTACTTGTGGTTTCTGCACATGAATTTTGCCAATTACCATGTTGTAACTGCAAAACCTTGCCACACTTTAATACATATAAGCCATGTTGTATGCTTTGTGGATTAATAAGAAGTTAAGGAGTTTCACTGAAGCTTTCATCTATTCTTTTTCTATGGGAAAAGATATTGATGAATTAGGCTCATAGAGTCCTTATGCCTATACAAACATTATTTTGCTTTATACATGATATGGGAGAAAACATTCTGAATGGGTCCCTAAATATTTTAAAGACTTCACATAAATAAATTATATAGTACAAATGCATTATTTTTTTGGAGTTTTTAGAAAGGTTTGATTTTGTAATATTGGCTGTGTTTGCCAAGGAGAAACAGCATGTGCATTTCCCACTCATATTTAATTTTCTGTCCAGTTCACAACCTCTAGCATGTGAAAAAGGATCATTATGCTAAAAAAAATTATGTCACGAGAGCTGGCTGAGTACAACATAAATCTAGATTTGGTATTCCAGAAAATCAATAGTATATTTACAGACAAGACACATTTTCTGCAAATGAATGTCTGGCTGGAAAGCAATATTTTACATGACACATTTGTCATGCACAGGCGTTTCAATGTTTGTTTTTGAAATTTTTGAAATGGATTCAAATTAGTTCATTCACCTTAAGCAGTTTTAATCAGAATTAATAAAGGTTTTATCATTGAAGGATTCCAAAACCACTATATATACTGCAAGCTTTTGATGTGACATATCAGGAATTATTAAAAGCGACAGGCTAAATCACAATCGATGAATGAGGAATATCAGTGAACATCACTAAAAGAGTTCACATATGCTAACTAAGACCAGTCTGGAGAACGCTTTCTCAAGATTAATGGAAGGAGATACCAAACAAGAAAAACTATTCCCAGTGCTATGTCAGGTTGTTTTTCAGTAATAGGCACAATTGAATAACTGATTGCTCATAGTTTTTGGCAAGGAGAAAAGAAGAAATGTTTAAGCTGATTCAAATGTTTGAGTGTACTCATTGCTAAAGATCAAGCTGGACAATTTACTGAGATGTGAACAAGCAAGAACATGTGGTTAGTTTTCAGTCTTTCACAAATTTGCATTGATTTAATGGGGGGGGGCTTATTTCACACATCTGCTTTAATTGGAAAATCAAGATGTGTTTAGTTCATAATAAATTGTTGAAGGCACCTTTACAAATCAAATGCATATCCCTCTGAATTTAATGTTTTTCCCTAAATAATCCCTAGCCACCTAAGAGTATTGAATGGGGTCATAGTAAATTGTTTACATTTTTATTATCTTTGTGGAGTTATTTTTCATGGTCTGCTCTGAAATAAAGGGCTAATGTACAAACACACAAAATTCCATCAGGACTGTAACCTATTTCTGGCAAAATTGAATACATGTACAAGGAGCTTTACTAGAAAGTGAGCTAAAGAACCAAATCACAAAAGAAAATGGCATCTCATATCTTTTTTGCTAAAATTGACCTGCAGAAATAACTTCATATGCTAGTTTTAAGCTAATTTAGAATTAATGAGCTTCTTTGTAGATATTATACTGTAGCAGCACTATAAATCAGAATTATAGGGGCACTTTTACTAAAGACTGGTAAGGATACATCATTTGTGAATGTTAAACGGCAGTGTTAAGGGCTCCAATGTGCATTAAAGTACGTTAAAGGCGGGGTGCCAAGTATGCACATTAATGGCCTGATAAGTTCAGTTGTCCTAATGCAGGATAAGGGAGTCTATCTGCCAGTCACATGTGAACTATTGGATGGCAACAAAGGTAATAGCTGATGGACATGTCACATCCATATGACCCTAACGTGTTAGACAGTAAGTGTGAGGATAATGTGGGAGGCAATTTGAGTTATCAGTGAGGGGTGCTCATGTAATCTGCCGTAACATCAGTGGGTGGCTTAGGATTGGGTTGAAATGTGCCCTGAAGGTGCCAGTATGGCCACGATGTGGGCATCAAAAGAATGACTGGCAGGAGTGGTAACATGCACATCAGTCACAGAAGAGATGTGAGTGCTATGTCCTAATGGTTACAATTTTACCATGTGGGCCATAGCATGGCAGGAGAATACATGAGTGAACATGATGGATTTATTCTGATAGATAGGCTGAAGGATGGATGGGGATAGGTGAGAGTGCTATATGGCCTTGCTGCCCCAATATACCCGATGTGACCTTACAAATGCAGCTAACCTCAGTTGTAGTGGGTGTGAAAAAATAGTTGCTGTGCCATAGGGAAGGTCTAATATCATCTATTTGGGTTTCACAGCTGTCTCAGCTGCTCTAACCACCATACAATCTCCCTAACACATATGAATTTAACAACTGGACAAGTAAGTAGGCTATGATCCAAGGAATTAACAGCCACACATCTGTACAAGCTGCATGCAAACGTAAAGTGTTCTTCTACAGATACAGTCTATGCTCATACTGTCTGGTGGAATAAGGCCACTTGCATGATGTTACACATCTGGCATCCACTTATGTCTCTGATGTCTCTCATATTAGCCAGATGGAGCAAGTAGGGACGTGTGATGATCTGTGCATGTGGCCATCCCCGGAGTGTGACATACCTGCATGTATTGCATATGTGTGATGGAGCAAAAGATGTTCATTCACAGTTATCACAAAGGTTTCCAGCTATGTACAACTCATGTGTCATGCATCTACAGGGTGAAGTTGTATGATCCTTTGCAATGTGCTGCAGCAGAGTCAATAAAGTCATGCTGTCAGATGGATATGATTGCAATGTGAATCCCTACATACTATGATAACATATAAAAAAATAATAATAATAATAATATGTGCCCTCATATCTATGCTGATTCTTGGCAACCCAGCAGTGAAACCAAAAGTAGATTGCCAGGTCTTTCTTCTGCCACAATGGAGGGTGAAGTGACTTTTCCAAGGCCACAAGTGGGATTTCAACTGTTGCCTGTTCCTTACTGAATCAGTGTCTAATCATTTGGTTATACCTCCACACTTTTCTCAACAGAGATCTCTAGAATAAACAGATCCCTGCCTGTAATGGGGAAAACCTAGGACTTGAAACAATGTTGCAGGCACATTCTGAGACAGTTGTAAACCACACCTAGGACCTGCCTGCAGCGGTACACATGCAATATGGATTGCACTAGACACTCAGTACTGCATCTGCATAACAGACACAAAGCAGCAGTATCAATCTCCTGTCCAAAGGCCAAGCCACATGTGAGGACAAGATGCCCTTACCTCCACTGTACCTCATAAGCCAAACAACATCTGCACACAGACGTCCACTGGGCTGCACTATGGCACTAATTCCTGAAGCAGCACTCTGCAGGGCGTGCGTTCCCTTGTGACCTGCTGTACACAATAAGATAATTACTTTTGCACACACACCAACTCATGAGGTCCATCCCAGACCATCCTGCCCTCTCCGGGGGGCCATGCACACTTGCTCCTTCATCATACAAGGCATGCCGGTATTGGGCAATGCTCCAGTGATCAGCGTCGCCACTATGGCTGCAGTGTGGGCTATGTGTACCGGTATTAATTAGCCCCTTTATTTCCCAGGATTCACCTCACAATATGGGCACCTATATGTTACTTTTGCCCCCTATGGAGAATGCATCAATCCATCACATGAGCTCTGTAATGTGCAGGCACATTGTGTGCTTCGTGAACATAAAAGTCGTCACATGTACAAGTGTCCCTTTTCACTGTCCACCCTAAATATGAGGAAGGGCACACATCACCTGGTCCCCAGCCCATGCACCACAATAGATAGTCTCTTCAGGTTCTGGAGAAGATTTATTTCACTGCTAGAATTCTGCAGCTGTTGAATATGGTATGTGATACTAACCATTTGGTACCCTGAACAACTGCAGAAGGTTGGAGTGGCATGTTTTATCTGGCCCTTGTGTCCTGCACTCATTGGTGAGGGACTCTCATGTAACATCTTATGTAAAGCCTTAAGGCTGGGGCAGCTGCTTCCAAGGAACCTGAATGCTTTGAGTGTTGTATAGGTAGGAAGGGGGTGCTGATATCAACCCTCAGGGTCTGCCAAAACCAAAGTCGCTATCACATTACCAGCGGCCCAATAATTGCTGCTCTCCTCTCTTTCAGAGACATCTGATCAACTAGATCAATCCCAGTCATCCTGCATATGTTGCACAACAGTGAGCTGTATCAGCCACTTACATATCAGCAGTGCCAAGCCTGCTAGTCACCACCCACTTCATGTATACATAGCCACCATGAAGATGGCTTCACACAAATAGCATGGACATCCAGCAGCCTGGTTAGTAACTGGACAGCCATAAAGAAACAGCACCAATGTAACTGCAGCTTGATCCTAAATAGTACTATGTGGATACATAGTCATGACATGGTCTCAGCTTGGTCAGAGTGAGACTGGCCTCTCAACATGAACAGATGTGTGCTTTCAGGCCATGCTCGTGCCAGACCCACATTAATATGGCTCAGTCATTTAACTAATCTCTGACTCATATATATCCTGTGCAAACTGTTCTGTTTTGGACAATACCTAGAATCCTCTGCTCTTCACTTGTGTGCCTTTTTAGTTTGAACTTGGGGACAGCTAATGCAATTCAAAGAGCACTGGAAAATGTCCAAGAGACAGGCTGCAAGTGCATATTGGCCTACAGTGGCCTACATCTGTCACATACCAGAGGACTGTGTCCCCCTGCACAGCTTGTGGCAGAAAGCATTGGACATAGTGCTATGCTCATTCCCCCATATTAGGTCATGTTCCTGTCCATGGACACTGCAGACATGGCCAGTGGAGCAAATGCACTCTCCTATGCTTCAGATGCAGTCCCTGCCCTTAGATCATGTGGAAGAATAGAAGGTTGGACATGGAGTTAGATGTTGGTAAAGTTGCTGGCTACACATATGCCACCATCCCCAGCCTCTTTGTACTCTGACAATGTCCTTGTGGCTGTCACGCTCAGGTCCCATTGAGAGTGGGTGAGGTTGTCATTGAGGGCCTCTGATGTGGCACATGCAGAGCAGGCCCTCAGATTTTCTGTGCATCTGAACAGAGCCTCTGGCCGGCTATGCCATCTACCAGGGACACATTCAAAACAGGTATGGGACAGCTCCTCCCCCTACGTTCTCCCCAAGATTCACCTCCAGGCACTGTCTTCCTACGTGGTGGCAGGCGATGCAGAGACCAACATGACATCCTGTGGCACATTCCTCCAGCTAGTGTTGTGCAGGGATCATTAAGAGGTCAGTGTCTCATATTCACAGTCAGTCAAACCAAAACATGTTGTCTCTTTAAACTTAAGACTGGTTGTTGTAATCGAGCAATACATAATGTCATGCTGACTGGTGTGGTCAGGGATCAATAGCCAGTGCTGAAATGGTGTATACTGTATGCAGATGTGCCTGAGATGGACATGCCTTTATTTACATACTGTACATAGAGCTAAGAGACCTCCAGAGTTCACTCTGTGACTGCAGCTTAGGACGAGCTATGCTGACATTTGCTGTTTGTGATAAAGGGGCTATTCTAGGCTTCCCTAATAATTCCAGTGTTCAGAAAAATGGGAATGCAGATATAGGGATGGTATGTGAGGTAGTATGGAGTAGAATCATGTTTGGCTGAGAAATGCAGAGCAGATGTGTTGTCCTGAGACGCCATGCCATTATGTCTTACCAGCAGTTGTTTATAGGTGCAGGGCATGGTTTTGGCAGAGGTATGTTATTTGTGGCTGCAAGCAAGAGAGTGTGTGTGTGTGGTTTAGAGGTTCAGGGGAGGCTCTGGTGTGCTGATGAGCAACTCTGTGGGACATGTATGCCTGGACAATAACTGGACCATAGGGCTGACCGCAGCATCACCAGGAGCCAGTGTGAATGGGCAATATATTCTGAAAAGCTGCTCTACATCAACGTAGCAGGGCATGTCCCTGACACTGGTGGGGGACCCTCGAAGTGGGAGCATGCTGCAGTGCAAACAGCCCTAATACATATCCGAATGCACCATCAGAGGTCTCTAACACTGTGCACATTTGTACGGACAGATGTTGCTGTTTATGGGCATGTAGTTCTGATGTTTGCACTGTTGCATGTTCGCATCCTGATGGATCCCTGTTATTAACAGGGACATGTTTTGACATGTAGCTGTAGGGACTCATTCAAGTTTTTCTGGCCCATACTTAGCATTGCATATACTGTTTTCAGAGATATCCACTGCAGGAATTACTAAGATGTTCTTCAAATGCCATGTATGTTTTGCTGCAGGGTCTGTCAGGACAAACATCTCACTTTCCACTTACTTTTACAATAGCTTTGGTGCACGTACATAACCTTGTTGTATTATGAGCATGCAACAGACTAGTATATATAGTCTGGTTTGCATGACCATATCTGTTTCATCCATATTAATGTGTTGTTTGCATCACCTTAGGAGATGTACATTCTGCCAGCAGGGGCGAGGCCTCACAGAGGTGGGAAGCATCTGAGATGTCTATGTTATTCAGAATATGGTGGGCATAAGGACGTACAGGCCATTTGCTGCATGTACCCGTGTCACATTATAGCAGTGTGGGCCCGTCTTTCCCCAGGTGTGTTGTTCGTGCCATGCTGGGGATGTATATCTCCCTGATTCTGATTCTGTGGGTACGTCTATATCTGCGGTTTCAGAATCAGGTTTATTACATGCCTGTTTTCAAGTTAGCTGTAATCCCAACTATGTGCTTTTTACTTTGAGTCACAATTGGTTCTCCATGTACGTTATCCCCATTCTATGCATTCACTTTGGGTTGTAACTGTTGCTCTATGACAGCTACCTCTTCCTATTTTTGAAAAGTGAAAGTAATTTAAGTTTTGCTTAGAGCAAGAATGCTCATCTATGCTTATCCCATGTCTCTTTTAATTCCATCACTCTTTTAATCCCCACCAGTGGGAGGGAATTCCAAGCATCCAGGGCCAACATGACCATTAGGTGAACAAGGCAGCCACCTAGAGTGTCAATGGTCCAGGAGTGGCCCGTTGCCACCACTGCTGCTCATCTGTGGGACCTGCCGTAGCGGCAATAGCCTTGAAAGTCTCACAACACTTCAGCCCTTTCATCGCAAATCTGATGAACCTCTCCTTCACAACAGGTTCCTTCCCCACAGCACTCAAACAAACTTCCATTAGGCCGCTACTGAAAAACCCCAAACTAGACCCTCAAAGGGTCGATTTGTATAGGCCAATAGCTAGTATTCCCCTACTAGCTAAGATAATTGAGAAAGAAGTACAACGGCAAATTCAAGATCATATAGATTCTGCAGCTCCCCTGGATCACTGTCAACACGGGTTCAGAGAATATCATGGAGTCGAGACCCTACTCACTAGCCTATTCAACGATATCATCACAGGCATCGACAATATCCGACAAGGTTTTGTGCTCATCTTCTTAGACATCGCCGCAGCGTTCGACTCGGTGAGTCACAAAATTCTCCTCGGGCGACTGAAAGAGAAGGGTGTCTGCAACACTGCGCTAGAATGGTGTAAGTCTTATCTGGATGAAAGATGGCAATATGTGAAATCTGGATCAGAAGAGTCAAAACACTTCCATCAAAAGCAAGGTGTACCACAAGGCTCCTCGTTGTCTTCTCTACTATTCAATATATACATGCAGCCCATCTGAAATATCATCAGATCATTTAACGTGAAATGTTTGATATATGCAGATGACATACTCTTATACATGCCGATCTCTACAGCTCATTTGGACCTGACACCACTGGTAGACTGTTTCAATATGGTCTCAGATTGGCTCCAATCACAAAACCTACGCATTCAACATAAGAAAACCTAGGTGCTTTTCATTGCCAGAGACCCCAACTTCATTCCTCCATCCCATCTCAGTGTCAGAGATGCTGACCTACAAACTAAAGAAACAATAAAATACCTTGGAGTCACCTTGGACCAACGTCTGGATATGAAACATCACATAAGCAATATAGTCAAAGCTGTATACTTCAAAATCCGCACGCTCAGGCATCTGCGCTCCCTGTTGGACCCAGATGATTTCCGGACTATATACCAAGCACTAATCCTGCCACATTTCGACTTTGCAAATGCCATCTTACAAGGGCTCCCTCAATCTACACTGAGCCCATTGCAGCTGGCCATGAATGCTGCAGCAAGGGTCCTCTACGGAGCCTCCAGAAGCGACCACGTGACTCCCATTCTCAAACAGCTTCACTGGCTACCCATACATGGGAGGATTATCTTTAAAACCCTACTCCTCTCATTCAAGGCAATCAAAGGTATTTCATCTTCCTCACTCACAGAACTTATTCACATGGTGCCCCCCAACAGATCCAGAAGAGCAACAGCTGTAAACCTGCTAATAACCCCAAAGGCATTGACAAAATGCAACATGACAACTGCAAACAGGGCGTTCAGTCTCTATGTCCCTAAATGCTGGAATGCTCTACCTGCCGACATTTGGGCCATTGTAAACCTAACACAGTTCAGGAAGGCACTTAAATACCATCTTTTCATCCAATACTACCCAGTCAGCAACGAAATCTAGATATCCCCATTAAGAAATGACCACTTACATTCCTTATGTTATTGTTACTTCAATCTTGTTCCGTGTAAATATTTCATGTATATAGTTCACCCCTGTTATCCAAGTTTGTACTCCTGTTCTATGTAAAACCAAACAGCTTGTTGTTATGGTCATTATGTTATAATGTAAACCGCGCTGATACTGAATAGTGCGGTATATAAGAAATTGTAATAAAATAAATAAATAAAAATAAAAAATAACTTTAGACCTCTGGTGCTGTGAGGCTATTTGATATCTGACTCTTCTGATGCCTGATGCCAACTTCTTGTTTGCCTGGGGGCAGAAATGGCTTCCACCCCTATACAAAAGAAAGTCTGCACTGGACATCAAAGAGAGTGGAGGTCAAACAGTCTTGTGGCGCCAGAGGTTTAAGGTAAGCACTGCTGCACGTCCCAGAGAGGGGCGATGGCAATCGGGTCTACGAAGCTGGAGGAAGCAAAAGGGAGTGGGAACAGGGGAACCTAGGGTGAGCAAGCATCCATCATCCTTTCACAAATAACAAAGTATTTCCTGATAAGTAACATAGAATGTGGCTACTTTGGGGATCCTGCTAAGTACTTGTGACCTGGATTGGCCACAGCTGGAAACAGGATACTGGGCTTTATGGATCTTTGGTCTGACCCTTATGGCTAATCTTATGTTCTCATGACAATGATGCAATTACATTTCTAATAGTGCACATTGACATAATGTACACTAGCAAATCTAGCTCTTAAGTTTGGCATTTGAAGAAGGATTTAGATAAAGCTAGTTTCATTATATTTGATCTGTACCTTCAAAACACAAATTCAAGTTTAAAAAACAAATGCAAATTTAAACTATTTCCTTTCAGTATTTTCAAAGATATGTGAAAGGGTCATTTCAGTATCATACTGGGTGTATGTTTTAGGACCTAGTAGTTTCACCTTGTCCCTGGTCTTCCAGCTCAGCTGCAACTAGTGCTGGGATCTGATTCCATGAGCCTTTATTTGCAACCCACCCAGGGATTTTTTCCTGTCTTTTCCAATATACTCGGTATTCTCTCCTAACTTTCTTTAGTTCAGTCATTGCACTGACATCAGGGGCACATGCACCAGGATTTTTTCCAGAACCTTGCAATCATGGGTCCTATATCCAGACACTGGGCTTTAGAGTCACACAATTATTATGACTTCCTCTCCTCCAAAGAATGTGGATACTGACTCCACAATATTCCTATTTTCTATTTGACCTGTGCAATTGAAGATTTGAGCTGGAAATTGAACCCAGGTTTCTTAGCATGGCAGTGTGCTGCAATGCGACCGGATCCGCCCTGTTAACATGTTTTCCGATGTTTAAAAGAACCATGTGAAAATGGAATATATTTTGATTTAGCAGGGGTTTGAAACTTATGAGTAATGACAAAATCATCAAGGTTACAACTTGTTTGTGGAGGGAGAGGCATGGCAGAGTTATGGTTTGAAAGCCTAAATATTTCAGTTCAAGGCCTGGCACTTACTATGACCATATACAAACTATATTATTTTGCGTTGCTTCACGTTAAGTAGAGAGGTTTACACTTGTGGTACCTTAACTGCAAAAGTTAGTAATAAGTACAAAGCCTTGTGGTAAATGTAGGCAACATGCCTAGTATCTGCCCTGCATTTACTGCACAGGGCAGAAACCTACTGATAGAGCTGTGTTCCCTGCCTCGGCAAGTAGCACAGGACTACCTGAGTTACCCATCGAAGCAGGGAATGTGGGTCTCGACAGAGAAAACAAACTGACTGTGAAGTGCTCCATGGTGGCCCCATGTGGTATTTGATCTTCCATCACAAAGAAGACCGCCCAGCACCAGGTACCTCCAATCTACACCCCTACCCAAAGAAGATCCTCTTGGATGTCCCCCCAGCCCCTGATCTCTATGAGCCCCCCCCCAGGTGCTCACTAAGAGGTCCTTGCTACCCTGATATCTAGTGATCAGAGGAGCTATCCCCCTTCACTCCTGCCCCACTGGTGCCTAGGTTCAAAATGGCAATCTGACCCCTAGGGGTGATCTCGCAGTACAGCCTCACTATTGGCATTCATAACAGTGCGTGGCAAAATCTTGCGTGCTAGCTGTCACCAGCTAACATGCCCACCTGCACTCTGATCTTGCCCCATCCCAGTCAGTCTTGTTCAGAGCAGTTAGTGCAGTTTTGTTTACACTATGGCTGTTTTTAGCACACAGTAGCAGTAACTACAGGGCAGCAATACGGGTTAATGCTGTACTAAAACGTGTAAATGTTAGCTAGCTCAGTTTAATAAACATGCCCCTTAGATTTTAAGTCCTTTGGATTTTATTATATTTATGTGATATTTGTTGTGGGGAATCATGGTTTAATGTACCACAATAGTGCCAATGTAAATAAGGATTAACCATTTAACTGTAATCATATTTTTGATATGTGACAGATTTCACAACAGTAAACAAAAATTATTATAAAACAAGTGTTTATAATATTGGTAATCTTATAAAAGGAACCAAGACCATACTAATCATATTATGTTTTTAACATGAGTGAGATGGAGCTATATTCATATATTCATTTTTAATTTTATTTCATTTGTGGAAAGGGTATTAAGCGTTTTTTGTTTTTTGGGGGGATTTCTTTTTCATTTTTTTATTTGTGTAGTGTATCATATTTTTCAATTTCATGCAGTAAAATATTGTACTGTATGTTAGGGCCTATTAATGCGGCATTTAACATGAACTATCATTTAACTGAGCGCCTTGTCAGTTAATGCATGACATTTTCTGCTGTAACAGTCAGAAAGGAAGGGGTGGAGAATGGGAGAAGACAGTGCCTGACAGTTAATTTGCTGTAAATTTACTGCATGTTAACTCTTCATGCAGCATTTAATGTCTGAAATGTTTTATCTTCCTGTGATAACTGCAAAATACTACCACACTAAAGTAAATAGGTCCTATTATTAGCAATACACACTAAAAAATGATTACCAGCCCTTTCCCTTTCTACTGATGCAACTTGCCCACTTCAAAAAAGACCTCTGGGGTTTACTTTCACTCTCTTTCTGGCAGTCTGTACTCCAGAATAGCTCCAGCTTCGGGTCTGCTGGTACCACTTTGAAAAGCAATGCTGGCAGGACAGGAGCAAGTAGGGGTCAGTTCAACCTCCTTTGGATCCTATAGGCATGGAATAAGATGGGGGAGGGTGGAAAGGAATAAGACTAAGGGGCTTAAAAAAATCCCTCACGGTGGGTTTATCTGGTGGAAGGGTAGGCAACAGGCTGGCCAAAATAGGAAATGAAATGAAACAAACTTAGGAGATGTTGATATTGCTGATTTTGTTTAAAAACAAAAGCACATCCCTAATCTTTCCTTGTTCCTCTTGTTCTTTTATATAATACAACTAATGGAGTTCTCTTTCCATTTCTTATAATTTACTTTTAATTGTAAACTGCTTTGTATGTATTGCAAAAGGCTGCCTAGCAAGTGAAATTAAACCATCGACAAAGATGTGGTGTTTGCTATATCTAAACAATATCCATTGTAGTTAATTATTGTTGTTTCTGTTGTCTCTCTTGTATGCAGAAATTGAAAAGGGAGGTTGTGGAGATCCAGGAATTCCTGTCTACGGAAAAAGAATGGGGAACAGTTTTCTTCATGGAGACACTCTTACATTTGAATGCCAGGCAGCATTTGAACTGCTTGGAGAGAAAATGATCACATGCCAACAAAACAACCAATGGTCGGGCAACAAACCCAACTGTGTTTGTATGTATTTTTTTCTTTACTTTTGTACTCATTTTCTTATGACTGCAGTTTCCAACATAACTTGAAAATGTTTGGAAGAATAATTTGCATAAATCACTTATTAGCCCATTTAGCGCACATCTCACGTAGATCTTTTGCAAATTGTTCCTTTCCTCCATTTTAGTTTTAATTGAAACATCTAATACTTTTAATGTAAATGGATGTTACATAAAACTTTAATTGAAAACATCCAAACAGCATCTAAATGTTCAGTAACACATTTTACCAAGTATCTAGTACCCAACTATTCACATTAATAAAGTATTTTACTGATTAATAAATCTCTTTAATGATTTCAAGCAATATGAGAATATCCAATATGGGTTATGAATAAGTAAAGCCCAGTATGTTGCTAAAGTATAAAAGTGATACATTCTTAAATGTCATCTTCTAATACAGTTAAACAATTTAATATTTGAAAATTGCTAATTAAAAAATGACTAATATCTTTCTAGAAAAGAGGGAGGAAATAGTAACATTAATTCCAAATATACCGTATGTAAAGAGGTCCTATTTACACAACTTTAAAATTACTGTACATACTAGAAACAATTTTATAAAGCACTTTCTGTGTGAAAAGTATGCTTTAATTGTAGAAAATAGCTATATATAGAAGCTAAAAAATGTATGCTTATAGTGTAACAAAATGGCATGTTTCCTGTTCTTCTATTAGCAAACTCAAATATGTCTGTGAGAGCACTGGATGCAAAGGCACATGTTAAATGTGTTTCATTAAGGTAGCGATAAATCTAGGCCTGTTTAAGGCATCATCAAGTTGTGTATTTTAAGGCAGGGTGCCTATGAATGTGAGGGTCTATGGGGGGGTACAGCATGATGCAAGGGTGGCATGTGTTTGTGTGTGTGTGTGTGTATAATGAGAGAAGTGTGGTAGCAGTGTGGGGTGGATGCATGTATGTGTGTATACAGTATATCCAGGTTTGTTGGGGGGGGGGTGCTGTACAGTGAGAGTGACATATTTCCATATCTGTGTGGTGGGGATATGTGCCGTGAGAGCTTGTGGTCCAGGAGTTTGTGGTATGGAGGGGGCTATCTATTTGTGGACATGTACACATATGTGGTATAGAGATAGGATGAGAATGTGTATGTATGTGTGGGTGGGGGCATATGATGCATGTGTTGTGAAGGTAGGAGTGTGTGTGTGTGAGTATGTAAAAGTGCAATGCATGTGGTATGGCAGTAGGAGTGTGTGTTTGTGTGTGTGCATCTATGTGGCATGGGGTGTGGGAGTGTATGTGGGCATGTGTATATATGTGGTAGAGTATGGGGTGCATGTATGCATATGCTATATGTAGTGTGGGATTCAGGTTGTGGCTGTACACATGTATGTGGTGTGGAGGTGGGGTGTGTGTCTGCATGTCTATGTGGTGTGGGGGGAGGGGCTGAGCC
Source organism: Ichthyophis bannanicus (assembly GCA_033557465.1). Taxonomy (NCBI): domain Eukaryota; kingdom Metazoa; phylum Chordata; class Amphibia; order Gymnophiona; family Ichthyophiidae; genus Ichthyophis; species Ichthyophis bannanicus. The sequence continues at coordinate 1,173,884,174 of CM066033.1, read as the reverse complement.
TCTTGGCGTATAGACATTATGGTCCCTTAACCTCATGCACTTTTCCCTGCGCTTACCCCTTCAGTGCCTCTCCCACATCACCTCTGTTCCTCTTCCCATATTCTTTCCCCTTGCACGCTCATCCCCTGCCCTTCATTCCTCCTCCCAGGGTTGCCCCTCCTCTTTTATGTCCATCCCCGCTCCCCTCTCACACACTCATCTCCTCTCTTCTCTTTCTAATCTTCTCTGCTCTGGAGGGCTCTCTCCCTTTGCTTTTGCGGACAGCTATCATCTAGGCCACCATCATCGGCTGCAGCACTTCTTCCACTGGTGGGGATGCGGATCCAGTTGACGGCAGCTGTCTGCAAGGGGGAGGGCATAGGCATATGTTTTGCACATGCTCAAACAAATAGATGCATACATACGGATAAACTCATCGAAAATAAAAACAAATGAACCCTCTGTAAGAGGCACTATCATTTATGTGAAACATGTTTAATAATTGTACAGTGGTATCCATGTATTCAAGTGCACATGTGGGTAAGATCATGGATACTTTTACGTGATTGGTGCATAGGTATTCCTGGGGGTATAGTTTAGGTATAGATGGGCCACCAAAGTTACATGAGATGCATATTTATATCATAAAATATACATGTACGTGCATAGAGTACATGCACATATTTGCACGTTCTTTATATAAAATAATTTGTGCACTAATAGGGATAGTTTAATAAGTTCATTGTATAAAGGTCCATAGTTGCCTATGTTGGCTTTTGGTGGAAATGTTTTTCTGACCAATGATGTTGAAAATTTGGATGGCCTAATTAGTGGTCTCTGTTATATATATGTATTTTTCCTTTCCCTGGTATCACCAACTACAAGTGTGCTGTATGTACTGAAGACTAATGAAGTACAGAGGATTTGTAGATTAGGTTTACAATATGGATAGTTTATTGGACATTTCATATAGGTGTTCTGTTATAAAAATTATCCCCACTGAGTAATTTTCAGCGTTCACACTGGTATGAATATATCTCCTCTAGCAGCCAAATATAGGAATGAAAAATATAAATTTCAGGCAACAATATTCATTCAACATAAGCAACACACAAAAAGCTCAATTCACATTGGATAAAAAGCCGAAAATGGATCTCAGACTATCAATAGCAGACCATTTTACAATAAATGCTTTGGTCATGTGGTTAATTAATACCACATCAGCGATCCTAAACTCCTGGAAATTTTGTATTTCGAAATTCATTAAATGTACATAGTAACATAGTATTTGACGGCAGATAAAGACCAGCATGGTCCATCTGTTCTGCCCAGTGAGGTGGCAAGAGTAGATGTTCCTGCCGCTCTGTGCAGGTCACCCCTTCCCATGCCTTTGTTTAGGGGTATACCCACCCCTCCGCGCAGGTAGCCTTGACTTGTTAAGATATCAGAGACAGTTAAGTTATTTTGATTTTAACTTGTTTCTATAGAAACATAGAAACATGATGACAGAAAAAGACCACATGGCCTTTCTAGACTGTCCTTCCATATCAACCACTACAACAGTCCCCTTTTCTCCTTTAGAGATCCTCTATGTTTGTACCATGCTTCTTTGAATTCAGATACTGTCCTCATCTCTACCACCTCCACTGGGAGACTATTCCACGGATCCACCACTCTTTCCGTAAAGAAATATTTCCGCATATCACTTCTGAATCTATCCCTTTTCACCCTCATACCATGTCCCCTCATAGCAGAGCATGCTTTCAATTGAAAGAGGCTCTCCTCCTGTGCATTTATGTCACGGAGGTATTTAAATGTCTCAATCATATCACCCCTGTCCTACTTATAAAGGGATCCACTGTGTCTGTTCCATGCCCTTTTGAATTCTGTAACTGTATTTGCCCCCACCACTTCCATTGAGAGGGCATTCCAAGAATCCACCACCCTTTCAGTGAAAAAGTATTTCCTGACGTTTTTCACTGAAAGGGTGGTGGATTCTCGATGGGTGGGAGCAAACACAAATAGATTTAAACTTTATATAACTAAAAAAATGTTCAATTTTATATTTTCATCCTGTGCCTTCAAGTCTTGCAAAGTTAAATAATATCACTATAAATATCTTTGAAACCTTCCATTTCATATTTCAGTGATTTGTCACATAGGTGTATCACCAAATAACACTTATCTTCAATAGCCGTATTCCCCAATGTGGCACGTGAAGCCATCCAAGGTGTTTTGCCACTGCTTCCTCAGAGGAGACCTATTCTGAACTCGTCTGTGAGAAAAAAGGCACCATTACCTCAATAGTAATTCATTAAAAATTTACATGGAAACATAGAAACATGACGGCATCAAAAGACCACATGGCCTATAGACATTCTCTTTTTACCTTGAGAGATCTTCTGTGTTTCTCCCATGTTTCTTTGAATTCAGATTCTGTCCTCGTGTCCACCACTTCCACTGGGAGACTATTCCATGCATCTACCACTCTTTCCATAAAGAAATATTTTCACATATTACTCCTGAGTCTATCCCTTTCACTCTCATCATATGTCTCCTCATCGCAGAACTTGCCTTAAATTGAAAGAGACCCTCCTGTGCATTTATGTCACTGAGGTATTTAAATGTCTTTATCATATCGTCCCTATCCCGTGTTTTCTCTAAAGTATACATATTAAGTCTGTCCTCATATGCTACATAACGAAGACCACTAACCATTTTAGTAGCCACCCTTTGCACTGACTCCATCCTGCTTATATTCTTTTAAAGGCACAGTCCCTAGAATTGCACACAATACTCCAAATGAGGTCATACCAGAGACTTATACAGAGGCATTATTACCTCCTTCTTTCTCCTTATACACCCAAGCATCCTTCTGGCTTTTGCAGTCACCTTTTTTATCTGTTCAGCTACTTTAAGATCGTCAGACACAATAATACCCAGGTCCCACTCTTCTTTTGTGGACAGAAGTTCATCACCCCTACACTGTACTGTTCCTTTGGATATTTGCAGCCCAAATGCTTGGCCCTGCATTTTTTAGCATTAAATTTCAACTGCCAAATTCTAGACCACTCCTCATGTTAGCTAATCATTCCTGAGTGTCTACTCTATTGCAGATTTTGATATCATCCACAAACAAACAAACAAACCTTACCCAACAGTCCTACCGCAATTTCACTAACAAAGATGTTAGAATCGGACCAAGGACAGAGCCCTGCAGTACACCACTGGTAACCTCCCTCTCCTCAGAGTGAGCTCCATTTACCTGTACCCTTTGTGACCTCCCACTGAACCAATTTCTAAACAAATCAGTAACTTTAGGGTCTATCCCTAGGGTGCTCAGTTTGTTTATAAGTCACCTGTGTGGAATGATGTTAAAGAAATCAATCAGATTTGTCTGACAAGACCTGCCTCTGGTGAATCCATGCTGCCTCGGATTCTGCAATCCATTGGAATCCAGAAACCTCGCTATTTTCTCTTTTAGTAGCCTTTCCAATAATTTACTAACCACAGAGGTTAGACTAACTGGCCTGTAGTTCTTAATGTCATCCTTACTTCTGTTTTTGTGTAAAGCCTTTCTCCAGTCCTCTGGCCCCTCTCCCGACTCCAAAGAGGCATTGAAAAGGTTAGACAATGGAGATGCTGGAAATCCCCAAGCTCTCTCAGTATTCTTGGATGTAGCCCATCTGGACCCATGGCTTTGTCTACTTTTACTTTAGCTATACAGTCTTCTGAAAATCGTTCGAGATCCCCATCACTTTTGTTCCTAATTGTGGCTGTTTTCTGAGGTCCTGCTCCTGGCCCTTCATCTGTGAACACAGAACAGAAATATTTGCTAGGCTTTATCCTCATCAGTTTCTGCATATTCCTCCCCTGCACCCTTGAGACTGACAATACCACTTTTGCAATCAAACCTATCTCAAAATAATAGAGCCCCTTTATTTAGCTTTATAATGATCCCATACACACCTCACTCTACTTCGCAGAACCATTCAAAAAAGACGCACGCACACACTATATAATCTAACAACCAATCAGCAGTTCCTACTTAATTTACTACAACTCCCATGAATCTTCCTACCACTATCCTCTCATTGTTAAGTTCACAGGATCCCCACTCAATCTGAGAGTTTAAACCCTTCAGTCAAATGGTATTCGCATAATAAAGCCATCTCTGTTCAGAACACACAAGAAACTGTTCCCTAGCCATATCCATCCCTCCCCACCTCACCATATCAATACAGAAATAACGCAAATCTTCACAAGAATGCCCTGCCTCCAGACAGTGCTGCACCATGGGGGCCTCTCTGTGAGCACATCAAATTCTACTTTTATGCTCCCCATCCTTATAAGGAATAGTTGAGTTGTTTTACTGACATATAACATACCACAAGGGCATTTAACTACATAAATCACATAACTGGAGGTGCATGTTGTAAAGTGACGAAGGATGTACTTGGGTCCGTTATTTGTGAAACTAGTTAGCTCTAAAGAAATTCCACAAATCAAGCATTCCCCACAAACATGATGACCCTTAGCTGTCCCATCACTCACAGGCTTAGGACGGGATGGGCTCAAGATCTCCTTCAAATTTCACCCCGGGACTAAACAAACCTTTTTTTACTATCAAGATCCAGTATTATTCACAATACTGAAAAGTGTTTATATACTATTTCCTGTAGTTTTTGACTCATCAATGAATAATGAGTGGCAAAGTGAATATATGCACGCCCATCCTGCTGTAATACATTCTGTCTGGGTTGCAACAATCATTCCCTACAGTTGCATTTAGCTCTCTTATATGCCTGTTTCCACCACCCTCTTAGGGTTCCCTCTGTTCATGATTTTAAAGCAAGTGATTGAGAAGTATATCCCCTTAAGGTCAAACGATTCCCTCTGAAATGTGAGAATTAAGAAAATGGTAATCCTTCCCACAACCTTAGGGGATGCACACTCGAAAAATGCAACAGTGAAACACCATCGTGCTCCATCTACCATCTTCTACAATGACTAGAACATCCAAAAAGGCAATCTGTCTAGTGTCAAAACTCACCGTAAATTGGATATGTGGGTCCCTAGAATTTAACCACTGATGAAGATCATGGAGTTGGTCAGACGTCTCTGTTCAAAGCATAAAAATATCGTCAATGAACCGACACCGCATCTTAATCCACTGAAGATACGGAGAACTACAGCACACAGGCATGAAGACATCTTACAGTTTTTATTGGCGGGCTTTGCGCAACTTCTCAAAGTGAAGAGAGCTGCCTTTTTAACTTCTGAAAGGGCACTCTTCTTTTGAAGCTCTATAAGTTTAATTTCCCTTCAAGCTCTGTTTCCTGCATTCCTGGCTCTTCTTCCTTAGGGAGCATCACCATCAGTGGCCTGAGAACTGCAAAATAAACAGTTGCAACCCGAACTGACACAGACGATCCTTATATAGCAAGAGGATCAAATCAAAACAAACTTAAATATTTTTTAGACTTCAACAAATAAAGGAGTGACTTGCATGGAACAACAGGTACAAGTTAAAATAACGGCATAGACGGGCACCTGCATGGAGTGGTGGATACAACCACTCTGGTTACCTTACTGTGCAGACTAGATGGACCATACTGGTCTTTGCCTGTCATTATCTACTGTTACTATGTTACTATGATACCTGTACCAGGACCAGAGAGCTGCCTGTTTGACATCTGAAAGTGCACTCTTCTTTTGAAGCTCTGTGGGATTTAATTTTCCTCTAAGCCAGGGGTAGGCAATTCCGGTCCTGGAGGGCCGCAGACCAGTCAGGTTTTCATGATGTCCTTAATGAATATTCATGAACCTATTTCCATACAATGGAAGGCAGTGGATGCAAATATATCTCATGAATATTCATTAGGGACATCATGAAAACCTGACTGGTCTGCGGCCCTCCAGGACCGGAATTGTCCACCTCTGCTTTAAGCTCAATTTCCTGACTCTAGGGCAGTGATCCATCCAGTCCCCACAGAATACATCATATCTCCTTCTTAATCTCTCTTGAAAACTGCCCCCCCCCCCAACAAAAACATGTAATCTTCCCCCACCCACACACCCCTCATTTTGACCACCCTGGCAACAATGATCCCTCCAAAGCCATTTTAACAGCCCTAAGAAGAAGAACATAAGACCTCTTCTCCTAACCCTCTCATCCTCATCCCCAGTCTTATCATGGGTCCTTCTTCTCTAGTTGGAGTAGGAGTAGTTACCAGCCACTCCTGCTATTACTTTGGTAGGTTTCAAAATGGCACCTAAGACCCCCTTGCTGTAATCTTCTAGTACTAACTCCTACCTGTAGTACAAAATATTACCACTAGATGTCACTAGCACCATCTTAGAACCTGAGACCATAAAAGTAGGAGCAACTGGGGATCACTTTTGTCCCTACTAGACAGCAGGGACCCCCAGTAAGGCCTGGTATGGGGATCAGGGGAATGTCATTGTTTCCAGGGGGTGTTAAAAAGGGAATTATTCAGGGATTAGTAGAAATTAAGATAAAGGGCATGATAAAGTGGGGAACATATCTCAGCACTGACATCTGCCCCTTTTGGCAGGCATTTATTTATGCATCCGAGCTGCTGTAAATGCAGTGTCTATACTTTTCCATAGATACACGGTTTTCCTTGTAAAAGAGGGAATCCAGTTTATATTGTAGGTTTTCCCCACCTCCTGGAAATCCAAGCATGGTAAGCATCCCCATGTTTAAATAACCCCCATTCTAAAATGGCAGCTACACATGGATGCTGTTCTAGATGTGTATGAGAAATGCCGCTACACATGGGGAAGCTTCTAGAATAACCGCCTCCATGTATATTGTGCACCACTATCCACAGACGTGGCAGCTCTGAACATATGTGTAGAGCAGTGAGGGCTGCCATTATACAGATTGGGGCTGAATATTGCTGGCTGTCTGGATATGTTTAGAGCAGCTTTTTGCTGGCCTAAATTTATCTGCATAGCTGTATGGATAGCAGACTGAATATCAGCACTCTCTATATAGTTAGATGGAATGCCCACACTCTGTCCTGACACTATCTGGATTGATTGTTCTGGGGAATTCTGTAAGAATTTTCTGTGACAAAATCTAGATGGTGGCTGAATTGTGTAGCAGGGTAAATAGCCAAGATACCTACTGTAAAATGAAAACAGCCTATGTTTAATCCAGGTTGGGGTTTACATCAACCTTGTTTGGACAGAAGGAAGCCTAAATAGAAATGCACCTGGATGCAGAGCACAAAACTCTCCCAGACACAGACATTGCCATAATGAGGAAGAAGTTCAAAAGCCTGATCTGCATATTAAATCCAGTGGATGCTGCTAAATTCCTGAACTGAAGCAGATGCCACGCTGAAGACCATGCACACTGACAAACAGTTCCACATCTTAGCTATTTTATCAGAAACTGGAATGAAAGTAATCTGTGTTTGCCTTTGTGCTGCTGTTAAGAAACTGGGTTTTGTATCCAGCATTAAGAGTCACAGTAAATCTCCGGAACCATTTTCTGGTGTGGTTTAATTCAGGATATCTTTGTTTCTGTTCCTACATAACACAATTAGTGCATGATGCAGAATATTGACTGCTGTAGTAGAATGTTCTTAATTTAATTTGATGGAGCGACAAGTTGCTGATGAGTCCTGACTCACCCTCAGGGGGATTGATCTCTTAGGCAAGTACAGTGTGTCCTGTATGATAACTGGAGCTGTTATACATGTAGATGATTGGATTTGCACTGAAGCTTAAAATTGTTAAGGTAGATATGAAATTAATATTGTTCTTAGCTTAAACAAACAAAATAACTGCAACCATAGTTTTCCTCTGGGTGATTAAGTTTGCCCCATCATGATGTTGCTTTACTACAGTCAGGAGAGGTTAGAGTCTAAACAAATTCTGTTTTTTCTTTCTGTGTTTTAATCAAAAGAGCAGAGAAAGTTAAAATGTAACCTTCTCTTTATGTCTTCTGTGCAGTCTCATGCTTTTTCAACTTTACCACACCATCAGGAATTATTCTGTCACCAAATTACCCCGAAGAGTATGGAAACAACATGAACTGTGTGTGGCTGATCATCTCCGAGTCAGGAAGCAGAATCCATCTCATTTTCAATGACTTTGATGTAGAACCTCAATTTGACTATGTCTCCATAAAGGATGAGGGGATTGCTGATTTGCCAGCACTTGGCACGTTTTCAGGAAATGAGGTTCCATCCCAACTAGCCAGCAATGGGCACATAGTTCGAGTGGAATTTCAGTCAGATCACTCGACTACTGGGAGGGGCTTTAATATCACATACACAAGTAAGTAAAAAGCAGGTCATGTTCAAATGTAAGAATTTTTTATGATAATTCTGTTCCTTAATTTTTTAGGTATAAAGTGGAAAGTCATTCAAAAAGCAGCTAAAAAGCAGCTAAAAACCATCCTATTCCAAGAACATCTCTGAATAGGAAACACCCCCCCCCCCCCCCATTTCTCTCCAAGATCTCCAAACCAGTAACTATGCTATCTTGTCAGTCTCTATGTTCACCCCAAAAATCATCAATGTTGAACCCCCGGTGATGCCCCCCCCCCCACATTTGATTCCCCCCCTGGTTATATGTCCCACCGCTTTGACCCGGTGAAAAGCGGGATATAAATACAGTTAAATAAATAAATAAATAAATAAATTTTCGATGGAAATAGATGCTGGAATATATTTTTATGAAATATGTGGCATCACATATGTGTTTAGATTTGATATATCTGTTCTCTTAATACAGAAACGAGGTGTGATCAGAAAGCATCAAGACTTGTTGTGTAGCTATATAACAATCCTGCTGGAAACTTAGAGGTTTGTACAGAAACTAATGGCAAGTTACAGCACGTGTATGACGATGAATGCATGAGTTGTGCTCGAGTTTATGACTGGTACAAATGTTTCCAAAGGGCTGCCAAAGTGTTGACAGTGATGAACATTCTGGAAGGCCAGCCATGAGCAGGAATGAAGACAAAGTTGAAGCAGTGTATGCCACAATACACTCGAATTGTTGATTGACTATCAGGAAGCTTGCTGAGGACATGGACATCAGTTTTGGGTTGATACAGTACATTCTTACTGTCAATTTGGGGATGAGATGTGTGTCTTCAAAATTAATGCTGAAACTCCTGTCCCCTGACACATATGATCGCCTGTCTATAGCTAGGGAGTTGGAATGGTTTGAAAATGACTCATATTTCACCAAAAGATTATTACTGGTGATGAATCATGGGTTTATGGTTATGACCCGGAAACTAAGGCTCATCCTCATAGTGGACGACTCTAAACTCTCCCAGACCCAAGAAAGCCATAAGGTGAGGAACAATATCAAGGTGCTCACAGTTTTCTTTGATTACCTGGGTATTGTTCATCATGAGTATGCTCCAAAAGGCCAAACCATCAATAAGTACTATGTCTAAGTTCTGACTTGTTGAGAGATGAAGTTTGCCATAAGAGTCCAGAGTCGCACAGGAATGGTGAATGGTTGCTTCTCACAATAACGCCCCAGCTCATGCATCACATCTTGCCCAGCAGTTCTTGACCAAATACCAAATTGAACAAGTCCATTAGCCTCTGTAGTCACCTGAACTCGCATGCTGTGACCTTTTCTTGTTTCCATAACTGAAATTACCACAGAAAGGAAGGAGATTCGACAACTTGGAGACCATTAAGCAAAATTTGTCACAGCAGCTTCACAATATAATGAAAGTGGCAGGAATGCTGGAGGAAGTATGTTTTATCAGAAGGGGGCTACTTTGGAGCCGACAGTGCAATAACTGTCAGTGTTATACTCCTTGTGTTATTGTACAAGTCTCGATACTTTTTGATTGCACCTCATATATCATTTTTGTGATAAGCTTTAGCATTTCTTGATTCTCAAACAGGTCCATACCAAGAGCTCTGCGAGTGGTGTGGCCGCATAGGCTGCAAGTACAGAAGGGCACCAATGTCATCACTGGGCTTCCAGAAAGCCTAACAGGACCAAGTTCCTCCATGCAATTGGGTGGAGATTTGCAAGTCACACAGGGCACATTTCTGGCTTGGTATAGTCCTGTTCTCAAATTTATAAAATTCAAATAGGTACACAACACACAATTTCCAGTCTAGTGAAACATTTGGCTACTTTTCAGTTGAAATATCTGCAAAAAAAAGATTTCTCTCTTACAAAAGTGCATTAAACATGTAGAGGCTGATTCTGATTGAGGCATGTCCGGGCATCCAAAATAGGGACAGGACAGATTTGCACCCGATTCTGCACGCGGGAGAGCTAGAGGTTCCCGTGGGAGCAGAATCGAACTCTTGGATGGGCCGGATGGGCCCCGATCCTGACGGCAGCCCTCTCCCCAGCTAACCCTCCTCCCTCCACTCCTGCATGGAGCATCGCTGCTATGGAATCTCATCACCTTGGCACCGGGATGCCATGCAGGAGTGCCGAATGGCCCAACATCCTCTGCTCTCAAATCCCTGCTGCCCAGGACTGGGCAGCGGGGACTTACCTTTAGCAGCCCTGTGTCTTCGGCAGCCCTGCACGGCCCTAATCCCTGTCATACATGGGGCATTCCACCTCTGAGGTGGAATAAGCCCCACGTCCATCCCGACAATGCAGGACATACAGAGGTGTGGCCAGAATCGACCCTATATAACTGGAAATTGCACCTCACCCCCCCTCCTCCAACTCTCTGCCCTGACGCTGCCCCCTCTTGCCCCCATCCAGAGCTCCCCGCACAAAGACCTTGCATGTGCGAGGAGCTCTAGGTCCAGAATTGGGTCCCTGTGAATAGCAGGGGTTGGATATTGAAGCCAGACATCCATCCCTACTATTCACAGTTCTGGATGACCCCCCCAAAGGGGAATATTTTCTAAAGTGCATTAGGCAGCTAGTATGCATTTTAACAGTGATAACTGTTAGTGTGGCCTACCATGTGTTAAACAGGAAAAACAAAGCTAGGAGCAGCGATCTTGCAACACCATCCAGGATACACAAAAGAGCAAGAGATGAAGTAAGTATGGATGATCACCAGACGTTTATTCATAAAGGACCCCAATGCGTTTCGGCGCTATCGCCTTCTTCAGGGGGAATACAGCGGAGCTTGAGGACTTCAAATTATTTGTCGTCAATGTGCAAAAATAGATGAAAGCCGCTGCTATAAAGCTTTAAAGATGAAGAAATGCTGACAAGTTTTCCTTTATCTTTAAAGCTTTATAGCAGCGACTTTCATCTATTTTTGCACATTGACGACAATATAATTTGAAGTCCTCAAGCTCCGCTGTATTCCCCCTGAAGAAGGCGATAGCGCCGAAACGCGTTGGGGTCCTTTATGAATAAACGTCTGGTGATCATCCATACTTACTTCGTCTCTTGTTCTTTTGTGTATCCTACCATGTGTTAAAAACAGGGGCATGTTAAAAGTTGTGTACTAACTGCTTAAGGCCTTGCAGGATGGCAATGTGGTGGGATATGGGTGAAGAATGGATGTGACAAACACTCAGGGCTAGTCCAACTACTAGGCAGACCAGGTGTCCACCTAGAGGGGCAAAAGTCAGAGTGCAGAAGTTAGAGTAGTTCCCAGATCCCCCAATAGTCCAGCTTTTATCCTTTCCTATTTTCCCCACCATATCCAGGATTTCCCTCTTCTTTCCTTACCCATGCTGCTACAATACCTTGGTCTTCCTCCTGAGCCACCCTGAGCTGTATCTTCATTAAATTCAGCATGGCAGTGGGCCTTAGAGTGCTCACCCACTCACTCAGGGCCTGCATCATCCTAGCCCCTTTGATGCAGCAGTGGCAGGGGAAAGAGATGAGGGGACAATCCTGAACATGTTGGGTGGGGGAGAGGCAGGGAAGGAGAGATACTGGATTACTGAGGAGGCAGGAAAAGAGAGATGCTGATTTACTGGGGGCAGCAAAGGGAAGGAGAGATACTAGACTACTGGGGGGAACAGAGAAGGGAAAGAGAGATGCTGAACATGGGAAGGGGAAGAAAAGAGGAAATGCTAGACACAAGGAGAAGGTAATCCAGGTAAGGGGAGATGATGGACATAGGTGAGGGAGCTAAGCCAAGATGCTGGACATGGCAGGCACATAACTGAAAGGGTTGCCTAGGACATCAGATATCCTTGGGCTGGCTCTGTAAGCACTGACAGCCTGTGTTATGTTTCCACATACCCTCATGGCTGCCAATAGTATGCATGCAGTTAACCCCAAATAATCATTGAACCACACAAACTACCCAGACCAGCCCAGCATAGAACAGAAAAGAATAGCTGGCTTAAGCTGGCCCATACTGAACAACATAGGGCCTAAAACCAATACACAAGTTGCACTGTATATATTGCTGTAAATAACGCTGTAGATATGTTATTCCCTGTTGAATCCAAGTTTTGACCCTTGTTTAATGTAATATCTATGTGTCCCGTCCGCATAGTAATATGTTGTTTTATTGTAAACCGCACTGATATTGTAATAACGCGGTATATAAGAGAAGTTAAATAAATAAATAAACCCCACCTCAAGAGCTGTTAAGTACATCTGCACTATAAGCAGCAAAGATAGAATGACCAATGTCCAACAAAAACACTCCAATCACAGCCCCAAGAGCCAATCTCCCATGAGCACATAGCCACCTTGATATCAGAACCCCTTTACATGAACCCCGATGTCAGACTCGCTTTGCATAAACCCATTGATGTCAGACCCCTCCTACACAATCCCCCTGGATAACAAGCCTCTCAATCATAATCCCCCAAATCCATTAGACAACCTCCTCTTACCCCATAACCCCCTGGCATTTACCAGGGTATCCCTGGTAGTCTAGTGGATGGGGCAGGAATGATCACTCTCTGCTCCCACTCTGTTGCCACCAAGATTCAAAATGACAACTATGACCCCTAGCGGTAGTTTCACACTACTATTGCTAGGGGGCAATCTGCCATATAAGGAGCAATAACCCTTATTTGGCAGATTGGCCCCTAGTAGTTCTACAAACTACTGCTAGGGGTCATAAACACCATTTTTTAACCCTGCACAACAGGATGGGATCATCAGGGGATTATTCCTACCCCACCCAATAGATTACTAAAAATAATGGGATGCTCCTTTAAGTTCTGGGGGTTCAGGGCAGAGGGAATGCCACCTAATGGCCTTTAGGAGATTGTGATCAGGAGACTCTGTCATCCAGGGAGACTGTGAATAGAGTGTTTGGCATTAGGGTGGCTATGTACTCAAAGGGGCAGAGTATTGAGGCCACAAATAGAGGGAGGAGGTTGTGTTAGTGCTGAGGTCCATTTTGTATGCAATGCCAGACAGCACAGATAAATATGGACTATACTGATGCAGTTAACACAGACCCATGTGATAACTGTGTACGCTATGCAGTAACTACAAGACATTTGCTGACCACATCCCTGACAATTGGAGCAGAACCTGTGTTCTTACTGGGTGTCAGTTTTTGCTCCTAATGCATGGGCAATGCAAAAAAAATGCAAGTAATGGGTGTAGACTGCACTTTGCAGTTAATGCATGGTAACTTAGTGTATGTTAACTGCTATTGAATATCCAGGTTGCTGCACAGCCTTCGAACCGGACAGTGACAATATTGAGCCACTGCCCTGTTAGCTTCTACAGGTAAATATAGACCAGCTTTACCTGCGCCTATCTTTTGCCCATGGGTCACTAACCGGCCAGCGGTGCAGTATTGCTTCTGCCTGATTAGTGACTGGTACCGCCCCGGAACGACCCAACACGCCCTGATGCTAGCTGCATTAATCGGGGATATTCAGCATCACTAACCATTAGTGCTTCTGAATATCTCTCTAAGTGCCAGGTCTGTATAGAGTGTAAATGCCTTTGAATATTGGACCTCTTATTTTTAGATTGTGATTGATAGAACGAATTGGTTATGTATGCTTATTAGTTTTGTAATAGGTCAGTCCGTTTATTGTCTTTTTCAGATTCTCTCTTTCCATTCTGATCTTTAGTTATTTGTTAAGTAAATAAATAAATAAGTGCAACTATGTTATTTGCAATGCAATTAACACGTATAAATATATTGTCTTGGTGTGAATTGTTTGGGATGATGCTAAGCATGACCCCCAACAGTTACCACGGAGGCTTTGCTGCTTCCGTGTGTTCATTTTTGAGATGGACACATGGCAATGGCAACATTTTAACTCTTTAGAAAAAGGGACCCAAAAGAAGTATGATGCGATTCATGACTTGGTCAAGTTTAAGGAGTGTTCAAAGAAAACCTTTATCTATTTCTGGATTTCATAGTTCCGTGCTGAGATCGCTTCATTATTATGTAGCTGTGTATAGAAATCTATGTTGAAAATGTAAAATGGACAATACTGATAAATATGTGCTTCCTCTTTTCAAAACCTGTGACTATTTCTGCACAAAAGTACCTTTCATTTCTTTCACAGCATTTGGTCAGAATGAATGCCACGATCCTGGAATTCCAATCAATGGGAGGCGTTTTGGTGATAGATTTCTGCTTGGGAGCTCTGTTTCTTTTCATTGTGATGAAGGTTTCATAAAAACCCAGGGCTCTGAATCCATAACTTGCATAATACAGGATGGCAATGTTGTCTGGAGTTCAACAGTCCCACGATGTGAAGGTAAAAGTCTGATAAACGTATCCGTGCTCCTGTATTTATGGTAATCCAAGACTGTGATTCCCGTTAGCACTATTTTAAGTTAAGCTTACCACAAGGTCCACTCATATATAAAAATAAGAACATTTATTTTAGTTTTTTTATATTTATATTTTCTATTTTAATTAAAACATTTTCTATATAACATTAAGGAGTATGTTCAAAGCTCCATGCCAGTAGCATACGTATGGGTCATATTAGCATTGTGGGACTTTGGGATAAGTGCTGGGGGCAAGTACATCCATCCCCCTGCAGTTTGTGTGCTTCAGTGGGGCAAACTGTCCAAGGGAGCAGTTAATGCCTGGGCTAGCTGTGCCACGATGGGAACAACTCCATCCCACCCAGTTGCCATCGTGGTGAACGCTACAAAAGTAGCACAGGGTTTTTTCACATAAAATCTTGCGCTAATTTTTAGCACATGCTGAAGTGACATGCTAACCCAGATTTGCATAGACAATTGCCCCTCAAGGCATGAATATTGACATTGAATGGTCTTCCCTGATTTAATGATCCAGTTTTTCACCATTTGGACTGCTACCCAGCTTTCTATGGTGGATAATGTAGTTTAGGGACGTTCTCCATTTTGATTGGTAGCCTTTGATCAGGAACCAAAATTGCTCCTTTCACAGCCAATTGAAAAACTGATGAGAGCATGTGAAAAAAATTGATTAAGGAAATCCTGGCCATAATGAATTACATGATACTGAAAGTGTATGGATTGGGATGTCACTGTATCAGCCCAAGTGAAAAAGAATATGACAATTGGATACGTTTTGTCCCGCTGAAACAGACGGTATTTATAGCAAAATTTAAGCACCGTTCAAAAAGTAGCACTATGTCAGGGTATGGGGGTTTAGTATATCCCCCTTTTCCATGTTATAAAATAGGCATTATGCTCACTGTGAGATTTTCAAATGAGAAAAATGGACTCTTGGTTAAAAATCATGTCTACAAAAGCTGGAAGAATGATCCAATTCTAGGCAGTTAAGATTTACTATGAAGAAGTGTAGTGTCATGCACTTGGGAAGCAGAAATCCAAGGGAATTGTACGCAATAGGGGCGAGAAGTTGATGTGCATGGATCAGGAGAAGGACCTTGGAGTGATTGTTTCTGAGGATCTCAAGGTGGCAAAACAGTATGACAAAGTGGTGGCAAAAGCCAGAAGGATGCTGGGTTGCATACAGAGAAGAATTACCAGCAGAAAAGAAGATGTACAAATGCCATTGTACAAGTCACAGGTGAGGCCTCACTTGGAATATTGTGTTCAGTTTTGGAGACCATTTCATGCAAAGGATATAAAAAGACTGGAAACAGTTCAGAGGAAGGCAACCAAAATGATTTGGAGTCTGCATCAGAATATGTATGAGAAGAGACTTGACCTAAATATGTACACTCTGGGGTAAAGGAGGGACAGGGGAGATATTAGGGTTTCCAACTGGCTCCAGATGCGCCTGACAGGCTTGTTCCAGTCCTGTGTTTACCCCATTGCATGCAGGGACTTGTAGTCTTCCTTTTCTTATGGAGTGCAATGGAGAAATCAGAACTACATATCCCTATATGCAATGGAGTAAACCCAGGACTGGATCAAGCCTGTTGGGCGCATCTGGAGCCAGTTGGCAACCCTAGGATATATGAGGCTGACCTTTAAATACTTAAAGATTATTAATGAACAAATAAACCTCTTCCAAAGATGGGGAAGCTGTAAAACTAGAGGGCATAACATAAAGCTGCAAGGGGGTAAACTGAAAGGCAATGTCAGGAAATACTTTTTTTTTTACTGAAAGGGTGGTGGATGCTTGGAATGCCCTCCCGATGGAAGTGGTGGGGGCAAACACAGTGACAGAATTCAAAATGGCACGGGACAGACACAGTGGATCTGTTATAGCAACAGGATAAAATCAAAATAAACATAACTATCTCTTACATCTGAACAAATAGGGGTGCCCTACACGGAGCAGTGGGTATACCCCTAAATAAAGGCATGGGGAGGGGTGACCTGCATTGAGTGGCAGGTGCACCTACTCTTAACGCCTTGCTGGGCAGACTATATGGACCATACTGGTCGTTATCTGCTGTCAAATCCTATGTTACTATGTCAGTATTGATTGCTACATGATCTTAAATAAGTGATCTGACAAAAAAAAGTTTTCCTTTTTTTTTTTTAATATGCAGCTATTTATTTGGGCTCAACTTTCTAGTTAGGCATTGTATAATCATTGGGCCCTGTGTTTCGTTTCTTAATTGTTTTCAGGCTCCACATTTAGCAGATCTTTTTCTAAAATATTTTTGAAATTATGTATGTTGTGACCTTGACTTCTCAGTGATTAGAGATTGGAATCATCTAAAAAAGTGCATTCATGCCGTTATAGCTTTATCTTTATCTTTATTGGGTTTCTTGCTATACTTCACCTTTGGAGACCAGCAGGGCAGTTTACAAAATCCAAAAATTAAGAGACAGTCAAAGTAGGCCAGGAAAAGGAAAAAAAAACTACAAATTTTATAGGAAAGCAGTAAACACACACAAGTAAGAAAGAAGCCAGAAAGAGGAGGAGAGCAGGATGGGAAGAGAGATTAAGTGGAAGGGTCCAGTGGGAGGTCATATGATAGGCAGAAAAGATGGGTTTTGAGAAGCGCCTTGAATCAAGGGTAAGGCTGTTCCTGATGGAGGGGGAGAGGAAGGGAATTCCAAACAGATGGTGCCAAGAAAAAGAAAGCCGAATTATGGGTGCGCTCCAGGTGGGCACAGATTGGGGAGGGAGCTCAAGGCAGCTAATTTATTTATTTATTTTATTTAACATCTTTTATATACCGCGCTATTTGTCATCAGTGCGGTTTACATTAAACAAACCTATCTAGACAACATAGTCATAAGATAGTTTACAGATAACAGGGAACTTAACATGGAAGAACTGGGTAAACTATTTACATATAATCTGGTATCTACAGTAATGTACATATATCGACATCGTGAATATCTTGGTTCTCTAGGCGTTTAACTTATAGGAGACATTTAGTTTTGATTGCAAGTGGGCAGAAGGCCATGTTACAGTAACTGGAAGTACTCAGTAAATAAATGGTACTTGATGGCTTTTCTGAATTGACTAATGTCTTGTATTGCTCTGATATTAGGCGGGAGACTGTTCCAACCTCTAGGGGCAAAAGACATAATGTGGATGGACCGGAGGCTGCAAGGCACCGAACGGAATTGTAGGGAATCAGCCAAGTATTGCGGGATGTGGGTGTGAAGGGCTCTATGAGTCAAGATTAGGAGTTTGAAAATAATACATTGAGGGACAGTAACCAATGGAGCTGAATTAGGTGTGGTGTGATGTGGCTATAACGGGTGGAATGAGCCGGGTGGCATTGTTCTGTAACACTTGTAAGTGACAAATCTGGTGTTGAGGGAGACCAGCGAAGATGATATTGCAATAGTCAATGTGAGAAATCACCAGTGAAAGAAGCAGAGTAGTGAGTGAGGAAGGGGACAGAACATCATTAACAGCCCTGATTTGGCAAATGAAAAAGAAAGAATGGCCTATGAGGGCGGAAATGTGGTCATGAAAAGTCAGCTCCGAGTCTAGTATCACCACCTGGTAGTGAAGGGAGGAAACCAAGGGGATTGGGCCACCAGAGAGAGGGGGCATTCCCAAAGGTTCTGATGTTTTAGAGGGGTTAAGATGGAGAAAGTTGGTGGTGAGCCAGTCTGCAACATGTGCCAGACATATGTTGAGAGGAGAGAGATCAGGAGAAGTGGGAGAGGTATGGTGAAGGACAATAATGTCATCAGCATAGTAGTATGCTGACACATCAGACTGCTGCACCAAAAGAGTGAGAGGGGTAAGGAAAATGTTAAAGAGCAGGGATGCGAGAACTGAGCCCTGGGGAACTCCACTGGGAGGAAGAGGTGTCAGATGGGGAGATTACAGAGAAAAAACGTGAGTGAAGAAAGTAGTGGAACCAGCGGAGGATAGTGCCTCGCAGACCCGCATCCCGGATATGAGAGAGGAGGATGGCATGGTCTACGAGGTCAAAGGCAGCTGAGAGGTCTAAGGAAACAGCTAATGAGACATCACCCTGATCGTGTGCAATGAGAAGATCATTCAGGAAAGATAAGAGGATAGGTGCAGTGCTTTGACCAGGACGAAAGCCAGACTGTCGTGAGCGCACGTAGTGGCTGGAATCTAGGTGTGTTGAAAGCTGGGAGAAGACAACCTTCTCCAGAATCTTTGAAATAAAGGGGAGGTTAGAAATTGGGAGATAATGGGCAGGATCAGTAGGATCAAGGGAAGGGTGCTTGATGAGAGGGTGAACCAGGTCGTGTTTCCAGAAGGAGGGGAAGGTGCCAGAGGCTAGGCAGGAATTGAGCATGGAGAGCAGAAAAGGAGTCAGGACAAGGGATGACTCTAGAAGCCAGTTTGAGAGGATAGGGTCAAGAGCACAGTTCATTTTGCATATGGCAGTCATAGTTTTGGATAGCTCAACAGGGGAGATAGGTCGGAAGGAGAACGAGGTATGTGAGGTAGAGGGAGATGAGATAAGATAGCCTAGTGGTCTAGCGGCCCTTGAAACCCCCATCCAAAATTAAAATAAAATAATCTGGTGGTTTAGCAGCCCCTAAATCCACCATCTCCCACCTGGTACCTTAAATAAGTGGGAGCGCTGCCTATGCATGCTGAGTCTACCATCTTGAAAAATGGTGGCACCTGGCCCCCCGTAGTGCCTCCTGGCCCCATGTGGTGCTTTGCGGGATGCACCGGGTGGGGTTAGACTGCCATATAAAGCATAGTCTACCTTTTATGGCAGTCTAATCTCACAAAATGCATCACAGGATGCACTGTGCAGGGCCAGTCACTGCCATTTTTCAAGATGGTGGACCCATAATAGGAGGGCATAGGCAGCGCTCTTGCTTATTTTAAGGTACTGAGTGGGAGGGGTGGATTTTAATTTGGGGTAGGGATGGGGGGTTCAAGCACCACTAGACTACCAGGTTATTTTATTTTAATTTGGGGTGGGGGTGAGGGGGTTCAAGTACTGCTAGACCATCAGCTTATTTTATTGTAATTTGGGGTGGATGTTTCAGGGGCTGTTAGACCACCAGATTATTGTATTTTCATTTGGGGTGGGAGTTCAGGTGCCACTAGACCACCAGGTAGTCACTTTCTGTCAGGGCACCGTCCCCTGACAATATTTTGATGGCATTGGGGGCTTTTCCTGATGCCACGATCATCCCTGATGCCTTTAGAATACTGTAAAGGCTGATATGCAAATTATCCACACGGTTCTCATTTCTCTGGGAGAGCATGCCAATCTAGTGCCAACTTCTTGGGCGCATGTGTTTGTCGCGTTCTCCCAGTTTAACAGGTGGCACCTTTGCATGTGCACGGTTACTCCATCCTTCATTTGCATACCCTATCTTTGCTGCATCACAGGTTAAAAGTTGTGCTTTGTTGGGACACTACTAAACTCGTAAAAAGTTGATTCAGTGCGTATCTAGCGCCGGTTTTCTGCATTGGCCTGATAGGCCTTTGAGCTTACCTGATACTACCCCTCCCCCATGTCAAAATTCACCAACAAAATTACAGAAATCTTTATTGATGTCACTGTTAAATGGACAAGTGAACAGACAGACAGGAATCACACAGCACAAAAGAAATTTAAGTATAGAACTCTTCAGGGTTTCTCAATGGTGTAATTTACAAATATAGACCTTAACTTATCACAAAGATTAAGACACACCGAATTCTGCATAAATAAAATATTACCAATCAGAGAGGACAGAGAAGGTGGCATTAACAAAACAGTAAAACACTTACAGATATGATAATTCCCAAGGACTAATGCAATAAATTCAGGGTCATCCTGGCTAGGAAAGGAAAAGGACTTACCTGTTTCAAGGATAGAAACAAACTAGATAGATTCAGACAGAACTGAGCAAGTTCAATCTAGTCAAGGAGTTATGTAGCGAGATGACGGCTACTATGAAGGAATTCATGCAGACACACAGAAACTCTTACAAAATAGAAATATAAAGGTAAGGACAAGAACCTCTTCCTGATTCCTGGTGCTAAGCACCTCTCAATTTAGATATGACTTACAGTTGGAGTACCTAGTTTCTTGCTACAACACCAAAGAGCGGGGCTTCTGTTCTTCAGATTGGGCTGTGACAGCTGGCAAAACCAAATTATTTATCCTCCTGCCAGTGGTGTGGCCGCAAAGAGCGCAAGCACAGCAGTGTGTGTGTAGGGGGGGGGGGCCTGATATTTCCACTGGGCTTCCAGGAAGCTCAAAAAGTGTAAGTTACTCAACGTGGCTAGGGGGAGGGGGATCAGATTCATTAGATGCACAAGGAACATTTCTAGTTTGGTACAGTTTCTGTGACCCACTTCACATATTGCATGTGCTACTGTCAGTGGCAGAATTTTGATTTGTCATGTCTAGTGGGAAGAGAACCAGTTACTTTTCATTGGGGAAGATTAGTACAGTCCTCAAGGGTCATAGATGGTTCATGATTTTGGGATATCTGTAATTAATATATATGGGATAGGGTATTATGTGTACTGAATCAAATGTATTTAAAATCCTTGGGCATTTTCTTTAGGGATATCGTAATGAATATTTTGTGGCTATTGAGGACCAGGAGTGAATACCTCTGAGCCAGCAGTCTGAGATTGGTCTGAGCCTGGGGGTGTCCGTTGAACCTGAATCCTTGTCAGCTTGATGGTGTTGGAGTATCTGGAAGGTCTAGAGACTATTATCCATTTGGAGAATGAGACTGGGAGAAGTTCAGAAGTATCCAAAGGACCCCTTTTTTTTTATTTAGCTCACACCTCTTCAATTATAGCTTAAGGCAAGTTGCATTCAGATAGAGAAGGTATTTCCCTGTTCCCAGAGGATTTACAATCTAAGGAGCTGAGGCAGTGGAGGGTTAAGTGATTTGCCCAAGATCTCCAGGAATGTCAGTGGGATTTGTTAAGTTAGGAGTGATACAGGGATATAAGGAGAATCACAGCAGCTTGCATTTGATTGTGAAGGGACCATAAGTGGTTCTACCTATTAACCCATCCTTTAACTTTGAACCAGTTAGTGTATAGAATCCTAAATTGACAAATGGAGCAGTGTGAGCATGGCTTTGCTGTCTTTAATGTAGCTTTGCTATTCTTACATGTTCTGTATTACACTAGTTAAATACAGTTGTCTTAAAATCCAAGGTATAATTTTAATGCAGGTTATTAGAAAGTCTCTAAGGCAGGGGTACTCAAATCCAGTCCTGGAGGGCCGCAAACCAGTCAGGTTTTCGGGATATCCCTAATGAATATGCATGATATGCATTCAAATACAATGGAGGCAGTGCATGCAAATACATCTCATGCATATTCATTAGGGATATCCCGAAAACCTGACTGGTTTGCTGCCCTCCAGGACTGGATTTGAGTACCTCTGCTCTAAGGTATGTTAATTGTTAGCTGTGACAATTTTTGAGAATAATGATTGCTGTCTTGGACACAAGGTTGAGTTAATGAAGTTAGTCAACCTGTTAATGATAGATGTATTTCAGGAGAAAGAAGGGTCAGTCTGTTCCTTCCCTCTCTTTTGCATTTCCTGCTCACTTAGAAACTGGACTGAGATGTGCCACCATAATCCTTCTTTTACAATGCCCTGGAGGTCCGTCTCCCCCATCCCCCTCCCCACACACACATTTCCTATTCCCTCCCAACTCACCTTGGTCAATTATCATAGCTATGCACCTGAGCTCCTTTCACAAATCCGCAATCATGTGACCTAAATATGGCCACTAGCTGTTACTCTTGCATGTTGCCTGGGACTCTGCCCCCACCCCAGATGTCTGAAAGAGCTGCTTCTGCAGTATTTACAGCCCTGGCTAGACTAAACAGAACACACAAAAAGGAATAAAGCCAAGGCTCTCCAAAGGCAATGTGAAGCACTGCCACTGACCCCAAGGATAGCTCCTAGATATCTGCAAGGGGCGGTATAGAAAACTGTAATAAATAAATAAATAAATATAAAATGTAGGTGACTTTATTATTCAACTAATCATTTATCATGTATTTCATTTGATATACCGCCCTTTATTAACAAAAATACAAAGGAGTTTACAATCTAAAACAATTGGAATAAAGAAAGGAATGCCAAAACTCATAGGAAAGTAGGTTACAGACATACATGACGAAACATATATATATATATATAATGAAAGACAATGTCACAGGATGTCTTACGTAGCATAGTCATAAAGGAATACCTCGGTCTGCCTCTGTCCCAAATGCTTGATTGAATAGGTACTGTAGGTCTTTAAGAGGGCTTTAAATGTCTTGTAATTGAGTTCTAAATGGACAATAGGTGGGAGACTATTCCACAGAGATGGGGAAACAAAGAAAAACACAGAGCTTTTTCTGGATTCAAATTTAGCTCTACAGTAGAGGGAGACTGGATGACCAAACGGTTACTGTGCAATGATCATAAGCAGCGGGGGAAGCATAGAGGGTTAAAAGAGCTGAGAGGTAGTTAGGAGTTTCATTATAGATGGTCTTATGTGTCAACATGAGAATTTTATATTAGATACAATAGGGAATGAGGAGCCAGTGATGTTGGATACATTAAGGGGTTATGTGATCAAATTTCTTAGCTTGCGAGAGGACACATATCACTGTAATTTGTATTGATTGAAACCTCTTCATCTGATGGGTAGAAAGACTAGCATATGCTACATTGCCATAGTCAAGGGAGCTATAATAGTGATAAGAAGGATGGGTGTCTGTGCAACAGGGTCCAGGAAGGGGTATAAAATATCCTGAACTCCTAGGTGTATTAAGAAGATTAGAAAGGCTGAAATTAGATGAAAAGTGGTCATTAATGATCACAAAATGTTTATTGTTTCTGGAATAATTTATAGATTTTATAAATAATTTAGTTGTATTTTATAAATAATTTAGCTTATAATTTAGTTTAAATTATAGTCAACCCTTTATTATAAAGAAATGGAAATCTCAGTGATTGTTATAGTTAAAGGAGATACATTTAGCTAGATACCTTGCCTATGTGGTGAAAGAGCTGCACTTCACTCGGGATTATTCTGACCTCTTATTTAAGAATTAATAATGCAAAATTATTACTCTAAAATTTATTTTTTGCACTAAATCACGACAAAAAGCAAAGAAAGTGTGATTCTTTGTATTAGGTTTCATAAATTAGGTAATGGCAAAGATGAGTGGTAAGAGGGTCACGTGTTAACTCAGCTTCATCTACTCACTTCTAACTGTCTTTCCAATGCCTTGACAGGCAAATCTTTGGACTGCCACCACCAAGCAATAGGAAACTAGGTAGTCATCTAGGGTGGCAAATTATGTGGTTGGGGCAAAGGGGGAAAGAGCAAGGCATTCAAAGCTAAACAACATATTCTGCCAGTTGGGGGTTATACAGTTTCAGGTTTGACTAGGGCACCAACACCTTGAACCAACTATGGAGCCGGCTCTGCCTGGCCCCCATACTCTTCCATTCGGTACCCCGATGAACTTTTTGAGTTCCTGAGGATAACTCAGTCATCTTGACAGAATCGTACAGAATCGACAGAATCAATGTAAACCGCCCCTGATCTCTGGAAGGGGCGGTATAGAAGAAACTGTTAAATAAAAAAAAAAGTACTTGCATTCGAATTAGGAAACAGGCAAGACAATAGGAGAATGAGGGAGGCAGAGGCCTGTTGGGCTTCTCCTCCTTTCAAGGAGGGAGGCATGCATAAGATTGTGAGTTCTGTCCCTCTAACCCTACCATTGTCTGTCGATTAGGTCTTCCTGTCTGCTTGTGTGGTGAAAGGTGGAAGACTAAGTAGCCCAACTTGCAAGGAGGAAAGGGAAGGAGGAAAAGAGGTCTAAAAGTGCACGTACCCTCCTATCTATCTTGCATATGGATCTGAAATTCATTGCTGGTGTGCCACCAAAAGAGTGCTTGGGTCCAAAGTGATCTTTTACCACACCAGTACAAGAATCGGAGGGTGCTATGGATCTCCCAATTAGCATGGTAGAAGGATTGGCGTTACTTCTGACCAAAATAGATGAGAAGTCCCAACCACTTTTTTGCTTTAGTTGACATTTAAAAAGAATAAAATAAAGGTCAACATTTTCAACAGAAAAATACAGTTATGTGAAACTGTATATTTCCGTGAATCCCTATGTGAACAGAAGTTGGCACAGCCGCTACCTGGTGCAAAGTTAAACACAACATCTATTAGAAACTTTTAATGCATAATTATCATTTATTTACTAATTTTAACAGACTGTAAATAATAAAGTGAATATTGTCTCTTTATATTGTTGAATACCCTTCTAGTTAATGCATTATTAGTTTTAACAAAAAGGATTAATAAGGCCCAATAAGTGTAGTAAGTCATAAGAACATAGGAACTGCCATACTGGGTCAGACCAAAGGTCCTTCAAGCCCAGTATCCTCTTTCCCCCAGTGGGCAATCCATGTCACAAGTATCCAGTATGAACCATACCTGCCATATCCCAAAAGTACTCAAAAATCAAAAAACCAGAACCCAAAATACAAAAAAATATACAAAGCCCCCAGCAGATTCACATTAATAAAACATTGGAGGAAAAAAGACCTCAGGATAACACATCAAGGCCAATACAATGGCTCAATCGAATATTAAATAAAGCTGTCAATCTGCATACATCATCACCATCTTGACACAGCTGTAATGTATCCTATCATATCATAGGCCATAGAAAAACACCTCCAATGTATTCATGACACACACATGTAGATAGTGGCATGGGATATAACACCAATTTTTAACTTTATGGATACTTAGCTTCAGAAACGGATCAGCAACAGGTGCTACTCTTACACCTGGTGTTTCACCTAAGTTCCTTCAGGGAGTAAAACCACCCGATATTCTAGAATGAAGCCATCTCAAGAAGGCCAAACACCACAAAATCCATCAATACTGCCAGTCACAAAAGGCTTACAACTACATCTAACAACGGAACTAGTGCAAAACCCACCTATCCAAACAAAATTAGAAGAAATGCTCATTTCATAAATCCATATTCAAACGAACAACTGCCCCATATCACTGCTGGGAAGCCAAAACACATGAGAAAAAGAAAAATGCCGCGACTGCACACTTTTAAAAGAGAAAGAGCCAAAAAGCCCAACCCACCCAGGGGAACCTCCATAACAACATAACAACCTTAACCAATTGATCTAAAACATCTCTGTAAAAACAGGACCCACCCACTACTTTTCCACCCATAACACTAGGAGCTACCACACTCACCAGCATGCTCTCCAGTCAATAAACTCATTCAATCTACTTGGTTTAACAGTATCAAAATGAAAGATACAATATTGTTCTCTAAGAAGCAGCCTGTTTTTACAGAGATGTTTTAGATCAATTGGTTAAGGTTGTTATGACATCATGGAGGTTCCCCTGGCTGGGTTGGGCTTTTTGGCTCTTTCTCTTTTAAAAGTGTGTGGTCATGGTGTTTTTATTCCTCTCATGTGTTGACTTCCCGATGCTGATAGCAGGGTATGTGTGGTTGGGTGGGCATATGGCCTGATGGTGTACATGACTTGTGAATGTATGTGTGTGAATCAACAGTATAATTTACATATCTATATTACACTGGGAGAATTCAGTTATTTATCTGTGAAGATTTGACGGTGGGAAGTCATAGGGTGGGGGATATGTACGTGTGTGTCTGTTCAGAAGGGAAGCAAGTGATGATAGAGGTGGGTGTGAGCATTGGGGTATCTTTGTCAGCAGGAATTGAAGGTGCATGCATCAAAGAATTCTGTGCATGTGTGGCTGTAGCATGTAGGTTCTTCTCTCCTTTGTAATTTCTTCTCTTCCTGAACCCACTCCCTATGCCTCCCACCCTCTTCCACTGTTTCCCATCCCTACTATTAAATACCCACACTCCTACACCTTTTTTTCCATCCAACCGTGTACCCTTCCTCTCCAACCCAATATGGACATCTCTCTTCCTTTCCCTACTCTGTGCATGCATGACTGTGGCTTGTAGGTTCTCTAATTGCGCTTTCTTCTTTTCCTGAACCCACTTCCTGTCCCTCCCTCCCTCCCTCCATCTTGTACTATTTCCCTTCCTTACCGTTCAATATCTTTCTTAATACACTCTTCTTCATCCCCTTCCATTCAATGATGTACCTTTCCCCTCTCATGCAGAATTTCAATCTCTCTCCTTCCCTTACTTTAACTCGTTCCCTTCTAACCTGTGCTGTCTTTTTCCCTCATCCCTACCCTCCTGATATGCTCTGCCCATTCGCCTATCCTCCCCCATCTCCCTTCACTTTCCTCCTAACCTCATCCTTCAGGTCGTCCCTACTCACTTCCCCTTATCTCCAACCCCACTCTTTCCCTTATCTTCCTCTCCCACGGAGCTCACTTATTATGGCCTTAAAATGCTAGTAGACCATGGAGGAGTAGCCTTATAGTTAGAGCACTGGCTCGGTAACCAAGAGAGCAAGATTCAGTTCCCACTAGTACTTCCTGTGGCCTTGGGCAAGTCACTTAAACCTCCATTGCCTCAGAAGAAAGGCCTGGCAATGTACTTCTGGTCACACTGCTAAGCACTGACTTGAAGGCATACATTGCATTACATTTTTGTGAAATGTCGGCAAGACTCTGGGACTCCTGCAGGCATTTTAAGACCACAGCTCTCATCTTCCTTCTTATGGACACTTCAGTTTTTGGCTGCAGTGGTGGTCTTGGGCAATGTCCCCGCTTAGCTGCGCTGAGTGCTCTGCCGGCATTCCTGCCGGTGGGGGGTGGTGCAAAGTGATAGCGCATCA
This sequence comes from Ichthyophis bannanicus, assembly GCA_033557465.1. Taxonomy (NCBI): domain Eukaryota; kingdom Metazoa; phylum Chordata; class Amphibia; order Gymnophiona; family Ichthyophiidae; genus Ichthyophis; species Ichthyophis bannanicus. Next base: position 1,173,856,674 of record CM066033.1, on the reverse strand, counting down.
TAGGCAGGTCCTGAGGGTCTGCCAATGCTGTGTGATCCTAAGCATGATTGTTTTGCACGTCCTCCCACCAGCAGCAATGCCGACAGAGGACTCAGTACAACTTAGCGGGAACATTGGTCTTGTGCCATTCTTCAAGCTAAGAATATAAGATATGTCATACTGAGTCAGACCAAGGTTCATCAAGCCCAGTATCCTATTTCCAACAGTGGCCAATCTAGGTCACAAATACTTGTCAGGTTCCCAAAAAGGTACACAAGTTCCATGTTGCTTATAACGGGGTAAGCAGTAGATTTCCCTGGTCCTCTTTAATAATGGTTTATAGACTTTTTCATGAGGAACTTGTCCAAACCTTTTTTAAACCCAGCTACACTAAGAGCTTTTATTGCATTCTCTGGTAATGTTTTACAGAGTTTGATTACGCGTTGGGTGAAAACAATATTTTCTCCTAGTTGTCTTAAATGGGCTACATTATACTTCATTGTGTGTCGGGGGGTATGTTCCCTGCTGTCAGACATCGCTGCTTTTGGCTGCAATGTGTCAGGTGAATCCCCTTAGTCTCTTGTTTACCACCTATGTGTTTCCTTACCATTCCCCTAGATAAGAACATAAGAACATAAGATATGCCATACTGGGTCAGACTAATGTCCATCAAGCCCAGTATCCTGTTTCCAACAGTGGCCAATCTAGGTCATACGTACCTAGCAGTTTCCCCAAAAGACACAGGTTCCACAATGCTTGTACTGGGTCAAGCATTGATATCCTGGGTCCCTTCTTAATAATGGTTCATGGACCTTTCCTCCAGGAACTTGTCCAAACCTTTTTTAAACCCAGCTACACTAACAGCCTTTACTACATCCTCCGGTAACAAATTCCAGAGTTTGATTACACATTCAGTGAAAAAATATTTTCTTTTATTAGTCTTAAATAGTTTACCCTGTAGCTTCATTGCATGTCCCCTAGTCTTTCTATATTCTGATAACGTAAACAATCAATCTACGTTTACCCGTTCCACTCCGTTCATTAATTTATAGACTTCTATCATATCTCCCCTCAGCCGTCTCTTTTCCAGGTTAAAGAGCCCTAACCTTTTTAGCCTTTCTTCATAGGAGTATCCTTCCATCTCCTTTACCATTTCAGTGGCTCTTCTTTGAACCTTTTCTAATAACACTATATCCTTTTTAAGATACGGCAACCAGAATTGCACACAATATTCAAGGTGCGGTCTCACCATGGAACGGTATAGAGGCATTATAATATCTTGTGTTTTATTTTCCATTCCTTTCCTTATCATACCTAGCATTCTATTTGCTCTCTTGGCCGCCGCTGCACACTGGGCCGAGGGTTTTAACATGTTTACCACAATGATGCCTAAATCTTTTTCCTGGGTGGTGGTTCCTAATGTGGAACCTTGTATCTTGTAACCATAGTTTGGGCTGTTCTTCCCTAGGTGCATAACTTTGCACTTGTCCACATTAAATTTAATCTGCCATTTTGATGCCCAGTCTTCCAATTTATCAAGATCCTCTTGCAATTTTGCACAATCCTCTTGGGTTTAACAACTTTAAATAGTTTTGTGTCATCTGCAAATTTGATAACCTCACTCGTTATTCCCTTTTCCAGGTCATTTATGAAATAAATATGTCAAAAAGCAGTGGACCCAGCACAGATCCCTGGGGTACACCACTATTCACCTTTCTCCATTGGGAAAATTGGCCATTTAGCCCTACCCTCTGCTTTATATCTTTTAACCAGTTCCTGATCCACAATAGTACACTGCCTCCTATCCCTTATCATGCCAAAAATCTCTGATAAGGGACCTTGTCAAAGGCTTTCTGAAAGCCCAGATACACTATATCAACCGACTCACCTTTGTCCACCTGTTTATTCACACCTTCAAAAAAACATAACAGATTAGTAAGACAAGATATTCCTTGTCTAAAGCCATGTTGGCTGTCTCCCATTAGGCCATGACTATCTACTATCTAGATATATCCTAGTCCCCATTTGTCGTGTTGTCTGTCTTGTCTAGACTGTAAGCTTTTAAGAGAAGGAACTGTCTTGTACTTGTCTCTGTATAGTGCTGTGTATGCCTTGTATTGCTATGCAAATGCTAAGTAAATAGTAGCAGAATCTTCCAACTGGTGGGGGACGGAGTCCTTGCTGGCATACACCGAGGCTTACATCTGCTGCATTGGCCTCAAGACACTCTTCCTGCCAGCAGGCAACGGGGTCTGCTTATTAGAATACATACTGTAGGTCTGTTTGTAAAAAACCAAACAAACCTATGAATACAGACAGACAAACCAACACACTGCTTGGATTCTTCACAATAGGTGTTATCGCTAGAGCAAAATGCGCCCAAAGACACTTATTTATTCTCAGTCCCATGTTGTAATTTAGCATGTATGCTGTCTCAAGAAAGACAAGGTCACTTAAAATAGAATATAAATAGTTTGAAATTATGGGAAAACTGATCTGCAGGCACTAAACTTTGATGCCTTTTAATAAATTCAGCATACAATAGACTTTTTGATGAGCACTAAAATTCACTATGGGCAGCTATATTTGTTTTAGCTTTCCTTATTAGAAAGAAATACCATCAATTACAGAGTATAGTTTGAGCCTAGACTATAGGTTTGAATGTGGATGGCCTGCTGGTGCTTTCCATCCTTAATCCATAAAACTCCTTTAGACTGGGTATGAAAGACTGCAGAAATAAAAAATATATGCTAAAACCATCCTGCAATGTGAGATTTACAGTACTTTTTTTTTATAATAGTGTTCCATCTTTATTGGAAATAAAAAAGGAAATCATTAAATGTTTGATATAAAAAAAGAATAGCTTTGGGCAGAATCTTTCTAAAACACACGATTTACTTCAGGGAGCAAAAATCACAGTTTGCTGTAACAAACGTTTGTTGTAAACATTGATAAAGTGGAGTCACTTAACTAACCCGGTTACAAGAAGCAGTGAGCTTTTTAATACTATGAAACATTTTTAAACTAATTTAAAACAGATTAAAGATTTGGAATCACATAGTATAGTGCTCTCAGTAGAAACACAGAGGAGTCACATAAATATCCGATAATTGTCCTAGAAGACTGATGATAGGGCAATAAATTACCCCGCTAGACAGTCAATATTGCGCAACTGCATACTGGGATCAAATAGTTCAACTAGAAATCTTACTGGAAAGTGAGATTAATGTTCCTCGGCAAGTTAATGCATAAATGAAATAAACTGATTTTTTTACTGTGTGACAGTTGCATGCTATTGTGTCTGCCACTAAAATGAAAATGAAAATGAAAAAAATCCCGCACATTTATAGAATGCAAACAGCATAAAAATGTGCTGTTCTTCCAAATCTAATGATGGTTAGAATACAAACTACACACAGTGTGCTTTGCAGTACAGCTAGGGTTCTCAATCCAGTCCTCAGAGTGTACCCAACCAGTCCGGTTTTTAGGTTTCTGTATTTATTTAATAATTTGACAGTTTTTGTGTACCGCTTTTCACTGGGTCAAAGCAGTGTACATTTAAAAAGGATATATATTGCTTACATTTAACAATACCATTATGTACATTCAGCTTAGTAGTGGGAGCCAGTTGGAGCCAATTAATATGCATGAGACAGATTTTCATGTACTTTCTCTCTTGTATGCAAATCCATCTCATGCAATCACTATAGATAGCCTGAAAATCCAATTGATTGAGCATCTCCTGTTATGATAAAGGTTCCGAGGTCAAGCCTTCTAAGACAGAACTTTCTCAGCAGAGCCTCTACCATTCATATACATACCACTATGAGACTCTTACACATGCCTTTATTTCTAGTATTTTTTATTTGGTGGCTCCAATGTGTACAGGTCACTTTACATGAAAGCACATTTTCGAAAGGTTGTTTAGATGAAATCTGAGATGTCCATGTCAAATCGTCTGAAATTCTATAGGAGGGACAGTGAAGGTGGACATCTGTAAATGAATTGTAATATGGACATTCTCTACCTCAAAAAAATAAACGTGTCCACTATAATTGAAATAGAGCAGGGACATGTGGCATAAGGGCAAAAACACATGCGGAAAACCAGCCAATTTTAGAAATGAGGACATTTGAGATCTGGATTTGCATGATATCGGCAATGTAGACATGCCGGTGCAGCTATTTTGGAACATGCCCATGTATATGTCCACGTATACATGTCCTCGCCTGCCATTTTGTAAATTGAGACGTGCAACACCGCAGCAGTAGACAATAAGGCTTCGATATTTACCTGCTAGGATATTTTGAGTTGGCAAAAAAAATTGAGGGAATGAGAAGGTATTCTCCTCTTTTCTGTACTGTTAGCTGATCGAAACAATCACTTTTCAAATGTCTATTTGTGTTTAGATCCACAAAATATTGATCTCACACTAGAAACCTCAATTCACAAATATAGCCACAACATTCAAAAGGTTCCTAATATACGTTAAAGTCATTTAAGTGACTTTATAGTATATTAGGAACCTTTTGAATGTTGTGGCTATATTTGTATTCAGAGGCAGGTATAGAAATAGGCATGTCTACCAGTGGATTTAAATGTGTGGCAGTAATCTAAAATCGATTGTAAACATGGATGTGATTGTGCCAGACACATAGAAACTCGGGGTGTTCTAAAATGACTTTTGGGATGTGGATGTGATTGGGATGTTTGAATGGCCTTTTTCAGATTTCTAAATCATGAACAGGATTTCTAAAATGACCCCCACAGCCACTTAATATACAATTCAGTCTACAAGGGATTTCTTTGAACTATGTATTGGCCACTTTCTCCAGTCCCAAGTACAGCATAACTTTATTACATTCTCAGGAAAGGCTCATATCAACCTCTATACCAGTAACGGGCAACTACCTTTCACAACACATTTACAGACCCAGATTGTATCATTCCAGCTCTGTGTCACACCCAACACAACATTAAAATTCACATCTTCAACTTTTCCCAGCTTTTTTGCCAAAATCTTAGTTTAACTTGGAGACTGTGAGCTAATTCCCCCTTTTCAGCTATACACCATTTGCCTGGCAGTACTCTGAATCGGGATATATATTTAAAGTGACTCTATTAACCAAGTCGGTGCTTCACACACAGCCCATCATTGCTCTGCGGCACTATAGCACAACCATGCTTAAACACCACACTAGGAGAATCATTAGGTTCCTACTACTTTCACTTAAATGACCTCTAGCTGCAAACATTTACAAGATCCCTCTCCCAAAGTGATTGCACTCGCTGGAGTTTTTCTGATATAAGTTGTTTTCTGGTCTTTCTGCCCCCTCTTTCTTTCTTTCCTTCCAATCAGGCTACCCTTTAAATTCATTTCCAGCTGGTCTGGTTAGACGTACATTCCTAATTTGCCCTCATGCAAAGAGCTTATTTTCTTTTATATGGGGTTACCAGATTTTTGAAGAGCAAATTTGGGACACCTGGGCAGGGCTAAACTGGGCTAGGAGGAGCATGGATCTTCCCTTCTCATGCATCTTTTCCCCATATATGTTTAAAGAATCAGTAGAAGTAGCATTCAATAATGTCAAAAGTTTAAAAAGACAGTAGCAGTACTTCTCAGGTTATACGAGCACGTCCATACACATATGCTTAAAGTTTATTTTAACAAATAGTCCAAAAACAATTTGAAGAAGAGTGGTTTTGGATTCTTTGTGGATAGGTGTCTCCTCCTATTGTATAGGTTACTACTTTTTAAACTTAGGCATATGGATAAATATTTTGTACATTTTTAAAATTCCACCACTTTTTTTTTTTAGAAAAGTTAATTTTACATTTTCTCCTACCAAGTTGGAGAAGACTGCATTAGAGGTTTGTGCAGGAGAAACAATGTCCTTTGCCACTGTCTGAACTGGAAGTGAGAACAGGAAGAGGTTAGAGTCCATGCATCTAGGACACTACCTCAAAATCAACGACAGACTCCAAAAATCAAGGACACGTGGTAACCTTATGATTAGACCAATCACGGACATTACCTTCTGCAGTATCCCTCTGGGTTCATATTGTCCTGAAGGTTTTCTCTGCTCCCTTGAGCTCCATCTAGTTTCCAGAAGGCTTAAATACAATGGTGTAGTAGCCCATCACATTTCCAAGGAACGGGTTCAGAATCACTGCTGGATAGCTTGAGAGAAATAGTCAGACCAAAGGCTGAAGCATACAGATAAGCAGATAACTTATCTGCTTATCTTTATGCCTGATTAGCGACCCTGTCTGTTTTAGTTAGGACTGTTTGTAATTTTCTTGTGTGCTGTGGTTTATAGAGTATTGTACGCCCCTCTCCAGAGGGATTATCAAAATCCCCTTTTCACCACACACAACACTACCACAGTGAATAACATCACCGTTATCCAGATAACTATTGGCCGTGCCCCACAGAAAGTCCCTCATGTTTCCTTTTGTTGTATGGATAATTTTTGTCAGGCACTAAGTCAAGGGTTCTTAACCATAGATATTCATATCCCTTGAGAGTATGGGAACCAAATGATGGGGTTATGGAACTGGATCTGTGAACAATTAAAAAATATATTGTTATATTAAAATTTAGATTATTAATTATCAAAGTTATCAACAAGGAATGAGATGGGGTAGCCGACGGTGAAGGAAAAGTGTGGGCTAAAATATAGTTGTGATGCTCATGTGTGCATTTTACTTGCTTGGATGAAGATTTGCATGCTTTAAGAGTGTGACTCTATAAGATACAGGTTTAGCTCCCTGATGAAGCATCTGCAAAATGCCTGGCATCTCAGTTGGACCAAGAGTTGTTTGAAGTGAATGCACAGTGGGCCCGATTCCATCCAGCACGTCTGGGCCCTCTGTGCATCTGGCCAGAAATGGACGAACAGAGGGAGTTACGATTCTGATCCTGCGGGGCACGTCTAGCCCCATGGGATCAGAATCGCGAACAGGCCTCTATGTGCAGACCGGAACCCAAATTCCATACAGCCTGCCATATAGGCTTGCCCCAGCTGCCAGCTCCAGCATTGATTTCCCTGCAGCCCGATCCCTGAACTGCTCTTCTAAGGCCAGGGCCGGGCTGTGAGGAATGTCCTCAGCCCCCCATCCCTTCCGTGACCCAGGCCCGCCGTCCCCCACCGACTGCAAGTCACCGGCCCCGGACGCACATAGCTGACATTGGAATCGGCCCTGTACTTCCGGCACTGATGACCGCCCACTGCCTGCCTTAACACTGCCCCCGATCTGCCCCTTTCCTGCCTCCATCTACCTTCCCCATAGAAGATGTGGGGAAGGTAGACGGGACTGTGAAAAGGCACAAATAGCAGGGATGGATGTCCGAATGGAATGACCCCTAGTGTGTCTACAATGTGTCCACAACTAAGTACAGCAATCCTATTGCAAATTGGCTTAAGGGTCATTTGAAGTGTACCCATAATCGATGCGTAATTCTTTTGTTTAAAGTGAATATTTTGACTATGAGAATGTTGGAGGTTTTTTATGACCACTGATGTTAAGGGGTTAACTCATTACTGTGGTATGCCAAAGTTGGTTGTTGCAGAGTTATAGAGTTTTTAGAATTGTCACCATTACATTGGTAAGAGAACCCTGAGGTCTTTTTCCTCCAGCATTTTTAATGTTGATTGACACTTGCTGTTTCTATCCAGAGGCAGGTATATGTTTGGAGTTCAGTGTGTGTGATCCAGTGTTTTTTTGGGACTATTCTTTTGACACATTCCATGAATAACATAAAAATATATTTTTAAAAATGATAACAGATAAAGGCCACCTAGGGCCATATTTACTAAAGGTTAATGCACATTAATGAAAATTAGCCTGCACTAAGTGCTACCATGGCCCATTCATTTCTATGGGCAATGGCAGCACTTAATGCTCTATAATTTTCATTAACGTGCATTAACCTTTAGTAAACATGCCCCCTACTCAGCCGATTTTTGATGCAATACTGCACATATAATCCAATTTCAGGTTACCAACATTTCCACACAGCCAGCAGTCATCTATGTTTTCCCAAATTTTGTTCCTGTTTTACTCTTCGTCACCTCCCAGAGGATGCTGTTCCTTTAGGGGCCATAGCTTTATCTATCCAGACTTGCTTCTGAATCTACCTTGCTTTCGTTTTTTACTCGCTTTCTGTGCCGTATCTTCGAGGTATTTGAATGTCCCTATTACATATCCCTTCATTCCATATCATTGCCTATGCAGGGGAAGAGAGAATTTGCATTTAGATCATACCTTTTTGTTCAGGTACACATATGCATGCCCCCTATCCCCACAAGCTTTAAAATCGAACTTCATATGAGACAATGGAGGGTGAAATGATCACTTGGAGCAGCAATTGGATTCTATGGTTTTTAGCTCATTACATTAACCATTCCATTACTCCTCCATTCCACCACTTTTTCTCTCTGGATAATGCCTCTCGATAGGAGGTCTCAATGCCCATCTACAGTGGAGACAAATAAAAGCTAGAAAACAATAATAATGCAAAACTTCAAAACTATTATTCCAACAGTCAGATCGATGTTCTATCAATAAATTAAATTGAAGTGAATACATTTAAAAAAAAAACAGTAGTAAACAGTCATTGAATGGTCATTATATTCCATACAGATGAGTCCAGGTCAGTGCACATCTGACCCTGAGAAATAGTCCATGACATATTTTCTATCTTTATAGATGTCAAATTGTCCAAAAACCTCATTTTTTGGCAAAAGGCATTTAAATGCTTCAGCCAGAAGAAACTTTACTACAAGGCTATAGCTCTATCACAATTTTAGACTTTAAAGTTTTGACAGGTAATTTAAAATAAGTAAAAAAATGACATACTTTGCTATTAGAAGGTCAGGCTTTTAAGAAACTAGTTTAACTTATCTAAGCGGGAAGCTGGGCTAAACTTGTCATGCTATTGCTTATATATGGTCACACCCTTTCATGACCTGAGCTGAGATGTGCACTTCAGTCCCTTCAGCTCTCATATACCTGATACTGACTAACAATGTTATAACATTAATCTTGCCTTATGTCCTCCCACTTAAATTGTTGTCCCATTTGCATGCAGTTTGCATTTTGGTGTTGCCAAATATCAACAGATGATTGTGCTTTGTCCTTTATGGCATGGAATCATTGAAGGAAGGAAGGATACAGACACTCACTATAGTTAATGTATTCACTGGAACTGGAAGCAATAGTATAGAGCCAACAACATCTATTGTGAAGATAGGCCTTTGGTTACCTCTTTGTGTTCTTTTGGTAACCTTTTTGTGTTCTTTTGGACAAACATTTCGACTGGCTGTTCCTCTCTCTGTCCATAGAGTTCAGTTCCCCTTGTTGAGAACATATAGCTCAGCTTGTGGACTACACGTTTTTCTGAAGAGCATACTGGAGAATCAACAACACATGACTGCCTTTTAATGATGCGTGTCTCAGTTCTCACTGAGGGGAGTCACTTAATTTTCCATTGCCTCATGTACAATGTTAGATTGCAAGTCCCCCGAGGACAGGAAATATTTAGTATACTGGAATGTAATTTGCCTTGAACTATTATTGGAAATGTGTGAATCAATCAATGTTCTAGATATGCCACAGCAAACTCTTCATGGAGGCATTGCACCTTGTCCATTGGTTGCTGCAATAATACTTGATCCAAATGTAAGTCATAAAGGAATACCCAGGACCCAAAAGAGCGAGAAAATCAGTTGTTTCCTCTAACTTAAGAGTCAAGAGAATTTTCCATTTCCTAATAATTATCTAGCCCTACTGAGTCTTTCTAATAAATTCATCTACTTGAGGCCAGAATATATTCTTCAGACTTTGAAATGACATTAACTCATCTGGATTTCACAAAAAGGTCTTGTGGTTCCATCCTTCTTGGATCAAAATAGAATGCAGATTCCTTTATTAACTCAGGCTTGACCATTTTCAGCAGTCTTCATTGACTATTTCACTCAACTCTTCTAGTAGCAGTTATGGTCCTCATTTCACCCTGTCAACCAGTTTCCTCTTGATATAGTAAGAAATAAAATGAATATACACAAAACCTTACATAATATATCATTTATCATCTGCATGAGCCTAAAAGTTCCTAATCTATCTATCAGTGTCTTCATTTTCTCTGAATAAAATCCAAGTGTGCCACATTAAGTGCACAGTCCAATCTAATCATTAGGTTACATAGTAAAGCCATGTGTACTGTAATATTAGAACTTACTGGATTCAAGATATTCCGTTATCCTTTCCTTTAGTAATCACGACTTTAACATCCACCACACAGGTGAGACTGATTTGACCTCTAGTTGCCAGCACCCTCCTCATATTTATTTATGTATTTGTTACCAATACTTGATGTCCTGCTTATGATCAATAAAGACCCTAAAGCAGCTTACAGTTAAAACTAATACAATACATAGACAATATATAATAATACTATGCAAAATACAATATAATCCCCTCTCTCCTACCAACCCGGTACCCTTGACACTCAGTTTACCCCCTCCCCCTATCTGTAGTCTGTTGGAATCATTGATGTCTCCAAGAAATCTGCGAACAGGAAACTCATCTGCAAAAACCTAAGGGGATCTTTTATGAAAGTATGGAAGGATTTGGGGTGTACCCAGTAACCTATCATACAGTTAGCACAGAAAAAAATAATTATCCTGTGTTAAGTGCATAGGCAAATGACCTTACTCCCCCCCCCCCCCCACCCCATGATACTTAATTGTTTTAGAGTAATCCCTAGTGATAGTACCACAAGACCGCTAGGGTCAGAGCTTTCATAATGAACCCAGGAAGCAACAGGGGCAAGGACATGAGAGGATTGCTCTGCCTCTCCACCATACTATCAAGGGAATACCATGATAAGTGCCAGAGGAATTGAGTGAGTGGGGGGACCTTAATGGGTCAGAGACAGAGAAAGGGTATGGATTCCATTGTTTGGGGGATTGGATGAGTTTTTAGGAAAGTTGGAGCTGCACTAAGTGCATGCTGATAGTGCAGAGGCACTTTATACATTCCAGGCCTCCAGTTCCTGAGGCAGCAAAACAGCACCACAACATTATGTAACCTCCACCATATTGAACTGTAGAAAGGGTGTTTGTTTTCCTTATAAGCTTCATTTCTTCACCTGTAAATAGATTGTTGGTCCTCCTTGCAAAAGAGCTCAAGTTTGGTTTCATCTGTCCAGAGAACATTTTCCCAGAAGGATTGTGGTTTCTCACGGTTGGTTTCGATAAACATCAAGTGTACCTTTTTATGTTTGTCTTTGAGAAGTAGGGTCCTCCTTGGCCTTCACCCATGAAGTCCTTCTTTGTTTAGTTCACGGCATATGATGTGGGCAGGGTCAGTCCATTCACTAGGTGGCCACCTAGGGCGGCAGATCTCTGTGAGTGGCAGGCCATGTGCTTTGCACACATGGCCTGCCGTCCCTCCATAAACCTAGCCACACTGTCCTTCCCCCCTATACAGAGCCGTGCCACATTGCTGCTGATTCCTGAGGCAGGGAGGAGGGCTAGGCTCAGTGTCAGGCCATGTATTTTGGAACGCATTGCCTGCTACTTCTGAACCCACAAAGTTATTATAGAGGAGGGTCAGAAATGGCAGGCCATGTGTGCCGAAGCACATGGTCTGCCACTGAGCCGAACTGAGCCGTGCCGAAGCACATGGTCTGCCACTGAGCCGAACTGATGTGTGCCTCCCTCGACCCACCACCAGAATCTACGGTAATGTGGCTCAGCATGGGGGTGTGGCTCGGCGCACAGTGGGGGGAGGGCAGCATGGCTCGGGGCAGCGGTACATCCAGGGCTTCTTCCTTGGGGGGCATAAACCTTTTGGCCGGCCCTGGATGTGGATTGAGATCCACACTCCAGATTGCTCCTAGTCAACCCTAAGCTCTTTGGATATTGTACGTGGTGTTTTACCAACAATTCGCACTAACCTTCAAAGACCTCTTCCCACCATGTCCTGGGAGGTTCTTGAAAGTTCTATGAGAAGAAAACATCTTAATAACATTGTGAACTGTAGACAAAGGAATCTCAAGTTCTTTGGAGATGTCCTTGTACCATTTTGAAGTTTGATGTCTGTTGATATGGCTTTTCTGATGGTCTCAGGCAGCTTTCTTGTCTTCACCATTGTGAAAATGGAACAGGGAGTGAATATGGCCATTTTAAACATTAGAGCCATCGTTCATTGGTTGATTCAAGTTATGTGAGTACTGACAATTGATCACAGGTGTGTCTAATTTTAGTGCAGTAGGAATGTGATTCTTCTGTTCAAACTAATAATGAATGGTTTATAAGGGTGCCAATAATCATGTTCTACACTATACACCCACTGAAATCAACCCCCAAATCAAAAAAATAAATCTTGATTTCACTCCGTTTAGCACTGGAACTAAACCCTAACATACAAAAAAACCTAATTTTGAAACAGTGCCCCTGAAACCATTCATTCAACCCAAATTGTTTTTGTCGTATCACTCACCGTGAAAAGGAACTTTCCATCTCTCAAAGTGAGCCCTCCATTTTAATCAGTTAATAGCAGCCACTCACCGGCTTTAAAACCTGACAAAGCAACAGTCTTTACTGTCAGCAACAATGTCCCAATGAACCAGAGGTCTCATAGATGAAACAAGGACACATATGCACTGTTATAATGCGTTTGTAGTATATCTTTTGTTATGCCCGTGTAATTTAATTAGGGGAGGGGTTCACTAGCCTGAGGAAGAGCTGAAGAGTGGCGCGGCTTGAAACACTATTAGTGTCGCGTGAACCCTACATTTTTCGACATTTTCGAGGGAGTGCTGTTTTCGGCGGCATCGTCTGTAAAACAAACACACATAAGAACATAAGATATGCCATACTGGGTCAGACCAAGGTCCATCAAGCCCAGTATTCTGTTTCCAACAGTGGCCAATCTAGGTCATATGTACCTAGCAGTTTCCCCAAGAGACACAAGTTCCACAATGCTTGTACTGGGTCAAGCATTGATATCTTCGGTCACTTCTTAATAATGGTTTATGGACCTTTCCTCCAGGAACTTGTCCAAACCTTTTTTAAACCCAGCTACACTAACAGCCTTTACTACATCCTCCGGTAACAAATTCCAGAGTTTGATTACACGTTGAGTGAAATAATATTTTCTTTTATTAGTCTTAAATAGTTTACCCTGTACCTTCATTGCATGTCCCCTAGTCTTTCTATATTCTGATAAGGTAAACAATCGATCTACATTTACCCGTTCCACTCCGTTCATTAATTTATAGACTTCTATCATATCTCCCCTCAGCCATCTCTTTTCCAGGTTAAAGAGCCCTAACCTTTTTAGCCTTTCTTCATAGGAGTATCCTTCCATCCCCTTTACCATTTTGGTGGCTCTTCTCTGTACCTTTTCTAAAATCGCTATATCCTTTTTAAGATACGGCGACCAGAATTGCACACAATATTCAAGGTGCGGTCTCACCATGGAACGATATAGAGGCATTATAATATCTTTTGTTTTATTTTCCATTCCTTTCCTTATCATACCTAGCATTCTATTTGCTCTCTTGGCCGCCGCTGCACACTGGGCCGAGGGTTTTAACATGGTATCCACAATGACGCCTAAATCTTTTTCCTGGGTGGTGGTTCCTAATGTGGAACCTCGCATCGTGTAACCATAGTTTGGGTTGTTCTTCCCTAGGTGCATAACCTTGCACTTGTCCACATTAAATTTCATCTGCCATTTTGATGCCCAGTCTTCCAATTTATCAAGATCCTCTTGCAATTTTTCACAATCCTCTTGGGTTTTAACATCTTTAAATAGTTTTGTGTCATCTGCAAATTTGATAACCTCACTCGTTATTCCACTTTCCAGGTCATTTATGAATATGTCATAAAGCAGCGGACCCAGCACAGATCCCTGCGGTACACCACTATTCACCTTTCTCCATTGGGAAAATTGGCCATTTAGCCCTACTCTCTGCTTTCTATCTTTTAACCAGTTCCTGATCCACAATAGTACACTGCCTCCTATCCCATGACTCTTTAGTTTTGCCAAAGGTCTCTGATGAGGGACCTTGTCAAAGGCTTTCTGAAAGTCCAGATACACAATATCAACTGACTCACCTTTGTCCACCTGTTTATTCACTCCTTCAAAAAAACATAACAGATTAGTAAGACAAGATCTTCCTTGTCTAAAGCCATGTTGGCTGTCTCCCATTAGGTTGTGACTATCTACATGCTGAGTAATTTTAATCTTTATGATGGTTTCTACCATTTTTCCCGGTACTGACGTCAGGCTCACTGGTGTGTAGTTTCCCGGATCACCCCTGGAACCCTTTTTAAAAATTGGTGTTACATTGGCGATCCTCCAATCTTCAGTTATTAGAGATGATTTTAATGATAGTTCACAGATTACTGATAGCAGTTCTGCAATCTCATATTTCAGTTCTTTCAACACCCTTGGATGTATACCATCCGGCCCAAGCGATTTGCTACTCTTCAGTTTATCTAATAGTTGTAAGACATCTTCCCGATGTATCGATATTTCCTTCAATTCTTCTGCACCTTTATATACCACTTCAGTCATGGGTAACATCCCTACATCTTCCTCAGTAAAGACCAAAGCAAAGAATTCATTCAGTCTCTCCGCTATCGCCTTGTTGCCTCTTAGTGCTCCTTTAACCCCTTTATCATCTAATGGACCAACTGACTCTCTCACAGGTTTTTTGCTACGAATGTACTTGAAAAGGTCTTTATTTCGCGTTTTTGCTTCCGCAGCAAGCTTCTTCTCAAATTCTCTCTTTGCCTGCCTTATCAATGCCTTGCATTTGACTTGCCAGTGCTTGTGCTGTTTCCAGGTTTCGTCGTTTGGCTTTTTTTTCCATTTCCTGAAAGATGCTTTTTTGGCAACAACAGCCTCTCTGACCTCACCTTTAAACCATGCTGACAGTTTTTTGGACTTCCTTCCACTTTTCTTAAAGCGTGGAATACAGCTGGTCTGGGCTTCCAAGATAGTATTTTTCAACAACACCCAAGCTTGATGTACGTCTTTAACCTTCGCAACTGCTCCTATTAGTTTTTTCATAACTGTGTTCCTCATTTTATCATAGTCTCCCTTTCGAAAGTTAAAAGGTAGTACTGTGGATTTCCTTACTATCCCTCCTCCACTAATTAAATCAAAGGCGATCATGTTATGATCACTATTGCCAAGTGGCCCCAACACCCTTATCTCTTGCACTAGATCTGGTGTTCCACTAAGGACTAGGTCTAATATGGCTTCCCCTCTGGTCGGTTCATGAACCAGCTACTCCAAGAAGCAGTCATTTATTTCATCTAGGAACTTTATCTCCCTAGCATGTCCTGACGTGACACTGACCCAGTCGATACCGGGGTAATTGATATCACCCATTATTATTACTGCGCTGTAACTTTTGTTAGCTTCCTTGATTTCTTTGAGCATTTCATCATCCATTTGGTCATTCTGGCCAGGTGCTCGATAGTACACCCCCACTGCCATCGCCTTCCCCCTTTTATATGGAATTTCAATCCATATAGATTCTACAGCAGATTTTGTTTCCTGCAAAACTTTAATCCTTTCTGAGTCAATGCCCTCTCTAACATAGAGCGCAACCCCTCCACCAATTTGATCAGCTCTATCATTACGATATAGTTTGTACCCAGGTATCACAGTGTCCCACTGGTTGTCCTCCTTCCACCATGTCTCTGATATTCCAATCATATCTAACCTTTCATTTAGTGCTATATATTCTAACTCTCCCATCTTATTCTTTACACTTCTAGCATTTGCATACAAGCATTTTAGAGAATGTATTTTATTCATGTTAATTTGGCTATTGTTAGACATGGGTAAATTGGGATCTTTAAGCTCTGTCTGCTCCATACTTGAGGGCATTTGGGCTACTTTACTCTTTTGTGGAACCTCTCTGCTTTTGGTAGTATCCTTCAAGGATACATTCTTCCGAACCATCCACTCTTGGGCGACTGTCGGCTTTCCCCTAGTATCTAGTTTAAAAGCTGCTCTATCTCCTTTTTAAAGGTTAATGCCAGCAGCCTGGTTCCATCCTGGTTAAGGTGAAGCCCATCCCTTCGGAAGAGCCCCTCCTTTCCCCAGAATGTTCCCCAGTTCCTAACAAATCCAAAACCCTCATCTCTGCACCATTGTCTCATCCACGCATTGAGACTCCGGAGCTCTGCCTGCCTTTTGGGTCCTGCGCGTGGAACAGGAAGCATTTCGGAGAATGCTACCCTGGAAGTTCTGGATTTCAACTTCCTACCTAAAAGCCTAAATTTTGCCTCCAGAACCTCTCTACCACATTTTCCTATGTCATTGGTACCGACATGTACCAAGACAGCAGACTCCTCCCCAGCACTATCTAAGACCTTATCTAGGTGGCGCGTGAGGTCCGCTACCTTCGCACCAGGCAGGCATGTTACCAGGCGATCCTCACGTCCACCAGCCACTCAGCTATCTACATGCCTAATGATCGAATCACCAACTATCACGGCTGTCCTAACCCTTCCCTCATGGGCACATGGCCCTGGAGAAACCTCCTCGGTGCGAGAGGGTTTTACATCACCTGGAGGACAGGTCCTAGTTACAGGATCACTTCCTGCCACACCAGGGTGATGCTCTCCTGTCACGTGACCTCTCTCCTCCATGGCAACAGGGGTGCTGCCAGACTGGAGGTGGGACTTCAGGACTATATCCCTGTAGGTCTCGTCTATGTACCTCTCTGTCTGTCTTATGTTTTCCAAGTCTGCTACTTTAGCCTCTAGAGAACGGACTTGTTCCCTGAGAGAAAAGAGCTCCTTGCACCTAGTGCACACGTAAGACCTCTCACCAACTGGGAGAAAATCATACATGTGGCACTCAATGCAAAAGACTGGAAAGCCCCCATCCCGCTGCTGGACTGCTGTCTGCATCTTAGTTTTAAGTTTGTGTCTAGATCTTTAAGTTCTCACTTACTAGGGGTTGCTATGGGTATTTATACCAATAAAACTGTACCTAATACGTTTAATATACCTTGTTCACCTGAAGCTTAATTAATCTCAGGTCCTTAGTGTATGACTGATTTGGGTAATGAGCTTCACCTGAAAGCACCTCCTGTCTTTTAAGATGTGTAAGTACCTATAAAGCTATGATTATCCCAGGGGAGGGTGGGTGTGGGGAGGGAGGGAGGGAGGGAAATAACACTTATTAAAAGAGGGCTGCTACACAGTACCCTGTCTTGTGCTGCTGAGGTAAGCTAAATTCTGATTTGATTTAAATTATAGCTCTTAGCTGCTGCTAGGCTCTAACTTCTTATGAAATTTAAACTACAAGCTCTCTGCTGGGTACTAAATTTAACCAGAAAGCTCTCTTCTGTGTGTTAAATTTAAACTAAAAGTACTTTGCTGTTACTTGGCCCTGAGTGACTATTAAATTTAAACTACAAGCTCTCTGCTGGGTATGAAATGTAACCAGAAAGCTCTCCTCTGTGTTTTAAATGCAAACTTTAATTGCTGCTACTAGGCCCTAACTGATCCAACAAAAAACAGTGGGTTCAAAGATTAAGTGGCTTTAATACAAAGAATTCTTTTTAGAAAATTACCAGAAGTATATACTCACAGTTGCAGATTTCTCTCCAGAAGTAACAGACCCCCTTTCTAGTCCTTCAAGACCACACAATGGGATAGAAGTTTTGAAGTTGAGGTTTTCCAGCCGAACTGATTCCTCCTTCCATATTACATCAGTGGAGCTAAGTGCTTTATACTCTCTGCTGGTTTGCTCATTGCTGAGAGTAGGACTGAGTATTTTAAACATTATAACAGTGCATATGTGTCCTTGTTTCGTCTATGAGACCTCTGGTTCATTGGGACATTGTTGCTGACAGTAACGAGTGTTGCTTTGTCAGGTTTTAAAGCCAGTGAGTGGCTGCTATTAACTGATTAAAATGGAGGGCACACTTCGAGAGAAGGAAAGTTCCTTTTCACGGTGAGTAATCCGACAAAGAAAATTTGGGTTGAATGAATAGTTTCAGGGGCACTGTTTCAAAATTAGTTTTTTTTGTATGTTAGGGTTTAGATCCAGTGCTAAACGGAGTGAAATGAAGATTTATTTTTGTAATAATCATGTCCTGGCAATGTCCCAGTTTTTATACTATTTCTTTTTTTAATTGGTCTTGTTTTATTTGATTCTTTTATGTGTCAAATATGTCTGTATATATAGCCAAAGCTATTTAACTGGCCACTTTTTTTAGGAGATATTGGACATTAAGGGGTTGAACTGCAGGGGTGCCAATAATGTTGGCCAAAATTGACATGCTATCAGTACTCTGGCTCTATGTGCAGTCCATGTCCATTCTTATCCCATAACCCATCCAGTTTCTACTTCACAATGTGCTAAGTAGTTATTGTTTTTTTTATACCGCTTTATCATTTCAGTCAAGATGGTTTACATGGTAACTTAAACTTAGTAATGTACATTATACAGGGACTGATAACTTGGATTTTTCTGAGACAATGGGAGGATTAAGTGGCTTGACCAGGGCCACAAGTAGTGCTAATGGGAATTAAACACTGGTCTCTTGGATTGCAAGCCAGTGCTCTAACCATTAGTCAACTCTTCCACAGGTTGTTTTTAGCATGCGGTAATTAAGAAATGCATCAGTGGTCACTTTTTCCAGAGTACAAACTCAAATGCTACTACAACTCTGTATTACAACTTGGAAAGTGTGTAGTATATCATCTACTGACTCGTGGCTAAAGGAGGTCTCAGAAACATTAGGCTGCCACCGTTTACTTCAGATCATACAGTGGACTAATGCCTAAAATCACATCAATGACCCCATTGTTAACCGTTAGGCACTTATTAAAGTTTTTTTCATTTTTTTATTTTTCTTTTCTTATTTCTCTATCAAAAAATAGTATTTCCTTTGAAAAGCCTTATGGTCATACTTCAAAAATGTTAAAAAGTGAACCAGTGCTTAGCTTTCTGATGGAATTCCCTACTTCAAAAATGTTAAAAAGTGAACCAGTGCTGACGCTTGTTCGGCGCGCTATGAATTGCGTTTCACCATGCTGGTTTCTTCAGGGGAATCTTTCTAAGAAGCACTGTAAAAGTAAAGGTAAATGAGTTCATGAGATATACACTTTCATACTTCTTTACATACTAGTTACTCAGTAACTGCTGTGTATCCGAAACCTCCTACCTCCGATATCACTGGTATTTCTCCGTTAAGGCTCTGTCTGGTGAGATTTTCACAGCAAACTAAGACGCCGCGCATGCGAAGTTGTTAAATAAGAAATCTATCATTCTCCACCTGTGTGGGTACTAACACCCGTGTGTAATTATAAACCTGCTTCCCATTTCGTTGTTTTCAATCTCATAGATATCAATTAAAGACATACTTCCCATTCTATTCTTGCATTAAGTCCCTTGGGTGTCACTGAAGACAATTTATATATCCAACGTTGTTCGCGATATAGCAAGGTTTGATCTAAGGATTTACCCCGATCTGAGGAAGTTACTTGTTCTATGCAAAAACACCGTAATTCTTGAAAAACATGCTGCATCTGTAAACAATGGTCGACAATTAGAGCTTCTCGTCTTTGACATTTAAGTTTACTCTTGTGTTCATTTATTCGCACTTGAAAAGATCTAATCGTTTTCCCCACGTATAGCAAACTGCAAGGGCAGCGGATAGCATAAATAACGTGTGTAGAAGTACAAGTGGTTCTGCTCCGTAATTGGTCATGGTTGTTGTGATAATAAAAATGGGTTAATTCTTGAGTAATTGAACAGATGTTACAGTTGCCACAACTAGTGTGGCCTACTTGTTTAGGTGCTAATTAAAAAATATTACCCAAAACGTGCCCTCTGTAATGCCAGAACTTATTGCTTAAATTGCTCAATCCTTGTTCCAAATAATTCTTGTGATTATATTTACTATCTATCGGGTCTCAGTATCCCATGGAGCTAAGGCATAGACTTTTGCGCCAAAGTTTGCTCCTATTTCACATCAATGACCCATTTTTATATATTTTTCGTGAAATTTTCTTAAAACCTGGTGTTGCCAGAATATCCGTGTATGAGCAAAACAGTTACTTGCAAATTCTTAACGTTTACAATTGCATAAAGTTTAGGCTTATCTTTTGTGCATGTAGTAGTCCCAACGCCACCATTCAGCGCTGTTACGGTTCACGAACTACCGTTCGTTTCTTCAGGGGCTTAAAAGCCTTCTCTTTATGTCTTTTACCACTTAACTCATCAGCGATAGCGATCACACATCTTGTTAACCGGATGTCAAAAAAACGCCGCGCTACTTGTTTAGGTGACATTAAAAAAGATGGTGAGCGCAAGACCGCCGGACTAAGTATCTCTTTTAAGTTTTTCTGTCGCTGCCAGACACAGCGCACTTTATATTCTTCCAGACCAGGGATGCTTTGTAAAACGTTTGCATGTCGCTTTATACTACGTTGCAGGGAAGCACTAAAAGGTGAAAAAGATGTTATCAGATTAACATGCAACTGATGTTCGTGGATCATTTTTGTCGGAGGGTTGATCAGGTAATCTCTATTTAGAAATGTCGCCCTCTTGAAAGCTTGATCAATTACCCGAGTGGGGTACCCCCGTTGAAATTTTTTTTTTTTCAATTTAGTGGACTGTTCTTTGAACCGTTTTAAATCAGAACAGTTTCATCGATAGCGAATGAATTGGGACAAAGGCAAACTGATTTTTAATTGCATGGGATGAGCGCTGTCATAGTGCAAGAATGTGTTTCTATCTGTTTGCTTTCTATACGTAGACGTGTCCCAACGCTGTGAGGTTTTGTGTATCAAGACATCCAAAAACGTAATATGTTCTGTATGATAATTAAGAGTGAATTTGATGTTATTATCCCTGGAATTTATCCAGTCAAAAAATTGCATTAGATCAGATACTGTTCCTTGCCATATAATAAAGATGTCGTCTATATATCTTTTCCAAACTTTTAAAAAAATGGCATAGGGAGAGACATCAATCTAATCGCTTTCAAATTGTTGCATGTATAAATTGGCGATAGAGGGGGCGCATGTGGCCCCCATCGCCACCCCAGATATCTGGTGGTAAAAAGTACCTTCAAAAATCAAATAATTATTGAATAGTGTCAACTTGGTTATCTCAGATAAAAATTCTAACTGAGTCTCAGAAAGATCTCTCCGATCTCGAAGCATTTGCATAACTCTGTCAAAAGCTTTATCTTGGGGGATAACTGTATACAATGACGTGACATCTAAGGTCACTAGTATGGTATCAGATTATTTGGCCAATTCAGAATGTTCTAGTAACGTTTGCAAAAAATGAGTGGTATCCTTTAAGAACGATGGAATTGATGACATAAGCGGTCTTAAGAAAGAATCAAGAAAAACAGACAAGGGTTCCAATACCGATCCTCTGGTTGAGACGATAGGCCTGCCTGGGGGATTGTTGATGGCTTTATGTATTTTAGGGACTAGATAAAATTTAGCTGCAGTTGAATCTACCAGGTTCAGATAATTCCATTCTTTTTTAGAAATTACATGGGCTTCAAGAGCTTGTGTGGTGAGTCCCTTAATGCGCTTTTGTAGGTCAATAGAAGGATCTGCCTTTAAAACCTCATAAGTTGTTAAATCAGACAATTGTCGAAAGGCTTCTTCATAATATTGAACTCTACTAAGAATGACAATTCCACCCCCTTTGTCGGCTCGCCGGATAACTATGTCTGTTCTAGACTGCAGAGCCCGTAATGCCTGTCTCTCACTAGAACTTATTTTAGTCTGAAAACTACGCTTTGACTCCGCAAAATGTTGTGCATCCTTTTCAATTAAATCACGATATAATGATAAAGCGGGATGAAGAGGTCCTGGTGGGGACCAGGTTGATTTTAACGGTAACTTAATTCGATTGGGATTAGAAACACTTGTGGTATCTTCCATCTGTGAACCAAAATATATTTTTAATTGAAGCTTCCTGATCAAATGCTCTAAATCAATTCGAAACTGAAACGCGTCAAATTGAAGATCAGGGACGAAAGATAATCCCTTGTTCAAAAGTATTAACTGTTCTGGTGGTAAAGGTATTCCGGAAATATTAATCACTAAAGGAACTAAGTCCGTCGCTTGGGAATCTCCTTGTGTTGAGATTTCTCTCGGGGGGCATCTTTCTTTTTCTTCTTGCCTTCTCTCTCTGCATCGTCTAAAAAAGCACCTTTACGTGAGTGTCCTCCAGAGTCCGCTGAGTCTGTTTCATCGGATGTAGTATCAAAGATAACTTGTTTTCTCTTAATCTTTTCTTTACGTTTCAGGTTCATCCAGGGATATATGTAGCCTTTAGTGTAGTCATCATAATCCCGAAGTAACTTCTTCATCTTAACCTTTTTCACTTCTCGTAGGATATTAATTTGTGAGGTTATGTTATCCATTTTGCTAGTTACTACGCCCGCCATTTCGCTGGTTTTAAATTGCGTAATCAGCCCTTCTATCTCTGCAGTTAATGTATCAATATCCTTTTTTGTTGTTTCAATTATCAAAACCATCAAATCTATGGAACATTTGTTAAGGATCTGGTTCCATCTATCAATGAAAGTTGTGTCCGACGTAAACATTCTGGGTTCTTTATAAACTCTCAAGCCTCTTGGAATATGTCGACGTTGGACATATTCTATAAGGGACAATCTATGCAATTCCATCCTTACCCTCCGTTTTTGTAATTTCAATAAGTCATCCCAATCCAAATGACTGACTGTGTTATCCCGGTCTTCTCTGAATGCAAAAGGTGTGGTTTCTTTACACATAGAGGAAATAAATTCCTCAGTAAAACTGAATGTTTCCATTCCTACCGATTGACCGTCCATGTTTGTAATTAACAAATGCAACAGTGGTCACTTTTTCCAGAGTACAAACTCAAATGCTACTACAACTCTGTATTACAACTTGGAAAGTGTGTAGTATATCATCTACTGACTCGTGGTAAAGGAGGTCTCAGAAAAAATTTTTTCAACGGGGGTACCCCACTCGGGTAATTGATCAAGCTTTCAAGAGGGCGACATTTCTAAATAGAGATTACCTGATCAACCCTCCGACAAAAATGATCCACGAACATCAGTTGCATGTTAATCTGATAACATCTTTTTCACCTTTTAGTGCTTCCCTGCAACGTAGTATAAAGTGACATGCAAACGTTTTACAAAGCCTCCCTGGTCTGGAAGAATATAAAGTGCGCTGTGTCTGGCAGCGACAGAAAAACTTAAAAGAGATACTTAGTCCGGCGGTCTTGCGCTCACTATCTTTTTTAATGTCACCTACACAAGGAGGCCACACTAGTTGTGGCAACTGTAACATCTGTTCAATTACTCTAGAATTAACCCATTTTTATTATCACAACAACCATTACCAATTACGGAGCAGAACCACTTGTACTTCTACACACGTTATTTATGCTATCCGCTGCTCTTGCGGTTTGCTATACGTGGGGAAAACGATTAGATCTTTTCAAGTGCGAATAAATGAACACAAGAGTAAACTTAAATGTCAAAGACGAGACGCTCCAATAGTCGACCATTGTTTACAGATGCAGCATGTTTTTCAAGAATTACGGTGTTTTTGCATAGAACAAGTAACTTCCTCAGATCGGGGTAAATCCTTAGATCAAACCTTGCTATATTGTGAACAACGTTGGATATATAAATTGTCTTCAGTGACACCCAAGGGACTTAATGCAAGAATAGAATGGGAAGTATGCCTTTAATTGATATCTATGAGATTGAAAACAACAAAATAGGAAGCAGGTTTATAATTACACACGGGTGTTAGTACCCACACAGGTGGAGAATGATAGATTTCTTATTTAACAACTTTGCATGCGTGGCGTCTTAGTTTGCTGTGAAAATCTCACCAGACAGAGCCTTAACGGAGAAATACCAGTGATATCGGAGGTAGGAGGTTTCGGATACACAGCAGTTACTGAGTAACTAGTATGTAAAGAAGTATGAAAGTGTATATCTCATGAACTCATTTACCTTTATTTTTACAGTGCTTCTTAGAAAGATTCCCCTGAAGAAACCAGCATGGTGAAATGCAGTTCATAGCGCGCCGAACAAGCGTCAGCACTGGTTCACTTTTTAACATTTTTGAAGTAGGGAATTCCATCAGAAAGCTAAGCACTGGTTCACTTTTTAACATTTTTGAAGTATGACCATAAGGCTTTTCAAAGGAAATACTAGTTTTTGATAGAGAAATAAGAAAAGAAAAATAAAAAATGAAAAAAAAACTTTAATAAGTGGCTAACGGTTAACAATGGGGTCATTGATGTGATTTTAGGCATTAGTTCACTGTACGATCTGAAGTAAACGGTGGCAGCCTAATGTTTCTGAGACCTCCTTTAGCCACGAGTCAGTAGATGATATACTACACACTTTCCAATTTGTAATACAGAGTTGTAGTAGCATTTTAGCATGCGGTAGCCGTTAGTGTGGGTCCACATCAACATTTAGGTTGTTATAAATCCTGTGTTAAATGCTTTGCATGCTTTAGTAAACAGGCCCTTTATTTAGATCAAATACAAAAAATCCATTAAGCATTGTATAATACACAACACAAAAAGGAAAAAGAACAGCAAATAATAAGTTGGATACCATCTAACACTAAACATACAATTCCAGAAAACTAGATTCAAGATGTAATGACACAAAAATAAAAAGTTACTTCTTTAGTATTCAGTAATGCTACTGACACTTCAGCCTGATCTATAAAGCTGCCGTATTTAATTCATGTTCTCCCTTATTAAAATCTCATTGTTGCGTATGAACAGACAAAATTCTGAAAGTTGCTCAAGTTCAGAGAAAAGATAACCTTTCCCTAATATATCATTTTACATTTACAAGGATTATTGAAATGAAAATGAAGCCCCCAATTCAAGAAGATGAGATCTGAAAGCAAGGATTTGAGTCTCCCAAGCAAGGTCTGAGAAGATCCTAATTGTGTGACCAAGAAGGGGTCTTTTACTAAAGGGCGCTACTGTAGCTGGCAACGCCTATTCTGCTGCATGCGGATTGACAGCTAGCACAGGGTCATGACAACTTGGGATGATTACCTCACTAACTGTCTAACTAGTGTTAGAGTCATGACTGGACAGGGTAGGGGTGTTGAGTGGTCATGGTGTGCTCTGTGCAGATATTGTGGAGTTCATACTCCATGCTAACTGCTTTAGCACTGGATTACCTAACACCACCTCAATAGGTGGACCTGCACTAACACTGCACACACTCTGAGACAGGGCTCCACATTAACTGCCAGGGAAATGCATTCCACTTCCCTGAGAGTTAACGCAGAAGTGTTGGACCTAACATGCCATTATTTATGAGCTTTTGCTATCTTAGATGCAACACTATAGTGCCCTTTAGTAAAACGGCCTCTTAGAGTCACGACGGGAGAAAAATAACTTCAAAACCAATCACGGTCAGATTCTATCAATAAATAAACTTTAAAGTAGCTATTCCAAGCTTTCAGGTTAAAGAATCATCCAAAGCTGATATATCTAATCTTCCACCCTTCTGCTTAACAGGTTTTCTAAAGCCTTTATCTGAGAAACGCCGTGATGGCAACTAATAAGCAGAAACAACTGATGGCTTAGCTGTCTCAGGAACCTCTAACGTCTCTTTAAATAATTACAGAACATCTCTTTAGGGGTAATAGTTGCTAATTTAGGAAAATTAGACAATACAGTGAGTCATAAGAGCCTCAGCCTAGGCAATCTGTACACAGCTATCTTGTACCGAGGAAACTGAGGATTCAAGTGGAACAATTTTATAATCAAGGTGTTCTACAGTTCTATCACAATATTGTATCCTTTCTTCAAATTTAATAACAGTTTTATGCTGCAATTCATCTTTTGTGTGGACTTCAGACTCCAAATGTGCAAAAGTTTGCAAAATTAATCTTACAGACTCATCTTGAGAAATTAAAGAAAATCTTTGTGGGGGTGGGGGAACCTCCAAAGTTTATAGACATCCTCACATCGGTTTTAGGCAAAGAATTATCAAACAACTTTAGAGAGTTACCATGATCTGAAATTAAAGATTGAAAATTACTTTCAGTTGCTCCACAGATAATGTCTGTGGATGAAATCATAGGTGCAGTTGAGGTTTTCATCTCCGAGATCACAAAATGTTTAATATTAAGTTTAGTATACGGACTAAAGACAGAGGAGAGAAAATCTTTTCTTGGTGAGAATCCATATTTTCAAACTGTTTCTACGTGAATGAGAAGAGATTTTGCAAAACTCTGATACCTAGATCTGCAAGTCCCTGTTCTCTGCTGCAAGGGTAACTATCAACATTTCCTCATCAGACTCGGAACAACTGGTCAGAACCGAAGATGAAATGGGGGAACTTTGTGCAGAGTGTGATGCAGTACTGTTGCCTGTACTTGGAAGCTTAGGGTCTGATTCTGTCCCGCACATACGTCTCCTTTGTACGCCCGGGCTGAGCTGGACGTTCAAAGAAGATTGCGATTCTGATCCTGAGGGACACGTCTAGCCCCGCGGGATCAGAATCGCGAATAGGCATGTACATGCAAGCTGGGACTGTGATTCAGTCCCATCCTGCACGTACATGATTGCATGACTAACTCAGTCAGGGCTTTAAATGGGACCCGCGGCGCCATGGCATCATGTTGCCATGGCAGCACGGCTCCATGTAAAAGCCGCAATGCCGGCCACTGCAAAATAGAATTAATTACCCACAGCCCAACCCCCGATCTGGCCTCCTAAGGCCATGGTCAGGCTGCAAGGAATTAACTCTTGCCCCCCCCCCCCCATCCCTATCCACACTGCGGAGCTCAACAAAAGAAATATCCACCCAGGGGGTGGAATAACTTCCCCAGACATTTCGCTGGCCCTGGACATACAGGGCCATTAGAATTGTCTCTGTATGTCCAGGGCTGGCAACTGCCCACTTAAGAACATAAGATATGCCATACTGGGTCAGACCAAGGTCCATCAAGCCCAGTATCCTGTTTCCAACAGTGGCCAATCTAGGTCATACGTACCTCGCAGTTTCCCCAAAAGACACAGGTTCCGCAATGCTTGCACTGGGTTAAGCATTGATATCCTGGGTCCCTTCTTAATAATGGTTTATGGACCTTTCCTCCAGGAACTTGTCCAAACCTTTTTTAAACCCAGCTACACTAACAGCCTTTACTACATCCTCCGGTAACAAATTCCAGAGTTTGATTACACGTTGAGTGAAAAAATATTTTCTTTTATTAGTCTTAAATAGTTTAGCCTGTAGCTTCATTGCATGTCCCCATGTCTTTCTATATTCTGATAACGTAAACAATCGATCTACGTTTACCCGTTCCACTCCGTTCATTAATTTATAGACTTCTATCATATCTCCCCTCAGCCGTCTCTTTTCCAGGTTAAAGAGCCCTAACCTTTTTAGCCTTTCTTCATAGGAGTATCCTTCCATCCCCTTTACCATTATGGTGGCTCTTCTCTGAACCTTTTCTAATAACGCTATATCCTTTTTAAGATACGGCGACCAGAATTGCACACAATATTCAAGGTGCGGTCTCACCATGGAACGATATAGAGGCATTATAATATCTTTTGTTTTATTTTCCATTCCTTTCCTTATGATACCTAGCATTCCATTTGCTCTCTTGGCTGCCGCTGCATACTGGGCCGAGGGTTTTAACATGTTATCCACAATGACGCCTAAATCTTTTTCCTGGGTGGTGGTTCCTAATGTGGAACCTTGCATCGTGTAACCATAGTTTGGGTTGTTCTTCCCTAGGTGCATAACCTTGCACTTGTCCACATTAAATTTCATCTGCCATTCTGATGCCCAGTCTTCCAATTTATCAAGATCCTCTTGCAATTTTCCACAATCCTCCTGGGTTTTAACAACCTTAAATAGTTTTGTGTCATCTGCAAATTTGATAACCTCACTCGTTATTCCACTTTCCAGGTCATTTATGAATATGTCAAAAAGCAGCGGACCCAGCACAGATCCCTGGGGTACACCACTATTCACTCTCCAGTCCTCTGGCATCACTCCTGACTCCAAAGAAGCATTGAAAAGGTCAATCAGTGGAGATATTTTTTGATGACACCTAAAAATTATTGGAACAGAGGCCATAAGATGAAATTGACTAACTATATTTTTACTTAATGCTTCAAAGAAGCGTACCTATGGCCCAATCAATAAGGGGAATATATTCAGCATTGGTGGCTAACAACTGGTGCTGAAGTTAAAATTTGGATATTCCGTGCTGGGATCATATCCTGCAAACCATGTAAATGCCTTTGAAAATGCCCCCCTAAGTTTCTAGAAAAGTCTGGTTCTACATTATATACAATACAGCATCTTTTACAGAGATTTTAGACCTAAATTAGACGTGTCATTAGCTGTTAAACATATTGTATGTGCATGATATAAAGACTAAGCAAGTGTTAGAGACACAAAGAAAGTCAAATACAGAACGCTCACATTTGAGAACATAAGAAATGCCATACTAGGTCAGACCAAGGTCTATCAAGCCCAGTATCGTCTCTGCATCCAGGTACCCAGAAAGGTACATAGGTTTCAAAATGTTTGTCCCGGGATAAGTAGTAGATTTCATGGGTCTTCTTTAATAACGGTTTATGGACATTTCCTCCAGGAACTTATCCAAACCTGTTTTAAACCCAGCTACACTAACAGTTTTTACTGCATCCTCCAGTAACAAATTCCAGAGTTTGATTATGCATTGAATAAAGAAATATTTTCTCTTATTAGTCTTAAATGGGTTGCATTGTAACATCATTGTATGTCCTTAAGTCTTTCTGCTTTTCGATGGCGTAATCAACCAATCTACATTTACCCTTTCCAATCCATTAATTTATAGATCTCTATCATCTCCCCCCTCAGTCATCTCTTTACCAAGTTGAAGAGCCCCAAACCTTTAATCCTCTCTTCATAGGGATATCTTTTCATTCCCTTTACCATTTTTGTTGCTCTTCATTGTACCTTTTCTAATTCAGCTATATCCTTTTTAAAATATGGCAACCAGAATTGCACATAATATTCAAAGTGCACTGTGGAACGATACAGAGGCATTATAATATTCTTTGTTTTATTCTGCTTTCCTTTCCTTCTGATTCCTAGCATCCTATTTGCTTTCTTGGCCACTGCTGCACACTGGGCGGGGGTATCAACATATTATCCATGATGATACCTAAATCTTTTTCATGGGTTGTGGTTTCTAAGGTGGTATCTTGCATCATGTAATTATAGTTTGGGTTGTTCTTTCCTAGGTACATAACTTTGCACTTGTCCATATTAAGGGGTATGTTTACTAAACTGCGGTAGCGGATTCTGTGCGATATCGGAGCTGCGGCCCCATTGAAATCGATGGGGCAGTGGCTCCGATATCACACAGAGTCCGCTACCACAGTTTAGTAAACATACCCCTAAATGTCATCTGCCATTTGGATGTCCAGTCTTGCAATTTTTCAAGGTCCTCTTGCAATTTTTCACAATCTTCTTGTGTTTTAACAACTTTGAATAATTTTATGTCATCTGCAAATTTGATCACCTCACTTATTCCTATTTCCAGGTCAAAATGAATGGGCCAAGCACAGATCCCTGGGGTACCCCACTATTCATCTTTCTCCGTTGAGAATATTGGCCATTTAGCCCTACCCTCTGCTTTCTATCTTTTAACCAGTTTGTGATCCACAATACTATACTGCCTCCAATTTCAGGACTTTTTATTTTCGCCAAGGTCATGCAGGACCTTGTCAAAGGCTTTCTGAAAATCCAGGTACTGTGGCGCCCACTACCGCCTAGGCGGTTGCCTGGAAGTAGAGGCGTGCCTTTTGCTGTCCCTTGTTATCAAGAGGATCCAGAGCCGTGGCTTCTGGGAAATGTAGTTGTGTATAATAATTGAGTCCGAGGGTTTGTAAGGCAAAAATCACAGGAATTTATTTTACTTCCCCCAAACAGAGCATTTGGTAGCTCAACGCATGTTAAACAAAAGATAGGATGCTTCTCCAACACAAAAGAAGTTTCATAACAAAGCTTTCACAGGAACTTCAAGATAGCACTGTTTCTGGCAGTTAATAACCATAGGCATGTGTTTCTTTTCAGTCTCTGTGTTTTACAATCAAACCACAGCTTTAAATGTTACTGGTTCACTTTAACACAGCTGACTTTCACAAACCTTTGCAGCAGTTAAAGTACTTGTTGTCCAGCCAATCCAGTCCTGGTTTTCCCTTTCTTTAAAACTTAGAACTGCCCTTATACTGCCTTCTCAGAAAAAG
Source organism: Ichthyophis bannanicus (assembly GCA_033557465.1). Taxonomy (NCBI): domain Eukaryota; kingdom Metazoa; phylum Chordata; class Amphibia; order Gymnophiona; family Ichthyophiidae; genus Ichthyophis; species Ichthyophis bannanicus. The sequence goes on along the minus strand of CM066033.1, from coordinate 1,173,826,362 downwards.
AGCAATCCATACAAGATTCTATGGATTCTTGGTCAGAAGAGTAAGAGTCTGTTTGCATGGCTTCATATTCCTGTTCTCTTGTCTTCTGGCTTTCCTCAGCTTCAGCAGGTGAAGGGTTAACCTCTTTTAATAACTCTAAGAGTGCCCTCCAGCGTGAGCTGCTTCTACCCTCAGGGATCCTAGCAGAGCTGTACTGATCCTTATCTGGTAGTAAACGATTCAGAGACTCTAACAGTTTTAAATTACTCTCAGTAAAAGTTTTATGCACAGACCTTTTTGAGAGCCGGTAACTTCCTGGCAGATTTCTGTAACACAGCCTTTGTACCTTGCTCCTGGTCAACAGCTTTCCCTGGTAAAGCTTTCCCATCTCCAGACCCAGCTGCACTTCTATAGCACTGGCATCCACCTGGACTGTGGCTTCCTGTATGCTGAGACCTTTGGGAATTCCCTCTGAGGCTGTCCCTGGAAGATTTCCTCCCTTCAAGCTTCCTGAAGGTTCTTTCTTCTTCCTCCTCACTGGACTCACTCCCCTCTGTTTCCCTGAAGGTCTGGTGTTCCTTTCTTTCTGCTCTCCTCGAGTGCTCTGCTCTCCCAGACTGCTGTTTCCCAGACTGCCCCCTTTCCTCTGTTCCCTGGGGTTTTAAAGAGAGTGGCTGCACTATCCCTTCCACACCTCCCCCCAGGTGTTTCCCATTACTTTTCCTTGGTTGCCTTGGAGCTTGGGCGTGGCCTGCACTCAGCAACTGAATGTAGTTTTTTTCTTTTGCCGTAGTTTGACCCTCACTGCTCTCAGGGCTATCTCTCTGCTGAAAGGTAAATGTTTTTATTTCACCTAATTCTCGTGGCTCAAATGTGCTTTCGCCACCACAGTACACAATATCAACTGGCACGCCTTTGTCTTTCTGTTTATTCATACCTTCAGAAAAATATAACAGATTAGTAAGACAAGACTTTACTTGGATAAATTCATATTGGCTTTCTCCCATTAAACCATTAGGGGGTCATTCTGTGCCATGAATAGCGGGGATGTATGTCCTGCCAGAGTGTGCATCCCCACTATTCATCCCCCTGCCGCCCCAGTGCACAAGTTCCCCATATGTACAGCTGTGTTGTATGGGGGAGCTATAACCAGGGGTGGGAGGGGCGGGCAGGAGGCAGGGTGTGATCAGTGTGAGACCCTGGACGTACAGGATTGATAATCTCTGAGGTGGAATAAGTCCCCCTGGACATCAGGGGATAGTGGTAGATGGTGGGGACAGACTGGTGAGGGGTGAAGGGGGTTCCCTGTAGTCTGACCCTGGTGATAGGAGGCCGGATCAGGGGTTGGGCTGTGGGGAAATGGCATTTTGGGTTGGCAGCCAGAGATTGCAGCTCCAAAATGCTGCTGGGGATCGTGGCTCCCTAATGGAACCATGGTGCTATGGCAATGAGACTCCATGGCACTGCAGCTCCATTATAGAGCCAGACGGAGTTATTCGGTATGTGACTGGGCGTGTGGTCGGTCAGAATCGGGGCCCGGCCTACAAGTCCAAGCCATAGACCTGATTCTGATCCTGCGGGCATGTCTAGCCCCCACGGGATCAGAATTGGGTCTACCTCTGTATGCCCTGATTCTGATCGATCATACAGGGGTTGGACTACCAGTACAGAATCGGCCTATTAGTATCTACATGTTCAGTTATTTTGTCCTTTATAATGGTTTCTATCATTTTGCCCAGTACTGACATCAGGCTCACCAGTCTGTAGTTTCTCAGATCATCCCTTGAACCCTTTTTAAAAATTGGCGTTACATTGGCCATTCACTAATTTTCAGGTACTACAGATGATTTTAATTATAGTTCACAGATTACTAATAGGAGGTCTGTAATCTACCTTGCCAATGCTTATGTTGGTCCCTGTTTTAATCATTTGGTTCCATTTTCCATTTCCTGAAGGATGTTCTTTTGGCTACAACAGCTTCTCTGACCTCACCTTTAAATCATGCTGGCAGTTTTCTGGCCTTGCTTCCATTTTTCTAAAAGCATGGAATCCATCTGGTCTGGACTTCCAAGATAGTTTTTATTATTTTTATTATTATTATTATTATTTCATATTTAACAGTTTTCAAATATATTCCATGTTGGTACAGGAAAAGAAAGAGAGCAAACAAGGAAATCAACAACACATCATAACAAACCCAAAGAAAGACAAAAATATCATTTAATGCTCAATCTCACTAGCCCTGCAACTATAGGGATCTCCAAGAATAGAAAACCAATATAATATCATACATGTGAAGAAAACATAAATAGTCAGCCTAATCAGTAGCCTTCAACAAACTCTGCTATGCTTATGCTACTCTACAGTAGCCTCGGGAACAGAAGTAAGATGAGAATTGATAAAGGCAGCCTACTGGGGGGGGGGGGGGCGGGGATCAAAAACCACATAATTAGCAGATTGAAGGAGTAGTTCAGTGGTTGGGACAGGTTAAGTCAAGCTGGAGGGCCAGGGGTTCAATTCCCATGTAGGGAAAAGGCGTTCAATTCCCAGGTAGGAACAAGTAACCTCAGGCTGGAGGGACTGGGGTCTCTAGTCCCATGGCCACTCTTTGTGGCCTTAAGCAAGCCACTTAACCCTCCATTACCTCAGGCATGCTTAGATTGTGAGCCCTTCAGGGATGAGAGAATAAAAAGTACCTGTTAGCATATATCTGTAAACCGCTTTGACTTGGTGAAAAGCAGTATATAAGCACAGATAAATAAATAACTAGGCACTTAAATGGAAATTTAAGAAAAAAATTAATCCTCCCAGCTGGATCACCCCCAGTTTAAGAAGAAGGAATTCCCTTCATCTCTACTGGGTCTCTCGAGACAGGTCCATGTATATTGTGACGATGAGAGTGGCCAAGAACAGATGGAGATAGAAGAAAACCCTGTTTCTGCCTTTAAAACAAGTGACAGACAAGCTGTGCACAGAGTTTGCAGAGCAGGAAAGAAAAAAAATCCTTTCTCTGCTGAGGCTAAGCCATGCCCAGACTCTGAAGTGGGGGCAGGCTTAGATACTGATTTGAAAGGCCTGTGCGAAGGCAAGGTTGTGGCAGGGAAGAAACGGGTTTTAAAACCTCACTCTGACCAGAGAGGAAGGAAGGAAGGGAGAGTCAGTTCCACAGGAGAAGGAGAGATCCTGGAGGTAGGGGATTCCAATGGGAAGATATATCCCAGAGCCCTGGGAGATCCTGGAGAGGAAGGAGGATTCCAGGAAGGCTTTCAGGAGAGATCTCATGAGAGAAGGAATGGAGAAAGGCACAAGAAGTCTGACTTCCAGAAGCTGAAAGAGGTCAGTAGAAAAGGAAGCAGTGGATGTCTGAGAAATGCTTCTAGAAGTGAAGCCAACAGATGTATAGCTGAACAGCTTACAGATGAACAGGAACAGTTTGCAACAGCTAGTGTACAAGAGCCAGACCTGAGCCCTACAACTGCCAGAAGGTGGGTGGAGACACTTGAGAGTGGAAAAAGCCAAACCCCAGCAGTGAGCAGAGCAGCTGAGCTAAAAACACTAGAAACATTAGCACAAGTGTTCCCTGAGAGAAAGGCTTATTCTCCCAAAGTAACTGTGCCCAATCAGAAAGATTTGCTGTGGAGTCAGTTTCAGAAGTTCCTACAGGACAGAGAAGCCGAGGAAGCTTTTAAGACTGTAGAAGGCAATGAGCATTCTTTAGCCCAAGAGGAAATGCAGGTCAATTCTTATGTGCCAGAGTCTGACCTAGGAATCTCTCCAATGGATTGCTCATTCTATTTAAAAGAAGATTGAACCTTACTAAGCAGAGCTGAGAAAGAGTATTGTGCATAACTCTGTAACTGCTAATAGTCTTCCAAAGCTAACAATGTGTTTTACCAAGTGAGAATTTTCTTCTAAAGCAAAGAAGCTGTGTGTTACCAGAAGTTTGTTTGAACTGGGAAAACCACAGTTGTGTAAAAGCTGTGTGTTATCAGAAGTTTGTTTAAAAGGGAAAACAACAGTTGTGCCAAGAAGAAAGTTTACCTTTTGTTTGAAAGAGATACAAGAAGCTGTGCTGAGTACTGTTTTGTTTAATGAAAAACAGCTGCTAAAGTTAGCAGGATTTTTGGGTTCCGTTTACCTCAGTTGCCAGTTATCTTCTGTTATCCTTTGTGTTGGAGAAGTATCCTAATGCCTTGTGTTTGAATTTTAATGCCTTAGAAATCCCCATAGAAAAATAAATATTCTTGTATGCCTTACCAACGGTCTCACACTACATTTTGTCCTTGCTCAAGAAAAGCCTAACTATAAGTCCCAGAATTCCACTGGGGACAGTCAGAAAAGCTTTATTTAAGGACATTACAAGGCAGCCCTAAGCCTGTAAGCCTTGGGGCCCAGGCTAAGGTCCCACAATATACAAATAGCCCTTAAAAGACAGGGAATGCTTACTTAAGAAGTTAATCCCAATCAGACAATAAAACAAGCATTATCAATAATGAGGTTGGAACAACAGTTTCAATATCACTCAATTCAAGTATAGTAGATATATTAAGAATATCCATATATTGAGTCTTGGCAAGAGAGGGTTGCTGTGAAACAGCTAACACCTTCTTGTGGTCAGGGATATAATAAACTTTAGTTACAGAGGTTGAGATTCTGCAGGGATCCCAAGAATTTCCATAAGATATTGCTTCAGCATATCCCTGACTGACTTAAGGGAAGAGTGAGGAAAATTAATCACTCTTAAATTTGTGGAACAAACTTGGTTATCAAGCAGATCCTCTTTAAACTTTATAGCTGTTAAATCCTTAACTAGAGCAGAGTGATAGTTCTCATGATTCTGAATTTTAAACTTCAATTTATCCTCAGTTCCCTTCAAGGAAACCAAATTCCTTGCAGTAGCCTGAGACAATATGGTGTTACCTTGGACCTGGGCAGCCAATTGACTGGACTGTTGAACAAACACTTCACCGAGCTTCACAATAGTGCTCCAAATAGAGTCCAGTGTAAAAACTGAAGGCTGTTTTAGCGTAAACATCAAGGGTGAAACAGTCTTCAACTCATCTGATACATGAGCAGAGGCAGGGTAACCCACCATTGCACCAAGCAGTGTAGCTGTCATACTCTCGCTCACCATTCCCGGACTTGATTCCACTCCTATCGCCAAACTAATGGTCTCCATAGGTGGCAGCAAAGTTGTTCCTGACCCAAATGCACAGCCTCAAACCAGGATAGACATTCTACCCAACACGGGGTTGATCAATCCACAGATGACTGGCTGAGAGATGAATGCAGGAGGGAGCCGCAGCCCTGGCAACAACTCACACACCACAGAAGACGCCAGGCTCTCCAGCCCCGGCATCAACACAGCCGTGGAAATGCCTGGATTCACCTACTGAGTCAACTGACATGCCAAAAGGGCATCCATTGTACCAGACAAACTTGAGATAAGCAATTCAGAAGGGGTCTGCACAATGTTCCCTCTAATTTTCTGTAGGCTGTGTGCGCATAAAATATCAGCTGTGCAGCTTTTGAAGGAAGGTTAAATTTTTGTGCGCCACATAACGGCACTCGGAGTTATATACTATAAATTTGACTACACGTCAGAATACAGTATGTACACCACATTGATTTTAATCAAATTAAATGAAAATAGACGATTACTAAATGAAGCGGAAAATTTCTAGTAATTACAATCACAACTTTTACATTTTAAGACGTTTGTGTTGTTTTCTATCAGAATCAGAACCATAATTTTTGTGCGCTCTGTTGTAAAGTATGTGCGCTTGCTCGGCGAGGTGTGTGCGCGCGCACACGCGCACAGCTTAGAGGGAACAGTGGGTCTGCATGGATTCGGGAGGCTTCTTGTCTAGTTTCCCCTTTCTCTCCAGTATTACAGGGAAAACACGCCCAGTGACACGGCTGACTAAGCAGCCATCTTGGATCCAAGATAGTATTTTTAAACAACGCCATGTTTGATGAAAATCTTTAACCTTTGCAGCTGCTCCTTTTAGTTTCTTTCTTAACTATTTTCCTCTTTTTTTCAGTCTCCCTTTTGAAAGTTGAAAGGTAGTACTGTAGATTTCCTTACCGTTCTTCCTCTATTTATTAAATTAAATGTGATCATGCTATGATCACTATTGCCAAGTGGCCCCATCAACCTTATCTCTTGCACCAGATCCTGTGTTCCACTAAGGACTAGGTCCAAAATAGCTTCCCCTCTTCTTGGTTCATGAACCAGCTGCTCCAAGAAGCAGTCATACATTTCATCTAGAAACTTTATATCCTTAGCATATCCTGCTGTGACACCGATGCAGTCGATACCAGGGTAATTGAAATCACCCATGATTACTGTGTTGTAACTTTTGTTAGCTTCCCTGATTACTTTTAGCATTTCATAATCTAACTGTTCATTCTGGCCAGTTAGTCGATAGTACACCCGCACTGCCATCACCACCTCCTTTTTACATGGGATTTCTATCCATAAAGATTCTTAAGTGCATTTTGTTTCATACAAAACTTTAATTCTGTGTGACTCAATACCCTAACATAGAATGTAATCCCTCCATCAATTTGATCTACCCTATCATTGTGAAATAGTTTGCACCCAGGTATCACAGTGTCCCATTGGTTGTCCTCCTTCCACCAGGTTTCTCAGATGCCAGTTATAGCTAACCTTTAATTTAGTGATTTATATTCCAACTCTCCCATCTTAGATTTTTAGACTTCTAACATTTGCATATAGGCATTTTAAAAGATGTATTTTATTCATATTAATCTGGTTATCAGTTGATAGGGGTAATTTGGAATCTTTCAGCTCTGTCTGCTCTATATTTAATGGCATCTGGGTTACTTTTATCTTTATTGGAACCTCTCTGTTGGGATTCCCTAACTTCCCTCTTTTGCTAGAATACTTCAAGGATACATCTTTCCGAACCATGCGCTCTTGGGCAACTATTGGCTTCCCCTGTTATCTAATTTACAAGCTGCTGTAGCTCTTTTTTAAAGGTTAATGTCAGCAGACTGGTTCCATTCTAGTTAAGGTGGAGCCCATCCTTTCAGAAAAGCCCCATTCTTCCCCAGAATGTTGCCCATTTCCTAACAAATCCAACCCCTCTTCCTTGCACTATTGTCTCATCCACACATTGAGACTCCTCGGGTTTGCCTGCCTTTTGGATCCTGTGCATGGAACCAGAAACATTTCAGAGAATGATGCCCTGGGATTTCTGCATTTCAACTTCCTACCTAAAAGCCTAAATTTGGATTCCAGACCCTCCCTCCCACATTTTCCTATGTCATTGGTTCCAACATGTAACAGACAGCAGGCTCATCCCCACCCTTGTCTAGGTGGTGTGTGAAGTCCGCTACCTTTGCACCAGGCAGGCATGTTACCTGGTGATCTTCACGTCCAATAGAACAATTGTTTATGCCATCAAAAAGTAGAAAAACTAGGGGACATGCAATGACACTACAGTGTAACCTGTTTAAGACTAATAAGAGAAAATATTTTTGCACTGAATGCATAATCAAACTCTGGAATTTGTTTTAAAAAGCTTTGGACAAGTTCCCGGAGGAAAGGTCCATAAGCCATTATTAAAAAGGACACAGGAAATCAACTGCTTGCTCCAATAAATACATTGTGGAGCCTGAGTGTCTTTTTGGGAAACTGCCAGGTACTTGTGACCTGTATTGGCCACTGTTGGAAAGAGGATACTGGGCTTGCTGGGCATTGGTCTGACCCAGTATGACATATCTTATGTTCTTAGCCACCCAGATATCTACATGCCTAATGATTGAATTGCCAGCTATAATGGCTGTCCTAACCCTTCCCTCATGGGCACATGTCCCTGGAGAAACCTCCTCGATGCAAGAGGATTTTACATCACCTGGAGGACAGGTCCTAGCTACAGGATCACTTCGAGCCACACCAAGGTGATGCTCGCCTTTCACGTGACCTCTCTCCTCCATGGCAACTGGAGGTCGGATTTTAGTACTACATCCCTGTAGGTCTTGTCTATATACCTCTCTGTTTCCTTAGGTCTTCCAAGTCTGCTACTCTAGCCGCCAGAGATTGGGCTCAATCCCTGAGAGCAAAGAACTCCTTGCAACTATGGGCACATGTCAATGTAAAAATTATATTGAAGCACAAGTATTTTATTTCATATGTTAAATGCTTCTGTATATGGAATGTATAAGAGTGAGTTCAATTTGCAAATTGAAATTGAAATTTGTCATCATGTTTGCAAATGAAAACTGAAGTTTGTTGTCAGTTTTAACTCTACTTTCCTGGTAGACTGTACTTTTATATTACATTCTCTCTTCTGATGACAGGGACTGTCAGTGTTTCTTGCTGTAGACTAGCTTAGCGGTTATGTGCTATGATTCTACTTGTTGTTTTGGAAAAAAAAATAGGCTCAGTCAATTTGCTATACTTTTTTTTTCTTTTCAACACATTGAGTAAACATGTAATTGCAAGTGATATGATCTCATCTGCTCCAATGGCTTTTGGTATAAAGAGTGCAGAATTGAAACTGCTTGTGTGCTTTTCTGCAAAACAATTGCTTGATTTGTATAGAACACATTCAAAAGAGTGGCAATAACTTTTTATATTATATTTTATATCAAATCTTTGTATTTTGAAAAATGTTAACCTGCTATTATTATTTATTTTCTCAGCACCTTGTGGTGGACATTTGACAGCACTGAGTGGAGTGATCTTACCACCTGGATGGCCAGGATACTACAAAGACTCACTAAATTGTGAATGGGTAATTGAAGCAAGACCTGGGAACTCTATTAAGATTACCTTTGAGAGGTGAGAATCACAGAAGACTCTAACAAACCACAAGTGCTGAGTCGTATGAGTACCATTCTCAGCCATGTTTCCAGTTAATTTGGATAACAAGATGAATGAAGTTCAGTTGACTGGTCGGACATCTATGAAAGCTGAGATTTCATTCAAGGGCTAGTTTGACGGAAGCAGTTCAGCTTTTAATAAGACCAGTCTTATTTATTATTTATTCACTTATATTTTTATGAAACCATTCCTGAAGGAAACTGATTCAGTAAACCGTGTAAATGCCTTAAACAGGGATATTCAATACATGGTTAGTGCAACTCTATATTCCCGTCTATGTCCCCACACACATCGATGCTAACCGGATAGCATCGGGGCATTGAATATCCACAGCTAGGAGAGGGCAGGCATAGCCTGCCTAGTTGAAAATTGGGCCCATGGGGTGTAATTTTATAAGCAGCCATGGGAAGTTGCATGCCGTGTGTATGCATAAATCACATATTATTCAGTGACTCACCTGTGCAAATGGCCCTTTATGTGTGCACCCTAGCCACTTGCCATTCTATAAGTACATGCATACTTTCACTGTGAGTATACTTTCAGTGGTGTGTTCTTTCATTGGGGGCATGCATATGGGCTGAGCTTGGGTGGACCATGCAAGCATGCATGTACTTAATAAAATAAGGACATGCATGTTTTAGATATGTGCAAACATTTACACTAGCTATAGGGCTGGTTTAAATGCTCACACCTGGGTTTGACACATTTTCGACCATTTATGTCCTATTTTATAAAGTCGAGTATTTACGTACTTGACTTTATAAAGTTGATGCCAAATACATGCGTAAAAATGTGCGTTATCTACATGGGAGTTTATAAAATTACCTTCATGGAAGATGATCTTTGTATAGGGCATATAAGTAGCACAACCAATATTTAAGTCTGCCTGTATAAAACTACACAAGCATTCTATAGACATCTTGATGAGTGTTAAGCTTTTTATAAAATACATATTTACATGGTGGTAGACACAGAAAGAATAATTTTAAAAGCATACACAATCAAAATATTTAGGCATCACTGGGAAGGTATTGACATTAAATCATAGAATATTAACATAATATTACAGTGTTGCACCCTCAAGAAGCTTCCAAACTCCAGGTCGAAAAACAAACTTTGTTAGGTGTTGGGGTTGTACAGGACTTTGAGCAGGTGTAAATGCCACCAGACAAAAGTCTGAGGTTTACATGTGCTGCCATTGTACAGTAAAATACTTCAAGTTCACAAGACTTGATCTGTATGGGAAAACTTATATATCAAATATAGTCCAACAATAGCAGTGTTTCCCCTAACACAATCATTCATATATAGATTTTTTGTTATTCAGAGGCCTCAAATATCATCATACCTTTTTCAGGCATGTCAAGAACGCCAAGCTATCAGGCCAGACTCAGTACATTTCATCATTCATCCAATGAAATAATTATAAACAGCTTCCGGCAGCTTAGAAAAATATCACATTCACTACAAACAGCTAAAAAAGCTTATATCACAAAAAAGACACATCCAGTGCATTGCACTTTGATAAACTTATCTACATGAGGGATAGAAATATAAGACTTTCACAGGTCTCTCCGAAATCCAGAGCACAATCTGCTTCTTCAACTTAGCATTTCTTACTGCAACAAGAAGCATAAGCCACTTCCCCTGGGTTCAAATGCACTAGTCATCTTCAGATACACCTCATTCAAACAGCCCCACAGGCATTGGTCAGATCCTGAGCATTTTATCTAATAGACTGTCAGATATCGGGAAGGCCGTGGGGCCACGTCCATGCGGCTGCCATTAACCGGGGGGGGGGGGGGGCGGCGTGGTGCGTGGTCCCAGCACGGTGGTAGGCTAGGTGCACGGCAGCGAGACGCAGACTGCGTCTTATGAAATCATTGGCTCCTGCGGGCGGAGTGGGTGGTGCGGGAGCAATTGGGAAGAAGAGAGGCAGCAAGGGGGGGGTGGATAAGGAGGGCGAAAGGCCGGCGAGGGGTCACAGTAGTGCGGGGATGGAGCCGAAGAGATTGCTGGCGTTGAGGGGAGAAGTGCTGCGGTGCAGGACATTGGATCGGAGGTCGGAGAGTTTGGCGGAGGCTGTTGGACGGGGCATGTGGTGGAGTTAGGGAAGCGAGTCGTCCGGAGATTGCAGTGTGTGACTGCCAGATGGGACATGAAGGAGCAGTGGTATCGGAGAACAAGCGCCAGCAGGAGGGAGTGAGGCGGTTCAGGCCACATGGTGAGGAAGTTTTAATAAGGGAAGATTTTTGTGATTTGAGGAATGTCTGCTCATATGGGCAGGGGGAGGGGCAGGACGGGGGTTAGGTGTGGGTGGTCGGGAGGCTGCGGCGGCACGAGGGGAGCACCTGGAAATGGGGCACATGGCTCGGGGGGCAAGGCAAAGGGCAGGGGCAAAAAGGGGAGAAGGGATCAAGGCTAGGGGGGGGGAAGGTATGGCGGGTACTGTGGGTAGGGAAAGGGGGGCAGTGGGGAGAAACAGTCGGGGGGAGGGACATCATGTGGGCAGATGGGGGTTAGGGGGGGAACGGGCTCCAGGGGGCCAGGAGTCGGGGGAGGAATGCCTGTCTAGGGATGCTCTGGGGCACGGGACGCAAGGCGGGGTGTAGGGAAGTGGGGGGCTCTCTAGTATAGGCTGGACTGGCCTGGGGCTGCCAGGGCCAGAGCCTATCCCTCGGGGGTTGGAGGACAGGGGGAGGGCCGAGTTGGCCTGTGCTCCCGGATGGCTATTATCCGGCGGCCTGGGAGCATTGGCGTGGAGGGGGACAAGGCCCCTCTAGGGCGTATTGGTTGGGAGTGTGGCAAACTCCATGGGCCATGGCAGGTTCCCCTTCGCCTTTCGCTGTGTTACCTTCACAGATACCCCCTGTATGGCAGCACCCAGTGGGACCAGGCGAGAGCGGTGCTGGGCAACAGGAGAACATGAGGAGAGAGTAGCACAAAGTTATCTGGTGGAAGGGACGACAGCAGAACAGGAAGCAGTGTCACAGATAGAGTCCAATCGGCGGGAGCCTTGACGGAATGCTGAGGCAGCGGGGCCTAGGACGGGAGTTGCAGGTGAGTTAACAGCAGGGACAGGGGAAGGGGAGGATAACGGAAAGGGGGCATCCGATAGTGTCGGGGGCAAGGCCAAGAAAAAACAAAAGCACTCTTGTCGGAGGCATCTTAGGTCAGGGTCATCCTCATCGTCAACAACAGATTCTTCGTCAACGTCATCGGAGGCTGGGGGGGGAGTGTGTAAAGGGAGCAGCAGGGGCGCGGAGGGGGACAGTATCAGGCGGGGTGACAACTACGCTGGTGGCTTTTCAGAATTATGGGAAGGGGTGCTGAGGAATTTGCGTCGGAAGATACGGAAGAGACGGTATATAGACATTTTCAGGCTATTGGATGGGAGAAAGTGGTCGGGAGACAGTAAGAAGAAGAGGAAGGAAGATGAGAAGGTTGGGAGGGCCCGGAAGGTGGCACGGAATGTATTAAACTGGACAAGAGCCTTTTTGCGCCTAGCTAGCGTATGGGGGCATCATTATCCGGAACAATATGGGATGTTGTTAGCTTATGCGGACTCTATTTTGGAGGCGGCGCAGACGCATGAAGGTTGGTCTTGGCTCAACTATGATGAGAAGTTCCAAGATAATATGGAGGAAAACCAGCTATTGTCCTGGGGGACACAAGATATTAATTTATGGTTGACACAGATGGCAGCCAGGCCAGGGGTGGGGTGTTGAGCGGGACAAGAGGTGGACTAGCAACGACGCCAGGGGTGGGGCGGTCCTTTTGGGCAGGAGGGACTCCCACGTTTCAGCTTACGGTCGGCGGCAGAGCAGGAGATATTTGTTGGCGATTCAACAATTCTTGGTGCCCATTCCCGGATTGCAAGTTCCAACATGCTTGTTCCGTATGTAATGGGGGCATTCCGCTATCAAATGTGTCAAGAAAGGGGTGGCCGGAAGCACCATGCCAGTCCCCAAACAGTAGGGACTTATTGGGCTTAGCTTTGACGCCAATTCGGATCGAGGCTTTAAGGCCGTGGCTGAAAAAGTACTATAAGCGCAAGGACAGGGAGGTGTTTGAGGGGGGGTTTCAGTATGGGTTCAGGATTCCAGTAGTGGGAAAGGTGATTTCGAGAAAAGCTAGGAATTCGCCCTCAGTTAAGCGTTTTACCCACATTGTGAGGGAGAAATTGACAGTTGGATAAAGAAAGACTAAAAGATTTCTACATTACTATAATCCAGGCACATTAGAAACTACTACAAACACTGCCCATTTAAACCCATAGCAAACCCGCCATATCATAACAGCACTACCAGGACTCACAAAGCACCATACTCTACCTATCAAAAGGCAACACTGCAAATATTAAACCAATACATTTCAGAGAATAACAATACATGACCTACTGGGGAAAGAGAACAAGTGGCAATGTCAAATAGGAATTACATAAACGGCCCCTTTTTGGGACAGCCATTTGCGGACTTTGTGGTTTCCCCGTTGGGAATTATAACAAAAAAAGAACCGGGGAAGTATTGGTTAATTCATAACTTGTCCTTCCCAATGGGATCCTCAGTGAGGCCTTTGATGAGGCGGTGGACTTGGTGAGCAGATGCGGTCCAGGGTGTTTGATGGCGAAGGTGGACATCGAATTGGCGTTTCATTTGTTGCTGGTGCACCCGTCTGCATTTCATTTGTTAGGGTCTTGTTTTGAAGGTAACAGTTATTTCGATAAATGCATGCCAATGGGTTGCTCGGTGTCCTGTGCTTATTTTGAGAAGTTTAGTTCATTTATGCATTGGGCTTTCATGGAACAGGTGGGCTGTGCAAATGTGGTACATTACCTGGATGACTTCCTGTTAGTGGGGGAGGCACAGTCCGGGCGGTGCCGTGAGCTACTGGATGGATTCGTGCAATTGTCCCGAGCATGGGGCATTCCATTGGCGGAGGGAAAAACGGAGGGCCCAGCGATGCGCATCACGTTTTTAGGGGTGGAGTTGGATACTGTGGATATGGTGGCGTGCTTGCCAATGGACAAGGTTTGGTGGCTGCGCATATTAGTGGCGAACGTGATGGCTTCGAGCAAGATTACCCTGAAAGAGATGCAGACCTTGATTGGCTCCCTCAATTTTGTGTGTAGGGTAAATTCTGATGGGACGGGTGTTTCTACGTAGATTTTCGGCAGCTACAGCTGGAGTGACCAAACCGCATCACCGTATTAGGGTGTCAAGGAGCTTGCGGGCTGATTTGGGGGTCTGAGACGAGTTTTTGAAAGACTTCAATGGCACCACGGTCTGGAGGGAGGCCGAGATTTCCAGTTTTGACTTGCAGCTCTTCACAGCTGCAGCAGGGGGTCTGGGCTTGGATATCTATTTTGGTGGCTCCTGTTGTGCGGTGGGTTGGCTGCAGGCATAGCGTGAGGCAGGTTTAACCAGCAATATAGCTTTCTTGGAGTCGTTTCTGATATCGGTAGTATTGGAATTGTGGCCGGACAGGCTTCGTAATCGTAAAGTAGTTTGGTGGTGCAACAATGCGGCTGTGGTCAGTGTGATTAACCACTATGCTCCACACTGCATGCTTGTAGCGGCATTAATGTGTGAGGTGGTCCTAGCTTGCTTGCGATTGAATGTGGTGGTGAAGGCTCGTCACATTCCTGGGTGTACTAACAAGATTGCTGATGCATTTTCCTGTTTCAAGTGGGATCTGTTTCGGACGTTGGCACCAGAGACGGAAGCAGTGGGAGCGCCGATTCTGGAGCACTTATGGCAGATTGGCCTCCGGAAATGATGGACCTGCTGCGGAGTTCAGTGTCCTCGGTGACGTGGGCGGCATATCGACGAGGCTGCAGCAGCATGGAGGATTTCTTGGTGGCTCGGGGATGGCAGCGGGGACCGGTGTCTGATCAGCTCATGGGTCAGTATGTCATTGCGGCGAAGACTGTGGGATTGTCAAGGGCAACAGTGCGTATGCATTTGGTGGGGTTTTCCTTTTTCTCAAAAGCAGTGGGTTGGGGCACACCAGGCAGGGGATTTTTGACTCGCAGACTGCTGCAAGGGTGGGAATGGTCCCTTCCAGTGCGGGGCGACAGTAGGCGGCCTATTATGCATGACCTGCTGGTGAGGTTGTGTTCAGTGTTGCCTCGGGTTGTAGCGTCCCCGTACAAAGGCTTGCTTTTTCAAGCGTTTTTTTTGTGTGGTCTTTTTTGGCGCTTTCCGAGTGGGGGAGTTAGTAGCCGAGTCCAGCCGGGCTAGAGTCAACAGTGGGTTGCAAATCCAGCAGGTGAAGGTGGCTGGGGACGAATTGTGAATAAGGCTGATAAGATCCAAAACAGATCAGAGGGGAAGGGGAACTTGGGTGGTTTTGCGGGCGGTCGGGGGAGCGTCGACATGTCCAGTAGCCTCAATGCAGGCCTACTTGCGTGTTGTACGGCTGGTTGGGGATGGCAGTCTCTTTGTGCATGAGGATGCTCGGGTTCTGACGTGATTTCAGTTTGCAATGGTTTTGCAGTTGTTGCTGCGGCGGCTTGGAGAGGACCCTTGCCAGTTCGCATCGCACTCCTTCAGAATCGGTACAGCTACCTGTGCAGCTGCGGTGGGCCTACCGGAGTGCGAGATACAGAGAATCGGTAGATGGCGGTCGCAGGCGTTCCAGGGCTATGTACAGCTATGAGATGAAAAGTTCCCTACTGCTGCTAACTGTCAATTTTCTTGCAGATTCGGGGCAGAGGCCGTGTCGCTGTTGGGTGATCGGCCACTCATTTGTATACTGGGCTGGTCGACGAGCAGCGATATGGCTGGTGGGGCCGAATATCGGACTGGAGGCTTCGGAGGTGACCATATCATGGCTGGGTGAGCGCGGTCTTCTCTGAATGCAGCTCTTACCTTTTCTGCAGCACCACGGGTGAGACAAGGGGTCGGCAGCCCTTCTATTGCTACATCTGGGCAGCAATGTCCTTGGGTCTTGGACTTGTAAGCAGTTGATCAGAGCAGCTCTGAAGGACTTGGAGGAAGTGCTATTAATGTTTAAGGGAGTGGTTATATTATGGTCTGGCATAATTCCAAGGCCTGCTTGCTGGGACCAGCGGAGGTGGTCAAGGGGGTTGACAAAAATTAATTGCCAAATTGGCCGCTGGGTGTGTGAGCATGGCGGATACCAAATTTTACATACCTGGGTCGAGGTAGGGTGTGCTGGTTTATATAGGCCGGATGGAGTACACATCCCCGATAGGGGTGGATTTGCTCCTGAATGATTGGGAAGAGGCTTTGGAGTATGTTCTGCAGGGGAGGTTAGCTGGTTGCAGCTTGGTATTGGGGGGCGACACAGGGACATGCGTCGCCTGAGCTGGTGGCAGGATCCCGGAGGTTTCTGGGGTCCGGAGCCGTAGGCTTAGGGCGGGGGTGGGGTACTCCCGACCCAGACAATCCCTCGGGGCTTTTGCTAATAATATGCAAAAACCGGAAGAGGGGGGGTATGCAAATAGCCATGGGCCAGGACACGGCGGAAGCGGAAATGACATCACCTTGCTACTCACATGGCTGGACTCGTTCCGCAGTTAGGATGTTTATGATGTAGGTTTTTGGAAAATGTTTTGGGGCTATTGTTAAAAGGTTAATAAAGCTGCAACTAGTTTAATTCCCAAATTGTAGTAGTGTTATTAATGGAAGGTGGGGGGGAACAGGGGGAAGGGGAAGGAGAGGGGGTGGTAAGGGGAGCACCACGTCCACCGTACCTCAGTTACAATCGATTTCAAAATGTCATCCAATCAATCTACAAATTGAAGCCGTGAAGTTCAATATTATTCAGCTGAAAAATCCATTCATATTCTTTCTTATTCAGCAAAGAAACATAATCTCCTCTTTTGCAGGACTGCCAAACCGAATCAATAACATGCCACTTTAAATCAGCAATAGCGTGTTTCTTAACGATCCAGTGGGCAACAAGAGGAGCAATCATGACCTTATTGACAATATGGCTGTTATGCTCATTCAAACGGAGGTGGATCTTTCTTTTTGTGTGATACACATAGACCATCAAACAGGGAAAAGAATAACATATATCACCCATGTCGAGTTACAGTCAGTAACAGAATGGTTATAATAATCCCTCCCACCAAGATCTTGAAGGGCCCAGAAAAAGTATACTCTGGCTACATTGGTCATGGCCCAAGGTGCCCTCCCCTCAAGATTTATTACGTCCAAAAGCATGTCACCATTTCCCCAATGTTCTTTCCCTGCTTATAAGCAATTATATGTAACTAAAAGAACATGGGGTGCAGGCGAAGTATATTCCAGTGTGACTTCAATATCCTATCTGCTGAGAAGCTGTAGAAAATAGTAGCATGCAAACCAAATGATCATCTGCTTTCTGACGTTGTTATGTCTATAACAGCTCTTGCTGGGCATATTTAACTCATTTAAAGGCCTAGGATACCACCTTCCGTGGATATCCCTGCAAACAAAATCACTGTCAAAAGAAAAGACTCTTCAAAAAAGTCATCATCATGGAACAAATCCTCCTAGCCCTCAAAAATTGGCTTACAGGGAGGCTAGCCCATAGAGTATGGATGTCAAATCCAAGTTATTCTTTTTCCACTTCCTTACGAAACAGGCAAATTTTAAATCTATTCATATACCATTGCAGATCTTAATATCAAAAAAATAAATCATATTAGCATGAGCAATGTAAAATGCAGATTCTCATCCAGGGTATTAATCCAAGTCCCACATTGTATTAATAACTCTTCAGACCTGTATACTAGAGGTGTGCATTCATGAATGTGCACTCAATTCATTTGGATGCGTAAAACTTTAAAGTGCATATAGATCACTTATTTGTGTGTATACCTATGAATTAACATGTGCACAATCAATTGCATGCTTATACAATGCACTTTGTCAGTGAGAGTTCACATGACGGAGTTTGGTCAAAGCATGGGTGGAATGCTTAAGTATTTGTGTAGATTATAAAATATGATAATTTACATGCGCATTTGAAAAAAATAGTGGTAAGTGCATATTACCATCCTCCTGGTCCTTGAGGGTAATTTTATAAAAAGGCATCTAGATAACGAGGAAAAGAAGGAATCTATTGTAAGCCTGCATTGTAAAAACATATTAGCGTATGAGCGTCTTTGTAAAATTTTAGTATAAATACTGCAGCTATCATGCCTAGACTGTAGGCACAGACAGTACGCATGCTACAGAGTAGCTGTAAAAGTCTGCATATAGTGTAGTCAATTACAAGTGTAGGTTAATGCATTTTATAATCAACTCCGCCTGCATTGCACTCAGACTGTGCCCCCAACAATGCCTACGAGAAATAATTGTGTATTCATGCCACTGAGCTATTTTTATGCCTGCTGCAATTTTATAAGATCATTTTATGTGCGTATATTGCTACTTGAATGCTGAAATGACTTTACAAAATGTTTACCTCATGCGTCAATTGTGTCTAAGGATTCTAAAATGAATTCCTTAGCCACATTCATCCTTCTTAGATTTCACTTGTTCGATCTGGACCTAAAGTGAGATGGAGATTATTTGCTGGTGTCAAGTGACTAGCTTCTCTATTTCACAACTTTGTTCCATAAATATTTTTAAAGCCAAAGTAAAGAAAGAAGGGGTGAAAGACCTCTTCTCCCTTTGTGTTCCAGAGAAAATGCATTTATGACAATTTTAGAAGAAGAAGATAAAACACTCAGAGCTATTAAAAAAAAAAAGATTAAGGACAAATGTAGTTTAGAATAAGAAGGAAAGAGAAGCAAATGAGGTGAAAAGCAGTTCTGCAAAAGAAGAAGAAATGTTGTCCCTCTTCATAAGAATGGTCCTAGGGAGGAGATAGGAAATTGCAGGCTGATTAGTCACTTCTCAGTCAAGGGTAAATCACTGGAGACCCTATTAAAAGAAAGGATAGTGAAGTATCTTGAATCCAGCAGTTTCTAGAACAATATGGTTTCTACCAGAGAGAGTAAAAGTGTCAGGCAAATCTGATTCATTTCTTTGAGTGACCAGAGATTAAACTGGGATGCATGCACTGGATGTGGTCCACCTGGATTTCAACAAAAAGTCTGATAGTGTCTCATGTAAAAGGCCTACAAATAAACTGAGCTGCTTGGGAGATGGCCTCAAGATGGTTGATTGGATTAGAGACAACCGTGGATAGTAGTAAATACAGTTCCTGTCATTCATTTTAGTATTATTTTCTTTCTGTCTCTTTCAAGTACACTAAATATACTTTAAACATTTAAGGCCCTTGTATTAAAGTGCCTTAAAATTTTGCCATTACTGTACATTAGCAGCCAGATTTAATGTGCAGTACTGCAAAGCTCCTGTGTTAATTGTTGGAGGCTGCCCAGCAGTTCCTATGAAGTTAATGGAGAGATAATGCACTTGCTGCATGGTAACTGCATTGCAGATAACACAGATTTTATTTATTTATTTATTTATAGTCTCTTATATACCGCACTATTCAGCATCAGCGCGGTTTACATGTAACAAAAATGCTCAGTACAGTTGAACGCGTATGAGTTTTACAGGTAACAGGGCGCAAAAACTTGGATAACAGGGGAAAACTATTTACAAAATTTATTACATGGAGTCATAATAACAGTAGTTTCGCAGAAACATAACCACCACTAAGGGTTTGAGTATCATACTTGGTGTGTTGTTGAGATACCATAATTTGTATGGAAATGGTATCGCCATGAGACTTTGGGCTCTAGGGGTTGTCGTTAGGCTCTATAAGGTGTTTGTTGAAGAGGTGGCATTTGAGGGCTTTCCTAAACTGTGGTAGGTTCTTAATGGCCCGGATCTCAGGAGGTAATGCATTCCAGCATCTTGGGGCACTAAGACTAAAGGCTCTGTTGGCTGTCGAATTGGTGCAAACAGTTACTGCCTTCGGGACTTTTAGGGAGTTTATAGCCGTGGATCTTCTTGCTCTATTTGGGGAAGTGATATGGATGAGTGAGGTTAAGGATGCAGGTGAGAGATTGTTAATAGCTTTAAAAGTGGTTATCAAGGTCTTGAAAACTATTCTGGCCTGGATGGGTAGCCAATGCAACTGTATCAGCAGAGGCGTTATGTGGTCGCTCCTGGAGGCTCCATGGAGGACTCTTGCTGCAGCATTCATGGCTAGCTGCAGCGGGTTCAATGTAGATTGGGGAAGACCTTGTAGGATGGCATTGGCATAGTCAAAATGGGGTATGATCAACGCCTGGAAAATTGTCCGGAAATCAGTTGGTTCAAGCATGGAACGTAGATGCCTAAGTGAGCGGATCTTGTAGTATACTGATTTGACTATGTTTCCTATATGGGCCTTCAAATCCAAATGCTGATCTAAAGTGACTCCCAGGTAACGTATTGAGGATTTAGATTGCAGCTCAGCTTCTTTTACCTTAAGATATTGTGGTGGGGTAAAGTTGGGGTTCCTCGTAATGAAGAGTACTTCCATTTTCTTATGTTGTATTCTAAGGTTTTGAGAAAGAAGCCATTCGGATATTGCATTGAAACAGTTTGTCAGTGGAGAGAGGTCCATATGCTCAGTAGAGAAGGGAATGTAAAGCAGGACGTCGTCTGCGTATAACATGCAATCAACATTGAAGGACCGGATGATATTACAAATTGGTTGCATGTAAATATTGAACAAGAGCGCAGAAAGGGAAGAACCCTGTGGGACTCCCTGGCTTTGGTGGAAT
The DNA here is from genome assembly GCA_033557465.1 of Ichthyophis bannanicus. Taxonomy (NCBI): domain Eukaryota; kingdom Metazoa; phylum Chordata; class Amphibia; order Gymnophiona; family Ichthyophiidae; genus Ichthyophis; species Ichthyophis bannanicus. Next base: position 1,173,805,846 of record CM066033.1, on the reverse strand, counting down.
GGTTCAGAATTTTTCCCTCCGGAACGAACATGCTGCCATCTTTTGGTCAGGTAGGATCTGCACCATTCAAGCGCTCTTCCATTTATGCCTTTGTCAATCAGTCGTCTTAATAGAAGCTCGTGGTTTACAGAATCAAACGCTGCAGCGATGTCTAGAAAGATGAGGGCAAATCCTTGACGAATGTCGTCAATGCCGGTGATTATCTTGCAGAAGAGAGTGGTGAGTAGGGTCTCCACTCCATGGAATTCCCTAAAGCCATGTTGGCAAGGATCTAACGGTGCGGCGGAGTCGATATGATCTTGCAATTGACGTTGAGCCTCCTTTTCTATGATCTTCGCGAGTAGTGGGATGCTGGATATAGGTCTGTAGGATTCTACCTGTTGGGGATCGAGCTTGCAGTTCTTTAGCAGAGGTCTGATAGAAGTATGTCTCCCCACCTCCAGGCCCTTTCAAATGTCTTACCCCTATCCAGGCTTTCATTCCCCCTTTCACCTCCCATTTTTATTTATTTAAATAACAGGTTGTTTATATTGCTTCCTCGTTTAGTCAAAGTGGTTTACTTTGCAACTTAAACTTGGCAATGCACATTAAACAGGGACATTGATAACTTGAATTTTTTTCCAAGGTAATGGAGTGGAGGAGTAGCCTAATGGTTAAGATCACTGGCTTGGGAGCCCAGAGACCAGGGTTCAATTCCCACCAGCACTCCTTGTGGCCTTGGGCAAGTCACTTAACCCTCCATTGCCTCAGGAAAACTCCAAGTTATCAATGTTCCTGTTTAATGTTTATTACCAAGTTCAATGTAAACCACTTTGATTGAAATGATAAAGCAGTATATAAAACCTCATAAATAAATAAGTGACTTGTCCAAGGCCAGAAGGCGTGCTAGTGGGAATTGAACACTGCTCTTTTGGCTCCCAAGCCAGTGCTCTTACCATTATGCTACTCCTCCACTCCCACTTTAATCATTTTAACCTGGTTTAAGGAAGACCTGTCCCTTCATGTGGTTCTCATCCACTCCATAGCACTCTGTCTTTTCCAACTGCCCCCAGCCCCTCCCCAAAACATCCAGGTCTCTCATATTTCTACACTTGGTCTCAAAGCCCTACTCATATCATTTATTCAATCGCCATGTCCTCACTGTCTTCGTAATCTCTGGTCAATTCCTTAGTCCCCATTATCCGCCCAAGCAACTCCAAGTTCCCACTTACAATCACAGCCAAGTCCTGAGTCCCTATTTAAAATCCCAATACCCAGCCATAGATTCTTTCTTTGGTTTCCTCACATGATCTTAGAGTCTCTAGCTGTCAGAGTTCCTGCTTTTCCAAATCCTGTGTCCCTAGTACCCACCATCCTACCTCCTACTTCCAATATTCATTAACCTTGTCTTTCCTCCTCCTTACCCCAGCATGTGTTCTTATACTCCTCCCTCTCAACCTTCCCTTTGTTGACTTTGCTTCTTCCTTACTCACCACAACGTCTGTGCTTCTCTCCCAGCATCTCCCTCTTTTTCCTACTCCGACTCTAGCATTTGCCAGCATTAGCCCCCTTTCAATCCAGGACCTCAGCTCTAGAATTAGCTCCCTTCCAGTCCCAGCCCTTTTCCTGCCCCATCTCCCCAGACCCAGTATCAGCCTATTTCCAGTACCAGCCCCTCAGCCCCAGGGTCATCTTATTTCCAGTACCAGCCGCCCATTCCCAGTATCAGCACATGGCCAGTATCAGTCCACTTCTATTTCCCCCACCACAGTATCAGCTCATTTCCAGTCCCAGCAGCCCAATCCCAGTATCAACCCAGTTCAAGTATCAATCAGCTTCCTCAGCCTCGGTATCATCCAATTTCCAATACCAGCCCCCCATTCCCAGTATCAGCCCACTGCCAGTATCAATCAGCCCCCTTCGACCTCTGTATCAGCCCATTTCCAGTCCCAGCCACCCATTCTCAGTATCAACCCATTGCCAGTATCAGTCAGCTCCCCTGACCTCCGTATCAATCCATTTCCACTTCCATCCTCCAATTCTCAGCATCAGTCCATTGCCAGTATCAGTCCTATCTCTCAACCCCTGTATCAACCTATTTCCAGTCCCCGTAGCCCAATATCAGCCATTGCCTGTTCCCCCCAATCCCCATCCCAGCTCCCGCAGTCCCAGTATCAGCCCATTTCCAGCCCCCCCAGCCTACTTCCTGCCCCCCACAATCCCAGTAACTGCCATCCCTCCCCTCTCCCTGCAGCAACGCAGCTACTGGGGCATTTGCTTTTGTTTCCATGGCTGTGTTCAACATTAATACAGCTACGAGAGTAAAAACCAGTGCTCATCCAGCTGTTTTGAACATTAATACAGCTGCAGGAGCATTTGCTTTTGCTCCCATGGCTGTATTATCACTCAGCACAGTAATGGAAATGAAAGCAAATGATCCTGCAACTGTGTTAATGCCACAGTTGGAGAGGCAGAGGGCAGGCTGGGAGCAAGCCAGTGAGGCAGGTTTCCTGTGTCCCTGCTGTGGTGCACTCTGAGCCAGTCCCTTACTGGCTCAGTTCTTGTTGGCCCTGAGTCACACACTCATACACTGGACTTCCAAGATCGCTACCAGTTTAGAGACTGCCACCAAAAATTAAGGGGTTTTTTTTCTCTGAGTTTGGTCAGGATTGCATTCTTCTCACAAGAGAGAAACATTTTAAGCATAAATTCTTTGAAACTGACCATTCTCTTAAGAAAAAGGAAACACTTCCAAAATGGAGCCACAAGTTACTGCTGCATGAAAGTTTTCCTTTTCCAGCAAAAATTGCTTTTGGATAGCAAAAAACAATTTAAACACATACACATTCACCAGCAGTGACCAGAAAACACTCTTTGAAAGATGTAGGCTTCTGTGCATTTCATCCAAAATTCAACAAGATTTTTAATCTCTTATAAACTCAGCAAATGCACCTCTCTCCCAAATAGAGACAAACAGACTGCAAAGCTCAGATTCCAGCCTTTAAAATAATCCATTTTTCCAACATATTACCAGTTTTAGTGGCAGCTCTAATCATTACATAGCATCACCTTTGGGCAATCACTGCTTTCTCTTTTTGTGAAGCACAACTTTCAATCTGGCAAACACTTCCCTTCACAGATATCACATTAAAAAAAAGAAACTTTCATTACAGTTTCACTCTGGTCAGCAACAAACACTTAAATGCTTATTAACTTAACTTTTCATTTTAGATCCCAAACTCTCACATCATTATCACTGCAACATAGCACACACTTCTGGTCTCTCTGATGCCCCGGTTCACACTCCTGCAAAGCCTTTCAGTCACACCCTTCGCTCTGGAGGGTAAAAATAACGCGAGGTTACTTACCTGTAACGGGGTTATCCATGGACAGCAGGATAAGTCAGCCACACCTGGTGATGTCATCCAACGGTGCCGAGACGGAAGTACTCTCTATAGCTCAGAAGGGATTTTTGCCCTTCTGAGCATGAGCCAACTGGCCCTACCCCCTTGATCCGTCCCTAGCTGGCCAGTATGTCATTGGCTGAGCCTTTGCCGCTAGGGAGCGTATGCTGATGTAGGCCCAATGGATGATCCCTTGGTAGGAGAGGAGGGTGGGATGGTGTGGCTGACTTATCCTGCTGTCTCCAGAAAACCCCTGTTACAGGAAAGTAACCTCACTTTCTCCTAGGACAAGTAAGATGAGTCAGCCACACCTGGTGCTTCCCGAGCAGTGTTACACTGTAGTAGGGAGAGGCCATAGCGGGCGTGTTCAACAATTAAGAGCAGATGCCAGGTTTGTAGTTAAGAACTGTATTGAATGTGGCCTTGCAAGAAATAGTGCAGTGCAATTTGACAGCGTCAACAGCGCAGTTAGTACAGTAGTGCCAGTGAGGTAAACAGTTTCACTAATGTAACAGTGCAAATAGTGCAAACAGAATAAACAGTGCAGACAAATCAAAAAACAGTGTAAACAGGCCAGACAGCAATATATTCCACAACCCCAACCTAGTGTAAGGGTGGTGCATCGCGATGGACCGGTAATACCAGTCTAATGGTCAGTGACAGTCCGCAGTCCAGGGCACACAGTCGACAGTCACTTGCCCATGTGGACATTCTTCAGTGGCTAAGACCGCCTGTCTGAAGGCAGAGTCGCACCCTGCTGCAAGGTCGAGGCAGTAGTTCCTCTGAAAAGAGTGCAGCAAAGACCAGGTTGCGGCCCTGCAGATGTCCGCTACTGGTATGGCATGTAGGTTGGCGATGGTGGCCGCCAGTGCCCTGAGCTAGTGTGAACTAATTCTTTGTGAGGTTTGTGACCCCGCCTGTTCCAGGCAGAAGGCGATACAGGGAGAGTGTTCCACAGGGAGAGTGTTCACTTGTAAATGGATGGCCTGGCTTGTTGGTGTCATAGAATATAAATAGTGGAGTCCCCTTCCACAGTGAGGCTGTCTGGTGGAGGTATGTGCACAGTGCTCTGATGCAGTTGAGGGTGTGTAGCTGCTGTTCCTCGGAGGAGGCTTGGGGCTCTGGGTGGAAGCAGGGGAGCTCGATCGCCTGGTTGATGTGGAAGGTGGATGCTACTTTAGGCACAAACTTGGGGAGGCTCAGTGTTGGGTGAGTAGCGTGTATGGGGGTGTGATACCAAGGCTTGAACCTTGCTGATTCTTGAGGTAATGGCTATTAGGAATGGTCTTTTCCACGAGATGTACCTCAACTCTGCTGAGTGTAGGGGTTCGAAGGGTGGCCTTGGTCACCACGGATCTCTGGGTACTACAACTGATCAGGGAGGGTTACCGCCTCCACTTACAGCAGCTTTTTTCCAGGAGAGTCATGGAGCTCTCCTCATAGAACTCACAAGTCTTGTCAAGGACAAAGCAGCAGAGCCGGTACCCAAGCACCTTTGGGGCAAGGGCTTCTATTCCAGGTACTATTTTGTCCCAAAAAGGACTGGAGGCCTCAGGCCCATCCTAGACCTGTGAAACTTGAATAAATATCTGGTGAGGGAGGAGTTCAAGATTCTCTCCCTTGGAACACTGCTGCCTTACCTCTACTAGGGAGACTGGTTTTGCTCCTTGGACCTAAAGGATGTTTACACACACATCCTAATCCATCCTTTTTACAGGCAGCACCTAAGGTTTGTGGTGGGAAGAGGGAACTACCTTTATAGGGTGCTGCCCTTCGGACTGGCCTCCTCATCAAGGGTGTTCACCAAATGCCTAGCAGTGGTCGCAGCCCACATCCGTCTACAAGGGGCCTTCATCTTCCCCTACCTGGATGACTGGCTTATAAGAGGCAGCACTGCCTTGGAGGCACACCAGGCCTCAGGGTGTGCTGTCCTCTTACTGCAGCACCTGGGATTCATCATCAACCACCCCAAGTCTCACCTGACCCCAGCCCAAAGCCTAGAGTTTATAGGGGCTCGGCTAGACACTCTGCAGGCCAAGGCCTTTATTCCCAGAGAGAGGGCAGAATGCCTCAAGGAGCTAGCAACTCAAGTGCAGCGCTGACAATTGGTCCCGGCCCACCATCTCCTCTGCCTGCTGGGACATATGGCCTCCATGGTCCATGTGACCTCACTAGTCTGCTTACACAAGTGGGCAGCTCAGTGGACCCAAGCCTCTGGCAGACTATGGGACAGGGTCAGAGTAACCAGCCAGCTAACAGAGTCCCTCGATTGGTGGCAGCCTCCTGTCACTTCCAGTCCAGGATGCTCTTCCAGACACCACGCCCCCAGAGAGAGTCCTGACCTCGGATGCCTCGCTCCTCAGTTGGGGAGCCCATTGTGAGGATCTTTGCACACAGGCCTGCTGGTCCCAGGCAGAATCTCAGCTAGAAATCAATCTCCTGAATCTCATGGCAATCTTCCTGGCCCTTCGGGCATTCTGCCATCGGTTACAGCATCATATGGTACTGGTCCAAACGGACAACCAGGTCACATTGTTCTATGTCAACAAGCAATGGGAGCACAGGGTCATATCCCCTCTGCCAAGAGACGGAGGTCTTCTGCTCCTATGCGACTCGCAACAGCATGCTCCTCCAGGCAGTTTCCTCTTGGGCCAGGACAATACCCTGGCAGACATGCTGAGCAGAATCCTTCAGCCACACAAGTGGCATCTGAACCCTAAAGTAGCCTCTCAGCTCTTTTGTTTATGGGGGCTGCCCCTGATAGACATCTTTGCCAGCCCGGGCAACACACAGCTCCTTCGCCTTTGCTCACAGAAACCTTACCCATTGAAAGTAGGGGTTGATGCATTCCTAATCCCATGGATGGAAGACTTCCTCTACACCTTCCCACCGACCTCGATGGTCACCAGGACCATCTTCAAGGTCCAGCGCAAAGGGGCATCACTGATCCTAATTACCCCCAGATGGCCCAGTCAGCACTGGTTCCCATTACTGCTTGAATTGTCAGTGGCACTTCCAGTCCTGCTGGGCTGTGCACCGGACCTTCTGTCTCTGGAGGAGGGTTCCCTCCTACACCCCAACTTGGAGTCTCTGACATTAACAGCATGACTGCTGAAAGGGTAGCTCTGGCTCCCTTTCACCTCCAGCGAGAGGTGGAGGAGGTTTTGTTGGCCTCCCACAAGCCCTCCACAAGACAAATGCATGCCTTTAAGTGGTGTCGGTTCTCATTGTGGTGTGCAGAGAGGCAGGAGAACCCATTCTCCTGCCCCATGCAAGTGGTGCAGAAGTACCTGCTCCATTTGTCGCAGGCTGGACTGAAGTCCAACTCAGTCAGAGTGCACCTAAGCGCAATTGCGGCACACTACCACCCCACCGAGGACCCCCCCCCTAAGATCAGCCCCTGATCTCTCGATTCCTTCGGAGCCTCTTGCTATCTAAACTCCCGCCCGCCCACCAGCGGCAGAGTGGAACCTCAACATGGTGTTCTCATAGCTCACTAGATCACCATTTGAGTCTCTGGCCACTTGCCACCTGTGGCATTTTTCCTGGAAGGCTCTTACATCTGTTTACAGAGTAAGCGAGCTCCAAGCTCTAGTGGCAGAGCTGCCTTATACAAGGTTCTACAAGAACAGAGTGGTGCTACGCACATGCCTCAAATTCCTCCCGAAGTTGATATCCCCTTTCCACCTCAATCAAGAGGTGGTCCTTCCCACCTTCTCCCCCAGCCCCATGTAGGTCAGGAGAAGACCATTCTCCACATTTTGGATTGCAAACAAACCCTGTCCTTCTACCTTCAACAGACTGAGGGCCAACAAAAAGCTTCTCAGCTTTTTGTTTCATATGACTCCAGTAGGGTGGGGCTCCCAGTGACTAAGTGAACTCTGTCCACTTGGGTGGTGGACTGTATTACCCTCACCTATGAGTGGACTGGACTCTCACCTGGAGCACCGGATCACAGCGCATCGCGTGAGAGAGATGGCCACTTCGGCAGTGAACCTGCACTCAGTACCGGAGTACCAGTGATGGAGATCTGCAAGGCCGCCACATGGTCTTCAATTTACACATTTGCAGCTCACTACTGCCTGGAGAGTGAGTCCTGTCAGGACAGTGCCTTTGGCAGGTGGTAATCCGTAATCTATTTGGGGTGTAGGCAACTCCGGCCTCTGACCTTTCTGTGTTCAGGCTACTGGAGTGATGGCCATTCTGGACACTAGGATCTCTCAGAGTCTCTAAATCAGGGACTCATTTCCTGCAACTCACGGCTACTCTACCACAGTTGCCGCTGGTGCTTTCCCGGCAGCTTGGAGCTAGGGACTACCATATGTGAGGACTGACTTTCTGCTTGTTCCTGGAGAAAGCAGTTATTCACCTGTAACAGGTGTTCTCCAGGGCAGCAGGAATCAGTCCTCACAACCTTCCCTCCTCCCCTTGGACTTGCCTCCTTTACCTTATTTATTTTTATGTCTTCCTAGCTATGTCATGTGACTGAGTAAGGTGGCATCCTTGGGCGAGAAGGGGACCACACATGCATGGTGGCATCTCCAACGGCGCCAACATCATCCATATGTGAGGATTGATTCATGCTGTCCCTGGAGAACAGCTGTTACAGGTGAGAAACTACGCTGTTCATGACTGATATTCCTCTATAGGGCAGTTACCCACCCAAGGGAAAAGACTTTAAATACATCAGTAGTCAGAAAAACTCCTTTATCTATAAATTTATTTATAAAAATCAGCTAAGCTTAATGGGATATACAAATACTACTTAATTACATTTACATTTTTCTTTTTACTTTGTCTTTTCCTTTTTCACTTTTATAAACTTAATATCAATAGAAACTTCCTTTATTCAATATCCTGCAGAGATACGGAGTCAATAAGTGACTTGACGCCCTACACCAGGTAGGGCACTGCCTGTCAAGATGTCAGAATGCATGGGAATGAAAAATGCCTATATTTAAGACAAATAATCATACAAATTTCAAATCTCTTATCTGTGAAAGAATGGTCAGCATCCACGAAGACAGAATAGCCCAACAAAGATCTCTGTTTCACCATTATAGGCTTTGTCAGGGACAAGCTTTTACTCTCCTGAGGTTTTCAGTTAAGAATTGAGTGAGAGCTTGCCCCTGACAAAGCCTACAGTGGTGAAATAGAGATCTTTATTGGGCTACTCTGTCTTCGTGGGATGCTGAACATTCTTTTAAAGATAAGTCAAATGAGTTGATTTGGAATTTTGAATGATTCTATGTCTTAAAAATATGCATTTTTCAATTGTAGGCATTCTGATATCTTGACTGGTGGTGCCCTACCGGGTATAGGGCATCATGATACTTATCGCCTCCCTATCTGTGAAGGCTATTGAATAAAGGATGTTTACATTGGTGTTTAGTTTAAAAAAGTGAAAAAGTAAAAGGCAATGAATAGCAGCGGATGGACATCCTGTTGGGACAACCATCCCCGCTATTCGCCCCCCTGCTGGCCCCAGCAAAAGCCTCCCTGTATGAACAGTGGGTTTGTACAGGGAAGCCTAGATGGGAGTGGGAGGGGGTTTTCAGGAGGCAGAGCAAGGGTGGGGCATGGGCGGGCCACGACCCTGGACGTACAGGACCGATTCAAAGGTCGACTCTGTACGTCTGGGGCCTTGAAACTTGACAGGGGACTTATTTCACCTCAGAGGTAGAATAAGGCCCCCTGGATGCAGCATTTTGGCGGTGGATGGAGGAGACAGGTGAGGCAGGGGTGGAGGAAGTTCCCTGCAGCAGGACCCTGGCCATGGAAGGACAGATCACAGGTCCGGCTGTGGGGAAGGGAAGTTATCTGCGGCAGCCAGCATTTGTGGCTCCTGAATGGAGCCACAGTGCCAAGGCAGCAGGACAGAATTGAGTTCCGGCCTGCACAGCTAGGCGCTAGACCTGATTCTGATCCCATGGGGGCCATGGGATCAGAATTGGGTCTAAATTTGCAAGGCCCGATTCTGCCTGGACGTACAGGGGCTGCATGGCCTGAATGCAATAGGCCTCAAAGTAAAAAGAAAAAGATGCATTTAATTACATAGTATCTGCATATCCTGCTAAGCTTAGCTGGTTTTTATAAATAAATGTATAAATAAAGGAGTTTTTCTGACCGCTGATGTATTTAAAAGCCTTTTCTCTTGAGCGGTTAACTGTCCTATAGATAACCTGATCATCTTTTCTAAGTTCAAATATGGTTCACTCAATCAAGCCAGGGGTTCAAAGTTAAGGAAAATTAAAAATATGTTCATAATTACAATTTTAATTTTAACCCAAAATTTAAATCATTAGGTTAGGTTTATAACTTTACTTACAGATGTTGCCATGAGTCGACTCCGACTCGACGGCACTTAACAACAACAACAGATGTGCCAATCAGGCCTACTTGTACTTCTCTACAAAGTGAATTTTCTTCAGAATAGCAATATTTCTACTCAGATATTTAAAAAGTTCTGGGCTACCCAACTCTCAAAATTGTACTTTAAAATCATTAGACATTTGAGAGTGTCTACATGCGGTTGGGTTTTTTCTGTAGACCACACTTTGGGGTATGTTTACTAAACTGCGCTAACGTCGCAGCGGTGATGTTATCGCGTGATAAGTGACATTATCCCACGATAATGGTGCATTATTGCGCGATAACGTCACTTATCGCATAATAACGTCTCCAGCGGCGTTAAGGCGAACAAAGGGTGGAGTAAGGCTCCCCAGAGGGCGGAGATAAGGGGTTGATGGGCGGAGAGTGGGCAGGGAGAGGCTCCAGGCACACTAATGCTGTAAAATCAGGGTATGAAAATTAACGCCAGTGAAAACCTTGTGTTAGAGGCACATTTGCAGGAGAGTGAAACCATTTCAGTCAGCAATGTACAGCAAAGGCAGGGAGACCAAGAAAAGTGATAGTAGTGATACATGTGCAGCAACAGCATAGTGCCCAAGTACGAAAGGGCACTATAGCGAGGCTGCAAATGGGGCACAGAGTGTACATGCAGTGGGGCATCTGGGGCACAGGGTGGACTAGGCAGATGCCTAGGTGACACAAAGGAATGTAGAAATAGAAAACCAGCAAGACAGCAACTGACCAAGGGCAAACGTCCACAAGTGTGTGTCCCACAGTGCCACAATGGACATTACCCACCAAGTACCCCAAAGGGCACATAACATTGGCAGGTGGTGCCGGGGGGAAGCGTGGATGTCTATGCAGGCACCCCTACCCCATTTCACGCACCATAGGCAGCTGCCTACCGGCACAATGGATGGCCTGGGACTGCGCACCACCAGCACAAGGGCATGTCAGCATGGTGGCGGAGGGGTTCTGATGGTGGAAGGGGCAGTGGCATCTGCCCACAGCAAACCAAGGTCAAGCCCTGTTTAGGTGGGTGCCATGCACTGCAACAGACAAGGTCTGTCTGACGAACAGTCATGCTACCCCCAGGGAACGATCTGCCTCTGTGACACCAGTTTGGTGCAGTACACACAGCCAGTCAGTATATTCAGGGGCAGGTCACAGGTTCAAGTCCCAGCTGTGGCTCCTGCAGACCATGTCCCCATATCTTACCCAGTACTAAATTGTGCTAATAAAGACAGAACCTTTATTGCAGATAAATTAAACACACCATAAACGCCTATATTTTACCCTACAGAGCACATACACCATTAACATGTGCAATCCCTAGAGCAGAGTTTTCCCTAGAGCAGAGTTTCCAAACTGAGTCCTGGAGGACCAAACACCATTCAGGTTTTATGTCATCCCTAATAACTATGCCTGTGATGCATTTGTATGCACCGCCCCCATTGTATGAAAATGTAACCATGCATATTCATTAGGGACAGCATGAAAACCTGAACCATGTTTGGCCCACAGGACCGGAGTTGGGAACCTCTGCCCTAGAGCAGTGGCCAACAGGGGCACAAACACCCACACCCACACCCACACCTACAGGCTCCACTATCCAATGGCTCATGGAGAGTCAGGCTGTTGGGCCCTGTGCGGGGCAGCATCTACCAATACTAATACCTGCATACCTTAGCAATGCCATCTTAAATTTGGAAACACGTTCCACATATATCAAAAGGTTGCTATGAATAATGTCAGATAACAAATCCTAAGTTAAACACAATTTGTTGACAGAGATTCATCATAGCACCTTTCTGATATCTGTGGAGTGTATTTCAGGTTTTGTTTCTGACAGTGTTTACCACCCCGGGGAGTGCCCTAACAGTATTGAGTGCCATAGCAATGCCTGCACTGTGCCCAGGACTGGTGTGGCGGCCAGGGCTGCCAACCACTTCTATATTTGCACAATGCTGAAATAGGTGTGGGAGTGTGTTTTGTGGCTGCCTACACTTTACTGAGCCCACAATGCTTGCACTGTTTCCAGTGTGAGCCTGCCAATGTGCATAATGAGGAGCAAGGTACTGTGGGTATGGCCCGGACAGGGCGGCCTGGGCAGGGTGCATCTGCACAGGGCATAGGGCAATGGCTGGGACATTGTAGTGCCCGACCACCACCTGAACAGAGAGGGTGGCCACAGCATGTCATGCTGGGGGGGGGGGGCGGCGGTCACTCTCACCCTGACTGAGCAGTGACCATGGCATGGCTAGATTCTCCCATAGTGCTATACAGTATTTCTCTCAAGTGATATCTATGAGTTCCCTTTTCTGGGGCCCAATCACTGATGTACCTGCTTGGTGTGTGTGCTCGCATCCCATTTTTGGGTGCACACAGTTCCTCCAGGAACATGCACTATTTACTAGCTAGCAGACTGTCTGCAGTTAGCATTTGTATGGCTGGAACACCTTGCAGGGTCCAGCGGGTGGAAACTGACTGTGCCCTCTGATGGTGAATGTCAGATAGTGGTAGGGGCAGCTGAGCTTTTCCAGGCCTACTGCCTTTCTGCCAGTGCCCTATGTGATGCATACAGATCTGCATTGACTGCTCTGTAGGGTGCCTATTCCCCAGCAGGACTGGGGTTGATGGTCCCCTCTATTGCCACCATTGCAGAGATGTAGAATGTGGATCTGTTGGTGGGAGATCCTGTCCCCCACCCTGACCCACAGAGGGCGGGTTGGGTGGTGCTACATAATCCGCTTTTGGGACCAAACACCACCCTTCACTTATAACATGTGACCATGGCAACCACACAGGGTATGCACTATTCTGGGTGCATCATAGTCCACAAGGGCTAGACGTGACTGGGAAATACTGATGGGCACAGGTGTATCTGCAAGGACTACCTATCACACACTGGCACTGATGGGGACCTGCAGTACAGCCTATCTCAGCCAAGCCAGGTGCTGTGGACCTGGTGCTGGGCGCCCCACCTCACCCTCAGGGTGAGCACAGGAACCGCACAATGTCACGGTCTGTAGCTACTCTGTGCCAGTAACACACATGGAACAAACACAGTCAGTTCCCTCTACCAGGCAGGGGTGCTATAGAGGCGCATACCCCATCTTGTGATCAGAAGTAGGCTGCTGATCTGCATGTGTGGTGCATCATGGGTACAGGTGGGTTTACCCTATCCTGGTTACCACAGCAGACAGTTTGTGTGGTGACCTGCAGTCTTTCTGTAGCCAGTCAGCGGTGTGTTAGACATTATAGAGATGTAGCCCACTGCTTACTTCAATGACAGTGAAGGCAGAGGTCATGGGTTTGATCCCACAGTGGTGTTATTTAATAAAGCTGTCTGAGGCTTTTCCTTTTAATTTAAATCAGTGCTGCCAGCAGAAACACCCTCACAGTGCTGTAGCCTAGGGTGCCTAATAAGGCGCCCTATAAAGCACCCTATAGGGCACCTTATAAGGTGCCTTGGCAGACTTTATAATGTGCACTATTGAGTGCCTTATAGGGCGCCTTACGTGGCACCTTAGGTTACGGCACTGTGAGGGTGTTTTTGCTGGCAGCACTGATTTAAATTCGATCATTAGGCATGTAGATAGATGGGGTGGCTGGTGGACGTGAGGATCGCCTGGTAACATGCCTGCCTGGTGCGAAGGTAGCGGACCTCATGCGCCACCTAGATAAGGTCTTAGATAGTGCTGGGGAGGAGTCTGCTGTCTTGGTACATGTCGGTACCAATGACATAGGAAAATGTGGTAGGGAGGTTCTAGAGGCAAACTTTAGCCTTTTAGGTAGGAAGTTGAAATCCAGAAATTCCAGGGTTGCGTTCTCCGAAATGCTTCCCGTTCCACGCGCAGGACCCAAAAGACAGGCAGAGCTCCGGAGTCTCAAAGCATGGATGAGACGATGGTGCAAGGATGAGGGTTTTGGATTTGTTAGGAACTGGGGAACATTCTGGGGAAAGGAGGGGCTCTTCCAAAGGGATGGGCTTCACCTTAACCAGGATGGAACCAGGCTGCTGGCATTAACCTTTAGAAAGGAGAAAGAGTAGCTATTAAACTAGATAATAGGGGAAAGCCGACAGTCGCACAAGAGTGCATGGTTCGGAAGAATGTATCCTTGAAGGATACTACCAAAAACAGAGAGGTTCCAAAAAAGATTAAAGTAGCCCAAATGCCCTCGAGTATGGAGCAGACAGAGCTTAAAGATCCCAAATTACCCATGTCTACCAATAGCCAAATTAATATGAATAAAATACAGTCTCTAAAATGCTTGTATGCAAATGCTAGAAGTCTAAAAAATAAGATGGGAGAGTTAGAATATATAGCACTAAATGAGAGGTTAGATGTGATTGGAATATCAGAGACATGGTGGAAGGAGGACAACCAGTGGGACACTGTGATACCTGGGTACAAACTATATCGTAATGATAGAACTGATCAAATTGGTGGAGGGGTTGCGCTCTATGTTAGAGAGGGCATTGAGTCAGAAAGGATTAAAGTTTTGCAGGAAACAAAATTTGCTGTAGAGTCTCTATGGATTGAAATTCCATGTAAAAAGGGGAAGGCGATGGCGGTGGGGGTATACTATCGACCGCCTGGCCAGAATGAACAAATGGATAATGAAATGCTCAAAGAAATCAAGGAAGCTAACAAAAGTTACAGTGCAGTAATAATAATGGGCGATTTCAATTACCCCGGTATCGACTGGGTCAGTGTCACGGCAGTACATGCTATGGAGATAAAGTTCCTAGATGACATAAATGACTGCTTCTTGGAGCAGCTGGTTCATGAACCGACCAGAGGGGAAGCCATATTAGACCTAGTCCTTAGTGGAACACCAGATCTAGTGCAAGAGATACGGGTGTTGGGGCCACTTGGCAATAGTGATCATAGCATGACTGCCTTTGATTTAATTAGTGGAGGAGGGATAGTAAGGAAATCCACAGTACTACCTTTTAACTTTCGAAAGGGAGACTATGATAAAATGAGGAAAATAGTTAGGAAAAAACTAAAAGGAGCAGTTGCAAAGGTTAAAGACTTACATCAAGCTTGGGTGTTGTTGAAAAATACTATCTTGGAAGCCCAGAACAGCAGTATTCCATGCTTTAAGAAAAGTGGAAGGAAGTCCAAAAAACTGCCAGCATTGTTTAAAGGTGAGGTCAGAGAGGCTGTTGCCAAGAAAACATCTTTCAGGAAATGGAAAAAAGAGCCAAACGATGAAACCTGGAAACAACACAAGCACTGGCAGGTCAAATGCAAGGCATTGATAAAGAAGGCAAAGAGAGAATTTGAGAAGAAGCTTGCTGCGGAAGCAAAAACGCAAAATAAAGATTTTTTCAAGTACATTTGTAGCAAAAAACCTGTGAGAGAGTCAGTTGGACCATTAGATGATAGAGGAGTTAAAGGGGCACTAAGAGGCGACAAGGCGATAGCGGAGAGACTGAATCAATTCTTTGCTTCGGTCTTTACTGAGGAAGATGTAGGGGTGTTACCCATGACTGAAGTGGTATTTAAATGTGCGGAAGAATTGAAGGAAATATTGATACATCGGGAAGATATATTACAACTATTAGATAAACTGAAGAGTAGCAAATCACCTGGGCCGGATGGTATACATCCAAGGGTGTTGAAAGAACTGAAATATGAGATTGTAGTCCTGCTATTAGTAATCTGTGAACTATCATTAAAACCATCTCTAATACCTGAAGATTGGCGGATCGCCAATGTAACACCAATTTTTAAAAAGGGTTCGAGGGGTGATCCGGGTAACTACAGACCGGTGAGCCTCACATCAGTACCGGGAAAAATGGTAGAAACCATCATAAATAATAAAATTACTCAGCATGTAGATAGTCATGGCCAAATGGGAGACAGCCAACATGGCTTTAAACAAGGAAGATCTTGTCTTACTAATCTGTTATGTTTTTTTGAAAGTGTGAATAAACAGGTGGAAAAAGGTGAGTCGGTTGATATAGTGTATCTGGACTTTCAGAAAGCCTTTGACAAGGTCCCTCATCAGAGACTTTTGGCAAAACTAAAGAGTCATGGGATAGGAGGCAGTGTACCACTGTGGATCAGGAACTGGTTAAAAGATAGAAAGCAGAGGCTTGGGCTAAATGGCCAATTTTCCCAATGGAGAAAGGTGAATAGTGGTGTACCCCAGGGATCTGTGCTGGGTCCGCTGCTTTTTGACATATTCATAAATGACCTAGAAAGTGGAATAACAATTGAGGTTATCAAATTTGCAGATGACACAAAACGATTTAAAGTTGTTAAAACCCAAGAGGATTGTGGACAATTGCAAGAGGATCTTGATAAATTGGAAGACTGGGCATCAAAATGGTAGATGAAATTTAATGTGGACAAGTGCAAAGTTATGCACCTAGGGAAGAACAACCCAAACTATGCTTACACGATGCAAGGTTCCACATTAGGAACCACCACCCAGGAAAAATATTTAGGCGTCATTGTGGATAACATGTTAAAACCCTCGGCCCAGTGTGCAGCGGCAGCCAAGAAAGCAAATAGAATGCTAGGTATCATAAGGAAAGGAATGGAAAATAAAACAAAAGATATTATAATGCCTCTATACCGTTCCATAGTGAGACCGCACCTTGAATATTGTGTGCAATTCTCGTCACCGTATCTTAAAAAGGATATAGCGTTATTAGAAAAGGTTCAGAGAAGAGCCACCAAAATAGTAAAGGGGATGGAAGGATACACCTATGAAGAAAGGCTAAAAAGGTTAGGGCTCTTTAACCTAGAAAAGAGACGGCTGAGGGGAGATATGATAGGAGTCTATAAATTAATGAACGGAGTGGAACGGGTAAACGTAGATCGACTGTTTACGTTACTAGGGGACATGCAACGAAACATAGAAACATGATGACAGAAAAAGACCACATGGCCTATCTAGTCTGTCCTTCCATATCAACAACTACAACAGTCCACTTTTTACCTTTAGAGATCCTCTGTGTTGGTCCCATGCTTTTTTGAATGCAGTTACTGTCCTCATCTCTACCACCTCCACTGGGAGACTATTCCACGGATCCACTACTCTTTCCGTAAAGAAATATTTCCGCATATCACTCCTGAATCTAACTCCCTTCACCCTCATCCCATGTCCCCTCGTAGCAGAACTTGCTTTCAATTGAAAGAGGCTCTCTCCCTGAACATTTATGCCACGGAGGTATTTAAACATCTCAATCATATCACCTCTATCCCGCCTTTCCTCTAAGGTGTACATATTAAGATCCTTAAGTCTGTCCTCATATGCTTTATAATGAAGCCCACTAATCATTTTAGTAGCCAACCTCTGCACCGACTCTATCCTGTTCACATCCTTTTGAAGGTGCGGTCTCCAGAATTTCACACTATACTCCAAATGAGGTCGCACCAAAGACTTTTACAGAGGCATTATCACCTCCTTTTTTCTGCTAGCCATTCCTCTCCGTATGCACCCAAGCATCCTACTAGCTTTTGCCGTTGCCTTTTCTACCTGTTTAGCTACTTTAAGATCATCAGACACAACCATGCCTAGGTCCCGCTCTTCTTTAGTGGACAAAAGTACTTCACCTCCTATACTGTATTGCTCCCTTGGATTGCTGCAGCCCAAGTGCATGACCTTACATTTTTTAACATTAAATCCCAGCTGCCAAATTCTAGACCATTCTTCAAGCTTAGCTAGATCCCTCCTCATGTTATCTACACCTTCCTGGGTGTCTACTCTATTGCAGATTTTGGTATCATGTGCAAAGAGGCAAACCTTACCCGACAGCCCTTTCGCTATATCACTAACAAAGATGTTAAAAAGAATCGGACCAAGGACAGATCCCTGGGGGCACACCACTGGTAACATCCTTCTCCTCAGAGTGAGCTCCATTTACTTGTACTCTTTGTCACCTCCCACCCAACCAATTTCTAACCCAAGCAGTAACTTTAGGGTCCATCCCTAGGGTGCTCAGTTTGTTTATAAGTCACCTGTGAGGAACAGTGTCAAAGGCTTTACTGAAATCTAAATACACCACATCCAGAGCTCTCCCTCGGTCCAACTCCCTGGTCACCCAGTCAAAGAAATCAATCAGATTTGTCTGACAAGACCTGCCTCTGGTGAATCCATGCTGCCTCGGATCCTGTAATTCGCTGGACTCCAGAAACCTCACTATTTTCTCTTTCAGCAGCATTTCCAATAATTTACTCACCACCGAAGTTAAACTAACCGGCCTGTAGTTTTCAACCACATCCTTACTTCCACTTTTGTGTAAAGGCACCACATGAGCCTCTCTCCAGTCCTTTGGCACCACTCCCGACTCCAACGAGGCATTGAAAAGGTCAGTCAGTGGAGTTGCTAGAACATCCCCAAGTTCCCTCAGTATTCTAGGGTGTATCCCATCCGGTCCCATCGCTTTGTCTACTTTAAGTTGAGCTAGTTTCTCACGAACACAGTCTTCTGAAAATTGTTCAAGATGTCCCTCGCTTCTGTTCCTATTTGTGGGTGTTTTCTGAGGTCCTGCTCCTGGTTCTTCATCTGTGAACACAGAACAAAAATATTTGTTAAGCAATTCCTCTTTATCCTTATCAGCTTCTACATATTCCCCCCTGCACCCTTGAGTCTGACAATTCCACTTTTGCCCTTCCTCTTCTCACTAATATATCTGAAAAATGTCTTATTCCCCCATTTTATTGTATTGGCTATTTCTTCCTCCTTTTGAATCTTTGCCTTCTTGACTACTTTGCTAGCTTCTCTAAGTTTTTCCAAATACAGATGGCTGTCTTCCTCTCTCTGTGATCTCTTGTATTTAATGAAGGCCTCCCTCTTTTTCTTCACTTTTTCAGCTACTTCCTTCGAAAACCATAGCGGTCTCCTTTTCCTTTTGCCTTTATTTACCATTTTAACAAAAAGGTTGGTTGCCTTTAAAAAAAAACCTTTCAGTTTTGCCCACTGTTTTTCTACATCCCCCAGCTGTTCCCATCCCACTAATGACTCCCTGAGGTATTGGCCCATCTTTGCAAAGTTAGTCTTCCTAAAGTCTAAGATCCTCACCTTGGAATGGATTCTAACAGCCCTAGTCCTAATACTGAACCACACCATCTGGTGATCACTGGATGCAAAATGATCTCCCACTACAACATTAGAAACACTTTCACCATTGGTAAGCACCAAGTCCAGTATGGTCCCTTCACGTATGGGGTCTGTTACCAATTGCCTGAATAGTTCTCCCTGTAGAGAATCCAGGATCTCCTTACTTCTAGATGATACTGCAGCAGGAATGTGCCAATCAACATCTGGCATATTGAAATCTCCTATCAGTAGCACTTCCCCTTTCCTAGCAATGCTGCGTATGTTTTCAATTAACTCTCTGTCCACCTCTTCCTCTTGTGAGGGAGGTCTGTATATCACACCAATGCAAATAGATTTCTCTTTCCCTCTTTCTAGTTTAACCCACAATGCCTCCTCTCTCCCTTTTAAGCTCTGTAATTCCAAAGCTTTAATAGTAGTTTTTACATATATTGCCACTCCTCCTCCCCTTTTTCCTACCCTGTCCTTTCTGAATAAAATATAGCCAGGTATAGTTACATCCCAGTCATGGTTTTCTGTGAACCATGTTTCTGTAACTGCCACTATATCCAAGTCAGCCACTCCCACCAAAGCTTCAACATCAGGGATCTTATTTCCCATGCTACGGGCATTTATACACACTGCTTTCCATATGTTACCCCCTGTTACCCATTTCCATAAAGATATTTAATGTATCTCCTACCTGGGGGCTTTCACTTACCTGGCGGCTTTCTTCACCTATCCCCAACGAATATAGTTACAAGGTACAAGGTACAAGGTAAACTATTTAAGACTAATAAAAGAAAATATTTTTTCACTCAACGTGTAATCAAACTCTGGAATTTGTTACCGGAGGATGTAGTAAAGGCTGTTAGTGTAGCTGGGTTTAAAAAAGGTTTGGACAAGTTCCTGGAGGAAAGGTCCATAAGCCATTATTAAGAAGGGACCCAGGATATCAATGCTTGACCTAGTACAAGCATTGCAGAACCTATGTCTTTTGGGGAAACTGCTAGGTACGTATGACCTAGATTGGCCACTGTTGGAAACAGGATACTGGGCTTGATGGACCTTGGTCTGACCCAGTATGGCATATCTTATGTTCTTAAATTAAAAGGAAATGCCTCAGACAGCCTTCTTACATAACACCACTACGGGATCGAACCCATGACCTCTGTCTCGCAGTCATTGCAGTAACCAGTGGTGCTACATTTTTATAGCTTCTAACACTGCGCTGGCATGAACTTAGGGTTAACGTGCCACGGCACACACTATCGCACGATGCAGATTCTTGCTATCTTGCCGCCGGACCGCCCGCTACCTTATATGGCATTCTTCACATTAACACTGCAACTAGCGCCGGTAACATTAAGATGGTTTAGTAAACATACCCCTTTGTTCATAATTGAAAAGTACCTTTCAATTGGAGCACTGGAACCTAGCAAACATAAAAAAATTCAACCAGATTGCATACATTTTTATATGGTAACTCATTCATTTTGAGGTGTCCAAACACTTCCTCCCATTTTTCGTCAACTATGGTGTCTGGGTTTTTTTTTCCCATTCTTGAACTTTTTCTTCAGAAAACAATGACTTAAGACAAGAGAACACTGGACGTTGTAGACAAAACATATTCTAAAGATGACTCTAGCTCACACTATTCCAGTTGTTTTTGAAGGAGGGTCCACTGTTGTTTCCTAATCTTCAGGAAGTGAGTGGTCCACTGATCCAAGTAATCAATGCAAGTGTTGTAGAAAGATGACACAGATTGCTTGAAATCTGCTTCATCAATGCTGCCCTCTTCTTCAAGATCTTTTATCTTCTTTCTGATTGTCAGAGGCAAAGTACACTTCATTCTTCTTAGTTACTAACTTGTTTCTAAGGTCACTGATTACTCCAGCCAACTCTATTGAGATTTTTTGAGACTCAGTTTTTAAAATCACATTTTGGAAAATCACTGCCTGACTATGCAGAAAGTGGAGCCAAACCTCTGCTGAATCATTATCAAAAATGATTTTGATGATAACTTGGCATTTTTCCTGGCTCAGAAAATATGATTTCACTGGTTGGAACATTTTAATTAACCTCCGTATGGCTGGTAGTAAAGTCAGCCACCTAGTGTTACCGTATCCGAGGAGCTTTTGATACTCAATTTTAACAAAGTCATACATCTATTTAAATTCTTCAATTCTCACTATATAAATGTGAAAATATCTAAATATCTTGTCAAGAATAACGTCAGTGATAAATGGCAGGCATTCGGCAGTATTGCTGATATAGTTGTGAGCAAAGTGAGCTGCACAGTTTGCACCAATTAAATTTCTTCCTAAATCATTTTGCAGCCTGTAAAAAATATTGTTGCTACCTCTCCTAGCAGCCCCACCAAAATTGCAATTGGTATTGTTACCACACAATGCCAAAATTTGGATCTTAGCCCATTGGATTCAACTGTATCAAAAATGCACTTGGAAAGAATGTCTAAGGTTTCATCTTTTACTTCACGGGCATCAATAATGTTTACCTGAACCTCTTTCTTAGGAAACAAAAGCACCTTACTAATTCTTCCATGGTTTGAGCAATCACAAAAAAATGTTAAATAAAACCTTGTCTCAGAAAGGTCCTCTCTTGAGGGAATCAATAGAGTCAGGTTTGAAAACATTACAGACGATTGTTTCCGTTTTGGTTTGCGCACAAGAGTATTTTTCATCAAAACATTTTTTCAACAACTTTGAAGTACAGTTTGACAACAGAGAAGAATGGTTGTGGACAAGTCACAGATCTACTTGAAGAAGCATTTACATCTTCTGTCTTGTTTTTGTCCATCCTTAGATGCTGAACAATGTCACCCTTTACTGCATGTGCGATTGAAAAGGAAGACCAGAATTTGTTACAAAACATCATGCTATCACCAGAATGTTTCTTAATGACTGGGTATTCATTTTGTAGTTGGTCATTAAAAACACACTTTCTTTTTGGCATTTTAAAATTAAAATAAAGATGAAATAGAAGCACACACCCTGAGCTAAGAGCCTACACAGATGACGGAATCAATGAAATCAGCTGACCACTAATTGTGATACTGATACTGATGTTGGCCCCAGGATCATAGGCACCAGCTCTGTGGGTGCTGTGGATGCTTGAGCACCCCCCCCCCCCAATATTTTCTCCTGTAAGTCTTTTTATCTTTCTCAACCCCCCCCCCCCAAAAAAAAAAAAAAAAAAAAAAAAAAACACCATACTCCAAAGCTGCAGGATAAGAGAGAAAGAAAGGTTTTTGTAACCTAGTTACTGCTCCCGATTGGCTAGCTGTGTTTGCTGCAGCCTTTTGGCTGGCTTTGTTTGACTTATGGTTCCCTGGGTACTAGGGAGGAAGCAAATCCAGATTTATCAGATGTGCTGAGGATTAAGGAGTTTAGGTTTTCCAACCATCTAAATTATTTTAGGATTCTACAACTTTGTAAAGTAGCTGTCTTAGAATGATATCTAAATTGTCTGGGTATTTTTTATTGTTTAGCTTTACAGCTTGTCAGTGCTCCCCCCCCCCCCTCACTGTGCAGAGTAAGTGATAGGTTCCAGCCAATGGAAAGGCTGCACTAGTCACGGGAAAGGTGGGCTGATTTTTTGCACAAGGTCTGAGAAAGTCAGTGGAATAAGTGAGTTTCTTGTTAGGGGTGAGTGGGGTTGCTGAGATGGGTTAGATATGTAAGAGGAATGGGGTAATTTCTGAGGAGGCTATTGCAGGCTGAGAAAAAGAACTGGTAGAAAAAGTAAGAACTGGGGGCACTGGAGTGGAGAAGCAGCACAGCACCAGTAGACAGTCAGAGACAGAATCTGTTTGTCTGAAAAGTGCTAGTGTGCATGCGCATACCTTGTTTGGGGAGTGGAGGGGTGGATGAATGCATGTGTGTGTGACTGAAGTACAACATAGTGCATGCATGTGCATATGTTTTTGTGTCTCTGATGGAAATAGTCTCATGTAAATATAGTTTCCCTTTGAAAATTTCAGATGGAGTGGAGAGGTCCACTGGTACAGATGTGAAGGCGTGTAGGAATGGGACACGTATATTACAATAGGGGACATTTAGGTATCCTGACTGAGGTAATACTATTCCAGTAACAAATCCTTAAAATACAGGACTGTCCCCCTATAATTCAGGATGGTTAGTCACTTTTGGAATATTATTCTTGAACACAGAAGTCTTTTCTCCTTTTATTAGTACACTAGATTGTTTCTTTGGTGATGTACATGGTCATGCTCCCTGAAGGTGTTTAAAACTTTTCACACTGGTTAAAAGTTGACCGATATAAGGTTGGCTGAAGACGAACACAATTTAGGACAACTATTCAGAGGGTCGCCATGCGTTAACACCAACTCAACCACTTAACAACAACAAATTCTGAGTTGGAAGTAGTATGTTTAATGATAAGAGATATGTCTAACGTACCTCATGTATTAATGAAAGAGGTCCGCATATGAGTATCAGAACCTCTTTATCTAGGAAAATTGCACTGGTTAAAATGAAGATAATTCTACTGTATATAGAGTAATAGTGATTAATGGGGATATGCCATCAGAAGGAAAGGTTTTACAAAAGTATTTTCCTGTAAAAAGGTCTGAGTGAGCTGCTGCTATAAAGTAGTGTTCTTTGTTTTTTGATGGCACAGGAAAGAGAGCTGTAGATATGTTAGGAGCTGTGCAGCATTTTGGGGGAAGGAGGAATCTATTCTGAAGGATGGGCTCAACCTTACCCAGTCAGAACCTGGCAACTGCTCCTGTTGATTCTGCTGCAGATAATTTTTAAGAAAAAAGCGAGCTACTTTTAAACTAGATTGTGGAGGGAAAGTCAAACTCACCGGTTTGGAGTGAAGTACCTTCTAAGATTACTGGTATACCACAGAAGCGAGAACATCCCAATAAAGAGGTTGTTAAAAATAGATAAGTAGCTAAGATGCACTTCAATAAAAAGCAGACAGGGATAATCAATGCCAAATTAACACTATCAACTGCTAAGTGGCTTGTGAACATAATTTAAAAAAACATATTTGATTTGTCTATATGCAAATGCCAGAAGTCAAACTAGAAAGAGTGTTGACATGTACGGCATTAAGGGGCATGTCTACTAGACCGTGCTAATGATTAGGAAGGGGTTTACTGAGTGCTAAGCATGTCATGTCAGTAGCATGGTAAAAGTCCCATGCTAAACATTAGTGTGGGAAGGGGCGGAGACTGGGTGAGTGAGGGGCAGAGTGTGGGCATCGATGGCACTTCATGGTTGGCACGCTGCCATTAGTTTGGGTGTACTTACTGCCTGCTCAGTCGCTAACAGTAAATGCACCCATGCTAGATGTGCTGCTTGGTTAGCGCGGTGAGGGGCATGGTAACTGCAGGGGGACATGCCAGCCATACCCCAACAATAATGTGGGTCTATGCCTTCCCCACACTAATTTAGGGAGCTTACCCCATGCTAACAGTACATTTAGTAAACATGATCCTAAATGAAGATATTGACATAATAAGCATCTCAGATACCTGGTAGGAAGGAGATAACAAATGGAACAACTTGATAGAATATAAATCATTTAAAAAATGATAAGGCAGATCAAATTTGCTGGGGAAATATCATAAGTCAAGATGGCGATGGTGTCAAGCTGAATAAAATTCTTGCTGGAACAAACTATACTGTGGAACCTTTATGGACAGAAATTTCATGTGTGACTGGGAAAAATATAGTGGCAGGGACACATTATCATCTTTCTGGTCAGAATAAATCATGAAGCATGGACATTGAAATGCTAGCAGAAATTAGGAAAAACAAAAGAAAATTGCAATATAATAATAAAGAGATTTCAATGTCTTTATCTTTATCTTTATTTGCAATATTTGATATATCGCCCATTACCAAGGTGTTAAGGCAGTGTACAATAAAAATACGGCTGCAAAAGAAAAATAGAAAGAAAAGAACGCCATAAATCGACAGGATAGTGGATAGAAAGAAAAAGAGAGAAAACAGTAAAGAACAGAAACAGCAAAGCGTAAAACACTGGGGAAAATGCACAGTGAGGAAATAGACACAGCAGGGGGGATGAGGGGGGGATTATGGTAGGTGAATGGGATACCTGAGCTGATAAGCGGGTGTTAATGTATGTAACTAGTTGTGAGTAGTTAGGGGAGCGGGAAGATCGAAAGCCTGGCAGAAGAGGTAGGTTTTAAGAAGAATCTTAAACCGTGGAAAAGATGATTCAGTACGGAGAGAGTGCAGGAGGGAGTTCCAAAGGGCCGGGCCCACAAAGAAGAAGGTGGCATGGCGGGTGGACTCGAGGTGGGCCTGAGTGGGGGACGGTAGGAAAAGACGGTTGCCGTGTGCGGAACGGAGCAGACGGGGGGGTAGGTTGGAGATAGATGAGGTCAGCCAAGTACTGGGGGGTGTTGGTATGGAGGATTTTGTGGGTGATGGTAAGGAACTTGTAACGGTATCGAGCATTGATAGGGAGCCAATGAAGGGAGAGAAGACAGGGAGTGACATGGTCTCGATGGGAGGAGAAGGTGAGGAGGCGGGCAGCTGTATTTTGGATTAGTTGCAGTCTACGGAATTGGTATTGAGGGAGTCCCACAAGTAGGGAATTACAATAGTCGAGCCGAGTGATTACTAAAGAGAGAACAAGGGTGGTGAGTAATGCTAGGGGAAGGAGAGATCGGACCGCCCTAATCTTACGAAGATGAAAAAAAGAGCTATGCATCACTCCAGAGATGTGCTGATGAAATAAAAGTGAGGGGTCCAGAGTAACACCAAGATAATGAAGAGTTGGGACTAGAGGGATCGGTGAATTGGACATAAGTGGCGTCAAGGTAGGCGATGGGGCACCAAATGTGAACCAAATAGCCGCTGATTTGGAGGGATTGACAATGAGAAAGTTTTTATGGAACCAGTCGGCGATGGAGGCGAGACAATCGTTCAGGCGAGAGAGATTGCGGGCCAAGGGAGAGGTGTGATGAATCAAAAGAATGTCATCCTCAAAAAAGTAGGCGGACAGACTGGATTGTTGTATGAGTAGTGCAAGGGGGCTGAGAAAGATATTGAAAAGAAGCGGTGCAAGAATGGAACCCTGGGGCACACCACAATGCAGGGGGATAGAGGCAGAAGAAACGGAGCCTGATTGAACAGCGAAGGTGCGGGAAGAGAGGAAAGACTGAAACCACTGGTGCCCTGGGTACCAAGATCAAATAGACGGGTGAGAAGGGTGCAATGATCAACAGGGCCGGCCCGTCCATTGAGCAAGAATGTTTTTTGCACAGGGCCCCGCGTTTCAGGGGGCCCCGCGCATTCTGCTTTTTTTCAAAATTAAGTAAAAAAAAAAAAAAAAAGCTGGCTGCTACCACTGCCGCCGCAGCAGCAGCAGAATGCAGTGTCCCGCGGGGCCCCCTCTGCCCGGCTGAGCTCTCCCTCTGCGATGGCTGAGCCCCTCTGTGCCGGCTTTCAGATACGCGAAGGGAGAGTGTCTCCCTCGCGTCTCTGTTAAGCCTGCAGGGGCAGATGGGAAATTTCCTATCAGCCCCTGTGGGCTTAACAGAGACGCGAGGGAGACACTCTCCCTTCGCGTATCTGAAAGCCGGCACAGAGGGGCTCAGCCGTCGCAGAGAGAGGGAGGGAGGGACTCAGCCGGGCAGAGGGGGCCCCGCGGGACACTCCATTCTGCCGTTGCTGCGGTGGTAGCAGCAGCGGCAGCGGTAGCAGCCAGCTTTTTTTTTTTTAATGTTCCTTGAACCGATGAGGGGTGGGGGTTAGGACTGGTAATAGGCTATGGAGGGGGTTAGGACTTGACTTGAGGTGGGCTGTGGGTTGATGGGGGGTAGGACTGGTAATGGGCTATGGGGGGGGCTAGGACTGGAAATGGGCTGGGGGTTAAGACTGGAGGTGGGCTGATGGGGTTAGGACTGGTAATGGGCTGTGGGCTGTTGGGGGGGGTGTTAGCACGGGAAATGGGCTGTGGGCTGATGGGGGATGTCTGGTAATGGGCTATGGGGGGTTAGGACTGATAATGGGCTATGGGGGGGGCTAGGACAGGAAATGGGCTGATGGGGAAGGGTTAGGACTGGTAATGGGCTGTGGGCTGATGGGGGCTGTCTGGTAATGGGCTATGGGGGGTTAGGACTGATAATGGGCTATGGGGGGGCTAGGACAGGAAATGGGCTGATGGGGAGGGGTTAGGACTTGGGGTGGGCTGATGGGGTTAGGACTGGTAATGGGCTGTGGGATGTTGGGGGTTAGAACTGGTAATGGGCTTTGGGCTGATGGGGGCTGTATGGTAATGGGCTATGGGGGGGGTTAGGACTGATAATGGGCTATGGGGGGGCTAGGACAGGAAATGGGCTGATGGGGAGGGGTTAGGAATTGAGGTGGGCTGATTGGGTTAGGACTGGTAATGGTCTGTGGGCTGATGGGGTGTTAGGACTGGCAATGGGCTATGGGGGGCTGACTGGAAATGGGCTGATGGGGGGTTA
The DNA here is from genome assembly GCA_033557465.1 of Ichthyophis bannanicus. Taxonomy (NCBI): domain Eukaryota; kingdom Metazoa; phylum Chordata; class Amphibia; order Gymnophiona; family Ichthyophiidae; genus Ichthyophis; species Ichthyophis bannanicus. The sequence continues at coordinate 1,173,778,552 of CM066033.1, read as the reverse complement.
GGACTGGTAATGGGTTATAGGGGGGGCTTAAACTGAAAATGGGGTGATGGGGGGTTAGGACTGGAAGTGGGTTGATGGGGGGGCTAGGACTGGTATTGGGTTGGGGGGTTGCTAGGACTGGAAATGGGCTGATGGGAGGCTAGGACTGGAAATGGGCTGATGCAGAGACTAGAAGGGAATGGATGCTGGGTGAGGCTGGAACTAGAAGGGAGCTGATGTTGGGGGAGGATTAGAATGGGATGGGGCTGGGAGAGTAAAATGGAGAGGGGAAAAATATTTTGTGTGGGAGGTATGAAAAATCTACAATTGGCCAGGTATTGGGAGAGTAAGTGGGGATTGAGGATGGAGGGGTAAAATTTGAGTGGATGAAATAGGAATGAGGAAAGAGCAAAAGGAGAAAGATTAGTATGTTAAAGCAGATGTAGAGAGAGAATGGAAAAAAAACTAGGAGAGAAGAAAGGACAAATGGACAGCAGACAATGGAGAGTTAGCAGAAGACACGAAGAAACCAGAAGAAAGTGGCTGGAGCAATTGCAGCTGAAAAAAAATGCACAAAAGGTAGAAAAATATCTCTTTATTTTGAATTTATTAATTGGAATATGTCAGCTCTGGTAAATGTGCATCATTAACGTCTGCGCTTTGTTTAGTACAAGAGCAAATTAATGTATAGTTTTATTTCTACAGTGTTGTACATGCCAAGTTTGGCTTTTGGGATTCCCAGTTTAATTATTGTTGTTTCTAAATTGTGATTCCTTGTTTGGTGATGGTTTATGTTCTGTTCATGTGTAACTGAGCTGAGGTATTCTGTTTATATAATTCCTATTTGACATTGCCACTTGTTCTCTTTCCCCAGTAGGTCATGTATTGGTATTCTCTGAAATGTATTGGTTTAATATTTGCATGTTTCCTTTTGATAGGTAGGGTATGGTGCTTTGTGAGTCCTGGTAGTGCTGTTAGGATACGGCGGGTTTGCTATGGGTTCTAAATGGACAGTGTTTGTAGTAGTTCCTAATGTGTCTGGCGGTTGGCACTGGATTATAGTAATGTAGAAATCTTTTAGTCTTTCTTTATTCATACACTCATTAAGAGGCATGTTTACTAAAAGTTAGTATATGGTAACATTATGCAAATATTTATGCAAATGAGGCCTCTTATGCAAATGAGGCCCCGCACCGAGTCTCCGCACATGGCCCCGCACCCCCCTTGGGCCGCCCCTGATGATCAACGGCATCAAATGCTGCGGAAAGATCCAAGGAAACAGCAATAGAGAAATCACCCCTTTCGTGAGACTGGTGCAGTTTGTTAAGAAGAGCCACAAGGATAGTTTCGGTACTATGACCAGTCCGGAAACCTGATTGCCAGGGGTGCAGTGAGATAGTGGAATCAAGGTGTGCAGAAAGTTGGTGGAAAACAAGTTTCTCGAGGACTTTAGAAAGGAAAGGAAGGTTGGAAATGGGGCGCCAATTGGAGGGAACAGCAGGGTCGAGGGTGGGTTTTTTGAGAAGAGGGCGAACCAGTGCATGTTTCCAGGAAGAGGGAAAACAACCGGAGGTGAGACTGGAGTTAATAATAGTGAGAGCATAAGGGGTAAGTGTAAGTGAATGATCAGAGAGCCAGGAGGAAGGCAAAGGGTCGAGTGGACAGGTGGTCTTGTGGGAGGTTGAGATAGCTTTGGTCAGCTCGGCGGGGGTAATAAGACGAAATGTGGACCAAGTGTGGGGAAATGCACAGGTGGATACCGGGGAGCAAATAGAGGCTGGAGCGGAAAAAGCAGGGGAAGGAGAGAGAGGGGGTGGGCAAGGATCAAATGTGGACCGAAGAATCTGAATCTTGTTGGAGAAGAAGGTAGCAAGAGTTGTAGGACTGGGGGCTGGGGGCAGGGATGATGGGGAGGGAGAGGGAGGGGCCGAAGAAAGAGAATGCAAAACTCAATGAAGCTGACGAGAGGAGTTAGAGGAAGATGTGATGAGGTTCAAATAGCAAGATTGCTTGGCAACAGTTATCATGGAATGGTAGGACTTCTGAGTATGGCGAAAACCCGAAAGGGAGGTGGCAGAGGGGTGCTTTCGCCACAACCGTGCTGCACGGCGAAGATGGGAGCGTTGTAAGTAAAGCCCTGAGTGGAACCACGGGTGATGCTTGGAACGATAAGTAGGGACAGGACAAAGGGGGGCGATAGAGTCGAGGGTGGAAGATAAAGTGGAAGTTCAAATACTGACCTGCTGGTCTACAGGGAGAGAAGAGAAATCGGAGGGGAAGATAGATTCCGTGGGAGGGAAACGCTGCAATGTTGCAGGGGTGATACGCCGTGACAGGCAGTGAGGGGGGAAAGTGAGTCCGAGGAAGATACAGGGGGTGGGGGAAAGGAAAAAGAGAAGAAAATACAGCTATGGTCGGACCATGGAAGAGATAACGGGGTAATGTGGGCTAGGGACAAGGAAGAGGAATCCGGAGTAAGAAGCAAGTCGAGAGTATGGCCGGAAGTATGAGTGGGGCAGGACACATGATGAACAAGAGAGAGATCCCTGAAGAGAGAGGAGAGTGCTCTATCACGTTGTGTTGCCCGGGAATCAAGGTGGGCATTGAAGTCGCCTAGGATGAGGAGGTGGGGGGAAAGAAGGACAGTCTCAGAGAGAGAAAGGAGGAGAGAGTTCCAAAGATCTGCGCGCAGAGATGGAGGTGCGCACAATAGCAGAAAATATGTAGGGGTAGGAGAAAGAGTGCGGAAAAGGAGGGGTTCGGGATACTGGGTTGGAGGCGAGACGAGAGAAAGAGGGAGGGATAGACGGTGAATGACCACAACCCCTCCTCCCATACGGTGCAATCTGAGTGTATGGAAGGCAGTATAGCCCAGGGGAAGGCATTGGTACAGGAGGCCATCCTCCCCGTCTCGGAGACAGGACTCTGTAAGAAAAAGAGCATCAAGTGAATGTTGGCTTAGGAGGTCATGGATTAGGTGGGTCTTAGTGCGTAAAGACCGGCAATTCAAGAGGGCGAAAGAGGCTGTCGTGAGCGACAGACAGGAAGGGGTGGATGCCTGGGGATGAGAAAGTAAGTGGCTAGGCTGGCAAGGGAGAAGATTGTGTAAATTACGGGTGGTCGGTCCGTTTGATGGGAGGAGAGGGGGAAGAGGGCGGTGACCCCAAGACACAGGAATGGCGGCCATAGGGCGGAGCGTATGGGTGGTGGGGAAGACCGGAAGGTGAGCTAGCATAAAAAGGGAGGGAGTCCTAGGGCTAACAGCAGAAGTGGCCAAACAGAGATACTGAAGAGCTGCACAGAGAACAGCAATATAAGAAGCAAAAGGGAGTGGAGTCGAGGAGCAGGAGTGCTATGGGAAGAGGGCTGTGGATACACGCCCCCGTCGTCACCCCAAGGAGCTTGCCCAAGGAGCACGTTCTGCGCCGCCGGTCTGGGCTTTAACAAGAGTGAAGTACCTGGGCACTGACGTGGATGCGTTTCACGCATACACGTCACCTCCGGGGGGGCAGAGCTGGCTCAGTGGAGAGAGCAGGGAGACAATACAGCAACGCAGGAGCTCGAGAGAAAACAGACAAAAAGCAGGCAGCATATGGATACACACGTCAGCGGGAGGCACAGCAATGTAGCAGCACTTGTGGGACGCCGCCGGTCCGGGCCTTAACAAGAGTGAAGTACCTGGGCACTGACGTGGATGCGTTTCACGCGTACACGTCACCTCCGGGGGGCGGAGCTGGCTCAGTGGAGAGAGCAGGGAGACAATACAGCAACGCAGGAGGTGGGTGCTGACGTGGACGCGTTTCATGCATCCACGTCCCTCCGGGAGGCGGAGCTGGCTCAGTGGAGAGAGCAGGGAGACAATACAGCAATGCAGGAGCTGGGCGCTGACGTTGACCCCAGGACTGCTTGAGTAAATTGCATAGCAGGACATACCAGGAAGGTAACAGGTAGCACTTTTAAAACAAAGCAGAGCAAATATGTTTTCACTCAGCTCACAGTTAAATTCTGAAGTGTGTTTCCAAAGGATGTAGTGAAAACAATTATCAGAGCTGGATTTAAAAAGATGTTGGACAAGTTCCTATAGATGAATTCCATAAACCCTTATTAGACAGGTAGATTTGGGAAAGTCATCGCTTATCTTTGGGTATGAGCAAAAAGGTGTGGATTTATTCATTGGGATTCCTCCATGGACTTGTGACGTAGTTTGGGCACTGTCAGAAATGGGACGCTGCGCGCGTTGGACCTTACTGTATGGCATTTCTTATATACTTAGTCTGTTCTTATGAGTATGTCTATATTAAACCAAAATATATCTAGGCCTGATATGGAAAGTATTTTAGTTGTGCTTCCTGATGCCTTTTATTTCAGTGTGTGTGATTTTTTATTCTAGTCAAGATGACACACATTAGGTTTGTTTAATAAGTAATTACCCACAAATGTAAATGTTCTATAAAGAGAGAATTGATTTGACTTTTGTATTAACAAACTAAAACTCCTACTTACAGATTCCAGACTGAAGTGAATTATGATACATTAGAAGTTCGAGATGGGCCTGCTAACTCATCCCCATTAATCGGAGAGTATCATGGTACTCAAGCACCACAATTCCTTATTAGCACTGGCAACTACATGTACCTGCTGTTCACCACTGACAACAGCCGATCCAGCGTTGGCTTCCTAATTCGTTATGAAAGTAAGTTTGAATTCTTTCCAGTATGATTTATCCTTGAATGCAGTTCCCCTAGAAACTAAAAGAGCATCAAATATTGTTGGAAAAATGCTGCATTGTATAAACACCACAAGCAAGTAAATCCAAAATCAACTAGTCACAAATATGCCCGAAAATTTTATAATATTTATTTGCTTTTATATGTTCAAAAAGGCTATTAGAAATTAACAAAAATACTCACTTCTGATATAATTAGCAGTATTTGCAGAGATTAATTGTTCAGTGTGGAATTCATGGTTGCATTCCTTTGATATGCCCCATCAGTACTGTAATTTGCATAGGAAAATGCTTTTGGGCATTGCTCATTAGTACTTGCACAATTACAAAGGTGCTGATATAAACAGTTTTGCTAATTTGGTCTAGCTCACAAGCATTTGATGCATAAGCCTCTTAATATACTTTACAAGCACATCTGTAGTTTACATGCCTGATTAACACAAGTGTATATTGAAACAGATGTTTTAAAACATAAATACTATAGCTTATAAAATGTTTGCACACTTAGGGGCATGTCTACTAAAATACATGATTGGAGTGTGCATTAAGCTCCAAAGGTTAGTGTGGGAAATGAAGTAGACCTGCACAAACTGCTGGCCTGGCGTGTCTCCCTGCAGGTACTGTGGGGGACATATCTCGAGTGTGCTAAACTGCGAGTGCACTTCTTACCATCCATTGAGGAGAAGTAGGTGCACTCACATCAGTGGCAGCATTTGCAGTTAGTACACACCAATGAGGCCTCTGTGAACTATAATGTGCCATCAATGCACCCCACCCAACCTACCCAGTCACTACCCTATCGCATTGCTAAGCAGTTAGCATGTGTTGCTGCATGGTAGCACCACAGTGCAATTAATATGCAATAAACCCTATACTAATCATTAGCCTCTTAGGGAACTCTTTACTAAGCTGCACTAAAACAATGCTATAAGCACTGTTTAAATGCCAGTAAAATCCCCATGGATTCAGTAATGTAAACTGTGACAAGTGCAAACAGCTAGTGTTGGGTGGGTTGTGGCAGACTTGAGTAATATCTTGCTCCTAGGTTTAGGAATTCTTGGGCTCCATCACTCTTAAAGGCAATAAATAGGCTGCTAATTTTAGATTTCTGGAATAGTTAAGGTGATTTACTATTTGTTTATTACTATATGCTGCCTTGTAAACCTCTAACCCCTAACCTATTGGACCTACTCCTGCCTCCTCTTTTTAATCACAGAAATAGCTATGCCATAGACAGGTGCTGGTTGAAATAGGCCCCGGATTTATTGTTCTAACACTCATTCCTATCTTATGTGTGCAAGCCCATGCCTTATTAACTTGTCCTAGCAAGCAAAGCCACCCTCATTACTTTTGTAAAGTCCAGGACATACCAGATGGCCCACTCCATGTAAGAAAGGCCATTAGCCTATGTCATAACCTTCCTATCCGGGAGGTAAAAAAGGGTTTCTGACCCAGTGCAGCACCAGAGACTGTGAACTTGATGCTGGGCTATCATGAACAGTGATAGTAGCAATATATCATGCCTAATCCCCAAACCCTGTAGCTCGGACACCCCACCACTTGAGCTACTCAATATGCGGATTGCCCAATGCCCCACAAAAAACTGTGGCCTAAGAAGTCTCAAATTTGGCTAAACCTTTGAAGAGATTTGAGGCGTGCTTACTGGCACAAATGAAGGAACCCTGCTAGTTGAGTTGGAGGTCTGTAGACTACTACTGTAGTCTACAGACCTCCAACTCAAATTGAAGAGCTAGATAACGAATTGATTATAGATATTGCCAAGATAGCCACAAAGAGGGAAGAGATCATATTGGGTGACTTTGTGGATGCTGTCCAAGATGTGCTACTTAGACAAATGGTGATGGAACTAACCAGGGAAAGCTCAATGCTAGATTTAGTGCTCACCAACAGTGATAGCGTGTGAGCAACAGCAATCATCACACGGTGTGGTTTGAGATGAAAGCCAAGGTGCAGTCCAATCATAGCAAGCTCAAAGTCCTAAACATCAAAAACACTGACTTCAATAAAATGGCCGAGTACCTAAAGGAGGAGTTGACAGGGTGGAAGGAGATAAGGGAAGTGGAATTGCAATGAGCTAAACTAAAGGAGGCAATAAAAGCGGCAACAGATAAATATGTAAGAATAGTAAATAAAAACAAGAGGAGAAGGAAACCTATTTGGTTTTTCAAAGAAGTGGCTGCTCAAATAATGGCAAAAAACACAGCTTTTGCAAAATTCAAAAGCTTGAAAACAGAGGAACACAGAAAGGAATACAGGATCAAACTCAAAAAGACAAAAAGAGAAATAAGAATAGCAAAATCAAAGGCAGAGGAAAAGATGGCTAAAGATGTTAAGTGTGGCGACAAAACTTTTTTCAGGTATATTTGGGAAAGGAAGAAGATCAAAGGTGGAATTGCATGACTCAGAAGTCCTGGAAACGGACTCGTGGAAAGTAACATTGAAAAAGCGAAATTGCTAAACAAATATTTCTGCTCCACTTTTACTAAAGAAAATCCTGGAAAAGGACGACCTGTGACTCCCAAATATGAAAATGGAAATGAAGTAGATACTATACCATTCACAGAAGATGAGATGTTAGAACAACTTGCAAAACTGAAAGTGGACAAGGCCATGGGACCAGATGGGATACATCCCAGGATACTGAAAGAGCTCAGAGAGGTTCTTGCAGGGCCGTTAAAGGATGTTTTCAACAGATCCTTGGAAACAGGAGAAGTTCCTCAAGAATGCAGAATGGCTGATGTCGTACCTCTACACAAAAGTGGTGACAGGGAAGAAGTGACAAACTGCAGGCCCGTGAGCCTTACCTCGGTGGCGGGAAAAATAATGGAGGCGCTCCTGAAAGAGCGAATAGTGAACTTTCTCAAAGCCAACAGGTTGCAAGATCCGAGGCAACACGGTTTTACCGAAGGACGATCTTGCCAAACAAATCTGATTGAATTCTTTGACTGGGTGACCAGAGAACTAGATCAGGGGCATGCAATGGATGTCATCTACCTGGAATTCAGCAAAGCCTTTGATACTATCCCTCATAGGAGGCTTATCAATAAACTCAGTAGTTTGGGGATGGGTCCCAAGGTGGTAAACTGGATCAGAAATTGGTTGACTGACAGACAACAGAAGGTGATGGTAAATGGAGCTCACTCGGATGAAAGGAAGGTGATTAGCGGGTTGCCCCAGGGCTCCATCCTGGGCTTGGCACTGTTCAATGTATTTGTGAGTGATATTGCTGAAAGACTGAATGGAAAGATCTGTCTTTTTGCAGATGACACAAAAATTTGCAACAGAGTGGACTCCCCCGAGGGAGTGATTAACATGAGGAAAGATCTACAAAAGCTGGAAGAATGGTCTAATGCTTGGCAATTAAGATTTAATGCAAAGAAATGCAGTGTCATGCACTTGGTAGCAGAAATCCAAGGGAAATGTACGCGATAGGGGGAGAGAGGTTGGTGTGCATGAATCAGGAGAAAGACCTTGGTGTGATTATTTCTGTAGATCTCTAGGTGGCAAAACAGTGCAACAAGGCGGTGGCAAAAGCCAGGAGGATGTTGGGCTGCATACAAAGAGGAATTACCAGCTGAAAGGAAGAGGTACTAATGCCACTGTATAAGTCAATGGTGAGGCCTCACTTGGAATACTGTGTTCAGTTTTGGAGACTGTATCTTGCAAAGGATGCAAAAAGAATGGAAACTGTTCAGAGGAAGACGACCAAAATGATTTGGAGCATGCATCAGAAGCCTTATGAGAAGAGACTTGAAGACCTAAATATATACATTTTGGAGGAGAGGAGGGATAGGGGAGATATGATTCAGACCTTTAAATACTTAAAGAGAAATAATGAACAAACAAACCTCTTCCAAAGACGGGGAAGATGTAAAACTAGAGAGCATAACATGAATCTGCAAGGTGGTAAATTGAAAGGAAATGTCAGGAAATACTTTTTCACTGAAAGGGTGGTGGATGCTTGGCATGCCCTCCCGATGGAAGTGGTGGGGGCAAACACAGTGACGGAATTCAAAATGGCATGGGACAGACACAGTGGATCCCTTTACAGCAACAGGATAAAATCAAAATAAACTGAATACTGGGCAGAATGGATGGACCATGCTGGTCTTTATCTGTCGTCATTTACTATGTTAGGTCAGAAAAATGCACACCATCAGTCCTGTGCAAGCCCTTGCAATCCACTGATTCCCATGCATGTCTGATGTTTTATTTATTTATATTCTCTTATTCTGCATCAGTGCAGTTTACATTGAACAGGGCATTATAACTTGGAGATAACTATTTTACTTGGAACATGGGCTATGGAGGGTTAAGTGGCTTGCCCAAGACCACAAGGAGCACCTGTGGGACTAGAAACCCCAGTCCTTCTGGCCCAAGGTTGCTGTCCTCTAGTGCGATTTGAAGCCCCAACCTTTCAGCCTGAAGTACCATGCCCCAACCACTAGGCCACTCCTCCACTCCATGTTTATATCCATGCGGTACTATGTGAAGTTGCCCACTTGCTTATTCATCTTGAATAAGCCTCAGAGGATGCATCAGTATCAGAGCCTCTGGCGGCAAGGAATAGTTTTGGACTACATACCTTATGTAACCTGGTAGAAAACCTGATTGAAAAATGCTATAAATGTTACCTCGGAAGTGAATGAGAATAGCCACAAAGCTACCTGATGTGTTGATTAATTGCACCAGAACATGCCCTTAGTGCTGATCCTATCTCTATACCATATGTTGAGGCCCAAATGGAGGAACATTTGCCCTTCCTGGCAAATTCTTTGGCCCGATAAACAAATAAGTGGCAAATGCACCAAACGGTCTGTCACCACGGGGTGATACCTCTATAATATAAAACCATAAATATTGGCATTAGTACAAAAGGTAGTGGGTAAAGGTCCTTAGGAAAGACATAAGCGGGAACCATCAGGTAGCCTAATATATAATGTATCTATCTAGATGCTGGAATATGTGATTTGAAAGTACAGAGGCTGCGCCACTAGATGCCGTTCCTATTCTGAATAAATGCTTGCTAAAACCCAGGGCATGCTTGAGTACCTTGGTGAACTGTAAAATGCTCAAGGCATAACTCTCAGGATATATCAGGAAGTAAAGACCCTGCTTCAATCATATATACAAGTAACTCCTTACATTAAGGACTGGGTAGGTAGCTAAGCCTGATAATTTGGACAAAGTGATAATTTTGCCCCTACCTAAATGACTGTTTTTTGAATGGTGAATTACTATTGCCAACCTGTTGCAATTAACATATAAACAGGTTGTTAAAAGCCTAGAACAGGGCCTGCTTTTGGAACTTGATGCCACCAATTTGCTTATCAGTGCAGCAAAGAAGGGGAGAGGAAAAGCCACCCTAAAGAGTAGCTGTGTAAACAGTTGGTCACACTCAGAAGATCCTTCCATTGTAGCCGTAATCACTCACAAGTTATTAACTCTCTGGTATTGGGAGCATTTCCAGAGACCGACCTGCGAACACTTTTCTATTGGTGGAATGTGTTGCCAGATTAGGTCACCCCCTGACTTTAGAGAAGGCTGGGTCAGCTAGATAGGAATGTACCATATCCCTTGAAATACTAGACAGCTTGGCTGCTCCATTGTACTCATTCATGAAATACAAGGCCCATATTGAAACCCCTTTGTCTGGCAGTGGCTCATGATACATTTGTAGCCTCAGAGGTAGGATATCTATGTGGCTGGTGCAATGGATCTGCACAGCAATTCCCCTGTCATAGGGTTCCAAGTGCTCCAACTACCTTCATTCTCAGTGTGAGTCTCCTGAACAAAGACCACTTACAAGAAAAGAAAGAATCAGCAATACCACTTATGTTTCAAGCCATGCATAACATAGACCTCCTGGAACACTGTGATTAGGTGACATTTTGCAGACTGCTGGTAGATTACCTCGACCACAGCCAAGTTATCATGCTGGAATATTATCTTATGTTAACTGACCAGTTAGTCCAAATGTGCAGTGCAACCACATTTCAGAATCGCTCCAGAAATGTAATGTTATGGGTAACATTGGACTTGACCCATTTTGTTGACATGCAGGGACATTTCAAATGGGATGTCCAAGTGCAATCTGGGATCATCAAATCCAGAACGTCTGATAAGAAAGGCGGGCACGTGCAAGCTCAGGCACAGTTCCAGAAATATGGACGTGTCCAAGATGCATGTGTATCAAATGTCTATATAGACATCCCCAGGAGAACATTATCTAATAGCATGATGGTTAGAACAGTGGTTTAAGAGCTGGATGGCTAGGGTTCAAATCCCAGCATGGTACTTTGTAATCTAAAGCTAGTCACTTAATTCTCTAACTTTCTTGATGTTTTATGGTGAAAACAAACACTTTTCTGATGCCAATTTATGCCTGGAACAGGAATAAACATGCACATGTATGCAGACTGCTCTGCTGCTTCTGGGATTGAATGGGGATATGTAAATCCATTGCCTGTGCCTGCAGATGTCTCTGCTGCTCCTGGGACTGAACGGGGATGTGTAAGTCCATTGCCCCTCCCCAGACATGCCTCCGATATACCCCTTTGCCTACTTGAACGACTCCTTACTGGAGATGTCCGCAAACGGTATTTGTGGGAGACATGTCCATGCTTCCAATGTCCATGTGAATGTCTGCAGATGTCCAAAACACAACTAAGCTTTTTAGAACAGTGGCTCTCAACCCAGTCCTCTGGGACCCCTTGTCCAGTTAGGTTTTCAGTGTATCCACAATGAATATACATGAAATTGTCTGCATGAGATAGATCTGCATGGAAGCGGTGCATGCAGATCTATCTCATACATATTCATTGTGGATGAAAACCTGACTGGCCTAGGGGTCCCAGAGAACTGGGTTGAGAACCACTGTTTTATAATGACCCTCTAAGTCTCAGTACACCATGCACCCTGCCAAAAGACCCCAAATGTTCATCCACAAAATCATGAGAGTGTAGCTAGAGGTCAGTGCTAGATACTGGAGGAGGCAACCACTAGAGGAGGCTCACCACCAGGTTCTTGCACAGGTAGGCAACTTAATACAGTGACGGTCCTGCTGGACCAATGCAATTGCCAATATTAATCTGTGCAAGAAAATCAGGCCTATGGGGATGACTCTGCAGGTGAATTTGAGTCTTCCAATTAGGGAGCTCATCTGTTTCATTCTGACTTTCTTCACTGCACATGCTTTGCTGACTAAATTGTGTAATTTAGTCAGTTTGTCTCAAGGCAATCTGGAAAACATTGATGTGGAATCCAGTTTAATACTCAAGAAAGCAAGACAATGATATGGGCTCTAAAGTTTATCCATATCCAAGGGGACCCTGAATTCACAGGCAACAGCCTGAAATTCACAAAATAATCCCTGCTGGACTGATGAAGAGAAAATCATGTAAATTAAGAATGAGATTAGCCATCCAGTACACAAAGTACTTCAAATTCAGCAAGGTGCTAAATATATAAAAAGTGTGCACATTGGCATACAACGATCGTCATAATATATACGCTCAAAATAAAAGCCCAGCAAAGAGAAGAAGCAAATGAGGCAGGTGCACCAAACAGTGTGGTCAGTTTACCAACTTTATTTCAGCCCCAATGCATTTTGGCAATGCCTTCTTCAGGGGGCACGCACCTCAAAGATAAAAACAAGGAACAACGCTATATAAAAACGTACAAAAAAACCAGGTAAAAAATATATCCTAAAGATGACCATATGAAGATATCCATGAACAATAATAATGATGCAGTAGAATTAAAAAGCAGAATAAATTTAAAAGCATTAAAAAAAATATTAGAAGCTGGACAATGTAAATCAAGGTATGTAACAATTTTAAAAAAGGTGACAGTTAAAACCAAATACAAATGTGGTACGTTCAACATGTGCCAAGATGGGCCAATTAAAACGTTATAATCCAGATCAGATTGAAATGAAATAATATTGACAGAAAGCAGTGATTATGTGGAGTACACACATGTTATAAAGAAGAGAGGGCAAAACACATGTACAAGGGAATGAGGAGAATATGGCCCTTGGTACCAAAATGGAGGGGGAGAGAGAACCAAACCCACTATGCTGAAACTCTAAGATCCTACAGGTAAAACCAATAATAAAAAAACCTCACTGTGATACTGTATGCAATATGTAATGTGTGGGAACACCTGAGTCCTACAATTGAAAGCAGAAATTAACAGGGGTACAAAACTTGATTCATCATTTAGAATCTGTGAAGGGAAAGGAGCAACCCCGCTGTGCTCTCATAATGCCCGCATACAAAACAACTGTATGTTATGCAAAACAGAAAAAATGGAGCATAAAGCGAAAACCACTGGGACATCAGTACTTTTATTACTTGTGCATGGTGTGCTCAAGCAGCAAAAGCAAGTGGCTGAAAATATAATGCTCTGGACGAAATTAAAAACTGAGCTTTAAATCACAATAGCTGAGAAATATCATCTGTGCAGTCTGTTAGAGACCAAACAAAACAAGAACAAGGGATGAGCCAGAACCTAAAAATAAAAAAAGGAACCAACCTTGCCTGAGCTGCAGGTCAGCCACATCAAAGGCCAGTAAGTCAAATGAGGGCAGGAAAGGGAAACTCCTATAGTTTAAACTGCATTTGGGCCAGGAAAAGGTCAAAGGTGAAACCAAAAGCAAATACTCTGCAAACAAAAGGTCTCATAGCAACTTTGAACCAGTCGTTGTGCTATGAAGAAAAAGGGGGCGGACCTTAGCAAGATCATTGGATGGTTTGAAGGCTAAAATCATAGCCAGCCAAAAAACCCCCATAAAATCCATATATGGCGAGGGTTCAAAATTATAAACCAGGGGGCACAATAAAAAATAGAAAAAAAAGACAGAGAAAAAGTCATAACATAAATACATAAAGTAGAGGGCACCCTTGTATTTTTTTCATTTCAAAATGAGACCCCAAAGCAAAGTCTCTACACATGTGTTCAACACACATGAACAGCTGATGCCAAACTGTCTCGCTAATAATGGAAATTGTACGTGAACAACAAAGGAGAGGGGAAAGGGGAGTGGGGGAAGGGGAAGGGGAAAAAAGGGGAGGGAGGGGGAGGGAGGGGGGAAAGGGAGGTGAAGGGGAGTTGGGGAAGGAAGGAGGGGAGAGAGGAAAGAAAGGCAGGGGGAGGAAGGAGGGGGAAGGAGGAAAGACAAGGTGGGGGGAAGGGGCAGATGAGGAAGAGGAGGGGAGGGAAGAGAAGGGAGAGGGAGAGAAGGAGGGGAGGAAAGGGAGGGGGTGGGGAAGGAGGGGGATGGGGAAGGGAGAGAGGAAAGGAAGGGTGAAGAGAGAAAAAGTAGGGATGGGGATAGGGGAAGGAAAGGGAAGTGGGGAGGGGAGGGGAATAGAGAGGGAGGAGGGGGTGGAAGGGGGAAGAGAAGGGGGAGGGGAAATTAGGGGAGAGAGAAGAGGAAGGGGAATGGAGAAAAGGGGAAGGAGAAAGGGGATAGGGGATAGGGGGAAAGGGGGAAGTAGGAAAAGGGGGAGAGGGAAGGGTAGGGGAAGAGAGGGGGAAGGGGATTGGGAAGGAAAGGGGAGGGGAGGGAGGGGGAAGAGAGTGAGGAAGTGTGGAAGGGGAGGACGAAAAGGAAAAAGCAGAGGAGGGGGAGTAGAAGGGGGAAGGGGAGGTAGAGGAAGGGGTGAGAAGGAAGAATGAAAGGGGAGAGGGAAAAGGGGAGAAGGGGAGGAAGGAAAGGGGAAGAGTGGGGAGAAGGGGAGAAAGGGATGGAAGGAAGAGGAGGGGAGGGAGGGGAGGGAGGGAGGGGAAAGAGGGTGATAGGGGAGGAGGGGAAGAGGCGAGGGAGGGACAGAGGAGTGAGGGGACGGGGGGAGGAGGGAGGAGAGGAGGGGAGGGGAAAGGGGAGGAAGGGAAAGGGAAGGCGGGGAGGGTAGAGGGGTAAGGAATGGGAGGGGGGGTGGTGGGGAAGGAGGAGAAAGCAGGGGAAAAGGGGGGAGGGGAAGAGGGAAAGGGGAAAGGGAAGAATGAGGGGGAAGGGGAAGTAGGGAGAATTAAATAATTAAACAAATACATAAATATATATATACAGACCTAACATATCAAAAACCATAAAGATTAGTGAAAACAATAAAATAATAATACAATTAAAAATTAAAACCATGAGTACAATATTGTGAATAAAAAAAAAAAGGGGATTCTGAAAAATGCCATCTAAAAACCGCAGGGTAAAAACTACAAAAAATGGAAAAATCTTGTTCCATGTTCAGTCCATGAGGATACACTATATCTAACATGAAGATGAAACTTTGTTCTGCACGTAGCAGCAACTTGTCAATGTCCCTGCCCCTCCAGTGGGGCCGCAATACCTTCAAGACTAAAAATTTCAATGTCAGGCTGTCTTGAAATTCAGTCCATTGGTTGACCAGAGGTTTATCAGAAAGATGATGACATATACAGCTTTTATGTTCTATGATTCTAGTTTTGACGGCTTGCTTCAGTTTGCCTACGTAGAGGAGTCTGCAGGGGCAAACAATTAGATATATCATGCTCTCACTCTCTCAGTTGGAAAAATCATTGAATTAAAACTTCTTCTGAGTCAATGGATGTACATAAACGTTTCTTATAACCAAGGCATTAATGCAGACCGAACAACAGCTGCAGCAAAAATGGCCCCAAGCTTTTAGTATGTTGTGAGGTTTTGTCAAAGGTGATGGCACTGAGATATTGGCCAAACTGTGATTTTTCTTTTAGGCCACTGTTAGTTGGTAGGTGGACAGGCCAGGAACCATGGATAGCAAGCACCACTTTTCTCTGAGTATTCGGGCCATCTCTTGTGACAGATTTGAGAAATTTAGGGTACAAACTATCCTCTCATGCGTTTTCTTGGAGGAAACTTGTAAAAGTGAGGTCTGTTGCATTAATTTTGCCCTGTGGTAGGCCTTTACTGATGCAACTATGCGGATAACCTCTTGCTTTAAACCGTCGATACATGTCATAAGACTGTAGTTTGACGTCCTCTTCCTTCGTACAGATGCTACGTATTTTGAGAAACTGACTTATTGCTAGATTCTGTTTCAAAGATCTATAGTAAAAACTGTTGAAATGCAGCAGGGTTTTTCTGTCCATGGGCTTCCTGTAAAGATTAGTGGTAAATCTATCAGGGACTTTCTGGATGAAAAATGTTCAAATATTAAATGTGTGTATGTCTGTATGTATGTTCAAACTGAAGATTAACATCCCAAGAATTGAGTTTCTCTGACATAATTCCTAAGCATATCTACTGTGTTGTCGAAGGATGCATACCATACAGTTTGTGGGGAATATGGTCATTGATTGGAAATCCCCTAGGATATGACAGGTTGTACATGAGGTGGAAATTTCCAGTTTCTTTTTTTGCTACTTCCAACAAGAGCAATACTATCATATGTTCAAAAGATGGCAAAAGACCCAGTGATCTGCCCCTTCAACAGCTCTGCCTTCAGCATGGCATGGATGTAAGTGTGCAAAGCAATGCATAGAGCATGCATTCATGTCTGATGAGATAGTCAATTGACTAAGTAGGATCTCAAAAAACTATGTCTGAACCCAGACAATAATGCAGATGAGGCTTACTAGTAGGATAACTGGGTAGAGTAGCTACTCTGATGGGCCAGAAGGCTTTACTGTGGGCAATTCCTGCCTTTCTAAATGTTCCTACTAGTTTCTTGTCTATTTTGTTTATTGCACCTGGTAGCAGGATGAGGAATGGCACAGTCTTTGATTAAATATTTGTATTTACATTCAGATGCCATATACCCATTTCTGTTAAACACCAACAGGTCTCAACATTGGGGGGATTATATCGAGACATGATGATGATGCTTCAAAAGGGACATATCTGTTGTGGAGCTGTAAAAGACTTAGGAGTCATGTGCATTAAACATAATTCAATATCATGAGACATTTTTGGGTTGTTTGCCATCTGCTCCAGAAGGAAAAAGAAAGAGAAGGTTTAAAGACTTCACCATGGTTCAGCCAGACTAAAACCCTTATAAGAAGCACAGAAGCATAGAAAAATGTTAGCAGATAACGATCACATGGCCTATCCAGTATGCCCTTTTATAACAACTAGTAAACTTTACATTCCTTTTTTCCCCTTAGAGATCCTCTTTGTCCTATGTTCAATTTATTTATCAGTTGCTAGTGTGAAACAGGCTTTAAAGAGATCTAAGAACACCTCATCTAGTGCTCTCCCTGGGTCCAACTTTCTGGTCACTCAGTCAAAGAAATTAATCAGATTTGTTTGACAAGATTTGCCTCTAATGAAACAATAGTGCCTTGGATCCTGCAATCTATTGGATTCCAGAAGCCTCATTATCCTCTGTTTTAGTTAGAATTTCAATTAATTACTCACTACAGAGGTCAGACAAACTTGTAGTTCCCAATCTCAGTCGTACTTCTGCTTTTGTGTAGGGAGACAACATGTACGCTTCTCCAGTGCTCTGGGACCCCACCCCAGGCTCTATAGAAGCATAGAAAAAGGTCAGTGGATCCGCCAGAACTTCCCTAAGTTCCTTCTCCACTCTCAAACGTATCCCATCTGCTTCCATTGCTTTGCCTACCTTTAGCTAACTGTTCATGAAAATAGTTTTCTAAAAATCATTCAAGATCCACTTCACTTCTATTCTTAGGTGTGTGTGTTTTCTTTGGCCTTCTCCTGGCCCTTCATCTGTGAACTCAGAATAGAAATATTTATCAAACAATTCTGTTTTATCCTCATCAGTTTCTACATTTGTTTCCCTTCACCCTCCCACACCATTTTACTGCATTGGCTATTTATTCTTCTGTTTGTGAATTAGCTTTCCTGACTACTTTCCTAGCCTCTCTTAGCTTTTCCAAACACTGATGACTTCTCTTCCTCTTTCTGTGATCAGTTATATTTTATGAAGGCTACCATCATTTTCCACATCCTTTCCGCTACTTCTTTTGAGAACCAGAGAGGCCTCCATTTTCTTTTACATTTATTTACTTTTCTAACAAAAATGTCCTTGATCTTAAAATATTCTCTTTCAGTTTTGTCCACTGATTTTCTACATCCCTCAGCTTTTTCTATCTAGCTAATGACTCCTCGAGGTATTGGACATGTGGAACCAAAGGGCCAATCATTGACAATTGTGTCTAAACTCATACAACCACAAAGATTTGTTATGGATCTGTGTAGCCCACTATAGTAGCTAGTTTAGCAAATGAACACATTCAATTAAAAATGTTATGTACTATCTTCTCTGTACCTGGGGGTTCATGTCTCTTGTGTGATTTTTTTACTTTCTCACCACCTTTTATGTCCTTCCAGTAAAGAAAAGATATTGATAAAACTCTGCATCTGATACATTTGCACAGTAAGTAAAGAATCCAGTTCTAGAACTGTTTTTGACTCATGAAGGCATTAGTAGATTAACCCCCTTCTGCCAGGAAACTGTCTGACCTCCAGATTTGTTTTATTTATATATTAATTCTGGCATTTACTATACCACCTAGGGGCACAATAGCCATCAAAGTGGTTTGCAATGCAAATATGGGGCTAGAGAATAGCAGGGCAATGGAGAAGAGATTGAGATTAAGAGGGGGCATGAATTCAATGGAGTATAGAGGGGAGATAGAAAAAGAGAACAATAAACAGAAACCAATCAGGGTCAGGTGGGGCAATCATGGAGAGGTAAGGAGTCGAGAAAAGGGTAGACGGGACTATCAGAGGGATAGAGAGAATAAATGACAAGAGGCGTGGATTATGTATGGTGATGTTTGTGAAGGAACAGTGGAAGAGCCAGATCTTGACTTCCCTTTTGAATTTTGCCAAAGAGGGTTCTGGTTTGAGGTGAAGTGGGAAGGATTTCCAGAGATGGGTACCTTGATATGAGAAAGAGCAGTGGGATGAGACCTCAAGATGAAGAGTGGAAGAAGGATGAAAGGAGAGAAGTGTGGCCTGGGGATCAAAGCTGATGTGAGGGTGTGTACAGGCATAGGAGAGAGGCAAGATATGATGAGAAGACAAAGCATGCTCAATGAACCAACATCGGGACCTTGTATTGTAGATGAAATGCGAAGGACAGCCAGTGGAGGTAGATGAGAAAGGCATGACATAATCAAACCACCTGCCAACAGTAATCATCTTGGCGGCTGTAGATTGAACCGGCTGTAGATATTGTAGGATGCTAGCAGAGAGACCATGATAGAGTACTGTCAACTCTTAACTAGATTAAAGGTGGAGACCGCAGAAACTGCACAGTTCATTGCCCCAGAACACTTTTTTGACTAGGCAATGGAGTGCATTTTGCTAGTGGCCAGGTCTACTACTTTGTCTACAGTTTGGGCTGTGATCGGCATTTGTAACCAAATGGCCTCTTTAATTCATGAGAATAAATCACCAGGGAGCTACACACAATGAGGCCAAGACACAGTTGCTTTATCTGGCCAGGGGGCATAATGGGTCAGAAACACTTTAAAAACAGACTTAAAAATTCAGATACAGGACCAGTCCAATCAGTAAACCAAAACTGTGAGGTAAAAGGAAAGTCCCTTACCATAAGACCAAGGAAGGCCTGAAGCTGAAAATGAACACCAGTCATCTGAGGAAGGGGTTGAGGAACAAGAGGAAGAATAGCACCCAAGATTTAAATTCCAGCCCTCCCCCTTTGGGCACCTCACTTAGTTTGACATCATTGGGCCAAAGGGGCTAACATCCCCCAACAGCCACCTGTGTTCCCAGCCAGAAATGAACCAAAACAAGCTCCTGGAGGTGGGCCATACTCCTGTGGGGTGACACTGAGGGTGAGTTCAGTAGAGGGCAAGGGAGTTTACAAAAGGCTTCCCTCGCCTTTCTTATATCAGGATGTGTTTTATTTTTTATTATAAATCACCGTAGATGCTCACAGTGAATGTACGCATGATCGGTTCAACATGCATACTTTCAGAATAGCGACCACCTAAGATATTTGTGCAAGTGCCTATGCATGTAAACCACTAAAACATCATGATTTACAGTAGTTAATGGCATTCAACTTCCCATGATTCCTTACAAAATAACCTCCTAGAGGTCCTTTGTTATGTTTAGACACTAGATCGAGACCGGATGACGCCCCTTCAGACTTTATCATTTTTAGATGTGCTCACACATAATAGTATTTTATAATATATACATGTACATGTGTGCTCCACCTACAATCTGCCAAACTGGCCCTGTGCATGCCTACTGGCAAAATATAGCCATTATGTCAAAGCGCATACTTTTAGATAGATCATAATTGTATGTTTGAAAAGGCCATGTATGCATGTATGTGACCAGATGCACATGGAAATGACTTTAGAAGGGTCATTTTATAAGGGAGTGTCTAGTTGAAGAGGGTGAGTACGCACCTACATAACTGCTATTTTATAAGAGCTCATAGATATTCATATGTTTCTATAAAATACTAACATAAGTGGCAGAAATTGTGTCTTAAAAGTAGGAACAGACATTTATATCTGCAAGTACACAGGTTGATTGTGGTATTTCATAATCAATATTTGTAAATTCTGCCCAGATTGTGCCACTAGCTACCCCTATCAGCAAAGCACACACTTTTATGCCAATGTGTGTGCTTTTATGTCAGTTAGTATTATATAAGAGACTATTTAAGATGTTGTTATTGTTAAGTGCCATTAAGTCTGTATCGACTCATGGCGACCCTCTGGATAGTTGTCCTAAACTGTGTTTGGTCCAGTCAGGCAGCTCATTGTTGACAGAGTGGCACCCATAGCTGCTGTTATTGTATCAGTCCATCTCCTTGTTGAACTTCCTCTTTTGCATTTACCTTCAACATTTCAAAGCATGATACCTTTCTCTAATGATCTCTCTCTTCGCATGATGTGTCCAAAGTATGAAAGACAAAGTCTTGCCATCTGAGCTTCTCAAGAAAGCTTAGGCTTGATCTCTTCTAGTCCCGACTGGTTTGTTCTTTGAACAGTCCATAGTATACACAGTATTCATCATCAGCACCATAATTCAAAAGCATCAATTTTCTTCCTATCTTTTTCACTGCCCAAATTTTGCATCCATATGACGTTATTGAAAATACCATGGCTTGAACGAATTGAATCTTTGTATGGAGAGAGACATCTCTGCTCTTGAGAATCATGTCTAGCTCCTTCATAGTCATTCTGCCAAGAGCAATGTGTCGTCTGATTTCTTGACTGCTTGTTATTTCTTTATTGATAGTTGATCCAAGTAGGTTAAAGTTGCCCACAATTTCAATATCTGCTCCATCAACGATGAACTTATGAACTTATTGATTTTGCCAGTTGTCAGAATATTTGCTAAGGTGCAAACACATTTTAAGACTATGTTCCTTGTTCTTGAGAAGCAAGTGTTTCAGATCATCTTCACTTTCAGCCAGTAATGTGGTATTATCAGCATAGCAAAGGTTGTTGATGAGTCTCCTACCAATCTTCACACCTCTGTTGTCTTCAAACAATCCTGCTTTTCTGATGATTTGTTCTGCATATCAATTAAAAGGTTAAGGGGAAATTATGCAGCCGTGTTGTATACCGTTGCTGATTTTAAATCATTATGTTTCTCCTTGTTCTGTTTGAACTGTTGCTTCTTGATCAAAGTAAACGTTGTGCAAGAGAACGATCAGGTGTTCTGGTATAGCCATGCTTCTTAATGTGGCCCAGAGTTTCTCATGATTTACACAGTCAAAAGCCTTGCTGTAGTCAATAAAACATATATAGATATCCTTTTGGTTTTCTTTAGTTTTTTCAAGGATCCATCTCACATCCACGATGATGTCTCTCGTTCCTTGCCCTTTCCTGAGCTCTGTTTGCACTTTAGGCAGTAATCGTTCCAGATATCATTGTAATTTCTGCTGAATAATCTTGAGTAGAGTCTTGCTGGCATGTGGGATCAGAGTTATTGTGAGATCATTTCCACAGTCAGTTAGATCACCTTTCTTTTATATTGATATAAACAGATCTTTTCCAATCAGTTAGCCTTGATGTTGTCTTCCAAATTTCCTGGCAGAGCCTTATAAGTATGCTAACAACTGCATCAGATTGCTGTAATACTTCAATGGGAGGGCCATCAGTGCCTGGTGCTTTGTTCTTTGATAAGACTTTCAATGCTGCTTCGATGACTTCTTTCATCACCAATGGTTCCAGATCATAAGGTACAGGTTGAAATGGCTGTTGGTCCACTTGATCTTTATGATATAATGACTCTGTATATTCTTTCCACCTTTTCTTGATCTTCTCAGCATCATTCAGCATGGATCCTTAAGCATCTTGTAACATTCCAATTTGAGGCTGTAATTTTTTCTTTAACTCTCGTAGCTTTAGGAAAGCTGATCTTGTTCTTCCTCTAATAATTTCTGCTTCTATTTCCATGCATGCATCATTGTAGTACTTCTTGTCTTGTCTTGCTGCACATTGGAAATCTCTGTTGAGTTCTGCAATTGCCTCTTTTTTCTTCTCTGGCATTAGCTTCTGTGTGTTTCTGGGCAATTTCAGAGTTTCTTCGGTCAACCATTTTGGCCTTTTCTGCTTTTTCACCTTTTTTAGAGATTTCTCACTTTCTTCCAATACAACCTTCTTGATGTCATCCCATAACTCTTCTGGAGCTCTGTCATTTGTATCTAAAGCAGAAAATCGATTTCGCAGACAGTCTTTAAACTCCGGTGGTATGTTCTCAAGGTTATATTCTGCTACATTCATGAGTGGCTTGCTCTTTTTCAACTTTAGTTTGAGTTAGCATAATAGTAGTTGGTGATCTGTACCACAGTCAGCTCCAGGTTTTGTCTTTGTTTATGCTATAGAGCTTTTTCTTCATTGGCTTCTACAGATGTAGTCAATTTGATTTTTGTACAATCCATTGGGTGAAATCCATATGTACAGTCGCTGCTTGTGTTGCTGGAAGAAGATGTTTGAAATGAATAGATATTGGTCTTGCAGAATTCTATCAGTTTTCCTCCAGCTTCATTTCTGTTGCCAAGTCCATGTTTTCCAACCACTTTGCCTTCTTCTTAGTTGCCAACCTTTACGTTTCAGTCACCAATCACTATCAGGATATCCTGTTTGCATGTTCTGTCAATTTCAGCTTGTACTTGTTCATAGAACTCATCAACCTTTTCCTCTTCTGTAGCTGTTGTTGGGGCATATACATTAGTTGTGTTGATAGGCATTCCTCATAGACGAATAGAAATTAAGTGTTCACTGATTGTATTATTTTAAATTAAAGGTCTTGCAAGTTTCTTCTTAATTATAAATCCAACACCATTTCTTCTTTGTCTTTCATTTCCAGCATAGTAGACCATGTGGTCATCAGATGCAAAGTGCCCTGTGCCAGTCCATTTCAGTTCACTGACACCCAGCTGATCGAGTTGTACATTTTCCATCTCATTTTTGACCACCTCCAACTTCCCTTGGTTCATGCTTCGTACATTCTATGTCCCAATATGTAAGATGTCTTTGCAGCTCTGACTCTCATTTCATGTGCAGCTATATCAGCAGTCAGATATCCCGAGGGCTTTGATCCAACCATATCATATATGCTGGCTTTACTCTGAAAAGTTTTCAACTCCTTCCCATTAGCCAGTTGAGTGCCTTCCAACCTGGGGGTTTCATCTTCCAGCACCATAGTGCAAGTGACTATCCACTGGGTTTTTGTGGCATAATACAGAAGTAGATTGCCAGGCCTTTCTTCCATGCAGTTTAATTTTAGTGTTGTTGCTGTTGTTACAAAAATGTGATCCTCCACCGCCAAACCATCCCATTCTTCTGCTGCCCAGATGGGTGGTTTGTGTTGGTCTGGTACCCAGTGGCGTAGCGTGAGTTGTCAGCACCCGGGGCAAGGCAAGTAATTTGCGCCCCCTAACCCGTGGATTTTAGCCGCCGGGGAGCTTCTTTGCGCGGGGGAGCCGACCGTGATCCTACCCTGGGAGGGAGCGATCGTCAGCACTGACCTCGCTGAGCCGGAGTCCAGGGAAACGAACAGCACAGCAGCAAGAGCCCGACAAGCATGGTTAAACGCCCAACAGCAGGGAAGAGGAGGAGATCCGGAACCAGAAACTCGCGATGCCGCCCTGCAGCTCCGCCTTCTCGAGCGCACAGGGCAATCCGACCCCAACCCCAGCTTTACATTGAGATCGAGGGGCGACGACGCGATAAACAGTCCCCCTCCCACCCCGCCCCGGCAGCTTGTGTGAAATAGCTACCTAGAGGGGGTCAATCGCATCGCCTGCACTTTGTTGCCGAGGGTTTGCCAAGAACAATGCGACTCCCAGGACTGCGGGCTCGAGGGCTATAGCGCAAACCTCTTTGCAGTGCCACCACCAGATGGCGTACGCGCCAACATGTATCATAGGGACCTGCCTTTCCCCCTCATCGGCAACAGAGAGCTGCGAGTGCGAGCGCGCCCCCCCCATGTTGCGCCATGTGCGGCCGGCCCCCCCTGCACCCCCCACGCTACGCCTCCCCAGTCAGCTGAGACCTGTCCATCTTGGGAGACCATGTCAGTAGTACCGATAGTTTAGCCCTCAGCATCGCTGATGCAGACAAGCCCTCACAGCACGACAAACTGCAAACCAAGTTAGGGATTTATATTTAAGACTTATATAACCAAATATGTATGAAAATGACTTTATAGAATAACCCCCTAAAAATATAAAGGCAAATCTTAGGATTTAGCTGGAAGATGTTTTAAGCTAGAATACCCTATTGCTCCAGTGCATAAGTCTTTAAAAAGTTAATTTTGTCTGACAGATTGAATTTATTATCAGCTCAAAGATGAATATTTTAAATTACAGGGGATCTAACCTATGTGCTAAGACACCCCAACTTATCTAGAAAGAATGGTACCATCAAATAAGCACCAATAGTCAATCCTTTCCTAGCACGTTTGTTTACCTACTCAACTACATACATACACATATATATAACTGTAATCTGTGAGACTATTTTTTTATATTTGTCTCCACTGAAAAGAAGTGCCACCTTATCACAAAAACCATCGATGAGGCATTTCAAATGTGGATATAGTACTTTCTTTTTGACTTTGCAAGTTAAAGAATTTAAACATCCTGTGACACATATATGTCTTTTATTGTGTATCATTTTCCAAACTGTCAAATGGCATATGCTCGTTCCTTCATTATTTATTTATTTACATTCTCTTATATACCGTGCTATTCTGCATCAGTGTGGTTTACATTGAACAAACTGAAATTACATTGAACAGTGCATTATAACTTGGTGTCGGAACAAACTCCCTCCCAGCATTAGAGCAATCAGGGACCTTAGGCTGTTCAGAAAAGCCCTCAAACACCACTTTTTCTCATGCATTTTACACATCTAGATATCCCCCCTTCACCCTCCCCCACCCTCACAATCTCAAACCACTGCTATATGACTGCAAAAACCCACAGCGAATTTAGCTCCAATATGTAATGTACTAGAAATGTAAATAGTTTCCCCAAGTTTTTACCTCCGTGTTAAATCCCTGTTCTATGTAAACGATGGCCAAATTTAACTGACCAAGTGTTATATTGTTTCAATGTAAACCGCACTGATGACAAAGAGTGCGGTATATAAGAAATGTTAAATAAATAAATAGGGCTATGGAGGGTTAAGTGGCTTGCCCAAGACCACAAGGAGCACCTGTGGGACTAGAAACCCCAGTCCTTCTGGCCCAAGGTTGCTGTCCTCTAGTGGGATTTGAACCCCTGACCTTCTGGCCTGAAGTACCTTGCCCCAACCACTAGGCCACTCCTCTACTCCATTTGTCCTTTTTACTTGTGTGAGTAGTGGCCTAGTGGTTGGGGCAAGGTACTTCCGGCCTGAAGTACCTTGCCCCAACCACTAGGCCACTACTCACACAAGACCACTTCCGCACAGTCTGCCAAGCACTAATAACTCCCATCCTTGACTTCTTCAACCCGATCTATAACGGCATGCCAAAACAAGCACTCAGACCACTACAGATGGTTCAAAACACAGCAGCCAGAATAATCACCGGTTCATCAAAGCAGGACCACATCACTCCAATCCTGAAGGACCTCCACTGGCTCCCAATCAACTACCGCATCAAATACAAAATGATACTAAACATATTCAGCATCAAACACAAGAGCTCCGCCCTCAGCCTCCAACCCCTCATACTTCCTGACGCCAGCACTAGACCTAGAAGAAAGGCTACAGCAGACACACTCAACACTCCAAGCAACTACACAAAAGCATGCAAATCCACCACTCAAAGAGCCCTATCAATGGCGGCTCCAGCAATATGGAACACACTCCCAGATGAGCTACGGTCAACTGAAGACCCAAAGGACTTCCGAAAACACCTAAAGACATTGCTCTTCACTGAGCACTACGGCCCAAGCAGATAGCCAGTTTATACAGTCTCGGACCACGCCCATAACAGAAAATCAGACTCGGTCTCAAGATCAACCACAGTACGCTGCAGAGACAGCAAAACCCATGTGTATAGCTGTAATATCTCATATTGTAAATAGCTCACGTATATATGGATATGTATATAACTGTAAAAACCACATGTTGTAAATAGCTCACGCTAATCAGCCCACCTACACCCACACACCTCAGTGTACATAAACATATCAAGACAAACACCAATGACACTGATTGTTTGCTGTGTACACCGCCTTGATTAAAGGATAAGGCGGGATAGATATACCCTTTAAATAAATAAATACATGGAGAAAAAAGACACAGCATAATGTTAGCATGCTTATGCACTGCCAACTTAAAATCAAGATATACAGTAGGTTGTATTACCACAAGGTAGGAACACTGGACTCCATAGCAGCAGGACAAAGCAAATCAACTTATTAACCAAGTAAAGTCCCTTCTGTTCCATTGTAGCCCATAATTCTCTGCTCCTTCCCAAATGAGATGGTTTCTTACCACCTCTCAGGCTTGCACACAATGCCGTTGTGACAAGCAGTGCTCTTGTTCATCAGTCACAATGATGTAAGAACCGTGTGTGGCATATAGATGCTGAGGTATCGCCACTAACTATAAATGATACTGAAGCAGGCTGAAAAAGTACTGTGACTGATTGGACATTCTTCTGCCAAGAGAAAGAGCTTCCACCACTGCTGCCTCACTGGAAGAAGAGAGAGAGAGGGAGGGAGGCTAGCACAGTTTACAACACAGTAATAATGGGAGATTTCAATTACCCCAATACTGACTGGGTCAATGTCACATCAGGACATGCTAGGAAGATAAAGTTTCTAGATGAAGTAAATGACTGCTCCATGGAGCATCTGCTTTAGAAACTGACATGCAGGGATGCTATTTTAGACCTAGTTCTCAGTGGAATGCATGATCTAGTGTGAGAGGTAATTGTTTGGGGGCCACTAGGCAATAGTGATCATAATATGATCACATTTGATTTAATACATGGAGGGAGAATAGCAAGGAACTTGCACAAAAATTCAATTTTCAAAAGGATACTAAAATAAAATAAGGAAAATGGTTAAGAAAAAACTAAAAAGAGCAACTACAAAGGTTAAGAATTTACATAAGGTTTGGGTGTTATTTAAAAATACTATCTTGGAAGCTCAGACCAGATGTATTCCATGCTTTAAAAAAACGCGAAAGGAAAGACAAACAGCAGCTAGCATGGCTTAAAGGTAAGGTCAGAGAGAGACTGTTATAGCTAAGAGAGAATCTTTCAGAAAACAGAAAAAAAAAGCCAAATGAGGAAAACAGTAAAAAACATACGTACTGCCAAGTTAAATGCAAGGCATTAATAAGGCAGGCAAAGAGCAAATTAGAAAATAAGCTTACCATGAAATCAAAAGTGCATAATAAAAATGTGTTTAGTATATTTGTAGCAGGATGATATAGTGTATCTGGATTTTCAGAAAGCCTTTCACAAGGTCCCTCTTGAGAGATTATTGGGGGAAATTCTAAAGCTATGGATAGGAGGCAATGTACTATTGTGGATTAGGAACTAGTTGAAAGACAGAAAACAGAGAGTCGGGCTAAAAGACCAATTTTCTCAGTGGAAAAAGGTGAATAGTGGAGTACCTCAGGGATCTGTGCTGTGCCCACTACTATTTAACATATTTATAAATGACATAGAAATGCGAATAACAAGTGATCATATTTGCAAATTACACTAAATTATTCTAAGTTGTTAAAACATAACAGGATTGTACAAAATTTCCAGAGGACAATGATAAATTGGGAGACTGGATGTCTAAATGGCAAATTAAATTTAATGTGGATAAGTACAAAGTTATGCACTTATGGAAGAACAACCCAAACAACAGTTATATAATGCAAGGTTCCACATTAAGAACACCACCCAGGAAAATGATTTAGGCGTCTTTGTGGATAATACATTGAAACCCTCTGCCCAGTGTGCAGCAGCAGCCAAGAAAGCAAATAGAATGCTAGGAATCATAAAGGAAGGTATGGTTAATAAATTGGAGGATATTATAATGTCTCTATATCACAGTTCTGGTCACCATGTCTTAAAAATGAAATAGGAGAATTAGAAAAGTTACAAAGAAGAGCAAAATAATGGTAAAGGAGATGGAAGGATATCCCTAGGAAGAAGGGCTTAAAAAGTTAGGGCTCTTCAGCTAGGAAAAGAGACAGATATGATAGTGTTCTATAAAATAATGAATGGCATGGAACAGGTAAATGTAGATCAGTTGTTTAGTCCTTCAAAAAGTAGAAAGATTAGGGGACATGCAATGAAGCTACAATGCAGCACATTTAAGACTAATCAGAGGAAATATTTTTTCACTCAACACATAATCAAACTATGGAATTTATTACCAGAGTATTTAGTAAAATCTGTTAGTGTAGCTTGATTTAAAAGAGGTTTGGACACATTCTTGGAGGAAAAGTCCATAAACCACTATTAAAGAGGACCGGGGAAATCTACTGCTTACCCATTGGACAAGCCATGGAATCTGGATACCTTTTAGGAAACTGACCAGGTACTTGTGACTTGGATTGGCCACTGTTGGAAACAGGATAATGGGCTTGATGGACCCTTGGTCTGACCCAGTATGACATATCTTATGTTCTTAGATGAAATTCGTAAAGGAAAGGGATGGAACTGCTATAACCTAAGACTATAGTGCCAGATGTTTGTTTTTTTTAATTTACTTTAATGCAGTCTTCTTAAGCTAAACAATTATGACATCTCATCCTGCTCACTTTGCTGGCAAGAATTGTAGTGAAGCAATCTCCCTCCTGCTGGCTGGATGGTGGCTGTAGCTTCTAATGTTTCAAGTTATCAGTTACAGTATAAACATGGCCCAAAATCTGTGGAACTGAGGACAGTGGGGACTGGTTGGCCCAGCAGCAGACAAGCTCCCTTGCCATACTTGTCCTTCCTCTTTGTTGACTACAGTTCTCTCTGCAAAATGTGCACTGGACCGTTAATACCTTTCTTCCTGCCTAGCACACTTGCATCTGAACCTTGCTCCCCAAAATCCTCATCTTATCGCAGGATATTTGAAATTTAGAAATGTGGCTATTTCTCCAGACCTAAAGTGCCTGAGAAGCACAGTATGTGCGATATTAGTGAATGATTTATATTTCACCTGGTTGACTTTTTAGATTGTTGTTTGGAAGATATTTTTGTTATTTTATAAAGCTTTCATTTTATCTATTCCTTGGGCCATGTTTTTCAAACTTTCTAAGGCATATTTTTGTGCAACATTGTGATTAATAGTTCATTGTGTTATTTTATGTTATATTTCATGGATGCTTTGCTTTGTTGTTCCTATGCCCTAAGTGTTTTGCAGCAAATCATATCATAAGAATATATTCTTCTTATTATTGTTTTTTAAATGTTCTTCCTTGCTTTGGGCATTTGTTATGGAAAGGCATGAAATAAATCACAATAAACAAATAAGAACTACATAAAATAGAAAAATTAATGTTTACTTTAATATTTTCTGTCCTGGGGTAAATTTAAAAAATGTACATTTGGATTTTAAGTCAGAGAGAGGGGCAAGCATAAATTCAGCTGCAGCATCTTGATATTCTTGTTTTTGAGCCACATAGAATAAGCAAGTTTTCTGTGCCTCCCAAACCTATGCAGATCTGTGGAGCAGATAGGGGTTCCCAAGCCATGTTATCTGAAGATGAAAAGGAGACAGGTAAGAGAGGAGCGAGATAGAGGTAAATAGCATTAAGAGATGGAGCTGATGTTGGGGTGAGAATCAGGGTGCGATGAAAAGGCTTGAAGAGAATCTGAAGGAGATAGCAGAGTTTGTGGCATTTGGGATTTTGAGGACTGGAGAAGAGCCAGCAATGGGTATCTGCATTGCATAATACATTGAAATCTTTGGTTCAGTGTGTGGTACCATCCAAAAAATCAAATGGGTTGTTAGGAAGTATTAGGGAAGGAATAGAGAATAAAACAAAGAATATTATGATGCTCCTGTATCATTCCATGGTGTGACCGCGCCTTAAGTATTGTGAAAAAATGGTCACCGCAAGTCAAAAAGATTAAACAAAATTAGTGAAGGTACAGAAAAGGGCGACCAAAATGATAAAGGGGATGCAGGGATACCCCTTTGAGGGAAGACTTAAAAGGTTAGAGTTCTTCAGCTTAGAGAAGAACAGACTGAGGGGCAGGGCCGGATTTACCTTGAGTGAGGCCCTACGCCAACAAAAATTGTGGGCCCCCAGCAGGGGCGGCCCAAGGGGAGTGCGGGGCCTCATTTGCATAAGGGGCCTCATTTGCATAAATATTTGCATAATGTTACCATATACTAACTTTTAGTAAATGTGCCTCTTAATGAGTGTATGGATAAAGAAAGACTAAAAGATTTCTACATTACTATAATCCAGTGCCAACTGCCAGACACATTAGGAACTACTACAAACACTGCCCATTTAGAACCCATAGCAAACCCGCCGTATCCTAACAGCACTACCAGGACTCACAAAGCACCATACTCTACCAATCAAAAGGCAACACTGCAAATATTAAACCAATACATTTCAGAGAACAACAGTACATGACCTACTGGGGAAAGAGAACAAGTGGCAATGTCAAATAGGAATTATATAAACAGAACACCTCAGCTCAGTTACACATGCAGAACATAGACCATCACCAAACAAGTAATCACAATTTAGAAACAGGAAGACAATAATTAAACTGGGAATCCCAAAAGCCAAACTTGGAATGTACAACACTGTAGAAATAAAACTATATATTAATTTGCTCTTGTAAAGACGTTTCCCATCAGCCCCTGCGGGCTTAACAGAGACGCGAGGGAGACACTCTCCCTTCGCGCCTCTCACAGCCTGCACGGAGGGAGGGAGGGACCGACGGACCGACGGATTCAGCTTGCAGAGGGGGCCCCCGCGGGTCAGTCCATGCTGCCGCGGCAGCAGAGGGGGCCCCGCGGCAGCAGCCAGCAGTTTTTTTTTTTAATTTTATTTAAAAAAAAAAGCTAATTTGTTCTATTTTTGTGGGCCCTTGCCAGCTGTGGGCCCTACGCCATGGCGTACATGGCGTATAGGTAAATCCGGCCCTGCTGAGGGGAGATATGATAGAGGTCTACAAAATCTTGAGTGGAGTTGAACATGTGCGTAAACTCAAATTGATTGTTCAAAAAGTACGAAGACTAGGGTAAACACCACGTAGTTACTAAGCAGCACATTTAAAACAAATGAGAGAAAATACCTTTTTTTTTAAATTTAATGCCTAGTTAAGCTCTGGCATTTGTTGGATGATATGGTTTATTTATTTAACATTTTTTTATATACCGTCTTTCAAATTCTCAAAGCGGTTTACAGAGAACATAACTTTGTATACATGGAACTTTTCGGAACTATCTACAGTAGCAGTTAACGACAGTGTTTACATTCACATTTTAACTATTTACATGTGTGTATGGTTAAAGCAGTTAACATAGGTAGATTTAAAATAAAGGTTGCATAAATTTCTGGAGGAAAAATCTATAAACCATTAGTAAGGTGGACCTGGGGAAAATGCTGCTTATCACTGGGACTAAGTAGCATGGAAGATAAACACTTTTTGGGATCCTGTCAGGTACTTGTGACTTGAATTGGCTATTTATTTATTTATTTATTTACATTTCTTCTATACCGCACTATTTGCGATCAGCGCGGTTTACATAGAACTAACATAGAACTAACAGTTCTGCCAAGTTCTACAAGTTCTATAGTTCTACAGCTGGAAAAAGAATATTGAGCGTGACGGACCTTTGGTCTGGCCCAGTATGACAATTCTTATGTTCTTATAATGCATAGATCAAATGTCCACATTTCTATTTGAGTAAAATAATCTAGCAAAACACATCTTTCATTTTTTTTTTTTTTTAATTAACAGATTAGTGAGCAAATAAATTGCTTTCTAAAAGTCTTGCTGAGCACCTGCACTTGGTAACCCTGTTGTATACAATTTACAGAAAATCTCAGTACGGCAACCACAGTGATTCAAGTATGACAGGAAGACAAATACATATTCCTACTGGCCACATGTCAGCCAAGATGGAAAGGTTCCCATCCTTCGCTTACACCAGTAGTGATGATGATAGCGCAGATACTGTAGATAAAGATAAGATCCTTACTACATTATAGACCACGCATTTGTTCATAGACCCAATATAGCAGGAGAAAACCCATCAATGTTCATGAAAAAATCAGGACTAACTACATTTAAGTGAACTGCTGTAGATATAGAGGCAACACATACTACCACCTTTATGGTACAAATCCTTTATTTAGATCAAGATGGTATATGACAGTCCCCAAGCCTGGAAGAAAGGACTATTGCCACAGGAAAAGCCGCAGAAAGCAACCAACAAAAATCTAAACATCCCTAATTTTAACAAAGAAAAGAAGCGTACAAGTGATAACATCCTATAACTGATGAACACCAGAAGGAAAGTGCAGAAAGAACCAGAACAAACATAAGGGGCAAACTGGCTGATGGGCAGGAAAGGATATGCTGGAGACGTTGGTCAAGTCTGGCCATACTGCAGACTTTTGTGCCCAGGATGCCAATGAGTCTGCAGTCAAGGCCACAAGGGGTTCCGAAAGACACCCTGTCACAGAGGTTTGTGCAGGTGTTTTAGTAGTAGCAGGCTGATGCTGGTTTCTGTAGATTACGATTCTAGCCATGGTCTGTGGTACTTACAGGGGACTGGCTTACAAAAATGCGCGCAGAGTAAGTAGCAACTATTGCAGTGAAGGAAACCACACTGCAACAAGAGACAGTGACAGAGAGTGGCAGAACATGCCAGTGACTAAATAATGACGAGGATAAGAGATTGCAGAAAGTCTGGACTGCAAAATCGGATGGGAACAAGTTTTCTGATGCAGGATTGGCAAGATAAGTGGGACAATCTGGAACATAGTGCTGTGTCAGTTTTGATAGGTGAAAGCTCTTGTGCTGCTTAGAAATTTTGCCTTACTAAATCAAATACTTAATTGAATATTTGTGAGAAAAATTGAAAATTGATTATACATGTAAAGAAGAATTCTAGACTGAGGAGGCATTATTTTATTCAATAAAAGGGACTTTGCTTGGACCAAACAAAATTTTTATAGTACTGTATTTCTCTGGGATCAAGCAGGAAGTCAGTCCTAACATATGGGTGACATCACCAATGGACCCCATGTAGGAACGCTTCCAAAGGAAGCTTTTTGGAAGTCGACAACGCATGCATGGCCATTTTCCCGCCCGAAGGAGCCATCTTACATCAGTCTTCGGTGGAGTCTGTCAGACCTTGTTTGTACCTGGAAAATTGTTGATACCTCACTGGTACGTTTTTTAAATTTTCCTCAGTGATCTTTCAGTCACATGCTCGTCAACATCTTCCTGCCCATCCCAAGAAGCATTGGTGCCTCAGCGCCATGTTTTTTTCTTGTTTTTTTTTTTCTTTTTGGCATGTGGGTCTTCTCTCTCATTCCTCCTCACTGACTGGGATGTTGGATTCCTTTAACTTGGCAGAAGCTGTTTTCCCCAACATGTAAAAACCATCCAGTGGCTTTGAGAAGTGTTCCCAGTGTGGCCGGACCATCTCCATGATGGACCATCATAACTGGTGCCTTCAGTGTCTCAGGCCTGACTATGAGTCCTTCACCTGTGCTCTCTGCTTGCACAAGGGGCTCAGGAACTGAGAAAAACAGCGGGGAAACACTGTTCGGGTCGTCTGAGTCTTCAGCATCAGCACCGGCATTGGCGTTAGTGTCAATGTCTTTGAAGGCCTCTGCCAAGGCTTCGGCTTCTTGCAGGGACCATCCTCACTCAGCCGAAGGGCTATGGGGCATTGTATTTACGTTCATCCTTCAATAAGGGATGGTCCCAGAAGGATCAGACTTCCACCACGTTGAATTTGAGGGGGGATGCTGGCATTGCAGTCCCCCTCAGTGAGACTCTGAGGGTGAAGGCCAGGAGCGGCCTCCTAAGCTGTCCCAGTGGGAGTGTTGCCTCCTAAGGCCCAGTAGAGCCACTGGGTGACTCCTGATACTGTAACAATCGTGGAGTCCCCGATGAGGGTACCAGCACCAGAGACCATGGTTGCTGCCCCAGTTCCCATGCCATTGGACTCTGAACTCCTTGACAAGCGCATTCAGGCCCTTGAGCACAGCTTGGCTGCATTCCTGGCCTCACAAGCTGTCCAGGACCTGATGTTCTTGGGTTACTCAATTCCGAGGCTGGCCCAAGATTCTATATCCTTGGGTTCCTTGGTGCCAAGAGCGGCCTGAGACCTGATACCATTGGGTTCATCAGTGCCGAGGTCAGCCCGAGATTTGATACCCTTGGGTTCCTCGGTGCTGATGGAGGCCTTGTCCATAGCATTTGCTTCCTCATTGGGGGTGCAGCCTATCCTGGAGCTCCATGCTCTCTCCAGCCAGGGAACAGGCTCAGCTAGACAGTCAAAATTCCTCTTGATGACCTGGTGTTCCCCCCTGAGCGCCTCCTGGACAGACTGTCCAGAGCCTTGGACTCCATCCTCCTCTCACCATTGGCACCATTAGGAATCACATTAGCATTTTGATTTCCTCATGGATTCCAATGCCGATGGGTGGGAGATCAAAGAGGAATCCCTGGTGCCTGAGCACAGAGACATCCCCTCAGATACCTCTCCAACTTATGAGTGTAGGAAGTCCACACCGGAGGATATTTCCTTCCATGAGTTATTAGGGGACATGGCCAAGATCTTGCCTTTTTCTATTGAGGCTGAGGAGGAGCCGAGGGCGAAAGAGTTGGAGATCTTCCAGTACCCTCCCCCCCCCCCCCCAAGGAGGCTATCACAGTTCCCATTCACAAGATCCTCGAACGCTTGCTGTTTTGAATGTGGGATGCCCCTCTCACCATGCCCCCAGTGATTAGATGGCTGGACTCGATGTATTTCTACAAGAGCCCAGGCTTTGATAAGCCACAGTTCCTACACAATTCTATGGTTGTAGAGTCCACCATGAGGAGAATCAAGAACACTAAAACCCACTCCTTCGTGCCCCAAGCAGGGAGGCCAGGACTTTGGATAGCTTTGTCAGTATTTGCTACCACAGTTCTATGTTGGTGGCCCATATTCAGGTCTATCAACTCTACATGGGTATATACCTCAGGGATCTAGCGGGCAATCTGAGTGGTTTCTCAATGGTCATTCCAGAAGAATGGACTCTGCGATACCATAGGCTTCTTTCCATGGTGAAAGAGTGCTCAACATATATGACCAGGGCATCTTATGATGGCTTTTATTCAGTAGACTGGGTAGCCGCCATAGGCATTGGAGATCGATGCCTCATATGGCTGCAGTCTTCAGGACAAATTGGTGGATGTCCCCTGCCGGGGTGAGAACCTCTTCAGCAAGCCCATGGAGGACAAGGTCAGAGAGCTATAGCAGGAGCAATTAACGATGAATAGACTTTCTCATAAGATGGGTGATCCTTCTAAGAAGAATGACTGAGGAAAGAAGCCTTTCTATCCCAAGAAGTTGAAGTACTATTATCTACCTGCCATATCATCCCTATCATGGCTCTCAGCAAGGCAGTAGCAGAAGGTTCAGGACCTGCACCAACACCTCCACCCCAAGCCCCAGAAGTCATAATCTGTGCCGCAACCATAGCCTGGTGGAGGTTTTTGACTCCTTCCTAAGGAGCATGGCCTCCGTTCCCATTCCAACCACGGTTCCATCTCAGGTGGTAGTCAGATTGATCCATTTTGCCCACAGGTGGCCAACCATAATATCACTCTTGGGCCCTCAAAATAGTTTGGAAAGGGTATCTATTGCACTTAAATCAACACCCCCTCCTTTTTCCCAAGGGAGTACCCCCTCGATCCATCCCAGTGAGAACTTCTCCAGAAGGAGGTCCAGGTTCTCTTGGTTGACCTGGTCATTGAGCTAGTCCCTCCCTCTCTGGTCAGGAAGGGGTTCTATTCCCATTGCTTTCTTGTTCCCAAAAGGATGAGGGGCTTCTGTCCCATATTGGATCTTTGGGGCCTCAGCAGATTCCTTTTGCGAGAAAAGTTCAAGATGATCTCCCTGGGAATGTTGTTGCCTTACCTCCAACGAGAAGACTGGCTATGCTCCTTAGACTTCAAGGATGCTTATACTCACATCCCCATTCACCTTCTCCACTGGCAGTATCTCTACTTCATGCTCAGCTTCATGCTATCAGTACCAGGTTCTACCCTTCGGCCTCGCCTCTGCCCCAAGGGTCTTCACAAAGTTTCTGACAGTGGTCACTGAATTCCTCTGGACACTGGTACTTTTTGTCTTCCCCTACCTGGACGACTGGTTGATCAGTGGTTGTATGCCAGATGAGGTCTGGTACTCCGCAAGGATCACTATTCAGCTGCTCGAGAATCTCAGCTTTGTCATCAACTACTCGAAGACTCATCTGCAGCCCACTCAGTGCATCAAGTTCATTGGGGCCATCCTCAATACTATTTTGGGTTGGGCCTACCTATCTGAATCTTGAACCCTACGGCTCATTTACCTAGCCAGAGAAGTGCAGAAATATCTGTTCACTACAGCCAGGGAGATGCTGCACATTCCAGGTCACATGGCCTCTATGGTTCATGTCATTTCACTCGCCTGTCTATAGATGAGACAAACACAATAGACTCTATGTATGCAGTGGTGCCAAGTTATGGGGTGCCTCCGGTATAAGGTGACTGTGACTCAGCCACTCAAGTTGTCCCTCTCTTGGTGGCTAAAACCTCAAAACCTGCACCAGGGACTTCCATTCCAAGCCCTTCCACATCAACTGGTACTGACTACAGATGCCTCCAAGATGGGCTGGGGAGCCCATCTCTATGGTTTCTGAATGCAGGGTCTCTGGACAGCAGGAGAAAACCTCCACCAGATCAACTTCCTGGAGCTTTGTGCCATCTCCAATGCACTCAAGGCTTTTTGAGAGCAGCTTGGCAACCAGATTGTCCTCATCTAGACTGATAACCAAGTAGCGATGTTCTGCATCAACAAGCAGGGGGGCATTGGCTTGTACCTTCTCTATTGGGAGACAGTGCATCTCTGGAAGTTCGCCATTTTGCACAACATACTTCTCCAAACGGTATATCAACCAGTTGAGATCCATGTCTTGGTGGATCTACTCAGCTGAGTCCTCCAGTCACATGTGTGGACCCTCAACAGTCGAGTTGTCTGCTGTATCATTCAAATGTGGGGCACCCTGAGCATAGACCTCTTAGCATCACCAGACAACACTCAGGTGCCAAAGTTCTGCTCCAGGGTTCCATGCCAAACCAAAGAAAACCCCCTAAAAAGGCAAATCGCAGAAATATCTATATCAAAAGATTGCCCCACAGTGCAGAAACACACTCAAATATTTTTTTGCAGTCCAATAGTTAAGAGGAACCATTCACTCTTGAATGACTACTGTGCCCATTTTATTCTTTGAAAGGTTCTAAAAACTTGAACTTATCTGAAGTTAGCACATTACTCTTGAGTCTATCCCCTTTCACCCTCATCCTATGTCCCCTCATAGAAGGGCTTGCTTTCAGTCGAAAGAGGCTCTCCTCTTGTGCATTTATGCCACAAAGATATTTAAATATCTCAATCATATCACCTCTGTCCTGCCTTGCCTCTAAAATATACATAAAGTATACATATTAAGGTTCTTAAGTCTATCCTCATATATTTTATAATGAAGACCATTAACCATTTTAGTAGCTACCCTCTACACTGACTCCAACCTATTTATATCCTTTTGAAGGTGTGGTCTCCCGAATTGCACACAATACTCCAAATGAGGTCGCACCAAAGATTTATTCAGAGGCACTGTCACCTCCTTTCTTCTGCTGGCCATTCCTCTCCCTATGCACCCAGCTTTCGCCATCACCTTTTGTGCCTGTCTAGCTACTTTAAGATCATCAGACACAATCACGCCTAGGTACAGTTCTTCTTTCGTGAATAGAAATATGTCACCCCCTATATTGTACTACTTCCTTGGATTGTTGCAGCCCAAATGCATGACCCTACATTTTTTAGCATTACATTTCAGCTGCCACTATCCAATGCAAAATATGTTTCAAGCATTTTCAAGTAAATATTAACCAGATTGGTTCTCCCAGCCCCCCAACTTTTATATCCTATTGTTGACAAGTTTTGATGTTTGCTGCCTTCCTTCGAAAGTACAATGCACATTTGGTTGGTTGCTATGGTATTCTAAAGTGAAGTAAGAACAATAAATTCTTTGGTAAATTCTTCCAGCACAATGAACAACAGCTATCATTGTCATATTGATGAAATAATGGGAAAAGGAGTGGTTGATTTAATAGAATGAGGCAGAAGAAGCAATAAACTTTGGTGAAAATTGATACACTCTATGACCAGAAGACTTCTGCTTGTAAATATGTCATTTTCATAACCTTTGAAACAAAAAATAGAATACATTTCATAAAAAGGAAAGAAAAGGGGCTTAAGGCATAAATTCAACAACAAAGGAAACCTGCAAATATTAGTTCAGGTCTATAAGGCTGACTTCCAAGGTAAAAGGTTATCTAAAATGGCTATAAATTGTCATCATTTGATCTCTGATAGAGTAATTTGCAGTTCAGAGAGTAAAAATACTGAAGGACGTATCGACCTTTAAATGTGAAAAACTATCTCAGCTTAGAGAAAAAAGGTAGTCCTGCTTATTTTGTATTCAGGTGGCCAGTTTGCTAACAGATTAATCCCTTAATTCCATTTTTCAACATAGAAATAAAAATAAAAGGTATAAAATAAGTTGATAAGATCAACAAATTCTGAACTTATTTTAAAAGATGTTGTTATATTCCAGCTATTAACCAAAATTCACAATATTTTTCCCTTAAGAATCCTAACACCTGCACCAACACTTATTCTTAACCCCCTAAAAATCAGAGCCAAAATGCTTGTCCATACTATGTGTTGGCTGTGTATTGCAGCCCTACTGTGACAGCATCAATCATTACAGTGATGCATTTCTCTGGCTGCCTGTGAAGCATTCAAATCAGGATTGGCTCAAGTGCCTCATGTTGTTTTTTGGTGACTGCTCCTTGATCTCCTTCCCCTACCCAGGTTGTCTCTGGTGAGTCTGAGCACAGGTGCATGTGTGCATGATGAAAACAAAGTTCAGAAATAGTGATTTGTGCAAATTCACTGAGCATGAGTACTCGTTAGTTGACACCGGGATGAACCAAAAATCATGATTTTCTTCAATTTTACCATTCGTATGAAGATGAATGCATCTGCCTAGTGCTGGCTACTGTGGGAAGATGTCTGATAATGCCATGCTATAGGCAGCGATTTGAACAACAGTGATTCCAAAAATGATATGCAGTGTATAACTTCAATTAGGACACCTAAACAATACTCCATTACACTTTAAAATGAGTCCTATATTTGGTATGCTTTTACTAGAAGGATAGATGACTTTGTAAACTGAGAGTCTAGCAGTTTTTATAGTAAAGAGGCATTGCCAGTTAATACACGAGCTTTCAAAAAGTCAACTATTGCTGAAGAGACTGGAAAAATGTGCTGCTATGTTCATTGATCCAGAATGCCAGCATTTAGAAGTGTTTTAGCCATTAATCTGATATGTAAGACGTATAGATTATATTAATCTACATTACAAGAGATAACCATATCCAGCACCATACCTAGGCATGTGCAGTGGTGCAGTTGCACAGGGGCGCATTTAGGGCCAGTTTTCTGCCAAGTGCCAGCCTCGGCTCCACTCCCCCCCCCCCCCCGCCCCATGCTGCCTGCCCTTCCCCCGCTGCTGCTTTTCCTAGTCCCCTGGTGACGGCAGCAGACTTCCAATTAAAAGCAAAAACACAGGTTTTTCCGACTCTGCGCTTGCTTGTCTGGTCTGGTCACTCCCTCCTGTGATGTGAGCATGAATACGTCAGAGGAGGGAGAGATGAGATCTGACCAGCCATGCAAGCACAATGTTGGAAAGACCCACTTTTTTGTTTAATTGGAGGTCTGCCGCTGCTGTCACCAAGGGAACAGAAAATGCCACAGTGGGGCAAGGGCAGGTCGGGCAGGCAGCATGGAGGGAGGCAGCCGGTTGGACAGGAGGAGGTGGTGTAAGATAGGGAAATGCTGGACATGGGGGGATAGGGGCAGAATGGCTATGCTGGGCATTGGGTGATAGAGTCTCTGATGTCACGGGGGGGGGGGGGGGAGTGCCAGGTTTGCAAGTCACACAGGGTGCAGTTATGTCTTAATGCAGCCCTGACCAAAACTGATTTAGAGCTTTATGCATAAAGGCATGCCCTACCAATTACACTATAGTAAAAGAGAGCATGAGACAATTTGGCAGGCAGCATTTACAGCGTGCTCGCATATTGTATTTAGGGAAAGTCATTACCTAAAAAATTGAGAGTCCCCCACCCTTCTTGATCATTTCTCCACCTCAGTCATCCTGATCAGCATCGTTGCCCCCACCTCCCCTCAAAAGCATCTCCTGACCCTGCCTCCACCCCATTGATCCCTCCAGCACAAAGCAGAGATTTTCCTGGTGAGAAAGTGGCAGGACAGGAGCAAGCCCCAAACACTCCTGCCTTTTTCTGGCCTGCATTCAAAATGATGACTCTGACCCCTATCAGTGGTCTGGTGGTACTAAGGCTAAGGGTCAAGGAATCCTGTTTGCATGCTGTGTTTCCCCATGCACCTTATATAATTTTTATTTATGTTGCTTTATTTAACACTGCCTTCCTATATCAAAATCCATCCAAAAAGTTTAGAAAACTAAACTCATGCATGAAACAACAATTAATAAAGTTAAACAAAACAAGCAAGCCAGCATAAATAGCAGAACACTTAATACCCCCTTCCCTTTTCTATTCTCATACTCACTTATTATCCTCACAAGGAAGGAAATGTGCTTTCAACAGTCTACTAAAGTTCCTATAAACACTTATGTCTTAGATTTTCTATCAAGCAGTCTCATACCTTTGATGCTGATAGCGACAAGGCTGTCACCTGCCATCTCATTCTCACCATCATACCATATGAAGGAACTCTTATTCTAGAAATTCTCTTATTCTGAAAATCACTTGTCTCTTATAGCCTTTGTGATAATTGAATTTCTTTGTTAAACCTTCCCCTACATTCTGTCATCTGAGGTTTTTATTTTCAGGTCTTTGAACATTCTTTGTAAGGAAGGTTGGTATTAGACACGTAAGGCTCAGTGCAGATATTCAGTAGGGGGGCCCCGAAGTCCACTAGCAGGTTGTGCCTCCTTCTGTTACAGGCATGGGGTCCAGGGCAATTTCCTTGACTCTGTACCCCTAATCAGCAACCACAAATGAACAACACATTTGGGGCTGTGCGGGGCAGCAGGGCTCCTGCATGGCGTTCTGGTGCCATGGCAACGGGACGCCTTGGCACCGGACTCCATGCAGGAGCATTGTGTGGGCTGGACTGGGAGGGAGCAGTGCAGTAGTGGCCCAGAATCATGGCACTTCCTGCCCGTCCAGGCCCTCTGTACCAATTCTGCTCCCGATTTTTGGACAACCGGACGTGCCCCGATCAGAATTGGCCTCCACAGGGAGAGATTTTTCTTAACCATAAAATATCAAACATAGGGGGAGCATAGCACTGCTTATAGAATATTAATGATAACACATTTGTTTTCTAAAGCAGAATTTATAAAGAAAGGGAGGAGAAAAGGGGGGAAGGGAAGGGTAGAGCCGAGGAGGGGAGAAAGAGGAGGGGGGAAAGGAAGGAGAGAGGGGGAAGAGGGGGAAGGAGGGGAAAGGGAGAGGATAGAGTGAGGAGGAGGAGGAGGAGGAGGAGGAGGAGGAGGGGAAAAGGGAAGGGGGAAGTGGAAACAATACTTTAGTTATACATACATTATAGATCCATGCAATGTTTAGCCTAGGGGGATCATATTCATGAGCAACCACATTCAAGAACCAAACTCTGGAAGAGATTGTAAATGATTAAAAATAAAACAGCTAAAAAACACAAAAAGAAAAACATAGGAAAATAAAACAAAAAAGATAAGAAGAAGGGGGTAAAAACTTACTAAAAGATACTACTAACTAATCCTAATAAAACCAAAATTAAAAGGCAACCCTTTGTTAAATCTAAAACCAAAAGTTAAAATCAAACCTTCTAAAAAATAAAAATACAAATACAGCCATAGAATACCAACAAACCCCTAAAACAAATAAAGCAAGCAGAGGGGGAAGGGAGAAGAGAAAAAGGAGGGGGGGGGGGGGGTATTCAGTATGATTTTTCAGTGGCACTATCTGTGTAGTACCAGCAGCACATATCCAAATAGCAGGTATTGCTATTTAGGCAAGTGCAATGATAAGCTGGAAAATAATCACACACTTTTATAATTTATAAGCAATTACAGGGAGTGGAGATGTAGTTTAGTGGTTAGAGCAGCATCCTGGTGATCTAAAGACCAGTGTTGGAGTACCACTAGCAGTCTTTGTGACTTTCGGCAAGTCACTTAACTCTCCATTGCCTTGGAAGAAAGGCCTGGCAATCTACTTCTGATAACACCTTATCAAGAAAACCCAGGGGCCGTTGGGTCACCAGGAGTCAGCATGTATTGCAAGCACATACAAACTGAAGCCTAACTATACAGGGTGGCCCAAAAAAAGTGAGAACATCTCATAAATTAAAAGCTTAAATAGTTTACTTATTTACCTTTTTTAGCTATATAACGTCTTTATTTCGACAATTTCTGGTCGCCATCTTTTTTTTTTTAAATTTGTCAATCGTTTACATCTGTCTTTTTGAATTTTTAAATAACTTATCTGCTACGAGATGTTCTCACTTTTTTTGGGCAACCCTGTATTTTAGTTGTTATACTTGTGTTCATGCCTCACGCTTTCTTAAATCCTACTTCATTTTTTAATAAAACAATTAAATGGAGATTACCCTAGGGTAGATGCT
Organism: Ichthyophis bannanicus; assembly: GCA_033557465.1. NCBI lineage: Eukaryota > Metazoa > Chordata > Amphibia > Gymnophiona > Ichthyophiidae > Ichthyophis > Ichthyophis bannanicus. Next base: position 1,173,735,439 of record CM066033.1, on the reverse strand, counting down.
TGTTGCATTCCACAGCTTACTCATTTTCCACTAACTCCACTCACTGAGGCAGGGTTGAACTGAGGGGGATGCTGAGGGTTGCGGGGCCATGTGCAAAGACTGATTGTGGGGCCTCATTTGCATAAGTCAGTAGGGAATGATGTTAGGGCTAAAAAGCGGGGCCATATGCAAAGAACACAGCTACTCAGTGTTAGGTCAGCCCTGGCCACTGTTGCTTGACCAGTTTCTCTCCTAAATAACTATTATAAGTTGTAATCATGACTCCCTGGCTTCCAGTTTCCTGCATGAAAGAATATTACTCTCCCATGAGACACTATCGTCATCCTCTCCTACTCTAATTCCTTAGGGGCATGTTTACTAAACTCCGAAATTGTGCGGGGCCGCGGTAGTGTGCCTGTGCCATATAAGGAGTGGGCGGTTCAGGCAGAGAAAAGAAAAAACCGGGAGACAGCGACCGTACTTGTGCGTGTCGCGCTAATGTGCGGGGTCCACATTAGCGCGTGGGAAGGCTAAGTGGCGCGCTGCTGGGCACAGAAAAGAACAGAGCCGTAGTACAACAGTGAAGACACTGACCAATGGTGCAGGGGCCATGGGTTCAATCCCCCATTGTGTGCAACAAAAGCTTTTGTCTGAGGCAATAACTGTAATGGGTTAAAGTGCTGTAGGAGGCATATTAATTTTGTGCGGCATAAGGCGGCGCACTGTTAATGTTGGGCGACATTAGGCGGTGCGCTGTTAGGTGTGGGCGTCATAAGGTGTAGCACTGTAAATAGTGGGCATTAGGCGGCGCGCTGTTAAGTTTGTGCGGTTTGGGCGGCAGATGGTGGTGCGCTGCTATGCCATGAAGGCCTAAGGCAGTGCGGCAATGTCCAAACACAGGAATAGAGCCACAGCACAATGGTTAAGACACTGACCAATGGTGCAGGGATCAGGGGTTCAATCCCTCACAGTGCCCAGTGAACAAGGCTGGCTGAGTTATAATGTATTATGGGGATGAGTGCTGTAGGAGGCATATTAGTTCTATTTTATTTATCAGTACTAGCAAACTCACTCTCAAAGTGTGTTAACATAAGGAGGCCCATACGGCACATGTTAAAGTTCACTGTCCGCCAAGGCACCCTAGAATGTCCCCTATAGGTCACCATATATGTTGCGTCACAGGATAATGTATAGTGCACCTTATATGGACGGCAACCATAAGGTGCCCTATAGGGCGCCCTATAAAGCACCCTCAGCGGCACCTTATGGGTACAGTACGCTGCGGGTGTTTTTGCTGGCATCAACATATATACATTAAATAAAAAAACTTTGGACAACCCTAGCAAATTAACCCACTGTGGGTTTGAACCCATGACCTCTGGCTTCTCAGGCAGTGAAGTAACCATTGGGCTACAGCTGCCAGCAAGCCCCTGGCTGGCTGCAGAGAGCCTGCACGTCACCACACAGACAGTCTGCTGTGGTAGCCAGGATAGGGTTAGGCCACCCGTACCCATGATGCACTGCACATGCAAATCAGCTGTCCACAGATGAACACAAGATGGGGAATGCACCCCAACAGCTCCCCAGCGTGGTAGGGGGAAGTGGCCGTGTGCACCCACACAGCACCTCGGCCTGGTAGGGGGTACTGACCGGGTGTTTTACTGGCACAGAGTAGCTACACACCGTCACATTGTGCGGGTACTGTGCTCACCCTGAGGGTGTGAAGAGGCGCCCAGGACCAGGTCCACAACACCCTCCACGGATGAAAGAGGCCATGCCAGAGCTCCACAGCAGTATTAATCTGTGAGATAGGTAGTTTCTGCAGAAACACCTTGGATATCACTTTCTGTCTTAGTCAGGGGAACCCCTTATGGACACCTAGGTGGGCTATGTACCACCACCCAAGATTTAAAAAACAGGGTCTCCTATCAACAGATCCACATTCTACCTCCCTGCAATGGTGGCAGTAGAGTGGACCATCAACCCCGGTCCTGCTGGGGAACAGACACCCTACAGGGCAGTCAAAGCAGCTCTATACACCTCCACAACAAAATATCAGACAGACATTAGTCCTGGATATGCTAAGCTGCACCCCACCACTATCTGATATTCTCCTGCAGCAAGTCTTCAGCTGCTGCACCCTGCAAGGCGCTCCATCATGACACAGACCAGCTGAAAACAGTCTGCTAGCTAGTCCTGGTGGAAATGCATGCACCCAGAACTGGGATGGCAGTGCACACCAGCAGATAAGTCAGTGACTGGGCCCCAAAAGGAAACCCATATATATCACATGAGAGAAATACTATATAGCACTATGGGGGTGCCTAGACATGCTGTGGTCACTGCACAGTCAGGGTGAGAGTGATCCCCCAGCAGGACAGAAAGAGGTCTGTGTAGGTGGTGGCCGGCCACAACAATGTCCCAGGCAGTGCCCTATGCCCTGTGCAGATGCATCCTGGCCAGCCCAACCTGTCTGAGCTATACCCATGGTACCTTGCTGCTCATTATGCACATTGGTAGGCCAATAATGGCAACAGTGCTGGCAGTGTGGGCTGTGGAAGGTGTTTATTTATTTATTTAATTAATTTATTTATTTAATTTCTCTTAATATACCGCGCTCTTCAATATCAGTGCGGTTCACATGGAACAATTATGTTTTACGGTGGGTTAACCGTAAAACTACAGATAAACAGGAAAGTCAACTTGGATGGTAAAAAATTAAAATTAAAATTGCAGCCAACACACACTGTATAGACCAGGGGTGGGCAATCTCGGTCCTGGAGGGCCGCAGACCAGTCAGATTGGCAGGATATCTGTAATATATATATATCGCATGCTTATTCATTAGGGATATCCCGAAAACCTGACTGGTCTGCGGCCCTCCAGGACCGAGATTGCCCACCCCTGGTATAGACAGACACACACTCCCACACGTATGCCAGCATTGTGCTACTATAGAGGAGTTTATCAGCCTTGCCCACCACACCAGTCCTGGGCACAGCACAGGCATGGATATGGTACGCAATACTGTTGGGGGTCACTCCCCAGGGTAGTGAGCACTGTCAGAGGCCAGACCTGAAGCACACACCGCAGACATCAGAAAGATTGTTATGATGGAGCTCAAAGAGCAAACTGTGCTTAACGTAGGAATGTCTATCTGCCAGTACTCATAGCAAACGTTTGAGAGCTGTGTACCGTATACCCAGGTGTAGGGTGACATTGCTAAGGTATGCAGGTGCTAGTATTGGGAGATGCACGCAGGGCCCAATGTCCTGCCTCTCCAGGAGGCATTGGCCAATGGGGCCTGTGGGTGTGGGTGTGTCTGCCCCTGTTGGCTGCTGCTTTACGGCAGAGGTTCCCAACTCCAGTCCTGGTGTGCCTAACACTGTTCGGGTTTTCCTGCTGTCCCTCATGAATATGCATGAGCTACATATACATGCCATGGGGGTGGTGCATAGATATGCAGCACAGGCATTTGTATTAGAGGCAGCATGGAACCTGAATGGTGTGTGGTCCTCCAGGACTGCATTTCGGAGACTCTGCTCTAGGTAATGCCCCTGTTCATGGTGTCTGTGCTCGGTGTGGTAAAAGATAGGCGTATTACCAATCCGTATGCCCTCAGCAATAAAGGTTTGTCCTTACTATCACGGTTTAGTTGTGGGAAAAATATGTGGACAGGATTGGCAGTAGCCCCAGCTGGGCTTTGAAGCTGTGACCTTCTGTTCTTGCACACACTGTCTGTGTGCACTGCACCACCATGTTGCCACAGATTGGCTGAATTCCCTGGGAGGTCCATGACTGTACATCCGACAGGGCCTGTCTGTTGCAGTGGATGGTGCCATCCTGCACATGGCTAGGCCACTGTCTTCTGTGGCTAGCAGCCACTGCCCCTCCACCACCTGTACCCTTCCGCCAACATGCTGGCATGTCCTTATCGTAGTAAAACCATATGACCTGATTGAGTTGTGGCACTCCAGGCCTGCATTTGGGGGACTCCGCTGTAGGTAATGCCCATTGTTATGGTGTGTGAGCGGTGTAGGGTAAAATATGGGTGTTTGCAACATGCTTATGTTCTCTGCAATAAAGGAGTGTCTTTACTATCTCTGTTTAGTGGTGGGTAAAATATGGGGACAGGGCTGGCAGGTGCCCCAGCTGGGATTTGAACCTGTGACTCTCTGGTCCTAGAGATACTGGCTCTGTCTGCTGCACCACACTGTGGCCACAGAGACAGTGCAGTCCCTGGAGATAGGAAACCTGGCAAGAAGGAGTCGGAAGCCATGCTCTGCACATTTTTACTGTGGGCTCGTTCACCTTGTCTGGGGACAAAAGTGCAAATACACCACGAAAATGCCTGCAAAAAAGGGGGAAAAAAGATAGCCAAGCTGGGCAACAGTGTTATTAATGGGCAACCATACACAACACTCCAAGGACAGCTCCAATAGCAAGAAATGATTTTTGGAAGGGTCTCCACTCCGTGGACCCTTCCAAAATTCATTTCTAATGTTATGGAGCTTTCCAGGGAGTGTTTTTTGTTGTTGCCCATTAATATCACTGTTGCCCAGCTGAAGTACTATTTTTAATATTTTTGTTGTGGTCATTTTCGCTTTTTATTTGCACTTTTGTTCTATGCACATGTATCACACTGCTCACGTTTTGTGGGTTTCCCAGGTTTTCCTGTACATTGCTGACGGAAATGGTTTCTCTTCCCTTTAAATGCCCTCTACCGCGAGTGTTTCACTCGCAGTATTTTTTACTTGTATATTCGGCCCCGTAAATGTGCGAGGAGCCTCTCCCCACCCCTTCCCCGCCCATTGCAGCTGTCTCTCCGCCCCTTGGGAGCCTTCCTCCGCCCTCCGTTAGCCTTTCCACGCCTCTATCGGACATTTGCGGGCAGGGCCGGCCCGTCCATTGAGCGAGAATGTTTTTTGCACAGGGCCCCGCGTTTCAGGGGGCCCCGCGCAAAAAACATTCTTTTCAAAAAGTAAAATTGAAAAAAAAAAAAAAACCTGTCTGCTGCCGCGGTCGGGGCCGCCGCGGCAGAATCGAGCGTGCCGCGGGGCCCCCCTGTGCACGGCAGAGCCTGCCCTCCCCTGTAGCAGCTCTCTCTTTGGAGCTGAAGTCAGACGCGCCGGCTTGCAGAGCGCGAGGGAGGAGTTTCTCCCTCGCTGCTCTGTTAAGCCCGCGGGGGCTGATGGGAAGTTCCCATCAGCCCCCGCGGGCTTAACAGAGCAGCGAGGGAGAAACTCTTCTCTCGTGCTCTGCTCTGCAAGCCGGCGCATCTGACTTCAGCTCCAAAGAGAGAGCTGCTACAGGGGAGGGCAGGCTCTGCCGTGCACAGGGGGGCCCCGCGGCACGCTCGATTCTGCCGCGGCGGCCCCGACCGCGGCAGCAGACAGGTTTTCTTTTTATTTAATTTTCCCTGGGCTGGGCTGGGGGGGAGTTGTTAGGACTGCTAATGGGCTGGGCTGGGGGGGGTTGTTAGGACTGGTTATGGGCTGGGCTGGGGGGGGTGTTAGGACTGCTAATGGGCTGGGCTGGGCTGGGGGGGGTTGTTAGGACTTCTAATTGGCTGGGCTGGGCTGGGCTGGGGGGGGTTCAAAGGACTGCTCATGGGCTGGGGGGGGTTGTTAGGACTGCTAATGGGATGGGCTGGGCTGGGCTGGGCTGAGGGGGGGTTGTTAGGACTGCTAATGGGCTGGGGGGGTTGTTAGGACTGCTAATGGAATGGGATGGGCTTGGGGGGGGGGTTGTTTGGACTGCCCAGGGGCTGGGGGGGTTGTTAGGACTGCTAATGGGCTGGGGGGGTTGTTAGGACTGCTGCTGGGCTGGGCTGGGCTGGGGGTTGTTAGGACTGCTAATGGGCTGAGCTGGGGGGGGGGTGTTAGGACTGCTAATGGGCTGGGCTGGGCTGGGCTGGGGGGGGGTTGTTGGGACTGCTGGGGGTGGGGGTGGGTTGTTAGGACTGCTAATGGGCTGGGGGGGTTGTTAGGACCGCTAATGGGCTGGAGGGGGGTTGTTAGGACAGCTAATGGGCTGGGGGGGGGTTTTTAGGACAGCTAATGGGCTGGGGCTGGGGCTGGGGGTGGGTTAGGACTGCTAATGGGCTGGGGGGGTGTTAGGACTGCTAATGGGCTGGGGGTGGGGGTGGGTTAGGACTGCTAATGGGCTGGGGGGTGGGGTTAGGACTTGAGGTGGGCTGATGGGGGGGGTTTAGGACTGGCAATGGGCTGATGGGGTTAAGACTGGAAGTGGGCTGATGGGGGGGTTAGGACTGGTAATGGGTTATAGGGGGGGCTTAAACTGAAAATGGGGTGATGGGGGGGTTAGGACTGGAAGTGGGTTGATGGGGGGCTAGGACTGGTAATGGGTTGGGTGGTTGCTATGACTGGAAATGGGCTGAGTGGAAGGGGAGGCTTGAACTGCAAATAGCTGATGGGGAGGGAGCTTGGAATGGAAATGGGCTGTGAGGGAAGGGAGCTAGGACTGAAAATGGGCTGATGGAGCAGCTAGGATAGGACTGGAAATGGGCTGTTGGGGGGAGCTAAGATTGGAAATGGGCTGTGGTGGGGGCTTGAATTGAAATGGACTCATGGAGGGGCTAGAACTGAAAGTAGGCTCATTGGGGGGGGGGGCTTGGACTGGAATTGGACTGAGTGGAGGGGAGCTATGATTTGACATGGGCTGATGATGGGGCTAGGAAATGACTAGAAATGGGCTGATGGGGGGCTAGGATTGGAAATGAGCTGATGAAGGGACTCAGACTGAAAATGGATGGGGGAGCTAGGACTGGAAATGGGTTGATGGTGGGCTAGGACTGGAAATGGGCTGATGCAGGGACTAGAAGGGAATGGATGCTGGGTGAGACTGGAACTAGAAGGGAGCTGATGTTGGGGGAGGATTAGAATGGGATGGGGCTGGGAGAGTAAAATGGAGAGGGGAAAAATATTTTGTGTGGGAGGGATGAAAAATCTACAATTGGCCTGGTATTGGGAGAGTAAGTGGGGATTGAGGATGGAGGGGTAAAATTTGTGTGGATGAAATAGGAATGAGGAAAGAGCAAAAGGAGAAAAATTAGTATGTTAAAGCAGATGTAGAGAGAGAATGGAAAAAAAAACTAGAAGAGAGAAGAAAGAACAAATGGATAGCAGACGATGGACAGTTAGCAGAAAACATGAAGAAACCAGAAGAAAGTGGCTGGAGCAATTGCAACTGAAAAAAAATGCACAAAAGGTAGAAATATCTCTTTATTTTGAATTTATTAACTGGAATATGAAACCTCTAGGAAATGTGCATCATTAACGTCTGTGCTTTGTTTGGTACAAGAGGAAATTAATTTATAGTTTTATTTCTACAGTGTTGTTGTACTTCCAAGTTTGGCTTTTGGGGTTCCCAGTTTAATTATTGCCTTCCTGTTTCTAAATTGTGATTCCTTGTTTGGTGATGGTCTATGTTCTGCATGTGTAACTGAGCTGATGTATTCTGTTTATGTAATTCCTATTTGACATTGCCACTTGTTCTCTTTCCCCAGTATTCTCTGAAATGTATTGGTTTAATATTTGCAGTGTTGCCTTTTGATAGGTAGGGTATGGTGCTTTGTGAGTCCTGGTAATGCTGTCAGGATACGGCGGGTTTGCTATGGGTTCTAAATGGGCAGCGTTTGTAGTAGTTCCTAATGTGCCTGGCGGTTGGCACTGGATTATAGTAATGTAGAAATCTTTTAGTCTTTCTTTATCCATACACTCATTAAGAGACATGTTTACTAAAAGTTAGTGTATGGTAACATTATGCAAATATTTATGCAAATAAGGCCCATTATGCAAATGAGGCCCCGCACTGAGTCTCCGCACATGGCCCCGCACCCCCCTTGGGCCGCCCCTGTTTGCGGGCCCGTACTTGTGCGGAGCCCGTTAGTGTGCCGCGCACGTGTGCGGGGGTTCATCGCACGTGGGCGGGGCGCTTAAGAGCACTTAAGTGATGCTTTTAGTGCGCTATTGTGCGGCGCGCAATTGTGCGGTTTTTAGTAAACATGCCCCTTAGTCACTCCATTACTTTTTCTAATGGAATTTCTCTCATAAATCTAGTCTGCCTCAGATCCCATAAAACCCAGTTTTACTTGGGGTAGCTAGATGGTTAATGGAATGTCCAAGTGGGAATGTTCACAATTTTATGTACAGTATATTTTACAAAAGGCTTACTGAACAGGGAATCTTTTGTAAAATACATATAAGGATACTGGTAAATACATGTGTACATGACTGCATACCAACAGGAACAGCCATTCTAGGAAGAACTCCCCCCTCCCCCCCCCCCAAAAAAAAAGAAAAACAAAAGAGCAGTCTCATTCAGGGCTCTGAACACGCAAATGCCAGCACTTAGGTATAAGTGCTGACATCTGCATATGTAGGTGGTGGATTAAACAAAACTGGAATCCAGACAGATCCAGTTAAGGAGCTGAGCAATACAACTCTTTTTTTTTTTAATGAATTTTTGAGGTTGTTTTTAATAGCAGAGAGGTTAGCACAGTTGACCCTCAATCACTGGTGAAATATTTCATGTCCAAATGAGCTGACACCTAGGGCTTGCCTCAGAGTAGGTATAAATGCCTACATCCAAATGAACTGCCATTGTAAAATCAGAAATGTACGCACAGCTGCCTTCCACACTGTGCATACTCAGGATCTAAACTTGTAAAGAACAGCTTTATAAAATCACTGTTTACATGTACAGGTCTATCACATAAGTAAATACCCTGTTTTTATGTGTAAATGCCACATAAGCCTTCTAAGTTACCTCCATAAAGTATTGCATTTGTGTGTGGTTTGCTCAGTAACACACTACCTTTTTTAAATTGGTGTGCTAGCCAGTACACCACTACAGGGAGCTCCAGAGCATACAATAGAGTTCTGAAGGAAGATGAACCCACAGGAACACTGGGAATTGCAGTTCTTGGGGGTCTTGACTTGACAGGAAGTGAGCTCACAGAGGCAAGAAAGTGAAGGTAATTAGGCACCTGCAGCTAATTAGCAGTCTGCTCCAAGAAAAGTTAGACTGTTCACAGAACCGATGACAGGCAGAGGGCAGGCAAGTGGAACTCAGATATGACAGTGGAAAATCAAAATTCATAATATATGAAGGGCTCAATATTGAAAGGTATTTCCACGGTTTATAGACCTGTAAACCTTGTAAATGCCGCTAAACGGGATAGTCAACAGCCCTAACATGGTTAGTACCACTGAATATATCCCTAACTATTGCCATTATACACCCCGATGCTAATCGCTTAGCATTGGGTCATGTCGTGAGCATTCCAGGGTGTCCTTGGGACAGCGACAGTCACTAATTGGGTAGCGGTGATATTGCACCACTACCCAGTTGGTGACCTGCGGGTAAAGCTAGTGCAGCAAAACCTGGCATAACTTAACTCATAGGAGCTAAACGGGTACTGGTGCAATATTGCCGCAACCAGGTTAGCTTCTGCGGCTCCAGAGGCTGTGTGGTGACCCTGGATATTCAATGCCAGGGCAGCATATGACCCCAGCATTGAATATTCAGGTTTAAAGTTCACTGCCAATGGCTAGGAACTGAACATGCTAAATATCAGGCCCGAAACGTTTTAATAAAAAAGCACCATGGAGAGGATTCTGCAACAGTTTAGAATATGTTGTTATTAGTAAACATTTTGCATGTTTCTTTTTACATACTTGACTTTATCAATTTACTGCTTTTCTTGTTTTCTCACTTGCCACTTTATTCTCACTCAGTACTAATAGGTCAATATTCAGACCCACTGGTGAGTATTTTTTTTTTAAATGCCAGTCACGGTATTTAGAAAAATATGTATGTTCAGTGCTGCTGTTTTTGAGATAGCAGCACTAAATTTATACCAGCTCTCACTGCTAATAGCTATACATATACCAATGATATTAATTTGCTGTATACAATAGTTAAGAAGTTTAAGTTAGGACTACTTTCTTATATGTCTAAAATAAACCCCTTAGCTATACTAACAGCAGCGAATATTACTAGAATATGCATAATTAGACAGAATGTCCTTTATCTGACAAGCTATTCTCTGAGTAGTGCTGAGACAGAGGGATTTTAAACAGCACTATCCATATAGTGTTACTGAGTATCTATGGGTAAGGGGCTTATACATTTTGTTATGGACACTAAATATATGTCCCATTGAAAACATTCTTAAGCGCCTAGGAAAGGCTTAAGAATCCAATTAGAACCATATTCATAAACAATCATGTTCTAGTTTCATTTTTCCTTTTCAGGTAATATCTTATTTCCTGTGTCTTCCAATGCAGTTCCTATTTCATAGTATTTAATAATTGCTCTCATTCCTTACCTTTGTACTAAAAGACAATTGTTTTTGGTAGCCAATCAGCCTTTCTCCTTAATTTCATTGGAAGAGATCAACATATAACATTATTAAAACAACTTCAGTTATTATTTGAAGGGACACTATGGCTTTCTGTGACAATTCTTCATAGCCTTACATTTTGTTAATTGTATATTCCAGTCATAAATAGTTATTCTTTTTGCATAATGCAAACAGTTGGTACAGATAATCTAGCTGAGGTATCTCTCTCAAAAGCAGGGATTGAAAACAAGCTGAGGAATAGGTAGCAAGTTTTGAAAATAAGAACATAAGAAATGCCATACTGGGTCAGAACAATGTCCATCAATCCAAGTATACTGTTTCCAACAGTGGCCAATCCAGGTCACAAGTACCTGGCAGGTACCCAAAGAGACACACAGATTCCACAATGCCTGTATTGGGGCAAGCAGTGGATTTCCCAGGGCCTCTATAATAATAGCTTATGGAACTTTCTTCCAGGAACTAGTCCAAAACGTTTTTAAACCTAGCTTTAAAACCTAGCTTTAAACCTATAACAAACTGCTTCGATGCAGTATCACAATGGCTCCTGTCACAGAACCTCCGCATTCAGCATAAGAAAACTGAGGTTCTCTTTATCACAAGAGACCCCAACTTCACCCCACCACCACATATAAGTGTCAAGGGAGCTGACCTAGGCACCAAAGATACAATAAAATACCTCGGAGTCACACTAGACCATAGGCTCGACATGAAATCACACATAAACAATATCGTAAAATCTGTATACTTCAAAATACGCACTCTTAGACACCTGCGTCCCCTACTAGACCACGAAGACTTCAGAACCATCTACCAAGCACTGATACTGCCGCACTTCGACTTCGCCAATTCCATTCTACAAGGACTCCCACAATCCACAATAAGCTCCTTGCAACTCGCAATGAACACCGCTGCCAGGGTTCTTCTAGGAGCGGCCAGAAGTGAACACATTACACCTATCCTCAAAGAGCTCCATTGGCTCCCTATACACAGAAGACTTACATTCAAAACCCTCCTTCTCACATTCAAGGCCTTAAATGGTTTATCGTCCACATCACTTACCAAACTCATCCAATCCGTCCCATCAAATAGAAATAGGAGACATGCAGCATTAAACTCACTAACAACCCCAAAGGCTATAACAACGTGCAGCCTATCAACATCAAACAGAGCTTTCATGTTTAGCGCACCAAAATACTGGAATGCTCTCCCACCTGATCTCCGCGCCATAACCGACCTAACCCAGTTCAGAAAGGCCCTTAAACTGCACCTTTTCATCAAATACTACCCTACATGAACCGTAACATAACAGCCTCACCCTAGTATAATCCACAATATCCCTCTTGTTCCAAGCATCACTGCTAATTTTATGTAAATAGTTCGAGCATGCTATCTAGCTAATAGATTATATACTCCATGTAAATAGTTCTCCCATGTTATCCAAGTTGATACTCCTGTTATATGTAATACCAAACAGCCTGTTGTTCTGGTTCCTTTCTGTTATTTGTAAACCGCGCTGATGTCAAAGAGTGCGGTATATAAGAAGTTGAAATAAATAAATAAATAAATAAATAGCTACACTAACAGCTTTTATTACATCCTCTGGTAACAAATTCCAGAGTTTGATTATGTGTTGAGTGAAAAAATATGTTCTCTTATTATTCTTAAACAGATTACACTGTAGCTTCATTGCATGTCCCCTAGTCTTTCTATTTTTTGATGGCGTAAACAATCAATCTATGTTTACACGTTCCATTCCATTCATTAATTTATAGACCTCTATCATATCTCCCCTTAGCCATCTCTTTTCCCATTTGAAAAGCCCTAACCTTTTAAGCCTTTCCTGATAAGGGCATCTTTCCATCCCCTTTACCATTTTGGTGGCTCTTCTCTGTACCTTTTCTTATTCTGCTATATCCTTTTTAATATACGACAACCAGAATTGCACACAATATTCAAGGCACAGTCGCACCATGGAATGATACAGAGGCATTATAATATCCTTTGTTTTATTCTCCATTCCTTTCCTTATGATTCCTAGCTTTCTATTTGCCTTCTTGGTGCCGCTGCTCACGGGGCAGAGGGTTTCAACATGTTATTCACAATGACACCTAAATCTTTTTTCTGGGTGGTGATTCCTAATGTAG